>OZ022261.1:28106620-29369479 GCA_963978905.1 Trichostrongylus colubriformis | reverse complement strand
CTGGGCCTTTGAGGAAGACGATCTGGTCAAAACGTTAGGCCATAAATTTTTTGGATTGGGCCATTTGAGAGTCTTAAATACGCAAAAAGTTGAGCGATTTGAATAAAAGGTTGTACCATTCTGTAGAGCTGAAAAAGCTCTATCGAAAACATATACACATGCATTTTTCGATCTCGATGGTAGACTAGGAAGATGAGGTGTCGAGAGTGCCAATTTTGCCTTCAGCTTACTTCGTTTCCAAACCTCATAAATATTAGGAAGTCGAAGAAATCGAAAAATAGATAGAAGCATTTTGTAGAGCAAAAAAAGCTCTATCGAAAACATATATAAGCCTCACCGAAAGATGAAGGAAACATCGTGAAAAACGGGGTCAAAAAAACCTCGCGAACTTATTCCCCAACCCAATACATCTCGATTAAGGCATGAATTCTGGTTGGAAAGATAGATAAAAAATCCAAAAAATTGCAAAAATCTCGCAAAATTTTTCCATAACCTACAGCTCAAACTTTGAGACCAACTTACTTTATTACATACTCCTGAGAGTTTCAGACATATATCTGGGAATCTACTTGGCCACGCCTGCCGTAATTTCAAAATTGCTTGTAAGCATGCCTGACTTCACAGCTCTATCTGCAGCGCTGTGTCGGTCACAAACAACCATCCTATACGAGGCCTAGTTCTTTATATTATTTATAGAAATTTGGCTTGGATCAAGCCCTAGCTGAACACATCTTTTAGTGCTCCATAAAACAGCAGGTCATTCCCCAACGGATATATCTCGCTGATCTTCAGTAAAAAATTTTCCATAAATGTATTCCTCTCTAATTCTGTTGCTCACACAACATAAAAGGCCGTTTTATCACGTGACTTAGGTGAATTCTTTCCATAACCCCAAAAAACCGGCTAGCATAGGGTGCTTCCGAGGGATTCCTAGAAATTTTGAGTTTGGTCACACTAACTCAAGCGAGTTTGTAAGGCATGTGAGCTACCTTGAGCTCTCAATCCGAATGCCAGGGAATCGACAGAGGATAACTTTTTGATAATTTATTTTATACTCCTTAGAACAGCGAGATTGGTGGACCACTCACACAAAGATTCGTTCCAACAAATAAAGCATAAGAAGATAATACGTGACGTTATTCGTCCCTTTTTGGGGTGAGCCATGCATTCTAGTCCCATTCATAATCGTCAGTGCTTTGATCCTTGACAAGTTTGATGCTAATTCACCATCCACGGAGGGATGGAAGACTTGATTGGACTGGACGGGCACCGATGCAGGATTTGATCCCCACACATGAAAACGGGAGTGTCACCACGCCGCCCCCGCCTTTCCAAGAAATATATTACGATAATCCAGATCAGCTGTGGCTTTGAAAATTAAAGTGTTAAAAAGGCAACACGTTTCGAGCACACTGGATTTTGTAGCAAAATATGTGGCATTATGCCTTTCAGAGAATTCGTGTCGAGTGCTCATGTCCCTTCTCTATCAGCCTTCCATTTCGTCTTTTTCACTTCTTTGTCTCCTCCTCTTTGGTCCTTTTCATTAGCTCTGACGACCTTGTAGGATATAGAGAGAAGTGGAACCGCCCTATTCTGGCCAAAAAGTCACGCAGACAGACCAAGTGAAAATTCCCGTGCTGCAAAAGAATCCTTGCAGCACTAAAACAAGTTCGGATGAACTTCTATGATCACTTTCCGTAGAATCATCACCTTAGGACTCTCCAATCCGAAAGAAACCAGACATTTCGAATATAAGCCGTTTTCCGATGCTCAACCAAACTCATCTAAACAATTAGGCCAAATCAGGCTCACTCGAATAGGTGTGGTTTTCTCATTTCGAGTTTGGCTGTTGGAACAAATTAATGTGTGAGCAACTCAGAAATGAACTACTCACGAATTCTGATTAGACGAAAAAAATTGACAGCAAGTTACCAAGTCAACAATTACACTCGGAACATGATGAACTTTGCATTGACCGCAACTTGGTGACACTATGAAAACAAATGTGATGTTTCTACTCACTCTCTTGACAAATATCCGAAATAGAAAAGGGCCTTTTGAAGTCTCCATAATATTTATTTATTTATTCTCGGTTATTTATTCAAGATTGATGCACAGGCCACGTTCGAAAATAGCTGGGGCTTGGCTGAGTCATTACTGGTGGGGAGATCTGAGGGACGTGTCAATCACACCCCTTCGCACATGCAAGGAGTGCGATGTACGTCCCTAGCCCCTATCCACCAATGACGAACCAGCTGCGGCCCTCCCTCTCTTATGATGAGATGGGCTACTCACTCGAAGTTGTATGAATGGGAAAAGGATGAATGGAAATACGAATGCATATGGGCACGGCACTCAAGAGTATCGAAGAAAATAGCCGCTTCAGTACGCCCCCCCCCCCTCCTCTACGGGGACCAAAAACGACCCCTCCCTTTTTGTTCTCTTTAACATCAGTAACTGTTGCTGAATTGTATAGTTGCAATGTGTTTCATTGCTATGAATACTTACATGGCAAAAAGGTATTTCACATTTCCTCTCACGGATTGACTGTGAAATACCATTCGCTTCTCATTCACTTATTGAAAATCCTAATTCTGGTGGAATGTACGACCCCCCCCCACTTCTGTGGGGTCCAATACGGCCCCCGTCGAGGAATCCTCGACTTCCGGTATACCCTGCATATGGGACTCCCAAAATGACTGCGCAATCCAGCCGACCTTATGTGTGGACTGATACTTCGTCCTTGTGACAATTAGCTTGTCCCGAAAAGGAAAAAGTTAGGAAGGGAACCAATAGTGCTAATGTATTCTGATGGGTTGCTGCCAAGGGATTTGGTAGAGCTAAAAATCATTATTGGTCTCTGAAAGAAGCCTCTAGAACATTTAATTCTTAACGCAAATAGCTCAGACATCAATTGCCGACGTCATCATCTGACGGTGATAAGAATTCCCCAGTGTTATTACTAAATTACTACAGACGGATTAGCGATGGAACCTATAAGGTTTCCCCAATATCGTGCACATTCAAATAATTCAACTTCTGCAATGACTTTCAAATGCATTCCAGATACAAGTAACTATGTTACTGCAACTTGGTTGCTCATATAGACTCGATTGCTGAGCAAAAAGTGCGGAAGAATTGCCTTCAGGCACAATTACCATCACTTTGCCCGTTATTTTCAGTGAACCGAAGATTATTGTTGGACAAAAAAGTTTCCAACATTTTCAAGTCTTCGATATGCTATAATGTCGGAAAAAAAGACCTTTACATACATTTAATATTGCAGTATATTCTTCTCGTGCGACGACAACGTAGTGTTGCTTACATATTTGTGGAACGGCCAATCAAGGCTTCCATCTGCTTGAAGTCGGATAATTAAAATCACATTTGTCTGGAAAAATGAAAACATCGCGTTGAATACTGAATGTTTCTCACATCATTCTGCGCCTAATTAAACGTATTTGAGAGCCTTGAAAAAATTTATCATCATAAGTCACGTTATCATTCAGTCATCCCCTTATCAGTTTATTAGTAGGGTTACTAAAGAACACTTATTCTACGATTTATGAATTTTCATAGTCTTATGCAGGTTAAGTAACTATTACTCGTTAAAACATGCTAATGTATAGACTAATTTTTAAAAAATACCAGACAATCTAATTGAGAGAACACCCTACTTCATCTGTGCGCATACGATACTTTCGGGTAAATTAGTACTCTTATTTCAATCAAATTTGGGTGAAGCACTCTTCAAGCTCGTTAGGAGTGCGCGCTAACTTTATCGTCACGTCACCGTTGGATAAGTCATGAATGGCGTTTCGGACCTCCCCAGAGCCAACTTGCCTCTCCTGACCCACCCACCTGTGACGATTTTCAAAATAAGACAACCATTAGTCGGATATTGAAATTTTATTGCTTTTAGAAGGATTACACAGAAGCCCTAAAATGACTTTTCAAGTGTGTCGTATCAATTAGAAAAAGCTTCTCATGTTTTCTTTAGCCGCATTAGCTGTGCAGTACCCATTTGAGAGTACCCTTCCTTAGTGTTGCGCTTGAGAAAAAAATTCAATTTTGTAAAAACCTCGTTAGGATAATTTTAGACTTCGGTATAATATGGAAGTACCGATGCTGAGCAGAGCAGCAGCAAAGAAAGGAACGAAACGACCACTGATTATTTTCGAGGACGTGTTTTTGCGCACTCTGCATCACTCACGGTGGTGATACAGACGGAGAGCTCCGCCTTCCATGGCGTCAGAATCCAGGGCATCGAAACACACCCATAGCGTCGATAAAGACTCCACTGCGCACTTCAACGCGAGTTTCAATACATTCATCTCTTTAACATTCCCTGCACCAGTTGAGAACAGCACGTCTTTCCAACTCTGTTTTCATTTATTGCCAGCAAAAGTGTCTTCAAGTTAACACACCCAAACACCCCCTCCCCCCGTTGAATCCGATGCATGAAAGTGAGTGAAGAAAAGTGGCATTTTCTCGACCAACAAGTTTGTGAGTGTATGTGTGAGGTAATCAGCGTGAATTAGGGACATGTAAAAGCCGGCACTCATCGGGCTTTATGGCCCACCAATCGTGCTCTTTTTCACAAGATTCTGAAATGTTCTGTGACATATTACTGAACATACGGTCACTACTCAATACCCGCTAAATGCCGAGGACATTTCGGATATCTGCTTATATTATTTTCGTTATCAGATGCATGATTACCTACTTTCTACACCCCCAATTCTCAGATAAGCCCGATTTTAACCGCATATGTACCTCACTTGCTCGTTCGCATCGGCGGTACGAAGAGGAGAGCTGAGAAGACACTGAATCGCTCATTCATGGTCACCTCACTTCAGTAGTAGCCAGTTTCACCGGTTCCCGATTTTTAGATGATCAGAAGAAATGAACCACTGCCGGTCACGAAAATAATGTTGTGTTGTGTTGTTCATGCAATCAATATACAATATCTCTATGTCACTTTCATTTTGATTCATTCATCGCAGTCATACAACTATTACTCCCTTCATTACCCTCTAGGATATTCAGAAATTCATTTACCGTGTTCTACACCTAAAATAAGGCATAGGCCACGCTAAGTACCTAAGAGGAATCGTCCACGGAAAAATGAGTTTTTCTCTTACATATATATTAGGTTGTTGCAAAATTAATTTTGGAAATGGACCGCATACTTCAAACTACTATAACTCAGCTTAAACACAAGTTTATCAATCGAAGTAAAAACCATCAGAATCTACACACTTTTGCCAACGAACAGGCAATAAATCTAAGCCTTCACTATAAAAACTACTATCACGAGAATCAACGAAGTCAAGGAAGGCACATTCAACATCGTCTAAATTAGTAAATTGTTTCTGACGCAGATGAGAATTGAGGGCTCGAAAAAAGTGATAGTCTGTTGGGGAAAGGTCGGGAGAATATGCTGGGTGAGGGAGAACTTCTATACCCAAGTGGGTCAATTTTTGCCGAGTGATTTGTGAGGTGTGGCCTTGCGTTGTCCTGCAACAGGATCGGCCCTCCTCTATTCACCACCGCCGGCCACAATTTTTGCATTTTTCTATACATTTGCTCCAGATCACAACAGTAAGACTCTGCTGTGACTGGCTGACCAGGTTGCAAGAAACTGTAATGGATTACACCTTTACAACACCACCACACAGTAATCATAACCTTTTTAGGGTGAAGGTCGGGTTTAGGAAAAGTTTTTGGAGGAGCATCCTTATCTACCCAGACTAATCCCCGCTTCCTGTTATCATAAAGAACCCATTTTTCATCTACAGTTATAACACGGTTTACAAATGGCTCATTTTTATGGCAAACTAGGAGATTAAAGCAGGTGTCGAAACGTGCCAGACGCTCATCGGTCAGGTCATGAGGCACCCACTTCGACATCTTCTTCACCTTGCCGATTGTCAGCAAATGTCTGGCCACTGTAGAGTAATGTACGCCTAGGTCTTCTGCTAACGTACGAGTATTCGTCTCCGGATTTGCTTCGACGGCTCTCCTTAAATCTTGATCATTAAGCGATGACCTGCGGCCGCGACCCGACTTCTCTTCGAGATCAAATCGCCAGAAGCAAATTTTTCAAACCAGAGCTCCACTGTTCGTTCGCAAGGACAATTCGTCCCAAAAACACTGCTGAGATTACGAGCTGCCTCCGCTGCGGAGTGTTCCAATTTGAACTCATAAAGCATGATGACTCGATAGTCGCGTCGGTTCATGATTATACGCAGCCCTGGAAAAGGCCGGCTGGAAAACTTAGAGCGACATTCATAGAAGTTTCCGAAAGAGCAGAAAAAACCCAACAAATAGTATGCCTGGCGTTCCTTGGGATGGAATAGTTCAGGGTAAAAAATCTACTTATTTATACATATCTTGAAACCGGAATTAATTTTGCAACAACCTAATATTTATGTTCTATTTGCCCAATGTGAGCCGCATGCAAAGTTTCACGCGAAAAAAAGTGAATACGGTCAAGATATGGCCACACAAAGTCTCGGCCGGGTGGGCGGGGCCTCCTACCAAGTGTCCGCCCCGTGGTCCGCCGCGGTCGGAGATGCATAGTAGGAACAGAAAGTTACGTAAACTGTCCCACACTCCGTTCCCAACCGCAAAGGACGACGGTACGGGGCTTCACTCGGAGGCCTCGCTCACCCGCCCAAGAAGTTTTAGGAGCTGTATCTTAACCAAATTCTCGCTTTTTCGCACGAAACTTTGTATGCGGCCCTTATTAGGGAAATACAACATAAATATATGGGTGACAAAGGAACTCATTTTTTGTGGACGATTGCTTTGAAATCCAACTGCGTACAGCACCCCTATCTCGCACCCATCGCGTTACACCCCATATAGTGCTGAGCGAATTTCCTGTTCTTGTCATACGACACCCCTGACTCCCGCACCCCGAAATTTCGTTCGTCACATTTTCTTGCACTTCTTCTGATTGGCTATCTTTCCGCGTGCTCGCTGTTCATTTTCTCTGCAGTCCGTTCATGTACTTCCGAAAGCGAGGTAAACATCAACATTCGATCCAGTGTGATTCAATGTTTTTCAACAAGACGAGCGATTTCAGTATGTCGAATATTAAATCAGTACGCTTTCGATTTAAGACTTTGTTACTCAAGTCTTTTCCTTTAGACTCTCTCACGCTGCTATGCTTCAAGTGAAGCCATCACAGCTTTTAAAAACAACAACAACAACTGCTACAACAATGATACTAAAATACTTAGACGAACAACAACGATATTACTTGGAAAAGACTGCAAATTCACCGCTTCAGATACCATACCATGGTCTGTCAATAGTATCACAATAGCCTGTGGTACGGAGATGAATCTCTGCTTTTGAAAGGTTGAACGCAAGCTAATCCGGGCATAATTTGGAGCTACACACTGCTACTTCCATCCCGACGGGGTGACTTCAGTTTTGCTCACAAAATGTAACTCTCTTGATATCCATCTGATTACAAATCACAATGCGATGGCGCGCGTATTCAGCAAATCAATAACACTAGCGCAACAGATAAATCCTTGAATCAGTTTGATCTTCCATTTTATAAAAAAAAGAAGGAAATACATGGAAGATGTATGAAATTTCCTAGTTATTTATATATGTTCACACGAATACACGGCATGCGTACGGCTCCCCTAACATCAGTGTTAATCGCTTGAAGACCCAACTACATGAGGCCCTCTAGCTGACACGCATCGCGTCACGTGGCGCGATGCGAAATATCGACGCAAGTGGCACAATGGGAGGGGGCTCTAATGTAAACTGCTTCTTCGTGGACTCATACCTCGCGATGTCGCTATGAAGATAAAAGAAGTAAATGCTGACAACCCAATCCAATCCCATAACATCTGTGACATCACTACTGATTGCATTTGTCTCTGTGCCTCACTTTCGACGTCTATTCCATTTCACTGGCTCCAAAATCCCTTTAATGGGCTTCTTCTACATAGCGATTTCCAATGCTCACGCTATAAGCCTATCAATGTTTTCATTTTCTCAGAAAAACATCGATGCTCGTAAGTACGACACAGCTCCTCCAGCCACGACATCAAATTCCCAATTATGCTAAACTTAGCTCTAGCTTATAAAAGGTTGCAATTTATAAGTACATTTTTTAAGTACATTTTTATCCCCACCTCTTATTGTTAAGCTACAAACCGATTGTTGCCTTGAAATCCTAAGCATTCTTCAGGGCCCTATAAGACATGTTCCAATCAAGGGATATGTTTTCGGCCTAACCTGTCATCCACACTCTTGAACACTTCACGGTATTGAATAACATCACATGGGAGCAACCCTTCAAAGAACGTTTACGCTGAAGAAGGAGCTCATTCACAGCTGCATCACTAACATCTTTTCCTCAGACCTGCATCGAACTTCTTAACGAGCATGAATCACGACCAGTTTTTTACGCTATATCGTACTTTTGTTCTTGGAAGGTTGTTTATCATATACTTGAAATTCGCATGAATCTGTTGTACGTGTTTAGCGCCCCCAGCTGTTTAAGATTTGCTGATTTATCCAGCATGAAATCTGAATTTCAGGCACACTCGATGGACAGCCTTCGGGTCGCGATTCTTTCAGCGATGCTGATTATTGCTGTTTTGTCTCAGGTAAGTGCATTTGTCTGAGCGACAAATTTTTAGTATTGTCTGGGTGTATACACCAATGCTTCAGTATACTCCACGTCCACGGAAATCAGAGTTCTTTTGTGACTCCTATATTTATATCGAATTTGCATGATACGGGCACCATGCAAAGTTTCACGCAAACGAAAAACAAGAATCCGGCTGAGATACAGCTCTTCAAAATAATGTCATATGAGGTGGGACTACCCGTGGCGGCGAGGACACGGATTTGGGAGCAAAGCGGCGGCGGTCACATGATTGGAGACGCAGGGTGGGAAGCAAATCAAAGTTTGGTGCGGAACACTGAAATACGCTACATTCCTCTGACAACTGTTGCAAGGTGGTTTGGCGGGAATTCAATCGAACTGATGTGCTATCCGTTTGGGCTAGTGAGAAATGAAAGTTAACGATAAGTAGTGCAACATGGAAAAAGCGGAATGTAACCGTCAGGAAGCTGAGAACTAGGATTACTTCGTACCGTTTCGCTATCGAGAATGTTTCATCGCGCCCTATACATCATTTGAAGGGGCCACGCAAAGGGCAATGCCGGCTTAGCCAGCATTGTCATCGTTGCCCCGCCCTCCACGGCTACTTGGACACCGACTCACTGTACCACAACACGCACAGGGGAGGTAATGCCTTTCAGCGGGAGTTTCCCCCAAATTCATCCCTTTGAGTGCCATCGCATCATTCAAACACCACGTTTCTTCCCATTTCCGATCTTCTCATTCACAAGCTGCTCACTTTACGCAGTAAAGAGGAAATCATAAGGATGGGTCCATGTCCACCACCTGAGTTCTCGTCCACTTTACAATGGGGTTCATACTCGCTGTCTCTCGTCTCTCCTTGCTCCCTTCTCTTTCGTCCAGGTCCTTCAACAAAAAGCTCAATTATTCAAGCGCTGAAGAAGTGAAAGCCAACAAGGAAAACTAATCCAAAATGGTTTGAATGGTACATTCACCGTGGTTTCACTGACAAGCCATTCACACCTGCGATTTCGAGTCCAAGTTTCAACTGCCCATATAGACTTATTACGTTGGTGTACGAGTTCCGGACCATCTTGATCAATTTTGGCTTCCTACTTTTTTCTATTCCACAGTGACGATAATCTAACCTACTATGTGGCACAACTATCCAAATCATATGGGCAACTCTCGTGTCTGTCAGATTTCCTTTCTGTGGAACTTCATAAACTTCTGGTCCAGGAAAAATTGGTTCTGAGATCAGCTTGGTTAGCCCGTCACTTTTCTTCAGAGTGTGTACTAGTAAGCAGAATACGTAGTGCTAGTCAACGTGAGGTCGGGGCTATATGACTTACACATGGAATATGCGCGAGCATAACTCTTCGATTTTTCGGGTTTTCTTCGCGAACGAGGTCGCGCACCAATGCGCACGATTTGAAAGTTGTTTCGTTTTTCCTTCTTCTCGGTGGCGGCATGACCAAGCAGTTCACAGAAGAAATTGGCACAGGGTAGTATCAAATGGTGGAAGCCACCCCAGAACAGCTATCCTCGTGTTTCTGGACAAGTTGAAGGTACCAAGTTTTTGATGAGCTGAAATTTCTCGGTGGGAATTCCTGTACAGTTTGAGGAGAGAACAGGTGGGGATTGAGGAGTCGAATTTTTGCTTCGTGGCGTCGCACTCGCGGCGCCGTCAGCACGACTTGCTGGGGTTTGGGCAGATATGACAGCGAATCGCTTTGCGGCGTTTCACTCGCGGCGCCACCAGTACGACTCGCCGTATCGCTGCCCTTGGGAGCCGGCAAAGCGTGACTGCGTCACGACTGCGCTTCCACTCATGCCACGCTGCCTCGCTTGAAGGCTGCAATGCCCTGCCACTGGCACTCGCACCCGCCGCGCCGCTCGCCGCGGGCGGCCACGCGATTCGCTGTCATATCTGCACACACCCGACTTGCTGCGGTCGCTTAGATTTCCGCTCAGATGCAATAGGCTGCTATCGTGAGGGACCTTCAAAGACTGCAGGTTGGGAGCTTCGGAAGTTCTTATATGTTGTGATTTTAGCTGTTTCCACGGCAAAAACTAAAAACAACTCGCACTCGCCGCGCCGCTCGCCACGGCGGCCGCGCGAAAATTTGACTAATCGACCCCCATCCAGAGAACCTCCGCTCCCTCCTCCCCCCCCCCCCCCCTTCTTCACCACTGGTTACTATGTTGAGTAGCAGAGGTCCAGTAAAAAGTCGGGAGGAATATGACGACGTGGAGTCGTAGGTTGTCCGTTGCGTGCAAAGTATGGGAAATAAACTCCATATTTCAAGATCTTGCCCTGTCACGTAACAGGTGTGTTACCTGGTATCTTTCTCATAAGCATACGCAGGGCACAGAAAGTGCATGTCATGAGATTGTGAATGTGTCCATAATCTTTGCGAAAAAAAACTATTTCCGAATGGATAGCGCTAGTGCTGCGCCATCAGCTGAGAGGCCTTATCCCACTCTTGTGTGGCGGATCCTGTCTCCAACCTGGTCCGTGGAGGTGACCAACGCTGGTCGTGAAAAATTGGGCCTGGAAGGTGAGCTCGCAAAATCGGTGCCATGGCAAAATCAGTTGTGCAGCGGATTTTCGAGATTCCTTTGAAGAGTTCACAGAAGTAAACGCAAAGTGGTCCGTTACTTATGGATCGCCCTGATATCATAAGATGTGCTTTCGAGAAAACGAAAATGAATATGCAAAATACCTCTGATAAGCAGCAAGGTGAGTGAAAACATCAGATTTTTGCACCAAGGTGGGCCAGAGCTTATAAGTTCACAGATGGTTCAGCCTAAAATTCCCTACATTTTTCTCTCTACTAACTTTTTTAACGTGTTCTGTTGAATGCTTTGAAAACAGCAATTAATAACTCTGAATAAGTCTGGAAATAGATGTCTCTTATATTATCTATAATTGTGTGTGTTCATGCTTAATCCATCATTTACCGGCCTACTGCTCCTATTTATGAAGCATACAATTTTCGAGTGTTTTTCTTGGTTTTGTACTTGTACTTCTACGGTAGGCTCATTTGAGGCAGAAAGTACAGCCGAAGGCTCTTTGAAGTCTTACTACGAAGCTTCTTCATGGAAATAATATGCAAAAATTGGGAATTTCAAAGCAGCAGTAGCGACCGCGTTAAATCAAAAGGACGGCTGCAAATTGTTCTGAAGAAAGCTCAGACTGAGTATCTCTACAGCTCGGTGGCGATATACACGGTGTTCGTGAGGACACTTGAATTAGATCACGAAACGCAGAGGCAGCGGTTGCGTTTCTTAGCGTCCGCCAGCCCACGAGCGATGACCCGATTCGAGTGTCCTGGCGCACACGCCGACTACCCTTCAAGATTCACAAAATAATCAGTCAAAATCATGTAGATAGCACGTTATATCGTTCACTCAAAGTATTTCGCTGCTCTATTACAGGATAATGAGGTATATACAGAGGGTAAGCGAGCAGTTATGGATCCACACGCCTTCCGTATGTCGTTTGGAAAGCGATTTGTTAACGGAGGAAACATTGATCCAAATGCATTCCGAATGAGTTTCGGAAAACGAAATGTGAGTGTAAGGATATCCTCATTAAAGAGAAATCTGAGAGCAGTTTTTCTTCTGCTAATTACTTATTACTGACCATTCGATCTTTAAATGTGTTCGACGGAGTGGCTTACTGCATTATTTACGATCGCATGTCTAACTTTTCTGAAAGAAATTTCATAGTCTTGGCAAATTTGAAAGCATTCAATTTGCTGCCTGAAATAGCACTCAGTCATATTTCAAACCAATTTACTGCTGTCCTCTCCCCACAGCCTCGAAATGTATTGCCCTAGCATTGCACGGTGATGAAAAACGGGAGTGTGCTGGTTGCAAACATCCTTAGAACAGCAAAAGCTTGGCGTGGCATGGCTACGACCATAGATACGCTCGCCTATTCACTTGAACTTGTCCCTGCCCATCTATGGGGAATTTAGTGAGCCTCGTTTGCTGCTTCACCAAAGTGAGTAGTTAAAGGAGTAATACTTTACTGAGTTTGAATACTACATTGAGACCAGTGAGGTGCGCCTCGCATGCGGCTGCCACTTGAATTTGTACAGTTTTCACGGTTGCATGGAATATGATCAAAAGGAGGTAGGGTTGAAGAGTATTTTAGTGCACTGGAGATTGCTTTACTTGGGGTGTGTACCCTTATGTCAGGATTTCGCACGATGACGATCGGCATGCGACGCAGTGTGTACGAGCTATGCGCGTCACGGTAATTGGATCTTAGAACGATTACATGGTAATGCTTGGGGCGTGATACGCAGTTGACTAGTAGTCGCTTCGAGACCCAATAACATGGCGCCTTGCTTCGCTTGCGACATGCCGCGGTGCGAAATCCTGACATCAGGGTACACACCCCTCTAGTTGCAGTAGGTCAAGAGAAAATTGTTTATGCCCTTTCCGCTCAGCTTATTAGATCTAGAATCAGTGTCTCACAACGATCCTTGCTGGGCTCGCGTCAGAACCTCAGAGTGGGCCAGGTCCCCGGTGGTCGCGTCCCCTAATGCGCGAATGAGGACCGGTATGACCTTCTTGCACGCAGCGACGCAATCTGTGAGCGCAATGATCCAGATCGAGTGTCCTGACTCCCACCCGGCTCAACCTCAGAGGTGGCTTAATACGGACATTGCTTGATGTCTTTCTTTGATACGAATTCTTCAGACCACATGACCTAAAAGTAATTGCAGGCTGAAGGTTCACAAGCATGGAACGAATACACTAAGGATGTCGCAAAGAGGATGGACACGAGACATTACTACATAGGACTTGGAAAGCGCTGAAATCACCACCAGAACACCCATTTCTACAATTCGTTGCCCATCCTTCCATCGCTCTGTCTCTCACTCGCTCATTGATTTGAAATGTAAGCACGATTCCATTCAGCTACAAGACTTGTTATTCGCATTTAGAGCCATCCTATGCTTTTTCAAACCTATACTAAACAATAAAATGATAAATTTTGTTATCCTGTGATGTTGTTCCACCGCGATTACGGTAACGGAGCCGATAATACCGAAAATTTGATAAGAACAGAGGTAAGTGCAAAAATTGGAATGTCTCACACCATGCTTTATCCTAATCATTTATTCATTATTGTACACGCATAGTGCGCTGTGAGATCAGGCTAGTAGTTAGACGGAAAGAACTGAACACATTAGACCAATTAAGCAAATAATACGCACAGTGGGAGCCTCCCAGGCTTGATTTCGCAAAAAATCTTCAGGAGCTATCGCAATGGGGGTGGAGGGCATCCCACTAGGGACATTATTTTTACTTAAGCCTAAAGAGAGAAAGGAACCCCTCTTTTCCTCCATTAGGGCTTAAGCAAAAGTATACGTCTGAATGTGAGATTGACCCCTAAAGAATCTCTCCAGAATGCTCAGATAAGCAACTTTTTATGAGATGCTCCCTCTCATTGCGATAGCACCAAACTTCAATATCAAGTAGGAAATATCAGCGGTAATAAGAGAAGTCAAAACCGAAAGACATATCATCCTTAAATGGTGGGGAATTCAAAGATACGAACTGTTGCGAAACTAACGCTAATAAGGCGCTAGATCGTCTTGGGTGCGTTTTGGTGCAACGAGTGCCGACGGAAGGGTGACCGTGGAGAGTAATGCAACAGTGGCGACGCTCGCCTTGTCGTCTGCGTCATCCTTTTCAGTGATGCAAATGGCGCCAAAGAACGTTCTCAATAAGGACCGGCGATAGGTAGAGGGCCCTATTCGTAACCCGGAGTCGCGGATCCCTCGATAGGGAGGTCGTACTTGACCGAATAGGAGGTGGGGTTGAGATCTGCAGGATCAGCGATAAGCACTAGAATCTAAAGTTTCAATAAGCGAAGGGCAATTTACAGCAAATCCGTGTGAGAAAATGTGAAATAAACATCGTTTTGCTTCAGGTAAGAATAGATAGCGATAAAACACTTTGTAACTATACAATCCGATAACATTTAGTGGTATCGTGGTGGATCAGAAAAGGAGGGGACGTATTTCGTCTCCGTAGAGGGGGGGGACCATATTGGAGCGGCTATTTTCCTCGGCACCCGGGAGTGCACTGGTCCTATTTTTCAGGTTTCCGATCGTCTCATTTGTAACCCTGTTCTATGTTTCACAATCGCCTGAAGTCCATTTGTGAAGGTGTTTTAGGACTTCCCCGCAGTGAGCCGATTCACAAGGGGCCAGCAGGGCTCATGTCACGCACAGTGACGCCATTCACATGCCTTGGCGGCCTTATTAGAGTGTCTTGTCGCACCACATCCCAACTACGAGACATGACAGCAAGGTCTCTCATCAGAACAACCACTGCAAATTTCATCGATTAGCGACCAAGCTTGAAACTTCAACTGAAGTTCGGGTAAGGTCGAAGAACCACCCTAGTTTAGTCGCTAACCATTTTCCAATAGAATTCACCAGTCCCTTTCTCATTTCTCATAAACCTGATTCAGGGTTGGAGATGTAACATTACTTGGAACGCCTATATTCAAAACTGTTACCTTGTGTCAATAATCTAGTCGTGCTCAGGGCAACTAAACCTCGAACGAAAGTTGAACTCACCCAGTCAGAGTTTGCAAGGGTCAAGGTACATATTAGCCATTTCACCATCGATATCCCAAAAAGGCTTCGACCTGGTCCCTGCTTCATTTTTGATTTTTGCTACAGGATAATGGCAATCACCTATACAACAAGTAAATAAAATGAAAGTGCTTTCACTTTTCGTTCCTTAATGGTTTCAGCTTCAATAGTTTCATGTGAATACTACCTCCAACATAAACGTACTCATCGAGCTCGAAAAACGTTATTCGGCATCGTGAAATAACAAACAATGAACAATTACAACATACAGAACAATAATTTCGAAAGGTTTGACGACATACAAAGGAATTCCCGCTATTGACCGGGATCAGATGTGTTCATTACACGTTAGCCTCACTCAGTGTATTCTCAGAACAAGTATTGAAAAGTTCCGATGCGCGACAGGACATTCAAAGTGCGTCGAGTCGCCTGCCACGTCCTTCAGCGCGCAGCCAATTGCAGCGACACCAGCATGACTCTTCTCGCGTGTCAGGTGGCGCAATTCGCGCAGAGCGATAATCCAGTTCAAGTGTCCTGACGCACACCCAAAAATCCGAGAGTATCAAACAAAGGTGACTGGAGGAGTACGAGTGTGATCACCAATAACACGTAGTTCATGCATGTACTCTATGAAATAGCGTAACAGAACATGAACTGGGAAGTATTGACATAACACTGAAAGGTCCAATATTACCAAAAATAATCCGATTATTCGTAAAGACATATTAATAATGGAAAATCCTCAATAGGCACTCATTAACATCAGACCATAAATACAAATACGAGAGTGGTAAACAAAGTGTACACAAGACAATCGCTTTCAAATATACATAATACTAAAGTACCAGTTCAAAATTGATTCACAGTAGTAAAGAGACAGTAGCCACAGAGAACGACAAAATGGTGAATTCTGGCGATATGAATATGATTTTTTTGGTCAAAAATCATCACAGAGTAAATGCCCTCTTGCGACCAATGAAAGAGCGACTGATTCACCTAAGTGCACAAATTAAAAATCCTAACGCTCGCGGCAGTCATACTACACTGTCTCAATTTTGCTCAATATTTCAGCCACGTATGCTCCAACCAGTTCACTTAAATTGTCCATTGAGTTGTAATGTTGATAGAACACCGTATTCGTGAGGTCGGCAAAGGTAGGTCGACTTTCTTGATCCTTTGTTAAACTGTAAAGTATGAAGTGTTGCTAAGGGAAATAGAGAGAAAAGAATATGGACTGTGATTTCTCATTTGAAACGACGGAGAAATATTGGATCGTCCGTTCTCCTACAAATTGATGCATTCGTTTGTGGCCATAACAGTACATGCCCGCAGCATATGACAAGTGAGCGTGGAATGGAGGTCGACAGGTCGAATTTCCGCGCGACCGCCCGCGGCGAGCAGCGCGGCAAGTACGAGTCGTTTGGGATTCCATTCAAGACGCAATGAGCTGGTACCGTGAGAGACCTTCAAAGGTAGGCGAGCTGCTGAGGCTTTCAACTTGCAATTTTTTAAAGGTCCCTTACGGTACCAGCCCATTGCGTCTCGAGCGGAATTCCCTACGGCTCGTATTAACGGCGCCGCGAATGCGATGCCGCAAGCGGAAATTTGACCTACCGACCCCCACCCGTGAGTGTGCAGTCACAGTGCTGTGTGGCATTAAAGGCGCCACTATCGGTGGCGCCAAATCTGACGCGCTCAATGAGCAAAAATTTGGATGCAGTCGCATTTGATTTCACTTATATGTTTCAAATATTTCATAGACTATTTCAAACAACAAAAATAATATAGTCATCGACAAATTGTTAACATTTCAAAGTATTATTACGGAACACACAAATGTCGAAAAAAAAGCGAAAAGGAAGAGAAAATGTCAATTTGCGCTAAAGAAATAAAAAGCGACCAGATTCCATGTTATAAATAGAGCGCGTCGCAACAGGCGCCGCCGGTAGCGCAGTTGGTCGCCGCAGAGTATAAAGGCAACCTTGGCTTTTTGTGATCACGCGATATTCTCGCACTTTATGTGACATGCGCGTGGGAAGGTATAATGCTCTACCATACGCAAAATACTGAAAACGACGTTTATCAAACGAGTATCCTCACCAGTAATGAATGAAGTTTTTCGTTTTAGTCGAGTAAAGTGGATTAGAAACCATAGGTGCGTCACCATGTACAACGAGATCCAACTGAGCGAACAATGGCACCGTTGTAAATCCTGGATAGGGGAAAGCGAAGTTTGCCACCTCCACCTATAGATACATGAAATTTAACATCTGTCCACTCCAAGATGGCATAGCATTATTACAACAAACATGTAACAGATAAATAAATGCATAAGAACAAATGAAAATAAAAGTACCATTGATATGCCTAGAGACCAAACGTCTGATCTTATATCGTATCCTTTTGAGAATGTCATCAATCTTTCAGGCTGAAATCGCGACATGTTAGACGAAAGGCTCAATCACTCTTCCACGTAATTCACTGGTAGTATTTTCAAGTCTAGTTAGTTTTGTTTAGTGCGGGGAGGGCCGATGGCATGCGACGAGCCGCGCATTTTGCGTTTGCTACATCGCCTCGGCTCACCCTAAGTAGTGAAGCTGCAAAACTATCTAGAGATTCTTTTGCAGACATCGAGATGGCAATAGCCGGGTGTGCCATTGTAGCAGAAAATTGGCGTGTGGAACGCGACGCGATGCGTGCGGGTTAAAAGTGCCGTGGGTTGTTGAGTCCTGAAGCGACGGCCGTGTCTTACTCCTAAAACAACGCGTAAGACAGGGCAATCGTTCGAGGACCCAGTTGCGTACGTACATGTTGCTCGCACGAAGCTCGCGTCACACGAAGCACGCCGCGGCACGAAGTTTCTGACCCAGAAACACACACCCGCAGTAACCACATAACGAGCTAATAAAACTGACAATCAGTCCACTTCTAACATAAGACTAAATGGCACACTTATGAGAGGGAAGGGCATCATGAGGATATGACGGTACTCACCACCCGCTCAACGCTACAGGTCAACTACGAACTGCAAAATTCCAGGTTTTTGTGGATCCCTACATCCTAGTAAATGCTCTAAGAAATAGTTACAACCAGATTTTAGTTGAACTTTGTTCAACTAGTTAGTTGAACAAAGTTCAACTAAAATCACTCATTTCGCTATTGGACTTTTTCCGTCCTTCGATTTCCGAAAAAAATGTACTTAATACGTTAGCTGAAGCTGACACCTGATCCATGGTATTTCAATGTTTTATGGAACTTCACATTCCATGTACCCTCAGGATTCTTGGAATTCAATGGGTGAGTTATGTACCTAGCCGAACAAATATGTTAGTATTCAGCCTATTGTATCAGCACACCTAAGCGTGCAGCAAACGAAAAAATAAATAAATAAAAATCTTACAGCCATGTACGGCCGGCATCCAGCATCTTGAGTTTGAGCCACAGAATCCTGTAGATATCCGCAAATGCCAAAATCACACAGCTTCACTTCACCTTTTCTATTGAGAAGAATATTCGAAGGTTTCACATCTAAAAAAGGTATACAAATAAAAAAGTCTATCAATCGAGAAACATAACTGAAAGGCAATTAAATATGAGTGGCACAAAACCAAGTGAAATCTTAAACAATTACCGCGGTGAATAATGTGATATTGACTTTTCATATGATTTAAAGCGATGATGGTCTGAAAGAACATGGTTCGCTAGATGGCATCAACAGGAAGACAAATAAGTGTGAAAAATGGAGAGACTTCTCACATTGATAGCAACACTTCCTAATGTGTTTTCATCGAAAGCAGGATATCCCAAATCGTGCACAGCCATGTAGAGTCGTTCTAATGAAATATCCATAAGTTCCATACAAACCAGGCCATCTCCCTGAAAGTGGTATCAGTCACTTAAAGTGAAGTATCCCTTCGACCCGTCACATTCTTGAAGATGGCAACCCATGGTGCTATAATACATATACTTTCAAAAAAAAAAAAAACGGCGGGTAGAGCCACTCTCGCAGTTGCACTCTTCTCACTGGTCGTCTCTCTACAGCGTAAGCGACGCAGCTCTTCCCACAAGCTCAGCCTACCAATAAAGCGAGTACGAGTGAAATCGTTAGGAGAGAAAGTCACACCAAGGTGTGTAATGTGTCATGCGATGAGGGAGAGCAAGAAAAGTGTAAATATGCATTGTGATAAAGTACCGCGTCTCAAAGACAGCATCAGGGGTAAAATGGTTATTGAGAAACCCCTGAATGAAGTTACTTACATGGAAACTACGAGCCTAAGAAGGCTATCTGCGGCGAAATCTCGGTGAAAAAGTGCGCCTTCGAGCTGTAGAAACGGCGCAACGGATAAGAACTGCCGCCTTTCGATAATCGACCCCGCCTCCTATCCACGTGATACCTGGTCGGCTACGATGGCAGCGGCCAAGGATGTGCTGTGAGACCGAAGGTATTGCAGGGCCCTTTCGCAGTTTTAGCCTGAAGCTCACTCCAGGAAAAAGATGCTACCATATTTCCAAACATTCCCTTGTGTTTACTTGGCAGCATGCCAATGGAAATTTCCTTGGGATATCTGCTTCTTGACGGAAAGGTCGTCCGCGTTGAGGATCCATGAGAGAAAAGGGTCCTATTCCTCTGGTTTTTGGCCATTTCCATCCTTTTTTTTCACTGTCCTGTTACTAGGCATCTCGACTTTCAGATTCCCTACTTCTTTTACTTTTCGCCCGCTTTCCCTAATGCTGCCTTTAAGCCCAGTCCACCAATCACGCAGTGAACCGCGCTTGGCCTGGGTTTCGCAGTGGGCTTAGAGCTTCACTGAACTCGTTGTTTTCAGTAGTACAAGTAGAAGTACGAAAGTACACCTTGTTTCCCAAATTGGATTTAACCGCGTCTTGAAGGATAAAGGTACGCACCCGAAGCTCTCTCTGAACTTTATACAGGCGCCGCAGGGTGCCCTAATTGTGAACTAGATGTTCGGCCAGTGTCCTTACACCTTCACTAATATGTTGAAAAACAATGATCCCAAGAAATTCGGAGCGCACCGTACAATCTGACGGTAGCAACGGTCGTGCGTAATCAATAAAGTTAAGCGTGGTCACATTACGTAATTACACACGACACCCAAACTCGCGTGGCGCACCGCAAGCCGCAGCGCGATATCCTATTCCAAAGATCACACTCGGTAGGAGGAAATGGTAGCCCGATGTGAGACTTCTGAATCCCTACTACAAGCGAGGAAATCTCCATAAAAGGCCATGAAATCAGAATCAATGATGCAGAAGTTTCATCCCGTTTTACCTAGATGTTCTACCTTTAACATCACTTATGAGTCAATTGGAACAAACCTCGTGGAACGTTATTCCATAAAATTGGACGATTTGCTTACAATTGCTGGCCGATTTGATAGCGTCCACTTCTTGCTGAAGCCTTTTCATAGAACGACAACTGGCTACGTCATCTACACCCGAACTGACAATTCGAACACGCTGAAATTTTTTTGAATATCAAATTTAGACACTCAATTACTTTAGCATTAAAAGCGATCTAGCTAAGAGTAGTGCATACAACTCAAGTGCCAACTGCAGATACTCTATGACGATGACAAGCTGAGAGGGATTTTGGCAATGAGGCTTCGCTTTGGGCCATCAGCTGTAGGGAGCTTCCGATGTACCGCATCTTTTCCCAGGAAAGCACGCGTATGGGAACTCCCCCACCCAGTGTCAACAAGATGTACTCTAATCAACTCGATCTTGAAGAAACTGTAACAGGAATCTCACGATACTCATGATATCTGAGACATTTGAATATCCTTCAGAGCGACAGGAACACTCAGATTTTCGGGCCCAATCATATTTGCTTCCCACTCCGCGTCCCTGACCACATGATCGTCGCCTCTTTGCTCATATCTAGTGACTGTCATTTCACAAGTCACTGCTCGCCACCGTACGAAGCTAAGTTACATTTTTTCGGAAGCAGTTCTCTCGAAAGAGCAACCTGTATGCCGCTCTTAACGAAATCCGATAAAAGCGTGAGAATTAGAAATGAGCGCCACGATAGCTGACTCTCTATAGGTATCGGTTGGCTCCACGGAAAAACTCACCGGCGCGTGCTAGGTGACGTCACAGCCACCAGGCGGCGCGAGGGTGAGCGATGGTCTGTGCTCCTACCACTGCACTTCAAAGGGGATAACCTTGTTGGTACTTCGCTAATACACCAAGGGCACGCACATAGTGCTGCAGCAAGCTTTGCTGCTTTGACAGACATACTACGGTTGGGAGAGCTGACCTTTTGGTGTGGCCAGCCCCTTCAACCGCATGGATTCGCCTCAGCCCAATTAGGTAGTAGTTTCAGAAGACTGCGTGTGCTCCGTAAGATGTATAACCATGTCGGGAGACAGAGTACAAAAGTGCAAGCCTTCTCATGACTTTCGTGAAGCGACAGTAAGGTTATCTCCACTAAAGCGCGATGATTGCAGCGCGGCCATCGTACACGCCGCGTGTGACGTCACCCAGCCCGCGCCGCACGCGCACGCCGGTGAGTTTTTCCTTCCCCCCGTATCGGTTAGACGCTAATAAAGACGGCTGATACAGACGCAGAGGATGATGACTTTCCCTCTCTTCTGCTGCAGACTTTTGCAATGCTTGCGTGTCATAATTAGTAAATCAACTTAATACACGCGAAAAATCATCAAGAAATTCCAAAAGCACGAGATTCTTACACTAAGGAAAAAACAGTATACTGGGTTAATTTCTCATAAAAAACCTGATCGGGCAATCATGAGCTGACCACGACGGGATTCTATGACCATGCTGGTTTTATCCTCGCTCAAATGCTCTCGTACGGAGAGACATTCGATTTCCCGCAATTCCTCTGCATTTCCCATATTTATTTCCAACAGTATTTCCAACATCCCCTCATGGTCTTCTATCCACTTCGTTATTTTCAAAACCGTTATGTCCACTTCTGGAGCCCTCTTTCCCAAACCTAGTTATTATTTTTACTTCTTACTACTTGATTTTTCTTCCATCACAAACTCTTGATTCTCCCTTTTGACAAGTCTCACAAGAATGCCCGACTCACGAAGCATGATGCAATCAAATTAGGTGGACAAACTCAAGTATGCTGGGGTGTACCAATCTCCTTCAGAATTTCTTCCACCAGCTGAGCACATGGTCATCTACCTAATCTCATTTCAATACATATAATACCTTCTGAGGTGAATTTAGTAGTAGAACACTTGCTGTACTGTGAGCCATAGGTCAAATGCACAACTTAGCACAGGTTTAACGAATACATTCAACGAAAAGAAAGATCGAAACTACTGATGAAGGCCTCAAAGCTCTCAACTCTACTATACGTACGGTGATTCCGCAAAAGTATCGATTTTTCAGGTAATGATACGATTTTCGAAATTCCTAGCGAACGTACTTTCACAGCCATTTCCGTGCCGGTTAAACTGTGTCGCATCTTTTTCACCGTTCCAAAGCTTCCATTCCCAAGTGATCCTAATTCTTCGAGATCTTTGAATTCAAACTTGTATTCCCTGGTATCCGGTGGGAAGACCAGTTTGTCGGCGAGGAACATTCGTATATAATTCCTAAATTCATAAAATATTCACTAATAGGATGTATGGAAATATGAAAAAATGGAAAGAACGCTAAACCTACTGACATAAGGTTTTTTATGAAATAGGTAACAGGCGCGCCCTTAACAACGACACAAACAAACACCAATATCTGTATCTACGGGGGAACTCCCAGCCCGGCGACCACCCTCCCCCAGCCATTCCTTCGCCGTACTACGTAAACGTTGCGAAATCTTCTTCGTATTTCTACGCACTACTCACGAGGGTTGGACCCAATCATAGCGTTATCAGTTGTCCTCAGTTATGAGCATTGAATTGCGACTTACAATTAGTACATTGCCTTTAATGAAATGGTTATTAATCCCAAAATTGACAGAACAAGGAAGAAGCAGAAAAACCAGGGCAGAGT
The DNA here is from genome assembly GCA_963978905.1 of Trichostrongylus colubriformis. Lineage (NCBI taxonomy): Eukaryota > Metazoa > Nematoda > Chromadorea > Rhabditida > Trichostrongylidae > Trichostrongylus > Trichostrongylus colubriformis. The sequence goes on along the minus strand of OZ022261.1, from coordinate 29,346,238 downwards.
TGGGAAGGAGAAAAATTAGAAAATTTGAAGTGAGTTGGAAAGAGAGAAAGTGATAAAAAGAAGGGACAAGGTTAAAAGCGTTAACCCGCTCCGCCTCTTCCACAGACGAGCCAATGATAATACCAATCCCGAGACTTTTCAAAGTTAAGTAAATGGAGGGCCTTCTGAAGTATCGTTGATCACAACCGACTGTCCACAGCGAAAAGTTATTTTAATTATTTCATCTGTAGAAAAAAACACCTAGTTGGAACGAAATGATTTCAGCTAAAACCTAGTTTCAGCGAATAGTCAAGTTTGGGCAGCCTGAGAAAACAAGGATGTAACAAAACAAGAACACTAAGAACTACTAGATGGCAGGGCACACCCAGGTGTCGAGGAAAATGGCCGCTTCAGTACTACACCCCTCTCCTCTTCAGCACCTTCACGACCTCTACAGTATCAGCAACCACTGCCTGTTGCATAGTATTACTTAGTATTTTATTACTGTAATTTTTGTACTTATAACTATTTAGAATTAAGTCATATTTTCTCACATGACCAGGTCGGCTGACGGCACATTCCGCTCACCATTTAGCCTGGGCCATTGCTGACCTGTGCAACTACGACCCCCTATCCCGCCCGTAAAATACGACCCTCCCTGTCAAGAAACTCTCGCCTCTCGGTGTGCCCTGCTAAGAGTACGTGCAAAGTGAGGGAGAATTCAAAACCCCTTAAATAGTCTAAACTGCGACCAAGTTCTCGAACGAGGGTAGAGGCACGCATTGAATACTCTGCCCAGTAATCTGTAAAAGTCGGAAAGCATGCCAATCGAGAGATTGTCGAATTTGTATCGATTTATGATTACCGTTGACTTCACTTTGAAGATTCCCCTTTGCTTAAACTTCGAAGTGCTAAGAAATTTGATGAAACCAAATTACATCTACCGGGCAGCCTGAATTGTCGGTGCCTTCCAAGCCCATACGATACCAAATAGTAGCTAAAACCATGACCATGGTAAGCCTACGTATGAAATTGTTTTGTACACTCATACACATTCAAACGGAGTGCTGTGCCCATATGTACCCATGACAGATCTACTTACACTTTTCGAAACATACATTGTTTTGAATAAAATCAAAAGACTACAGTATTCATGCTTCCAATGGATATTATGCCGAAGTCTCACTCCTGTAAAGATCAGTTCAAAGGTGAACAATATAGGGATTCCAAAAAGCTAAAGAAAAATCCGAAATTTCTCGAACCCTAGGCACGTTTCTCAAAATACGACCCCCCCCCCAAATAGTTCATTCTGCGAACGATTTTCCAAAGTTCTCTAGTTCCCAAATGGTAGCTACATTTGAAATAGCCGTCTTCATGTCACTAAACCGCGTAATATAATCTAATGACTTCAGTTTGAAGCTTTAAAAATAGTTAAAAGAAGTCGCAGGCCCCCTCACACATCCAAAAACTGATCAAGAGTTCAGATTCCAACCGGAAATCAAGGCATGATGTCCGTGGCCTACACTTTCAATATCAGTCCTATTCTAAGACCATTTCTAATGGATCCTTTCAATTCAGACCAAACTAATGCCAGCCACATGAACCAACATTCCTCGTTGAAGCGCTCCATACTTTCCACGGCTAGGCTTGACTAGAAGAGAATGGTAAGTTAAAGCGAGTAACGAGAAATGGAATGGAACACCCAAATGAAAGCTATAGGTCTAGGAAGACCATATATGGCGAATTTGTTGTGAAAGGGCACTCTCGGATTTTGTTAGAGCCGCCTTTTTCAACAGTTTGACCTGTTTTAACAGTGCCCTCCCCTTCCATTAGCAGAGCCCGCCTCCTTTTGCAACTGACGGTGGGAGGGGAGCCTGATTTCGTGTATTTTTACCTATTGTTTTCCTTTTTTTCTTCATCTTCGTATCAGTGAGCTCCTCTACTTTAGCATACAATGAACTTTTGATATTCGGTTCTCACTACCTCTACCATCACCTTTAATCGCTGAACAACATCATTTCCATACATCATTTTGTCAGACTCATAACTCATCGTATCACTCACCAAGGTAACTTTCTAACGTATCTTAATGGCATTTGCTAACCCGATGAGAACCCCACCCACTGAGTGCACTTCTGTCCCTATCCAGTCACCGCCGCTCTATTTATCATAAACACTGCTATCCTCAAAGGCACTACTGGCCGTGTGCTGCAGGACACTCAAAATGGGTCAGGTCATGCAAAAAAGCGGCAACAACGGCCCTAAGCGTACTACAAAGGATATTCTGGGTACCCAGGTTCGAGAAGAAATGCCACTAAAATGAAGCCAACAGGTCCAAATAGAGGGTGTGTGACGCTATTCGCATAGAAAAGCGCGCTCAAAGGTCCCTCACATGGCATTACTGATGCGCGCTTGTCACGACACGCCTCCAAGCCATGGCCTGGGCGGAGCAACGGTTGAATGGTGGGGCAGAAACTGATGTGTAGAGTGAATGGATAAAGCTGTGCAGCGCGCGGTCAAACACACCGCAACGAAAATCAGCAGAGAAGAGGTGTCCCATTACTATAGTTACCAGCGGTTTCATTTTTTTCTACACTGCAACATTACCTAGTAATTCTACACTCATATCCAATAACAGACCAGGTTCACTCGTGACGCCTCTAATTATGTGATGTCTATGAGGCGATCTTGCTTGAACCATCAGATAGCGGAACCGAGTGACAAAATGGGGGATCTACGGATACCTCTCAGCGCTTCAACATTATTATCATCTACGTCACCTGATTAAATGCATATACGCATAGCGAAACAACCGAATGACGTAACAAGTGTATCAATCAGCTGACTTTGCTAATACGTTACACTTATTCAACTGCTAACTACAGGGTACGTTTCACTACTGTCAAACTAGATCAGGTCACGGGAGGAAGTGGCGGTCGAGCTCCCTAGCGCGCAGGCCACGCACTTGGCGCGCGCGATGACGTAATGCGCGTTGTGAGGTGACCTAGTTGGACAGTGCTGCCACAATCTCTTATCGAACGTTTCTTTCAGAATAATCTAGTACATAGAATCCATTTTTTCAACTCTATTCGCTCAAAAATCACTTACATTTGTCCAATAATTTTGTTCTCCACCGAATCGCCCATGATCATATCTTTGTGAGCGTCCAGCTCGAAGCCTTCCGGATCCTTTTTGAGCGGTTGAATAGGTAAACGTCGACGATTCATTATCGACAACGTTGACGATGAACGGATCTACAACGACGATGGCTTGGGGTGTGTACGTGATGACGACGGTGATGGCTGACTGCTACGACGCCAGACGCCCTACGGCGGCACTATGAAATAACCAACGATGAAACAACATGTAGACTTCGTCATCACGTATTATATTTCGTAACGTCATGATGACCACATACATACAGAAACACGAGAAATGCCCACGGCTAAGAGTCCTTTTTCAGCAGAGACAAAGCATGAATTAAGCATAAAATTTATTGATTTTCGTAAACACTGCTTACATAGAGATAATGCACATTAAAGCCATACGATTTGCATAAAGACGGTACAAATAGAAATAAACAAAACTAAGCAAAAAAGGTGCAAGGGTGGAGCCAGTGGACTCCGCTAATAACAAAGACCATCTCAAAAAGGCACATAACCCACGAATCGCGGGGGATTTCGAAACTGAGCTGAGAGCACGAGAACAACTAGTAAACGAGTACACGCCTAGCCGATTGAGAAAGACGCATGAAAGCAACAAATAAACATAGCATGATTGCACAGTTGCTTGGTTAAGGACATAAGGAAGAATCGTAAAGACTAGATGAACTCAAGAAAAGTTTTGGAAAATTTAGAGGAAATTTATCGACTCCAAAAATCAACAGCAACACAAAACCACTAAATCAACTCGGGTAAATCGGAAAAATCATCAGAAAACAAATCATTGAACGTCTTTTTCAGCCCACTTGTTATCGACTGATTTTCCCTTGCTGGGCTCGTTTTCTCCGTTGCAACTGACTTCTCAGCTGGTTCTTTGCTTTCAATTTTCGCAGCTGATTTCTCTCCGATTTTCAAGTCTTCGAGCACCTCCTTCACCTCCGTAACAGGATTCCCATTTCTGCTATGAACAGTGACATTGTTATCTGCACTCATAGCAGAATTTTCCGGCTTCTCCGAGCTGTTGAGATTCTCCAACGTTTGTTGTAGCAGCGATCGATTCTCTACCGTCATCGGATGACCGGCATCGAGGGTGTACTCCTTCAAGCATATAAAAAATATAGATACCCGCAAGGATCTGTTCTGATAAAACTCTTTCACACAACTCACCATGATATCTTGCGCCTCACGGAAATATTTCACTGCCTCTTCGTATCGGTTGAGATTATTCAGGAAGATGCCGATGTTCCTAAAGCAAAAACTCGAAATTACGAAACACCCCTGGACCACCGTATTGTTCCCTTCAATGCCTCCGTACTAATGATGAACCACCGTACATCCTCTTCAATGCCTCCATACTAATGACACATGGGAAGGGTGACAGAAATTGGTTGATATAGGAAACCCACCGATTATGCGCACCTATAATCGTCTAACCCTAGCATCCGCCCCTTCACTCGCATCAGTCATGCCGAGAACGGGGGTTGATTTTGAACGATTTCGAAATTTTGAACGGCAATTAGAAATGCGAAGTGGTGCAAGATTGAAATGTAGAAAACGGTCAGAAATCTTGACAACAGGACCTCTCCCACCATCGAGGACGTGGTTTGGCACCATTCGCATCACTGGACGCAAATTTTACGGCCACGCCAACGTTGCCCCGCACTCCACAACAACTCCGCCGTCGGCACCCATCTGACCGAAACGCACCCAAAAGAGGCAGCGATAAAGATCTTAAAGGCTGATTCATGGATAATTGGAGTACTTTAGCTCTCCCCGTGGTCAGATGGTTCGACCCCAGCCAGTTAGGCTGTACCTTTACCGAGTCGGGAGAGTGAGTTTCTAGAGAGCGCAGAGCCAAAGAAGAAATGCGACTTCACCGAACAGCCCAGGCCCGCCCACTCCAAAAGTGATGGCTGACAATGACGCTGGAAACGGTGGTAAGAACGTGGCAAATGAGGCCTGCGATTCATGCGATAAGATAAAATAAGGAAGAATTCTAATAGTAGAGGAAACGTTGACATGGTGATGCAGGTGATATCACCAAGTTCCTTATGATGTCATCCAGCGGGAGCTGGTTCAGGACTTGCTTTCAGGCTGTAATCTCGCACGAGTCCGGAGAACAGGGGACTTTATTTATTGTACTTTCAATGTATGTTTTTGAATTTATTTTTACTGGAATATTCCTGGGCACTTCTTATTCAATAATTTAGTATGTTAACCCATATAGGGTAATGTCAACATAAGTTTCGCCACAGGTCATCTATGAAACCTGCCATTTCAATTAAACGGAACATGTTTTCACAGTTCTGATTTCCCTCATCACCCCTGCAGAATTTTTTTCCTTTTCTACTTTTTCCAGTCCCTCATCACCTCCAAAGGTACATTCAAGCAACTCTGCTGTCTTACACAAACCTCAAATGAAATGCTATCGCCGGATGGTTTTGTGGAAAGCACCGTCGCACGCAGTTCTCGGAACGAAGATGTAGTCGAAGGAGTTCTTCATTTTTATCCGGAGCAATAAGTGGGATGAGATTCTGCAAATTAAGATGTCAGCGATAACGCATGCATTTCGATTACACACCATAGGACAAAAAGTCACCGTACCAGCATTAAACGGTTTCCTTCACAAATTTTGAAGGAGTCCGAAAGCCCACATCAACAATGCTCAGAGGAATGGTCCAAGGAAATATCAGTTTTCTGTCACTCTATGTTGTACTTGCCTGATGTGGGCCGCATGCTAAGCTTCACGCGAAAAATGTGAATAAGGCTAAGATACAGCACCACAAAGTCTCGGCCGGGTGGGCGGAGCTACCGAGCAAGTGCCCACCCTGGCGTCCTCCGCGGTCGGAGACGCGTTGTAGGAACAGAAAGTTAAGCAAACAGTCCCACTCTCTGTTCCCAACCGCGGCGGACAACGGAACGGTGCTTTTACTCGAAGGCCCCGCCCATCCGGCCAAGAATTTGGGGAGCTGTATCTTACTCGAGAATTCTCACTTTTTGAAACTGAAACTTCTCATGCGACCCTTATTCGGCAAATACAACATAAATATATGGGTAACAGAGAATTCATTTTTCCGTGGACGATTCCTTTGAGCTTTCCTAGCCCCCCCCCCCCCCCCCCGCAATTGCGCACAACCAACTTGCAGCGGAACACAGCAGCACCAGTGGACATCGTACGCATTACATGTCGCCAAGGGTGGGTTGGTAAGAAGTGGCGCAGCTACCACGACCATGGTCTAGAGACGAATTCCGCTCGAACCAGTCAAGCACGTCATTCATTTGAGGTTAATCAACTGGTACTGGACGGTCTTGAAATTTTAAAAACACTTGAAATTACCAGAAGGTGTCGTCAAGCAGGGTCAAGTTGAGGTTGAAGGAATTCCAAAGGAGGTTCTCGATCAATGATCGTAGTACTACTACCAAGACATGACTACCAATTGACGACCTTTCCTTGGAGACCACCTAATACTTATGAAACACCAAAAACAGGTGAGCTGTTAAAGTTTCGAAGTAGAATTTTTCCCTAACACGACCGCCTTTTCCAACCGAGAATGCGAGACCTGAGAATTCCCTATCTGTGGCTTGATGTTGGCCCTCAAGTCACTGTGAATATCATTATAAAATCTTAATTACATCCCGCTATCATTCCGAAGAATGGAGGAAGAATGCGTCGAGCATTCCACAGAGGATTGATAAATTTTTATTGATAACCTTTTTATACTTTTATGCTTGTAAACTATTTGCTCAAACGTGGGTGGGTAGAAGTACATGAAAAGTCTTATTAAAACACCGTAAAGAACACACCTGAATCAATTTACAGAGGTAAATATTGCTACCAGATAAAATCTTTGTGAATCGCTCCAGCAAATCCTCCAAAAATTCCACACGAGTCTTTTTCGGCATCTGAACTTCCTCGGTGAGTTTGAGTGAGCAATTGAAGAAACTTTGTAAACATTTTTACCAAAACCTACCATATTACCACCGGCATATTCATTGATGGCTGAGCATTAAAACATTGCCAATCGGATCGCCGCGCTACGCGAATAAGGGCGTCCTAACGTGTGGCCAATTCACAACGAGACAGCAGGACAGTGGTTGCGCGCGATGACCCAAATGGATTGTGCTGATCCCAGCCTCCATTGACGATCCAAAGACACCGGGAGGGGGTAATGCAGGTCTACGGTATGGGCTAACGGTGGCTTGCAGTTCATTAGCTGCATACACGACCCTTGCCAAAACGCCGAGTGCGAATTCATTGTTTTTTATGGTGAACACCCTTTTTCTCATTCTTTCGCTTATTCTCCCTTAATGTTTCACTTGTTTGTTGCAGTTTGCTGCTTCACTTGTTCACCATCATTATGAATGAAATCAGCCTCGCACACGCAACATAAGATGGCACTGCCGTCGGCCCGCCTGAAGCGTGAAACGCGCTATAACAATAGCGCCAGAAGTGCGTCGCTGCACATTATTTTTCTGATTTCAATGTTTTTCTTTTACAAAAGTAAGTGTTTCGATATACGCTTTTCTCCCTTGCCCCCTCTGTTCTGGCAATCCGCCAGAACCCGCAGCCTCTCGTCCCATGTAGGTGATCCCTAGAAATACCGGTACACTTTTGATGACTGTTGTTGTATCCAACACATGTCAAGCGTGACATCGCTGATGCTAAGAGGCACGCCTAGGGATGCATAATACTATAGACATATCCTACCAATGATCACCTCTGTATGGTTGAACAAATGCTTCTAAGCACATTCTGGCTTACACAGAAGCAGTCCGCGCAAGAACCACTACTTCCAAATACTCGAAGCACCGCCCTTCCGCCTAGCCACCACACCCTTCCGGTGCCTTACCTTCAATGGAGTATTTCACTAAAATATTTCACTCACCTGTTCTACCTCTCTATCTTCAATGATCTTGTCGATGAATCGCATAGCATTCACAGCTTCCATTACGTAATCCTGTAAAATCAGATTTCCTCAAAAAACAACAGCTGATCTCTAGGCCAAAGGAAAGCGCTGTTGCGCATCCAGTACTCATGTTTTTTAAGCCCTCGTCCCTCTCATTTTCGAAAAAAAAGAAACAAGCCACCAACAGTACTATTCCACTTTTCACAGCTCAATACCACCAAAACTCATGTAAAATATCAACACTCACCTTCGGAACTTCATTCCCACATTTTTCGCAGTTAATGATACCAGATTTGATATTCTTATACGAATGCTCACCAAATATACATATTTCGGCACGATTATCTGACTGAAAAGCTCTTTATCATATACTAGTAAAAACGTCAAGAACAGATTAAAATTTCTGACCAGTCCTCAGCAAAACAATACACTAGCAAATTAACCCTTTCGAATAATAACAAACAATATTAGGTATGCTCTATAATTTACCGCTACTCATATTTCTGAGTTACTAGTAGGATGCAGAGTTATGGGCAAAAGCTTCGGTGTAGGACGGGACTTTGCCCATAACTCAGCATCCTAGTAGTAACTTGCGATAATCAGCAGCTATCAGAAATCAAAAATTTTTTTCTGAATTGTTCTACTTCATGTGTAAAGAACAATGTGAGGCTCCAAAACTTTATTTTTAATATTTATGTATTTAATGTTTATATTTATATTTTGAACTAAATTTTGGAGCCTCACATTGTTCTTCACACATTTAGATTGGCATGAGGCTGCGGGACAGAGCAATACCCAAAATAAATATTATCAAGATAACTAATTCGGAAAGTAGTCGCGGTTTCGAAATTACCCTATTCTAAATGAAATGTATGTTGTTTCGTGGTGGATGCCGCAGTGGCCGCTGAAATCGAAATGTGTACCGACCGCACTCACCAACACTCATCTTTTGCTCACATTTTGCTGTCCAGTTTCCCACAGGTTCCTTGCAAGGTAATGCCGCGCTCCATACTGAATTCCTTGGACTTTGAACAAAACTTTGTTCACGAAGATACGGAGATAGGCAAGCAACAGCGTTAGCACAGCTGATCTCACTACCTCCCTTTCTTCCCTGAGAGGTCGTGACACTAACCCCGTTGCGCCATCCTAAGCGCATCGCCTCTGGGGCAGCTGCACAGGTTTGTATCATTGCGACAAAAAATGCATGTCGTGGAGGGCTGGTGCGAGCTGAGATTGCCGCCTATAGTAGGGCCCTGAAGCGAGTATCGTGTCCTACGCCCTGCGCCGACCTTGTCTCCATGCTACCATGAGTCGCACGCTTCGCGCCCAGTATTGAACTACTTCCCTTTCTGCCACTCTCACCATGTGACCACCGCCGCTTTGATCCCAGAGCTCCAGTGGCCTTGCCTCTACGGACAGCTGTGACGTCATACGTCACCTTGAGCAGCTGGATCTGAGCCGGATTCCCTTTATTGCGAAAAACTTCTCACGTGACCCGTGGTAGCAAATACAACATAAATATATGGGTGAAATGAGAGTTCAGATTTCCGTGCACGATTCCTCGAGCAAATATGACAAAGGGATCAACGAATAATTTTCAAGGCTCAAATTTCTTCCGCATTATTTGTGGTATTTTTTTGACTTTTGATATGAAAGTTTTGAAACCTCTCATTGTGTAAGACACATCTAGACAGTCATGGGGCTTCGGGACAGAACAATACTCAGAGAAAAATTTTCAGATCACACAGTGGAGTATACAACCAACCGCCACCTTATATCTGCAACCAAACAACCCCACCCTTCGAGCATAATGCGTCTGTTTGCTACCCGGAAATCAATGTATAGGATATATTGCATTCAGATGCCATTACGGTTCTAAATGGAAGCAGGGTGTCGGCAAAAAGAGATTGGTCAGCACTGATGACTCATCCCTTTGGGTCCTTTGTCATGCATCATACTGATGACAGCAGTGACTCACTTGAAATATTGTTCGACCATTGTGTTCCAGCAATCCACTTCTACATTCTCCCATCTCATTTCATTTCATCACTATTTTTATGTATCTATAGAGTTCTTAATGCTTCTCAAACCTAACTTCAACTGATTTTGATTTTTTTTTCATTCTCTCCTCACTGAAAACGCCTTTCCTCATCTCGCTCTTTACGCTCTGGGATTTTGAACTCGATGTCATGAAATCAGTCCCTCTGAGGGTATGCAATGCTTCAAAAAGAATGACAGCTTGATCGTAACACGAAGTACATAGCTGCTGTAATGGTTTTCACCACAAAATTCTACACCTTTCCAACAAATGGGATCCACTCACTGAACAACTTGGACAAAGAATGCTGGTCAACAAATGATCAGAAGGATCCGTGCACCTCTCACACTGACAGTCAAAATACCACGTATCCTTCAGCTGTTTTTTCCTCTGCTGTAATGAGCTGTAAAAAATGAAAACTCAATGAGATAAAACGGAAATGGAAAAAATGAATTGGGGAGAGACGAGAGGTGTGCATCGTTAGGACAGGAAATCGCAACGCGGTGTGCGGCCGGTGCGTGCGATCTGAGAGAACCCGAAGTGAGGAGCAGGTACGGCAATCGCCGGACCCAATTACACGGCTCTGCTAGCTCGCGCCGCGTTGCGATTTCCTGCCTTATCGATATATACCCTTCACCAGCTAAACCCCAGCACATGATGCGTAAATTTCACAGTGCATGAAAGTACAAAATATGGCTCGTTAGAAAGGGTACCTCAATAAATCGATATACGTATAAAATGTGGTAGATCGGTTTCCAATGTCGACATTAGGGTTTAGTCCTCTTAATGTTGCAACGAATCCGTCACAAGTAAATATCGTATTCGGACGACAAGAATGATCATATGCACATAAATCCAGATACAATCCTTTTCCAATTTCCTAAATTAGCTTGACTTCATTGACCGCGACGAGAAAAGCACTACTAGGAATCAAAAAGTATGGATAAACGATGTATGGACGCAAAAAGGAGCTTGCCAAGAATCAAAACAAAAATGGGACCCCTCCGTCGATATGGCACATATACGTATCGATTGGAGGCAAATGGATATATGACATGTGATGGTCATGCGCAGCACATGAGGTGCTTACGTGTGGGAGGAGCTTCGGTTCGAACGCGCCTTTTACGGTACTGCGGATAAGTTTAAAAGTTTGCTTAACAAAAAAACAACAACAATTGACTGGGCGGGTATCTAGGGGCATGGAGTGGCAACATACATCATTAAAAAAGATACTAACGATACCTTGACATAGGCTTTGTCACTGATAGCATGTCGGTTAATATAGTCTCTGCAGTGTAATTCGAACACGACATCTTTTGACATCAGGAATTTTTCTTCGTAAAAATCCTTCAAATGTTCGTAAATCTCTGCAAAATTTGCTAATTTTAGAGCTATACCAACGCACCCAACGCAAGCATCGGCCGAGGAGGAGGAAGGGAGCCCTATCATAGATCAGAGGATGGGATATCGTATTTCCAAAAATTCACAGAGGATTTCTCGACGGTGACCCCTTTCGGATCGATGAGGCAATCTAAAAAGGGTGGTCAACAGACAATCACTGACAATTACAAAGTTCTCGGTACTAGGTAGGAATGCCATGATTATCGAATGGCGACCTTCTTAAGGAGGACATCTCGAATGGAACAGGTAGTGTGGCAGCGGTCATATTCCCCAAAAGTTTTTTGCGACACTTGTCTTGACCCCGCCTGTACCACAATATTGACTATACAAAAAACCACTAACCTTCGAATTTTTTCATTGCATACGAATCTTTTCGAATATTTTCTGTGTGAGCCCAAATTTCAAGAACACTTCTCTCGGACGTACGGTCTTTATAGAAACCGTCGGTTTTCCTGTCTTTTCCACTACATATTTCCTGAATAACAATGAGCATCAGAAAGGAAGTAAAGTAAATAAACAGAACCAAGCAGGGTGGAGTCAAATACTTGTTCACAACTGCACATGAACCCAGCCGCCGTACATTTTATCTGCACTATAAATTCTCTTCACTAGTTGGATTCCAAACCTTGAATGGAGGGATATGGGTTAAAGGCAAGCAGCACTGCTAAAATACTCATCATCGGGAACAAAATTTTGGATGAGTTACCACACAAGATAACTAAAGGTGGGGTTACAACTTGTGAGACGGCGATTCACACGATTGCGCAGTCGCACTGTCGTCGTGCGCACTCTCACTTGAGCGTGCTATTTTTCTTCCGCAACATACGGCCCGCAGTCACAAATGCGTTGTGGAGGGATTTTCTTGAGTGGGAAAGCGCACGAAGACACATGCGATCAGTAGTTATGACCTCTACCTACGATTACTACCCCTTCGAGGTTAATCATAGGATATACAGTCATTTGAAAAAAATAAGCACTCGCTTATATCGGCCGGCGCCGAAAATTTGCATGGGCCAAATCGCATCAGAATATGATTTTGAACGGGGTGAAATGATTGGCGCAACCCGAAAAGAGATTGGTAAACGTTGAGGAGTTCTATCACCGTACCTACAACTAACCAGGAAGGCCCATCAGGTCATGGTGAGCTTCTTCAAAACGGTTTTTGCATTTTATAGGGTGAAACTAAAAAACGGTCTCAAATCCGGGTGATTGTTTCTAGGGGGCCCGGAAAATGAGTGTAAAAGCAAAAATGTAAAATCACTTATGGTAACTGCTAAACGAAACAAACAAAACTTGTAGGGGATGCACAGGTCAACGTTGCCATAGTGGTTGGATGGTCGGACAGATAGTGAGGTGGACTGCCATTGGAACAGTGGAGGAGGCGTTTGTGGTCAACTTCCCTCAACATCTACGTTTTTGCATTTTCAAGGTTTTCTAGGTTTTCTTTGTCCAGCGCTATACTATTAGCGCACATGCAAAATGACTGCAATTTTCGTTGCTGGTGCACCAGAGTGACCTCATTTCCAAGCTTTCAGTGGTTAACGTGTTCGGACCCTTCGGCGCCCCTAGCACGCGTGCCAGGCGTTTCTGTGCGAAACTAGTGTTATATTCGTGGCCAAGACCCCGATTAGCCATTGATATGGAATATGATCCAAAATGAGATTTTGACCCAAACTCGAGACAATGGGGTGGACATGGCCACATGGTCACTGCTCTACTTGTACAAACGAATAACTAGCAGCCTCGATTAAATTCAATGAAGCATGTGCAGAATCAACGCATTCCAAGTGAACTGCACTTAGTCACACCATGCGATGGCAGAAGATAGCAAATATTTCCCTATGCCGGCTACCGACCTCCTTTCGATGAGTGTTCTTTACTATGGCAGTAAAGGTACTAGCAGTTGCCCAGCTTTTTGAGCTTGGGTCAAAATCTCGATTAGGCTGAAAACTTGTCACCTGAGGTAGTTCGACTCCCTGAGCATGAATATCACACGTGTTTTGCGGGAGAAGGCCTAGTTCCCTTGTTATGAGCGTTGGCAGGTCCAAACAAATCATTCGCTTAGTACGCAAAAATACTGAAGGTAGCGGTTCCGTAGCAGAATAAAAATCGATTTTGCACACATTTAACACGTGCGATCATACATGAGCACAAATGAATGAGAAGTAGATAATGCAAAAATTTGTCCTCAATGGGGGACGAACCATCAACCATTTCCTGGGCCCCACAAAACCATTTATTCGAATTTGAGACGGAAATTTGTGAGCCTGTAAAATGCAGAGAACCGTTTTGAAAAAGCTCACCATGACCTGGTGGGCCGCTTGTAAAACCTTCATACTAACCTTATGTCTCAACACTATCCTACCGAGTAATCTTGTTTCGATATCCGGAATTGACTGCGCCTTCCGCAATCCTTTGCATTCCGCCTGAAAAAACGAAAGTTCGATAGTCTTGAATCACTAACTGCTATTATCGAACGCAAATTCCACTTTTGTTGAAATAGATGCATTGGCTGGATCTCTAGTGGCAGAGGGGAGGGGCACCTTAAGGTGTAGGAACCTAGAACCGGGAAGACAGTTCTGTGAACATCGGGTGAGTTTAGCAAAATGATCTGTTGGACCTATCTCAGACTCATTACCACAGTCAAGCCCTTGTCGAGGATTCCTCGACAGGGGGGGAAGGGTGGTTCCGTCCCCTAGGAAGGGAGTCGTAATCGTTGAGGTAGGCAGTGATCAACGGAGCTTCTCAGGCTGGGGCTCCAAAGTGTAAAAGGGAGATGTGATAGAACTGAACTAGGTCAAACCCAAAACTAACATTTAATATAATCTTCACTCAAAATTTCAAGGGAACAGAAATCAGCACCTCACAGATAGAAAACAAGGTGTGGAACAAATCTTCTAAGATAGGTGCTCAAGACGATATTGTAGAGAGGAAAGCGCATGGACAATACAAAAGCAAAGGCTAGGCTGACCTTGGTCCTCTTCGAATTGTGGACTGTGAACAAGCACTCAAGCTTCTGCAACTAAACCTCATACCTTATACTATAGTGCGACGTCGATACTCGATACCTTGTTCACAGTGCACAGTTCGAAGAGCACCACGGGAATAGTGTACCCTCAAATTTGGGATTGTCGATGGAAACCGCATGCATGGCGCGATGCACAATGAAGCCGGCCAACGCCAATAGCCCTTTCATTGGTCCGCTGGCACCGGCACCACGAACAGAGATACCTCGGAAATTGCCAATTAGCCGTGGGAAGCGGTATCTGTCTACAGTACTAGCGTGGAAGAATACTCAAGAACTATGGGATGAGAACAAAAAAATAGCTGATATGGGCTCATTTCATATCTTGATACTATTACAAGAATGTAAACTGGTACTGGCGGGCCACTTTACGAACCGGATAATGGTTTGTAACACCAATAAGGTGGATAAAATTCTCATGCATGGCACATCCTACAGCGAGGCCAGATAACGCTAGTCACTATCCCGTTGAACCTCAGAGAGCAAGAAATGTGAACTGGGGGCATTTCGGACACAACGAACCTTTTTTTTTTAAATTCGTGGGAAGATTTCGCCACTTTATGGAGAAAAATTTCCTCGACTGACTTCCTTCAAAATAACTTCTTTCGCATCAGAGTTATAGTATGATCCAAGTAATCATTGCAAAGCGGCAACCTCGAGACTCCGATCAACAAAATTGCACTCATATGGTTGAGTTTGAAGGAAGCTACGACCATTTGAAGTTAAACAAAACAAAATTTTTGAAAAATTTCCTCGTTTGGATTGAGAACAACGCAACCTTTAAGGGAAAAACGACAAACAGATTGGTCTAAGTAAGTTATCAAGGAAACAGTTTACAGTACTTTAAGAGATGGAGCCTAAGTTAAGTTCCAAGTATTCAAAAATGTCCAAATTTAGTATGGAGAAGATACCACGCCCCATCTGATCGCAGTCGAGTGCATTACATTGCTTCTACATCGTTTCTCACTTTTCACTTTTGTTTTGTTTTTTGTCCTTTATCCCTGCCGCATAACTTGCATGGCCTTCTCCTTTGTCATCAGAGGACGAGACGTTACCCATGGTTACGACGCCTCCGTTTCGGAATGCAAGTATTGAAATTGCTAGGTTCTTACTTCTCTTATTTTATCAGGAGTTTGACCTCATTGCTTTTTTTCTCGACCGTAGCCACTCAATTATTTATGAAACGCACTTCTGGTAGAATCACAGAAATAACGGAACCTGAAGAATGGGGAAGGTTGTATGGGAAGTCCTTCTTAGTGGGGGAGGCCGTATTTTTGAGCATTTTCCTCGACGCTACCCTTGACCCTGCTCGTTACCGTGGACTTTTCGTGGTGCGTCACAACGCGGTGGGTGACGACGGTGAAGCATGAGTGATGAGGGGGGAGGGTTGTCTTGGTTGATATCGCTCTACATTCCCCTAAGTAGAAACGGATATGACGTTAGTAAGAGCATACCTTATGATCCTTCCACCCTAACATCTGACACTCTTTGCCACAAAACAAAGCGAATCCACATCCGAGACATCTCCTAAAAGTGTTGATGATACCAAAAGCGTTGGAGCAAAGACCACAACTGAAGTAGTACGGCTTCACAACTGGTAACGAACTGAAAGCTTTTCACAGGCGTTAGCAAAATTAAGCATGCCAGAGGTGTTGTTCATGCAAGGTGTTCGAACGCTTCAATTGAAAAACGAAAGTTATTGTTTCACCGCACGCCACAAATATCTCACCAGTGTTATATAACTTTGAGGATGCTCATTTCGATTCTGGAAAATGAACTCAAACAGCGTGACAGAAATGCACGTAGACGACCATGTATGTCAAAAACCTGCTTCGAATCGATAGCAGATGTTTAAGCCTCTTTGTATGCAAGATGGAACTGTCACAAGAGAGTTGCAAAAAAACCTTCACAGATTCTTGCGAAAAACTAGTATTGTTTTGTAGCAGATATCAGCATTGACGGAGTATTCCCTTTTCCTCAGACGAAACTAGCCACAGCACAATTTAAACAACTGTACTTCCAGGGGAAAATTAGGTTATTTGTCAGGACACTTGAATTAGCTCAGGTGACGCGAGGAGGAGGTGATAGTTGGCCTTACAGCGCGGCCAACTCACAACAGGACCAGCTAGGAACTTGCCGCGCCCGTTACCCGATTCACTTAACGCGGTACGATAAATTGTATGCGGAAATACAGGAGTCACTGTCAGATTTCTACAGGATTTGGTGACTTCAAGAAAAAATGCACAAAAGGCATTCGATAAGAAGAAAATAAAAAAAGTGGGAATAAGAGCTGGGATCCGGTTGAAGCTCAATGTCGAAGAAATTCGCCGCAAACCACCCTTTTCATCGAACCGTCAGTTCGCTCCAGAATGGGTGAGAGCGAAAAAAAGTACAGCTGCGAGAATAGAAAATGTAACCCTCCCCCCCCCCCCCCGGATGTGTACCTTAATGTCAGGATGCCGCACTGCGGAATGTCGCAAGCGAAGCAATGCGGACGAGCTAAATTGTTGGGTCCCGAAGCGATTAGAAGTCAACTGCGTATCGCACCCCTAGCATTACGTTGTAATCGTTTTGAGACCCAACTACCGCGACGCGCATAGCTCGCACACACTGTGTCGCACGCCGCTCGCCATCGTGCGGCATCCTGACATTAGGGTACATATCCCCCCCCCCCATACCTCCAGACCACCCCCACCAATGGCCCATCTTTACTCATAGCGTTGGACCCTGACTAGACCAGCTTGAATTATATATAAGTTGAATAATTATCGAATTAACGTTCCGATTGAAGTCAGCAGTGCCAGGTTGTGCATAACACACGAACGAATGGAAAGCATTGAACATCATATAACAATGGGAGTTTTTCATAGCAACAGTTTGTAAAACCAGTATTATGAGCTATCGCTGCAACGAATTGTGATCACAAAAGTAATCACATACGTCACACGAATACTTTTATCATGATGTTAACGCTGTTCGAGAGGGAGAAAATAAATATGGCGGGACTATAGTTTCGAAAACGTGGAGTGTAATTTCTGCATATGTGATTGGCTATTCATCGGCAACTACCAATCACAGGAGAATCTTGCAAAGGTACTCACAGGAGAATCTTGCAAAGGTACGCTTCCAAAGGGCTGTCTTCAAATACGAGTGACTTTAAACGTAAATGCTTCACATTTCGATTACAAACCGAGAAAAGAGTTTCCAAAATATAAATTAACTCACTCACACTTTTACCAATCATTTCTACGGGAAACTGTTCAGAGAAGATGACATTAGGCGAATGTAGGAGAAAGGAATCAACAGATTCTTAGGAGTATACCATCTTGTTCAAAAAGTGCTTAATTATTATTCAACCTTTTTCACGCTTCATTCCGTAGTTACACACAGCAGACAGATCACATGCTCGAGATTCAATAGTTAATGGGAGATGAAATGTATTCCGTTGGCTCACTTTTTGGCTTCCACTGGTGCTAGACAGTACCAACAGTGACTACAAAGCTCCTCCGTGAACAGCGCATAAGCAAACGGGTAGAAACGTAGTCGAGGTTTCACTGTCATCTTCAAAATGAAAAAACTATTCATTTAACAAGTAACGAAATGCACTGTAGTAATAGATCTTAACGACAGAAAGGCATATGTCGAAGAGTTCTATAATCGTGACAAGGCCTGTAAACGAATAATCTATGTTCACAAGGGAGGTGCATGGCACATTGTGTGATGGGTCTTTGCGATTTTGCGGTGTCGCGATTCTACACAAGCAGTTCCAGCGATGCGATATCTCGAGGTCGCAGCATCGCGTACGAAATCGCCTCAAAATGGCAAACTCGCGAAGTCTAAACGATGCCTTAGGGATCATTTTGGCCTACTGTGTAATATAGAAGTCCAGGTGATCAGTAGGGCATCATTAGAGATGGAACAGAATAGAATGGTTAAAAACCGAAAATGACATCATTAGAGAAGGAACAGAATAGAATGGTTAAAAACCGAAAATGAGAGCCACGATGAGAATGTGCATTCGCTTCAACAGCATACTAGCTGCTTTCTGAAGAAAGTGATGCGGACGGTGGGGGCAGCTAAGCCAAGGCCAGCAAAACCTGCTCCGCCCTCCACAGGTACACGGCCATCGGAAACCGTGCAACCGAAACGGAACCATACAATGCCGCGATGACACTCCAAGGCGCGACTTTCACGAGAGATCAGAAACACTCGCCGATCCATTAAAGAGATAACGGCTTTCGGGTTC
The DNA here is from genome assembly GCA_963978905.1 of Trichostrongylus colubriformis. Classification (NCBI taxonomy): domain Eukaryota; kingdom Metazoa; phylum Nematoda; class Chromadorea; order Rhabditida; family Trichostrongylidae; genus Trichostrongylus; species Trichostrongylus colubriformis. The sequence goes on along the minus strand of OZ022261.1, from coordinate 29,327,481 downwards.
TGTTTCCTCTGCCACCCCTAATGATGCCCTCAAAGCCCATGAGGCGTTCAATTGTTCCTGAAAGTAAAAAATAAGTCCGTCAATCAAATGGGGGAAAGCCCTGATTTCCATTGAAATCGAATATAACATTTCCAATAAACTTTCGAAATATGGATGCGGAGTGTTACGCGAATAGCCATGGTAGAACGGGAGGAAAAGTTGAACTTGGTGACCACGCTAATTTTGAACCATTGTACCGCAGACGTAATTTTGGCCCGCAATCTAAGGGAATAAATGGAGTGCAAAACTAATCAAGCAGATTATAAAACAAAACTCAAAGAATAGAAAATAGGTACGGTGACAACAAGGGGTGAGGGTCGAGTGGGCAAATTTTTGCCTCGCGGCGTCGCACTCGCGACGCCGTCAGTACGAGTCGTTTGCGATTCCGCACAAGACGCAATGAGCTGGTACCGTAAGGGACCTTCGAAGATCGGTGAACTCCTGAAGCTATCAACTCCCGATTTTCAAAGATTCCCGACGGTACCAACCCATTGCGTCTTGAGTGGAATTCCAAACGACTGAAACTGACGGCGCCGCGAAGCGAAAATCCGACCAATCGACCCTCACCCGATAATAAGAGGCCGTTTTCGGAACTCCCACTATATGGCGGTATTGCTGCCTATCCCTAGACTTACTTATACACATTAATCAATTCCGCAGCTGCATATCAACAGAGAAAACAAATCTATTTGATACACTGATCCTTACAAATGACGTTCGTGGACGGCATAAATCGAATACACTAAGGAAGGCAGCCATGCCAACACATCAACAGAACCAACGACGATTACAAAAGAACGACGGGTGAATGGCTAATGTTAGCGTTCAATGAAATGCTGAATCATCATGAATGACGAAGCATCAGAGAAGACTCGCTGTTTTAAATCACTAGAAAACGCGAAATTCAGACAGAAATCACCAGAAAACGCGAAATTCAGAGGTGATGGTCTTCAGGTTGGACAACGGGAGGCGCTCGTGCTTGAAGACTGCGATCGAGCAACATCCGCTGAAAGGTACTCTTTTGGGTGCATCTAGAGCCAAGTAGCAAAACAAAATGTGACAATCGATGTTCAGGGGGAAGTCCGAAACGCTAGGAGCTTTCGGCGCTTGATCGGGTACGGCAAGGGTCAGCGAACTTCGAACATTTAGGCCTTTGAGGACGACGAATGGGTCGTCAGGTCGTTAATAAAATGGATCTACCTACAAACTTCGTTCGGCAAAACACACGGCTAATCTGATGTTCACTGCCTTGCAGCACATGTGCCTATAGATCAGCAATTACACTGCAAACCGAACATGATCTGAGCAAACAGGGATTAGAAATGTGTACGTCTCCAGTAGGGATCCTTGAACTTGCTGGTCAGGCAGAAAAGAATCGATTTTCTTCCCATAGAAAACATGAAGGCTGTTGAGCACAAATAATGATTGGTCTTTTGAATATAATGGCAGGTGGATGTAAGAACGTTCGAAAATAATGACGAGGACTGGATTGGACCAAAGCTGCACTCGACGATGAGCGTTGTGCATACATAAGAGCACCCAGCCATAGTGTAATATTACGCTCAAAACGCTCCTTTGAAAGTGTGAATGAAGAATTAAGCCAGAGCAAGTAAAGAAAATTATACGAGCTGTTAAGGAGTACTAAGAAGCGGTAGAAAGTTAGAAAGATGGCCTACTTCGCGAGTTTGCAATGTCACAGCTTCGCACACGAAGTCGCATTATGGCCTCCGCCAGACTTCACGAATTTGCGATTGCGCGATTTGCGGCTTCGCACTTTCGCACGAGATACTGCGACCATGAGATTTTGCATTTCCGCGACTTTGCACGCGGAGTCGCGACACCGCAGAATCCCGAAATCGCGAAGTTCACATCACGCCTTACTGTGATAAAGGGTCTACGACAGCTCACGAAGCGAAGATTGAGTTTTTGTTGAATACCATCGACTGTGAATGAGAAATACTACCGGTAGACAGTATAATTACATTTGAAAATTCAAAAGAAATAAGAAGCGGAAACACTACGCGACTCAATTGTTAATATCAGTTAACTTTGAACACTCCTCATAAACACAAAGCACCACTTTTATCACAGTTCAGTTACACTCCATTTCGCAGCGCTTGATTGGACGTGAATTACGGACTTGGGTGGCTCTCTCACATTCGCCACGCTCTCTCACTTTAGCCACTCACCCAAGTCCGCAGGCCACGCCCAATCAAGCGCTGCGAATGGACTGTACGATCAACAATAATATAAAAGTGAGCATAGGAATGATATGAAATGCACAACGAGTCGAAATTAAACCACTTTGAGGCAATGTGGCACTTAATTGTACCAGGGTGTAAAAGTATACTAATTACATAGTATCAGGTTTCATCTATCTTATCTCATTCAGAGAATAAAATGGGAAACCGGTGATCTATGTTCTCTTGAGCTGAGGCCAAAAATGGAGATTCTGCTATCTTGCGGATCGTGCGATCAGCAGGATCGCAAAATCACAGATCGATAAGCACCTAATCTTCAGTAGAACTGCAAACAGACTGCAAACCAGTTGCATGGTATGACCTTGTTACCCTTATGCTTGCATATTTAGGAACCCAGAAACTCTCGGAATGAGCGAATCCAGACAATATGTAAATTCTGAATACACAAGCTCTGAGAATTTCATAAACTTCTTCGCTTAGCACCTGCGCTCTATAGATGGTGTGTGAACCACTTAGAAAAAATGCGGATAAGAGAATAAGCCGCGGTCATACTCACCGCCGGCAGGGCGTGGCTGCGTTCACAAGCAGCGAGAGAGAGAGAGGCAGAGGGGGAGGTGCAGAGATGAAGCAGGCAACGAGGCAGGGTGGCATAGGCGGAGACGCAGAGATACGCAGCTACGCCTGCCGCCGGCATCGCAAAGTATGACCGCGGCCTAAGGGCTCGAAAAGCGCGCGATTTTCAATGACACCTTGGAATATTTGTAGGTTAATGAAAGTGGTCATGTAAGTACTATCAAATCCACACGTTGCGTCGCTAAATGGAGCCATCGACGTATTGGAGAGGGTTAGTCCTAGTAAAATGAAGTCCACAGTTTAGTTGATAACCAATTAGGTTCTCGAAAAGCCCTTACCCAATGGACCATTTATTAAATTTCACAGAAAAGAGGAGAAAATGTGGTATGCAGTACGTAAAAGGGAAATTTGTATCCTTATGAGAAGGAACCTTCCAATGGAACCCTCTTCTCGATGTCCCGCACTATTTTTGCTCATGCCCTAGGGGGGGGGGGGGACAAAAGGACCCCTTCCACTTCTACTAATGCTTAGGCAAAAGCACAAAAAACACACGCTCGAGTATGCAAATCGACACAAATTTGTTCAACTTTGAGCTGTCCCCCCCCCCCCCCCCCCCCCTTCAATAGGACGGTATCACAAAAAACTAAGAAAGGTTAATGAAGATGAGTGGATCAAATGTTTCAATTTCACAATCGTTTAAATGTCGTTTAGGGGTCCACTCGATAGCAAGAGCAAATATCATGTCTATCAAACGTATGACTCAACAGTACGATGACTAACGGCGAAATAGAAGCAAACAAACAATCGATTATTGGCTAGTGGGACGCTCTCGCACTTATCGATCATTCTGATTACATTTCATTTCATGTATACTCATAGAATAATTGCCATCTTCAGCTTTTCTGCCATTAAAGTGGAACTGTCAACTATCTGTTAACTACTTGTTAACACTTCCCTATCATCCATTTTTAAGACCAAAGAAAACTTTCCATAACATTTCTATCTTGAAATTTTGTCGCTTATATTTCAAAATTACACCATGATAAGAGGCAGAACACAATTCTATGTGGGAATAACATTAGAAACAAGTGAATCAGTACCATGTTGAGCGTGCTGGACTAGACAAAATTAAATTTCAATCGGTTGTCTTTACAAAAACGAATGCTTTCAGAAAATGCATAACCAAAGAGAGATAGCTGATATGAGGTTTTTGAAAGGCACCGAGACTATAAATAACAAGAAATGATTTCCACGTTTTGTGGAGCAACGGCACAGCATAATTGCGGTTGGTCGTCGACACGACAGAACAAGAACAAACTAATCGATACGTGCTAGTCGTCAGCGGCATGATGACGGTGGCAACCCAAAGATGAAAAAACCCTGGCATGTGATGTTTGACAGTGATTTGCGGGTGTTTTGAACTTATTAGTACTTTTTTCACTTGTAATATCTAATACATACTTGTTCTGTTCACGAAGTATGCATGGTCTTAAACACCCTTAGGTCGCGCTATAATGCGCTACATTGTTACCATATTACCATAGTGTGCATTTCAAAATAGAATATTCCGTATAAATGCTCACTGTATGTATGAACAAATTATTCGGTCGACCAACTCACGTCAGATTTCAATGTGCTACCTTCCAGCTGGGTAGTAAATAAGTATATTTTGGACGGTAAATTAAGTTGTATTTTAAACTACAAGGTTAAGAAATAATTTGATGAGTTCCCTCGCGTTCATACTGCTCTCCTGGGAATACCATTGATGTTCAAAATAATTGTACGATATTATTTGTTCAGTAGTGCCCACCTGATGTTTTGTGCGCGAAATTTGCCCCTGCCAAACGAGGAACGAAAAAGTGACGTCAAATTGGAAATAAGAACACCAGCAGAGCACTATGTTTTACAATGATGGGAATTGTAGAATGCTGCTATCTCTGAGCTTCATCCGATATTGTTGGCTTGAATGATTCTGAAGCTCTTGAACTTCTTATATTTATTTATTGATGAGCTTTCGGCATTAATGCCTTCCTCAGATCTTAAACATTTCACATACAAATAGTTGCACTGCAGTTAACACATTACTGAAGCATACCAGGAATCGAGGGTGACCTAGCGGCGCGATAGAGTAAATGAAAAATGAGACGCTCCTCCACTCTGAGACAAAGGGGGTCTTACTGATTACTCTATTAGCCTCAAAAGATCACGTAGCTCTTCTTTTGCGTTGATTTCTGGTCTGATTCGGCGTATTTCCCGCGCTTCCATAATCTTCCTTTCCAGGGGTCGTACCAGATGTCTATGGAGGACTTTTACATCAAATGATGGTGCATCCTCGTTTACATGTTTTAGGGTACGGTGCCTGGAAAAACTGCTATGCGGATAAGCAGCGGGATTGGATTGGATCAGACCAGAAATCAACGCAAAAGAAGAGCTACGTGATCTTTTGAGGCTAATAGAGTAATCAGTAAGACCCCCTTTGTCTCAGAGTGGAGGAGCGTCTCATTTTTCATTTACTCTATCGCGCCGCTAGGTCACCCTCGATTCCTGGTATGCTTCAGTAATGTGTTAACTGCAGTGCAACTATTTGTATGTGAAATGTTTAAGATCTGAGGAAGGCATTAATGCCGAAAGCTCATCAATAAATAAATATAAGAAGTTCAAGAGCTTCAGAATCATTCAAGCCAACAATGATGGGAATGTACAAGTCTTGCTGGAAAGTGATGATGTCATACTTGGCGATTGTGTGTTTTTACGATTCTGCGATTTTACGCCGTTGCACTTTCGCACCCGATTTTACGACTTTGGGGTTTCATGCTGCGACTTTGCATGCCGATCGCAAAACACCAAGTCTGACACTGGCCTTATGATGCGATTCACGAATATAAAACATAGTGACACCTAAAGATGTGGACGCATCGAAAATTTCGCATGGCAGTCTCTCATTGAAGGGGAGATTTTCACGGAAAAGTTGCTTGCTTCCAGTTCATGACGGAGTCATTCGCTTCAAACATGAGGTGAAGAAATATCTATGCACACAGAAATCATTTGGCGTTCCCAATTACACGTTTTCCCGTCGTACTAATTTGTACTGGATAAAATGAAATAATTTCTAGTGCCCATTTAGCAATTTTTCGGTTGTATTTGGTAGTTGTCGAATTGAAGTGGTTTGTAGTTTCCGTTTTTTTTTTCTTACTACCAGCGTACCTTTTTTCAAATACCATGAATCAGTCACATTAGCAATTGACATAGTATGACTTATCGTTTTGGATGGTCTGCAGTTGATAAGAGGTTCTGTGGACCACATGACTGACTACCTTTTTCAAGTTCGCAATAAGCCGCATTTATTTGCCTAATTTGAATTCTCATGAGCTGTCGCACCGAACCATAACATGAGATTTTCGGGTTTTACCCCTTTTCGTAAAGCAAGCTAGCTAACCAAGTTTATATCTTTTAAATCGGAAATAGATCGACCAATCGTTCGCTATCGACCGTTTACATGTGTTCGAAAAGACCGAGATCCTCTTATTTCGAGTCGTCGATGGCGATTACCATCTTCGAGCAGATACCTATCTTTCCAGACTCCGTATCCATTCACAATTTGTGCGAAATTCTCGAGTTTCTGACACATCCATTTGGTTGATCTATGGCCAAAAGTCTGACCCAAGTGCAGTTATCGATGGATCGAATTCTAGCTGAGTGCAGGTTTTATTGCACTTTCTTGCACGGGTTCTGCTACGATGCATTATTCATTCTCTCATTTCCACCATTTTTATACATGCTAGTAGAGGCTGAGCAACTTGTCCTGCAAATCATAGCCATCGATCTATGTATTTGCGCCTTCCTCATACCTTTTTTTCATGTCGTGGTTTGATGAGTGGTCGTTTCGTTCGCTTTTTTGATGCACAAAACATGCTACTACTTCAGGATTCGGCACGGCTTCTATGCGAGCTTCTTTATCGTGTAATTCAGGTTAATACTAACTTTTTCCCCCTCATTCTTCCGTCTGCTACTGGTCAATGTATGCGGTAAACTAGTGATATGAAAAATAATGGTCTAAATGCTAACTTCAGAATCGGAGGGCGACTTCACTGACGAGAACGTCGGCCTCATCAGCAAAACAAAGAAGAAGGGCAAGATTGTGAGTCATCCATATTATTCATCTGGTTTTGCAGACAACATGGCTTCCGTGGGACATATTGGTTTAATATGCTTCCGAATAACTTTTCATGAGTTTTGAACGTGCATTGGCTTATTGACGAAACTGTCGTTTTTACGTGTCCATCTTCAATACACCCGAATGGTTGAATCGATTTAAGCTCGGTTAATGGTTTTTGTGTGAATCGTGCAGCCACAGACTTTGGACCATGATTTTCATTTTTTTCAAACCTATGTATGCAAATATTTTATTGAATTTGTTCGACAGTCCCGATTTCAACCATCTTTTCGTGAACGTCCAGTGCTCAGCTGAATGCTCCTCTGTTTATTCAGAATGTTGCGGGATGCATTGTTGTCGTATTGATTCCCTTCCGTACTTTTGGGAAATAAATGGGAAGACGCTACTCATTCATGAAACACAAAATGCTCTATCCGCTAGGCCTATTTTGATAGCGAAATGTGCCAAACTGGTTTGGGAGTGCGGAACTCTGCTCGATTACTACGCCTCTTTCGCAATTCCTGTGAAACGATGTTAATTTTCGCAAGAACTAAGCATCATTTTTCTGTTGGCGTTATTGGTTCTTCTGTTTGGTTCCTCAGAGTTGCAATTGCAGTTAGAGCGAACTCCGTTACTACATCGACCAATGTCTACTGTAGACCCAGTTACTGTCGAATTTGGACGTCGACTTGAGCGTGAGAGTGAGGATCATCATGCTTCTAGTGAAGATGAAGGAGCTAATCCTGGTATCAGCTATCTTTTCATTATTAACAGTTTCCATAAATTTTTTATATGCCATGAATTGCACGGTTAGGCCGCAGTTATACCTTGCAAACAATAACAATCGGTCTGCAGCTTGGGTAGAGATTTGATATTTGTTAACCCGACTCTGCGAAATCGCAGAATTATGTCCATGTGACAGCGGCTGTAGCACTAAATTTGGGATTATCTATGATCGCTGGGCAACGAGCATTCTAAAGTTGTAGACAGGAATTCGTTAGGCTTTTCTGTATCAATGAAATAACGATATTGTTTGTTTCTTGATTACATACTTTGTAGACATGGTGAATATTTCAGTAAGAGCAGATTTATAGGATTCGTTCAAGAGTTTACTTGTTTACCGGTTTACTTGCTTCCAACCTAGGCGCCATCGAGCTCACAACATGGGTATCCGAAAATGAGAATTTGCCCAAGGAAACTTTGAGTGATCCACGCAGTGAACAGTGTACAAAAGTTGAGCTGTTGTTTTTGTTTACAATTAGTGTGATTTTGAAAATTTTTTGGTTCTCTGGATGGGCTTATTGAGAGGTGTAAAGATTCCGGGGGCAGTTCTTTACTGTTTCCCTTTCGATTGTTAGAGGTTTAGTTGAGATAACATCTGAAACTTCAGTTGCATGCATATAGCTTCCTAGCGCTCCGTATGGACTATCGTATGTTTTTCGTTTCAGGAGAACAATATGGTAGTACTACTGGTGCTGACTTCAAAGCAGTTGTGGACGAGGCGATTCGTGCAATACATAACGGAGTTTTTCCTGAGCGTATTGCCCAAGGATCAAGCGGCTCTTATTTCGTTAAGAATATGCAAGGGGTAAGTATTGAAGTTACCTTGCATTTATTGGTTTTCTTCCTTAGTATCTTTCACAAAAAATCGCGAAGTATGACGGACGGAGGCTAAGGGCTTTCTACAGATAATAAATGGCTGGTGTGGCAAGGGTGGCTGTGTTGGTGTTCTGATCAATCAAATGCTCATTTCAAAGTGAGACCGATGTGTCTGTAATTGTAAGATTTGATACCTCCTCGAACCGCATATGGCCCTAATAAGTAGAGGATTTATCAAAAGTTTGTGGAGCCTCTCCAAGTCGCGAGTCAGATGGCTTCGCATATTTCTTGTATCAAGTTTTTTTTGGTTTTATTCATTGTGTCATTGTGATGAGAAAGCTACGAGAGCGTTTCCTTTAGAAAATCATTGGCGTCTTTAAACCAAAAAACGAGGAACCCTACGGTCATTTGAATCCGAAATGGCTCAAATGGTTCCATAAAATATTTCTACCATGCTGTTTCGGAAGGAGCTGCCTTGTTCCTAATCAGGTTGGTTTGATTCACTTCATTACCTAAAAAAAGGTTGAAAAAGTTTCAGCGTGAGGTTGATTCATTTTTGTGCAGGTTAGTTTGCATTGTTTTCTTGAACATTTTTCCTTAACGTTCGCGTTTTTCATTTTATGTTCCTTTTAACCGTTGATTTTCTCGTGAAGCATTTGTTCTAATTATATCATGCTTTGACTTTGTAGTCCAACTTGTTCAACTCGCTTCATTCTTCTTTTCGAGTTTACTCGATGCCGAGTACGTTCTTTTTGTCCGTGTTGTTTCTTTTTTGTAACTATGTTCCAGAACTCCGCATGCTTATGTAGTTCCAGTTGAAAATTATCTGTTCTACAATTTGCCCAAGCATGGTTGAGAAGAGACGTCTCCGTTGCTCAAGGATCCATGGACGAGTCGCGGCGGATCTCCAGGCGTTGGTCTGTATATTATTCTTGTTATTTCGTTATTTCTTTGATTTGGCTCCATTCCTATTCAATGACGCAATCATGCGCAAGGGCATACGACGGCATCGTAAGGTATCGGACCTTTCGTTAGACCTTCCCCTTGTTCCTTTCCTTAGCGGGCCCGATACAGTACTTTGATCTGAATGCTCGAGTAAAATGTTCACTTGGAGATAAGGGTATGCCATTATCACACCCAATGAGTGTTGATACAATATTTCACATTAGAATAAGAAAGGACTATCCAACACTTCGGCAGTTTAAAGGTGACATGGAGGGTGCGCTTACATTTTTCAGATATACTTATATTGAAAATTCACGTAAATTAGGTGTAGCGTATGAATTTAATGTGACTATACGCTGCAGATTTGTCGTTTGACAGGATCTGAACCTTTAATAAAACAGAGCAAAAGAAACGTTGAAGCTTCTTTTCGTTTTTTGTTTTTGTTTTCGACCTCATGATTTTTATTGGTGCTATTTATTCTTTCTATTCTTTTTATCGGTATTATTTATTCTTTCCTTTATTCATTTCTCTTTCGAAAAGTAGCCTGAGGTTGTTCATAGCCAACATGGTAACGTGGAGGAGGTCTGCGATAATGCTAAAACGTGTATAGTATTTGGAACACATAAGGTTTTTATTGTCATCTCTCGCAACACTACAGTTAGCTTCTCAGCGAGAGTGAAAACTGTTGAAATATTGATTTGAGGAATGCATTTTGAAATCGCAGATGACTAAGAACATGATCAAACAGTGCTTCACATTTATTTTGCCTTTATTTTGTGAAAGCGCATTACGTGTGCCGTTACTTTTGAGGAATGTGATAGTAGGAGCGTCCAGAGCTCATTGATTGAACGGATCTGTCGTAGGTGGAAGCCTTCAAAGGTAATCACTTCTTTTTTTTTGTGGCAAAAGATACGCGCTTGTTGTATTGTTTGTGAGCCATCCTATACAATTTTAGCTGATTGAACTGTGCTGTTTTCACTTTCTCGTGTGAACTCGTAGGGTGAGCTTAAATTAAGTTCCCACTTACTTTGGTGTATCTCGTTGGCTTTTTATTTCCGAGAGGCCTTGATTTTTTCCCCGCGGGTTACTGTCTGCATAAGTGCACCGAACTGTGTTTTTTTTCAAACTTTGGTACCCTTTATTTTTTTAATGTTCATTTTTTATTGTTTCATGTCATCGTTTTTCATTTCGCACTATCTACGAAGTAGATATAGGTAGTTATTTTGGTTGAGCTGAAGGAAAGCCTTAAACATTTTGGTAGCTGTTACTCAGTGGTACCGTCATGGCCAATTCATGCAAAGTGTGCGGTCCGTTTGAGGTTTTTTTTTATTTCTTTCCCTTTTTTGCTACCATAGCATGTCCTAAGTTGTACATGGGATGTGCTAAGCGATGACAAAGTGAAATTTGAGATTGCTAAGTTTGCGTATTGTATCCAGCATACACTAAGTTAGTTGGGTATCCGTCTCCAACTGCCAACACTGGCGTGAAGACTTTCTGTACTATGTGGGGTGTGGCAGCTGCCTCCGTCTTTTCTAGTGATATAACAGAACAATCTGGGGGTCATTCAAAGTGAGGGGAGGGGGACGCAAAATTCTCCCCGACATCAAAGCTCCTACCCTCCCTGGGTTTAGGCTAAAATCCATATCCTCTCCTCCTACATGTACATGAAAAAGCGTCTGCCAAAGCATCTGTCTCATCTGCTTGATTGAGACTAATGCTAAGGATGGAAAGGAGCATCGACTTTGGTTAAAATTTTGCGTTCCCCCCCCCCCCCCCCTCCCCGCTTTAATTGACCCACTCCAAACCTACACTTTATTTGACCCGAATTCGATTCGTTACGTTATGAGAATTGAACTACTTCATGAATTTTTGTATGAGTGCTGAAAGTTATGCGATTTTCCTCTGTGCAAAAGGCTTATAATGTCGGAAGGTGTGCAGAACACAAAGGAAATGTGAGTCAGTTGTTTTGCTTGGAATTCTCGTTACAGTAGTTCCACATTTGTGTTGGAGCATGGTAACAACCAATTGAGGGCTATCCCTGAAACTGCTAATTTTTGAGTATGACTGAAGAGGCTTTTCATTCATCACTAAACAGCAGCCAAAGTTGAGGACTTTTTCTTCGGGTAGCGTTTTTGGAAATGCGACATTTTGCATTTGTATAGTTTTTGGTTTGTGAAATTTAGCAGTGTTTCATAGAATTTATGAAGCTTCCATTGTACCTTACATACCTTACACATCAACCGTGGCGCTTTTCATCTTATGATGAGGCTTTTCTGGTGTGGGGGATGTGTTTGGCAAAGGTTAAGGCCAGCTGGTGATTGGAGTATCGCTCTTGCTTTCGCAGGCTAGGACGAGCTCCTTCCAACCTTTTAGCGATCGAGGGGCTTCTGCCGCTGGTTGGATCAAAAAGTGGTGCTAAAGATCGAATTAATGTGCAGGATGGCCATGGGTTCCCTGAAGGAAGCGAGGAAATGCCTTGCTTCAGTCCTGCAAGCTTGTATATGGTGAGAGAGAGGGCGAGCAGACGTGGTAATGGAGAGGGAGTGTAAGCGTAATAACATGTCTCTGTTTTTTTTTTTGGAAAACCTTTTAAAAAATGTGCTCACAGTAATTCATTTCAAGACGATCTCTTTTGCTGATTAGCTCAGCTTCACTTTTTAATAAAGAGCGATGCAGGCGATATTTCATGTCTGAATGAAAAATTCGGAGGCGTTTCGCTGTGGTGGCACGATTGATGGTTTCTGATGTCTAGATTTCTAGATGTCCAGAGATTTCTGACACATTCTGCCACGTAATTTTATGACAAGATCACATGTGGGTTGACACGAGAAAACGTGAAACATTGTGCGCTCGAAACACTACTATAATTGTGCAAGCACATTACGGAGTGCAATGATTAATTCCCTTCATCAACTGTGATCGTTTAAGCACGTCACCCTCATAAGGCATTTGCTAGGAAAATTTTCGCTTCTGGCATGGCTTTACATCGAACGCTGCCTTGGAATCTGCATGGCTAAAAGCGATGACTTACATAGGAAGGAGGGCATTGATGGTCATTGAGGAGATTTAAAAAATATCATCTTTCCTCAAATCTCCAGTTATATTAGGTTGTGCCAAAAATCTTGTAGGTTTTTTTCGATCATCGTTGTTATCGACAACGCTCTACAACCACTTAGGTAGATCGTTGATTCCCTCGTTAAAGAACTCTGGGTTCTAAGAAGTTAACGATTGCCTTCGCAAGCAAGTCATGATCAACGAATTTTCTCTTGGTCAGGAAGGACTCCAGAGGATGAGAAAGGTGATAGTCAAAAAGGGCAATGTCTGGAGAGTATGGCGGGTGGGGTAGGACATCCCAGCCGAGCTCCTGCAGGTTGGCATGGGTACTCTTCGCGACGTGGAAGCGGGCCTGCCATGAAGCAGGGTGGCAGCGGACCTTCTCCGGCGCTTTCCTCGAACAACGAGTGAGCTTTTGAAACTGGTGGATGTATGCGATAGCGGTGACTGTCTCGCCTTGTACCAGTATCTCGGGGAAAGCATTCCTTCGGCGTCCCAGAAGTAGCACAGTCCAGAGCATGGCTTGTCTTCCATGTCAGTCTCGCCGTTGCTGAAGTTGACGAACCAACGGCGGTCTTGCAACCCACACATCCCATGCCCAATGCAGCGTTGATGGAGTGGCAAGCTTCCGTCGCTTTGGCGCCGCGAGACCACTCACAGAAGATGACACCGCGTGTCTGGTGGGTATCGACTACGGACATTGTAGCTTTCTCCACGGAATCTTGCGGGTCAATATATACTTCGCTAGAAAGCTCAGAGAACGTTCTATCATATCACTGAACCGCATAGATCTTTCTCGAAGTAAACAAGAGTTACTGATCTTTCTGGAAGAAGTAAACAAGAGTTATTGATGTTTTTGGAAAAATCCTACAGGACTTTTGGTACAACCTGATAATACGACTCCTCCCTTCACCCGATATTTTGGATTTTTGCAAACGCATGCTAACGTTTTCCATCTTCCAGTTTAGCGGCTTCCAACCCGTCTTCGAGCTTATCCCAGCACTGCTTGCAATTTAGAGGCCCAAAAATTTTTCCAAATGGGGTGGTATTATTCGGCGATAAAATTCATAAATCATTTTTAATTCGTTCGAACCAGTAGTGGTAGTTGAAATACGACGAGACGGGTCTCCGCCTGCTCCCACCATAGCTCCTTGAACCTGAAAAGATTTTATTTTCATGTCAGACAGCAGAAGAATTTGATATCAAATTTGCGATTCCGAGTGCCTCACTGGTTGGGTGTTATCAAAAACAAATGAATAAATAAACGAACATAGGTGAAAACTGGGAGCGCAGAACCGAAGAGTATAACAGCTTTTCATGTCAGACAGCAGAAGAATTTGATATCAAATTTGCGATTCCGAGTGCCTCACTGGTTGGGTGTTATCAAAAACAAATGAATAAATAAACGAACATAGGTGAAAACTGGGAGCGCAGAACCGAAGAGTATAACAGCTTCAAGCGAGCTACAATTGCTCACCTAGGTTTTTTACAAGTGAATGTCATTGACCAAAATTATGTTGACCTCGTAATAATTTGAGAAAGTTGAAAAGGAGAGAGCAAAAATTGTCATCAGAAACTTCCAAAATTTCGGCTTCAAGGGTTGAGAAGCTCATGGAGCGTCGATGGAATGAGATTATGTGCATTAAGTACCAGTACCAATAGTTTGTTGCTTAATATGCATTTGTCGAAGTTAAATGAGTTTGACTGGTACAGACTCAATTCGTCTAAGCGTGATGTGCGTCGAAAATCCCTAGATATCTCGAGAATTTCCTCCAGAATGGTAGTAATATTCGAATGTAGTTTGGCCTATGCACTAAATTGCGTGAAGTCAGCCGATGTTCAAGTAAATGTTTTATTCTTTCAAGCGTTTTGGTGCAATCAAGTGGCTGGAAGGGAGCGGGAAGTTTACAAGGCTTGCGTGCAGCTAGATCAAGTGGAATATAGTAAGTCAGAAAATATTTGCACCGTTTCTGCACCGTGTATTTGCACCGTGTATACGCGTAGTACCTAAGAAATGCGCAATTTGCACATGCGCATGATCAGGAACAATGAAGGTTCTGTGCAAGATCCCTACGGAATGTTCTTTCGGTATAGGTATGAGGTGTAGCGGTAGCGACAAATCAGTGGCCCTGGGTCAGGTTACGCGACGGAACGGCGGCTTACATCCATGTGCTCGATCAACGGATGCAGCAAGACACTTGTCGCTAGCAGTGAAGCGATTCGCGCAACGAGTTGACCCAATGCGAGTGTACTGTCGCACACTCTGAGACCAGCATTGTCTATTTCGTTAGGTTTTCGCACTGTAAGAGAATACGTGTAATTTGTAGATGTTTCAAATGCTGAAAAAAGCAGGTAGTATAGGTGGTAGAGGTGGATCTCTCTCTGATGATGGAACAGCAAAAGCCGAGCAGTTGAATTGATGAGGAACGAAGAGGACTCTTTTCATCCTGGTAGAGAGCAGACTGCTGAAGAACAACGGCTGATACACTGCCAAATCCCCCCGAAAGCTTAAAGACAGCATTAGGGGTAATGCGGTAATGGAGAAATCCCTACACGAAGTCACTCACATGGAAGTCCTGGGCCTAAAAAGGCTATCTATGGCGAAATCCCGGTGAAAAGCGCCCCTCCTAGCTGTGGAAACGCCGCAACCGCCCATCTGTTCCGCCTCTTGATAAGTCGACCCCGCCTCCGGGTGACGTTATTCCCGACTGGGCTTGGTGTGCGCGCAAATTCCAAATCGTGTCCTGATTTCCGTGAGCCGGTCCATGGGGCGGTGGGGGTGTACCTTTATGTCAGGATTTCGCACCGCGGCATGTCGTAAGCGAAGCAATGCGGACGAGCTAAAGGTGCCATGTTGTTGGGTTCCGAAGCGATTACATGTCAACTGCGTATCGCGCCACAAGCATAATCGTGTAATCGTTAAGACCCACTACCGCGACGCGCAGAGCTCGTTGACACTACGTCGCACGCCGCTCGCCGTCGTGCGAAATCCTGACATAAGGGTACACGCCCGGGACAGGTCACCTTCGCTGCGTCGAAGCTGTTGATTTCGTTATAAGATATCTAGGCTCGCTTCAACTTTCCATTCAGTTACAGAGGACATGTCTTGCTAGTTCTGATTTTCTTCACTTGCCTCAGTGGTGTCTTCGAAGAAAGTCGGTCAATCGTTTTTTTCGTCAGGGCTCACCGTACCACAATTTTGAAGTAGGCTAATCCGGGGTTTCTCGAGATCAATAAAACTGGAGAAGTTCGCTCAAGGCATTTCCGTGAGTGACTTGAGAGCCGCTAGTTCTCCATATTTGTCTGGACAGTTTTCTTTTGGAGAGTCGCTTCAAAACCCGACATGATGCTGAAACGACCTTCAACGAATTCATCGCTTCTAGATCTCCAGAGTTTCGGGCAACTAGAGTATCTTAACATGAATGGCAAAAATCTGCCCATTCTTACTGTTCTTATCTGAATTGATAGTTTTGTATGAGCCGAGATGTGCGCATCTGAAATTAAAGATCAGAAACCCTGAGACATTTTCGAACGACCTGATAACTCCACTACACCACTTGTGGGTTTACGGGGAATTTGCTTCTGAAACTTTCAAATGCTATAAGCAAACTCCGTAGCTATAAGTATCTGCTTTGTTTTTTTCGCGCTCTTAACTGTGAGCCGCATCCACAACTTACAAGATTTTGGGCACGGTTGAGCAAATCACAGAATTTGTCGCTAAGGGATTCGTAAAGGTCATGAAACACAGATTCTAATACTGTGTTCACGCCCAGTACACATGACCTTGTGAGCATTTTTAGGAGCTTGATTATTTGCGTCTCCTATCTTTTGATATTCACATGGTGCACTTTCAAACACTGAATATCCTCCAAGTGCGGCGTGGTATAAACCTCGGCATTGTTACTTGTTAATCTTCTCTACTATTTAACTCTTCATGAGGTAGTTAAGATACCTTGGCTTGGAATGGCTAACGTTTCGGCGGATCGCCTCCTTCAGAGCCTAAAAGGGTGAAGCCAATTCATGACTACCCGGCCAAACACATCGTCAACCTACTGGAATTCGGGTCCAAAAGGATGAAGCTAATTCATGAATCCGGTCAAAATCGTCAACCCACTGGAATTCGAGGCCACCTGGACCACCACGTAACCGTACCGCAATAAACTGGATCCTTGAGACTAACCGGTCAGCAGCGACAGGGACTGGTTGTAACTCAACCTCACTGTTGGAAGGCTATCCATCCCTATTGATATCCTTATATAAGGCATCAATTCCCGTCTTATCAGGGGACATTCTTCTCTCCGGGTCACTTCTAAATGAGAACTGAATCCAGAATACCTTGAGGGATTTCCGCGTGCCCGTTGAGATTCTTGTGCCAACACATCATCCCTAACCTCGAGGTCGTCTCCGTCAGCTTTCAACCCGGTTGGATCCCAGAGCAGTTGATGTGCATGACCTGGCTCCCTATGATAACACGGGACCTGATGCCTCATATGAGAATGGCCTTCCAACAGTGAGGTTGAGTAACAACCAGTTCCTGTCGCTGTTGACCGGTTGGTCTTTACTATCCAGTTTATTGCGCTGGGTTGCTCATCTTACGGTTGCGTGATGGTCTAGGTGGCCTCGAATTCAGTACGTTGACGATGTGTTTGGCCGAGTAGCCATGATTGTCTCAATCTTTTCAGGCTCTGAAGAAGGCGATTCCTCCGAAACGTTAGCCAATAAAGGTATCTTGGCAATCTTGTGAAGAGTTAAGTAGTAGAGAAAATTAACAACTGACACAATAAAAGTAACTAATTAGCTTTGCCAGTCTCATGACTGTGTACTCGGTTAATGGAGACATAAATTGGTGCTGTCTCTCATCCATGCGCGAAATTTTTCATTAGTACCGCTTTTTACCAAGCGCTTGAGATTTGACTGTACAATTCCGCTCTTTCCTCCGCTGTGGAATTACCTGTGCAGCAAGAACTAGTATACTCTAACTGGGAAAGACAGTTGTGCACAACCAAGGCTGAAAGTTAAGCGCTCAAGCTCGTTATTCATACTGAAATTATTCTCAGGCTTTTGGCGGACGGGTGTGTGTAGGGACACACGGAGTTTGGCCTCGGCCTGTGAGCCTGTGTCCGCCTGCCGCCTTTGGCCCTGTGACATAGGGTAATCAGACAATTTTTTTCAATTTTTCCTACCCTCCGTACAAGTATATTCCGCAGTATTCATGACGAGTTTATGCTACCGTGACTACTCACAAAGAAATTGAATTTTCAGATTGGGATTAAACTAAAATAAAGCCATAATTATTTCTGAGAAGTCCAATTTGTTGGAGTCACTGTTACGCCCACCTTCCCAATTTTAATATTCGTACAATGGTCACTCGCTTTTTAAATCATCTTCAGAGGAAACGATTACAGAGAACACGTGTAGGTACGCGGTCACCTAGTACCCTGGCAGCCCTACCAGCCGTGTGTCTCACCCGTCACCCTCTGCTCCATTCCGAGATTGTATCACAGCCAGCGAGTGATGAAGTTGTGACATCGCAGTATGCGACATTTGCACTTGCATGCCATTTCGCAAGCAATGCTACTTTTTCTTAAGGCCAAAGTGCCGTTTGACTGTCTCGGAAATATCGCGAGAACGGAGTTGTTTTCAGAAGTGGCAATGGGTATGGCTACACTTCTTAGGGAAGCTCTGTGACTCAGCGATTTTGGCAATAAAGCTGTATGATAATTCAAAGTGATACGGCCACTATCGATGGTTTTATTGTTGCCACGCTACCGATCTACCCGTCCCGCCATGTAACTTTATTACACTGCGTGCCCTTATCAAATTTCTTTGATGGCCCTATTTTCCGAACAAGAGGTTACGTGTGCGACAGGACATTCGAGCCAGGCCTTTTTATGTGACGAAGCGGCGGGCGCGTCCGTAAGCGCGGACCAAATTACTACTGGATCATTGGAGCCGTTCTCACGCGCTATGGGAAGTTGAGAAAACTGAAGTTGGTGTGGCATTCAACTATACCATTAAGAATGTTTTAAGTGGTGCCTTCTACTGAACTACTATACTAGTTTAATCTTACTCTTGCCGCATCTTGAGGGTACCCCTTGTTCGATAGTTATTAATAACTTTTGTTTCAATTTGATGGGCCCTTTTGAAGTTGGATCATTGTGACAACTAAGTGACCCATCCCCGACCTCGGATCATCCCGCAATTACGTTGAAATGTCTGCGTGGTGTTTAGTAACTACTTTTTTTCTCGGAGTGTCTAAATACACTTGCATGATGAATAAAATGTAGGGCGCTAGCAGTCCGTTGATGGGATGCGCCACGCACATTTTAGCTCCATTCAGAATCGTGGTAGCACATTTTAGCTCCATTCAGAATCGTGGTGGCGGGTGAATGGTGGAGGCCATTACATGAACTGCAGCGCTCCGTCCGGGTATTCCTTCCCTTTACGAAATACATTTGGACCCAATCAGTGTGTTGTCTGTCGGTGATGCGTAGATATTTATTCAAAAAATGATTTGTGTCACTCTCCTGAGTCAAACTATGTTACTCGATGAGCCTTACAGAAGCTGTAACGGTACCGACATGAACTCGTCCTGTTGGTGTAGAACCCCCTGAAAACGATACCTCACTGAAGCCTGCCGTGGATCGTTTTCTCGTAGAATTGCCCCATTTCACAATCTCGTCGTCCACTTTTTCGTGGTCATGATTGAGTGAGTTTAAAGCTTAGAGAGTAGCGGGAATCATACAGCCAGGGTTTTGGTGAATATCGATCGCGAATTTTTTGGTGTTAGCTCCGAACGGGCGCCAGAACATTCCATTTGGGTAGACTACGAGGAGAGATGGCGGTCGTGCCCTTTGATGCCCAGCGGGACCAGCAGTCCTGCCTCGCGCAGTGACGTGACTAGCGTGGCGCGATGACCAAACTGGGGTATACTGGCGCCCAGTCATTCACTTTGAATCAAGTGAGATGTTTAAAAATTGCTCAGTGACAAATAACAGTGATTGTGACAGACATTTCACGGCTTTATTACAGATTGCAAGAAATACACAAAAGGAACTAAATAGGCTTCTGATTTCTATGCATAGCAAGCACAATACGTTAACGAACAAAAAATTTAATGCAGTTTTGCTTTGCCCATAGTAGATGACAGTGTTTTACGATTAGTAATGAATGTGTCGTTGATATCAACTTTACGGAAAACTTAAAACTTGTAAAAAATAACTAGTAAAACAGATAATCAATACAGTAGCAGCAGTGTGGGGATTACCTTGAAAGATTCACAAAGCAGAAGCGTTAGGATTGCTAGCTGCGAGAGTGGAAGTGAGTAATGGTTTATGTGTCTGTTATACATGTATGAGTGTTAGCAAAAAAAAGTGTAGCTCTGGGCTGATGCACATTGAGTGTGAAGTCTGTCACATTTACAGATCATCTCGGTTAGGTGCTAGTGTATCATATCTAGAACCATGCATGGATGAGTGCATAGATGATGGCATAGAAGTGTCACCACCAGCACCACCACTTCCACCACGATTCAGTGGTATATCTACGACGGAGGGATCCTTTTCACGAACGGAATCGCGTCCGAATGAACTGTCGCGTCCGCCGTATGTACTGTCACGACCGCCGTACGCACTGTCACGACCGCCGCTTCCAACCCCACCATAGACCGAGTCACGATCGCGTACCGATCCGCCGTAGA
Organism: Trichostrongylus colubriformis; assembly: GCA_963978905.1. Classification (NCBI taxonomy): domain Eukaryota; kingdom Metazoa; phylum Nematoda; class Chromadorea; order Rhabditida; family Trichostrongylidae; genus Trichostrongylus; species Trichostrongylus colubriformis. The sequence continues at coordinate 29,307,218 of OZ022261.1, read as the reverse complement.
CCGAACCTGTATTAATACAAACTAATTGGTTAAGCTACGTCAGTGAGAAGTTGTATGACAGTTTTATAATGGAGAGGATGCAGCTAGCGTAGGCCTCTAGCACTATTCATAGCAATCTGACATGAAGTGAAGCTGAGCAGTTATAATTATTGTAAGTGGTTGATTTTTATGCACTCGGTATAAAAATTGAAGCAGACTCTTTAGGTGAGTGTTTGCGTGTAACTTTAGCAAGTGGGATCGGTGTTGGATCAGTATATGGTTTTTTAGTCGTGATTATCACTTCCATACCAGTATCATCTCCGCCACGTCGACTGTAGGAAGTTGTGGAATCGCGGTAGTCGGTCAGTGTTCTGTTATGGGTTGGTGTTGATGTACCGAGTGGTGGTGTGAGTGGATTCGACACAAACGTCGAACGGGGCAAAAATCTGGAATGAGACAGTTCAAGTTCAGTTAGAATGGTGTAAGCATTCCACAGTCTTTTTAAGCATGAGAGAATTGTATGGTAAACACACTGGAAGATGGGTTTTTGTCATAGTCGGAATGAGGGACAATGCAGTCGAACTGGGTAATCGCGCGCGATAAAAGCCGTGCCGATCACGTTATGATTGGCCACCGCCAATGGGCGTGGTCTCCGCCCTTTGCGTGACTTAACTCCATTCGAGTGTCTTGTCGCACACCGCAGTTGGATGCTTTTTTCCTATAGATTGTGCCAAGATTATGCGACACAGAATATAATTGCAGCCTGGTGTTTCTTTCTTTATACTTTTTTAGTTTTTTTTTTTTTTATTTGTTCTGTTCCGTAGAAGTACTCGACGTCTCATGCTTTAGCGAAAATCGCTTTTCTTTATTGCTGGTACTCTTCGATGAGTCGAGAAAAAGTAGATGGGTTAGAAATTAGAGCTCGAGTGTGAAATCAGCTGTCGCACGACTGGTATGAATGCAGTCTTGCTCTACGCAATGTGTAGTTCTCACCCAACAGAACGGCTACCACCATGTAGAATATTGTCCAGACCACTGTCACCGTAACTTCTAATTCCCAGTACGTGTCCACCAAGGCGTCCAATGTCGTTAACCAGTGAACGGTCAACAAAATCTCTGAAGACGAAGCATTTTCACAGTTTTATCGGGAGGGTCATTCGCTGTTACCTACCTGCGCCTTCTGCGTTCCCCATCAAGTTGATCACGAAGGATGGCAATTTGATCTTCAAGCTGCTTGATACGGTTTCTGTGAGTTCGCTCACGATTCTCAATCACCTTTTCAATCTGAAGAAAGTTTTTTTTTTGAAAAGGCGTAATATTTGGTGTTAGCCGTTTGTTTCACCTGTCCTTTCTCCTGACGCATTCGTTGTAGTTGTCTTTCCTGTTCCTCACGCTGTTTATTAGTTAAATCTAGGATACGATTGCCGTTTTCCATTTCCAACTGTGCGATCTAAAATGCTTCCCTTACTAGGTGAGCATGTTTGCATATATTAGGTACACTACCTGTTGCTGCAGTTGAGCGCAGTTCTTATACAGTTCTTTGTTCTCGCGTTCCATAGCGTTAAGTGATTTCTCAATAGCCTCACGCTGCAACGCCGTCTCACGAATCGCCGCCTCGGTTCTTCGCTTTTCAGTTTCGAGCTGGAAGAGTTTGAGTCATGCGCAGTACTCGAACTACAATTGCCATTCGCTTACCATCTCAATTTTCTTCTGAAGCGTGAATTTCTCCCTCTTCCAGTTGTCCAAAATTTGTGCATTGGTGCGTCTGTCGTTTTCAAGCTGTGCGACACGACGCTTCATCTCCTCTAGTTCCTAAAACGCATTGATAACCGATATGAAGGATTGAAGTGATTCAAATTTAGAAATGATTGCTTGAGCCAAATTACCTTAGTAACGGTTCTCTTGTCGTTTTTGGCAGAATCCAGTTGCTGCCTCAATTCATTTTCGGTAGTGCGTTGTTGATTGAGATTCTAAAATCCATTTCAGTGATTGTAATGTGATCTATCAGATCGATAAATGAAATTACCTTCTCCATGGTCAAAATCCTATCCTCTAGACGATTTTTCTCCATGTTCGAATCTTGCACTTGACGTTGAAGCTCTGATGCTCGGTTGTTGACATCGTGTACACGTTGTTTGTAATCACGTAGTTCGGAGCGCAGGTTGAGAAGTTCGGATTCAAGCTGTGTCTTACGCGTGTTTGTTGCGCTCAAATCATTCTGAGCATTCAGCAATTGGTCCTTCAACATTTGTAGTTCACTGCCAGATTTACTCTGTAATTCAGTATGCTTGCGCAGTTCCATCTCATACGATTCAGCTTTCGATAGATCTCTCTTCAGCTTTTCGGCATCATCTCGCATATCTTGGACCTTGGTCTCGCTGAGACGGAGTGCGCCATCAAGTTCTTTAACTTTCTCCATGAGGCTCTGAAATTGGTACTATTTTCGAGGGAACACTTTTAAAGATGCTTTAGTCAACCTGTCTCTCGCTTTCAAACGATGAAATCTGCAACTGCAGTTTCTGAGTGTGGCTGTCCTGCTCTCTCATCTTGCTCTCCAGTTGGAATCGACTTGCGTCCCAACTCTCCTCTCTGTCGCGCAAAGCACGAATGTCGGCATGAGCATTTTCCAGATCAGTACGCAGATTCTTGAGTTGTTCCTGAACACATGATATTTGATTTGGGTGTCAACACAAACGTGTTATTAATGGCTTCCAAAAAGAATGATGCTTACGTTGAGGTGTCTGAGTTGAGCCTCCTTGCCTCGAGCTTGCAACTCGGCGGCCACCATTTTCGACTTCATTTGTCGACGCTCCTCATCGCGCTGTTTGAGCGCTTCTTCCTGGGAGCGAAGAAGCTGCTTTGCAGACGCCAATCGGGCTTCCAAAGCTCGCTTATCTGAAAGAAAAATTCGCTTACAACGTGAGAGCCCTGAACCTTAGAGGAGCATTATTGCGCTACGCCTCCACATGCTACAGTATCATTAATGGCACGATGTTTGCATCCCGTAAGTGCCAGTAGGTATGCATGCGTAGAGAAACTCGAACTAGGTGAGGTCACGCGAGAAAGCCGCGGCTGTGTCCCTTAACGGCCGCGCACAGAGGCCCTGGTTGTGTGGCGCGGTGAGTTGCTTCGAGTGTCCTGACGCACACCCATTGCCAGTCCATTTCTACGACCTGGAGAAGTTTTGTGTTCATACTTACATCCTACTGCCCTGTTCTATGAATCACGGGTATGTAGTATGCTGGACCAAAGTTATCAATCGCGTATGTAGTAATTTTCCGGGACTGGCCTCATGGTAAGTAGACATGAACTGTCCATAAGAAATGTACGCATATTAGGGAGCGCCCGGTTCCGCGTTCAGTTACTCGTAGCACTAACTCGAAAGGCATATTGATTGATGTTGACACACGTCGAATGAAAATGGTTTTCCACAATGGTCTCACCCTCTTCGATGTCGTTCAAATTGTCCTCAATCGTCTTATATCTGGTCTCATGCTTATTGATTGTCGTGTGCGATTCACTCGTCTTTTTGCGCAGACGATTCAGTGCGTCTCGAAGCTCATTCTGAAATATTTTTGATCATATATTAATGTGTAGAGTGTTGCGTCAGAACATCCAGATGCCACGTACTCGTTCCAGCTCCAGCCTCTCAATTCTGTTGACGAGCTGCTGAAGTGTGTCCTCGAGCTGAGCAGCGTTGACGGTGTCATTGATGTTCACAGTAGTAGTGCCAGCCAACGTTGTGGCTACTCGACCGCCTGCTGAAAATAGTTGTATAATGGTTTTCTGACGATTTCTTGATACTAGAAACCACTCACCGCCTGTGTGTGTTCCAGTGTAGTCGATGCCGACCGGGAACGGTACTGACCGTGGATATTGAACTTCTTCCAGAGGAGCGGCAGAACCTCGTGGGATCTCAACATCCCGTCCTCCATCGACTTGTGTGTCTCCTCCATCTACTACATTTGTAAATCGACTGATGTTGATCACACGGTTTGCGGAGTTCTGAATTTTCTAGAGCTTGAATAGAGATCTCTTCAACTGGGACTGTGGCATACCTGGAATCGACGCATTGCATCTGCCAGAGCATCTCGTTCAGCGTCTGCGTTGATGAAATCTTGTTGAAGAGTGATCAGACGCTGTTCCGTTCCTTCTAATCGTGACTGGAGATCGCTGATCTCGTATTTGCGACTTTCTAAACAAATGTGGGTGAAGTTGCAACTATAGTGACCAGTACGGTATCATTTACATACCGAGCTCTTGGAGAGCGTTCAGTCGACCATCCTCAGAAACTCGGTGTGCGTTTGCGAGGTCATCAAGAGTTGACTGATATTCATCAGTTTTTCGTTGCATTTGTTCGGCTCCGAATTTGAGTTCTTGTTGAAGCTTGTTAAGCTCATTACGTAAAGCGTTGCGTTCAGTATCAGCGGTGATCAGCTGAAATTGCTAATATTGTTTGCAATATAAATAGGAAAATAAATCTCAAATACATAGTAGGGGGCAAAGACATGAAATAAATATGGTCGGGTGGGATGGAGCGTCATGTCTTCCGTAAAGCTGGCCTAGTTGCTCCCCGCCGTCGGCATCACCCCTACAGTGATGCAGAGAGCGCAAAAGCACGTCCCCTTTTCGGGTTTTCGACCGTTTCATTCTGCTATTTCTCTACTGTTATATTCCTAGCATCCCTTCTTCATTTCAGGATGAAGGCACTGGGAGGGGTAAGTAGAAAGAGAGAACTAGGAATGCATGTTCTCCGAGAACGAATTTTCCACTTAAGAAGAAGTGATGACTAGGGAAACTCGTCATGAAAAAGAGCGGCTTGGAGTCTCACGATCCCGTAGCACGGCGTGTCATGCTGCAGTTCATCAGTCAGGCGAGAGTGGGGACAATGTTCGCGACCGGCTGATTCAGCCTTTGGCCTGTCTGCACTCTACCATCGGTTAGTAACGCGAGGGAGAGCGGGGGTTTTCAGTTTCCTATTTTTTATTTTGATCCTTCTCTACCGCTATATTGCTGAGCACCCCTACTTTCATATTCCACTATCTGCCGAATACCCCTTTGGTGTCTATGAAATTCCCGGAACGGTGTCTTCAAAAGGCCGCCAATCAACACCAGAAGTGTCAACCAACCTTGTCGGAGGTGGTTTGCAGCTCCTGACGCAATTTTTGTAGTTTGGAATCGAACTGCTGTGAAAGTTGCTGGAGGTGATCTGCTAGCTTTGCTTTGTCACGATAGGCGTTTTGAAGGCGTTCACGCTGAAAGGAGAGCTACTTCCATAGAAAAGTGCTTTCATGTGGCTTCTTCCAAAACTTACCTCAGCCTTAACGTGATTCAGGCTGTTCTTTAACTCCTTCAACGTGTCCTCAGCAACCTTTATACGATTCTTGTAGCGAGCAAGTTCCGACTCCATATTGGCATTAACGCTCTTGAGGACATCGTTTTCACGTTGAACGGTGTCCAGCTCACTTCTCCATTTGTTGGCGTCGATTTGAAGTTGTGCATATTGCTCTTCGAGGGAGCGAAGACTGTCAAATGAGTGGATTCGAGCATTACTTTCAAAATGTAAAAATAGTAGGAAAACCCTACCGGTTCGTGGTGCTCTCGAGATCAGCTTCTTTTTGCGTAAGAACTGACTTGGTGTCAGTGAGCTCCTCTTCGAGGCGTCGAACTTGTGATGTCACTAAACCAGTTTTTAAGGATTTAGTCAAAAGTTGCAGCAGCAAATTAACTTACGATCACGAATTTTATTAGTGCTGTCATTGACCGTCTTATTGAGATGTTCGATGCGGTCATTGGCAGCTTGAAGCTGTGCCTTGAGACCGGTGTTCGTAGTTTCCAAAGCTTTGGCTTCTGAACGGACTTGGTACGCGTCGGTCTTCCACTTTTGGACTTCCTGAATCAATAGTTTTGGAATGCCATTAATCCAGAAATCTGCTGCAAGTGTGTGCGACAGTAAACTTGAATCGAGTTACTTTATCGAACGAATTGTGTCATGGCGCGCGAAAAGTGTTTTGCAGGATCCTTCGTGAAGCACTCGGGCGTTAGCAAGTGCGGCCGCCACCTCCTCGCATGGCCTGACCCTGTTCGAGTGTCTTGTCGCACTCTTTTTAGCTGCCTACCTTATCCATCTCATTACGGAGGTCCTCGACATCATCGCGCATTTTTTGATTCTGAGTGACTAGCGTTGTGATCTTAGTCTCACTGTCTCGTAGTTCACGTTCAAGATCATTCTCCCTGAAAATCGAGAATTGTGAATTTTGTTATAATTTTCGTTTAAAAGCCTCACTGTTCGAACTAGAGTGAAGTTTCGATTGTTGTGAACATTTACCTGTTGAGGGCATCAGCAAGTTGTTTCTCCAGATTACGCACTTTCTCACGAAGGTCTTCTTCGACAATTTTGAGATTTTCAACGGCCTAAATTCTTCCAAGTATTTTCTCTGTGTTTGTTGGTGAATAGGAGCGGCGTACCTTAGCATACTGCTCCTTTTCGTCATCAAGATCGCTTAGGTGCTTATCGTGAAGTGAGCTGATCTCCGTGCGGAATTTGTCTATTTCAAGAGCATGTTTACGTTTCAACTCGGACACGTCGTTCTCCTGACGTTCGTTGCCTCGTCCAATCTGAGCCAGCTCATCCTCCAACTCACGGACCCGGCGCTCGAGATCGTCCTGAATCAATAAATGTTTTGCTGTTCACCTGAGAAATAACCAATACAGTAACACCATTACCTTCTCATTTTCAAGCTTCTCTAGCTGCATCTTCCACTTGTCATTGATCTCCTTGATGCGCAAGTCCGAGAGTAGATCATCATGGTACCGATCGATAACTGTGGTACGGTCAATGGTGGTAGTACGATCAGTACTATCTGTACCGCCTGATATAATAATTCTTTGTTCGGTTCTTGATGGCGAAAACTATATTAAAATAGATAAACGATAACTACTGGTCCACTACGATAACTATACAGATAGTTGAAAACTGGAAGATCCATGCTGTACTAATTGGGGTGTGTGCTTTGGACAGAAAAACGCGACACGATGCGTGCGAACGCGTGCGCCGTGTATAGTTAGACCCTAAGGCCTTTACCGTATTCTACGCCTAAAAGAGACACGCCACACCCCGTGTTGCGACTTTCTGTTCACAAGGTACACACTCTACTAATTAAATTGAAATGCACGACTTACTGAAACTAGAAATGAAACCACAAATGAATAAAAAGCCCAAACAAGTGACTATTTGCATGCACTAACCGGGAATTGTAATCTCATCACCTTCGACCGATTCTCCCGCACGAGTCGGTTTGTATTGCCCTCTTGGCTTGGTGATATCCTGAGTTTTCTTCTCAATCTCACAGCCACACTTATACTACTACCTTGACTTCAAATTTTTTACCTTCGCTGCTTTGATCCTGTCACGTAGATCGCGAATTTCATCCTCGAGACGTTTGATTTTATCTTAATGTTTTCTTTAACTTTTAACTTTCGTCAGTCTTCTAGAACGCTTACCCATGAGATCACGAATTTCATGCTTTGAATCCTCGAGTTCTTTCGTTAACAAATTGGCTCTGTTCAGCTGCTGATTATGTGCGTCACGGGCGCGTTCTTCTTTTACTTCTAGGGCTTTGTTCTCATTGCGAAGTTTCTCAAGTTCCTGCTCCAACTTGCGGATTGTCTCTTTAAGAGTTTGAATATCGGCATCGGCCTTGTGTTTTTGGCTGAAACATGGAGTAGGATGTATTTATTCTTCACTGAACACAGAGCCTTTGTGGAGAATCTAATGCTCGACAGTAACAACGATAGTTCACACTAATCAACGTAATCGTTGCCACTGTCGATGCCTTGTCGCGGCAGCACGATCAATACATTCTGCGTTGCGCGCACTGGGACTGCCTGTCGCGGAGTATGAATACAGCCGTGAATTTTGGCACGCGTAGCAGACACCCATGAACAATGGTTCACGATCTGCAATCACCTGTACAGTGCACAAGTCGATGTCTAGGAAGGCTAACATGCATCTGATAGTTAATGTCAAGCTAGCATGCAAACGGTGTTCATTTCTCCGTTTTCTGAGCTCAGACTTAAGCAGCACTCTCATGGGTTGGACAGAGATGAACATCAATGAGATCAGGTTGTCCCGTTACCGTTCATGACAAGCCCAGGTGAATTCAGACTAATCCCTCTAATCTTTACTTAGGATTTAGCTACTCGTGTGTAGATGGTGCGACACCCAAATTTCTTATCAACGGCATCCCTTACTAGTTTCAAAAAGAAAATTTGAACTCACTTCATAATCTCCTGCTTCTCCTTTTGTAACTTCTGGTTGAGATCATTGAGTTTTTCAACTTCACTGGTTCTTGATCGCACCTCGTTCTCAAGTTGTGTGATCTTGCCTTGCAGATTCTTGATTGTAGTGTCAAATTCGTCATTATGACGCCTTAGGAGCATGACCTCAAAGTGGGAGCTGCTTTACATTTTTCGACGCATGAGCATTTAAGTACTATTCACCTGTCTCTCGTAATCATCGATAGTCTGCTTCAGTTTCTCGATTTCGTCGTTGAATCGGCCCTCATTCTTAGTCAGGTCTTGTGTGGTTTTTCGCTCTGTCTCGAACTTATGACGAATGTCGAACAGCTGACGGGACAATTCATCCTTTTGTTTTCTGCAAAATGTTTGCAAATTGCAAGCATTGTGTTCTACATAATGTCATTACTTACTGGTAATCATCACGTTGTCCTTTGAGTTCCTTGAGTTGTTGTTCAGCTAGGTGAGCAGCCTTGAGTGCATTTTCGAGATCATTTGTTAGTTTGTCATGATCAGTTGCCAACATATCGTTACGGTTACGTTGATCGTCCAGATCACGCTGGATATTACGACGAATCTCCTCGATATACTTGATCTGGGAGTCCTGAAATCATGGACGGCCGCATTCTCGCTTCAGACAGTTTTTTAGGTGTGGAGTACAGCGTCGTCGAATGTATAGATAGCACTGGTGCACTTTGGCCTACTTTAAGCTCGTAGCGCCAGATATGTTAAGCAGCTTTCATGCGTTTTTGTACTGCATTAATATTGGACAATTCGGAAACTCTCATGATATAATCCTTCGGAACGAACCTTTTCGTCGAGTCGACGTAACGTGTTGTTATACTCGTTCTCCATGTCGCGGAACCTATCCTTGAGTGGTGCCAATTCCGTCTTCATCTTGTTGTTCTCACGGAGCAGGTTTTCAACGCGTCTGTTGAGCTCGTTGATTCTGTGAAAGCCGACCTTTGAATGCCCTGGGGACATAGGAGAATGGTCGTCATCGTCACTTACCTGTTCTTATGATCCTCAACGATGCTGACGTTCTGCTCGTCCAACTCGTCGCGAATCTTCCGCACATCGTCGGTGGTGGACTTGTGATATGAGCTGAAGTTGTTAACAAAAAATAACAACGAACGTCTATGGGTAGTTTGTATTGTTGACATACGCTTGGAGCCGTGCTAGTTCGTCTTCAAGGAACTTGCGAGCCTTATCCGCCGCTTGGCGTTCAGATTCGGAAGCACGAAGCTTGTCCTCGACGCGACGAAGGTTTCTCTCCAACTCATCGATATGCTTTTGCCTGAGGTGATGTGTGGTAATGAGATGCAATGCAGTGCAGTGTGACAAATAACACTTACTGATTACTAATTTCTCTTTTGGCATCAGCAAGTTGCTTATCAAGTCGTCGTCGACTTTCATCGGCGGTTTCAAACTTGTTCATGAACTCTTTCACCTACAACACACATCATTCGAAAGATATTCACTTTCGATTACACACTAAAACTGTACAGTTGAAACTGAGATCTGTGAAGGGTGCAGTTATCGGATAACGACGTTCTGAATGGCTGCAAATAATGGGGGCTAATCAATAGCGCTTTTTAGTAGTCTGCTATTAGTTCTATTTCCAGATGAGCTATTAGTGCAAAAACTCGGCTTACATACTGTTTGATTTTCTTCCGTACACGTATCGTTTAGTTATCTGCTTTACACTGGAGAGGAATAATATCACAAAAAAAGGGATACCCCAGATATTCCCGTACACGGAACCCGTTTTTTCCGGTTTTAATGACTCACCTGACTCTCAGAGATCTTAAGTTTTCTCTCCAACTGTTGAATATCATTGTCCCTGTTGCGTAACGCGTTTCTCACCGATCGGAGTGCTTCTGATGGTGGCAACGGGGATTTTCCTGAATAAGGTAGCGTGAGTTGTTATGCTCATTTCCCTCATCTTTAGCAATCAATAGGATGGAGGAATGTTTTCAAGAGGTTCCCCGTCTAATGTCGTTGGCTACCTTGATTGAAAAAAACCTGTCCTGACGTGAGAGGGTGAGGGAACGTAAAATGTGGTATCGCACAAAATAGGATAGCTGACCTGGTGACAAGGAACGGGTACGCTTCACACTTCCGTCGGTGAGACGCTCATGATCTTGGCTAAGTTCATGCATTTTTCGCAACGCATTTGTGCTATCATTCAACTTCTCCTTGGTACGTCGAAGTTCCGCTTCCAAATCGGCGATCTTCCTCTGGCTTTCATCACCCTTGGATTCGAGCTCGATGTTACGCTCAATGGATTCCTCGTACCTGAAGTGCATTACAGTAACGACAAGCATAAAGACATTTTCGAACTTCAAAAAAGAAAAATCCTCAGCACTCACTTCAGCATGAGTTCCTTATGCAGTTCCGCGTCTCCTTCGCTTCCTCCACTGCCTCGAATAGCTTTCAGTTCTTCCAACAACGCACGGTCACCGCCAGCATCACCAGTGGTGGCTCTATCACGATATCTTCTTACAGCTTCGATAATAGTGGTATCGTGCGTGGTAGCATGGCTATCACGTGTACTGATGAGGTCGGTCAACAGGTTCGCCAAGGACGGACCACTGACTGCGCCAGCTTGCTGAAATTACGGCATTCAGTAAACTTTCTGAATTAAACTGTACCAATTAGCTTACATCTACCCCTGATCCTCCAAGGTTAATATTGCGTGTGATGTTGGTTACGCTTCTGAGAACACGATTGAACTCGTTACGCTGCGTATCCAGATCACGTTCGGTCTGCTCTTTAAGCTCAGCGAACTGTTTGCGAACTCTCTGAAGCTCTGTCCACATGTCCATCATTTTTTTCTGTTCATCACTGAGATACTGCGCAAGGTTCTAGAAAATTAGCCATCATCCGGCGTTTTATTCATTACAATGGCCATTCGATGGTCGTAAAACCTACTCGTTCTCTGTTCACGAAGGTTCTTTCCTTGTCACGATATTCGCGATCATAGCGATCAAATTCGCGTCGAAGTCTCTCGTTCTCATCCTCCAGACGCTCCTTGGCAGTTCTCTCGTTCTCCCATTGCATACGGTACTCGTCAGCGCTAGAACACATGTGTCGTTCATCCGTGAAAATTATATGGTAATCAAAAATTTTCAGTAGGGTCTCACTGACCGTCTGCGTTCCTCGTCCAATCTGGCAATCATCTCGTAGTTCGCATTCGGATCACCTGCAACTACGATGTTCGTGGCGGTACCACGTGTGCGAGCAGGACTCCACATTTCGATGTCACGGCTGAAAAATAATTAGCAATTATGAGCTGGAAAGAGATAAATAGTTGGCCTTATCCAGAAGTCATGTTCGTTTTTCACGAATATCATCCAGCAGCCATGTTCGTCTGACACGAATATTAATTCTCACTCATTACATACTCACAAGCTGTTACTGGTATCCTGGAATACATTGGAGTCGAGAATTGTGAAACCACCGTCGTCAGCTTGTCGTCTTCGTGCGCTTACCATCTTGCCCTCCAGTTCTGCGATATGCTTTCTATATTCATGCACCTGAAAAGTCTGATTTAGTGGGCCTAATTAGAAATGCTTGTAATTCAGCAGCACCTTATTTTGCAGAGCTGCCATCATTTCACTGTATTCCTTCTGCTGTTCAACGTTATTGTCGATGCGCTGACGGAACTTGTTGAGGTCATCCTGTGTGCGATCGAGGCGAGTCACAGCGGCACCACGTTCAAAATCCAGAAGATCATCTTCGAACGATGACGTATTATGGTAGTTGTTCTCTCCCGAAGTGTCCCTGGAGAACTCATCCCTTCAAATAGCGGCATATAACTGTGTTCTTAACGCGACACAAGGCGCTCATTGGGCTCGGATTCAATGAATCTCCGCCTGATAAGCGCCGTCGTGTCGGTGGATGCATGCATGCCACAAGCCACACCATCAACAGCAGTCCTTCCAACTCACCCTCCCCCCTATCCCTCTTCGTCGATTGCAGCTTCTACGTGCCCCAAAGACTGCTTCATTCCACCTGCGCGTATGTATTGGGTGTATGTGTGTATAGGTGTGTATACGAGGGGATCGTGTGTGAGTGTGTGTGATGATGCAGAAAAGTTCACGCAGATGGGGTGCGTTTTGTTACGATGTTGATGTGAACGTCGTCGGGGCTATTTTTCAGCGCGTATCGAAGGAGTCGAAGCCAAGCAAGCATAAACAGTCGCCGAATAGGATTCTGCCCTTCGACAACAGGAACTGCGAACGCCGGGCGGCCGGCCTGCCTGAACGTGAGGTTCGGTGCCGTTGCTCTCATTGCGCTGTCCCCCCCCCCCCCTCGTCATACCCACTCGAAAACACATTCTCGGCGTACATGGTGGCAGCACAGCGACATCGATTTATGCCTTCTGCAGACCTACGGCCGTCACAGAGAAGTGGCCTAACAGCCAAACACATCTGTCACAGCTTCATACATCAGGATCATGAAACTCAAAAACAGGACAAAATTCAAACAAATAAGTCGTTTAAGTCGAAAAGAAAGCATATATGAGTATGGAAAGAAGACGGACGCACCAGCTGTTACAGTTCTCGGTTGTAGGAGGTTGAGATAGAGAGCTAGGCACTGAGGCAGGCGGTGAGGCAATGTGTATGCATGCAGACGTAACTCACCAATAAAATTCGCCATAATTCGAACGTGAGCCCGGACTTTCGGGAATTAACTCTTTAGCGCTATCGCTCGAAGGAATGTGTATGGTTCCCCCGCCGTCAATGCTGCTTCTTGTCTCGTCGTGATCCTCCATCCTCGATCGTCCTGAAATGAAATCATAAATCAAGTAATAAATTAACCTTTAAAATCACTGTGCACACGACAATCATTATTGAGAAGGATCGCCAATGAGTGTGTGTGTGTGTGTGGACAAAATGCTGATATTGATATTCACAGAGCATGCGGATGTAACGTACTTTTTTGGTAGAGGGTGAAGTGAGCGTGCATTGTAACAATTTTTTCCAGGACATTTCACAACACTTTCATGCACATTATGTATCACCTTTTCGAGATTCACGTTTTCGTCTTCGCTGTCGTTTGAAAACGGATTCGACTTCTGACGGTGTTAAAGGACGAACAGAAACTCGACTTGATATACTAGTCCACTTCCCAGTAGTGATATCCTCGACACGTACAGCCGGTGAATCAGAACGGCTTGGTGAAGGTGAACTAGTTGAAGCGGCTGATGACGATCTGTAGGTTTGAGATGATAGACTGCGATTCGCGGATTCTTCTCCTGGTTGACTATCAGAGACAATTAGCTTTCGTCCTGGTGAACTGCCGCTAATGCCGCAACTGAAGATCATCCAACGAGCACATCAGCATGCTGTAAGAAACGCCGTCACAATGAGGACTCTCGTCCGTACTCTCGTCTATGAGCGTGCGAGTGTGTAAGTAGTGAGAGATGACCTCAACTCTCTATATTACGAATGTGAAGCGCAAGTAATCACTAAAGTCAAGCCTGTCTATATGGTTGACTGGATTGGTTGTCAGGTGGAGCAGGCCCCGACGACTACCTAGCGCTCACCAAGGCGTGATTCAGTGAATGACTGGTTGTTCTCATCGGCTACCAAGAAGATGAGGTAAAAACTGACTTTAGGCTTTGTAGTAACAAAATTACTGTAGAGTAACGATAGTAGAAGAAGTTAGCACGAGAGCAAATAACATGCGAAACCAAGGTGTAAGGTTTCTGAGCACAGATAGTCGACACATAAGCAGTTGATGTGTGTTCACTAACCAGTAAGAAGCGAAGAAGGAAACACGGATGAAAAATGGCGACAAAAAAAGCGAAAAAAAATTACAAATATATTTTTGAGAATCGCTGCAACGGCTTATGCCATAAATACTTGTGAGAGTGAGAGAGCAAGAGAACCACGGCATTTACTAGTAATGACTGGTTGATTTGTGTGTGCTGGACGTGGTTGGTTACTAAGCAACTCGTCTGCGAGGTGATGTGATCATGGCAGGGCCAAGATATTCCCCTCCTGTTCCATATCGCTCATTCAATCGCTATCCATTTCAACTTAATTTTTCACACGCGAACTCCCTCACTCACTCACTCACTCACTAACCTCAGCCTATGCATTTCTGACTACTACAGTGGTAATGGTAATGCGTGTTTTCGATTTCAATAACGCGCGGTAAACATGTTTTGAGCGCAAAGGTGATCCGCCTATTGAAAAGCAAACATCGCCTACTGTTTCTTGTCCTTTTGTTGTTGTGATCGCAAGCGGTAGTGTTGTGTATGCGATTTATAGGAGGACAATTAAAAAAAAAGCAAGTAAACAACGAAAGTGCGAAAGGAATTCGAATTGACGTAAAAGTGAGCCAAATATGCCAGTGCGACGATGCGTCGTTGCACCAAACTCGGCTGGTGGTTGACAAAGAGTGGGGTGGGCCCGTTGGCCGTTGTCCCCGAGGGCATCGATTCACGGACGCGCCTTCGCTGATCCTTTAATGATGACCGATTGTCCGTGGCTGTCATGATACTAGTTAATAAAGTAAGCGGATTTGCCGCGCGCACTCTTTTACGCTACAAATGGGCGCGCGCAGCTGTGGACATGTAGTGTTTTTAGGCGAGATGAAATTTCGTGGCATCTGCAATCTGCTCTCATGCTGTGTTGTTTTTCAGCCATTTTTCCCCCCTCCCAACCCATTAACACTCTCCGGCATTGGTTTTTTTGATGGATGCTACTTGTGGCTGGCCACACTGATAAACAAGTACTGAATTTATGACTTTGTTTGTTGCTCAACAATGACAGTCTTGTAAGTGCATTTTGGATACACGACTTACGATAACAAAATACTTGAGAAGAGTGAAGATTAGATTTGGGGAGGTTTGAAAAAGCTAAAAATTGCGAACTGCTCAAGTAATGTTGAAGTGGACGATGCCATTGCAGCGACTCGTTTGAGCCAAGAATTGAAAGGACAATGATGAGTTGAAATGAGTTTCGCGGGATGTATCTAATGGCTGGTTCTCACGACTTTCCGATGAAAGTGTGCCTGCTAAACGGCGGAGGCAATTTCTGATATGGATTCAGAGTTTTTGTGGTGTCTGCTCGTGTGCAATCTAAAAACGCCCATCGCTACTTGGCAGACGCGTTCGAATGCAATCTCTAAAAACCCCCGTCAGTACTTGGCAGACGGGGAATCGAGTGAAACGATCTGTAAGCCTACGAGTCAATTGCCAGCGACTAATGTCCAGATGGTGGTGCCAGCTCTATGCAAATGAATAGTAGAAGCCCCCGAGGCAGATTGTTATCGTTCCATGAGCGGAGTATTAGCTGTATTAGCAGTTAGTTTAATCATGAATTTTCTAATGCGAAGATCCCATATGACGGACTGTAGGCAGTTATGATAGTGAGTAGCCCGCGGAAGCTAGCAGTAGCGATGTGGCAGAATTTCCGAGCGGGGAACTCCCCCTTTGAAGTGCTATTGTGGTATGAAGGCATAAACAAGCTGGCCAGGGAAAACATCGAGTTCCCATGGATTATGCGAATAATAGAGAACGAAAATGAGTTTTTTGATCAAAGCGGATTATTTATTCGGTAGTCACAATTATGGAAAGGCAGTACAAGAGCTGAATTTTTTGTAAAGATTTTTGATAGCCGATGAGAAACATGTGCAAAATTACTGAAAGTAGCCACCTATCGTGGAGGCGAGTCTTGATATTGAGTGAGCGAGTGGTTTTTATTAGATGACTGCCAGAACGGGGCGGACGAGGTCATAGCGCTAAGCGTATACATTGCACAGGAGTCTTGAGGGTACATACATGTGAATATGGTTGTTTGATGAGGACCCCGCGAAGAGCGGCGTGTGCGGTGCCAGTTTGACGGTATTGTTGCGAGACAGCGAAAGCATTACCGGTTTTCGCCGAGGTTGCACGAATAATTACAGGAGAATGACGCTCATGCAGACATATAATAGAGATACACTCTCTAACGGTTAAACGTATGGTTCTGGATCGGGTTTCATGTGCGGTAGGCGAAAGCGGTGGCGTTGGCGGCAATGACGGTGGCCTTAGCCGTCGCGCGAAGAGAATGAAATTGCGACAAAGTGGCTGTGAACAGAGGAAGATCGGGGGAGACGTACGACCACGGCGTAGAGGGTGTCCGATGAGCTACAAGAGGCTTGTGGGAACATGCTGCACAAGTAATTGACAGGTTGCATTTGAGAGGGCCGCCCTTGTTTACTGCATATCGATTCACCGTGAAAGTCGACATGCAAAATGGGCCTGCGCCCTCGCCGCGAAGCGATGGAACTGCAATGGGCGGATCTGTTTTGACTCAACGGCGGGCGGCGCCCCTGCTGATGCTGCTGACTGAATTTTTGCCGCGTCCCCCCTTTTATGCGTTCTCCTTGGGCTGTTTTCGTCATTGTCATTGTGTGATCGTTTCTATTATCATGACATTGTCATAACTACTCTTTTAGCTGACGACACGATTCATGGAAGATTGCCGACTGCTGCACGAATATCACAAAAATGAATCAACCTCACGTTCTTAAAATAGGAAAATATAATAACAAAGAAAAACAAGGGCTGTTACGTGCAGAATATCTTACTGACTGAAATACTGTTTGTATTCCAGGGTTATCTATCAGAAGCAGGTGCGTCACTGGTTGACAAAAAACTTGGTTTGAACATCGTACCGACAACGGCATTGGTGGAATTGGCAGCACCCACGTTTTACTATGGCCGAGTGGATCGAGCTAAAGCTAGAGCCAAGGAACGTATTCAATCAAGATATCCCGATCTCGGTCGACGCTTTCATCGAATTGGACTTCCTCCAAAGGTCAGCTGCTCAAATTGCTCTCATCACCTGTGCAAGCGAAATCGATCCGATTTTCTGTACGGATGGCAGCGCGCGCCGGCACATCGTACTGTACTGTGGCAGATTAGTACTAAGGGATAGTAACCGAGCGAACGAACGTTACCAGCCGTCATGTGTTCACCTTCAAAAAATTATCTCCTACACGTATGCACGCAGCAATGTGTGATCGGAATGGTATTGTTGAATCAATCAACGATCACTGCAAATGCCATCGTTGGTGATTGATCTCGTTTTTTAAGGCAGTGTCTAAGTCGGAGTGGGTTAAGTAAACTTGAGAAGTAAAAGGCTACTGCGAGGGATGTTGACGAGCACGTCGACTGCTAGATGAAGGGGCATCGGGGCAGAAGGGGAGGGGTGGGAGGCGTTGCATGTTTTGTTGCGAGCATCAACGGCAAAAACAGATACAATATTAAGTGCAGATGTCTGGTTGGTACTGTGTGATTGACAAAGGTTGAATTGGAGGGCAGTTGCCAGCTCAAATTCAATGATTTGTGATGTCGAACGTTCAAGAGGCGACAACAATCGGCCGTGTTCATAAAATGGCGCAAAAGAACTACGTAGACCTTGTGTGTTGATGGTGAATTTCGGTGCCGTCAGGAGAACTTAGCGTATAGCACCTATTCTAGCTGGGACAGGGTTATTGCTGTTGTCGCCAATGTACTGTGGTTAGGGGGAAATCGCTCATTGTATCGCCCGATGTTCCCGTCCGCATCTGTGTGTGTCTGTGTCTGTGTGGAGCAATTTCAACCAGTCAATAAAGCCCAGCACATTATGAATCAGCGCGTCATTTCGATGAAAAATTTAATATGGTCTCTCGTTTAGTGTGATGTATCGCAGCGTGTCCAGATGGAAGGAGAAATTGTCTTAGTTACAAAAAATCATGACTATGCATACATATGGCTCATTTATATGACAAGACGAATGAGATGTGCTTAGGGAAGATGTGCTGTGGACGGCACTAGTGACAAGGGTGTTGAAGACAAGCAGCGCAGATCGCATAGCGGCGTTCGGACCGATCGGATTACTTGGGGTGCTCCCGAAAATACACACACACCAAGACATTTTCAAGCCAATATTATGGCATTCACATTTTCAGAAAGGCAGCTTCCAATTGTTCGTCACTGGCTATCAAGATGCGGCTCATTGGCTTCGTATATGGGATAATTTCCCCGAACAAGCACCCCCACCCGTCACTCAACGCGAGTTCCAACTGCTGTTCGAAAAGATGGTTGTGCTCGACTACGTGATAAGAAATACAGGTATCGATCGGTTCACAAGGACTGTGTAGCCGTACTGATGATTACATTCACAATCTCTCGTGGGAGAAACATTCAGATCGTGGAAACGATAACTGGCTGATCAAGTACGAACAGGCGGACGTGGTCGAAGTCCCGGTCGTTCCGAATGATCCGAACCCGACTAACCCAACCACTATCGAAACCCAGGTGATTCATATTCACCAGTAACTGCCTCAACGTTTGCTTATCGTCACACACGACTTGGTGACGATCGAGTTTTGGCCATTGGCGAATACATGTAAAGGGCTAAATACAAAAATTGCTTGTAATTTTACAGGCAGTACCTGATGAAGGCCAATTGATCGATTTAGCTGATGGAAACAGTCGTGCTTCTGGACCTGAAGGTGAGTAATTCAATTCGTGATGTTCGATAGAAACTACAGTTCGTTGACGACTAGTAGCAGTGGAGGACTGCTGTGAATACGGTAACGACGAGGTCGATCGTGTATTGTCAACGTCGGCGACGGCGGCGGGGGTATCTTCGGTCGTGGACGTCGACATATCAGCAGAGCAGCACCGATGCGAGTTCGCGAAGCGTTTGAATGAGTGGGCACCAAAGTGTCGTGCTGCAGACCACACCTCTTTATACCACACACTTTTTTTATTTTATCTCTCCCACATGTTATGCAGTGAATAATCGAGTAGATTACTGAATTGTAAACAGTGCCGCGACAAAAGTTAGATACAGTTGGCTTACCAGTTAAATCATAAATCTGGTGTGAACTGTCTGTGGAGATGTCGACAGTCTCATCCACGCTGATATGAGGTGGTGCTCCTCCATTCGCGGAGGCTTCATCTATCAATGTGAAAAGCCGCACTCATATTGCACTTTTGCATTGGAAACTCGCATTTATTGATAAATGTGCCGCTGTTTGTCACCTTTCTTAAAGCGATCACTGATATAAAAACATCGTCGCCCCGTCCACGTATAGCGCATTGTCTCCACACGAATATCCCCTTCCCCATATCGAAAACCAGAAAGAGTGGTGGGGATTTCATGACATTTAAAGTGTTTAGAACTCGTCGACGAACAACAGACACGATCGTCAGCTAAACCGGCACCAGCCGAAGTGGAATGGGCCGATGTGACAGTACCAAAGGTGTCAATCGCTGCTATTGATAACGGTCTTGCGTTCCCATTCAAACATCCAGATGAGTGGAGAGCATGTGAGTTTTACTGATATAATCGGTAGACTATCAAAAAAAAGTCCATGAAACACGCAGACGAATGCGATAGGAACGGCAAAAAACTCGTCTCGTCCATAGACGCTGACATATTGTAGGCTTTTTGGCACGGATGCAAATCCCGATAATACCAAGCAGTGGTGAGCGCAAAGTAAGGGTGGAGTATGGGTGTGTACCTTAACGTCAGGTTTCCCACCGTGGCATACGATTGATGTATGTCAGTTGGAGTCCCATATCGAGTTGGGACCTAAAGTGGTTACTGTATTTTCCCAACTACGGGCCCTCTCTAGCTAGCGCGCTGCACGCACGGTGCGAAGTCCTAATGGGAAGGTGTGTGCCGTCAGAACAGAAAATTCATGTGGCCGACTTTGGCACGCGACGAGCTGGTACGAGGTAGGATGACGTACTAGGTGAGTCCTGAAACGATTGCGCCTAGAATAAGGTGGAGAGTATCGTAATCGCTGTAGGACCCATCCAGTATAGAGCGCATACATATCTCGTACCATGCGTCGCATGCCGTACGCAGCAACGTGAATTTTCTGTCCTAATGGCACACAGCCTAAGGGGACTGGTTCGCGAGTACACTGCTTGACAATTTCAAGATGAAAGCTGAGAGAATTGGTAGAACTTAAAGCTGTCTATCCATCTGTTAATAAAGGAGTCTGTTGAATTTCATGGATGGCTGGCTACTCAAAGGGTTCAGTTGGAACAGCAGGCTGGCTTGCGTGTGTGTTTTTTGATGACTATAGCCTGGAACATTCGCGCATCGTTTATCTCCTCTCTGAATGTTGGTGTTGTGTCGCGTTTCGTTATACTGGCATTTTCCAAAAAAAAAAGCGTTCCATCGTAACATGCACCTCCGTCTCTTTTCCTCGGCTATCCTTTTTCAGCTAGCGTGGAATTTGCATACATAAGCGATTGTAGGTGATCACGAGCGCGTTGAGGGAAATGGGGGCTAATTTAGTGAGGGACTGACGATCATGTTCCCCCTACGTTTATGATACTGCCACATAGCACGGATACAACCACGTTAGCTGGTTATAGTATGGATGTTTTTCCGCCTTACAGTCGTAGGAAATGCGACGTTTTTGTGCACGCAGCAACATCCGATCGCATTGCCCTCAGCATCCCCCATCCCGTCATGTAAACACAATTTGATTGATGACGGACGCACAACGAACGAAAACAATTCACGGCTGAGACTTCCTGCTCCACCAATGCCGTCAGCACCGCACATTCCATAGGTTCGCGGCGGTCAATGCTCGCTAGCACACCTCTTGCAACAATTGAGTTTTATCCATGACTGGTCACCTTCTATCGGCACCAATTCAACCAAGATGAGACCAGTGTCATTTCGTGCACCGCCACCGCTGCTTGCCGTCACAAATCGCAGACGCGTGCAGGGCAAGGATGACGATTCGCCCCAGACGCCTGCCGCCGGCTAATATGCATTTGCGAATGCGTCTCGTTTTCTCTAGAGGAATGCTGCGACTTACGATCTTTGGCTGGATCACGTTCGGGAAAACGACCAAGCTGAGAGGAGTGGTAAGGGGGGGGGGGGAGTTCTTGAAGTTAGTTGGAAGGCTGCCAAGCCGGTCGTATATCAGACTATGACCTTATCTCGTTATGATGTGGCCTCAAAGCGTGCATCGATCGCAGCTGCTGTTTCATACATATTCTAGTGCTTTAGAAGTATGCAATCACGCAAACTGGGACAAAATTTCAGAGCGCCCCGGAGCGTTGGATGCAGTTACAAAGGGATTAAAAGCTATTTTTTTCATTTTTTTCTAGAAAAAAATGACAATAGTTTTACCGATTGTAGACAGTTTCTTATAAGAAGTTCCTCAGCCAGTACGGTGAGGTTTGAGGCTCGAATAGAGTGATGCAAGTTCCTTACTGCTCCTGTAATCAGTAGTACATCAATCGCGATCAGACATCAGCGAGGATTCATGGGATTTGAAGAGAACAATTGTCAGTGTGGATGAATGGCCTAGAGTGGCAAGTCTATGAAAATAAACGGCGGCTCACAACGATCAGTAGATGTCGAAGTAATTTGAGACGTAAGTGACTGGAACGGAAAAAAAACGCCTCTTGTTGTTGAGAGAGCGAGAGTCCGACAGCCCCTTGGTTGACAACGATTTACACAGTGGAATATAAGTGTTGCATTTAGTTAAAGGAGCAAGCTTTCGTTGGCGACTGAAGTGGAACATAAGGAATTTATGTGCAGTGATACAATCAATCAAGGGAATTGTTGTGATAAATTGATGAAAATAGTCACAAAAGTGTAATGTAGAAAATAGTAATAAATAAAGAAAATATGGTAATGAAAGCATGGTGTTGGTTGTGTTCAGTTGGAAGGAGGAAGACCTAGTGTCAGTCGTACACATCACGATGTGCGCTTTCCGGGGGTGACCGACCGAGCTGATGGCGGCGGTGGTGCGGGGCGAAAGAGGCCGGGGGCTTATTGTACTGATGGCGACATGGCAACGAGTCTATATCAAAGTTTTTATAGTCTGTACAAGTAGTGAGACTGGTTTTCGGTGGCAGAAATCATTTTCTCCAACAGACAGCCTATGTCACTATATACTGTACTTTACTGCAGATCCATTCGGATGGGCATTGTTACCGATGGCTCAGAAGCCGTTCAGTGATGAGACAATAGAGGCAATTCTCCCATTACTTGACGATACGAATTTTGTTCGTGAACTTGGCGAGGAACTGAAACAGGTTTTCAAGGTGTGTGTGTGGATTTGTTTATTACTTGCTCGGTGATTTTCAGCTTAAATTGCTAATTTAGAAGGACAAAGGTTTTGACAAGAAAATGTTCGAACGTCAACTCTCGGTGATGCGTGGACAGATCTTCAACTTGAGGGAAGCGCTACGCACAAAGAAATCTCCCTACCAACTGATTCTTGTACGAGTTTCTTTTGTTCGATTCTGAGTGCATACCGTAGAATAATATTCGTGCTCTTTTACTTAACGGTAAAGGCTAGCGACAATAATTCAAGGTTTTTTCCTAATTACAAAGAGCTGGGAAAGGCTGGAGGTTAGGGGATGAAGTTGATGAAGAATGAGATATCTTGGCTGTATGTAGTTGATGAGAATGGCTTTTTAAAGGTAGGACTTCGCTCCCCTACTAACTCTCTTACTTCCTTCTCATATCGATTGGGGTACGGCTGAGACGTCCCAGACTTTTCAGATGGCAGACGTTCACAACAGAGAGTTCTTCGGAGTTGTTTGCGTGGCGATTTCGTTAGTGCACATAGCTTGGTCAACAAAAACCAATAAGACAAAACTCAAAAAAAAAAGATTAAGTAGAGTAAAAATGAGAATGGCGTGTCTGAGTGTTTGAGTGAAATATATTTCTTGTGCTAAGAAGCATAAATCTCCATATTTAATGTGCTTTCAAATCGATGGGAAGTGTCAGTGATCAGTCATGAAAACACACAATGTGCATGCTGAACGCAAAGCCTTTCAGCTGATCACTAAAGTTATAATTATAATGCCAGCTGGTTGAGCTTTCTACGAAGGGTTGCCTAATATAGTCGGACTGATCATATCTTACCCATTATTGAACAGCAGTGAGTGTTGCTTTCGGAAATTGGCGTGTTTTTTCTTGTCTCCTCCCCCCTCGTTCTGTCTCTTCATCTTCCGGTATTACCTATAAGATTCAATGGCGCTGCGTGCACGATTGAGAACTCTCAAAACCTGCCGATTCCTGGCGAGTTTTAATCGTTGGAGGTCTCCTTCGAGGTCGCTGAAGTCCTTGAAATTTATGAGCGGCTTGCTTGAAGGTGGATAGTGCGAGGTTTGCACTGGAAACGCTTTGGTTCTTACTAGCACTGCTCTTATCGCGATGGTCGGTAATCCCGGAATTACTCGAAGGGGGTCCGACAGGTACTGACGGAATAGTGGCCCGCCATTTTCATTGTTAGCGTTTCCTAGCATGTTTGTTAGAATGTGGCACTGAAAAATGTTCAGGGTAACCTCTTCAGCCCTTTGTTTCAATATTGTGGGGCATCGCAGCTGCTCAGTTCTAGGAATGAATCAGATGTTGACAGTATAAGAAAGCTTCAATGGCTTGCGGTGCCATTGTGCACGTAAAGTAAAAAGTGAATCTTTGCTTTGTTTTGTGGGATATTTGCTCCAGATTTAAGCTGAATTATTTATCTTTTGAAGTGCATTTGATTATTCGATTGTGCATGTCTTCCAGATGCCTGCTCAGTATATGGTGGAAGTGAAGCAGAAAAAACGAAGACAACGTTTTCGATCGGAAAATGAGGATCGAACGGACAATGAATGTGAGTGTTAGGTTTCTCTTTGAAATAAGTGGGGTAGAGGAAAACGAGTGAAGTGTTATCGCCCGAGTTGATTAAGGGCTCTTTGGCAACTCATTTGCTGTGCTCAGGCATGGCTGGCTCCGTAAAAAGTGTTTCTCAGCAATGAACCACATCGACAGCAGCCTGAAAGCACGGCTTGCTATAATGCACTTTTTCAAACGAGAAAACTCTCGAGCAAAGGGGATAAGTGAGTCGACGTAAACACTCGCCAACAGGAAGGAAGCCCTCTCTAATGCTTTGGTTGAAATGGAGGGGCCATATCTTTTTGCATGCATTATGGTAGTAATAACTCTCTTCGACGCATTTATTGTTGTTGATGACCAGATATTTCGGTGTGTAGACGGATGGGCGGCTGTTTGTGGTGTGCTGACCACATGAGAATGGAAAAGATGGTTTAGCTGCCCGGTCATGGAAAGGCTATTCAGTTAATCGCTGCCGGCTAAAATGCTCTCCGATAATGACTCTTCGCAGACGCACTTGACGTGACTATTGGTGGAAGGAAAGCCGGAATAGTTTATCACGTCTTCCCTCATGGTGGCTGATTTGTTACTGAAGATTGGGGACTTTTTTCACTTTATAAAGTCATCATATCGTCGTGGATCCACTAAGGACATGTGATAATTTGTGAATGCTTACATTTGTGTGGATAGGTGCGAAGAAATTACTATGGATAGGTGCGAAGCAGTTACATCTTGACGAAATGGGAGGGGGGAACGATGTCCTGTGCAAATGGAAATTCGAGCTTAAAGAAGATGATATGTGGTAAGACACCCGCGTTGAATGCACGCCTTAGAGGTCTTTATCCGATCTCATCGCGTTCACTTCGATTTGCAGCGCCTCCCTGGCCGAGTTGCTGCCATGGCGGGACAATGTTGACGGCTGGCTGGCATAGCTCTTCGCCGTCTGCGTCTCCCCTCAGTGGCTTGTGATACAGAGGAGCCGAAAGGAATGGACTGAGTATGGGGGTCATTTTCCTTGCTTTTTTGGCGTTTCATCCAGTTCATTCGCTGCTGTTGCACTATAGAGCGCCCGGGCTTCCATATTTATCGGTCAAAATTATCCCTCCCGGTGCCTTCATGGCAGATTTCAGACTTGCTAAAGTGAAATCTGCAGCTTTGCATCAGGAATTCACTGTGGAGTGCGGTGTGCGAGCTAGGAGTGCCGTATGTAGTTGTGTCGAGCGACTACCGTGTCCTGTCCTTATTTTAGGCGTAGGAGACGGTACGCTACTCGTTTGTGCACCCAGCTACATACGGTAACTTTAGTTAATAGGCAACGCGTCGTACGCCGTGGTGCAAATTTCTGACATAGATTCACACCCACGATTTCGTTCGCGACATCGCAGCATTGTAGGATCCGAAGTCCGACATTTGGTAATTCCTTGGCGCGACAAACCTCATGATATAGTGCAGTAGATCTCAACCGGGTGTATGTCAATTCTATCGTGACCCAGATCGGGATGCCGCGCAGTGCGCCGCGTGCGGTGCACTGCGCGACGCCGGGCCGCAGCGTCACGAAAGAATCGAGCGTCCCCTTGCAGCAGGTAATGGCCGATGCTTTTCCATGTTGATGTAGGGTGGTATGAACTTAGTCGAAGCCCGGCGAAATGCCAGAATTAGAAGAAAAAGAAAATGAAAGAAACTGATGCAAGAACAAAATGATGCAGTCCGATAAACTTATTCCGTGCCTCTTGTTATATATGAGATGTTTCACCAAATAGTTCAGGCGGTAAAATACGTGAAGTAACTTTTGACCTTCTACTTACAACATCTATCAACAATAGCTGAAGGGTTAGAAGCTGTCGCTCCTTTCAGTCAAATCATTATTGAAACCCTTTTTCTTTTCATTTTCTCCATTTTTTCTGTGAAATTTGTGATATTTCTTGAAACTGTCGAAAGATCTACAAGTTAATCCTCGTCTAAACGCGACTCGACGCGTTACCTGCCGCGCAGTGTGCCGCACGCGGCGCACTGCGCGGCATCCCGATCTGGGTCACGATAGGATCGAGCGTCTCTCGATCTCAACCAGTGGAAAAGTGGGATGTGCTAATGAGTGATTCTGTGAAGTCATTCATCTTGGTCAACTATTTGTTTTTCATAGCTGAAATAGACCTAAATAATGTAATCGGAAGGATATATTGAATTCGCAAGCTTAACTGAATTTTAATTTCCTTTTTGAAAAAAGTGGATTTTTTTAAAAAGGGGATAAAAATGAATTTGTGGATGGCACGCAGTTTTTATCTATGAATGGAATACTGGTCCTGGAAAAAATACTAGGAACACAATTGGGCAGGAAATGAAAGTTATTACGAATTTCGTGCTCAAACGTTCTGCTGAAACGTTTGCTGGTGGAAGACGGCTGGTGATGGATAGTCCCAAAGAAATTGGAAAGCATCCGGAAATAGTTTTCAGGAAATCTATGTATCCCTCCTCTCATTTCATCAGCGAGCCTGTCAATTGCCTCGAGCATCGCCAATACTCCGAATGCTCTCTCTCCAGCAAAGCCTTGATGGAAAATTGGAAACATTTTTCTGAAGTGTTTTTGGGCCCGTTATAACCCCTTCTATCCGTGGTCTCACCACTTCTTTGGGTGTGCTCTTCGGAATGTAACACCACGGCGTGCGATGCGATACCTGGGAGCACGGGACGTCGAACGTAATTGGATCTTAAAGCGATCAGACAGTGGCGCCAGAGGCATCGAATGTAGTAGCCATGTGTTCGCTTCAGGACCCAACTACCTACCGCGCACTTGGCTCGCAGGCATCGCGTCGCATGTCCTGTGCGGCGGTGCGACGTCCTGATGGTGCACATCCACGGTGTTTCTGGTGATATCAGCTTTTCACTAGGGAGATCCCAATCTTGGAGGAGGATGTCATTGGCAATCCCGAGTAATCTGGAGTCTCGAGGCCTTCCGTCTTAGCGAGATCGTTATACTCTCTAAGATGTTATAAGTGAAAGTTTAACCGCAGTTTCCCCAGTTTTTAATGGGTTGATCTTTCGCAATTCTCAGTGATGTCGAGCGTTGAGTGGAATTTGTCTAATGCTCGCTGCAGACACTTTTGTTTGATAGTGTACTGACGATATGGCTGATCAATCTTCTGTCAGTTTTTGGAATAATAAGTTCGTGACCTATTACATATGTGCGTGTCTTCGAAGGATCGTTCCAATTTCATTTCTAATGCAATTTGAAAAAAGCAGACTTTACACCGTCCGTAAGGTTACGTCACATGCGAAGCAGACGATAATCAAACAAAATGATGACGTGTGAATGCAATCGGCTTATCACATTACATTCTATCCATTTCCTGGAAACTAATTTGGGTTGGGTGCCGTGGTTGGCTTTTGAAGAATGGCCATCAGGTATGAGATTTGATGTTCGGCTTTCAGCAGAGATATGGTGAGCTTCGCACACAAGAGGTTGTACGAATTTGAACAAATATAGTACTGTATGGGAAAACATAGTATTCTTTTGTGATGCGCACGCGTGCTGTTCCAAATCAGAATCGCAGAAATTTGAATACGTATGCAGTCCATACAATAATCTTTGGGAATCAGCTGATACTTGAGAGCGTTTCCCTATCATGCAGAATAATTCTGGCACCAATTTAAAGTTTCCAGTAGATGTCATTGTTGTGGTAGATCTGATCTTAAATGAGGAGTCGATAGCGGCACCTCTTGTCAATACGTCACAGGACACTCCAACTGGGTAAATTTACGCGAGGAGGCGTCGGGCGCAACCTTAACCGCGCCGGCTAACTCACAACAGGACGTATCATTTACGTCGCCCGCGGTGGCGCAGTTGGGAAGGCGCGATGACCCAGTTCGAATGTCCTGTTGCACATCTCTCTTGTCACTATTTCGTATGCACCTTGCCCTTGATGGATAGTAATATTCAGAATATTAGTATCCTTTTCAAATCATTATGCAGTTTGCAAGGAAGAAATCCCGAAGGGAATTTGGTGTTGAGTACGATACGATGATATTCTTGATCCAGTTTGATATTCCATATTATGTACAAAGAGACTTTCTCTGTTGGAATAGAATGGCTCCTCAAATGGGGGTGAAGTTCAAAATTTGTTAATTTACGGTTGAATAGCTAAATTAAGTCATGTAAGCTCTTTCGTCACTTCTGCCTTCCCTTCGAGTAACCTGTGAAAGTGAGACAGTAGGAATGAAGAGGAGGTTAAGACGACTTTGATCTAATAAATTACGTAGAAAACTTCTATAGCTTTAATGATCGGTGGTTTTTTGGTTCTCATGAATACAATGCTTCCCAACTTACCGATTTTCATAGCTGTCGATTGAAATTCTGTAATTTTTTTTCCTATTTCCATATCTGTTTCCGCGTATGACTCACGCAATCGGCATCTTATTTCGGCTTATGAATTCTCGTAGTGTGTGTATGTCTTTCGTACTGCACTAACAACTGAAAATGCATGAACGAAAACTGAACATGAAAAGGCAGACAGTCAACCCGTTCCCGTTGCCAACACAAATTTCAATTGTTTAAATTAGCAAAAAATCGGTGAGTCTGTCTCTGTTTGATTTAGACCGAAAAGATTGGAGGCGCCGATATGAATTTTGTCTGGTTTGTGTACGTAATTTCGAATTGATAAAAACTTCAGTACTTGCCAAATCGATTGAATTTGTTCCAGAAATACCATTGTTCAGTCGTTAATGGTCGTTACTATCCGTTCATAATCCTCATACATTTTTGTTTGAATGCACATAGATTCTTACTCAAGCCATACATACGGCTGGCATACTGAATTCCAACTATCAGTAAAAATGACTGCATGAATCTGCTCATTATCACTAATAAGCAAGAAGTCTCCTCTTTGAAATTACTATCATTTGCTGTTCAGTTCACCTAAGTGTTAATTCGAAGCATAATCGAGAGAAACCCTCATAAGCATATGGAAGCTTTAGGATTGAAATCATAAACTGTATCGTAGGGACAGAAAATTCCGACGCTAGGTAGGACACGTTAATTTGTTAAGACCTAACTATACACGGCATCCTCAGCTCGCACGCATTGCTCCGCACCTCGCGCGCGCTATTTTTCCAGTCCCGAAGGTGCCTACCCAGGTCCCATATGGCATCACTTGAACTCGTAATAGTCTTTAGAAAGTATTTTTCATGAAGGCGGAGTCTAATTATGTCAAAGGAGTTGCAGGATGACCTGCTTAGTGAAGGGCGTTAGGTCTCAATACATCTCTATGTTGCGAAGTCAACTGGTTGATAATGTCGGACATGAAAAGATTAATGCGCCGAATACGAAGTTTTTTAAAACCGACCATGATCATCAGTTCCGCGTTTTCATGCGACGCCAATGTGCTAGTTCAGTGAACATTTCATGGGTATGAAAGAAGGTGTGTAATTGTACCACAATTCTTCTCATGAGGTCATTTTCATGAAATTGGGGGTCAGCTCAAATATCATTGGTTGAGAATACAGCGGATGAACAGGCGTTATTTTTTAAGCATGTATCTTGCATTTTGGTGCAGTCTATGATATCATGAATTCGATGTGATCAGTTTCCCATGCAAAAATGAAGGTCCGAAGTAATATGGGATATGCCAGGTGCTGTTCCTGAAAGTGCTGAATCCGATGTAATGAGCAAATTATCCCTGAATCCTTCGAAGTGATGTTTATTGAGAGGTATTGAGTTTGAAACGTGTGCGTACAGTGTACCCACATAGTTGGTTCACGCGAGAATCCACCAATCACAGGTCTTCCTCGCACGTTCTATGATATCGCATGGAATCCGCGATTTTTCAAAGACGGATGGACTCTTTTCTTTTCTTCACATTAGCTGTTATTTGCTGTCTGTTTAAAAATCCTTAATCATATCACATCACCCACCCACTGCTTTTCTCATGTTAGCGCCTTGTTCAAAGAAGGTATGATTGCTGATAGGTAGATTGGGAATTGAGATTTCTAGGTACATGGCGACAACATTCCCATGCAGGGCACTCCTTATCGACTTATTTATTGTGTGAATTTCAGCAGACGTTGGTGTGTCAAATCCACAGTCCGTGTCCGTGTCGTCTGTACCGGAGTCGACGTCGGCAGCTGCTCGAAAATCATGGCACGATGCCTATCAGCAGAAGGTTCAGACCAGAAGTCCATTCTTCCGCTGGTGGTAGTGATACTAGCCATGTAGTCACCCATCATATCATTTACTTTGTCATTCGTCTATCACTTTCCACTCACATATCGTCTTATGCTGTCTACGTTTACATAAATTGCGTACGGTTTGCTGAGCAGTTCCTCTTCAAAGTCATTTTGCTTCAACAAATAACTTGATGCGCGCGGTTGCGGGACGCATTTGCAGTTTATCGATCGTGTCCAAACCTGTGCTTCTGATTTGCCCCAAACGGGACGCGTCGCAATTGTTCGATCATGTGAGGCTGGCTAAGCCATCTCATATATAGTTAGGTAATCCGGGGTTAAGATTGAGTAATCTTTAATCGTAAATTTCTTTAATGCCGGGTGCACTGCTGTGGAGAACTCTATTTTAGTCCTAATTCATTATTATTTGGCTATTTAGCATCTTAGCGCCATGCAGAAGTAAACGAGAGTAAGGCGGCTTAGGGAATGTTGTCTTTCCACTGGCCATTGAAACGAACATTTTTATTGATGTGAGAATGTGCAGCTTTTTTTACCTTGGGTTTTCAATCAGAACGAACTTTTCTTTCGAAGTATACGCGCTCTCGATTCGTTATCGAATCCTTATCGTTTGTGTGTATATGTGCGGGTTTTTAAAGCGTTGCAAGGTGTGTAGTCCAGAAAATGATGCGTGAGCTATTTGGATAAGTCTATACAGGTTGAAAAACCGTTGGCTGAATGATGAAGTTGATGCTTTGCAATTTGTTTCTCCTCAGACTCTTCACATCCTTTCTGATTGTTTATTTCTTCACATACACTTATACGACATTTTATACTTTCCGGTTCACATCATGGTGTATTTTTCATGAACGTAATCCTACTAGTAACTGGCTTAAAATTGCTAAAACTAGCTAACATTGCTTCACATTTTCATATCTGCTTACCTTATTCTTTTGTATTTTTATAGTGTGTGACAATAAATTTCGCCTATCACCTCTGTACATCATAGTTTTCCATCAGGCACGCAGTACTTCGTGCTGTCATTTATGTTACTCTTACCGTCATTTATATAGTATTCATTAATTGTCGATTGTTTTTCTTTTGTATGCCAACACGAGGTTAGTTGTGGAACCTGGTCCCTGCTCCGCCTGCTCCGCTGGTGGAATCTTGGGCTTCTGAAGAAGACGAAAAGGTCGAAACGTTAGGCCAATAAAGGCGAGAAGGTCGAAACGTTAGGCCAATAAAGGTTCCACAACTAACCTCGTGTTGGCATACAAAAGAAAAACAATCGACAACTATGCCGAGGTTTCAACAAGGGAGAACATGGGAACTAGTATTCATTAATTTATCCTTGTGATCGGCTAGCGCGCATTTCTGCGGGTATCACATGGGTGAAACGGTGCTCTGGTCTGATGTGCCCATGGTCATGAGAAATGGTTACTAAGCGTGCGGTGGTGCTGTGCACCGCTGAGTAGCACTCAAAAGATGCTGCATGATGACTCTCGAAGAAAAGCAGTACAGTAGTCTAGCTGTTTTGATTGGGGGTTTTCTTCGAAGTCTTAAAATCACTTTGGACTGTCTGTTTGTTTATGGGTTTCAACATAAGGTTTAGACGAAATTAGGATTATCTTGAATCATGATTGTCATGTAGTTTCTGTTATGTCCTAGAAATCATAGCTGGGTCAGAATGTGTGTACACCATCAGGACAGTACATATTTCGCGTCGCGGCATGCGGCGCGCGCTGTATATATGTAGTTGGGTCTGAGGCAATACCCTGTCCTTTTTCGTAGAGAACACGGAATCGCCTTAGGACCCAACTACATACGTCGCTGCTATGTAGCTTGCATGTATCGCGGCCTCGCTGCGTTATGAAATCTCATCGTGAAGATACACACCCTGTCGTAAGAAGATGGAAAAAGCATGAACCATAAATCCATCAATCAGGGTAAAACCGTTGGTTGAGGGACCTTCAACGGTGCAGTCCATTTGCGTTAGAAAAGGAGCGAGGCCATATCTGATGTGCAAATTCCTTGAGAAATCCTTAACAAAGGACTTTATTTGCTGATTGCGTAGTGGTCTCTAAAAGATCGCTGATAAATCGGTAATTACACTGTTATTTTTTTTCGAGAAATGCAACTATACTGGGGACATCTGTCATGATATTTTCACCACTGGCACTGTTATCTTTAGCTGCCGTACGGGAATGTTATATCGCCCTTATCTGATGTAAAGATTCGAATTCTTGTATTGCTTAGACGTAATAAACGGCGATTCTCAGACGAGTGAAAGCTGGAATGGGAAAGAATCACTGAAAAAAAATACTATGTTAGTGTACATGAAAGCTTGCGCTGGGATGTAAGATGAATAAGGCTTCAACTAGTTGAGTTGATGCCATTACTATGGGACAGTTGGCAGCGTTGAAAGTTATTAATAGACTTGGTAGTACGTGATTCTGAGTTATTTATGTCCATTTTTGATAGTATTCAAGTAAACGGATGTAAAGGAATTTTTTTCTTGACATATTCTGATAACATTAGGTACTTCGAAAAGTTCTTGCGTTTTCAAATGTTCCACTTCCTGAATTATTATTTTTGGTTGTTCTCTAGGATCGGCTAAACCATACTGAAGCACGTTTCTCGCTTTATTCAAGCTAGTAAATTACGCTTCAAAGCTAATTTTTGATTTACCTAAAAGCCTATGCTAAATGCGGTGTCACATCCTTCATTTTAGGTAAGAGACGGTATTCCTTTGGGACCCAACTACCCGCAGCGTTCCTGAATCGCACGCATCGCGTTGCACGACGCATGTCGTCTTGCGATATTTTGTCGTAACGATACACACTCGTCGTGAAGCCATTTTAGTAGTGGCATCTATTGCCAATGCTTTGCACGCTCTTAATGCTTTACCCTAGCTGTGTACAGTCAAATACAAGATTTTATTGGATCGAGGTTTGTAAATGTGGGCTATGAAGAAGGAGCTTAAATAAGGATCTCATTCCTTGAGCACGTACTGAAGGCACGTGTTGCGCGAAATTCTTTCCCGTATGCTTCTTTGGTAGTTCAGCGAGCGTTTAATTAAACCAATCTCAAATCAATCAAAATCCTCTATCAAACGAGGGGTTTAAATTGAATCCTCAGCAACAGCGTCACTCGTCAAACCTCTCTTGATTAGCCCGCGCAAGGGAAACGCTCCCATTGATTGCCCGGCGCACTTCCAGTGGGTGATTTTCTTTGAAATCCGCGTGCGACATTACTGTCGAGCCCAAGATTTATCTGTGATATAGCAATGCAGTGGAAGCCACATGCGTAGAACGAAGTGAATTCGCTCTCTTCAATTTCATGTGTAAGGGACTTCAGGGCAGTGCAGGAGTTGGAAATAAGAGCCTTTTTCAACTTCTTACAGCGTAACAAGATAAATTATCTATGACTCATATTACGATTTCTTTGAATTCGGGAATTGTTCAAAATCGACAGATCATCCACAAAAAGATGATACGTAGGCGTACCCTCCAAAAAAGTTAAAAATGGGATGCTCTTCCTAGTTTTAGGTCGCCAACTGGTTCTATGGCATTGTTACTTGCCCGGACAGACGCCAGTATTATTTCTGACATGCATTAAGGCTGGGCTGTCAATTGAAGGAATTGTGCACAGAGAAATGAGTTCCTCTGCTACCCATATATTCATGCTGTATTTGCTTGATAAAGCCGCATGCGAAGTTTCACGCGAAAAAGTGAGAATCTAGTTAACATACAGCTCTCAAAGTGGTGGTCGAAGCGGAGTCTCAGACTAAATGCCGACCCATCGTCCGCCGCCGTCGGAGATGAGAATTGGGACTGTTTACGTAACTTTCTGTTCCCATTGTGCGTCTCTGACGGCTGCCGTGGGGCGGGCTTTTACTCCTCCGCCCGCCCCTTCGTCCACCGCTTTGAGGAGCTGTATCTTGGCCGGATTCCAACTTTCTCGCGTGAAAATTTGTATGGGCCCTTTACTAGGCAAATGTAACATAAGTATATGGGTAAGCGAGAAACTTATTTTTCCAAGAACAATTGCCTCAAAGTAATCGAACAATGGAAAGGGAATGGTCCTCATTGGGACCGCCTGTTTTTCCTAAACTGATGCTTTTGCTTATATCCTTTGTAGATACATTTCGTGAGGCAGGGGCTATCTTTTTATTGAGAGGATGAGCTCGAGTTAATTAGCAGTAAAACCTTGTAGTGGTTCCTCCAAGTTAATTTTTAATTATTTCAGTGCAGTTTTTATTCATCGATTCACCCGTGTCTGCAGTTCCGTGATTCAGTGTGAAAGTATAACTCTGAGATGTTGGTTTCGTGGGAACTCTGGAGCATCTGGGCTCTATACTCCTCAGAATCAGCGTCAAGCTTCGGGACACAATTCATTTGTCACTATCCACCGACATTAGGGAGAATGAACACGCTTTTATAGTTGCTACCGCAAGCGTGTGACCGGACGCCCGAATTAGGTCACCGCGTCCACCATATGTCTTGCCGTTCCTGTTGTGAAATGCCGCTGCCTCCTCGTGTGACCTGATCCACTTCGGGTGTTCTTTCGCACAACCCTGCCTCTGTTGCCGCTTATCGATTGGATAGCTGGGCGGAGAGAGAGGTGTATGTAGCAGGTACCAAAGTTCCCAATCTTCTCCTCCATACTATCATTTATGCGACATCATTGAAGCGTGGAGTAGTGAGTAGAAGGAAAATTGGAACGGAACAGTGCGTGTATCGCTTAGTCAGAAAAGTCCATCATAATGTTTAAATGGGACGAGTTGAAAAGCCTCATGAGAAGTGGAGCCTTATGTCAGTGAACACGTTATTGGATTTATAACCTCTTAAAAGCGAGCAAAGGTATGGTATCTGCGATTTATTACAACTACCTCTCATGAGTCTATCATCACGTGAGTCCATCACATAAGTTCTTATGCGTAGCAAAAAGACTTGTCAGCTACAAACATGTCTTTTCGGATTTTTTCCCATTGGCGAGCTCGCTTGAGTGAGTACTGGGAAGCTTAGTCATTCCTCAGCAGAAGCAGGGTACTCCATACTTTTTTGTGTTTATCGATCGCCACTGCTGCTGTCGCCGCGTCTCGGGCGTGCAGTTGAATAATGGCTGGCCATTTGTTAGTCATAAAACCTAAATGAGTGCTAAAAGCACATGGTGATGTCCTCGACGCCGGCTGATTTTTTCCTTTCTTATCGAATTTCGGAGCCTAATTGAAAGCACCAAACGGAACGTGGGAGCGAATCCTTGTGAAATCGCCTCAATTCTTGGCGAGGGGGCTGACATTGCTGCAAGCTTTGATTGGTGACAATGTTGCAAGGATCTATCTCATTTCTGTGAGCTTTAATTACCATGAATCTATACGAAAAATTGTTTGGACCCGTTCCCTTAGATGTTTAGTATTTCTCGTTTTTCATGACTGTGATCGCCCACACTTTCATGTGGCATTACATTCCAGCCACACAGTAAAGGGAGGGGGGGGGGGAGGGGAACTGAAACATAATCTGGATGGAATTGCTGGGCCACGAGGTACCCAACATGGAAACTGATTACCAAGCACACAAGGCTCACATTACTTTACCAGTGGAATCGCGGTGCTGCGGAGCGTTTAGGAAAATTGACAGCTGCATATTCTAGAAAACATAATATAAGTAGAAACTGATGCTCTGTATCATACCCAAAATAAGGCGCAGTACACCGTCATCGCTTTAGGACCCAATTACAGACGACGTCTCTAGCTCGTACGCATCGCGTCATGCCCCGCGTTGCAATTTTCTATCCCATTGATATGATCTTAAACCTTGAACATCCAGCATGGTCAACTGCGGTTTCCGTTCGTACTAATGTGGAGCTTAGGTTCAGTGATTGAAATTTCAGGGTCTCTCAATGAAATTCCTATGACCTGTCATGAAACGATATAGATCAATCGGTCCATGTTATACATTACTAATCACTGTTGAGGTACGCGAAGAATGCCTGGTGACACGTAGTTGTTCTCTGACGCCTTCTTATTCCTTACCCTTTTTGGGAATTTGTTATGATTCACACCGTGACTCATTCTGCTAGTGTGCTCTTTTGTGTGTTTCAGACCATAGCTAGCTATGCCGGTAGGCGTTGACTGGGTCAAGATAGAGGAAGGTGGTAAGGGAAACCTCTGAGAATGTGTTTTGCAGGTCAGATTTTACTTGCGACTCGATGGTAATTGCAGATGAGACAAAACTACTTGAAGACACTCCCGTATAACATGCGTTTCCCCTTTGCATGGCTAATCGAGACAAATGAAGTTTTAATGACCAATTTGTTGCCATTTTCAGAGTGGGCTCAATTCCCATATTCCTGGCTTTCAGCTCCTAGCATTTTTCTAGAAACATACATTGGCTCCAAACTTCAAATCATCTGCTTTATTTTTGGTTGTTGGTGGATTCAGCATAATGTTTAGATTCCTCGAAACGGTTCAGGACACGGCCAGGTTGGGCAATAATTTCAGTGGCCCTAATGGACCAACTGAAAACTTTAAATACTGCTTTCTGTGCATCAGCGGCCATTCAATATTAACTTCGAGTGATTAGAGGTGATCCTAATGGCAACATGCCCATCTCACCTCTTTGTCCAAGTGGTCGCCATAAATTAGTTCGGTCACAATTCCTTTTTCTTCTAACAGGCAACAGGTAATCATATTTCAGTGTGCGACACAACACTTGAAATGGGTCACCGCGCGACGAGTACATGGCTGGCCTGTTGTAGTTTGCGAGCTGAGAGAGCCGCCTTCTTACATGAGCTGACCTACATCGAGTGTCCTGCCGCTCACCATCTTTGAACCATGTGATCTAAACCTCCTCAAAGACCTACAAAGGGTCGTTGCCGATATCGCTTCTGGTGGCTGTGTAAGGCTGACGTTACCAATGTTTTCAGGAACGTTCTGTTAAACTGGAACCGTGCTTATAAAGAACCCTCCGAAACGGCCGGATGAGAAAAAAGTCGGATTGAAAGCATCTGTGGAACCGCATCGTATCGTACCGGCTTTACGAAGCGCTTCGGAGAAATATGTGGGGTTTGGCTCAATGTATTACGCTGTATATGTAGGTCAGGCTCCTGCAAACGATAGCTAAAGCGCTTACGCGAATAAGGCTGGTTACTTCGCGTTCAGCTATGAAAGCAGAGGCTCTATATGGATAGCCATTCGTGAAATATCTGAAAACCTCTTAAAATTCCTAACAGATAACGGACAGAGGCTGCTTCTGCCATAAATTCCCATATGGCCAGACGATTTTACACACAGTATTCAAATCGTCAGTACCCCATATGTTGCCATGTGCAACACCTGGTGATTCGTGTAACTATACAGGAAGCGCCGCGTCAATAGTAGAGGTGAGTAGTTGTCCTGTTGATATCCAGTTATTTCAAAGAGAATTGTGAATTTCACCTGGTTATTATAAGAAGCTATCCAAGAATCACGGTGCCACATGTGCCCAAACAAAAGCTCCGGTGGTGAACACCAAGTGTTCGGTTTGTAAGGGTTGTTATCGCCTAGAATTAATCGTGCACGTAAAAATGACTTTCACTGTTACCCATATATTTAGCTCCACTTACTTTATAAGGGCCGCATGCAAAGTTCCACGCGAAGTAGAGAATCCGACTAAGATACAGCTCCTCAAAGTGATGGCTTGGTGGCCGGGGCCTTCGAGCAAAAGCCCCGCCTCGTTGTCCGCCGCGGTCGGAGACAAAGAATGGGACTGTTTACATGACTTCCTGTTCCCACTACTCGTCTCCGACAGCGGCGGACGATGGGCGGGCATTTAATCTGAGGTACGCCCCTCGACCACCACTTTGACCAGTTGTACCTCAGAAGGATTCTCACTTTTTTCGCTCAAGACTTAGCATGCGGCCCTTATTGAGCAACGTTGAGCAAGAGGCAAGAATAACGAGGTGGAAATAAGCGAAGGGGTGAAAGGAGAAAGACAGGGACGCCGACCGCATGGTCTTCTGATCGCATCAGATCAGATTTCCTGTGTGGTTCAAGCGGCTTCAGCGCCCTAATGGTTGACTGTCCAGCCACAATAAAGGTGCAGTCTTGGAGAGGTATGTCTTACCACAAAGAAGGGTGGACCTATTCCAGTTATTGAGAGGTGTGCCTTCAACTAACTTTATGCTAAATGTGCCTCCACTGAGAAATCTTATTCCTAACGAGCCGTGCTAATGGGCTTGCGATGGATGTATAGCTTTTTTTATGGAAACCACAATTGTAAACTGCTGGCCTGGACGCAGTTGCGCTAGCCTCACTTCCTTTTACTTTTTATAGCAAACGAAACGCTGTTGTGACAGCGTTGTTACAAATTGTTCCGTATGTACGAGATGTTTTCAGATGTTTTAGGGACCTGCCTACCGCTAGCAGGGGCTTCACCTACTCAATAACGCTTGGTGGGAGAGAAGAGGTGGCAGTGTTCCTATCAGCTTTTGGGAATTCAGCACGAATTACACGTGTGTAGTGTTAAACAGAGTTGATGGAAGCCTCTACGAAAAAATTAGGTTTTTCCGTTACTCCGATATATTCATTGTTTAGGGCCGCATGCAAAGTTTCACGCGGAAAGACAAGAAACCGATTGAGATAGAGCTCCCCAAAGTGATGGACGACGAGGTGGGGGTCCAAGTAGGTGGGGGCACTAGTGGCTGAGGAGGAAAGAGGCGACAGTCATGTGGTCAGTGATTTAGAGTAAGCAAATCGATATCGTGCGCGGAAGAACCGCGCTTTGTCTGTTCAAAAGTTGTATCGGAAAGTGAGGCAGGAATTCAGTCGAGTTGCAATTCTTCCAGTTTTTCATTTCTGCCCTGAAACGAATGAAATTCCTAGGTTATTTTCATGTTTTGTTCTTGTACTGTACCTGGTAGGCTGATTCAAGGCGAATTAGAATAATAGACCATGAACTATTCCTTCATGGAGAATCATCCTAATGAGCGAAGAATGCCTTAACCTACCTACCTAATCGTTTTTCGTTGTCTACCTTTATAATGTCTGAGTTTGTGGAGCCTGAAGTAGTACTTTAGCACGGTGGTATAGAATAAACTTCGGATAAATCTTTTGGTGCTAATTAATTCATTTTCTCGAAATGCGCCACAAATTCTGGTTTCACTCAAAATCGGATGGCAGTTGCATGAGATTTGGCCCACACAGTGAATTGTGAGGGACGCATCATCAAGGAGTTTGTTAGGAGTAACGAGAGAAGTAAAACCTGAGAGTATCTGTTTCTGTGGATAAAATGGCGAGCCTATCGTCCACTGGAAGGTGAGTCACATGTCACCCATATGTTTATGTTGTATTTGCCTGATGTGGCCGCATGCGAAGTTTCACGCGAAAAAATGTGATTTCGGCCAAGATGCAGTACTACAAAACTTTGGCTGGTTGGGGGGGGGGGGGGAGGGGCGGGCGGGGCTCTGAGCGAGTGCCCATCCCGTCGTCCGCCGCGATCGGATACGCATTGTAGGAACAGAAAGTTAGGTGGACAGTCCCACTCTCCGTTCCCAATCGCGGACGACGAGACGGGCTTTTACTTGAAGGCCCCGCCCACCCGGCCGTGGACTTGGGAAACTTTCCTACTCAAAGGCATACCACGCGGTAAAGAAAGTGGTCGTTTACGTTCTCGGGGCAGGTAGACCCTCGGATGGTTGTGAAGGCCGCACTCTTTTCGCGGCGACATATAGTTTTATATTTCAACGTGTAATATTGCACATATTAATCACTTGCAATTGCTCTCACATTCTGACTTTCTGCCTGAATAGGCACTTGCTGCCTTCTTTAAGCAAGATAAGGGTTCGTTTCCGTTTTTAATCCGCGACCATATTTATTTTTTTGTTTTGCCTAGCATCTGTAGCTGACTACAGATGCTCCTTGTGATGAGTGCATTTATTCAATAAATATATGTATGTATTAACAAAAGTGGCGATTCGATGGCTGGTTTGCTTTTACGTTCCAGTAAAAACGAAAATGAGGGCAACGTAAGGTTTAGAGTTGGCGGTCGCACATGCATTGAACAAATATGCTACCGGCTCAACGCATATGGCACGCCCAGTTGGGCTATTAAGCGAAAAGGAAAGTATGCGTACCGGTTAATGTGCAGGATGAAGGGTGTATCGAGAGAGGTTTCGAGGAATAACAAAAGGGTTGCGCAACCAAGAAGTTTATTCGTCTGGTATGATATTGATGCAGAAAAGCCACATTATCCATACTGATAAGCTGTTTTCGATGGAAGCATAGAGGGTGACAAGAAGTCAAGTTCTGGAAAACTCGTCCAAACGTCCATTTTCACGGCAGAATCCTCGTCCGACCCTCTGGGGATGAGGCTCCCATTTTCGATGTTCTTGGTGTCTTTTGCTGCTTTTTTGTTGCTACTAAGTAACTTACCGGCTCTACTTCCGTTTTCGAGCGCAAATATGGTCACCTTTTTATCGCGTGGTATGCCTCTAAGTTCCTTGGGCGATCCGTTCCTCAGCAAGCGAATGCCTTTGCGCGGGTCCCAACTTCTATTTCATTCGTAACGATCTCGCGGCGCAGTCGTTCAATGGGCGATCAGCTGTAACGAGGCTGGATCAACGACATTGTTCCTGAGTGCGCTCGAGTCGAACCATCGCGTAGGTGGTCGGCTGCGTGGGCGCATGAGGTCTCCTGGGTACCAGCGGCTAGTGGCAGAACTCCATTGGCAATCAGTGTCAGATGCCCCGCGTAGCGTTTTTTGATTTGTCGGCGTATGCAAGCACATCTTTCACCCTAGACATGGCACTGATGTCAGAGTTAAGCAGGCCAACTTCCGTTGTCGGGTAAGCGTGAACCCTAGCAGCCGCCGTTCGAGCGAAGCCTGTGTGGTTTTCAACTGTTTTTCCATCGACGCCGTCAGTGTCCAGGTCTCGCATCCGTAGCACAGCGCCGATAGCACACTTGAATTGAACAGCTCGGCTCGAAGTTTAATGTTCTGGTTGTCGTCGATCAAACCCTCGATGCAATTAAATACAGACCAACCTGCCTTTCGACGTCTCTGGATTTCCAGCTTGAGATAGTTTCTATATTGAAAGACCGGCCTAGATATACATATTCCGCTACCTCCTTGAGTGCATTCCTGTTGAAGTGCTCCGCGCCTAGTGGAGTGAACGTGTTCCGCATGACCTTCGTCTTTGCGACGTTGGAGCCTCGCCTTAACTCCCTCGCGGTTGAGGCTGCTGTGCATCTCCGATGCGTCGCTTGTCGTATGCGTGAACAGCACCAGGTCATTCGCGAACCGGAGATGATTCAGCCGCCTGCCATCTATGTTGATTCTGAAATCGGTCCAATCACATCGACCTCTGGTGGACTCCAAACATGCCTAAAACAGTTTTGGCGAGATCGGATCTCCTCGCCGGACCCCTTTTTCAATTCTCACCTCGAGATCATTCGCAAAAGGTCGCATAGTTGTTGTACAGCAAGTATAGCACCGTTGTAGAGCACCTAAATACTATCTTTCCACTCCCTGCTCCTCCAGCGATTTCCATTCATGGACTGATTCCACAGAATCGAATGCCTTCTTATAGTTGATGAATGTGAAGACGAGAGGCATTTGATGTTCACGAATTACACCTATCAAGCGGCAACAAGTGGTGATATGGTCCAGGTGCTGAATGTTCGACGAAACGCTACCGGCTCGAACGGTTGTGCCTCATCGGAATTTCTTCGTATTCGACTTGGGATACAGCGGGTGAAGTATCCCGAGTCGAATACGAAGAAAGGTCACGGAATCTTCAGGTGGCACTCGGCCAAGCTTCTTTTAGCCCTCCTTAGACTATTTCTTCTCGGTTGTCCAAGCAACCTGGTACGGGTGTACTTAGTATGGCTTCGATGACTTTTCTCCTGCTTAGTTTGCTGAGGATCGTGTACTCCACATGATTAGCGCTGCGATCCGTTTGTCTCCGCTTCTCTGGCAGAACCCGTGTAGGCGAGAAAATGCGACAACTGTTGTGAGTGGGGGCATTGTGGCGCCAGCGAATCCTTATTCCATTTATTGTGTTCACAAGCGATTCGTAGTCGTCTCAAGATCCTCTTGCATCGCGGAACTTTCTTCCATTCCCATCGTGCCTGGGGCAGCTGTGTCAAGAACTGTCGGGGGTAGCCTCTTGAACAAGACGCGAGCGAGACGTGTACCTCCGCGATCGAAGTGGAATGGAGCTCTCAACTGGCGATGATCGCTGCCAGTGTTGAAGGAAGGAACAACGATCACGTCTGTCATTGCTCTGTGATTGCAGAGGATGTGGTCCAGCTCGTGGAGGCGCTGTCCGTTCGGAGGGATGTACGTCCACCTCGTATGTCATACTTTGCAGAATAGGCTGTTTCCGTGGTAGAAATGGGACGTTTCGCAGAAGTTTGGGACCTCCGCCAAACTTCGTTTCTTTTTTCGCCTGAGTGAGGTCCGCCAAAGATCTCATCAGCTTTCCGTGAAACTACTCTTGCATTGAACTCACCACTGTTGATAACACATAGGCAGTTTCTCTACCTTGCAAGACCAGCAAGTTCTTCGTAGAATTCCTCGTGCTCCACGTCTTCCCTATCGGCAGCTGGTGCATACACTTGTAATACGGATAAGCTAATATCCTTAGAGAGGGAAGCAGTCAGCCCGCTAGTCGATATCCGTGGAACGTGACGTTACTGCCATACTTGGCGAACCGCGATGCCACGATGAAGCCAACTCCTCCAGATGTTGTACCGGATTCTCGTGCGCCAGAATAAACAGCTGTTCCTCCGTCCAAGTGCAAGATACGTATTCCTTCGCATTCGTCTCGATAGAGTTCGATAATATCGTAGTTGATCCGTTTAGCTTCATCAATAAGTGCCGAAAGCTCAGTGACCGATTTGGTGCTGCGACAATTGTATGTGCAAACAATCAGATGGCTCGCTCCGGTCCGTTTCCTGTGGTAGCTTTCGGCCCCGAGATTTCCTCGCATTTGGCTGTTTGCATATCCAGCACCACTGGACTGGGCAGGTACAGCCTGCAAGGTACTAAGGCGATGGTTAGAATGGTTTCAGCGACTGTGTCCCACAGGATAGCCTTGCCGGGGCGTTCCTGTCGCTCAAGGAAGCGGCCGTACTACCGTGTGCTTGGACAGCTTAGGTTCTTTGGCCGTGAAGGCCAGTATAGGGCTCCGGCCTAACCTTACCTTTGAGAGTATCCCAGCCTTCGCTACAAGCTCGCACACCACGACAAGGTAGAGTACCTGTGCAAGATTTGGGGAAGCCGTATCTCACCCGAACTCTCGCTTTTCCGCGTGAAACTTTGCATGCGATTCTTATAAGGCAAATACAACATAAATATAAGGGTAACAAGGAAACTAATTTTTCCGTGGACGATTCCTTTGAAGAGATGATTTGGGCAACACATGCGTTGGAATGAGGCGCTCTGAACTTTCATGGTGTACTCGCTCAGTGCCTTCTCGTATTATGGCTCCTGATGGCCGAGTAGCCGTGGGGTGTAGGGAGACGTTCATGCATAGCTAAATCAGCTCGTCGCCAGTATCGACCTACCAGGAAGCAGGGCGTCCTCCATCATGGGAGAGAGGAAACTTATTCGCGGTTTTTTGACCGTTGCATTCCGTTCTTTTGCATTGCTGTGCACCTTTATTTTCATACTTCACGATCGGTTGAATTACCCGCAACGGTGTCCATAAGTTTAGTATAAACTGTTTTTCATAGTGTAAGGGA
Source organism: Trichostrongylus colubriformis (assembly GCA_963978905.1). Classification (NCBI taxonomy): domain Eukaryota; kingdom Metazoa; phylum Nematoda; class Chromadorea; order Rhabditida; family Trichostrongylidae; genus Trichostrongylus; species Trichostrongylus colubriformis. The sequence continues at coordinate 29,263,424 of OZ022261.1, read as the reverse complement.
TGTGTGGCATCACGTTTTCCATGTTTTTCTCACCCCATGACATATGACTCTATTACAGTGACAGGAAAATTTGTCACACCATTTTTCGAATTTTGTATATCTTCTTTCAATTAGAGAGCGCCTGTTAGCAGAAGAGACTCAAACATTCCCTTTTATTAACCGCGTTCCTGCCCTTCCTATTTTGCTGAAGGAGTGTAGTTCATTCCCCATCAGCATTGATGTACTCTACATGCATCACTTTACACTTTTCTTATACTTTGCTCGAATATGAAAGCAGCTGAGGCCAAGTTGAAGGAATTGTGTGAGAGGCACTTCTTTTTATCAGACAACCTAAACGTTGTCAGTGCTCAATGGCTGAAGCCTATAGTTTTGGAGACTAAATGAGATTCAGATTGTTCACCTGGTAAGGTGTAGGCAGACCGGTACAGAGGAAAGTGCTGTATGAAAGAGCTACTGTCGGTGCCGATCTTCACACCCCATGGCTGAGTAACCTGAGCCACATTTAGGGAATTTCATCGATTTTCAGCATGACATGCCCGACTGCACTTTCAAAAGTAGGTTAGGTCAAAACTCATGCATTTTAGACAGTTGGGCACTTCTCCCCCTGCTCGTTTATGCCTCATATATCAAACCCATACGGCGATTGGTTTTCCTCCTACCTGACCGGGAGGAGCTCGTCGGTTGACAATCCCGCGCTCTGGTCAAAGTGGGAGCGAAGGATCGTACTGTAACAGGAATGTACTGCAAGTTGCTCGACCATGTGCGAAATTACCGCTGCCGACTTAGTAAACGAAAAACCTACATCGCTACGGACTTCAATCAGGACCGGATAGCCTGTTTGATGAGCCTAGCAAGTTTTCTTTTGATCTGGCCCACTTCCATGATCTGCCCCATCGATGTTGGCCACTTTCAACCCCTTACTTGCTTTCTCGCTGCTCCACACTTCACTCTCTCGTGACAACTTTAATTTTTAAATTTCTTTTTTGCGCAGTTTCTCCATTAGAGATCGGTCAAGTTTTGTTGAGGTATCGTCAAGGGGGTCACATTAGGTGCCACACTTAATTTTGATCATTTCTTTGCAGACATAGTGCACATCAAGTCATTTCGCTTGATTTTCTATAGCCTTTTCCCATTTTTGTGGCACTCTGCGGACAATGTCGCGATGAAATGATGTCGAACGCCAAGCGATAAAGTGATCACGCCAATTTCGTAGCTCTCCAACTTTGGAGAGGCTGTGCTGCAACGATCTAAACAGCTGGTTTCCTCATTTCGGAAATTTTCACTTGTCTTGAAACATCCATTTAAAGATGCATGCAGTTCACTGCCTTGAGTGTGACAGCTATCAGACTTACACTTATTTGTTTAGTTTCTTTTTTGAGTTAATGTAAGTGGCCAAAATCAAGTTTGGCACCTTGTGTTCCGCGTAAGGGGAACGAATACTAGTCTTGGGTGATGCTGTCTCTCTTCCGCCACTCCATTTTGGAAGCAGTGAAAGTATGGTGGTCTCGCCGCTCGATCGATAATCATACTTTGTTCCTGATAGCAGCACTGTATGGTGGTCTCGCCGCTCGATCGATAATCATACTTTGTTCCTGATAGCAGCACTATGATTATCGATAGACGACTTTTTTACAGACATGACTTCACTTTCTTTTTCCATGTTAAAGCGAGAGTCGTACCATCGAGGTAAGCTAGAGAGGGAAATGATACCCTCCTAAAATTTTCCTAAACACAATGCTTGATCGTGTTTGTATAGCTACCATAGTGGCAATAAAATGAAGTGTTAGGTCAATGCAAGGAAAAGGGGGTCCATATTTGCAACGCATTGATGTGTATTATGCTCCATTGCACCAATCACGCTAAACGACACGTGCAAGACATGCGACGGCTCTGTTTCTACAGCACGTCACAGCAATGGAGTCTTTTTAATGTCAGGGAGGGGATATAAATCTCTTTGCGAAAAGATGATAGAAAAAAGTAGAGAATTCCAGCCTGTGCCTAGTGCCCTGGGAGGGAGAAGAGCTGCGGGTGGGTAGAACCATATTCCTGTGTAAAAGGATGAAAGGGTTTCTTCTAAAATTTGTGATCAACCATCCCACAGCTATTTCTTCTCTAGGCCTAGGAAGAAGACGCATTCCTCCGCGTGGACCTTTTCCTTTTCTCAGGAGCGACAAAACGAAAATGAGGGGCGTTATCCTCTGTAAACGTTGTATCAAGCGGGGCAAAAAGTTTCTGGCATTTTGCACGTTGAGTAATTCCTCCTATTCTTTTGGTAGTATTTTCAGATTATCTGGATAAATTAAGTGCCGCTTCAGAGGAAAAAATCAGCTCTTTTTTCGAGGAGCAGATTTTGGAAGCCTCAGCAAGCCTATCCGTGGCAAATTCCGGTAAAAAAGTGCGCCTTCGAGCTGTAGAAAGGGCGCAACGGATAAGAGCTGCAGCCCTTCGATAATCGACCCCGCCTCCTATTGACGTGATATGGTCGGCTACGATGGGAGCGGCCAAGGATATGCGATGAGATCGAAGGTATTGCAACGCGCTTTCGCAGTCTTAGTCTGAAGCTCACTCCAGGAAAAAGATGCTGTCGTATTTCCAAGCATCTCCTTGTGTTTACTTGGCAGCATGACAATGGAAATTTCGTTCGATTTCGTTCTGAGTATCCGCTTCTTGACGGAAAGGTCGTCCACGTTGAGAATCCACGAGAGAAAGGAATCCCATTTCTCGGGTTTTTGGCCATTACCATCCGTTTTTCACTTTCCTTTTACTAGGCATCTCTACTTTCAGATTCACTACTTCTTCTACTTTCCGTCCGAATTTCTCCTAATGCTGCCTTTGAAGAAGATTCGAAGGTCCAAAATGATGTACCCGCTGATCACTTTTTGTAAGCGTGGTCTGCTGCAAGTTTCACGATGCGAATGTTACATAGCAGAGGAACCCCATTGCTCTCTTCTAATGAACAGGTATGGTCCAGTAGCTTTCCGAGATGATTCCAACCCCCCACATCGAAAGCTGCGCTATCCACAGAAATGATGTCCTATTTTAAACCAATCTTAAATGTATCCAAAATGTCAGCCTATCTTTGGCACTATGAAGGAGCTGTTACGGGGAGGTATCGTAGTAAGAAAGGATTGCAAAATCGCCTTTCAATACTATTCAGCATTTTTGGAAGAACGAACGAGATTTGCGCAGTGACTGTTCAGAAATGCGTGCTGTTTTTTTTTTGTTTGCATACAATAAATTGTGTTTGCATCAGGTAATAATCTTCTAGCGTTAGGTTATCCAAAAGGGCGAATCTTCTCCATCCACTTAATATGTAAAGAGGATGTTTGCCGCGTTATTGAGGGTAAATGGTGCAATGAAACACAATACACAATACTGCGTTACAATACGTGACACCCCCCCCCCCACTCCTTCCACTGACCTCTTTAGCACAGCATTCATCTCGTGACCCGAAATCCTCGAGACTGTCATTCATTGGAACGTAGTTAAGCAAACATAGTAAGAACAACCTTACCTGAAACTTCTTGAGCCTTCCTTCATTGCGTGATCGGCAACTCAGTGTGGAGTAGAACATGTAGTAGTTGGGTAAGCGCGATACGCATTCGAGCTCCTATACGATTCCGAATGTGAGCCGAATGCGTGACGCATCCCAACGGAATTTTTTACACGATCGCTTCTCGTTATCATGACGTATTGTATCCATCTATTACGTGACTTGTTCAAGTGTGGCTGTGAATTGAAATAGCCCATGCTGATTAGTGATCTTATCATTATTGATCCGTGTTGTATCCGTAACTAACACTGAGCAGTTCCGCTCGGAAAAGTTGAGGCCAGGTAGCAGCACAACAGAGCATTCTTTAGTGTTTTATGAATCGGTAGGAAGAAAAGGGAACAACAGCTTGGCTGCGTGGGTTTTGCTCGAACTTTGTTGAAAAGAGCTCTAGAATATGTAAAAATTGTCAGGCTATGTGGTTCCATGTGAAGAATTTTAGGGCAGTGCATATTAATCTATTGGGTTGAGGAATAAGTCCCCGCGGTTTTTTTAAACCCCGTCTTTCACATTGTTCCCTCCGTCTTTTGACGAAGCTTATATATGTTTTCGATAGAGCTTTTTCTGCTCTACAAAATGCTCGTATCTGTTTTTTGATTCCTTCGACTACCTAATATTTATGAGGTTTGGAAGTGAAAGTAGCTGAAGGCAAAAAACTGGCACTTGCGCACCTCATCTTTCTCGTCTGCCATTGAGTTAAAAAATGGATGTGTATATGGTTCGATAGAGCTTTCTCAGCTCTACAAAATGGTACTACTTATTATTCAAATCGCTCAACTTTTTGCAGTTTTAAAGGCTCACAAAGGCAGCACTCGCAAAAGTATGCACTTTCGTTATCTCCTCTTCCTCGCCTACCATCGAGATTGGAGAGGATGTTCATATGTGCATTCGATAGAGCTCTTTTTGCTCTACAAGATGATACCACTCTTCTTTTGTATCCTCTCACATTTTAGCATGTAGGGATAAACTTCCACCTGTTTTTCAATTCAAAATTGCATAATGAATATGAATTTCTTTGGCAGATTGCTTTGTGTTATTCGATAGAGCTCTTTTCGCTCTACAAGATAATATTCATGGTTTTTGTTCGAATTAATTTTTGCTATTTTTTAGATCATTTTAAAGTCGACGAAATCGAGCATTTTCGACCAGATGTATCGAAAATGCTCGATTTCGTCGACTTTAAAATGATCTAAAAAATAGCAAAAATTAATTCGAACAAAAACCATGAACATTATCTTGTAGAGCGAAAAGAGCTCTATCGAATAACACAAAGCAATCTGCCAAAGAAATTCATATTCATTATGCAATTTTGAATTGAAAAACAGGTGGAAGTTTATCCCTACATGCTAAAATGTGAGAGGATACAAAAGAAGAGTGGTATCATCTTGTAGAGCAAAAAGAGCTCTATCGAATGCACATATGAACATCCGCTCCAATCTCGATGGTAGGCGAGGAAGAGGAGATAACGAAAGTGCACACTTTTGCGAGTACTGCATTTGTGAGTCTTAAAAACAGCAAAAAGTTGAGCGATTTGAATAATAAGTAGTACCATTTTGTAGAGCTGAGGAAGCTCTATCGAACCATATACACATCCATTTTTTTAACTCGATGGCAGACGAGAAAGATGAGGTGCGCAAGTGCCAGTTTTTTGCCTTCAGCTACTTTCACTTCCAAACCTCATAAATATTAGGTAGTCGAAGGAATCAAAAAACAGATACGAGCGTTTTGTAGAGCAGAAAAAGCTCTATCGAAAACATATATAAGCTTCGTCGAAAGACGGAGGAAACAATGTGAAAGACGGGGTTTAAAAAAACCGCGGGGACTTATTCTTCAACCCAATACATCCCAGCCCAACCAGAGTAACCCAGCCACTAAGGGTGGGAAATGACATGACAAAAAATATAAACAAAAGGGCGTGGATTACCTAATACGAAATGTTGTCTGTGTTGTCCCCCCCCCCCCCCTTCCCCAACTAATAACGAGGATTCTTTAAAGAGGGAGCCCAGTACATACGTCGAATGAGTGACCAGTCAACATATTATATCATTAACATATTATATTAGGTTGTAAGGAAATTTTTGCGACTTTTTTAATAAATTTTCCCCTTCCCACAGACGCCTTTTATGCTCAAAGCAAGACTCCCTTTTTTATAAATTAGTGTTCTTTATAGTCAGTTAAATACACATATTGACGTATATATAATAGAATGAAATTTTAAAAAAATTGGAAAATCAAGCCAAAAAAATATGATAAATTTGAAATTAGTTCACCGTGGTTGACTGCACCTGAGTCGAAACGGTACACGTAAGGAAGGATCAATCGAAGACCATCTCAAGAAGTCGTTATTTTTAACCTAGATGTGAAGATGGGAACAATTCGCGTAAGCTCAAAACGAATTGGGATCTTTCTTTAGGAATTTAATCCACAAAATTTTCTGGCTGATATATCCGAAAAACTTCTGAAGAAAACTGCAAAAACTCTCCTGCAATCTAACCCAGCATCGAATAACGTGGTTCACCGTGCTCGTGTGGTGTGCACGGAAGTTGTACATTGCTTATTTCTTGGAACCGTTGAAAGTCCATTTTAAATAGACTACAGGATGTGGCATTATTATGGTAACCAGCCGCTCGCGCAGTAGAATTTAACTGGTAGCGCAATCCTCGCTCTTAGAAACCTCTTTTCTATGTTAATTTGTTAGGCGTGATGGCTTTTTTTTCCAACACCACGAGCAGTTTGCACTGTGGAATTGAGTTATCACATTATCTTTAGATATTTTGTCAAGTTCAGAAGGAACAATTCTCAAAGTGCCATGGGAAAGGATTTTGTGTAAACCGCTGAAGCTCTTCCATGAAACAAATGTTCAGAACCGCGAATCTTCCTGCACTGAAGAATATTGGTTCTTAAACATTACGCAATAAAAGGAAGCTAATGTGAAAAGAGCGGAGAAATGGCAGAGCTGTCACGAAAAATAGCTTTATTGGGATTGACGTGCGCCATGCACTTGCATGCGGTTCTTCTTGGGCAAAAACTATGTGAAGTTTTGGGACCACTATTCGATTTTCTTGACAATATCCGTCACATCATCCTGATTTTAGTACATAGATTATGGCACATAATAGGTTCATGCAAAAGAATAGTCCGCGGAAAATCGAGTTTTTCTTTTTTGCATGGGTTTATGTTGTACGGAGTGGCTGAAAAGTATTGGCATCCATTTTGAAATTATTTTTCGTGCGTAATTCGGGACAACCTCGCTTCTCTCTGTTATTTTTGTAGTATATATTTAGTGATTTTCCTTATGGTAACCATGGTATTTTATAATACATTTCCGTGGTTTTCTGCTTGAGGAAGCCAGCTGTAAAAAGATGCTTTAAATGCTAAAGGTGGACCCGCATCAAGTATGTCATATGGTTCAGTGAGAGTTTTCACCATAGAAGGGGCCGCCCAACTTCAATGGCCAATAATGATCTCTTTGAGTAGAGTATTTCTTATATCCAAATGAAAACTACTGATCTGGGAGGACTATATGTATGTGGCAAAATTTCCGTTAAAAAGGAGCGCCTCGGGTTCATAGGAGCCGACTCTTTCGGCAGCTACCACTTGTTCTCACAGTGCCCGCCCCCTTCGCTGATAGAGTCCCCCTCATTTTGGAGTCAACTGTGGGAAGGGGTCCTATTTCTCAAGTGTGTGAACGTTCCATCCCATTGTTCTCAATTTTCGTACTAGCAAGCACCTGGACTTTCGTATTTAATGATCTTTTGATATATGGCCCTAACTACTCCTACCACAGCCTTTGATGAAATAATGGCAGCAAGCCTTTCGCTACGACCATAAGAAATGTCATTGCAGTAACAAGTTCCACTTCAGAGCAAGCACAGCTTGGGGGCGCACAGCATATAAAAGACAACGGCTGGCTCATCCTAAGCCTAGGTCAAGAAGGGGAGGGAGTGAGCCACTTGGGGAGGGCGCAGACGAGAACAAAAAAAAGGACGCAATTTGCGCGCGAATTCAAATCAAAGCTCAAGATGTGAGCCCACCATCTGGAGTTTCGTATGATCCCAAGAGGTACGCTAACGCCCAAATGGAGGTTCTGTTGGTAATTACCGGCTGAAGGAATTCTACGTGTCATGTTGAAATGAATTCCCAGTTTCATTTGAAGTGTTTTTCATAGCCGATAGAGTCGTCGCGTAACTTTTTGCTATTCTCATAACTGACTTTGTCTCAGGTCTCTCATGTGAATCCAGTCGATCAGGTTTTATGGTGTGTCATGAGCGTGCGAAAATCGTTCGTTATTTGCAGCACGAGTAACCCTTGCATTTGCCCTCAAACAAATGGACGACTCCTTTTGGACATCTCAGATTAATTAATGTACTTCATTAATCAGTATGCTGAGTTATTGCTAGCTGGTGTCAGACTTGCCTGAGGAAGGAAAAAGCGGGATTAACATTGCGCGTACTTCGCAATTCGCTTAAGCAACAACGTTGAGTGGCGCTTCAGTTGACGTTGAAATCTGTGAGGAGACTGTTCCCAAAATCACCCAATTAATTAAAATCGAGCATGAGCAGAGATTCCTTCAGGGAGGTGATGGGGTCGTATTTCGATTAAAAAGGGAGGCGTTCATGGTAAGAAAATCCTCGAGGATTTCCTTATAGAGTACATTTTTGAATCTTGGGGCGGTCTTTAAAGAAGTTTACCACTCAAAAATCGTATTCGCACTGAGTATAGTAGTTCAAGACATGCTTATAAATCAATTTTTCAGAAGTCACTTTTTAGTGTACCAAAGGCACACCTATGGTGGCAGTCGTTTCATCAGTGAAGATAAGGGGAGAGGGAGTCATTTTTCTTTCTTTAAAATTATATTAATCTACGTAATGCTAGACGCTTTTCTTGATCAATCACCTTTACCGCCCGTTATTGATTACGTTTTTTGATTAGTCGATGATGAATTCGGCAGTACACCAAGAGATATATGTACATAAGTGTGCGTAATGCGCACATGTGAAGGTCTGCATTGGCGCTTTTCGAAGTACATCTGCCGCCATATCTCGAAATTTTCTCAATTTTTGAGGATTTTTGGATCAAACCCAAATCTGATCTTTGTGATGTGGTATTGCGTTCAACCTGCCCGACAGAGCTTTGCGGACAAAGTCAGTTCAACAATTCATGCGGTGGCTGTGCAGTGAAATAGCATGAGATTTGGTGAAAAGTGAAAAGAGAACGGATAGAATTCTACTTGTTGAAATTAGGTCGTGATCGGGGATTCTTACACGCAGAATGATGATTGAATACCTGTGCATAGCGTAATGAACATACACATACACGCCCGACTTTGTAATTAGTCACAGAATATCGTTTTGTTCATCTCTTGCCAGGTAGATGTTCTAAGAAGGCGCTTGTTGAGCTAGGGGGTAGGTAAGGGAGGGGGGAGGGGAGTCCTTTCCAGCCCAAGGAAATTCATACACAAATCCTGGAGCTCTTGTCCGTGGGTTAGGTAGAAAGCCGCTCTTTCCGGCATGTACCGTCCGATACTCAGATTTCTCACTGTTCTCATGCCGGCGAATAGTCGTTATGAGAGCCAAACTGAAATTCGCTGGGGAACTGACGAGCCGCGATCGTCGGCAAGTTGCGCTCGAGACCAAGAGGTCGGTCGGGTGCCTCTCCGTCCGTTGCTCAGTGTTTCGCATGAACTGTTGTGAGTAGTGACCCGCCGCACACATGTCCCCCTCTCTTGCAGAGGTTTCTCGGTGGGTACACGTGGCCGATCGCGCGTCGTCGTCGTCGTCGATACGCTCCCCGTCGAGTCGCACTCTCTCGCTCCTCCTCCTCGGCCCCCTTTGTGGCTGGCGCTTCGGCTGACCCTCTTCCGTAGTTCCCTCTACACATCTCGGGTGGTGATTTACTTTGGTTTGTGGTGGCCTGCATTTATACAGGTTTCCATCATATCCCGAACGTTCCCCTATTCATATCTCACTTTACTGGAACACTTTTACTTCACCGTTCTTTACCATGATACTGAGCGCTATATTTGCTCATTAGCCACTAAGGTGCCTTATTACTATCAGATTATTTGCAAATGATCGACAGGAAGTCGTATGTGTCAATACGAGCTGGTGGCAGATCGCACCCTCCCCCTCTCGTATTCGCGACTTCTTGTGCTGCTAAACTGCCAGTCACGGCTGCCAACGTGTTTAGAGGAACAAACCCACATCAATAACACATCTATTGGCTCATCGATCGACCATGGATAAGTTTTCGGGTGTGTGTATGTGTACGTGTCGTGAATGACTGTCTTTTCTTGAATTCTTCGCATGAATTATACATTACTTTACGATTCGTCAGCCTATTTAATGGAAAGGCTGCTGACGCTTTTTTCGATTTCGTAGAACCTTCACCATCCGGAATTCTCACAGAGGTAATCAATAATTGTGATATTCAATACTCGAGGAGTGTGTGTTTATGTTTGAAAGATCGGCAGTGAGATACGCAAATCCTATAAGCCCTCCTGTAGGTCACAATGCCCCTTCTCTTTCAATTCCGTGATTTAACAGCGAACTCTGCAGTTTATTCGGATTTTGCCGTATGCTGTTTTTCTTTAAAATGAAAAATAGGAAGTTTTCCAGAGAACTTGTCGATTTTACCATGAAGTACTTGGTGTTGATCGCGTTGATCGTATACGCTCAAGCCTCCCATCACAGTACCGATCCTGACAAGGACGTCGAGCATCAGAAGGTATGGTACAGTATACTATTAAACGAAATGCAATCTCCCGGATTTTAATACAACTAGTTTCATAAGTAATGAGTGTATCACACGATAGTATGTTGTGATCAAGGTAATGTGCATCGTCAGCATTAGGAACAGTTGTCCGTCCAGTGGCGAGACGGTGACTTTACAACGGACGCCCCAGATCGCCTTTAGAAAAGAAAAAGGTCACCTTACACGCCATAATATGTGTGACCATACGCAATAGTTGTACGACGATGTCCGATCTTTAGAAGAGTAGAACAATGTTCGTACTAACGCGCCTGTTACATGAATCATCACGGAACAACAAATGCTGGGAAAGTGAAACGGGCAAGATAGTACGTACTGGTACAGTACCACCCTCATACAGTCAGCATGAGCATGAAAAGTGTCCAAGCGATTCGAATTTTTTTGTTAACTTCAAAAAGTTGTGAATTAGCTATGTGTTATCCCACTTGAGGAGTAGTCCATTCCCAGCCCCATTGATTGGTCTAGTTTCCTGCGACGATGCAAGAACATATGGCGTGGGTTGGGGGTCTGCCGTATCTGGCCACCATCGAAGCAGACCATGTTTAAGCTTTGAAGGTTCCTATTTGAAAATGGTGAGATAATATATGAAAAGAAATTGAAAATGAAAGGATTTCATGAGATCTCGTTATAATTCCAATTCCTTTGGTATAAATAATAAGGCAAATCTACAGGAAATCTCTTTCTGAATTCAAGCTTTTTTTCTAGAGATAGCCCTGAAATTCATGCATGACTTGAAATTAGTACACAATGCGTGAAGGGAAAGGGGAATAAAACAATGCGATGTAATCTGGTCGTGTCCTCTCTCGTTGAATTATAAAAACTGACCCCTAGATCGTGTGTTTTGACACGCTTGAACTCCCTTTTATGTGGGCTATTCGAGTGGAAATTCTATGCCAACAGGCCCATAAGCAAGTGCGCATTGAGCGGCTTCAGAGAAATTCATGGAAAATCTCGTAAGAGTGCAAAGCCTTGGAGGCCCAATTGCCCAATTGCGATGTTATTCTATGCATATAATCATTGCACACTCTACTATTCAATAAAGGATTGAAATTCGAAGAAAACTGCGTTTATTATTTGATTCAAATCTTGCATTAGTGCTGGGAAAGCCTTTAGCTGTCAGCTGTCCTGTAGAATTAATTGAGTGAGAGGGGGGGGGGGGGGAAAAGTCACTTTACTCACGGCTAACACCCACCAAGCAAGTAGTATGCAAAGCGGGGAGTAGCGAAAGAGATAAAGGATGAAGCAAAATGTTTCTGAAATGCTCCTCGAGAAGCAAGAGAAAGCTCTGGCTCACTACTTTCACCGTCATGAAAACATGAAGCCTTCATCAGGCGCAGTCGGACATTAAGGTCTACCTAATACAGCAGAGCCAGCTTCCATGGTGGGTGTCTCGTGGGAAGCTCTAAGGACTGACCTTTCCGTTCATGTGAGACGCAAAGATCTTGCTGCTCGCACGACGCTGCTATGGTCCAAATACTCATTTTTCATGCCTCAAACCCACCACCGGAGGGATTTCAATGGTAGTGGCAAGTTTTGGTTCTTGGGGACGAAGGATGTTGGGAGCTTGGAAAAAACGAAATACTCACGGGCACCACCCAATATGAATCCTCTCAGATACCCAGGGAGAACGGACCCTAGCAAGGTTATGACTGAGAGCGGCGAAACCTCGAATTTTGTCGGGTTGAAGCGATGCATCATTTTGATTCAGCAAAGGTCCCGATTTTGCTGCAGGAAGTACCGAGTTTTGTGATGCTGAGAGGTGTGCCCTTAAATTCGTGGATGGAAATACCTCTTCAGAACTCGCCAAAGTTCAAGTAGTATCGTGTGGAAGTGGAGGAGAAAAGTGACTTTCCCTCCGCTCCCCCTACTCCCCATGTATACAGACAAGTTAGTCTGCTTCTTTCATTCATTACTTACCTCTTTAGCCTATGACTGTGACCCCTATGAAAAAATATTAGATTCATTAATTGCATATTTATGACTAAGTGCTTTGATACAGCACCATCACAGTGAGGAAGTGGATTCTGAGTTGAGAAATAAGGATATGCCTCTATAAAAAATTGGAAGCCCTATAATGTTTCCATATCTCTGTATTTTTTTTCACAAAGGCAGCCCCACTGATGAATGCATGACAGACAAGCGCACGGTCGCGATGCGGTTGCAAGGATTGAAGCTTCATATCTCTGTTACGCTCTTATCCCTCCGGATTAGTGTATGCAGTATTTTAGGGAGGTGAACACGATGCTAAGTACGATCATGACCAATTCCTCGGTAAGGATACTGCAGCCGAGTTTGATGAGCTCACACCAGAGAAATCGAAGGAAAGACTAGCGTGCGTGACCATTATGTTAATTCTGAATTTCAAATGATTTCATGTATGCCTTGTTCTTCAGCATATATGATGTAATCAAATTGTAATTTTAGAAAATTGGTTCCAAAGATGGATTCTGACGGCGATGGCTTTGTTGAAGAGAAAGAATTGCGAGAGCACATCACCTTCATGCAAAAAAGGTAATGACATGTTCAAAAGCACGTGTGCGTCAAAACAGTCGAATCGGGTTAGGTCACACAAGAAGCGGCGGTCGCTCCCGAGACTAAGGCGACGCAAATCGCGCGTCGTGGTGACCCAGCTCGAGTATCCTGACCCACAAACAAAAGATAAACCATATTAATCAAAATTTTTATAGATATGTGAACAATGATGTGGAACGCACGTGGAAGAATTATAAGGACGAGAAAATCGTCGACGGAAAGATCAAGTGGGAGGATTACCGGTGAGTTTTTTCAGTCCTATATACTGATTTTTTTTTAACAAATGAGTCTTTGCAAATGAAAAAGCATAGAGGCAAATATCCAGCTGTCAGTTGCTTTATAAAACTGTTCTAGAGAGATGGTCTATGGATCACCCACAGGTGAAGGACAGGAGCTGTCTCCAGAATACGCCAAGATGATCGCTCGTGACGAAAAGAGGTAACTGATTGTAATAATGGATAACGATGTTTCTGATTATTTCGTAGTTCCACTGTGGACTCTTCAAAACGAGTGGCCATAAGTCTTGCACAAGGCAGTGTTGGGAATGTGGGGATGTTTTGAGAGCACAATCTGTTAAAGGGGGGGGGGGGAAGCAGCAACGCGTACTTCATTGGGCCAAATTGGTCACTCGCTGAGCAGAAGCGATTCCTCATATGAGGATGTGGGAAAAATTGAGGATGAGAAATTGAAGCCCGTATTGGATTTTCCGGAATTTCGCGTTTTACTGTCCTTGTATCTAAATTTCATGTTGTAGATGGGCAGTGGCCGACTACGACTCCAATGGTGCCCTGGATCGAACTGAATATGGTTGTTTCATGCACCCGGAAGACTGCGACCACATGCGTGACGTTGTCGTAGCGGTCAGTCCCAATTTTGAAATTCATGATGGGGAATGTTGTATGAAAGATGCAAATTATACTGGTTGGTTATATGGTCGCTAGTTCGGGTGTGTAGCCTTGTGTCGAATTTTCGTCGCGTCGCACTCGCGGCGCCATGACCACGAATTGCCGCGGTCGGTCGGTATTCCGCTCAGGATGCGAAGGGCTTGTGCCGTTCATCTCATCATCATCTGAAAACAACAACTTCTGTACCCTCAAAAGACAAAATAGTAACGTAAAAAGTAAAAGGAACAATAACATTACATAATAACAAATTTAATCCAGGAGTATTAATTTGGGCGTGAAATTTCGAAGGGAGTGTACGCAATGTACGCAATCACACGCGAAGAAACCCGCTGCGCTGCTCGTCGCGCGCGACCGCGCGAAAATTCGGCATAAGCTACACGCTCCAGAGCCTCAGTGCAGTGGTCGTTCTTTATATCGTCTGGGTAATAGCTGCGTCGGAGAAGCGGATGCGCACCGTTTTGACGAGGTAGTCTGAAAGCTGATCAGCTTGTTGTGGTCACAAGGAGTGTATCGCTGAAGTCGCTGTTGCCAGTCCACCACGAGTGAACTGTCGACCGCGTCATGTGGTCCTCACGCCCTGCCCAGTGCTTGTTGGACGGTTATATTGAAGCTACATCACTTAAAGACACCAAAGGGTAATTTTTTCCGGTTGTGTGACAGGGATTCGAAGGTGAGGAATAGTGCAACAGAATAGCCCTTCCATACTACTAATTCCAATCGAGAACGTGTTTTCGCGCCCTCTGCATCACTGAAGGGCTGATGCAGACGGCACTACACCAACGTTGCCCCGCCTTCCAAAGTCACTCCGCCGTCGACAGCCTTCGGATGTAACACTCCAAATGGAGCCGCAATGAAAATTTCAAGGCGCGTTTTCAATGCCAGCTCGCCACAAAAATATCTTCAAAACTCGTTATTTCATTTATGGATTATGTGACCTCGCTTAGTTCTGATTTTTTGCACAACACCTGATGGTGTATTCGAGGTTGATACAATTAGGTACCAACACGTATCACTGCAAAAAAAGAAGCAGATTAGGTTTTCTGAACTTTTTCTGTTTATCGCACATTTTCAAGCGATACTTTCCAGGAAACCGTTGAAGATATCGATAAGAACAAGGATGGCTACGTAGACCTCGAAGAGTACATTGGGGATATGTACCGTCCAGACGATTATCCTGAGCTCAACGGAAAGGTGATTTTTTTAGATAAGTGAAAACGGGAATTCCTCTATATCTCCTATTTAGGAACCTGATTGGGTTCAGTCCGAGCGTGATATGTTCAAAGAGCACCGAGACAAGGATGGTGATGGCAAGCTCAATCAGGTGAGTCCTGTGGATTTACTTTCTTTCATAAAAGGTCAATCTTCTTTTGTTCAGGAAGAGATGAGAGATTGGATTATGCCGGTTGGTTTTGATCATGCTGAAGCTGAAGCTCGCCATTTGGTAGGAATCGCCGACGACAATAAGGTACGGTCGTATTCATTGGTGGCAGTCCTTACCCTTTGATCGCATGCACAAAACTAGTGAGAGGGATGCCCTCTGCTTAGCATGGTTGTGGCTGTGGCCAATCACAGATCTCCATTGCACGCAGAGTGTGTGGAATCGTCCATGAAAATTCCATTACTCTGATTCTTCCTTAAATCACTCCACTAGATAAAGTACATGAACGGGAACAGGAAAAGGATCGAAGAGGAAAAATTTCCCTGTTTCGAAGCAGAAATCGAAAAAGTGTAAGAAGGGCAAATCGCTCGGATTCCTACCGAACAACATTTGAACAGGCGTCGGTCGACTGACAGTTCACTTTTTCTCTCCCAATGTTGCTTTGCTTCTCGCTCTGCGTTCCTGACCACCTGACCGTCGCCTCTTTGCTCCCAGAGCCGCGAACTCTTAGACGCTCCACCCCGTCGATCGATACTTTGAGGAGCTCTATCTCAGCCAGATTTTTTTTTTTGCGTAAAGCTTTGCATGCGGCCCTCAGAAAGCAAATAAGACATAAATATATGAATAGCAGGGAAACTTAAATTTTCGTGGACGATTCCCTCCATGAATATGCAGCACTACTCAACTTTCGTTACCCCCGCACTCGCGTGCAGGGCAAAAAAAAAAGAGAACGTCGAATTTTCTTATGTGGGGGTTGTCCGGCGCGCTGAATACCAATATCACCTCCGGTCCGACGTTGACCGCCAAATGCGCGCTATTTGCACCAAACTGACGCAACAACTTTTTCTCAACGAATGCTTTCAAAAGCCATATAGGGGTCAGTCATCATCCTGATCACGTGTATGGCATAAATTTCAAGCGCCAGCGTTGCAGCGCAGTATCGCCAAAATTTTCTGCTTTGCTCAAGCCTTGGTGAACGAAGGGGGAGGGGTTAGCTCAAAACGTCTATATATAAGTAATTCAGCATTCCTATGCCGGCTACAGCGTTTCATCTCAAGCCGTCGTCGCTTAGCTCGAAGATCACGTTGATCTCATTTTTCTTTACCATACCATTCATTTTTCTTTACCATACTGGTAAATGACGACATCGGCGCTTGATAAGTGTGTCAGATTCGTGATCAGGATATTAAATCACTTCTGTACTAAATTCCAAACGACTTTGGCGAGAAAAAGTTGGCGCGCATGAGGTAATTTGGCTCCAACGCCAAAACGGAGGTATAGTCAGCTTACCGGGTAATCGCTAGGCTAACGTTCACGAAATACGTTTTTTGTCCAACTCACGATTCTGGAGTAGTGATTGTTGAACAGTGCTGAATATGCTTATGAATACTTTCAGTTTTTCCGGTATTTTTTATATTTTTTATTTTTTCTGTACAGGATGGCAAATTGTCACTGGAAGAGATCATCGCCCACTATGACACGTTTGTTGGCTCACAAGCAACCGATTACGGTGAGCAGCTACAGAAGCACGATCCGGCTGAGCTGTAACTATGGGATATCTTATGTTTCACCGTACATTATGCCCGTCTGAGAGTAGTTACTGCCATGGCTAGTAGCTGAAATCTGAGAGTACTGCATATGGTGCTGATTCAAGTGCCTTGCTCTATCTGATCAATAACGTTTTTCACAAACAGGTCATATCTTATTTTCTCTCATTTTCTCGCCCATTTTTTTCTGCTGTTGGCCTCTCGACTTTCACTGGTGTTGTTTCTTTGTTATGTGCGTTAATTAAGTATCTGGAGTGTAATAAATGAACCAAAGGTGTACAAAGTTTTGTCTCTGAAAGCGTCCTTTTTTCCAGGCTGATTGAGGCTTGATTTCGCTACGTTTCAGCTCAAAAAACGATATCTGAATCACTGAATGATAAGGTGGTTATCGCAGGAATTCTGGAAATGTAAATAATTTAGAATTCGCTCTGTTCAACTCGGAACAAGGACTGAGTAATTGAAACGTAGGTGAACACACAACTGTATCTTGGTTATTCACCCATACGTCAGAACTTCGCGACGCGACGCGTCGCGCAATCTAGAGCCGCTGCTATTTGGGGGTCCTATAGCGGTTACACGGCAATTACGTACAAAGGGCACATCTGGCATCACCGTATAATCGCCTTAGGACCCAGCTACAGCGGCTCCTCTAGCTCCACGCAGCGCGGAACATGACCTAAGGGTACACATCCTGCATCTAGTATACCGCACTCGTGTAAACAACGTAACTCAAGCTTCTTTCTATTCTTGTCGTGGCAGGTGTTAGTCCACCCAGAACAGAAGATCCTAGGGGATCAGATGTAATGCTGTAACAGAACTAAAAGATGGCAACTGCTGCGTCCTTAGTGAAGGAAAAGCAATCCGAAATCACAATTCACCACTAGGCTTTAGACGTTCACTGAAAGAAATTCGTTTCCTCAATCTTGTCTTCAACCTTATGCTATGGTCACGTGATTCTGTCTCTATTCGGAACAGAGTGTACAGCACAAAACTTGGTGCAAGACTACAACACTCTTGCTTATCCCTCAAGTCTTCTCTTAGTTGCCAAACGTTTCTTTTTCAAGACACGAAAAGGGGTAGTTTTGGTCGATTGTGGTATATGAAGGTCGAGGCGATAAGTAGTGTGAAAGCAAAGAAAGAGCTGGGTGAAACGACTAAAACACGCGAGAAACAGTACCTATTACTCACTCCTTATCTTTCGCCCCATCTGCATCACTAGCTGCGGAACGGTAGGGCCTGACGGTGAGGGGCCGCGCCAACCAACAACAAACGCCTCCGTCGCGGCAGCAATTTAGCCATGGCGCTACAGCTGAAAGCGAAGCGCGATGAGATCGCCATGACCCCAAAAGCGTGCTTTTCGAGGTGTGTTTCGCCACAAATTACTCTATTGACTCGAGTGTTCGATTGCTGAGAGAGCATCGTTCCCAGTTCTGCTCCGTCAGTGCCCTCCTCCAGCGCCTCTGAGAACTCCTTCCTGATCGTGAGGACTCGAGATGACACAATTCAATCTTGGTGTCTTGCGTTCGATGGACTGACGCCAAACAGCAATTGAGCTATCCCATTGGCGGGTGCGCTTGACGCGTGATCCCAGTAGTAAAGATCATGGAAGCAGCTCAACGATTTCCTGACGGAGCGGACGTGGTGCATCCCCAGAGGAAAGATGTACACCACGTGACCCAAGGCTGTTGACTTTAAGACCTTTAAGATCTGTGGCTTTGATGAAGACGAAGACAAAGATCATACCAGAAATGTGGCAGACGTGTTCTACTATCACATGGATCTAAACTTTTCCAAAACATCTTTGACAAAAAGATCAAATGCAGGAGAGATTCAAATATTCCCCAAAAATATCGCAAACATGATTGAGTGATGAAAAATTTATCAGTTTCACGCTTTTCCTTGAATTCATACTACTGAATTTTCTCAGGTAGATTCAGACCGGATACAAAAACGACTGCAGTGATTTTTTGTGAAATAGGGCCGGACGTATTTCTATCAGAAGAATTTTCAGATGTGTCAACATTCACTAGGAAAACTATGAAAACCGAGCTAGTTATTCTACTGAAAATTGAACTAACTGTCAAACTCAGTGAAAGTGTTGCATGACTGTTTCGGAGAAATAAAATGAAAGGCAGGGTTTGGTGACCGAATTAGGGTGGGTATTCGCATCGAGACCCCCCGTATCTGGGAGGAGATCTCATCCACGACCACCAACCACCATCATCGCTGTGTCCCACTTAACCGGCGGCGGTAGCGAACATGTCGTCATTGCTATCGATCTTCATATCGATTGGAATCGCCCACGCATTCGATGTGCCATGCACGCGTGAGTTCTCTTGCTCACTTATGATTATGGATAGGCATTACACCATAGACGATTCCATCTCTAGATCTTATTACCGCCTACAAGTTTGATAACAGCTCTATTTGTTAGGTGAGCGTAAGTCATGGCCGACTCTACGCTGAGATCTCTTGTAGGGATTGTATACTACAGAAGTTTCTTATATTTTATGTATTATCAATTGTCGGGATGAATTTCCGCTCATTCTCTCCTCGCTATGATCAATCAGCGCTTCCTATCTTTTGACAAATTTCAGAGATTCCATCTCACATGCCAACCTCCCTTTTGAAGTGGCAGATTTCAATTCAATTTTTTGTGGATTTACTTCTACTTTTTATAGTCTTGCTTTTGCACTCAATCAATACATGTAGATATGGGTAAGGTGATCGATAGTGGACGCTTAAAGTACTACTTTTTGTCGAATGATTTCGCAGCGAAACGCAAGATGACATATCTTAAAACCGACATGATTTCGAGGTGCTTTGGCACTTCGACATGTATGTTCAAGAATCATTTTGCGCAGTTGCACCAACGGCGTGGCCTCATAAAAATTCAAAACATAAATATCATAGTTAACCACTAACGTCACCTTTTCGACCTGCATGGCTCATTTATTTTGCCAGTGAGTGCTCAAGGTATGCCTTGAACATGTGGCACTAGTATAATAAATTAGTTTTATTTAATGTTCTGATCTTTTGAGCGATTAAAAAATTATGGTAATATTCTAGAGAAACTTATCGGCAATAAATGTCTCTTCGACGAAGAGTGTTATGGCATGAATTCCGTGTGCCGTAATAGCCGATGCACTTGTCCGACCAATTTCGAAGAGTTCGATATCGATGATAGAACAACGATTTGTCGGCTTGGTAGGTTCTTTCTGGTCGTGGTACTGCCAATTATATTGTGCTTTATATTTTTTGTTTAGTTGTAGTTTCTGCTGTTCAACAATAACTGAATCACCTCCATAAAAATTTATTCAAAAATTTCAAAAGACCTATCAAAAACCTCAAAAAAAATTTTGAAAAAAATATTTCGCTACACTTCGGTGCTCAACCCCTTTTCGAGCCCTGCCGCAATCGTTTTTCTTTTATTCACTTTTATTTTCAAAATTTTTTTTGCTCCATACGACGTGGCAGGTCAATGTGTTGAACACCGAAGTAAAGCAAGATTTTCAAAAATCCTTTCATATTTTTGAGTTTCACACTGTTTTCGCACATTCAGATCACCATTAGGCTCCGGACGAGCACAATATTCATCCACAACCAAAATTTACAAACATTTAATGTTTCATGCCACAAAATTCTGTAAGCAGCAGTGGCTAGATGGTGTACTGGGTAAGGCCGCCTTAGTACATTGGTGCCTGGCACGGCTGTCAGTACAGACAAAAATCTGCTTTTGAATTCTCCAGTGTTCATGTTTGCAGCAGCAAGCTCCTCTGATCCAGTGGGTATATTATGTGAGGCTACAGGCCTCGAAAAGGGATACTTTTCGAGGCCTGTAGGTTCGGTAGACCTGATCAGTTCCCCCCTGATACTACAAACTGAGTGCAGCGTACTCCATATGTCTCGTGTAGGCTCCATGGTAGGCGATAGGCCTATGTACTGTACTGTATTGGAGTCGCAAAAGGGAGCTCGGATACAAGCATTAATAACGAGATTAGTTGCTCGCTTAGCAATGGTGTCCGTGGCTCAATGGTGACGCTCTTGCTTTATAGATGGTGTATGATGGGTTTGCCAACTTGATAAGAATTTTTGCTGATTCACGCTAAGCAAATTATCCGGTCAGTGAGTCATCACATACAAATTCTGACCTCTTCTAATTCTCTTCGGAACGGCACTTAGCAATTTTGGTTGTTATATTTATTATAATCAGCATTCTAGACCCTAATGATCCACTTAGTTCTTCAAAGTCACTTGCGGATTCAAAATCATCTCCTGATCAGGGGAAGAACTAATGAAAGATTTGTATTTTTATTCATAATTCACAGCTGAGCAACGTTTCAAGTTTTTTTTTCGTTTTTTTCATCATGTTGTCACCTCAACTCAGTTGAATTTCATTTTCTTTCCCTTATTCAGTCAAAACTACTCACTTTACTTGCAAAATCAATCATAGTATGTTTTTTCAGCTCCATCGAAGATTGGTGACACTTGTCAGAGAGACTGTAAACCGCCTCTACTGTGTCGTGATGGGAGATGCGAATGTTGGGGTGGAAGTATCGTCGATGGGGAATGCGTAGTGCGTGAGTTCCGCTCGCTTCGACCTTGAAAAGCATTGTAGCTGTGAATGGTGAAGCAAATCCCACTGTAACTCTACAGCCAGATCTTTTCCTCTTTTCTGTCAATATGAAATCGAGGTTCTCAACAATAGGAAAGTGAAGGAAAAACAGAGTGGAACGGTCAAAAACCTGAGAACTGCGATTTTTTTCCCAGAGTTTTTTTTTCGAAAGGGAGCGGGTCTGTGTAAAGACCCCGGAAGGGGCAATGTTGGTCCACGCTATGGGGTTGCGGCAGCCGTTACATAATCACACTTTTTTCTCACTTTTTTGCTTAGTCTCCCTTTCATTGTTTCATTTTTTGTTGCTGTGTGCTGTTTTACACGTTTAACATCATCATGAATAAAATCATTTTTGTCCTACGAGACATCAAATGACACTGCCATCGGCTGGCCTGAAGCTTGCAGTTGGAGGTGAAGCGCGCTAGTAACGCACTAGCACTCCAAGGACCTGTTTTTCAGCGCGGTTTTCGCTACACATTATCTTTTCTGAGTTCAAGTGTTCGTTTCAGCAGACATTGTTTGAAATACGCCTTCTTTCATCGCCCCCTTCCATGCCTTTAAAAGGGGGCGAGCAGGGATGAAACGGGTGACAGCTGTTGAAATATTGTAGATGCCCCTCCCAAAGCTCGGAGGCGCTCCTTTCACCGGAGATTTCGTTACATGATCTTCTTGTAGGCCTAGCTTTCTTTTGGATGACTCACTGGTTCTCATTGCTCACATGGTCCCTAACACTGCTTCTGAACAGCCACTTCTTCCCTCTTCTCTTTAATTCAGCACGGAGTAAATTGTTCCCCTGTATATGCATACATTTGGAATTTTCGTTGCAAATTGAAACTTTTAGCATGTCCGGTTGGTCAGCAGCTCTACGGTGTCGAATGTACACGGGTGGCACACTACAGTCAAGTGTGTGAAAAAGACAGTCAATGTGTCGATCCTTTCAACGCCTGTGTAGGAGGCACTTGTCAGTGTGCTCCGGGAACCACGAGAGACGTGATGAGAGGCTTCTGCTATGCTGGTAGGAGTACTTCTATGATACAAAGAGTGTCATCGACTGGTGTCTTTTACGCAAAATAATTGATTTGGAAAAATCGTACACGAAAATGAGTTTTTCTGTTACCCATACATTTATGTTGTATTTGCCTAATGTGGACTTCATGCAATGTTTCACGCGAAAAATGAGAGAACGGCTATGATACAACACTAGAAAAACTCGGTCGGGTGGGCTAGGCCTCCGAGTAAGTGTCCACCCCGCCGTCCGCCGTGGTCGGAGACGCATTATAGGAACAGAAATTTGCGTAAACAGTCCACTCTCCGTTCCCAAGCGCGTCGGACAACGGCACGGAGCTTTCACTCAGAGGCCACGGACGAGAATCTGGGAAGCTGTATCTCAAATTCTCGCTTTTCGCGTGAAACTTTGCATGCAGCCCTTATTAGGCAAATACAACATAACTATAGGTGACAAAGGAACCTACTTCTCCTTGGACGATTCTTTTGAGGATATCGTACACGAAAAATGAGTTCCTTTGCTACACATAAATTATTAATATATTAATATTATGATTATTATTTTAATATTAATATTAGTATTTATATACTAAGTCCATTTTTTCGTGCACGACTCCTTCAATTGATTTATTTTGCTCCACATTTAGTATGTCCTGATGGAATGCATCCACGACAAACGTGTCGTAGGCTATTTGTGAACGACGTCGACATGCTTGAAAATGCAGCGAACACAGACAGTTGTCCACTTGGTTACCGTTGTGTGACCTACGGCAGTCCATATGTCGGTCATTGCTGTCGATTACGTTGCCCCTACGGGGAACCCGACCTGAGGTTCGTCGCCGGTTTTTCAGCCGGCTAGTCAATTCTTCTCTGGACGGGCTCCAGAACACGTCAGCTGGGCCACTGTGCACGCGAATTGCGCCAAGTGCATTACTATTCTTGCGCGTTCACGAATGCAATCGCACCTCTTCAAGTGACATGACCCAGCTGGAGTGTCCTGACTCCCACCCCTTCCTTCAATCGCTTGAAACGTGGTTAATATTTTCAGCCAATCCTGTGACGCCGGTGCACCGCCGGAATCCAAATGTCGACCGCTTACCCACTTCTGCTACTCGATCACCGAACCAGGGCGGGTAATTTTTTGTATTGAAGAATTGATTTTAGAGATCAACTATAGGGACAGAACTTTACAGCATCAGAGTCGTTGTCAGAATCGCTGCTGCAGTTCTGAAGGACTTATTTCAGATGGAAATCATCGTTATGCTGCCCACGACCATGTCGTGATCCAACTCCATTGTACATAAACGGTCAATGTCTCTCAATAGCGCATCGAGATGACCCCTGCCAGATTGACCAGCAGGTGATACTAAAATTACGGTCTTTTCGAAACTGTGAAAATGGAAGTGGTACAATTGTATTTGGATCATCGTCTGCGCTTTATGACAGAAATAGTACCTAACGGTTTCAACCCATTTGAGTATATTTTTGCGGAAGTTTCAAGGGTGGAGGATGAGGGTGGGGATGACCTCTATTTTCCATAGATTATACAAAAATATCCTCCCCACGGATTACAATCCAGACTGATTTGGGAGGACCGTACATCGTTAGACACGCAATCGCGATGCGCAGTGCGGCTTGGGAGTGAAGCGTGCGTGCTAGGGACTCCCGTTGTTGGATCCTAAAACTATTACTTAGTCTTACCTTCATTCTAAGCATCGGATACGTATGTACTTCGGAAGCTAAAGTGCATACGGCGCCTCTCGCACGTATTCTCCACATGCCGCGCTGCAATTGCCTATGTTGACGATAACACGTGTACGAGGCGCTCCATTCGTTGGTACTCCCTAAGTCCAGTGTTAGAGACGCAGAGCACAGCGGAGTCCCCGCCCACCTTCCCACCCAGCTCTATTTTCTCACAAAATTGATATCTTCTAGCCCTACTGAATCATTACCACATTACATCTACCGTTATAGTGTGAAGGTGGAATTTCGATGTCGTGCACGATGAACACCTGTCAATGTAGACTTGGTTACCATCCGGTGGGTTAATTGATTTCTAGGGTGTTACTCACCTGTGGGTATTTGCAAGTGACTATATTTGTTACCTAAAAATTTCCAGTACAATGATGATCGGTTCCCAACGTGCGAGAAGAGTTGCAATCAATTAGAGGAAATCGCATCAACGGATCGGTGCCTTCCAAAAGCTCAGCTCGGCGGTCGATGTCTTCATAAAAAGCAGTGTCCGAACTTCGCTGACTGTAGATATGGAACTTGTCAGTGCTTGTGTGGATATAAGCAAGTTCGAGTAAGCATTTTCAAGTTTCCATTCTGATTCAGCCCTCACTTTTATTGGGAAAATATCACTGGAATTTCAGAAAATGTAGTGCAGTGCCACATTTAGCGCATTGACCTTATGTACTATTTTTTTAAAACCATAGGGACGCTCAAAACCCATAAGTCCTAGAAATTGCCAATCATAGTAGAGAATATGACCATAGTATTAGATTTCACAATGCCTCACGAATGAGTAGCGATGAGTCAGGACCTTCAAGGGGCCAAATCTGCGACGAAGGCGCGCGGCACATTCAAACAATAATGGGAGGTCTGTGTATGCCAGAGCCCGGTTGTGCGACAGAACACTCGAAATGGGTCAGGTCGAGAGAGGATACGATGGCCATCGCGCGCAACCAATCAAAAACGGGAGCAGTAAGACATCTACAGCTCAGATGAGCAATTCGAGTGGAGCGGAGACCAAATTCGAGTGTCCTGTCGCACCCCTCCCGTGCAGCGTTCTAACCTAAAGATACACGCATGCCTTACTTGGATACCAAACAGTCCCACACGAGCCATTTCTACGGGTGTCGTCACTTTACCGCATCTACACGCAACTAGTTGCTAGTCAAATGCCTCTGAATGCCGCGACAGTATCGGACTGTCCGGTGACTGGACCGTATGACACTGTCGCGAACCAAGCATTCGCGCATGACAAGGTTGTTCGAATTGGAACATGAAGAACAACAAATGAATGTCGATCGACTTTTCATCAGTTAATACACCCTCCCTTTTGATTTTTTAAAAATTCTCTGTTTAAAAAAACTAACTCATGAGTTTCTAATTCTTTCCTAAACTGCTCAACAATAATCAATTTCAGGACAATATTCTCGGCACTCGCTGCTCAAATCCTGAAGATCCGCTCAGTCTAAACACGATTCTTACAGGCGTCGAACAACTGTTCGGCAACAAACGCACCAATCGAAATTGAATTTATAATAGCCAATGCTCTCAGTACCGTAATCTCATTTTTGAGTATTAGATTGGCTAAGGCCAAATCTTCGTTGTCATATTACCTATCAACGAGATGTTAGATTGTTCGTTGTATCGACTGCTACATTTCGACTGTCGGGTTGTCCGTTTACTCAAAGCCATTTCGTATAGGCGACAGTGTACTCTAAGGATAGCCAAGAACACATGTCGTGTGTTATGGATTTTTCAAAAAATGTATATAAAATTTATTTCTTGCGATAAATGAAGATTGAGATCAGCAGAAATGAAAATGCGCATCCCTCTTTCGACTATTCGATCGGTTCGATACCCAGTCGTCTCCATTTGATCCAGCTCAACCTTGCGATCAGATCTGAACATCGTCGATTCCATAATTGTTGGGGATTCGCCCATATTATATGGGGTGCGTGTTTCGTCCAAAAGATAGGGGCATAGGACTGTTCAACATCCGCATCATTTCAATCTCCTTTTAGGTGTGTGGAGAATAAATGGCCAAAACGGCCACTTTTTCAAAACGCCATAACTTCGCTCAGACACAAATTTATTGGACGAAATAAAAACCATTTGAATCTACACAACCTTGTTAACGATCTGGCAGTGAAAATATGCAATCATGATAAAGTTCTGGATTGCGAAAATTAATAAACTCAACGATGGTATTTTCAACATGCATAGCATCGGCGAATTTTTTCTGACGCAGGTTTACATCGAGAACCCGCAAAAAGTGGTAATCCGTCAGGGGTAGGTCTGAGGAATAAGGGGGGTGAGGGAGAGTCTCGATGCCTAACTGCAGCAGTTTCTGCCGGGTGACTTGCGAAGTGTGGGGCTTTGCGTTGTTTTACGCACCCAGCAAAAACTGATGCAATTAGGCATCGAGACTCTCCCTCACGCCCCTCATTCCCCAGACCTATCCCTGACGTAATACCACTTTTCCGGGTTCTCGATGCAAACCTGCGTTAGAAAAAATTCGCCGATACATGTCAAAAATGCCATCGCTGACTTTCTTAATTTTCGCAATCCAGAATTTTATCATGATGGCATATTTTCTTTACCAGATCGTTGGCAAAATTCTGTAGATCCTAATAGTTTTTATTTCGACAAATGAAGCTGTGTCTGAGCGAAGTTATGGCAGTTATGTTTTGGCCATTTATTCTGCGAACACCTAATATACAGATTCTAATGACCAGGACAATTTTGTGACATCGAGGGATGCTAGATATAACTTGTTCAGATCATAAGTTCCAGAAGAGCGGCCAGCTGGATCGAAATTAGTAATGATACATATTGCCTTGTGGAATTTCCCTAACAGCTCATGCGCTTCCGCACCACAAATGCAGGAATAACGAAATTTCGTCGGACAACGTTCATACTTGGCGACCAATTGCGCACTCGGCCGCTAGCAATAAACAGCAATGCATGCCCTACGATCAACAATCAGTTGCGAATGGGTGCCGTGCCACGGCGTACTTTACCACGGTCACCTTGGTAAAGTGGTCAGCACTTCACGATCAAGCGATTGTTTTGATTGCCAAACTTGAAAGCAGACAACCAAAAGAGTTTAAACTGAGCAGTTATTCTCAGACCACCAAATTCCCCGAGTGACTAAAAAAACACCTAATAACTATAGCATATAAATTAGCTGAGATTAAGCTATTCCTAAAAACCTCGGAAGGGATAAGTTCGCCAGACTGTGCAGCGTGAAAGTAGGAGTGCTCAGCAGTGTAACAGTAGAGAAAGAGCGCAATAAAACGGCCAAGATCTCGAGAAATAAAACCCCCTTCTTTTTTGGTCCCCTCTGCGTCACTAGCAGGGGGCGTATAAATTAGCTGAGATTAGGCTATTCCTAAAACCTGCAGACGGGCGAAAGGCTAAATCGGCCGGTCGCGGACGATGTCCCGGCTTGGCCGGCAACTCGCACGGCCGATGAACAGCAGCACGACACGCCGTCCTACGGGATCGTGATAAGACCCAAGCTGCGCCTTTCAATGCTAGTTTCGCTCGCCTCTGAAAACGAACCTCTCACCTCATCCGAAGTGAAATGTTTGTTTTCAGAATGCAAGTTTCCCTATTCTCACTTTCTTCTTACCCCCCGGTGACTTCAATAGGTATCTAAAAATTACCTGGTTCTCTTGTATACTGAAGAGTGATGAATAAAATCATACCACTAGTGCTCCATGAGGGAGCGTTTGGATGACTGCTGCGCGACATTGCCACACATCGTCGAATGTAACGGTGAGGATCCATGGGTGATCTGAAATTCAAGATATCCTACAAATTCACTGATCTTGACAAGCGATAATTGACTGATGATGCACTTGTTTTAAAGTTCTGGGATTTTCATGTATTTTCGCAAATGCTATGGAGTTCATTACTACACATTTTCTTGTCGTAACCAATCGGACCTGAAAAATACTAAATGTGCACCTGACAGCTGTGAAGACAACTGTATCATCATCTAGTCTCTAGGTGGTCAACTCAACATAAAATGCAACCTCACCGCAAAACTGAACAGAAAAAGCAAGGCGGCGGCTGCATGTTTGTCCGCTTCGCAGCACGTCCTGCTTTGATGTGTGCGTCAGGACACTCTTAGCAGGTCATGCAATGGCTGCATGTATCTTCAGCATGCAGCCAATTCACTCAGCAGGGCACTTGCCGTGCGCTCACGAAGTTAATATGGCTCGAGGCGTTGGTGTGTACGAGACGTATTTTGCAAGAGGGAGTAGAACACGATGCGTGCGAGCCACAAACACCTTGAGTTGCACCAAAAGGCTTGTGGGATTTTTCGATCAGCACTTTTTATTACTAATCTTTCCAACAAACAAGTATCAGGCAACAGTGTATTCACCATTGTTATCGACCACACCCTGCCACCTCATAGGCATGTTGTTGATTTCTTACCCCAGAACTCCGGTTTCTGAAAGTCGAAGAAGTCAGCGATCGCCATTACAAGAGTCATAGTCAAGGAATTTTGTCTTGGCCGAAAAGGATTTCAGATAACATAAAAGGTGATAGTAAAAAGGGGCAGTGTCTGGAGAGTAAGGCGGGTGGGGCAGGACATCCCAGCCGAGCTCCTGTAGCTTGGCCTGAGTACTCTTCGCGACGTGGAAGCGGGCGTTGTCATGCCGCAGACCTTCTCCGGCGCTTTGCTCGAACAGCGATGGTGAGCTGCTGAGGCTGGCGGGTGTACGGGAGCGGTGACCGTCTCGTCTTGTGCCGGGACCTCGTGAAAGAGCATCCCTCCCGGGTACCAGAAGCAGCAGAGTAGAATCTTTTTCGTATGAAGGTCGGAGTTGGGCTGCGTTGGCGGCTCGGCTCACGTGGCAGCCAAGAGGCGCGGCATGCGTTGGTATCGTACATGACCCAGCTTTCATCGTCCGTAGCCAGACTGGCGAGAAAGTCGTCGCGATGCGGGCGGAGCAGCAGCGATTGACAGGTGCTCACACGGGCACTTTCGTGAGCTTCCGTCAGGGCATGAGGTATCCATCGAGACAGCACCTTTCGATAACCGAGCTTCTGGAGACGACGATTATGGATGCTTGCCCAGTCCTCTCCGCCAGCTCGCGCGTGGAAGTCTCAGAATCGGCGCGAACAGCTAGAGCAGCGTCTCGTCGTCGAATGCGTGTGGGCGTCCCGTGCGTGGTCTGTCTTCCACGTCGATCTCGCCGTTCCTGAACTTGACAAACTAGCGGCGCACGGTCTCGTAGCTCACACACCCTCTGCTCAATGCAGCGTTGATGGGGTCGCAAGCTTCCGCCGCTTCGGTGCCGCGAGACCACTCATAGTATTATAGATGACACCGCGTATCTGGTGGATATCAAGTGCGGGCACTGTAGCTTTCTCCACTGATCCGGCGGGCCAATTTATACTTTGTTATAAAGCTTCGAGAATGTTCTGCTGTACTTCTCAACCGGTTGAACCTGTCTCGAAGTGAACGATACTTGGCAGGGTTTTTGGGAAAATTCTACAAGACTTTTGGTACAACCTAACATTATTAAGCCACTCCATAAGTTTTGTCGATTTTACCAATGAGAATTTTTCCCACAGCAGGTACATATATTATCACTAGGTTTATTATTAGGTTTATATTATTATATAAAAGGATTCGATCTGCTCTATGAGTCACTTTTTTTACTTTCACATCTGTTATGACTGGGTTAAGGGCCTGCAAAATGAGGGGTTCATTGAACAAAATTTGGCCAAACCGGCAAATAATGAGAACTGTATTTCACTTCGGGAGAATCAATCAAATATGTGTCTCGGAACAACCCCTTCCCCTCTTACATGCTCCACTATTTGGTCGTTAGAACTTGTGTTACTTGCTTTGCGAAATTGGTTTTTACGCCAGAATTCAATGTCTGATACAATTCCCTCGAAAACAGACCCAAAGATTTCTGAAAACAAGCCACCGAAAAAGTGGTGAAATACTAGAAAGTAGTCTCGTACTCAGCCCGACCTCCACAAGTTCCAATAATTGTTGGTCGAAAAGTCGCGCCATTCTTTCGCCAAATTTTTTTCCGCCCTACTTCTTTGTCTATCGAATATATCCAATCCGACAATATCCATCGAATCAGGGCGAAAAAATTTCTCAACCAGTCAGCTGAAAGAATCGTGAAAAGTCATGAAGAGGTATTGAGTAGGAAAGTGGACACATCTTTGACCGAATTTCTTACGTTTCTGCTGAAAAAAGTTTGTGATATAACGTCAACTGGACCCCTACTACATGTTCGGAAACTCAGTCAGAATCGCAGTGAAATTAATGTTGAAATTGATAGCGCAGGAAAATTATTCTGAGTGATCTACAAAGCAATGTTAAACGAGGAATTTAGAGGTATAAACTTATTGCAAATAAACGTCACTGCTTTCGAAAAAGCAAATTGAAAGAAAGAGCGGCGCGAGTTCTTGATCCCAGTTGGTGGAACTGGCATGAGAGGTCGGAGCTAAGAATAAGTACAGGAAACATAATTCACTGCTATTTTTGATTTTTGATAGCTGCTGATTGTCGCTACAGCGCGCGATGCGAAAGTTACTACTAGGATGCTGAGTTATGGGCGAAAACTTCGGTGTCGGACGCGACTCGAACCCGCACTTCATGCTTTCCGGGCCTATGTGCTGATTCATCACACTACCGACACCCCTTTCACCTTAACTCAGCTTCTGAATGGTATATTTACCACAGCTTATCAGCACTCACACGTATAAAGTGTTGAGTCGGTTGGCCAGTATCGGCTCGACAAGGCTTACAAATTTACCGGCCTGTAATCGGCCTCATTGAAGGTCACTCAAATTGCATATACCCATTTGTGGAGCAGATGGAGCTTATTCGGATGATATATAACATGCTGCACAAACTTGTGACTTAATAGGAAAACTTCCACTCGAAAAAAAGCGACAATACTCATCAAAAGACCCATTAGGACCCGAAAACCCTTCTCCACACTTCATCCTTTTCACATCTTTGGATCACTAACCGTTGGGGTAGATGCAGATCGACGAGGGCTAAGTCAGCCAGCCGCGATGGTTGCCACGCCCTCGCGGCAACTTCACCAACAAATGCGAGGTCGCTCAAGTGGAAACTCTGTGAGATCGCGACAGAGACCCGAACACCGCAGAACCAATTAAAGGCACCTGAAGGGAGCAAAGAAGGAGAGCGTATCTTGCGTATCGTAAAACACTGTTCTCTGTAAACGAACATTAGAACTTAGAGCAGGTAACGTGAAGCGAAAATCGCGCCTTTGCGGCGCTACAGCGATTTTAGCGCGCTTCACCTTAAAGACACCAGAAGGGGATAATTTTGGCTTACGGTAGAACAGACGTAGTATGGACGAGTTTAAGTGGCCGCCATTGCACAAACTCGCCAATTTGACGCCTTGGCATGATGCCAAAATGAGATGTTTCTATTAGAAATTTGTTTATTCTTTTTACTTTTTACTTTGTTCTTTCTTATATTGTTTCTAGATGTACTTACATGAGTGCTAATGTAGTGGGAATGGCCACTCCACTGCGCAGGGAGTCAGGTGCTACAACTAACGTAAGCCCGCGGCCCGTCTCCTACAGCGGACAACTCGGAAGGTCTGTGAAATGATGCGAATTGGATGCGAATACACACCGCAGCGATGCGCTCTTGGATCCGGGTTTTTTCATCGATTATCGCTTCTAACCTTCAGTGTTCGTTACAAAACGCTCATTTCTTTGCATCTTTCTCTTTTTTCGAACCCCTTCCGGTTCCTTTAAACTGCACGCCTCAAGAGGGCCGACGCCACCGTCATTTGATGTCCCGTAGGGCGAAATTGATTTTATTTAAGGTGATGTTAAATTTGTGAAGCAGCAGACAGCATCAAACAAGTGCAGCAATGAAAGGGAGAATAAGCAAAAGAGTGAGAGAAAAAGGGGTATTTATAATAAAAAAAAACAAAATTTTAGATCTACGCCTTCTCACGAAGTAGTGTGTGCAACTACCGAACTGCAAACCAGTGTAAACCCATACCGTGGGCCAAAATCGCGGTTTCCGATACCCAACCACGTACGACGCTCCTGGATCGCATGCATCGCGTTTCTGCACGACACGGTGCGAAATTCTAACTCAAGGGTACACATCCTCTTGATAAGTTCGATAATATATGATGGATGCCGTTGCAATGCCTCATCTCAAGCAACTTTGTCACATATGCATCAACAATTCGACTCGTCATACCTCAGTATATCTTCCAGCATATTGATGTAGGCAATGGCGAGATTGAGGGTATCGATCTTCGACAGACGCTTCTCGAATGGAAACGTCGGAATGTAATTTCTCAACTCCTGAAAGCATTTGGGTCAATCGCCCAAATTCGCCATAGTATTTGAGGAAGCGGGCAGTTCTATCGCCGACACATAAGCACGGGTGTGTGCACTTATGAGGAAAATCGTGTGGCCGCCCGCGGCGAGCGGCTCGGCGGGTGCGAGTACAACTGGCAAGGCATGGCAGCCTTCAAGCGAGGCAGTGTGGCATGCGTGGAGGAGGCAAGGTGGCATGGGTGCAGGAGGCAGGGTAGCATGGATAGAAGTGCAGAGGTGAGAGGGGACGCAGCCACGCACAGCCGGGCTCCCAAGGGCAATCGATTCGGCAAGTCGTGCTGATGGCGCCGCGAAGCGATTCTTCGTCATAAGCACACACACCCCATAAGCACATAGCGCGCGCGGCGTCCACGGGAACGGGCGTTAGGAAAACTGCGAAACCCCCTCAAATGAAGGTAGCTCACTCTCTCGGTTGCTTATAGTGGTACAGTTCAGGAGAAAAGGGGGAAACGGATGGTAGCTCGATTGAAACCCTACAAAAACTAGAGATTCAAAAAATTGACTTCAAAAGAATACTTTTGACACTTGTAAAATTGTAATCAAAGATCAGTACGACACTGACGACTTCAACGAAAGTGCAAAAGAACGAATAAAAGACTATCTAATATCCAAAATGGAGTTACATGTTCCGGATATCTCCCACTGGTGTTGCTCGCCAGGTGAGGGGGATCACATATCACCCCGATAGAAACGATACGGACCCCGGTACTTGTTGAGAACCGTAAAGCTTACGATAAATGCGACGTTAATGCTGCACATTCGTTTCCGTTCTCGTACGTTAGCCGCACGACGATCACCTTCGTCTTCCACAAAGTCGTAAAAACCGTCTGATGTCACCACGTGCTGATCACAAAACGAATGCCACTAAATAGTTGTCAGTCAGAGCTGGAATAAAGTCGTTCAATTACAGAAAAGAATGAACTGAGACCGAAGTGAAGTCCGCCTGACACCTACCGTAGGCTGCGGTTGCCCGTCCATGTGTGGCGATGACAGCAGTGATTATACTGAGTCGAGTGTTTGTCATGGCCGTCATAGCTGAGAGCACTGAGGCGAATAATTGAAAGAAGCTCGCCGGTCATCATCAAAAGCTAGTTCACGAAGCTAGGAGGAGAAGCTCCCCATCGCTCAGTATGCATCACAGAAAGATTTGATTTTCCTTCAAAATTTAACAGCATTTTTTATGTTCTCGCTATAAACCACTAGGTTTACAGACGGCTGTCACCTGCGCACAGTTCACAGTGATCTTCATGGGTCTTCACGCTCAGTTCAGTAATGGGGGTGTTGAAGAATACGTAAGTGGAGGAAAAGTCAAGGAAATCCCGCAAAAACCCTGAAAACATGGCCTTCTTGACCTTTTGGCCTGTAAAGGACCATAGCCCGAAAGTAGGCATTGGGACAAGCTTCTACTTGTAAGTTATTACCCAATATTGAGCCATACTATCTATTTCCTCCTCCTCTGTTGCCTTTACTACCAAGATTTTGCCCATCCTATCCATCACGATCGATAGCATAACTTTTCCCAAGTACCTACAACCGCTGATTAGCCGGCTTAACCGATGGCAGGTGTCGCCCATCCTGAGTGGAGGAAACCATCTCAGCAGATTTACTCCCTGCACGCTCTTTATTAATAAAGGAGGATACATCCTTTCCAGCTGTGTGAGGAGATATCTGCTCACCTCTACTATCCGTTCGCCAACTTTACCTCTAACACACTTTCCTTTCATTAGATCACCATCGGAACTAGCTCCCATTACATCATCGCTACGATGTCAAGAAAGTAGCGTGTATAAAAAGAGAACTGGATTATGTGACAATGGATGGATCAGAATGAGCGCGATATTAGTCATCGCTAAAAGTTAGACGGCTTCAATCCCTTATCCACAGGTTGCTGTGCTACATCACAACAAGAATGATTCCCCATATCTGCCACGACCAGCGCTCTATCACCTGCCACGGTGATCCAGAGTTAGGAGAATGAGAAAAGATTTACTCCCCGTTGTCAAAGTGCAGCACTGAGCGCAACCACTAAATTCATAGGGCGTGCACTGGAATTCGGTCGTTCCGATTCATCCCTTCAGACACATTCCGCCTAGCGGCTGATGCCGTCATAACATTACAGGGTTCGAGCTGCTTTTCCCCTTGGCAAGGTGGGAAACCCTCAGGCTCCCCACCGATAACCATATCAGCACATAACATCAACCATAATTCATCACAATATTGGTGATATTGCGAACCCTACGTAACACCAACACAAAATGAATTCAAGTCTTATTTTAGAATTCTGCACACGTATTGTTAGTTTGAGACAAAATAAACACACAAATAAACATCCAGAGCAGTAATTTACAAGATTTGACAAGAAACAAAGGTTAAAAAAGAACAATTTACAGACGAAACAACACACTCAATTGAGATAATGATGAAAAAATAAAATACAAGAAAGATTAAGAAGAAATCGATGGACACACTAATGAGATACTGTAACCGTGATGAATGAACATGAACCCCCCATCATCAAAATTAGAGCAATTCAATCAATGAAAATCGATGATAAAAACGCGGACCAGCAATGAAAGACCAATGAATAATGTGGGGAAAAAATCGCATCGATGCCTGAAAGACAGTAACAACGGCTAGAAACCGGAAATCATTTAACACTGGGAGCTCATATTCAATACAAAGGACTATGAAGTTGCCGCCATGAGCTGTTATTAGAGTCCTGCATAGTATGGAAATGGTAAACTGAATGAGATGGCCGGTAAACCTTACAGGCTGTACATATGATTTAACTAAACATCTGTTGGTACTATCACGCCATCCACATAGTTACCAAAACAGGGTACACACATACAGTACATGGGTACTACAGAGCAGTAAATTCTTAACGCTGTATGAGATGTAAATACGGCGAAATGATGACAATATATGACAACGTCACCGTTTTCAACAAGATGTCACATCGCACGAGACCCAGCTATCATAAAAACACTTTCACACATCCGGACTATGTCAAACATCTCGCGGAAATCGTATCATCACAAAGCCCGATACCAGCCAAGTGCGTAGCCTTACGCCAGGATTTCGCAACGCGTC
The DNA here is from genome assembly GCA_963978905.1 of Trichostrongylus colubriformis. Classification (NCBI taxonomy): domain Eukaryota; kingdom Metazoa; phylum Nematoda; class Chromadorea; order Rhabditida; family Trichostrongylidae; genus Trichostrongylus; species Trichostrongylus colubriformis. The sequence continues at coordinate 29,227,912 of OZ022261.1, read as the reverse complement.
GTACGGCCTGCGACGCGCTACGTGCGAGCTAGAGGGGCCCCACGTAGTTAAGTCCAAGTGCAATGCTTACCATGTTCTACACCTAAAATAAGACACTTCACTGTGCCTATAGCTCGCATGCATCATGGGGCACGGTGAAGTGAGAAAACCGTGACGAGGGTACACACTCATCATAAGCCTCAATTTCGTGGTTCACGTACACCTTGTTGAATACAGCAATCAGTACAAAGTTTTGAGCTAACCTGCACTCGTTTTTAGGTTTTAAATAGATAAACTAAACATTGTGGGTATCTAAACACATTATAAGTGTTCAAAACAACATGTAAAAAATTGATAGGAATCTCTATTTCAAGAATATAAGCTCTGCACAATTGATGTTACAGGAGAAAAAAACACAAGGAAAAGCCAGCTACCAGTTTTACCCAAAAAGCTGGCGCATTTACAGATCAAAAGTGGGAAAGGCTTTCGTACAGCAGCCCAGCCACCAGTGCCTATGTGATATAGTAAGGCTACATTACGATTTTGTCAAGGACTATTACAGTTCTGAAGGGACTTTTCTGATGAAAAAGTCGTTGAACGGCTTACTGACTATCCATCTAACCCTACTCTAGTATATAAACATTTACAACATACCACATCCTGTTGGAACCTCTACTGTCCTATAAGTCCACTCCGGATAATAAAAGGAAACTACATCGTTCAATGCGGAAACGCACAGTGTAGTTCTTGATGTCATGGTACGATTAAATTTCATTGGATCCACAATCGGTCCTGAGCTTTCCTCAATTTCGTGCTTTTGAACCGATCCATCTATCCCTTTCATCTCGACTGATCGGCTAGCTCCTCATTTGTCCGCAGCTGGGACTTCAACACAGCCAGCAGATAGTCATCAATGAACAGACTTCTGCTCCAAGCGACACGCATATGGAAGGTGAACGGCAAACTTGACGTGCCTCCATAGAATCCCTTTTGCCGGTCTTCCGATTCACGGATTGTTCTCTTGCTCGATACGAGTATGACTACTCATCCTCATCGCTTGAGTCGTAATCGGAACAACACGGTGGATACATAGGTTCATCCAGTAACGCAGCAAAAGGAGCAAAAACAGGCGGATCCGACATATGTACACGCTTTACCAACGAACTTTCGACCAATGGAGGATCCTGAAACGGCAAATGGACTCGTTGTTCTGATACGGCATTTCATTAACACTAGTCTCTTTGGAAAGTCAATATTACTAAAACTAATCCTCACCGTTCGTATGCGTTTAGCTGGCGTAGCAGAAAAGAACCCATATGGATTGGCTAATAATTCCAGTGGGTCAACTAATGTTGATGGTGAATTGTTCCTGCTCACGAAGTAATGGGTGATGGTGTCATCACGAGCGCCAAGCTGACCTTCTTTACCCTTACGACCCTAAAATTCAGAAACTATAGTGAATCCTTCGAAAACAAGAGGTTATATGATAGATCAAAATTCAGAAAGCTGGATCAAACTTAGACGAACAATGATACGTGAGTTTGAGTCAAGAAAGAAATAGAGAAGACCAAAATTCAAAAGCTGAGTGGTAAACGCGACTTCGTGTTTTGAAACGCAAACATAGCGTATCGCGCACCAATGCACCACGCACACCTGTTAGCACGCCAAACATGTTTTAGTGACACGCAATTTTTTCAGAGGGTGTGCACCCTTATGTGAGGAATTCGCACCACGACGAGCGTGCGACGCGATATGTGCGAGCTGAGCGCGCGCCAGAGTGTCTCAGAGCCGACACACGGTGATTCTAGGGGCGCCATACACAGCTGACTTATAATCGCTTTGGAACCCAACAACGCGGCGCCTATAGCTCGTCCGCATCGCTCCGCTTGCGACACGCCGAAGTGCGAATTCCGACATAAGGGTACACACCCTTCGAAGAGTAACACTATGTATTCAGAACGGCATATCATCATCCTCTTTGAGATACAAAAAGTTTGGTTGCAAAACAGGTGTGAATTCTAGAGTAACGCTGATGAAGAAGAAGCTCCAGTGAAGGTAAGTTGTCTGACAGGTAAGAAAAATTCCCGCTTATGCTTCTTATTTCACCAATCCCGAAGCTTCTTTCCGCTCCCTTGGCTTATACTGAAAATTCACACCCCTCTTCGTGAAAAAAAAAAATCTCTGCCATTATGTGCCGCAGAAACGAAGTCGTAGCACCGTATCTACCGTTCTTTGTCTACGGTGGCCTGGTACGAGGCACGTCGTCTGCGCTTCTCAAAACGTAAAGTCACGTCCCCTCTTCCAACCAAAAATTGTAAATTCAAAAACATGTGACATAGATAGGCAACAGAAATGTAATCAAGCTACTTACAGCAATCTCGTATTCGAGGCGAGCCATTCCCAGAGGAAGAAATTCCCCAAAGTGTTCGTATATCGTGCGTCCAAACCAAGAAGGCGTTGACGCAGATCTAGAGTCACAACAACAATCACAGAAAGCACCGTGGAAGAAAAAAAACTAAAGCAATTTTCACTATATCCATGAATGAGCAAATAAATAGTGTAAATAAGAGATCAGTACCTCGGCCTTCGTTTAACTGGGACAGCAAATTCTCGAATCACTTCGGAACGGGCCGCTCGACATCGACCAACATGGTTGACGGGGCTCAACATCGTCAGCCTACAAAACTATTTTTACCACTGAAAAAGAGCAGAAAAGCGACATAACAGATATATTACCTTTTTCTTTCAATCTCGGCGAACTGTAAAACCTGACGCAACCATCCCGCATATAACGGGATCTTGTCGCGTTGATCTGGACTAGGTCGTGGCATTTCGAGATACAGATCGCTGCTGATTGCTTCGAACCTATATTACACCACAATAAACGAAAGAATTTTTTGGCGATTTCGTACAGCAAGCTTAAATAAAACTTTCATAGCTCAACATACCGCGCATTTCTCCTTCGCTCAAAGTAATCGACGAGCTGAAATTGGCGAATCTTCTCCCGCTGTTCTTTGCGGAGGTCAAGGAACTCTCCATTTTCGTCCGTTTCCCTTATGAAGTGATTCGCATACTCATGAGCTTTCATACTGAAAAGTGAAATAAACGCCTTGAATTGGTACAGAGCATCGATATTAATCTAACTCAACGTACATATCGATTGTCTGGTACGCAAGAGAATCGTTCTTTTGCAAAAAGCTCGGCAGGGTTACTGGAGGAGGAGCCGCCTCCAAAGCATTCTCAATCATTGCTGTCCAGTTGAATTCACCAGTCTGAAACAACGTGATCATTCATGGAACAGCACCATTTCGATGCATTTCTACGAGTAGCACATACTTCTGCGGACCGTATGATCTTCAGAGTTTCAATTCGATCGAATGAACTGAACGAAGCACTGGTTAAAGTATTCGTTGCCGTCAGATCATCTGTTGATGCATCGTTCCCGACAGAATCCATTGTTTTCATCTTCAACACTCCGTGGTCGGCATCGACCTGAAATTTTGAAAACTTGCCGATGAGTTTCTCGCAGTAGGGCCAGTGTCAGACATTGTGTTTCTGCGATTTCCATTGCCGTTTTCGAAAGCGCTGCAGAATCCTGTGCAACTTTCACGCACGATTCTGCAGCGCTGTGAATGACATCGCAAAATCGCGAATTCGGATAGCGATCCAACACTTCATCACTAACGTTATATTGGATCTTGCGTCCCGCGATGGTTGCTGTCACTGTATCAATCTGTGGACTCTTCTTCTTCTTCCTTGGAACTGATACTGAACCGTCGCTTTCGAAATCATCTTCGTCATCGATCACAGTAATACGAGCGGGACTACTTGGATATGCGATTTCCATGGGCTCAATGACCGTATCCATACTTGGCGAATCAGGGTTAACATCATCGCACGTAGATGGAATCGACAACATCCAGTTTGTCACCATATCAACGGATTTCTGTACACGGTCACGCCTTATCGCCAACACCTCTTTCTCCTTTATGTCTTCAGGGGTTGGATCAAACACCTGAATGAAACAGTTACGAATCCTTTCTACCAAGAAAATGCATACGGAACTCACCGTGTTCTTCACAGCATCTCCCATCAAACGACGAGCTTCATCGACTAGACTGGGCGCAGGTGCTTCGATATTTCCACTGGCCAAACAGTTAATACGCACGCTGACCTTACCACCATCGAAATCGAAAACCACTTGACCGCATGGATATTCGAACTCTGCCTGATTCATTTTCTCCGTATATGCCGACAGCTCGTCGAATGCGCCATTAAGCTAAAAGAAAGTAGTGAAATAACGAAGCTGTAGCACTGTATTACAAGTTTTCAGTAGCTAGCGCACAGTGGGAAAAAACCACTTATTCATTCAAAGCAACGCGGAAAAGGGACCCTATCGCACTTATTGCAATTTATAGGGTGTAAGCGGAGTCCCGAAGAGTGAGATCACCCATGATCGGGTTCGCTCAGCGTACGATGGATTCTCTAGTGATTTCATGAGCTAACTAGGTAGTTGGTCAATGTGTGTTGAAAATAATGGTCCAATAAATCAAATTTTTGCTTTTTTGCGAAAGCCGCAGACTTTCAAGGAATCAATTCGACATAAAAAGAAAAAGGAACTATCGTGGGCATTCTAACGAACTCAGAATCTCAGCACGAGTGACGTGACAACGTTGTTAAACGTCATTAATGAAATGCCTTTACTAACGTACTAATAAGGTGCACATTAAATACCATACACCTCACACCTCATCTCCTTCACATTGTGCCTAGTCAAAAATTTTTGAACCAGTACGAACCCCTCTCTGCAAATGAAGAATAAAAGATTGAACTCATCAAATGCGTGTGGAGCCGAATGAAGCCACGAGTCTTGGCCATTTTCAATTACTATACATGGTCCAAGGTATGCTACTGACAAGATACCGTTAAGGTCCATATTGTTGACCATATTGTTTAAAATTAAACAAGCTCGCAACGACACCATGAGATCAGTCTAATAAATTAAAGGAAATGCCCCCCCCCCCACGCATCCCCCTCCCATTAAAACAGCACTATCATACAAGAGCAAAATCTATTAAATAAGTTCCCAGTATGAAGCAAGATGAAGACTGAGCTCGCAAAACCTTACCTTTACGATAATCTTGACGAGATTCATGATATTGTTTCGCATCAGAGATCTTACACGAGTTTCGTGAACACGTGACAGAATGTAAGCCCTTGCCATCGGAGACACCATGGATAGCTGATGATGGTCCACACGCAACGCATCCTACAAGGGCTTTCATCGAATAACCATGAATTACAGTATAAGTAAAAGTTTGGGTGAGTAATACTCACGTCCACATGTTTGTTAAAATATGCTGACACTTCTTTTTGGACCCGATCTTGGCATAGCTTAACAACTGAGTGTGATGGAAAAAGGAAGCAAAACGAATCCGCACGGTTGTTATCTTGTGCTGCTTCGAAACTCAGCAAATGCTCAAGTGTATCTTTAAGCAACGACTCCTTGCCATCCAGTAAATTCTCCAACTTAAAGAAATAAATAAGATACACACACATAAAACAAAGCAAAACACCATAAAAAGCAACTTAGTGAAACCGAAAACACTGAAGCAAGTACTCACATCTGAGCCTTCGGATTTGAGCTGACAAGTACCGACTTGAAAGAATGGAATAAGATCAGTTTCAAAAATTTGTTCACTTGATTTTGATGGACGAGCCTTCGAATTCCACTGCGTCATTGCTTGCAATTGTTTAAACGCCTTTGGAATAGCAACCTGAAGAACAGCCAGTGAAGCTACGCAAAGCGTCCTATCGAAAGTAAACTATATAATGAAACGTACAAGTTTTATCATTGATAATGCGAGCCCGTAAACATGATTGTACACTGAGGAAAGATTGTTTGTTTTCCTGAATTTATAGTTAAATTACCTATGACAAACTCCACTCAACAATGACCCTTAACTTTCGCAGAAAACTTACCTATTCCATTCTTCGAACCGTCTGATGTAGGAGCAGCAGATTTCGATTTTAGACGACAAAGCTGCTGCTCCATTCATTTCAAACAGAGTGCAATACATTCGCGCATCGAACTAAAGATCATCAATGATACGGAATATGTTCATTTATGAATAAAAATCACAAAGAATAATGTTAACAAAAAGACAAGAAAGAAATGACATACGATTTGGTGATGTTTTTCCCAAAGTAAACATTGATATGGGTTGAACACAGCTAGTTGCACGGATCGTGCCGTGTACTCCCACAGTTCGTAAAGGACATCCAGTACAAATAGCTGTGCGTCCATAAGGTAGTGGAGCGACCAGTGCGATGTTGATCGAATGTTCTGAAGAGTGATCTCGTACAGAATGATTGAATGTAAATGCCAATTTAATGTAACCAACCTCCATGATCGATTTTGCAGATATTACTTGGTCCAACACACACTTGACACCTTTGTCATATTGCGCAAGCGCATTTTCCAGACTGCCTTCGACACGAGGACGTGATAAACGAAGTGGTGAAACAGAATGGAGTGAGGCCAACAGAGGACCTGAAGCCATTTATTAATTCCTCACTACGGATGCTGAAGCCTCGAGAAATTTTGAAAGTAGTCGTCAGTTCAAGGGTAAAGAATGCGAAATAATCTAGTCGACCGCTAACGAAGGATGCAAATCCCACAGGGGAGAAGATCAAAAAACGCTTGAATCCCCCTCCCCCCTCAATGAACCCATGCTCTTTCCTCCGCATTGTGAGCATGTCTTACCCCACACCATCACGAGGAGTCGGCCGAGAGCACCTTTGAACGTGACCTGCGCGGCATCTCGCGGTCAGTCACCTCCTCACAGCTTCAAACGGTAGAACTGCCGCTTGGGCGGATCCCGAACCGACAAAGCCCAATATCGCTTACTGGGAAGCTCAAAGCGCACTTTTCACCGCATACGGTGCCCCACAGCCAACTAGAATTCTTTGCTACCCTTCGAGGGTAACAGACCCCACTCTCCTGTACATTCATAGTATTATCAACACATCGACTTAACGACCCCATTGATCCACTAGGCGATGGGAGCCATGACCCGACGACAGTTCCTTGGCGAAATAGGGATAGAACGGCTGCCTTGGATGTACAACAAGAAAATTTTGAAAAAAAATGAATAACATAGAACGCCAATAAACATTTTCTCACCCATATCAGCTTCACACCTAACAACTGGATTCCTAGGCTTCATCATCGTCAGCTGAAATGAATTGTATGGAGACTAAACCTTGAATTGATAAAAGGAGCCACTTACATTGAAATCAGAGATCAAATGGTTGCGAGGTCGAGATGCGATTATAGCGATAGACTTGAAAAGAATACAATCATAAAAAGAGTGCAACAACAGGCCATCTGCAGAAACTTACGGATTCATGTGAGTAGGGCGATTTCATTGAACCCATAAAACTTCGTGCTGGACTGTATTGCATTGTCTGAAAAGATGGTGGCAATATATTGGGTAGTCTAAAAAGTTTTTTCGTATTTTCAAATACCGCTTTTTCCCTCAAAACTGCTTTCCAGAAATTTCTTCTGTACATATATATGTAGTACAAGTTCTCACGCATCTATAGGTATTATTGTCTTCCATCTCCCGGATAACCCTTTTCGGCAAAATAAACATATCAACGGTCAACCTCATTTTCAATACAAAAATTATAAAAAAATTTTTCTTTGAATGGCGTTAGACAGGGGAAGGAAGAGGTGATAATCCGATGGAGCAAGATCAGGGCTATAAGGTGGATGAGGCAGCAATTTTTATTCAAGCTCGAGAATTTCTTGGCGAGTCATTTTTCACTAGTAATAAAAATTTTTTTTAAATTTTTTCTTTTAAAAAATTCTCGAGCTAGGATAAAAATTGCTGCCTTATAGCCCTGATCTTGCTCCATCGGATTATCACCTTTTCCTTTCCCTGTCTAACGCCATTCAAAAAAGAAAAATTGAAATTGAAAATGAGGTGACTTTTGATATTTTTATTTTGCCGAAAAGGGTTATCCGGGAGATGGAAGACAACAATACCTATAGATGCGTGTGGACTTGTACTACATATATATGTACAGAAGAAATTTTGTGGAAAGCAGTTTCGAGGGAAAAAGCGGTTTTTAGACTACCTAATATATTCACTTTTTCACAAACAAATTTCTGACAGCCCTATAAATCGAGCACTTTACTATTCCACCAACGCACAAAACCCATTTACCTCTGCCGTCAGGAAGTCTTGGTTGCTGTGTATCGCTCCTACATCCAGATTCTAAAAAATACATAGAAGCAGTCAATGTGTTGATAGATTTCATCAAAATGCTTTTTGTGATGCATGTTCTTCGAAACCGTGAGCCGCCACAAAAGTGGAGCCCGAGCAGCGATCTAAGGTTCTCGCCCCAAGCAAGTAAGCCACTAATCTTATTATCGCGTGGGGTGCTTATAGGAGCTACCTTTTTGAGTTGTAACTTCTAACTTACCATAACTTTGCTTCTACATAGCTCCACTAGGGCACCGAAGCGTCCAGGACATGTTTTTGCTTCCTGCCTCCTCCACAAGCGATCCAAAGCAGCTTTGACATCATTTTGTAGAAATACGTGCTTGCGAGTTGGTATGGTCTCAGAGCGAATGAGAGAAAGCTCGCTCGACGCTTCTCGATTGACTTCTTCTATTCTACACTCTTGCCTCTTTGAGACCTTAAAAAAAGATTCCTGATCGAGCAGGACTTTCGATTCGGAAAAAAAGAAAACAAGCAAATCCACTGCTACCTTTTGTTTCTTTCTGCGAACACCGTCTCCAATACCAAACAAATCTGGTGATTGTAAATAACACTGCTCCAGAAACTGAAAAAGATCATAGTGAGAGACACACCGCTACTCACAAGTCATTGAATGTTTGACCACTAAATTCAAAAATCTATTATATATCAATCAAGGTCGTTGTGGAATTCATCCCCATGTGGTAAGTGCCATTTCGTAAGAGATGGGCGGGTTGGAGGCTAGATCTGGTAATGCTCCCTCAACTGCAACAACCCATAGCGACTTTTCAGCCAAAGCGATAATCTGCTCTCCTAGCTACGGGAATAACGTTCATCTTTAGTGCTGCAAGAATGTTCTTTAATCGGCCTTAAGAGCCTTAAATCGTTTGGATTTATTCGACCGGGACAGACTACATGTGCTCCTTCTTCTACCATTCCAAATGATAGTCCTTTCCAGCCATACATGTTTAGAGTAACAAAATCGTACCGTGGTCTCCGAAAATCCACTGTCCGGAATATCTTCACTGCGGAGGTACTGAAACCAATGTCATAAGTGTCATAAGATACTTATGCATGTCCTTACATAAAAATTCCACGATAAAATATTTGGGAAGGATCACTTTACAAAAAGCTTGTTAAATTGCCTACCTCAAATATCTTGTTGCTTTCGGTGACGACATTTGTGCTATAGTCCACCTGTAAGATACATTTATCAGAGTCGCAAGAGTTTCTCCATATAATGATAGGAACAGCTCGATTGCGACTTACAGTTAAGTCCTGACCGGCTTTCTTATGCGGCCGTTTTCGATGCTTTCTACGAGGGCGTACAGCAGCCTTTAGCGAACACTTCTCCAATACTTCGGCTACAGTAACAATACGCTCTATGGCAAATTCTGTTGCTCCAAATAGGCCTTCCGTAGCCACAAATTCGACGTCCCGCAGCACAAACTCCTCAGGGGCATCTCGAACAGATGGCAAGGTCGCCACTGATGTATCACCGGTCAGATCTTCAATCTGAGCTTGCGCTGTGATGGTTACATTCGAAAGTTCAGTACCCAACCTCGCTTCACTGGACTGTTGAGCGAGATACTCGGATATTTGCGAAGATCCTCCAGAATTTTGGGTGCCCGTCCGCAAATCCTTCTCACCCAGCAATATCACAGACTCCTGTTCAGCTTCATAAGATGGCACTATGGGTGGAATATCGCACAGATTCTCCTGTTCAGTCATTTCCGTGGCATCCTCACTGGTGGTATTTACGAGACCTTCCAACAGATTTCGAACATCACCCATGATTGCAGTATCCTCTACTGCAATCTTGCCACCCTCGACCGCATGTACTTTCTCATCTTCTTCGCTGGCTGGTAACCTCACACCATCACCTTTCAAAAGCGCCAGATCCGTAGGAGACAATTTTGCGTACGATTTCTGGAGGTCGATCCGTTTTAACCGACAAATCTGCTTCCATTCAATATCTTCAGCATTCAGTCCGTCAGAGGTGTCCTCTCGCGATGGAGATACAACGTACTCCATTGCAATAGACGGCTTTTGTCGATCACAAGTTGTGTGGAGATCTACTGAGTCAGACGCTCTCAGAGGAAGCAGCCCTGATATTATCTCTGAATTCTCTGCAGAAACCAGAGCATAACTTACAACGGCCACGGACAGAGCGGTAAAATCCAAGTTCGTACACGACACAGTGTGTGACGTGTCACCATCGATTCCTTTTCTTTTGAAAGCAAAAGTCCGAGTGACAGAGCTTAGTGAGCAGGATTCGAGCACTGGGAGCGGAACCGTCTTAGAGGTAACAAAATGATCCCTTTCGAACTCATTTTGAGCCAACAGAAATCTAGGATCAGGGACTCCTGGGCAGAACAACGATTCCACATCAGCAACACTCAGCATAACCCTTTCCTGACTGGCTATGCGCACTGTATATGACACCTTGGCATTTTCAGCTGCTTTGGAGAAACGGTCAACTGTTCTACAAAACGAGCATTTCCACTGGGTTGTTATGCTACCGTAATCAGCCAAGGTAGTACTCGCGTTTAATCTCTCCTTCATTCGCTCATCCTCTTCAGGGGCAACCAGTTCAACAGATACGTCAGATGGTAAAGACATTCTGCATGTATCAGCTTCAGGAATGGCAATAGTCACCAAATGCTGGCCGTGTTGGTCTTCTCGGCATGCTTCGAAGGTCACGTTGTCAGCATCCTCAATTGGTTCACGCATGAGAGGTTCGAGATTTAATGGAGGGAAGTGTTGCGGAGTACTCACAGGTGGCGGGACATAACTGCTAGGAGTTGTTTCCAAATAATTCAGACCACAGAACTCAGCTTCAATTTCCTGCATCAGCTCGTCAATAATCAGTGGCCCAGGCAGCATGTCAGTGGTATTATCATCGTAAGCTATCAATGGTCTTACAAACTGGTGGGTAGAACTGAGATTTTCACCAGCGAAGCCACTTTGAAGTCTGTTCACATCCAAATCCACATCCGATGGTTCCTGCACGGCTTCACTGTTCTGAAGCGAGAGCTCCATGACATCGAGCATAGTTTCAACTTTGTTGCACACATCGATTGACGAGTCCACTAGACTGCTGGTTTGTACCTGAGCTGGACCTGCTATTGGATCAGCACTGATGTGGAATTGGCTGTTTTCCAAAGACGGAAGTTGAGTAGTTCTTCCGACCAATCCTTCCACAAAACCAGCGAATTTGTCCGTGACTGAATCATTTCGATTTTGCGCACACGTGGTAGCTGAAGGAGTAATGGGCACTGATCCAGAGCTTCTTATAACGTCTTCCTGACAAATCATTTGACTGACAGCACCTGGAGTGCTGATCTTTGACGGCGACAGCGGTGCTGTGGTTCCCGGTTCACCGAGGAATTCACGGAACCTTTTCCGAATATTCTGAGATGGTGTGTCAGTCTCATCACCAGACGCCGAAGAGTCGAAATTTTCTGTGGATGCGAAGAAAGGATCGATGTTTATATCCACCAAATCGTCCTCATTCAAATTGACATCATCGTAGCCCGCACCATGTACCTATAAACAATGATAGTAGAACATGACGAAAGTCCTAGAAACGCGTGAGGACATTCGAACTGGGTCACATCACACGCAAGGGCTTGGCTGGCTCTCCTGTTGTTGAATGAAGTGCAACACATCTCCTTGCGAGATCTGACCCGATTGAAGTGTTCTGACGCACCCTCGAAAACTCTGAGAGGCTGACTATTGAACGATGTAAATGTAGATTACCTCTTGAGCCCAGGAGCTTGACGCCGATTGCGTCCGTAACCTCGATACTGTCGGTCTTTGTGGTGAATGGTGGACCTTAACTGACACAGGTCCGGAAAAAAATAGTTAGCAAACGAAGGCACAGGCCTAACAAAAAACATCTTCAAGCTGTAAGTTTCAAAATGAAACTCACAGTTCTGACTTTCTCACGGGACTGTGCTGGCTCCGATGATGGTGTAGTCCCTTCCTTAACTACTTGTAGTGCAATATCCTTTGCCATTTTTGATTCCTCGTCCTTTACATTCCTGATTGCTACATCCGGCGATGCTGTGAGTGTCATTTCCGACTGTGGGGTCTGCTGTGAAGATTGTGTTGCAGCGTCCTTCAAAATCTGGTATGTAGCAAACGTTACAATAAAAATCACTCAAATGCAGACCTTCTCTAATGTGGGCTCACTAACAATACTACCAGCGGATGTATCACCATCATTCTTTATGTCCGTCTTAACAATTGTTGGCTGTTGATGTTTCTGTAATATGTTTTGTTAGTAACGCGAGAGGAACATTAATGAAATGGCGGAAGCCTTCATTGGGATAAACGAGAGCTCACATCAGAGTTCCGGCCTCTCGTCCTGGACCTCGTTGGTGGTGGTGGTGGACTATGGAACTATAAAGAACTCTTAACAATAGCATTATAAAGATGACAGCAAAAAATAGCGGTCGTATTAACAAAATCGGAGTTCACAGATCCTTCCATGGCTCAAAAATTCAAAACTCACCCTACTAGACATTTTTTGGGCGCGGTATTCTTGCCTTTTAGAAGGTACCCGTTCCGGCAGATGCTCCCAGCAGCGACGTGTTCGCGCCTTCATCTAAATAAACTATGGTAAGACAGCGATCAAAGCCAACGTTTCAAGCCAGTCGGTATCCAGCGAAAAAGAAAAGATGGTTATCGATGAATAGAATCAGTAGATTCGCGCTTAGGACGCGTTCATACTTTCCGCTGGGAAGCTGTGACTGAGTTTAGAGGCAACGAGGAACTGTGGCACGGGGAGTTGCACAGACGATGCAGGCAACGAGAGAGGGTGGCACAGGCGGCGACGCAAAGACACGTAGCCACGCCCTGCCGCTGCACCGCAGAGTATAAACGCGAGCTTAGATGTTTTGACACAAATCGAAAGGAAATCGGAAGGAAAAGACACAAATCGATTGCCGGACTCCGCCCCTTTCCCTCCCGACTGCTCTCCCAAGCCCTTAGCGAGTTCAAATTGATCGATTTGCACCGCCGAACTCTTCAACGTCGGCAACTATGAACGCGGCCCCATCAAAGAAGCGTCAGCGTAAAGACACATATATGAGCAAGAGCGCCAGAACTCACATCTTTTCTCGGTCTCCGAAGCTCATTCAGCGAAACTTTCGCAACTAACTCCTTCAGCACCTCGCCAACCTCGTGAATCAAATTCGTATCGAGTTCAGCTAAGCTGTCAATCACCTGAACGAGTGCATACAGTGATGTCCCAATCATGCAGAGTGAAGCAAAATTGTTAAACTAACAATAGGTGCTTCCTGAGGCAACTCGACTGATGGATCATCTATCACTTTTAAAGTGAGGTCAAGCACAGGCAGTTCCCTTTGCTTGATGGCTACCTTCTCTGCAATTTCTGCATCTCTAATTGCCTGCTTCTCTCTCGCTAATCGCCCACGAAATTTCTTAGGTGGACGCCCAGCCTTCTGCAATAGGAAAAGATTAGTAACCTGAAGGACAACCCAACTAGGACGCTATGAATTACGATAACTTGACTCACTTTCCGTTCACCCGACAACAGCTCCGCGACCTCTGGCGGTTCTGGAGGAGGTAGAGAATCAATGAGCTCTTTAATTTTCACATCTAGCGTTTCGTCATTTGTGGTGACATCGACTATTATATTTTCAGAGTCCTCCTCCTCCTGTTTCAGTAATCGGCGTCGAAGAGCCTCCTGTAAACATCCGTGAGTAATATCATCACATGCACATATGTTTAAATGTACACCGTGTCAGAGAGAGATCCACATATAAATGAACTCTTGAGAGTACGAGTAGGCGATATAAAACGTGTCGCGGTCGAAAGTGGGTTTCAAACTTCTTAATGAAGTTATACGGCGGGCGCATAGGTACGCCTAGAAGCTCACGCGACACGTACTATGCATGACCGTCGCACGCCACAGATTCGAGCGGCTCTGACTGATCCGTCAGTGGTGGCGCGCACCGGAAAACACGTCCACCAAAACGTGAGAGAGTAGGGTCTAATCCCTCAGGCTCTGGCTTCATCTCGTTGTTTCCGCACACCACGTAGTACCTTTACCTTCATGCAGACAATTACAGGATGAGGCCTTAGCGAACAAACTCATTTTATTGGAAGAACATAAGTTTAACCTACTCGCTCTTGCTCTGGAGTCTTTGGGGGCCGTGGAGCTCCACAAATCCGGGACAACTTCTTCGGAGTGCGCTAAAGCGGAAAAGTGAGGATATAGTAGGTATAATTAAATGCTCCTATGACCATGAACATACAGATCTGCTTTTCGGCACCGCCACTTCACCAATCTCTTGTTCCTTTTGAGGTCTTCGCGAGCGCCGACGTTGCGTGCTCTTCTATAATTAGTTAATTATATAGCCTGATTCGTTGATAACTATCCACACGACCTACCTTCTTATCTCGCGATTGTTCGCTTATCTGGAAAATTAAAAATTATTTGATGTATACATGTAATTAATTACACAAACACTCTTCAACTAAAGCTCGAAAACCAAACGTGACAAGTAACTGTACCAAAACAATGTCGTCGTCATCGCCAGAATACAGAGCATCTTTCCGCTTTGTTCTCGCTTTTACAGGCTGTTCTAATCGGTTCTCATTGACAGGCTGAAAAAGAGCCGGTATCCCTCTACTAAATCTGAAGCTGTGAATCTAAATAATTCCGTGAAGAACTCACTTCATTGGACACATGTCTGGGTTCTTGTCTTTGCGGAACTACTGTAGCAGTATGGCTCCATGGAGCCACAGATGCTTGCGAACGTTTCCACTGCTGCTCTGGTTGCGTTCCTGGTCGTCTCTCGTCTTTCCTGCCCATCGAATGCATTGCATACACAGCACCAGCGGTTGGTGTTCGGGCATGGTCTTGATCCGATCTTCCCTCTGTACCTGGTCGGGTCAGAATAAGCCTAGAGATAGGTTTCGGTGTACGGTTCCTGATAATGAGGGTTCCATCCGGCAATTTCACGCAGCGTCGCAAAAATCCATGTTCATCTCTCACTTGAACAATTCGTTTTTCACCTTTCTGTTCACGAGAAGGATGCAAGGATGATTCTGAAGCAACGTTTGCACCAGCTGGGGCAGTGTTCTGATCTGATACCGGGGGCTGCTTTTCCTGAGCGCTCGTGAAAGGTGTTTGATTTTCCATCACAGCTTGAGCTTGTGATCGTGTATTATCAACCATGATGGGATCATCGTCGACCTGAATAACTTCTTCATCGAGCCCGATATCTACACCAGCATTCGCCTGTCGTGATGCCGCTGTTATCGGTCGTCCACTTGATGCACTTCTACGGTAGTTGTTGGATGGCGGAGCAGTACGCCCAGACGAATGACTTCGTGGATATCCGTAATCATTTCGTGGAGCAGGCACAGCATTCTCCGGGAAAACGTCAGGTCTTCGATGAATTTGTGCAGCAGCGACATTTCTCAGTAACGGCGCTTTGGCAGCAGTTGATGTCGAAGGTACCCTTTGTTGAACAGCATTCATGGCTGCAGCTGAATTATACGTGAATCTCGGAGCCTGATCAATCCTCGACACTCGTGCCCCTTGGGGTCGGACAGCAGCACTCCAAGCTGGCTGAATAGAAGTGCTAGCACCCCTTCTGGCAGAATCTGCCATCTCTCTTAGTGAATGTACAGGACGCGGAACACATCTGAAAGTAGAGTTCAGCACACGAAAATAGTCAATAAGGTCAACAGATGAACCTACCGTCTCGTCGTTTCCACTGGTGGAACTGTAGAGTTTTGTATACGCATATCCTCAAGAGAAACAACGTAACGACCAGTCACAGGATCGAGAACTGGCTGAAATCGATGGAATGGAATCGTAAAACATATAATGAATAACACATAAATAGAAACTCAAAAGGTATCGCCTTACCTCGAGCGATCTATTCGCAATCATACGTATCGCTTTAGACGCGATTGATCTTTGATGGCGGAGGGTCCTAAAACAACGTCACTCAGCTATTACGAATTAGATCATGTTCTACTATGGGATCTAACCTTTTTATACATGAAACCTAATTCAAAACTAAATTTACTTACTTCGAAGGGCCAGGAGGCACCCGACAGATATACTGTCGTGAATCTGATGGTACTGATGATGAGTGCTCCTAAAATACTTGCAGAATAGAAACGAACTTATTACAGAAACAATAAATGAAGGTACGCTCTGAGATCTAGGTCCTTACCTGATATTGAGAAACTGGCTCACGATTTACGAAGGCTTCTTTCACGATTCGCTTGATATCCGCTCTTTTATTGTGCTCGAATGCTTCAACACGAGAAGCACCAAGATCCTGAGGAATCGCGACTGGCTGTAAAGCAACTGTTAATTTCCATGTAATATCTCTTACAATCTCGTAGAAATGTAATCCTTACCTCATCCAAAGCAGGCTCGTGATTCAGTGGTATTAATCTAGAGGAAGATGTACCCGGATGCACAATGGCAGCAGCTGGAGGCAGTGTATGCTTCGAGGGACCCGGCCTCGACTGGTATGACGCTCTCAGAGGTTGGAAACCTTTAGGTATTCCCTGCAACCATTACCATGAACTCTTCAATGACAATACACACAAATAATACTATTGAACGGTATGGAATAGACCATTTCATCTTGCACACGCCATCTCTGAAACCACTGCCACGAAAAACATCGTCATCATGCCGCATTCATACTCTGCGACAGTCATACGACACATTTGATGGAGCTCAGCAGTGAACTTTAGCATGCTAGCACAGTGCACTTGATTATGTAATTATTGCCACAAAGTTACCATGTCGCACAACTTTGTCGCAGAGTATAAATGCAACTTTACTTCGCTTCATTTTCTTGATCCTTTCGTTTTCCTCTACTTTGAAATGTTTCTTAAATTTCAGAAACAGGAGTTCTTTGTCACCCCGTCATCATCTACTCGTCAAAATGAAAGTTTGTCAGTCTTAGGATAAGCGTTGTTCAAATACGATTTCCTCCAAAGTTATATAGCGCCGCAAAAAAAACGTATGCAAGGATGGCACATCTGCAGCGAACCGACATCCTACTTGGGAACAGGAAAATCCAGGAAAATACATACCGTTGATTGAACCTTTTGCTGTTCGGCATAGTTCGGCGGAGGTTTCGCAGCAGCTTTCGGACCTCGCTTAATAACTGGCGCTTTTCCATGAGAACCACCCGACTGCGCGTAGAAGCTGCAAAAAGAGAAATGCCAATGCCGACAATGCACGCGAATAGATCCAACGAGAAAGCCTACCATTTTCGCTCAAAGATACGCATCAAACGATTCGATAACTGGCGAAATTCATCACGCATTTTGTCATCCCACCTGAAAATATGTTAGACGGAATCAATCACGAAAAACAAAACGCCAGAAACGAGACAAGCCACTTACTCCTCATAATCGGGAAACAGAGGGAACACTTTTCCGAACTGGATATCCTGGATATATCGCGTTTGATCTGAAAACATGGTTTCACCATCA
Organism: Trichostrongylus colubriformis; assembly: GCA_963978905.1. Classification (NCBI taxonomy): domain Eukaryota; kingdom Metazoa; phylum Nematoda; class Chromadorea; order Rhabditida; family Trichostrongylidae; genus Trichostrongylus; species Trichostrongylus colubriformis. The sequence goes on along the minus strand of OZ022261.1, from coordinate 29,210,153 downwards.
CTTTCAAAACTGGAGAAAATTCCAAGGAGCTTTTCGATTATTTCTCATATCAGGCTAATCCCTGTAAGCGCTTCGTACCACGATAGGAATGAAAAGTAATTGCGAGAAAAAACTGTTGCACGGCACCGTCGACAGGCATACGCCGAGACACAATGCCATAAAACCCCACTTGAACTCTAACCCACAAAATCTTTCATGTCCGTATAGATAAGTTTATATCTTCGAACGTACCATGACTAGGACGATCCCGCACATCGATAACAGTTCGAAAGAACCCATGAATATGAGCCCCTCTCGAGTGAAATCGATACAAATCGCTGGCAAAAGCTTCGACCGGCTTATATCTCGTGTCCGCTTCCAAGACAGCAACGTTGGCAAACGGAAAGTACCGATCACAAGCCTTTTTATAGTTGACAAACAAGTACTCCTTCTTCTGTGTAGGTGAGAGATTTGGCGGGAAATACGCTGAAACAAACAAAGAGGATCGACAACTCGTCCACTGTGAATGGATTCAGAAATGAACACTTGTCATAGCCTTAATAGTCATTACGAAGCAGCCGATACATATAAATTCTCGAAATTCACGATCTTACAATTACAATGACGGCAACACCTATGTTGGTGGGATACATCCTCAAGCCGCCTCTTTGTGGTATCCCGCGCACACCTTGAGCAACACTCTTTACGATAGTATCGTCTAATAAACCACAGTTGCGGGACGGCCAATACCAAGGCATAGGTACCCGTATCGTTGTGGGACCGTGCCCCACCTTGATGCCGTGATCCCCAGGACATTATCGTCTCATTGCCACTACATGTAGGAGAGAGAACTTCGTCTCATACAGTACCAGAGTAGTTGTGGGACGCAACAACATCTAATCTACACCAACAGCGATCATCAACAATGAATGAAGCTTCTGTTGGAGGTCCTCCTTATTATTGCTTTTTGTTGTGTCATTTGTTGATTTAGTTCTGCCAGAGGTTTAGACAGGCCAAGTTAGGCTTGGGGTCTCGCAACGGTATGCGCACCGTACCTTTTTGCGACTTGTCACATACGCAGCGGGTTATTACTGTCTACCGAAAGCATGATATCGCACGTTTCTGCAATAACAAAACCTCGCACCGCGCACACTCGAAGACTGATAAGTTCCTAGTGAGTTCATATAAGGGTTAGTCGGTCCAATTCTGAAACTTAAAACGACCCTCTCCAAAAAATTAAAAAGTCGCTGTAGAAACAAGTGTAGAATTCTGAGGCACTCACGACGCTGAATAATTTTAGGCGGTGGTACGGCTGACTGAGCGAGTTCATCCTCATTTGCGTTCAGAATCGCTTCCCGTTCCTGTTGGCCTCCAACAAAGTACTCATGATCCTCCAACTGTACACCATCCCACTCGTTCTCATCGTGCTCCTACACAGATAAGGGATAACGTCAGAGAGGAAGTATAGATAATGAAATCTTCAAACGTACCTGTACTAGATATGCAAGGGATTCATCCTCTAGCTCTCCGTATAAAGATCGCCGAGGTTGCGATTTGGATCTTGATCGAATGCTTGGAACAGGTCGGTTAACTTGCTGCTGTTGTTGCGGTACAAGAGCCTGATTTGATGGTCCCTCAAACATTGCCATCGGTCTCACGTCGTACTGTACAGGCTGATCGTGTTCCATTTCTAATGTCTGAGTTGTATGTTGAACAATATATCGCACTCGGCTAGGTCCACCAGCCGACATCATCGTCGGCTGAGACTGAGTGGATCGGACAGCATGCCGCTGTGCAGCTTGGATGTACTGCTGAGGAAAGCCCGAAATTATTTGGGTGGGCGCTTGCTGGATATATTGCTCAGGTTCTACGGACGTTCCTAACATCTCGTCCACAACCACTTCATGTGCAGCCACTTGTAGACTTCCAACCCCATTTCTCATCATTTCAATGTCTCGTTCCTCATCCGTGAGCAAGTACACTTCTTCGATTTCACCAGGCTGCTGTAAAACGGGTTGTTCTGATCTTGCAGGGAATTTTGAAACAAACGAAGTCTGAAAAATTAAAAATCACACCTGTTCAATTCCATGTATTTCATGATAATTCCCATATTCGTCCTCATAAACCTCGTTTGTTAAAGGTTGTATCCACATATTATCATCTGTTACCATATATTGTGGGAAAGGACCTTGTGGTTGAGTAACCACATCTCTACTTGGCCCCGGTTGTCCATGGTCAGGGAAGAAGGGGGTCACATCGGACGCCTCCATCGTTCGCCCTCCTGGATCGATGTTGGGGTCATTGGACATTCTGTAACAATGAGATTTCGTTGGAAGAAATACTTCTCTTGTGCAGTATTCTGATTTCCGATCACTAAAGTCATATTAGGTCATTGTTGATAGTGAAACGATTTTTCCATGATTACCATGCCCTAAGCGCATTGGCGTGGGCGATTCATGTAAAATGAATTATACCAGAACTGTGGTTTGTAAAATGAGCAAATCATGAAAAAGATCAGCTGTGGGGCCGACCAATTAAGCTAGAAAAATAGGAACTACTTTGGAAATCTATAAAAGAATCATAACGAAAATGTCTTAAAATATGAAACATGATGCGCCTTGTGGCCGCTTTCGAAACGACATCAGTTTTGAGAGGTTTTTGAGGGATTTTCGAAAATTATCAAATATCTACGTGTAGGGCAGTATGTGGGCGACAAAATGGCATTAAGGTCTGCTTTTAATTATTACTCTAAGAAATAAAACAATAAAAAACGGAAGTACGGGAGTGTAGCAGGCGGCGGTTAGCGCAAGCAAACGCTAAAGATGCTAGACACGGTGATAGAGCATTGTCGAATTAAGATACGTAGAGAAATGTATATTGCCGATAGACGCCATTGACGGCAGACCCGGTGAGGAATCGGTCTACGATACATCACATCCACACAGGAGACCTCGTCAGCGAGCGGTCGCAGAGCGTTCTCAAAGTTAGGGAGCAGCGGCTCACCACAATTCCGTGGGTCCTATGAGGAATACACATGAAATCTTGATGAAATGTACCCCTGTCTTGGCGTAATCTCAACACACGTACACTTTAGATGTTGAAAAAGTACGTTTGCGAGTGATAAATCAGGTCTGAAATCCGTGGTTTGATTACTGTTCGCTTAATTTGACTACTCCACGTGCGTTCCTTGGTTTCGTATGATGGCTGTGACGCGACCGCACGCATTTGAAGGACAAAAAGTTGCAATGGGAGACGCCAATGGGTTCCCTCTGTGCGCCTCGTGCGGTTATTCTAACTATCTCTGGTATTCCTTAAAATGCAATTTTCACTTTCCAGAAATAAAAACAGTCGACATTTGGAAGGACTGTAGTTCATCCATTGAATTCAACAATTTTTGACTATGGCCATAGTACCCATTTCCGTTTTCGAAAGTTTTTGTGGTTGCGAACAGTTGATAGGGTTCTTTACAAGTGCACATAATGAACAATGATAGAACAAAGACCCACCAAAAGCAGATTCCTTTTTTGTTAGGAAAACACCCCATCTTACCAATCCATGGTTCTCTGCAAAAATAAATAACTATTGGTTAATTATACATTTCATCGTTCTCATAAATATACATTAAATCACCTCCATCATCCGAAAAGTCGGATACGCCGTGATCCTAGCGTCAGCCCATATTCACTGTAACACACGTTTCATCACGGAACTGCTTAAAAATTTCCAAAAAATTGCTTTATTTGAAAGATTGTACTTGGGTGTTAACCAGGGTAGTCGAAATTTTTGAAACATACAGCTTCGCACTGCCTATGCCCCCTTCTAATACTCGATCACTTTCTAATATCATGCTATGAATGCATTCCTACAAGCATCCTCAGTCCTTAGTGGTATTTCACGAGTTCATAATTAAGCTATTTAACTAATTTAAATGTGAAAATAAAAATGTGTTTACGATGATCTTGACGATCATTTGCTGATAATTTCTCGAAATGTGTTGATCTTTGGTAAATTGATTTTTGCGTCGATAGAAATTGATAGATTTTTGCCCAGAGCACTGACGCCTGCTCAAGTCATCAAAAGGAGGGTGCACGAACATTTACACTTTTTCCCATAGAGTGATGTACAACCTCTTTGCTTCGGGCTACAGGCAAAGTTTCGTGCGGAAATGAAGTTCCCCAGTTTTCAGACATGCGGTAACGTGGGCGGGGTGGGGAGAGCACTGGGAGCAGAGCGATGGCGGTAACGTTATCGGTACCGCAGTGTAAGGAGAAAGGTAAAGTGGGGTGGCAATTATCTCCCCAACGGAAACAGTTCAAATTTTGATTGGCGGGAATTCAAAAGTGCTGCAGGTTTTTCCAGCTGTATCTGATAAAGTAAATTCGAGAGGGGAGTAATGAGATCATGGAATTTTCAAGCACAGTCCCCCTAAAAATTCGGGAGGCAGAATTAGAGTAACAATTTTTCTTGAAAATGCATATTATTTTTGCCACGCCAAAGCATACACCGTGCGTCGACACTTGACTTTTAATATATGCGTTTGTGGAACAGTGCTCGCGCGGTCTTTCGGCTATAATATCCGGCACCGAATACCGAAAAGCTAAAATAAACTTCTCACAGCATCAGTTCCAGATGCTGGGATCAACAGGGTATGTCTTTGCGTGCCCAAACAATCTCATCATAACCTGTAAAAAGCTACTGTCGATTTTGTTAACGGGAGTGATGGCAGGCTAGAAAACCCGAGAGTGGACCCTTTCCTCAATATGGCACTCTAGGGACATTCTTTTCCCTCTCATTGACTTCGATTGTAGTCAGTCATCACAAGTGCGCAAAGCATAAAAAGCAAGCTCTTACAAGTAAAATGCGATCTCACAGACACGGTCCTGATCATCTTTCTCAATCAGGCGCTGCTATGGACTTATAAGGTCAGTGGGTAAACAACCACTAGTATCATATGATAGTGGACGCAACAGGTTACATAGTTGCCAGCTATGCGTGCGACAAATTATCACTGTCAACAGAAGAAAATCAAAGCTCTCTGTGACGAAACATGAGCATGGGAGAGAGTGACATTAGGCCCGTTCATATTCGGCGCTAGCAGGGCATCGCTGCGTCACACGCGGTTCATACTCAACGCTAACAGGGCATGGCTGCGTCACACGCGGCGAGCAGAGTGACGCCGGGGTTATGAAGAGACGACGCAGGCGTATCGCATCGCAGAGTATTAACGCGGCCTTAGGACAGGAAAGTCATGTCGTGGCGTTCGCCGTGCAATGCGATGGGTGCGAGCTAGGGCGCTATATTTATCTATCTACTAAAGCGATGACCGTGTCCTACTAGTAAACTCAGTCGCTATTGCTTTGAGCCAACTGATACAGCACCTCCAGCTCGCACCAATTGCGCCGCGCGCCCAACGCGGTCACGCGACTTTTCTGTTTCAAAACCATTGCCTGGGGTAAGGAGGAAATGGGACTGGCAAGACATTGTTTGTGAACGAATATGCCAGTCCAGCAGAGGTGATCGAGCTGCGTGCAAGCTGGGAACGTTATATGTCTTTGAGTCCTGGAGAGATTTTTTTTTGCCCTAAAGGCACCAGTAGGGGTAAGGGAAAACTGAGATCTGGGAGGACATGTTCTCTGAAACGGACCCTCTACTTCAGAGGAGGTCACATGTGGTGGAAATCGCATTTAAAAAATGCGGCTTGGGTCTTATGGCGACCCCGCAGCTCGGCATGCCATGCGGTCATGCGCCCGGGCGAGTCGCGGTCGAGGGGCGGGACAACGATAGCGGTCGGCTGGTTCAGACTTTGGCCTGTCTTCAGTCCACTCCGGCTAGTGACGGCGAAGACGAGAGAGAAGGCGGATTTTTGGGTTCATATTCCTTGGTTTTTCCACAGTTTCATGTCGTTCTTTCTCTACTATTATGTTGCTGAGCACATCTATTTTCGCAATCCCTCATTTTGCCGAATTTACCCCTCCCGGTGTAAATGAAGCGGGAGGAGAAAAAAACACACCAGCGCGCGCATGCGGCGCTTGTGGGGTGACGTCATAGCCACCGCGCGACGCCGCTGGGTGCGAAGGCCTGTTCTACAAACATTGCCCTGCAATGAGAACAACTTTGCTGTCACTTCACCAAAGTCATGAGATGTCGTGCCCTTTTCTAATCTGTGTCTCCCCACATGGTTATAGATCGGAAGAAGCACATGCAGCCTCCTGAAACTTCTACATGCGAATCCATAGGGCTGGAGAGGCCAGCCACACCAAAGACGAAGCAAATGCAGCTTCCTGAGACTTCTTCATCATTGGGATGAGGCGAATCCATAGGGCTAGAGAGGCCAGCCAACCAAAAAGGCCACTGAGGTGTAGGAGTAAAGGTCATCGCTCACCGTCGCAAGGCGCGGTGGCTGTAACGCCACCTAGCACGCGCCGCATGCGCGCGCCGGTGGGCTTCTCCGTGAGCGAGATGAAGCACAGGACAAGAACGTCCGATTGCATCGCGCCGCAGGCCGCGATGCGAATCCTATTCGTAGGATACAAACCCGTTGCCTACAGACCAATTCCATCTTCACTTCCGCTGAAAGCGGTTAAACTTGAACCGAACGAGAACTGATGCACATACCCATGTTCGTCTATGTTAAAGTTGCGCTGCCGATTGATTATAAAGGTTTCTGGGGTTCAAATACGGAGCTGATGTATCTAATTGCCATAGAAGTGAATCAGGCAAAACCAGTCCGCGCTGGGCTAATGGTCATTTCCGGGTTCCGTCAACATGAACGATTGTCTCCACTAGTCTAGCATTGTAGACAACTCTCCAGATGAATTTTCGCTTGAAAGCTTACAGCTAGCAGCAGGTCCGAGGGGCGAAGGAAGCAGTCATCGGCTCCTTGACCAGGGATCGATAACCATCGTCACTGTTCGTGTTCTCTGATGATGCAGAGGGAAAAGAATCGACAGGTGGAAAGACATATTTTTTTTGCAAAAGAAATGCGAGTCTGGAAAAGATAGACCGTGTTTAAACTCGGGTCGAAAACAGCGCCACGAAGGTCTTCATCGCAATCTCGCAGCGCAACGTTTCGAACTCAGCGCTGTGGCGGGCGAGTGGATGTGAAAATGGGCGACGTTCTCGAATGACTGGCTCAGCAACTCGCCGTCTGCATCATCCCCAGCTGCTAGTGATCAAAGAGGGTACGAAAAGGAAGGAGGTCAAAAACACGAGGATGGGCGATTTATTTCGGGTTTTGGCCGCTTCATTTCGTTCTTTCTCTGCTGTTGCGCTACTGAGCACATCGGTTTTCATACCCCACAATGATACCACAAATGGATGGAAAGATCGTCGTCAAACTTTGCGATTTTGCGATCGCGGTTCCGCACGCTAAGTTACGGCATTCCGCAATCTCAAGGTCGTGGTACCGCGTGCAACAAAGTCGTAGAAGCGCAAAATTGCAGAAAACAAAATCGCGAAGTCTGACGGCGGCCAATGTACATAATAGTGTAATAACGCTAACTACATAACTCAATAAAGACCGATCACAAGAGATTTGAAGAAATTCAGAAATCAAAGATATTGAAAATCCATCGCAAATGAAAAGAACAAACTTATAGGGCCGTACCTGTTGTGAAGCCGTCGGAATAGAATAAGAATCAAAAATAAGTAAATAAATAAGCCGTCAATCATGTCCATTAAAGAAAGGCGTGTCGAGATGATCCAACGGTCATTTTCTCCTGCTGTAGTACATGCGAGCAAATGCAGATCTCTATAACCACAATGATATGAAAGGAAAACATGGGGAGCTTGAGAACTGGTAAACTATTCTGGGTACTATTCAACCAACTACCACTGCCTCATAAATCGTTAGTTGCGCAGAAAATGAATTTGCTGAAACTTTAGAGGTTGCCTGGGGCGCTGACCATGGAAATGACCTTCATTTTTAGCGTTGACGTCAATATGGTGCAACTGCATCAAATCAGTGCAACAAAATTTCCTCACCAAATTCTTTTGAAGCTGTCACATAAGCGTAATTCAGGATGCTGAATGCAATAAGTGCTGATGCTGATGCAGAATACGGCATTTGTTTTAAGCGCAGACGCCGTTTGGCTCTTAGATAGCGCCAGTCCTGTTCATATGGGCTGGGGGAGATATGTACCCATTTTCTCGCTGTCTCTTTCCCCTGATACTATCCTACAATTATCAATTTTCATATTCAAATGTTTATTTTCATATAATCCTTAGCAGAGGATTGTTTTTTCCTTGAAAAGCCTAGGGAAAAATAGCGTCGGACGCCACTAGTGTGTTGCCCTCTGCTGTGTTAGCACAGCTGTGTGACGCTAAATTATTAAATGCTAAACGCCTGTGATTCACATAAATGTTTTATTCATCATCAGCCCCCAAAAAGAGTTTTGAACGAATTTTGTAAGAAAAAGTTGTCGCACTAATTTGGTGCTTGTGCACCCGGTAGGCGAGGTCATATTCGTGATCATCGCCCCTAATAACACTTATGGTGAATGTTTCAGCGAAACTCATTCCTTGTCTACTCACGGTTTCTGAGATGACTGGATAATGCTCCTTTTTTCTTAAAACGGAATCGAACACAGCAATTAAGTATATGCATCGGTGAGAAAAATGATCTGAAAAGCCTCATATTCAAACGAACACAAACGACGACCTAAAGTACCCTTGTGACCTCATGCAACACACTTGTCCGGCAGAAAATACCACCATCTTCGAGGAATCGCCGATCTGAAAAAAAAGTTAAAAAGAAAATGTGGAAGTAAAGTAATACTGAGAAAAAGCCTCATCATCAAACTGAAATCACAAGCACAATCAGCACCTTCTTACCTTCTTCCAGTGGAATGTTGCAGAAGCCTGGAAATCGAGGGATCTCAGCGATTTAAGAAGAAATAATGGGCGTTCAGCCATAAAAAATACCACCCGTGTACCTAAAAAATCTGTCAGCATGTTGCATGTACTGTATGGGGAGTCAAGGGAGGCAAGTGTTCGTCGCGGGACGCGTCATCGTTCTACCTCACCCAGGGTCAAGCGTCCAGTTGAGGAAAATTTTCGAAAAATACGACCCCCCCCCAAAAGGGGGTCCCAATACGACCCCCCCCCTTTTTTCAGGTTCCACTTCTTCTGTGGTTTCTACCAAGCCAGTGCGATCCATCACGGAAACAAAAGCTTAAAAAAACACTAAGACCAAACCAAACTCCTGACAAGAAAGAGAAATGAGAACCCAACAAAACGCAGTAGTCATGTTCCAAAACAAAATCGACAGGAATAGTGAGGTACACAGAAAAGGAATATAACACTCACTGTACATGGCAAAACTTTGAGTATGTTTCCCATGCATAAAAGAGGATTATGAAAAGGAAAATCCAATGCATTCAAAGTTATGGATCAGACAGTATATTTGCGAAAAGTGCTTGCCATTTGAACATGCCTGATGCCAAGAGGACCGTCAGAATGAGGTGAAATCAAAGTAGAAGTGTTTTCTGTAGCAGGCAGAAAAAGTTCAACCAACTGCAAAAGTGGGTGTTCCAAGGGATCCGAACCATAGTCTTCATCCTTTTGAGCGAGACACTTACCTCTCCGCAAAGCGATTGCTGGCAATTCTTTGGTTTGTGGTGTACTTGAGCCGACTTTCGTCGAAAAACGGCCTCTCAAAAACACTTCTCACAGAATCGTTCCGCGAATTTGGAATGCAGATTCGAGATCAGCGTCCGAAAATGCATCGACCATACGTGTCCCATTCCGAATGGCCACTTCGACCTCGGGTCCTTCCCTTGTAAATTTGGACACATTTGAATACTTCAAACTTTACCTAGAGCCCATCTTTCAAACATCTGTAAACTGTTTTCCTAATAACTTCCTTAGACCTATCTATTGACTACTTTCTTTCCCTTATGGTTGCTTAGTTCTCGATATGGGTTTCCAGTTGAGGGTTAGTTGAGGGGAATTTCGGAGTGTTTCACTTCAAATGACATAACTTCCTTCAAACTTAACTACATGAGTTCGTTTGGGTGAAGCAGAGTCTGCGAGGTTTTTGCTTTCGAATGACTACCTGAGCTATGCCATACCTCTGAAAGGAAGCAAGTTATTTTGAGGGAAGCCAGTTGAGGGCCAGTTGAGGGGAATTTCGGAGTGTTTTACTTCAAATGACCATAACTTCCTTCAAACTTAACTATATGAGTTCGTTTGGGTGAAGCAGAGTCTGCGAGGTTTTTGCTTTCGAATGACTACCTGAGCTATGCCACACCTCTGAAACGAAGCAAGAAAAATTCAGAAAAGCCAGTTGAGGAAAGCGTTTTTTCGTCGAATTTGCGAGATCATCCCACGAATCTTCCCAAAAATCGATTCATTGTTACTGAAATTTTTCCAGCATGCATCCTTCGCTCTCGGAGGCCTAGTGGGAAGGCGAGAAGCGTCGGTCAGCTTCGCTGTGGGATGCGCCATGCATGAGGGTTTCATCCACATTCTCAATGAATACAAACGTTTCTCCGGTCCGCGTAGTGGCCGCTAACACTAGATTACGTGCTTGCGATCGTAGTGAGATACGAAATAAGTCCATATCATCTAATTTTTCGTTTTCATCCCATTGTTTCTAAAGTGTCCATTCACGGTGGTACCCGTTTATAGATATCGCTTTCCACGGTTAATCGGTGAATTTCGGAGGTGTCTCTGTACGTGGTTTCGGTGTCAGCGGGCCAACAGAAGGGCTATTGGCGTTCAACGGTTTCGTTGCGGATCGCGCCATGCATGAGGTTTCCATGATGATTAAGTTAATCTAGTTTGGGTTCGAACCCAATTAGTCAGTTTTATCATTTTTCCCTTACACTTTAGACTCTCAGCCTGAGAAATTCTGTTCATCACTGCTTACCTCAACAATTACGACCCCCCCTCCTAGCGGACCAAATACGACCCCCCCTGTTGAGGATTCCTCAACGGAGGCTTGACCCTGACCTCACCCTGCGCGGTCAGTCTACCTCAGGCCGCCTACACTTCGAAAAGGGTCATCGTTACTACTTTTACATGGAGATTGGGATCTCCATCGATGAATTTCGATGATTCTCTCATATCAGCGCCATTTTCTTGGCCGCAGATCAACATGTCCGCTTTCATCGGATTCATTCATGTGAACATCGTCAATTTGTATAAAAAAAACTCAAAACTCACACTGAAAGCTTGTTGATATGACAGTACCGCTACAGATCTGACGGAGCACTGGACTACTATAACTTCACCATTATATGTATGTACCAGACGTGTGTTTCTAGTGATACTTAACAAAGATACGCTTTTATACGTGTATTTTCACGGGAAATTTCACCGTTGAAGGGATAAAAAATTCACAATCACCACTAGCTCTTCATTCCAGTCCTTAAGAACAGACGAGAGGCACAAGAAGTCGGATGAGGTCCTGGAAATCAGATGATTTAGAACGGTATGTCGTTGCAAGACTCCATTTATTTCTACCGAGAAAAACGAAAATCTAGGAAGGGATACTCAAGGAACCTACAGCGTCTCGTGGGTGAAACCACGCTAGTTCATACCATTCCACTGAACTGGGCTACAAACTACTTATCTAAAACGGCGAATTAACAGCTAACATCAATCTACCTAGAAAGATCCTATCAGAGTGCTGCCCTTTACGGTAAGGGAGTGCAGTATTCGCGTGTGGGATGCGTCATCGTCCTCACCGAATTTAGGCAGTGTTCCTCAAACCGCCTGCATTTTAAAAATCATAATTGTTGCTGCTGGTATACGTCAAAGATGTATCTCTGACTGAGCAGCAGTTCACCCCTTCATCAAAGCCGACACGGATCACTTCAAAAATTCTTTCTGATTGCAAAACGCTCAGTTCTTTCCAAAAGAAAAGATTTTTTTCAAAAGCTAATTAGTGAAAAATGGGTAACGTGGTTTTTTTTTGTTAACGTGCAATAGTAGTCAGGGTGCTAAATTGTAGTTGGGGGGAAGGGGGGCTTCCCACCCCCTTACCCTTGGAGTAAAAGCTCGGTAAAGTGCCCACTTCTGTGGACAAATTTATGATTATACAGGAAGTACCAAAAAGTAATTTTGCTTACGGCTCAAATCCGCCAAGTGTACAAAACCGAAGTTAAAGGAAGAGATAAAAGTGTTGGGGTAGATATTCCTCAAACGTTTCCATAACAGGAACAGGCTGTGGCTCACTACTTTCGCCGTCATAAAAATATGGAGCTTTCAGCGGGCACAGTCGGGCTGTAGAGCACATACGGCATTATGGTCCGCCCGAAACAGCAGAGCCACCTACCGTGGCACGTCTTTCGTGGGGAGCTTCCTGAAGACTGATCCTTCAGATGGAAGTCACAAAGCCCTCGTTGCTTGTATAACGCTGCTGTGATCCAAAGTATCATTTTTCATGCCTCAAACCTGCCTCCGGAGGGTTTTTAGTAGCAATGGCCTGTTATTGTTCCTGGAAACGAAGGGCGCTGGGAACCCGAAAAAAGGAAGTTTCAAGAACATCATCCAGTATGAATCCCCTCAGGTTTCCATGATGAACCCTTCTTAGCGAGGATGTGGACGAAGGCGAAGATTTCGGATTTTGCCCAGTTGAGGTGACACATCTTGCACTAGGAACAAGCTCCCACTCCTGCTCGTGCAGAAGGCTATCACGGAGTTTAGTGATACGATGAAGTCTGCTCTTTACTTTAGCGATGAGAGTACCTCGTCAGAATAAGCTGAAGTTCGAATAATATGGTGTTGAAAGTGGAGGAGAAAAAATTACTGTTTTCTTGGCTTCCCCTGTATACCGGTATTGACTGAGGGACGACAGTACGACAATGAGTGTCCCCCCTCCCCCCCCCCCTGCCCAGTTGCCTTAACGAGAAGTCAGATTGATATTTTTCAATGGAAACCATGAATGTCATGCCACCTGATGATGATTAATTCCATATTTGGAGCTTATATTACAAATATGTTTGGAAACATGTTAGCGCGAAACCAGCCATTGCTCTGGAGGACTCATATGAAATTGTATTGAATTCTTTCCTAAGTTTTACTTTCATTATAATGAAAATCAAGTTTTCGAACTTTCGAGCTTTCCCACACATATCTGTATATGTGGGGGCCTTCGATAGTTCAAATGTCACGTGACATCCTTGACTTAAACCTTCCTGAATTTTTGCAACAATGGTACTGTAATCGTGTTAGGGTTCCAACCTCCTGCTTCTCTTGTTTTTCAGGAAACTACCTTTTGCACGAGAGTCTAGATTGGTGGTCATACCAGAGACAAACGATCAAGAAATGGTTTTTCGTGGGCTATGCTCTGTGGCGGCCACGTCACATCTCGCTGCTCTCTGATAAGAAAATTTCGGGGCGAATGTAATGCTCCGGACGGCACCCGGAACATGCCTTCATTTCAGCCTGTTCCTTAAGTGCCTTGCTTTTGCATTTAAAAGACTGTTTTGATTTTTAAGCAGTAACTTCCTTCGTAACAACCTACCTATGTGAACGGGACTGTCATGGCCTCCTATTCTCCTCCAGGGTAACTAAACCGAGTGCTTTCTGCCCCATAGGGTGTTTTCCTTCTTCATATGTATTTCAAAAATATAGCACTGGTATATATCGACAATACAGATAGTCTCGTCACTTTTTGAAAGTATAGAATGTCTGCCAACATTTATCGCAACGTTGGCGACACTGCTACAGTTCTTATCTGGCCGGTTCCGTCACCGGCAGTGAATCTGTCCTTCATTCCTGCTTCTCAGCTATTACCCCCTGTCCTCTATCTCTTTTTTGAAATTCAAAATTCTAACCTTCTAGTGCCATAATGTCGCGGTATACATCAAGAGAGCTACGATCTCACCATGTTATACACTTCTTAAAAAAATCCAGGATTCTTTGAAAATTTGAATTTGGATACGAAGCGCACGAAAATGATGTCTTCGTTATATTGAATTGTCCTGCACATGAAACGTGAATGTGGGCTTTTCAGTATTTTCAGAAGCCCTACTGGAGGCAGGTATAAATGGAGCGAAATGCGTATTTCGCACCGTCCAATGCGCTGATAAGACGCTAATCATCTCCTCACAAAATTTCCTACTCTGATATTCCCTTTTAAATAATTGCCATCAATTCCTTAACTGCATCCTCTTTTCGAAATTTCACTTTTGTTTTGTAAAGGAAGATTACTCTCAGGTAGAAAACAACCGCTTCGTTTCAGTGGTCACCCCAAACCGAGCGGGTAAAATGACTCAGGACAGCGACGGTGAGTTGTAACCGCTAGCGAATTTTTTCGCTACAATAAATATTTGCTTTGAAACTAATCGGCGGTGTCTTTCCTAAAGTGAGACCACTCATGGCTGACGCATAATTTTTATGAGGCGAAAATGCACCGTGTGTCGATTTTCCATTGTTTCTGTCTATACAGAATACTATAATGGGTGGTGTGGACCTTGCGTCAGGCTTTCACACCGCCAGTCACGGCGTATGACGCCATGCGCGCGAGCTAGCGCCGCTGTTGTAGTTGGGTCCTGAAGCGATTCCACAGCAACGCAGGCCGTACACCGCGGTCCGAGTCCTGGCGTAAAGATGCACACCATATCATGAGATGGTCTAGTTTTGAGACGCAAGCAGTGTTAGCAACACTTCAGTAGTCCTTGCGTACGTTGATAGTTTTCACTGCAGTGAAACCCCCTCATAGCATTATTTCTATACGGAATCTTCTGAAGGATTCATAAAAATTCTTTCTCCAACTTCTGTTCTGGTAGAAAAGGGTATCTGTGGAGGTGTGTCAAGATACCCGAATAAGGTCAACCACGCTACGCCACACCCCTTCGCGTGTGACCATTTCACAACGGGACTAACAAGGGACTTCCATGCACCGTGACTCGACTCATTGCGCGGTGACCCACTTCGAGTGGGATGCGCAGCCACTATCCGCCATAGCGTAGATAGCTCACTCCAAAGCAAGTGTCACGCCTCACAATTCTACGATACTGCAATTTGCATGTGTTGCCATACCATTGCACAATCACAGGAATTTTGATATGCGCAGGGCATTTCGCTGGCAGCGTAATTCTCGGTTGTTGTTATAGCTAATGCCAGCCTTTGCGATTCTGCAATTTGGTGATTTTGAAACCGTACTATTCAGCAATGCTGCGAATCACGAAATCGCGAGGTCTGACATCAGCCATATGGTTCTTCAACCATTGCGTATCCCAACGAACGAGTGTGCTTCGGGACCCTCGAATTGGGTCAGGCCACGCAAGGAGACGGGGGATGTGCCCTTTAGCTCGCCCCCACTCGCACGGCAAGGCAATTGCCACTCGCGGTGATCCAAGTCGCGTGGTGCGATGACCCAATTTGAGTGTCCTGACGCACG
This sequence comes from Trichostrongylus colubriformis, assembly GCA_963978905.1. Classification (NCBI taxonomy): domain Eukaryota; kingdom Metazoa; phylum Nematoda; class Chromadorea; order Rhabditida; family Trichostrongylidae; genus Trichostrongylus; species Trichostrongylus colubriformis. Next base: position 29,194,822 of record OZ022261.1, on the reverse strand, counting down.
CTTCCCCAATCTACTGGTTAAGATAGTATCATGTGCTCTAGAGCTATTAGGATGTCCATAAAGTTCGTTGGCCATTCGTATTTTTCAGAGCTTATAAAGATAACTCACCAAGTTGAACTTACAGGTCCATAATATAATCTCCATGCATACCCAGCGCCCTTCGCCAACGATCGGGTAGAGAGGCAACTCGATCCTCCCAAAAGCCGGCCGGCCGCGACTCGACGCAGTCCTCGATCACGTCCTCGAGGTCGCCCTCGTTCTTCAGCTGTTTTCCGTCCAAGAAATTTTGCATGGACCGGAAGATGTGGTAATCATATGGACTGATGTCCGGGCTATACCGTGGTTGCGTGACCGTCTTGATGCCCAGCATGTCCAGAACGGCCTGAGTATCTCTCGCTTTGTGGGGGCACGCGTTGTCCCAGAGCAACCACGGATTTGCAAGTTTCTGGGACAGGGCGGCAGCTTTCACCTTGACCTTCTGCGATTCCTTAGAGAGGGTCTCTGCCGTCACTGTGGCATTGTTGGGTAGGATGCTGTAGTGGACGACGCCACTGCTTTTATCACTTATCACTGATTTTTATCGTCGATGCTATAGTTTCCATTGGTAAAGCAAGTCCACCATTTTGACATCCAGTTATTAGAAGGGGTGTTATCACCAAACTGCTGACGCATTCTGGTCGTGGCCTGACGTCTGGAGATACCCAGGTTGTGGTAGTCGTGGTGACTATCACTCATCTTCACTGCTTTATTGTGGTAACAGCAGGAGAGGAAATTGAGAGCTAGCCAGCTCAGAAGAAAGCCCATCGCAAGTACTTTCAGTATTGCGAAAACATTATGCAAAATCACAACGCGTTGCGTAACGCGACCCTGTTTACAAATAGCCAACGAACTTTGTGGACACGCTAATATTAATAAATTGTAGAGCGTGATTTGTGGTTTTCAAGTGGAACAAAGCGTGTTATCGCAATGAAGGAAGGAGGAGTGGAGGAATCTCATAAAAAGTGGCACACTTAAGTATCTCTGAAGGATCTTTGTGGGGTCACTCTGTAAATTCAAACGTACTTTTGCCTAAGCCCTAAAGGAACAAGGAAGGGGATTCTCTTCCCTTTCTTGGCTTGGGTAAAAATGACGTCCATTGTGGGATGCCGCTACTCATTGCGATAGCACCGAATAACGTTTTATTCCTCACATGAGCAAAATCTCCCATGACCGTGTCGTTTCCGTGCACAGCCATCCTGCGAAAGAACTAGGGACCGAACCTTTTCACTAGGATTAGTCTTGATAGGGGGAGGGGGTGTCTGTTGCAGTTACTTCCTAAGCGTCATTGTGCGCATTTTCAAAACAAAACGTCAATTTATTGCTAGGAATCATCAGGCATTACTCCCAGGAATATAAATAAATGAAAATTACGAAGAGAGTGGAAATCTTATTTTTACATCTGTGTTAAGATCTTCTGGCGTTGGTGTTTTCTGCACCAATACATCTGGCGCCAACGCAAGTAAAGCAGGATGGAGATATGGTCATCACATCAACGGAATCAAGTCATTTCGAAAGTCATCATTCATCCAGTCATCATGAAGAGACTCGAGTCTCTGAGTCCCACCATTACGTTGAAATGCATTCATCCTCTGGTCATCACTTTCATGCAGAGACACACGAAGAGAGAAGCGATGATTCGCACGGCGACACGGTAGGGCAGAATCATTACTTAGTTGAAACTTAAACTTTATTTGAATGGTGAATGATACTATAGGCTTTGGTAGTTCTCCAACACTTAAAAGCAACATCCACAACTGGTTTGTTTTGAGAATTTTAGAAAATGGCTTACCTACTTGGAGTAGTTTTCGATGCTTTCGGTGAGAGGGTATATGCAGTTGAAAATTTTAGTCAGGTCGCCAAATTTCTCCTGTTCAATATTCACCTCTCTTTTTCAAAATCATGCCTCTTGGAAGCGCAGGCAGCCGGTAGCAATTCGTACGGCTTTGGGTGTGTTCATCTACGTTTCGCACTGTGGCGCGCGAGTTACATACGACGCGATGCGTACGAGCTGATAGAGCCGTATACAACTGGGTCCTGAAGCGATCACACGGTACTTGATCGTTCTAAGACCCAAGTACCACGACCTCCTGGCTAGCAATGTTCTGACGTGAGGGTACACAGTTTTATGTTCGTCAGCTCACGACCAATGAGTTCACTGATGATCTCGGCGGTGAGCTTTGCGTGCTGCTTTCGAAAAGCATAGTTCTGAATGAATGCATTGAAGTCAACGAAATTTTCAGGATCATGCTCATATCGAATATGCTGATAGAAAGAATACCGTAAGTGAACTGATGTAGGAGCACTGAGTTATTGTCGGATGCTGCACATATTAAATGACCCGTTTAGGGGGTATCGGCTATATCAAATCTTACATCTGCGTCTGGCCGTTCTAGCCTGTCGAACCACACTCATCAGCAGGTACTGAACACGTTACTGGGATTGTGCTGAAGAAATTATTTACTGTTCTTTCAGAGCTATGACCTGCCACCACTGGATTCCATTGCATATGAGAGCGAATTGCATGAAAAGTATACTCATGGAAAAATTGGCAGGTGCGTCATTTGTAAACTTCTCGAGGATATTAGGTAGCCTAGTGATAATTTAGCTCCGGTTTTTATACCAGTTTCTGATTGGATGAGAGCTTATTTCGGAACTGTGAGAAAATATGGTTTTATAAGATTTATGTGCAACAACAAATAGAAAAAGAGTAATAAGAGGATAAATGAGGGCTGGACGTAAGGAGCTGTCGAATGAACTTCTTCTAGAGGCGTGTCTCGGTGCGGTGAGTAGGGTTTGGCACGGTGAGAGTCTCCCAATTACCTGGGGACATCATCACCGCACTTACGATGTGTCCAAGCATTTTTTACGATATCAGAGGCCGAGATCGACAGCCAACTTCCAACTACCGTATATAGGGGATTACATGGGGCCCTGAAACGGTAAGGCATTCCCACTTTGCAATATTGGAGCTGCCGTGTTTTCCGAAACCCACAGAATTTCAGCTTCTTACTGACATTGTTCTGAAATAACCTAGGTAAGGCGTCTGACATCACCGGCTCGGTCCCTACGTAAACTTCTCGATTCCGAGGAGATTAGCTAGTCTAGTGGTATTTTAGCTCCGGCTTCAGTCAATTTCTGATTGGATGAGAGCTTGAATTTCGGAACTGTGAGAAGATATGGTTTTATAAGATTTATGTGAAACAACAAATAGAAAAAGAGTAATTGGAGGATAAGTGAGGGCTGGACGTGGGGAGCTGCCGAACGAACAACTAGGAACCTCCCAACTTCTTATTTATAGGCTTTTTTTAGAGGCGTCTCTTGGTACGTGAGTAGGGTTTGGCACGGTGAGAGTCTCCCAATCACCTGGGGACATCATCACCGCACTAACGATGTGTCCAAGCATCTTTTACGTCTCAGAGAACGAGATCGACAGCCAACTTCCAACTACCGTATATAGAGGATTACACAGTAGAAGTTTCCATATCGGGATAGTAATGACCAAGCTGCCTGTTGAACCCGATAAGGGAGGAGTAGGAATAATGCCGACGAGATTTACCCCGTTTTTATGTAATGAGACTACGTATATCGCGTTCTATTAACGAATTCGTTTTCTACAGTTACCGTTTAGAGTCATAAGGTGAGAACCGCATCTAAGCGCAGGGGGCGATGTGCGTTCGTGGCCTCGTTCCTTGGGGTGCGGTCGATTCACAATGGGACCAGCAAGACACTTGCCGTGCGCGCTAACGCAATTAATGTGGCGCGGCGATCCAGTTCGAGGGTCCTGACGCATACCGCAAACTTGGAGCACGGGATAAGGACCCCATGGTTAAATAAACCACTTCTACCGTAATGCGGATCCCACCTTCCCCCGCGCTGCACAATGAGGTTATTCCATTCAACCCGATGCTCCTCACCTCTTGGCTCAGGGGAAATGTCATTCCTGTCCTTGTGTCCTGCCGTGGACATAGCGCCTGCAATAGTTTCATGTGATGCTGAGCGGTCCTTCCGTTGATAATTCGCTGGTTCATTTGTATAGCAGATATTATGACAGAGCGAAGGATGAGTTCGCCGGGCCTCCTGTATCGTCTTTTCTGACCGAATGGCATGGACTTATACAGGGAATGAAATGTGTCGAGACTTCCTAGCAGAAGCATCTTCGAGATCGTGTGTTTCCACGAAAAAAAAAAACACTTCGCGAAAATAAGACAGGCTTTTTTATATATCACGCGACTTTAATCGGCCTTGTTTCAGTGAGGGAAGTGACTCGACGGTGACCGTTGTATCAAGCCATGCGCAACAAGTTGAAGATGTTCACACGCCACCTGTGAGTATAACATATACACCTCAAATCAAAGTAGTTCGACTGAGAATTCGCTACAGCTAAATATTTCACTTTCACAAAAGGACTTGCTTTCTGGTCTTATAGTCTGCTTAACTGATAAGGTATGCTTGTTCTACTGATGACACTTACAACACTTTTTTGCATCTTTATTGATTAGACACGTGAGCATGCGTCTCAGTCATCCAGTCCACAGTATTATCAAATATAAAGGAAAAGGAGAGTACTTCCTGTACTTAAACGCAGCTGGTACGGCACTCGTTAGTACGAATGACCATAGAGGAGGGCGTCAATCACGGAATGCTGTCACAGACCTGACTTTCAGTTGAAACAGGACTTTTTATCTATGTCAATTTACTACACAGCCGGGTCAACCGTGGCTTGAGGATTTATGGAGACTTTTTTTTAATCATCTGCAGTAATCCTTATCCTCATCGACGACCTCCTTCTCAGTGATCTTTACGCTGATGAGGAGATCTCCCAAAAATGGTCGCTAATCGATAATTATACCTTGTACTGGATAGGTCGTATTTCTCAGAAATTTTATTCATCACAACGCTTAAGCCGGCTGCACAGTTCACACGGTCAAAACGATGTGGTTTGGCGTCAAGGAGTGGACTCGACAAAATATAAAACAGCGGCTTTGGCGATTCTTGAACAGCCTTCTTTTGAAACTGGAACATCATGGCTTGATAAGTGCATCTCAATCAGACCAAGAAGGTGCATGCATCGCATTCTGTACTCGGAGTGATGAGTGTACAGTACATCATCACAAGGGCGTCCATCCAGATAGCAAATGTCAAAGCAGATAGTCGGACTAAACCGTATTAGTTGAACGACTCTTTCCGTGTCCGCTCCAGCTGAGTCAGTTGCTCGGTCACGTTCCTATATGACCAGGTAGTGGTTGCTCTTCTAATCTTTTGATATTTTTATTCAATGCGTAGTCTTTGATACAAGCCAAGCTTTCGTAATGGTTGTACTCACGTGAAGAGATCTGACTTATCGTAACGCGTGCGACGCAGCCTCTGCTTCTATGTGCATTAAAATAGAACAAATAGACTAGCAAATTCTATAATGTTGTTGAAATTAAATTCGGCTTATGAATAAGAAAGACCCAAAATATTTTTAGAAATTTCTCACTGTCATAGGAAACAGGAGAAACCAAGCTCGTCTTTCAGCAATTTCGGAAGAAACAGGAGAAACCAAGCTCGTCTTTCAGAAATTTTGGAAATTTTGCTCTGTTAGGCCGGGGCATAATGTCTTGTTAATGCTTCAAAAGTGACTAATATCAATCAATATGAATGCCACTGTTTTCTGTGAGACCTGTCCAATGCAACGGTAGCTCTTGAATGCCCTTGGCCCAGATCTTCGAAGGCTGCGAATAGAAAAACACTCTCACGAGGATTCCACCTCAGAGTTCATCGAAGTTCTTCTCCTTCAGATGATGTTTGAGAGCTCTAAATAAGTCGTAGTCAGTAGGAGCGAGATCGGGAGAGTACGCAGGATGGGGCAAAACTTTTCAGCCAGCTCCTTGAGTTCATCCTGTGTTATCTCTACAACATGTGGTTTTGCATTGTCGTGCTGCCAAATACCGCGTTCTCACTGGATAACGCTGACGGAGACTGTCGGCTGACTTCTGCAGCTGGTCAGCGTAGAAACTTGCGCAGTATCACTGTGTAGCTCAAACCATGCATGCCTGAGGAATTCCATTGCCAGCCGAGCAACACCCTTTTTCTTGACTTTTTTCTTGAAACCCTGGTCTGACCTCAGGCGGCAGCAATTCTGAGGCGGGCAACCATTAACGCTTCCTTGTATCGTTTATATAAAGGACCCAGCTTTCATCTCCGCTTGTAATTTCTCGAGGAAGTGTGGTCAAATGAGGACGATTCAGCCATGATTGACACACAGTGACACGATTACCTTATTCGACTTGCTGTGTTACTGAGGCACCCATACCGCGAAGAGTTTTTTGAAGAGAGATCACCAAGGCGTCTGCTCACTGTAGTGTGGGATGTTCCAGCGTAGTAGATATTTCTCGTGCTGTCGCTTCGAGACCTCCGGGAATTTCACTGCCGATGGACGTCTTGTACGTGGTCGATCAAGAAGACTCGTATCTCCGGAATCAGAACGGTGGAACTAACGGGATACAGTGGTATGATGGATGACGTCTTCCCCAAACGCACCACGGGTATAAGTAGCTGCTTCCTTTGCGGATGTTTCAAGAGGTACTCGTAGTAAATGACGGGGCGAAGTATGGAGTTTCAGCCGGGGCCTCCTCATTTAGCTCTCTAAAGGTTGAACGGGAATGTACTATGTCATCCGGGTGGGTGTTCCACGAAAGGCATGGGAGCGGTATTGTAAGAAGGGATTTTGAAAAAAAAATTATGCACCAACCTAACAAATAACCGATGTAGGCTCCTTTATACAACTGCTATGAGATTTAACTGTTAGTCTAGGAAATTTTTGATATCTATTGTCACTCATCAAACATCTTCTCTAGGACGTATCATCCTGTTTGAAGCTCTCACATGTTTAGGTAATTGGCGAGGGAGTAAGGACACCTATAGCGCCGTACCGAACTCCAAGTCACGACGCTGTCATCGAACAATTCAAGAGCCTTCATTATAAACGTGAAGTAAGCTACTTACGTCACCATTCACAGCAACTTGGCAAAATCACACATGAAAGCGAAGTCCTGCTCGCTGGTTGCTTACGGTAGAGATGACGCCGTGCTCCACTCATACAGTTCGGAGACCACATGCTTTACCATTGTTGATGAATGATCGACCCAACCTGAGATTCCATTAGAAAATAGGTTTTCTTGTGTGCACCTGCACCTGACTATTAAGCTCTTGATACTGTAAAAAGCGAAAATGCTCGTTTGACATTTGTGCGACCACTTGGATAAATCAATTGATTGGCTGAAGACAACAATGACAATAGTGTCGTGCGCTTATCACTGCCCATAAAGAGCGCCAAATTCTTGCAAAAGAAATGCAACAGCTAGAGAAAGGGCATCTCATGATCCTTTCAACATAGCAAAAAGTAACATTAAAGTGTTGATCGCCAAATAATTACTCCTTTACTATCATATCTTATGTAAGGTGCACTGCAGCACTCGACAACTATTGCTATCAGTAAGTCCTCCAGTTCGCGGAACAAATGTAGACGGACAGATCGGTCTGTCATTAACACGTTGGCGACATGGCGTCCCAATGCTGGGACGCACGTTTCCTGCCGCGTGGGACCATGCGTCTCAGTGGGATGCAGCATAGAAAATTTCTTCTATAAATTAATTTGAGATCCACAAAAAAAATCGGTTTCGATCAACATGCACAAGGGTATCTAGGGTGAACATGGTCCGCTTACATCTTTTCAATAAGTTTTTTTTTCATGCTTTGGGTACATTAAAAGTGATCTTCTCAGGAAAAAGGGGTTTTTTCAGAAAGATAAGTCTGACCCAGTAATAAACCTTCTAGTAACACACATAACAAATAAATTTACATTATAGATAATAATATCAGAAGTAATAGTTAAACTAATAATAGATAACAAAACTCCAAATTTGCAGTGATCTATTGAACACGTATTACAAAAATTCCACAACATGCAAAACACATTCTCTCATTCAAGCTCCGCGCGATATTTAAAATTTTGCAGCACTTAATATGCTCAATATTTTGTATTAGCGCTCAAGATAGGCGCGAAATTTAGCGAGTTTGGAAAAGTGGTATGAAAAACTGCTTTGGGACAATGCGTCCCAATGTTGGGACGCAATCGTCGGCATAGGCGAAGGCGCGATGTCCCACGTGGCATACACGTGAAGAAACGCGCGGTCTTCAATGTGTCATAATGGATGCATCCCTACTGCGGCACAAAGCTTGGTCATTAGCACGCTGCTTCGTGCTTATACAGCAGCAGCATGCTGCTGCTGTATAAGCACGAAGCTGCTGCGACAGTAGGCAGGCTACAAACTTCACCCCTTTCCTAACGTGGTTATTAGAAGCGGTAGCAGGCACATGATCTGCGTCCCTGTCGCTTGTCTCTCCCTTCAGACCCCTTTCCCGCCTCTTCTAGTGGGTCTGCCGCCGAGCGCTTTCATGAACTCTTGCAATAGCGGTATTCAAGATCGTCCGCAAAGCTGAAATTGTTTTGAACGGGTTTTCCAAATTTCTCCGACCCCGCTAGCCAATTAGCCCTCAATATCTTACCACTGAACGTGATAACCCATGTAGATTACTGTGAAATGTACCCTTTGAGGCAGTGGTAGAAAAGATTCGGACGAAACCTCAAAAAGTTGTGAGTAAGAAAGTCGTGGCGCTTAGTAGTACGACGGTCGACGGGTGAAGAAAAAACGGAAGGAAATCGTCAGGAACTCAATTAGTAGGACTCCCTTCGCACCGTTGATTCTGGACGCAACGACCTTCCCGTCAGGAGGCTGGTAGTCCGGACGAGTTTTTCTTTGGCATGTCGCCAACTAATCAATGCGCAAAAATAGCGTAGAAACAACACAAAAACGCAAAAAGGCATCCCAACGTTGAAACTAAGACAATACATGAGAAACAATGAAAAAAGAAAAAGAAAAAGACTTCGCAACCCATATGAGTACCAGAAATCAAATATCAGTGAAAATGGCAATCAACCGGCACGAGAAGAGCCTACGACATGCCTGCTTACAGTAGCGAGTCCAATTGTCTGCAACACTCCCGCAGCTCCTTGGCCACTCCCGTTGCAGCCAGTCGGGAATCACGTCGCTGGTAGGCGGTCTCGCTACTCGAAATGGTCAGCTGTTGACGGCTACACCGTCTCCACAGCTCAGGGGCGCGCTTTTCTACGGGGATTTCGTCACAAATAGGCTTCTCAGATCCCTTGTTCCCGTGTGGACGACGTAATTTAGGGGTTTCTCATTAATCACACTACCCATACCACTGACTTTAAAGGCATCTAGCGTAGCCCACACATCTCAAGACAACGTGATACACGGTACCTCTGATTGCGATAGTTTTCTGGCGTACTAGTTGCGCAGGGACATACGTTGCATTCTGAAAGAAATGACCATTACAGTCTGCGGCATCTTCCGTACAACAAGAGGAAGACCATTCCCACTTGCACCACGATCACTCTGCTGAGGTAACGCATGTCAAAGTCACTCACTACGTTTTTGATTCGAGCGTAGTTCTTCCGGTTTGTTTTTGCAGTTTCTGTTAAAAGTAGATGAGATTGACTTCTCCTGCATGGAGTGCATTTAATATTTTTGTTAGCACGCCGTCATCAGATAATACCCACGTATGCTCAGAGTAACTAGCAGTTCTGCGGAACTTCCTTGAAGTAGTAACTATGGAAAGCCCGCGAGCGTAGACGGTCAACACACGTTGCTGAGCCTATCTGCTCGGGGGAGCTTTTTTAATAATCATATACTTCCGAGATCGAGTCCTACACCTGTTGCTAAGTATTTCGCTTACTTGCTCAGTAGAAGAAATATAACCCGTGTGACTGCTCTTGAAATGGGTCATCGCTGGCGATGTGTGCCGTGATAGTCCCGTTACGAAATGGCGCGCGGGTGCGGCTGCCGCCTATTCGCGTAACCTGAGCCGATCCGAATGTCCTGATGCCCATCTAGTTATATCGAAGGATAGTTATGTAAATATTGAGATGGGCAGGGAAGTTTTCAAAGCATGAGTTTTAGGAGCACAACGACAAGCTCGAATTACTTGAGTACGAAGAACTTGGATTCGAGCCACTTCTGAGGATGATCGCATCAGAAGAAGCCCGCGTTGAACCGCATCAGCATCATCATGATGAGTATCATCATGATGGAGAGGATCACCGTCGAGAATCACATCATCACCACGGAGAACACCACCGTAAAGACGACGGCATCCGTCATCATGATGTACAGATTACTTTTCTTGTTGGTTACTACTGACTGTTCTTGCGAGCAGAAGGGAGTGGGGTATCCTGTCTATGACCATGGGAAAAGAGCGAGTAAGAAAAAGAAATAAGCAGAATAAGACGAACGGAAAGAAGGAATCCGGGTATTTTGGAATGTGGTTTTATCAAAACTGATGCTGTTTCTGCTCCCGAATATAGTCAATATTTTGATCATCTAGTGTTATGACCATCACCGACACATAGCAAGCTATTCCAATAACTGGTACGGTGTTGCACCAATCACCTCCCTTCATGTTCAGAGCGACGATGACCAGTTTACTTTCGAGAACGTGGAATACGTCACTGAGAAGGGAAATACACCTCATCTTTACCATGAGTCTGACGTCGCAGTCAAGGAGCACGACTACGAGGTATTGGTTAGCCTAGGAAATTTTCCTCCGATGAAGCGTGCGGCTGCGGTTCAAGACGCGCACGATGTATGGATGCGAGTGATGTGATCATAACGTGCGACAGGACACTCGAACTGGGTCAGGTTACGCAAAGGGGCGGCGGTCGATTTGCAACGGGACCAGCACGGCACTTGTGGCGCGCAGTGACTTAATATGCGTAGTGCTAGCGGCGTGAATCAATTTGAGTGTCCTGTCACACATCATCATCAATAATGGACATATCAATCGCTTTCCAAAGCTAAGGTCTAACTTACACTAGAGAAAGCGATTGTACAGGGTTGGCCCACACAATGGAATTGTTCTAAAAGCTGGTTTTCAGGCCTCTTATCAGCCGGAGCACACATCGCATGGGAAACACATTACCACTACCACCACTACAACAACCAATAAGCTATACGACCCTTACGCAGATCCGATAGGGACGCATCGTGACGATGTAAGCGAGGAACTAATAAAGCACGTGGTGGAACCGATGATTCGTGAGATCATGCAAGCAGCAACGCCCACGGATAACTCCGCCCACTTCTACGAAACACGATACACTCCCACTTCTGCGAGTCATACACACCAAATGAATACGGGAGTGGTCAGTGGGTGTCGGTTCCTATCATGCTGATTTTTCTTCAGATTTGAAGTTACATGGATTATCGCTGTTGATTTACAGAATGCGGCTGAGCACAAGGATAACTACTCATACTATGCACGCTCGGTGTACGACAAGGATCATCATCACCATCTTGAATCCCCACTCGTGGTCGGCAATGATAATCATCGTGAGAGCAATGAAGTCAAAATTCGGACTCCTATGCATTCGTCCGGTCATTCGACTCTGGTTCGCAACAGTCAACGGCCAAACGAGGATCTTCCACCGAACACAGGGGGTAAGTGAAGTTGGCGGACGAGTATTATTGGAACAGGTGATACAGATGAGGTCATCGAAGCACAACAATCAAACATTCCAGTTCAGAAGAGGTGGCAATGCTCGCACTGAAAAAGCGGGGCTCTGGTTCTTATCACAGTACTGCAGTATTGCGAGTCGTACTGCTACGCATACGCTAGGAACTTTCTGTAGGAACGACGAAGTTAACACCTCGCCCGTCTGCATAAATCCTACCGGCTAGTAATGCAGGGGGCGCGAAGGAGTAGGAGTGAAAAGGGGGTTTTGGGTTCCTAGTTCACGGGTTTTTTTTGGCCGTTTTTTGTTTCGTTCTACTTGTACTGTTCCACTGCTAGGCCACCCCCACTTTCTTATCCTCCAATCACTACTATATATAATCCGCTTGTCTGTCAGTCCGTGTGTGTGTCCGTCTGTCTGTCACGAAATTCATATTTCGCGTCGCACCAAAGCTGGGACCCTGAAATTCTGAAATTACGTAGGGGGTTCAAAGGAGACATTAATGGTGAGGGACGAGAAGTGATAGCTATGATAATAGCTGATAAGCAGCCTCGAAAAGCGAATGACGGGAAGTACATACAGTAGCGCTCAAAAGTCTTCGGCCAAAACTCTTTTGTCATAACTTTTTTTCTACTTGACCAAATTTGACAAAATTTTAATATGTGATGCCTGAACCTATTGCCAACATTTCCTTCTGCTTGAGTGCCGCTTGACACTTTTCATGGTTTTTTACAAGAATTTACTACAAGACCACCCAAAAAAAAGTGAAAGGCTCGGTCAAGGGGAACGGCTTTCTTTACAAAAACAAAACGAGCAAGCCTCAGAGAACATTAATATGTTGTAGAAAGACCACGACTTTTGATGACAGCGGCATAGCGGGACGGCATAGCGATGGTACTCCAAAAACAAAAAATTTCATATAACCGCGTAACCTATACCGTTGAGCGCCAAAATTATATATTAAGTATGCAGTGTATCCAAGTGCAACATACTAAAATTTCTCTTGGATCGGTGCAGTTGCAAAAAAGTTACAAGTGAAAAACCCCAAGTGAAAGACCATTCCGCCGAAGACTTTTGAGCGTTAGTGTACGTCGCGTCACAGCAAAGCTGGGATCCTGAATTTTAGACACCAGTTGGCTGGCGCACATTACTACGCGCGAATGATGTCTATGGGGTGTAGGTTGGGACACACGAATCTAGGCCGTGACCCTGTACCAGCCTGTGGCCTTTGACCTAAGCCTTAAATAATTCAGACAATTTGTTCATGTAAATCGTGTCCTTCTTGCAAGTCTGTTCCGTTGTATAGTCAAATTGTCTGAACTATTCATGTCACAGGGCAAAGGCCACAGGCTGTCACAGGGTCACGGCCTAGATTCGTGTGTCCCAACCGTCACCCGATGTCTATGACGTGCAAAATGGGCTCGATGAAAAGCGACTGATCCATATTGCTCACAAATGCTTTTTTATCACGTCACTCCAGTGCACTTTCCGATTTGAAAGTTCTGCTGAGAGAGGGAAAGGAAATTTTCACTTGATTCGATGGTCCTGTCGATCAAACCCTTTTTGCGCAACATCGGCATTTGCAACAAAACATTCGAAATGAATAATATGAAGGTATATCACTGAATACATCTTTGATCCAATTTTCCGGCCATAATGTGTTCTCCCTCGCTGGCTATCAATTATGTACCATGAACACTTTACGGAAGCTACGTGCAGTTCTTATGCTGCTCAAACAGTGTGTTATAACAATCACCATATATTGTCTCAAATACGTTGTCAGGGAGAGTTTACCGTCACTATCCATATCAGTTATAAAGAGTGACACTTTATGTAAGACATGATCAGAGAAAAAAAAATAAAAACTTAAAAGCGGCAACCATGCGATCCGACTGGTCAATTCACAATCTGCTTAGAGGAATCGTCCACGGAAATCCCCTTATTCTAATTCCCTTTAGTATCAGTGTATTAAATAAAATACTTCAAGGAAAACACAAAAAGAGTGAAAAATTCCTTTTGTTCTGATTAAAAACTTGAAAATATGAAGAGCATGCAGTCCGTTTGGATTCGAAAGATCTTGCAGTTGAGCAAATAGGTTCTTGACGGTTGGAGACGCAGACAGCAATGGGGCGCGTTTCTTCGCTCCCGATTGCTGTCTGCGTCTCCGACCGCCGTCCCCGATCGCGCATTTGCTCCTCAGCTCTCCAGGGCCGACACCCACGTGGACGCCACACCCCGTCGGCCCAGATTTTAAGGAGCTATATCTCAGCCGGATTGTAATTTTTCGTGGGAAGCTTTGCATGCGCCCCTCAGTAAGCAGAAAGAAAAAATATATGGGTAACAAAGGAACTCTTTTTTCCGTGGACGATTCCTTTGATTTACCCCTTGTGGTGTCTTCAATCGCGCTGAAGCCTAAAGGAATTTCGGGTATGCTCGAGGCTTAAACTTTCATGAGAGATTTTCACGAAATTCAGCCGTGAAGGAACTCCTTCACAAGCTCGAGACGAGGCAATACAGAAACGAGATCCATGAAAAGCCACGCAAGGAGATCAATATCTTCGAAAGCCTCGATGACAATGTATGTTTAAGTATTCCACCGCTATTATCAACTGGACGATTTCGTTTCAATCACGTAAATTACTACTTTTCATTCAAGGCGAACTACAAAGATGAAGTGAAAAATCCGGTGCCGGTCAAGGAGACTCATTACCATCAATTCCACGAGTTACGTTATCGTCAGCCACGCGATATCTCTGGAACTGCTTTGAAACTTCATCATTACGAGCATAAGGATCATAGCAAGACACACCATCACCACGATCAACATTACGAGCATAAGGATCATAGCAAGACACACCATCACCACGATCATCATTACGAGCATAAGGATCATAGCAAGACACACGATTACCCCCAGAGTCATGCTGATCACCATCTCCAGCATCTGACTACAAAGAGTCATACTCGAGTAGAACACGCCCATGATCATCGCGTTGACGGACGTAATCATGATGATTATCACCACAAACAACATGAAGAGCGCTATGACCAGGAATATCGTAACAACGAACACCGTCACGATCGTCAGGATAGTTATCATCGGTACGCTGTTTATGACCATGGTCATCACCAAAAAGTACATCATCATACCGGTGTTCACCACAAGCAAACCGAATACGGCTACCAACCGTCGGAAAGCAGCGTAGACCCGGTGGATGAGAATCAGCTGAGCGTTTCTGAGCTGACACACGTGTTCGGAGGTGCTGCCAGACTGCGTAAACCGGATCACAGTGAAGTACATAAAACCCACAAACGAACTACGTCTGTTCATCGTATAGAAGACGCCGTACACACGGTAAGTCTTCCTCTTTTATTTCTTTACGAAGATAGTTTCTTAGTGGTGGAAAAACGAAATGGTTGAATTACGAGAAATCAGCTCAGTAGCAACATTAATTTTGCTGTGACTACAGCTGACCAAAAGTTGGTAAATTCCTTCGTCATTCGGCCCGGTAATACGTTTGTGGGAGCTGGTGGGACCTTTCTACAGGACAGCACTTTATTCTACAAAAGCGGTGAAATGAGATTTTGGTACACGGCAAAAATCGCATTCATTTCTGTGACCATAGACAACCTGTCGCTATGAGCTATCATCCATTAGGCCGCGCTCATACTTTGCGGGGCGGGCGGCAGGGCATGGCTGCGTGTCTCTGCGTCTCTGTTTGTGCCATCCTGTCTCGTTGCCTGCGTTGTCTCTGCGCGTCTGTGAAAGCAGCCACAGCCTTCCGGCGCAAGGTATGAACGCGACCTCACGAGTGCAAATCATGACATCGATGTGCGACAGGCTACTGGTAACGTCAATGCTGCAATTGATAAACGCATTGTCTTCTTATCCACGGTCATAGACATCAGAGTCGTCGATAGTCAAGCGCTTCAGTTTTGGACATACCAGCTTGGAAAACTGTAATTGATCGAAACGGCTGAAGAATTGAAAATGAAAAGCTGCTAGTACGGCTTCTAAAGAGTCTCGATAGCTGGGAAATGGAACAATTGCTTGGTGGGCATGGCTGTTCGTCTATCTTCGAGTACCCTCACACAATGAGAACCCTTCTATAGATTCTCCGCCCACCGATGAACCCACATTTAAATTGAACCCCCTTCTTCTGCATCCAGTTGAGGATGGTAGTTTCACTAGCCTCATGGTGAGGCACAGTTCATACACGAACGAAAAGTGAGCGGTCTTTCGGCTCTCGTGGAGAGAAGCGCTATCGACGCAGCCATGACCAGATAGTCACTCAAAGAAGGTTTTGATTGCGATACTGTGAAATACATGCTAGGATGCTATAATGGAATACCAGGATGGAAAGCAGATACCACAGTTCGCGCCTACGCACAACAACTTTGAGCGCTCAGCAGGGCCAACCGACAAAAGGGGAGTAAGGGCTGAGGTCACCTTTCAATACAACATCCAGTCCCATGTTGCTTCCACCACTCACCATTAGTTTCACGAATTGGAAAGAACTGTGTTGACCCCTACTGCGCCCATTTCATTTCAAGCTTCTACCGGTCCGTAAGGGGTGTATATCGTTGGGTCGAAATTTCGCGTTGCCGTGTCGCGCACGCGACGCCTCCAGCGCGAGTTCCAGCGGCCAGTTGGGATTTCTGTCTGGACGCTAGAAGGTAATATTCCGCGGCCAGTTAGGATTTCAATCTGGACGCTAAAAGGTAATGTTGCGAAATCCTTCATGAAAAAGAAATCATAACAACAGTAAAAATGGCAATGGGCGGAGTACGCAATCGTTCGCGAAAAATCCATGCGCCCTCGCCGCGCCGATCGCCGAGGGCGGCCGTCCGTAAGCACTGTCAGCGAGAACGGGTGCTCCGAAAGTTCGACGTGGTCGATTTACGACTGGCAGAGGCAGGTGGGGTGGGGTCCACGAGGTCGAATTTCCGCGCGGCCGCGCGCGATGAGCGGCACAGCGGGTGCGAGTGCCAGTGGCAGGGCATGGCAGACTTCAAGCGAGGCAGTGTGGTATGGGTGGAAAGCGCAGACGTGACGCAGTCACGCTCAGCCGGCCGATCAAGGGCAATCGATACGGAGAGTCGTACGGGGGCGCCGCGAGTGAAACGCCGCGAAGCGGAAATTCGACCTCGTGGACCCCACCCAGGCAGGTGTTGTTAGAGAGACGGAAGAAACTTGGAATTTTTGTGGAGAATACACCAATGACCATTAGTTGATCACTGAAGTAATGAGTTGAAGAACGGTCAAATGGAATGTCTTACTGCTTCCCGAAGAGCCTAATCTAAATAGGCCATAATTGCAGAGCAACGTTGGAGGAAATGTTATGGATACGAGATCTACTGCCGTCACAGTGCATTCATACCAGCCGCCCACCGTCGCTGCTCCACCAGCTCAACATCAAGTGGCATCACCGGTCCACCACTACACACCCCCACCTGTACAACATCATCTGGCACCAGTAACATCACGTAACTATTTACAATCACATTTGATAACTCAACAGATACTTAAATTCTACTGTTCAGCTAGAGTGGCTCCAACAGTTGCTCCCGTGACTGTTGCTCGTATGCCTCGCAAAGCACCCTCGGATCAGTTCAACTCGATCAGAGTTGTGAGGAATGTCCGTGATTTCGTCAACGTTTACGGGAAAAAGATGAGTTGATATGTCAAAACTAGACGAACGTAGATCCCGAATAGCCTCTTTTCTACTTCTCTCCCCACGCTCAAAGATCATCGGGTGGTACATATCTGTGGATTATCATGTACTCAAAGCGGATTTAGGACTTCCAGTCAAACCGTTTCGAGAAGCCACAAGAAGCCGTTTCGCCCCATCTGTCATCAAGGAACCCTGTTGTTCAAACAGTAGAGGAACACAAAGTGACTTCTCACGTACAAACTTCGCCGAAAAGAAACGTCGTCAATACTCACCAACATGTTCAAAAGCAGTAAGTGGCAAGAAAAAATGACGAGTACGGGATCGAAGATAGCCTGTTTTCAGGCAAACCGTCGTCCACACTAATGATCAGTATTACCCAAAGGTAAGATTAGCATGTGCTACTTGTTAGAAACTCTAGAGTCCAATGTGATGCCTGGTATACTGTGTAGGCTTATGGCGTTTGCCTGGTAAGGTGTTGTGCGCAACAAAGTAGGCGGCGATTCGACGAATTAGCTAGATGGTGTTACCATGTCATA
This sequence comes from Trichostrongylus colubriformis, assembly GCA_963978905.1. Lineage (NCBI taxonomy): Eukaryota > Metazoa > Nematoda > Chromadorea > Rhabditida > Trichostrongylidae > Trichostrongylus > Trichostrongylus colubriformis. Next base: position 29,176,997 of record OZ022261.1, on the reverse strand, counting down.
CGATCGATTACGGTAACGTCACAAACGCGACGGAGCAGGGCACCCATCGGAAGGCCCCGCCCCGTCGTCCACCACCTTGAGGGGCTGCATCTCAGCCGGAGTCTCACTTTTTTTCGCGTGGAACTTACATGCGACCCTTATTGAGCAAATACAACATAAATGTAGTGGGTGGCAGGGGAACTCATTTTTCCGTGCACGGTCTCCTTGATTATGGCAAATCTTTAACTAAGTTCCGTGCTGGCACTGTTAAAACATGTCAAATGTACGGCAATGTGCGAGAATTAACATTCATCATTCGATAATATATCGCCCGTGAATAACATTCATCATCCCTCGTGCAAAATGTTTCAGGGAAAAAAGCTTTGACAGTCATTGCTGTGACGTTGATAACAAATCACAGACCCTGACCAACTTCCGATACGTCGGCGCCTGTGAGTGCAGCCTTGCGATACGTGCTCAGCACGTTCATAGTTCTCCAACAGCCATTCTGTCCCATGGTACGATGTCGGAAACTGCTGACCGACAGCAGTGGAGGGGTTAACCGAATTATAGGAACACGCGACTTTTCTGTTTCAACTTTTCTATCAAAGTTTCAGCATCCCAATGCATGCCTCCTCCCGTGACCTGCCTATTTGAAATTCCTGTTTCCATTGTAAACTATCATTTGCCAGAAAAATAAAAAACAATAATTTACAGAACTCAACTCAAACGTTCCATAAGTATTGAGGGCAACAAACCTATTACATCTATTACTGTCTTGATCCTGAGCAAACTTAATACCTGCGTTTCATATCTAAAAGTCCACCTTGCATCTTCAGCTTATGGATTCCCCATACATTTTGAGGAGCTGTTACGTGGATAACTGAGTTTCTCACCATCGAAAGTCCTCTAGAAAGTGTTTCCGAGAATGGTGAGACTCTGAAATGTTTTTTGTTATTCCAAAGCCTGAATCTTGTTCTTTCCAAAACGATAGGTCCACTTGTGAAACTATTCCCGTTTCACCACAAGTATGAAACAAAATCTGATTGGGCATACATACGGTCGTGGTCAACATCGTCCTCTCAATGCCTCGCGGTATGCGTCTCACTCCAGAAGAACAAGTTCGAGTGCAAGCCATCGTCGAAGCTGGATGGTCACGTAGGAAGATCGCCGTCCGAATAGGTCGGTCTTACAATTGCGCCATCTTACAACTGCCTGCAAAATCCAGGGAGGAACACTACAGAGAGAAGAACCCTCGTGGCCGTTCACGGAAGCCCTGCAGCCAAGATTAGAGAATGGTTGGACGCCTTCTGTCGAACTGTACGATGAGCCTCAATCGGTTGCCGAAGTCTCTTTCTGTGGGCAAAACAACCGTGTGGATCTCTCAGTCCCTTGGAAATTTCACAAGAGAGACTATGGAGCGAGTCCCGAGGCTCACAGAACGTCACAAGATGGCTCGCTTTGAATTCGCGACTAAGAACATTGGAAGAGATCGGTCTAAGGCACGGTGCTTGCGTTTTCATCTTTTTGATGTTTGCTAAGGTCTACTTTGTTTGAGGTGATCTGGAGCGATGAAAAGAAGTTCAATCTCGACGGACTGGACGGTGAAAGGTAGTACTGCCGGATCTGAGGAAAGAACCACTGTCTTTGTCGAGACGAAATTTTACATTCGTGGTGGAAAGGATCTACAGCGATGCCAAGCAGTACAATTCCGTTGAAGAGTTGAAGAAGTCCATTGTCGAAATGTGGACTGCTGCCGGTGCAACCGTCCAAGCCAATATAACACGGAGCATGCAGAAGCGCTTGATTGAAGTCGCTGCGAATAAAAGAGGACCTACAAGTTATGGTTCCTCAGTTAATGCTTGCTCTCGTTATAAATTTACTGAAGTCAAGGTGTGGGCCTAAAATTTTGAAGCGGTGAAAATAGGACCATCTACTATAAAAAGGTTCTTGTGCTCGAAATTCCCTAAGAACACTTCATCTGAGGGATTCTGGTACGAAAGAATTACTGGTAATCATCAGAGTCCTGTGGAATTCGAAGAAACGTCGGTAATCAATAATATAGGGTGGACCTTTAGATATGAAACGCAGGCCGAGAGATATTAGCAAATTCGAATGGATCCCTATAGGCGTACATTGATATCATATTTTTCCTTCTGTGTTCTTAATTACTATCCAGGGCTGCTTGTTGATTATCGAAATTCAAGTAATAAGATAGAGTATGTCTCATGGAATGACCTTATTCTCTGGTGGCCTCGCGCGACAAAGATACGCTTAGTTCTGTGCGCTCGCATCATAAAAGCGCGATAAATAATTGATGATAATTAATGGATACCGAGGATACTGTGATCACATGAAATTCGCTATCATACAGACCTATGCATCTCCCCAAATTTGCCGCGCAGTCAACCGCATATGCACACTAGGTATGTACCCTTATGTCAGGATTTCGCACCATGGCATTTCGCAAGCGAATTGATGCGGACGATCTAAAGGCGCTGTGTTGTTGGGTCCCAAAGCGATTACAGGCCAACAGTCTATGGTGCTCCAGCATTACCGTGTAATGGCTCTGAGGCCCAACTATAGCGGTGTGTATAGCTCGCACACACCGCGGCGCACGCTGCTCGTGGCGGTGCGAAATCCTGACATAAGGGTACACACCCATGCACCCGGACGCCCATCCTCTCGAGGAAGAAAGTTGCCCTCAACCGGCAATCGTCGTTGTGTATTTGTAGTTTGGCTGATTCAATTTGAAGTGTTTTGTCCCGAGGGGAGGATTCCTGTCAAGGAGGAAGAGGGGAGGTCCGAAATTCCCAAATATCGCTTCAAATGAGTAATCTTTTAACTTTTCAATACTTGAGGCAGCAACTACTGGAATATATGGTGTCTGTGAGAATTTCCAGGTGAGTGCCGCAGTACAACAGCGCGCCGTGACTCGTGTGTCGTCTTCTCACATGACTTCACTACCCACTCCAGCACCCGTTCAGGTTCCAGTTGTAAGTTTGAAGTCATCAGTTCTACCAGTCAGTGTAATACTTTACCCGATCACAGTGTTACAGATAGTGGCCATCTGAAGCTGCTTTTGAGTGGTTCTATGACCCTTTTAGAGTATTTTCAGCTCGCCAAAAGGCCGGCAAACCCTTGGTCGTCACTGGCGAAAGAGCGCGAAGGAGCATGCAGACTGCATCCTTGTGAGGTGATGTGGCCTGAGTGTTCCTCCGATGCCCATCCTCCAGTGACGATCAATGGCCTGCTCGAATCACACCAAGCAGGTGTCGCACCTCAAATGTCATCACTCTTACATAAGGCTTATAGCACCTATCTGAGCGAGTGGTGTGGCTGCTACCATTTCTGCTTTAATACAATGTCTTAATTCAAATTTCAGCCGGCTAAACGCGAGCTCAGCCTTGCCACTCAATCTCACACTTCACCAGCACAACACCTGTACTACTATCCTGAGGTTGCTGTTCCTTGCTGCTGTTGCAACCATTTGATGCACGTTCACCAGCACCAGCAACTTCATCATAATCAAGCATTGGTTCGCGGCAATCAAGGTGCCACGCAGATGTTGGAATATAACAATGTCGATGTTCACCATGCGGGGCATCACAACATGGAGCACGCCATGCATTATCACAATACAGAGCATCACGTAGGCATGGGTCACCATTTACATCAGCATGACGATCACAGAGTAAGCTTTTTCCGTTTACTCACAAATAATTTTTCTACATACAAACAGAGGATAGGAATCTTGTGCACACAGTAGTCCATGAGCAAGCTGTATGTAAAGTGTATCGGGCTTACACCGTTAGAGCAGGATTTTGCATCGCAGCTTGCGGAGCGATCCATGCTAGCTAAGACTGCCGTATGTAGCTGGGTCCTGAAGCAGAAACCGTATTCTACGTCATACCTTGGTGCAATCGTCTCAGGATTAAACTATGTACGGCACCCCAACAGCAGGCAGGCATCCATCGTATGTCGCTCACCGCGTTGCGAAATCGTGTTCCAATAGCACACTCCTGAGGCCGCGTTCATACTTTGAGCTGGCAGGGCGTGGCTACGTTCACAGGTAGCGACGAGGCAGAGTGGCACGGGGAGGCGAGGAGACGGCGCAGGCAAGACAACGTGGCGCAGGCGAAGACGCAAAGACGCGCAGCAACGCTCTAACGCCAGCACCGCAAAGTATGGACGCGGTTTAATCGTACCAAGTAGTGGCGGTGTGTTTTGCCACCTAAAGGGCATACAGGAGGTGCCAAAAAACGAGTAATTTTTTCTCCAACTTTTCCAACGCCATATTAGTCGAACTTCAGCAGATTTTAACAAGGTACCTCCACCACTCGAATCAGGAACACTCCTCAAACTATCACTACACTTCGTATCGGTCTTCTTCACGAGCAGGATCGGGAGCTTCTTGCGAGTGAACATGTTGTGTCACCACAACTCGGCAAAATGCAAAATCTCGTCGCCTTGGCTCACAATCTTGCCAGGGTCTGCTCACCCTGTGTACCTGAGGGGATTCATATCGAATGCCCTTAGGTATCCCGTTTTTTCCAGCTTCCCAACACACCTCGTTTACAAGAGCCAGAACGCGCCATTTCCACTAAAACCCTCCGGGATGGGGTTTGAGGCATGAAAAATGACACATAGGATCATAGCAGCGTTGTCGGAGGAGCAGGAGCTCTGTGACTTACATGAACCGAAGGGCCAATCCCTAGGAAGCTTCCCATGAACGACCCACCATGCAAGCTGACTTTGCTGTTTTAGGCGGACCGTGATACCGTAGGTGCTGTGAAGCCTACTAACTGTGCCGACTGAAGGCTCCATATTTTGATGATGGTGAACGTAATAAGTCACAGCATGCTCCTGCCCCTGAAGGACATTTAAGAAATACTTCGCCCCACTACTTTCACCTCTTTCGTTACCCTATGTTTTGCATACCTGGTGGATGTGAGCCGTAGCAAAATTCTCTTTTCTTGGCACCCGCTATATAACTGTCTAGTGCATAAATTTTGCGACTATGCAACTCCTTCCCAAAATTTTTTTAAGTAGCCGCCAATGTTTTTTTTTTCATTGCTGCCCGGACTAAATTATGTAAAATACAGAATACAACTCTGCTTTAGGCTTTGAAGTGATAACTTTAGGAAGTCGCATGTTCTGCCAAATATATGCACGAACCTAATGAAATCAGGCCCGCGTACAAGGTTTCGAAAATTGGAGACATGTCGTATGTGGATCATTGAGACGAGATCTGAATGAGGCTCATCCTTATACTCTTTTAAGTCTACAAGCGCATCTGTTGCTTGATGTTTACCTTGTACGGACGCTATGCCTTATACAAGTAATACTGTATCAGTAACACTGATAACCATATTCAGGAGCGTGCAGATTCTAACCAACCCTTCGTACTAGCTTCGGTTTCGGAACGTCGAGCAGCTTATGAACAGTCCGCAAGAGGGAGCTATGCCAGAGCCTACGAAGGTCCGAAACCCATGGTCGATATTTACACCAAGTGAAAATGTGAAAATGTTCAAGCAGTTTCAAAGACTTATCTAATACGATGTTCTTTAAATATCCGTATACCTAGTAATTTTAGCGAAATATTCCTTTAATGTGTTGCAACAAAATCCATTTATTGTTTGATCAGACACATAGAAGGCATGTGATAGAAACTGGCAGGTTTTCATTTCAACGTTTTTCAACGACAATCGCAAGAGTTGTATGTTTCTGTAGCGGATTTAGCGTGATATACTGGATTAATACTCTCTATATTGTGTATAAAGTTAGTTTTATATAATCTCACAACAGTTTTGGCTGTGTACATGCTATCGGGTGTACATCGTTCCATACACGGCCGTGAACGCTCCTACAGGTATTCGAGCACCCATGCGCATTTGAAGGATGCAATTAGCAGGACATCTCATTCCGACCTGCATAAATATCTAGAAGACTGTGGATGGGCTTTTACTTTGGTTATGATTTTTCTTTGGTTTTGGTTTTGGTTTTGACTTTGAAATATTGGTGAAATAACTTTGGTTTTGAAATATTCAGAGACTCAAAAGAAACTTCATCGGCAGATGTCAACGCTGAATTTGCAAATATAACGTGGTATGGGGACAGACTGCCCCTCGAATTCGTAGTGAGCTGGGTCAGCATCTGGGCTCTATAGGGCCTTTCAAGTGTACGATAATGGATTGGAAGCGGAAATACGATTAGAGAAAAAAGGCAGAGGTGATGGACGAGCTGACACCCATGATTCCATCTTGGACCTGGAAAGCGAGCGGATGAGATCAAACTCCGAATGGCAGAGCGCAGAGACTGGAGCAATGCCGAGCGTTCCTGCAAAAAGGGCGTTCCTCATTCGACCGTTAGCCAAATCGTGTCCGAGATACTGAAGATGGTCAAAAAGGTGTGCGCTTAGAAATCATATTTTGGAATGCAACAACAATGTACTCCGCCACCGACGTCACCCCAAGTGGTCAAGAACACCGAGCTCACAGTACACTAGTGGCGGTTCAGGGACGATGCCGATGACGAACCCTAGCGAAGGTACATGAGCAGCTACATGCATCCAAGATGGTGCTCACCATGATCATGGATTTTTGGAATGTTTGCATCCGACGGCTCTGTCTAATTAGACAACCAAACTTATGCAGCGCATCACCAGTCTACCGACGATCATATCAAGAGATAGATGGCACAATACAACTGCAGGGGGGTTGCCATTGCTTATGACAGTGCCAGATTCCACGTAGCCCATATTTTTCGGCTGAATTTCGACGAAAAAGTATATTTAGACTTGAACTCGGCCGTTGCAAACCTCCAACCGTGGGTGTTCAGCTGTTACGATCAGTTGAAGACACAGCTCAGCAACAAGCGCTTCGACAACTGGTTGATCGTCGAAAGGCACCGATGACATTGTTGGGCCTTGTTAGACTACGGAAGCTACTTGGTGTCCAAATGCTTCCCAGACGTAGACGTTGGGGTTGGGTCGTCATTGCTCCGAGGGTTGCTTAACTTAAATACACAGGAAGGGTCAATTCTGCAGATTGTGGAATATGGAAGTAGTGGTGCTTAACAGTGTAACAGTAGAGGACGAACGAGTTAAAACAGCGGAAAAAATCTAGAGATAAGCACCCAAATTCCCCCCCCCCCCCCCCATCCTCCCTCCTTCTCTCTCGCTCCCCTCGGCGTCACTTGCCGGGAGTGGACTGCATACGGGCGAGAGGCCTAATCAACTGGGCGCGGACAATGTCCGCCCTCGTCGGCAACGCCCCCTCCTGATGAAGAGTGATAAGCCGTGCTGCGGGACCGTAATAAGGGCCCCAAACCGCGCTTTTCCATAACGCTTTTTTTCGATATACATTACCTTTTCTGGAGTGAAGGTTTGTTTTCGAACATGTATTCCCAGTTCCTGTTTTCCTTACCCCTCCTGATGCCATTAGAGTAATCGTACACGGAAAAATGAGTTTTTCTGTTAACCATATATGTTGTATTTGCCTAATGTGAGGCCGCATGGAAAGTTTCACGCGAAAAAATGTGATTCCACTAAGATACGCTACGAATTCTCGGCCGGGTGGGCGGGACCTCCGAGCAAGTGCCCACCCTGCCGTTGACCGCGGTCGGAGATGCACAGTAGGAACATAACGTCACGTAAACGGTCCCACTCTCCGTTCCTAACCGCGGCGGAGGACGACACGGAGTTTTAACTCGGAGGCCCCGCCCACCCAGCCAAGCATCTGGGGAGCTGTATCTTAGCCGAATCCTCACTTTTTCGCGTGAAACTTTGCTTACGGCCCTTATTAGGCAAGTAAAACATAAATATATGGGTAACAGAAAAACTCATTTTTCCGTGGACGATTCCTGTAAAGACAGTGTTAGGGATAATGTGGGTGATAAGAAATCCCAAAAGGAGTCATATAGTGAAAAACTACGGGTCTGAAAGGCCTATGCATGGCGAAATCCCCCCGCGGAAGGCGCCTCCTTGAGCTGTGGCGGAGGCAGCCTCGTCAGGGCAGGCCGCTTGGTTTAGGGCAGCCCGCTTCCAGGCGACGTGATTAGTGGCTGGTCACGGTGAGGTTGGTCAAGGAAATTGGCAGGATTGAAAGTATTGCAGCGCGCTTTCTCACTTTCAGCTTGAAGCTCACCACCTGAAAATAGATGCTGTCGCATTTTCGCATCCCTTCATGTTTACGTCTTGGTAATGCCAATGGAAAACCAATGCGGACTACCCGCCTCTTGACGGACAGGTCGTCCGCGCCTGGAACCAACGGTGGGAAGGGGTCCTATTTCTCGGATATTTGGCCATTTCCATCCGTTTTTCCTCCACTGTCCTGTTACTAGGCATCTCGGCTTTCATATTCACTACTTCTTTCACTTTTCGTCCGAATTTCCCCTAAAGCTGCCTTTAACCATAAAGTCGAATAAAGCCTTTTGCATATTTGGCATGTTTGAATGGAATGACCTAATATGTAAAGGCATGTCACCGTTCGACAACTAACACTTTGACACTTCACCTATGCAACGTTTTCTACGTTCGATGTTACGAGTTACAGTTTAAAGAGTCTGTGACATTTTACAGAAAAATGAAAATGATCGCGTAATTTTCATTCGATCAAAATGGAATAATTTAGAGCAAGAGCGCAGATTGAAAAGAAGGCAGTTCCCAGAGAAATCCTCATGATAATCAATTGTTAGATCTGCTAAGCACAAAATAGTGGTGGTAACAACAATGTGACTGATAAATAATAATGAACCCGTTTCGTGTGTAGAAATCTTCCTCAAAATCGGCTAAGAGCTGGAGTTTGACGATGTCAGGATTATTGTGCAGCTGCCAGGACGATCGCTGAAGAGGAGTTGCTCTCACCCGCTTTGCGGTGCTGTAGTATAATCTGAAGTGTAACAGATGCTACAAAAGAATTTTCGGATTGAAACAATGAAAATAAACGCCTCCGTGGGGACTATACATGATTCTTTGTCAGAGTTGCGGTAGCTCGTCATTTGCCTGCTCAAGAAACTGAGGGCTTATCACATTGCTGTCACAAAATACAAGGCCCTAAAGACAGCATTAGGGATAATGTGATAATGGAGAAATCCCCTCAAGAAGTCACTCACATGGTAGTCCTGGGCCTAAGAAGGCTACCCATGGCGAAATCCCGGTGAAAAAGGCGCCCCTCCGAGCTGTAGAAATGCCGTAAAACGCCGCAACCGCCCATCTGTCCCGCCTTTTGATAAGTCGCTCCCGCCTCGGATGACGTAATTCCCGATTGACTGGGTGGGAGCGGCCAAGGAGATGCGGCAGGATCGAAGATTTTGCGGCGCGCTTTCACAGTTTTAGCTTGAAGCTCACCCCAAAAAATAGATGCTGTCGTATTTCCGAACATTCCCTTGTGTTTACTCGGCAACATGCCAGTGGAAAACTAGATCAGTCTACCCACCTCTTGACGGACAGGTCGTCCGCGTCGAGAATTAACAGTGGAAAGGTGGTCCTATTCCTCGGGTTTTTGACCAACTCGATCCGTTGTTTCTTCACTGTCCTGTTACTAGGCATCTCGACTTTCACATTCACTACTTCTTTTACTTTTCGTCCGACTTTCCCCTAATGCTGTCTTTAACATAAATAATCCCATCCCTACCATGCATGTGACTGGCTTAACCTCTATCAGTCTATCTGTCTATCTATCTATCTGTCTAAATGACTATCTGTCTATCTGTCTATCTCTCTATCTGCTCATTTGTTCGTCTGTCTGTCTACCTGTCTGTCTACCTGTCTGTCTACCTGCCTGCCTGCCTGCCTGCCTGTCTACCTGTCTGTCTACCTGTCTGTCTACCTGCCTGCCTGACTGTCTGTCTGTCTGTCTGTCTGTATGTCTGTCTGTCTGTCTGCCTGCTTGCCTGTCTGCCTGTCTGTCTGTCTGTCTGTCTGTCTGTCTGTCTGTCTGTCTGTCTGTCTGTCTGTCTGTCTGTCTGTCTGTAAGTTTGGAACTGCCCGAGGGGCAACTTATGAAGGTCGGGTCAAGTATGAGGTAGGTAGAGCATGAGCGAAAAAATGGGGGGCTTACGGCCACTTCTTTTTTACATCCACGTCCTACTCTTAGGTACAGAAATAGCAGCTTGAAGCATCCATGCTAATAAGAACAAGTGATCGTAGGTTAAACCGGTTCTGCTGATGGGCGGGGTCTATCCCAATATGCGCGAAAATCGGCTCGCTGCGTAAGTGGTGTCCTGGACCATACGAATAGTACTACATCGCAGTGTCAAGGACCCGGAAGCGATGATGGGCTGAGAACGCTCCAGGTTTCGTTGGCCAACCCACATTAGACCATTTACATGCTGGGAATTCGCAATGGTGATACAATTTCACCGAAATTGTTTGCAGCAACGGTATACCCTTCCCAGCGACCTCGATTGAGGAGGTGATACTGAAAACGAAGTGAACATTTGGCACACTTTTTGCTTAATATTTCACAGAATGCTACTCAGTTGTGTGAAAAGCTTGCCCATATGCTAATGAGAACAAAGAAGTTTAGACTAGAGATGAGTGCCGTCCCATCGCCTGAGGTGGGTGCGAAATCAAATTAGTCAGCCGATTATCCATGGCATGGCTCACCTTCAACACAATTTCAACTGTGTTGCTAAGGGACGACTTGACGAAAGTGGAAAAGACCGGATTTCACTACTGTCTTGCTCACGTCGCTTTATGGTGGAAAGTCAGCGACTCAGAACGCAGAAGCGTGCGGCCCGAGTTGGACTTTCACGGGATAAATTTTGAATGACTCCACAACTTGTAACGCAGCGAATGCAAATCCTAAAAAATAAAGGACGGACTTTCCGGCCTGCCAATTGGTTCTCTTCGAATTAACTAACGATCGACCAGAAAAGCTAAAAATGAAATGGGCCAACCGTTTGATGAAAATGATCGGTAAACAGTGAATAAGAGGCGCACATAACTAGATTGGTTTGTTCAGAGTCAACGTGGCATGACAAAGTCCATGAAGACAAGTCCAATCCAAGTGAACAACTGCGAACTAGGAGTGAGTTTTGAAGGAGGTGAGTATTGGGTTGTGGAAGCCAATATGTGTATTAAAGACGGGTGGGGGGAAATACGCCAAAAAATCGCGTCAGCGGCGTCGCACTCGCGGCGCCACCAGTACGACTTGCGAATCGATTTTGCTCTTGGGAGCCCGGCAGAGCGTGGCTGCGTCACTTCTGCACTCCAGCCATGCCACACTGCCTCCTCCAGCCACGCCACCCTGCCTCCTCCACCTTTGCCACACTGTCTCGCTTGAAGGCTGCCAGCACTGCCACAGTCACTCGCACCCGCCGCGCCGCTCGTCGCGGACGGCCACGCGATTTTTTGGCGTATTTCCCCCCCCCCCCCACCCATTAAAGACAGACAGGCGTAGTAGCAGTGGGCTTGAATGCTTCACTGGTGAAAGGGTGCATACGAACAAATGGACACTACGAAGTACCGAAAGCTAAAATAATTTGAAAGGTATGAACCGACATTCTCTATTCTGGCCATGTACAGCACGTCAAAGTGTTAAAGGCGGTGTTAGGGGTAGATCGGTTGTTTCATTCCTTTCAATCCTTGATACTGACCGGTGAACGTGTTCAGCACGAAAGCTTACACGTCAAGCACCAGTGACTTCGATCAATACGGCTTTAATACGATACGATAAGTATCATTCTGCTGTAATGTTCATTACTCTGCACTTCAGTCGTTCTCGTAAAAGTCCCCTAGGAGGCGGAGTCGGTCATCCAAGGCGTCAGATGTTATCCGTTGCGCCGTTTCTACGGTTGGGAGGCGCGCTTTTTCACCGGAATTTCGCTACAGATAGGCTTCTCACACTTATGGTTTCTATGTAAGTGACTTCTCTTAGGGATTTCTCAATTACCTTAATACTCCTAAAGCTGTCTTTAAAGGCATATTCCAGGATTATGGTGATATCACATCATCTGCCGTGGATGGATAGTTCGACCCAAGCCATGTAAGCTGTACCTTTACCGAGGCGTGGGGGTCAGTTCCTGGAGCGTGCAGAGCCAAAGAATCTAGCGCAACAGCTCGCCCCGCCCACCCCAGCCGGGGGTGTGTTGCAAGTATTCCGGTGCTTAGTGTGGGGTCAGGTCACTCAGTAGTGGGTTTACATCACGAGACGATTGCTTTACTACCAGTTTCAAGATCTTGGCTAGTAGCTAGTCTACCTATGTCAAAGATAAGAGTCGAAGAGTAAAGGCAGACTCCCGGCTGGGGTGGGCGTGGCCGAGCTGTTGCGCTAGATTCTTTGGCTCTGCACGCTCCAGGAACTGACCCCCACACCTCGGTAAAGGTACAGCTTACGTAGCTTGGATCGAACTATCCATCCACGGCGGGATGTGATATCCCAATAATCGTGGAGTATGCCTTTAAGGAAGCAAATCGGAGGAGCAGGAGCTTTAGGGCAATTAACAGATCGCATTTTCGCTACTACAGAGTTTGCTGAAGTGCTTTGATGGAACTTTAATAAAAGAGGAAATATGCATAATTCTAGGCTTTTTATGAAGTGATCCTGTGCAGAAAATGGGTCGGCGGATAAGGTCTCTTAAAATTTTTCGAGCTAGAAATTGGCTCAGGCTACAAAGTGTTCCGTCTAATGGTGGCTTAGATTAAATCCCTTAGATGACACTGACAAAAAATGTAGCGTAGTTCCCAAGTAGGCAAGATGCTTAATTGAAAGCAGAGAGCTAACCATCTGAGTCCAGAAAAAACACGGTCATTCTAATCATTGGGCATACTTCTGAGGATCGCCTCGTCCTCCGTACGTGTGACGTAAAGGCGGTAACTGGCGTATTGGTGGCTGAAAATAAGTATTTCAGTCTCTAAGGTGTTGGTGCAGTAATTTCGAGTAAGTCATTCTGCAAACATTGCAACGTACATAAGTGAACACTGCAGTAAAACATTGTGCACAGCTGAAATTAAGGTCACTCACCGAAGCAGGAGCTTCCCTTTCGCTGAGTGATATAGTGGCTGGCCCTATAGGTCGAGCCACAGAAATCGAAAATCCCGTCTCCTGCGAACGTTTTACAAAATGTGCACACCAGCACTCTGTGATCTGCAAAGGCGCAATAATAGAGGAAAGTCGAATGCCCTTCCGAATTTCGGGAAGATATCATGTCAAATGAGCGACCTGTAAACCCCCAATAATCTGTAAACGTTCCAGCTTCGTAAAGCCAAGGAGTAGATATACTGATTCAATTCATCTTTTAAAAGGCGCTAAGGGAAGATGCGCTTGGTTTTGAAGGCACAGTGCGCGCTCACCGAGGGCAGGAGCCACAGTAAAACTTATTAGGAATTGGACGGTGGGGCCGGTAGGGACGGGTAGGGTCGGTTTCGTCACGCCCCACTGCAGGCAATCGCAAGCTGTGGCAAACTCGCTCTTCACAGCTCAAGCACCAATGAGATGTAGACCTTCCTTGTCCCTTGCGCGAGTGCGAACTATGCCCTCAATCAAACAGATAAGAACTAGTTATCATTTGGCCATCAATGTCCTTGCGGATTTCAAGCGAAATTATCGAAGTTAAATACCTTTGACAATCAAGAACACTGAACTGTTATCGTTTTTGGTTACGCTCACAGCGTTTCTGCCCCCCTCCCCTCTTCCTGACCAGCAAAAGTTCAGGACGACACGTCCGCAGCTCGATCTCTACTTCTGGCGACCGCGGAATCACACCCTTGAAGTTGACGGGAGGGGTAAGGAGAAAGTGAGAACTGTGGATACATACTCTCTAACAATCCTTTCACTTCAAAGAGGTGCTGTGTAGCGAAACTCGTATCGAAAAGCACGGCTTGGGGTCTTATCACGATCCCACAGCACGGCGTGTCGTGATACACTTCCTCAACCGGGCGAGTTGCCGGCGAAGGTGGGACAAGAATCGCGGCCGGCTGATTCAGTCTCCGCCCTGTATGCAATCTACCTCCGGCTAGTGCCACATAGAGGTGCAAAAGACAAAGGGGTTTCGCCGTTCTACTTCTTGGGTTTCTCTTCGGTTTATTTCGTTCACTGCTGGGCATCTCTACTTTCATATTTCACAATCAGCCATACTTACCCCTCCCGGTGTCTTTGAGCATGATTTGAAAAGGGGAGTTCATTTGCAGTCCTCAGGCGAACAGTCCAAAAGTGCAAGAAGTTTTGACAGCGGAGAAGTAGCGCTCTTCATACATTTCCTGCTCCGCTTGCCAATAATAAATATTAAGCGAAATATTTACCGTGGCGTATATCCAGAAAATAACCAGAAGGAAAATGAAGACGAGACCAATTATGTGAGCCGTGTTGTCTTCTTCGGTTACGGCAGAAAATATGAGAATGGCGATGAGGCAGCCAAGTACACCGGTACCAAGAAATCTGAAAAAAGTCGTCTTTCAAGTCATTGTCCTGTATGACACAGCAAGCCCTTCGCATTTGTCCCTCCTTTTTACATTGCTGCGCGTGCGTTATACCCCACAACTAACAGTATTTGAACGTCAGTCAAAGGTAGTCTGCCCTACGAAACAACTAATTTCAACTAATACTCATTATGTACATCATCCGAAAAATAATTAGTCAAACAAACCTCAAGAGTAGATGAGGCAAGAAAAATTGCCAACGAATATTTTTAATTCCGTAAAAGACGAGATTGATACCGACAATTTGAACTATTGCCCATACTAGCCACACAATACTAAGATCGCACATCAACTGTCGTAGGTTAGCAATTGCCCTTAACAAGAGCAGTTACTGAGCAAGCCATTTACTAACAGACAAATCTAACCGCGGATTGAGTAAAACATATCAAGTAAAAACACTGTTGGAGCAATAAGGGAAATCAGAACTGAAGTGATATGTTCTCCTTGAATGGTGATATGATATTCGAAGAGATGATCTATAGCAAAACGACCAAGCAAACGACCCATAAAAGGAGCACCTCAGGCTTTTCATGCCTCTTCGCTGGGTGCGTTTGTAAACGGCTGCCGAAGGCGGAGTGCTGCTGGAGGGGGGAGGGAGCTTTGGCAAAAGTGGCTTAGGCCGCGTTCATACTTTGCGGTGCTAGCGCCAGGACGTGGGTGCGTGTCTCTGCGTCTCTACGTGTGCCTCTTGTCCCGTTGCCTGCCTCGCTGCGTGTAGACAGCAGCGGTTTGCCGCGCAAAGTATGAACGCTATCTTATGTGGCCACGCCATCTGTGCCATCCCTTTTAGTAAAGCAGGGAGCGCGAAATACGTCTTCAATTGAGATCAACAGTTTTTGAGTCCCGAACTGTTTCATTCCGCTCTTCCTCTACTATTGGCTCTACTTAGCACTCTTATCTTGCTTTCTATTACACAAAGCTTGAAACACGACCTTTGATTGATTGGAGTATAGAGGCGCTGTCATTATTCATCACTGAAGTTGATACAGCCAGCACCAACGTTGTCAATGTTGCTGCGCCTTCCGCGAGTGCAGGGGTGCGAAAAAAGAGTCTATTTACGCGTAGCTCACACCCGTCAAGTGAACAAAGCACAGGGTAGCGATAGAGATGAAACCATGGGGTAAAATATTCCTGAATTGCACCTCTATAAGCAGCAGCAAGCTGTGGTTCACTACTTACATCGCCATCAGAAGATGAATCCATTAGCCAGCGCAGTTGGACATGAAAGCGTCCACGGCCTGCCTGAAACGGCAAAGACAAATTTCGTGGTGGAACTAGGGTAGGCAGCGTCCCCAAGTCTGTCGTAGCGCTTCTGGAAAACCATCGACGTCTTGCTGCTCGTCCAGTGCTGTCATGGTTAGCACCTTCATTTCCCACGCCTCAAACATGCCTCCTGAGGGGTTCCTATGGTAATACACGTTCAGTAACTTCGAAACGAAAAGTGTATTCCAATGCATTAACCAATATCGACCCTTTCCCAATACCGACTGTGAGCAGACCTCAGCATGGCTGTATATGAAGGTGATGAATGACGAATTTCGTCGAGTTGAAAACTGCATAATGCTGTGTTTCAACTCGACGAAATTCTGTGCCGTGCACTGCACTTAGCAAAGGCCCCCTATCTTGTTTGTGCAGATGGCGGTTACAATGATCTTGTAGAACAATTCTTGAATTTTGTGATGAAAATTTCCGTACATTATTGATAAATCAACTAATTCACTGTTTAAGGTGGAGGGGAAGAGCGTTTTTTGAAAGCAGCTCACCTTTCAGGAAAAACATATCCCCCAGTGCTGAACTCTCTCTCTCTATCCCCATACAGGGTCCTGAACTTCCCTTTCAAGGAATCAACCGCGGTAATTGAGTCTTTCTGCTACCCATATATTTATGCTGTATTTGCCTAGTAAGGGCCGCATGCCAAGTTTCACGCGAAAACGTGGGAATTTGTCTAAGATACAGCTTCCCGAATCCTAGGCCGAGTGGGCGGAGCCTCCGAACAAGTGCACGCCCCGTCTTCCGCCACGGTCAGGGACGCATTGTAAGAACAGAAAGTTACGTAAACAGTCCCACTCTCCGTTCCCAACCGCGGCGCACAAAGGCACAGGGCTTTTACTCGGAGGTCCCGCTCACCCGGTCAAGAATTTGGGGAGCTGTATCTTAGCAAAATTCTCACTTTTTCGCGTGTAACTTTGCAGCGGCCTTTATTGACAAATACAACATAAATATATGGGTAACACAGAGACTTATTCATCCAAGCATTGGCTTATCCTATTGTGCAGTGGTGGCATAATCAGACCGCTGACGGACAAGCATAGACACCCATACACAGGCAAACCGGCAAATTGTGAAATAAACGCTCTGGCAAAAAGCAAACTAAGTATATATTTATATGTATATAAGAGAGGTTGGTTAATAGCAATTACACTCACGACCCATAATCGACAGGCTGCTTTGGTACTTCGTCAGTAGTGTTAAAATTCGCTTGCAAGGAAAAATCGCATAACCTCGAGTTGACATCTGGCAGCACTGAAATATAAAGTTTATGAAATTCAATGGCTACAGCCACTGTTTCCGGCTGAAATGTCTCTGTAAGCTTTGTGCACTTATAGGCAGTTAGGGGTAGTTCGAGCCGAAAACAAAAAGATTGTGGATATATCGAGGAGATTGGTACGTACCGTGGTACGAAGGCGAAAAAAGGAAAGGAATGCGCAAAAAAATGCTTCGTGCCCACCACTAATTCTGAAAGGGGAAGGCCATTTCGCCATTTCAAAACAGGTGGCAGCTATTGAGAAACACGTCTCTTCCAAGGTTGGGCGACGCTCTTTCTCATCAGGTTTTCCAACTTTCATGAACCCGTAGTTTTCATTTGGATGACTTAGGAGTTCTCATTACACACATTGCCCCTACCACAGTAATCAAAATTAATTTAAAAATGTTGGTCAGCGTATCATGTGCCGCGGTAAGTAGCGAAGTAATGTCGCCTTCACACATACGAATTGAGCGCATGCAGTAGTCGGACTTTTGTCGAATATTTCGAAGCACATCGATGAAAATAGTAAATGATCGGCAAAAAAGCTTAGAATGGTTATAATTGCCTCTCGAAGATAAGGAAGTATAAAAAAGCGATTAAAGGAAGAAAAGGTCAGTTCGCATCATTACCAATAAATGAAGAATGAAGTGCGACTGGTCGCAAATTATTAATAAAGCTCACGCAGCAGTCGGCTTCCGACTAAGGCCGTGTTTATACTTTGCACCGGCAGGTCTGCTGAATTTTTCACACGCAGTGAGGCAGGCAGAGGTGCAGAGACGACGCAGGCAGCCAGATAGAGCGGCAAAGACTGAAACACAGAGACACGCAGCCACGCTGCCGACCGCAAAAGTATGAGCGCGACCGGAGTTGTGCGACTGCAACCGCAAAACAGTTTATTTTTGGAAATGTTATTCCCAAAAATGTTATGGTGTCTACAGCGAAGGGATATGTATAGGAGCAATACATAGGGCAAACGACTTCTACAGCTTCGCTACCAAGTACGCTCTTTTTTGGCGATCTTGGAGAAGATTTCCGTAACAATATCGCGTGAGTGTGGCTGTATTTCTCTAATGTAACGCTGTACTTCCTTTTTCATTGCAGTGCTGATGTGGGCTTACTGAAGTAGTTCTCCAGCTTCGAATACCTTCATAAAGAAGTAATTACCGCTGAAAGTGCACCACCTAGGAACTATGCCCTCCTTTTCCCGTTTTAGCTAACCCCAAACTATCAGCGATCTCGTGTTTCTCAACTTCAGGCAGCCTTCATACTCTGCGATGTGGGTGTGTACACTTATGACAAATCTTCGCGTAGAGACGTCGCACTTGCTGCCCCGTGAGTGCAGCTTGGCGCGGTCAGTTGGAGCTCCGCTCAGGACGTGAGAGTCAGGTACCATGGAGGTACTCTGAGAAATAGCTGTTTATCTCATCATTATCTATGGATCAATGACTTCTGGGCAATAAAAAGACAAAATAGTGACATAAAAAGTAAAAGAAACAATAGTATTACATAATAACAATCTAAGGAAATAATTGACTCGGGCTCAAAACTCCAAATGGTGTTGATATTTTTGATTTTTGATAACTGCTGTTTATCGCCGCAGCTCGCGATGCGAAAGTCACTACAAGGATGCTGAGTTATGGGCAAAAGCTTCGGTGTCGGACGGGACTCGAACCGCACCTCATCCTTTCCGGGGATATGTGCTAATCCATTACACTACCGACACCCCTTTCACCTTAACTCAGCTTTTGAATGGTTATTTACCATAGCTTATCAGCACTCACACGTATAACGTGTTGAGCCGGTTGGCCAATATCGGCATCGAACCGTGATGTGGATTAGCACATATCCCCGGATAGCATGAGGTGCGGGTTCGAGTCCCGTCCGACACCGAAGCTTTTGCCCATAACTCAGCATCCTTTTTAGTAACTTTCGCATCGCGAGCTGCTGCGATAAACAGCAGTTATCAAAAATCAAAAATATCAAAATGAATACTAAACCTTCCAGCTTCACGGTGCGATGCAGATATTGGCCAACCGGCTCAACATGTTATACGTGTGAGTGGTGATAAGCTATGGTAAATATACCATTCAAGAGCTGAGTTAAGGTGAAAGGAGTGTCGGTAGTGTGATGGATTAGCACATATCCCCGGAAAGGATGAGTTGCGGGTTCGAGCCCCGTCCGACACCGAAGCTTTTGCCCATCACTCAGCATCCTTGTAGTTACTTTCTAAATGGTGTGCTGCAATGTACGCAATCACACGCGAAGAAATCCATGGCGCCGTTCGCCGCGCGCGAAAATTTGTCATAAGTGTACACAATCCTGCGATGTCAGTCTCCACGTGTCCACCCGTGCTACCCTGCCTCGCTGTCCACGAACGCAGCTATGCACTCCCGCCAACACCGCAAAGTGTGAAGGCGGCCTCACTGCACAATAACGGCGAACCAGTCTCGCGTTAATGTTGGAACACTTTTATTCGCATCTCAATCAGTGCAGTAGAAGAATCAAGAAGAAGAGAAGAAGAAGGTCAATATTCATAGATATTTATCAGTATAGCTAAAATCCATTACCGCACCACTTGACATCTGTTGATCCATTCTGATCTAGAACGTACCAGCGAAAGTTTAGTGAGCCTTCCAAGGAATTTCGATGTGACAGACCGTGCAGCGGTAAGTGATGCTCAAAAATGATAGTACATTTGCGGAATCTTTCCTCTTTGTGAAGCTCGACAAGCTTTATAAATGCCTTTGGAGAAATAGCTTGAATGAAAAAGGAATACTGATTACATCCTGAGCATTTTGAAAAGAAGCGAGAGCTGTAGAGTACACTAAAGGGTCGGATGGAAACGTCCGTGAAAATGCAATTTCGATAACAGCAATCCAGTCACAATAAAGTATGTAAACATTGAAAATTCTATTTCAATTAACAATTCTAAGCCACCGATGATCCCCTGAAGTGGCTATGGGTGACTGCTGCTATCATCATTAGTGTGGCTATTCAAACGTTGCGCGTAATCAATGGATTTCCCTTAATTATAGAATACGATAGTAGTAGGATTATCTAAGCGGCCTGATTGCAATTTGAGCAGATTCGCAAACGAGATGAATTCACTTCATTATCTAGGAATACGACTTAAAAGCTGTAGTGCATGGGGAATCATCGCAACGTCCTGAAGCGGGAATTTTCGAAACTTGCGGCATCATTGAGATGTGCGGATACGCCCTTACATACAAAGAGTTGAAAGGAAGTGAATGAGAAAGGAAAGCACTGAAGAGAGCATTTCGAACACTGGAGAGGGAGAGGGTTTTCCTTTTGAAGTATTCGAGGAGCAATTGGGGTATGGACGCGCGGCACGCTTTGACACTTGGCGACGCCGCATCGGCACCTCCCGCACCATATTCCCTGCTGAATGACTCATCAGTCAGAATTAGCTGCACACAGCATCACTTCACTGGCTCTTATGAACGGTCAGGCGCAAAAGCTCTTCCGAAAATTGCATTTTGTGGCGAGATTATTTCAAAGTTACGTTGGAAATTTCAAGAAAATAACTGGATCTTAAAACTGCGAAGGTAATGCCGAAGACCAGCAGTGTACGCGGATTTCACAGCCCTGAATTTGGCAGGTGTATGGAATCGGAGTGCCACTAAAGGATATCGGTGCATGAACTCCAAAGGGGTTAAGTGAGAAAAAAAAAAGAAAACGGAGCTGATTTGAAGGCATCATTGGAAACGGAGCTGATTTGAAGGCATGATTGGAAATCAAAAAAAGAAAAAGAGCGAAAAATTTACGGTGAACAGAATGGAACCTACCAGCAACTAATACAAAGCAAATGGCGAAAATTTCCAAAATTCCGACGACGACAGTGAAAGTTTTCGAGTGACAGCAGCAAGCCTTGTAACGTGAGTCGTTTGGATTGAAGGTAGCCGAGCCGGCATTGGCCATTTCTAGAGATTTGTGATGTGACGTACATATGTATTACTGCAGTAACGGATCAATAAAATAGTGCGTATACTGATGATAACAACCACGATGAGCGAAGCGTAATCGAAATGGTGAGGGCACGAAAGAATAGTGAAATATTAGAGCAGGCACGGAACTTAGCCATAGCAAAGTGTTGATTGGGGATTCATGGAATTTTCGCATATGCTGTAATTGCTGTAATTGCTCACGGGTCTGAGCCTTTGGCGTGAAAATTAGATAGCAAATATACTGCAATATCAAGCAAAATGAGTGACTTGAACAGCATAGATCAAAATTAATGAATTAAACAACTGCAGTGAAAAATACGAAATTATACCCTACGATGATAGATACTTGTCATGTACTGCTTGAAAAGTACTGGGAGGGGTAAGGTGAAAGTGAGAATTGGGAATACATGTTCTCTGAAAACAAAACTTCGACTTGAGAAGAGATGATGTGTAGGGAAACCCGCATTGAAAATGTGCGGCTTAGGGTCTTATAACAATTCCGGAGCACGGCGTGTCGTTCTGCACTTCATCAATAGGACGAGTTTCCGGCGAGGGCGAGACAACGTTCGCGGCCGCATCAACCCTCTCTGCCCGTCTGTAGTCCACTCTTGACTAATGACACAGAGGGGCGCGAGGGAAAAGTAGGATTTTTGGGTCCCTCATTCTCGATTTTTTCGCAGTTTTATGTCGCTCTTCCTCCAGTGTTACACTGCTGAGCATCTCTACTTTCATATTATCAATCCACAAACTTACACACTTTCGATGTGGTTAAACGAATTTAATTTACTTGTGACAACCCCTTATTTGAGCAGTCCGTCGAACTACGTGCAAGTTCTGTTCACAAAGAAATAGGATCCAATATTGTATTTAGCGCAGCGAGCACGAATATTCTAGGACCAACCCTGGCTCTTGACTCTCTGACTGTTGAGCTTGCGGTGACCGTAGTATTTCAGAAACTCAGTCAAGTCGATTTTCACAATTGCAAGCTCTGCAATTGAAAGCGAAAACCATGATATTTGGCCAGAGTACAGCATCCAAATTTATCGGATCACAAGAATATTTCTAAAATATTTTTACCGGAATTTGTTCAGAAATCTCCGGAAACTTTCGTACATGGAGGGACAGGGAGCACCCAGTACAATTGATCACTTCATTCGGCTTCTTGTTCCAATCTTTTACATACGTGTCCTAACGCGGATGAAGGGCAGTAGCGGTCAACACTATTTGAACTCACATTTTATTTTATTCTTCATTCAATTTGAATATTTAGCCTTTGGTTTTTCGACTTTTGATACCAAACATATCTCAAAACTTGAATGTAAACATGAAATAAATTCTCAAAAATTAGAAAGGAAATGCATTGCAAAATTGCAGAATTTTACTATTCATATCAAAGATTATGCCAAATATGTGACATGGTGCCATATCGTACATATGTTAACACCGAAGGCAGATTTTCTGCAAGAACCAAATCTCTATTTCAGTTGACGAGTAGTAACTTCGCCCGCCCGTTGCATAAAACGAAAATTTCATAATTGTTTTTTTTTTCGTGTGTGGAGTATAACGTCACATCAGCAGGACGAGGAATTTTGAACTATGTCTGTTTCCTGGAGCCTCTTCTATTACTACCACCTTCCTACTGTATTCAAGATTTGCTCTACTGAAAAAAAAACCACTCATGAGGACCTTCATTAATTCAAAACAACCTGAAAATGCGCATGGACGTGACAAGTCAATGTTTTTAGGGGTACATATCGCTTAAGAGGTACTTTTATTCGTATGTGGAATATGAAAATAGAGATACTGACTGTGTAAGGGTGCCCTTTTCACTGCCCCTCTCACGTGCTTCGACGTGCTTTCGCGCCTTCTGCATACTGAAGGAGGTGATACAGACGGCGATGCCAGCTAATTTCATCGTTGCATCGCCCTCCCCGACTACTCCACCGCGGGCACCCACTATACTGGAAACCATCCGGGAGAAGCTGCGATACAAGACTTAGGGCGCTCCTTTCGAAGTCGTCTTTGTATACCCCTTTGAAAGTCGCCATACCATTTTAGGACACCATTATGGTGAATTTCAGCCGTTTCAAAATAACGAGGAATACGAAAGTCCAGGTGCTTAGTAGTGCAACAGCAGAGAAGGAACGAAACGAAAGGGTCGAAAAATCTGAGACATAGACCTTCCTCTGATCCCATTTGCATCACTACCCGCCGTAGGGTAGTGCAGACGGCGAGGGGCTTAGCCACCCAGTCGGAACGTTGCACCGTCTCTCAACCCGATTCAACGCGAAGCCGGAAACGCAGAGCAGCGAGATCACGATCGAGCTCTTTTCGCTAGCTAGCGCTTTTCTGCGCAAGTTCTACACAGGATCTCTTCTCGAATTTCATTTACAGAGAACATATGTTCCCATTACTCGCTTTTTTCTATAACCCTAGCTTTACATTAAAGTAAGCATGTCTCGCTAGTTCTGATTTCTCTCGTTACTCCTTACGGTGTGTTCAAGCTCAAGGTGACACTCACTACTTCATTCACTACAGGCACATGATGCCGTCTGGGTGAAGCATTTGGGAGTGGTGGAGTTGGTACTGCATTCGGCTAACCGAAATTCTACATTCCATTGATTGAAAAGCGCATGGGAGACGATTCGGGATGGTCTCCGGTAGATAAGCCCCAATTCGAATTCGGTATAGCCTGTGTATCTGTCACAAGTATACTGAGCCCTCATGACAGGGTCTAGCAAGTGAGTCGTGGGTAGTGTTTTTGCCAAAAACACCAATAACGAGTTGCCTCTTCCCTGAACTTGAGAGACCTCCTGAAACGGCCGTATTGGATAGAACCGCTCGGAGAAGGCTGCTAGAATCCCGGGGCTATGACTGGCTGCCTAAGTCGTCTGGGCGTATATCTCAGAAAACACATAGCTGTGCGCAAGAAGAAATGAGTCATTCGAAAGGTAAAAGAAAATAAGATTCAACTCGCAGACTACTTTCACGTGCTGTGGAAGCGGTGATTTGCAGTCATCCCTGAATGTAATTGATAAAAAAACGATTTAATGTAAAAGTGATAATCTTTGGGGAATAGCTCAAAGCCGGCTGGAATATAGAGGAATGCTACATTCATTTTGCGTTCACCCTTGTCCTGAACAAATTGCGTAGTATATTCCCAAGGATGTGAATTCCCATTCTAGTATGTGAGAAAATTATGCTCATTACACAGATGTAATTGGAAGCAGGCCTTCTGACGCAACCGCTCAACTTATTCTTTTTGATTTCCGTTCGTATCTCCCTCGCGAAACGAGTAGGCATCTACAGCCTTTAGGTGTACTTGGTAATTGTCAAGTTCACCTTATTAAAGCACCTGTTTGAGGTTTAATGGCCAACAATCACGATGCAATGACTACATGCTCATGAATAGCTTTTTTTTTACCGCAAAACAATTACTGCCAACGGCTTGCAGCTAACCTTATTCCCTAATGATATAGGATACAGCTGCGAATGGCGATAACCAGACTCGTTGAAGTTTTTATGAGTCAGGACCCAGGCGAGGAACGTGAGGATAATCACAGTGGACCAGCTACACAACAGCTGCACAAAATTCCGAGACATAAGATTATCGTGATAGAATTCTGATTACATTTTACCGCTTAACAGCCTGACTAGCCAAATGGCGGTAAGTGTTTGTAGAGATACTAGATTGGTTAGCTCACAATACATATCACGCTGTGGAACTGTGGGTATCCGCCTAAGGCCACGTTCATACTCACCGGCAGGGCGTGGCTGCGTTCACAGGCAGGGAGACAGAATGGCACGGGGGAGACGCAGAGACACGCAGCCACATTGTGCCGAAGGCACCGCAGAGTATGAGCGTGGGCTAATCGATATCGTTTGGCCAGTATCGGCTATTTCTACAGTACATATTTCTACCTTGTGGTTCACACAGTATTAAGCGATAGTTAGACTGAACATATTAAAGAAATTAGTAGATAAATTCCTAGATGTTCCTGCCTGGCACAAGTTTCCTCATGGTATATCAACAGAGTAGAGTAGTACTACAACAAAACCTGGCAGAAGCTATACTAATCGATCTTTCCGCTTGAGAGAGGCCGCGTACTGTAGGAGATGTAAATAAATAGGAACTGAAAAAAGAGAATAAAAGAGCACACCCTTACACAGCTCTTTGTAATGCACATTATGAAATAGCACGTAGTATGTACTATTGCTTTGCGCAATAGAAAAAGTACATTCCCAATGAGAACTTCACCTTAAGTTGATACACATTCAGAAATATGTTTCCAGTTATTTAAAAATTCGCTATATTGCTCAAAGTACGTGCGAACTTAATTATCTTCGTAATCAAGAGCACTACCCATAACTTGGGATAATAGCGCCGTGATATCGCCTGACTTACCTTTTCACGGGCTTCTAAATGGTTATATTAGGTTGTTGAAAAAGTTTTTTTCGTTTTTTGAAGCAGTTCATTTTACACTTTATTACAAAATACAGAGCATACTATGAAACAGGGTAATCACCATCTTGTTCTACCACTCTTCGCCACCTTTCAGGCAAATTTACTATGCCATCCGCATGGAACTGTTCTGGTTTGATTTAAAGAAGTTGCACAACACCGTCCCATGTCATCTTCATTATCGAAGGTTTTTCTTTGAATGGCGTTAGATTGTGAAAAGAAAAGGTGATAATCCGATGGAGCAAGATCAGCTATAAGGTGGATGGAGCGGCACTTTTCATCCAAGCTCGAGAATCTTTTGGCGAGTCAGTTTTACAGTATGTGGGCGAGCACTACCGTGTAGGAAAAGAAACGTGTCATGGTTCGAACGTTTCTCTGCGATTTTCGCCACCGGAATATACGGCTGCTGACAGTGTAGGTCTGCTGTCACTATAGTGTTGCAAACCAGCACCCGCAATCGTTCGCTGTCGACTTCCGATGGGGGCCCGGACCGGTCAAAATCCCTGACGTTTTAGTTGCCTTTTCGAAAGCGTTTGAACCAAAGTTGTGCCACAAGTTCAGACATTGAACCCCCTCCACATGCAGCGTTTAAACGGCGACTGGATTCGGTTGCTGGAGGCCATATTTGTAATCATATAATAGAAAAGTCCCGAAAGTACTCCTTTGATACATATACTTTGCCGAAAAAGGTTATCTGGGAGATGAAAGACAATAGTACCTATAGATGCGTGTGAACTTGTACTACATGTGTATGTACGGAAGAAATTGCTGGAAAGCAGTTCAGAGGGAAAAAGCGCGTATTTGAAAAACGAATAAACTTTTTCAAAAACCGAAAAATGAATGTATACGATCGTAAGCCAGAAATGTAGCCACGTAGTGCTATGTGTTTATGAGTTTCCAATCTCACACAAATGTGCAAAAAAGGGTGTACGTCCTTACGTGAGAAATTCGCACTGCCACGTACGAGCATATGTAGCGCACGTGCGAGCTCAGAGACCCTATGTATTTGGGTCCTCAAACGATTGTCTTGTCTTACATCTTTTTTTATGCGGCGCCACTAGCTCGCACGCATGGCGCCATTCAACACAGTCCGAATTCTTGACGTAAGGCCGCGGTCAGACTTCACAATTCTGCGACATTGCGATCTCAAGGCCGCAAGGTCGCTTGCGAAAGTGCGACTTCGGAAAATTGTAAAATCTGACAGCGGCCTCATAGTTCGCACGCCAGATAAAGTTTTCAAATTCCAATTTTGCGTCACTCTGAAATTTGATTCCTTTGGCTTCAGCCATAAGGAAAATGGGTATTTTTCGCACAAGAAAGAAGGAGTCTGCTCCCGTGTTTTTGCCTTGTTCCGCTCTTTCAAATGCACTCTGAAAGCGAATCCCAATTTCCGCCGGTGTCCTGCTGATAGCTCATGGAAATTGTGCCTTATAATGTCAAATCGGAAACAGTCAGCTCCAACCATTATTACAGTAATGCAACAGGCCATATTAAAAAATTATCGGATACTAGTAAGTAGTGAGTGGACACTATCCACGTTCAGCGATGTCAATGTGACCATGTGGAACTCTCGAATCGCATTGCTTGTGAGCTGTAAACTGGAGTCACAGCTATCCTGTTAATTCTGTGAGTAATACGTAGTAAGTTCGTGCACGTAGCGTGGAACCAAATCAATGCAGCCTACTTGCTGTTAACATTGCAGTTTGGCTACTCTTTCAGCGGTCAACGGCCTCAGTCGAACCGTAGTCCGATGATAGAAGTCGATCGATGAGAATTCGAACACATGAATAATTATTCTTATGGTCATCACGAACACATGAATAGTGGTGCCAAACATATCTGTGAACATTAGCACATATGCCGGAAGGCATGAAGTGCGGGTCTGAGTCTCGTCCGACACCGAAGCTTTGCCCATTACTCAGCATCCTTGTAGTCATATCTGAGAATATTATCAATGCAAAGAAGCCCTGCTGAAGGCACAAACTGGTTTTACTCAGGTCATTCAACTACAGCTTTTGTACATATGTAAAGCGACATGGTTAGCAGGATGGAAGCATTGACTTGAATGGATTGCCTTCCGATATTAATTATTTGGAACAAATACCCATTTAAGGAATCGTGTTGGATGAAAGTGTCATAAACCAGAGAATTGAAACCTTGTACTCGTCGAGGATGTGTCCTCGCTCCCTCTGCATCACTGAAGGGGATAATGCAGACGGTGAGGGTAGATAACCTAAGACATCTCCACCGTCGGATCCAATTGGAGGGAAATGCACCAAAAGAGGCCACGATGAAGATCTTGACCCGCTCTCTAGCGCGAGTTTTGCTCCAGATCATCTCTTTGAAGCTTGCAATATCACTTTAAGAGAATTCCACCTCAGCTCTCACTTTCTCATTACCTCTACTGTGTGAAACGCTATGTCGACTCGAGCTAAAATTAAGAGCGAGGACGATTACAATAGGTCCTTTCTGTATACAAACTCGTTCAAAGAACCTTTTCTAACATAACAGAAAGCAGAGGATATTGTCTGTGAGGTCGGCTGTGATGGTGGATAATGAGAGGATAATCTTGATCATGAGAAACCTCAGCTAAAGTAAAAGCTCAGACTAAATGCTACCTATAGCCTTACCAGGCAGTCCTTAACGTAAAAACTAATAATTTTATAGAATTTACGGGAAGTATATTCATCCGAACAAAGTCTGTAACAGTCCACTATAAGTCTGACACACACCAGTTCATGATTTAGAGTTAGTGACAGATGGCTGTGCAATCTGCGGATGCTCAGAAAATTTTTGAATACGGAAATTGTACCTTTTTTGGCACAGTACTTTTCATTAACGCTCTTTGCTCTTCATCGCTCTTTGCTCTTTGCTCTTTGCTGCTCATCATCATTTGCTACAAAATAGATGTGGTACGCAGCGGGATGCTTCGGAAAGGATCTCGAAAAGCCCATTCGGTAGGAATCGTTCCAGAGATGAGCCTACTCAAGGTGTAAACTGCAAGGTGGAACGCATTAATGAGTAATTCGTGAAAGTAATTGTAAAGAGAGTAATACAATATTGCCTGTATTTCCTTTTCTTTTGGAGACTACGCTTATTGGATGTATCTATGAGTTACGGGAGCATTCCAGAAACAGAACTGAAACTTCATGAAAGGGTAACTAAACCAACATGGCACTTGAAATGGTTTTTAAGAGGGAATCAAATATTTGGTATTGTAGCCTCGCGATTAAACCACCTTTCAAGTATGTAGTACTGTAGCCTCGCGACTAAACTATCTTCCAAGTATTAGGTATATATTAGGTCGTTCGGAAAGTTCGTGCCTTTTTTGCGTGTTCACAAGATAAATTCAAGTTTCAAAGCTCCTCACATGAATTGAATTACATGTTGTACTCCCTAGACAGACAAAAAGTTGCTCTTTCTAGATATATGCTTTTCTGGGAATGAAACAAGGTTTGCGAATTATTAGGGAAATTTGAAATTACTGCGAAAATGGCACTTTTTGGATGACTTCACTGCACGAGTCCTTATTCAGTCGAGTCGCAGCAAAGGAAACCACAAATGTGATACTGCAAGAGGAGGGGGTGAAGCATTGGATGGAACACCTTGTCACTGGTTTCAGAAGTGCAGAAATGAGAACGAGTTGCTTGAATTTTCAATTGATCTAATCCGGCAGAAAGCGATGAGCGTTCACACATGCAGGGGATATCCACAAACATTGGCCCTCAACAAACAAACTTAGTTGACCACCTGAAGTAGCCTCGATTTGAAAAAAAAAAAACCAAAAAATGGGTGCCGCGCGATCCCTCAGGGCAGCCATGTGCGAGCACATTTTCCACAAATCGTCTTCCACTAATTGGAGCAGTTGCAGGGTAAGGCTCTTACTCGCCCATCATGTCTATCAGATCTAGCGCCAACTAAGCCCCACATCCCAAAACATCTGGACAGCTCCTTCAGTAGCAGCGTGTTCAGAAAAATAGGCGATTTGGAGTCGACTTTTTTTTTATTTCGCGCGATATAAATTATCAAGCGATATAAATTATCAATTAATAGAGAGCGGCATTTATCAAATTGAAATATGTAGGTATGCATAATGTTGCCAAAAGTGTAACGAATCGAATGGTGCTCAGTATGTGAGAAAAGTGCAGCCTGAGCCGAGTGATGGTCTCACGAAGCTGAAGTTGCGAAAACGGCACGAACTTCCCGAACGACCTATACAAGCAATCAGACGCGGTTATGTGATTCAGTGATACAGAAGCGTCGATGGCTGAATTATTTGGATTCTTTGTAAGTTTTTCTAAAGTGGATGTGGGCTACGGCAAGGATACTGTAATACTAGCAACATCCATGGAAGAGCCATAGAGGAGAGACAAGCGAATACAAAATCAACTGAGAAGGAAAGGAATGACGGAAAACCACCGTTCTGACTTGCGATCACTTCAGAAAGAGATCGCAGGAGTTACCCTCCGTCGCTAACGGCTCACTACTTGCAGACGGCGTACGCACATAGCGGCACCATAGAAACCGGAAAGCACTCAATGGCATGTGGGCGTTTATCAATGCCGAACACAATACTAATCAATAGCGGACACTGGTAATCGATACGAGTTTTGTGCTCATTCGTTAGGTTTACCCGGAGTTGGCTTACCTTGGTAACACATTAGCGATGTTTGATAAGCGACGGACTCTTTCAGCTTGCAAAGTGGATTACAGTCATTATAAAGCCTTGAGACGTGATAAAGCATTACTGACCTGTCACTATTCTCACTCCCTGGATGGACAAAAAGTAGCTCTTTTTAGATATATGCTTTTCGGGGAGAAACAAGATTTTCGATCATTAGGGAATTTTCAAATTGTGGTAGTGGTATTTTCTTATTAGGGAATTTCAAATTGTGGTAGTGGAGTGGTATTGGGCTTTTGGGTACTTTTAGTTAGATTTTTAAATTAACATATCGTTTATAGTTTGACAGCTCTTCTCTAATTATATCCGTTATAGTAATACCCAAAGGAATGCCACACTCGGAAATCAGACTCACTCTTTTCTAACTTCTTCCTTACACAGAATGGAACCTGATTTTGTTCCCAGCTGACAGCTTCTGCGCCTTTTTATACTTCCTTTTCCTACTGCTTCGGCTGGAATATAGGAGCTGCAAAGGCAAAATTGAAAGAAATGTGTGAGGATGTGCCCTATTAGTAGCAGCTCCGCTGTTATCAATGTACCAAATGGCTGGAAACTGCAGCCTGGACATCACTCCATTAGAACAGCGGTTCTGTTTTTGGGAGTACACAGACTGGTGCACTAGAAAAATCGGTAAAGGAGCAACTATCAGTGTCAATCTCCAGCATGACCTGAGGCAAATCTGCGACTATCAAGCAGAGACTTGTTCGTAAAGGAAACTCTCAGTATTATCATGCCCAACTGTGGTCCAAGTCTAGCCATAAACTTCAGAAGGACAGTTCTCACTCCTATAGCCTAGACTACAGCCTGGCTATCACACCTCGACCAGCGGTTCTTCTTCGATCTAGCTTACACGCCGACAAAATAACAAATATAGTAGGAAGTATAATGGAAAAATATAATAGCATTAGATCGCTACCTGTACAGAACAGCAAAATTGAGGAAAAGATCGATTCTAGATGAACTAGCTTCATTCTTATAATAATTATCACTGGTGAAGAGAACTTTCAAAAAAATGAACAACATAGGGTGTTGTCTGAGAAGACGTCAACTATCAAGATCCGTTTCACGAAGTTACACTGACAGATTTTTCGCTTTGGGCCAGCTGCATACGAGCTCAGAAGATCACAAGAAGCAGTTGTGTGAAATAGAAGAGCTCGCTTTGGAAAGTGGGAAAGAAATTCCTGCAGATCTACTGCACCTGAAATTCATACGTTCATTACAGACGTCCATTTCAGTTAGGAGGGGGCACGTAAGGTGGCAGCCATCTATCCAGCCAGGATTTTTGGAAAGTGCAGTAAGGTAGGGTTTTCAAAGGATTTGGAAATTGGACACCTTAATTTGTCTACTGAATGACATGCAGGTATCGGAACGACAAAAGTTGTGACACTTCGCATAGTATAAAGGTCCCTGTAAGGCAGAAGGGCTTTAGTAAGAACTGACTTTGCACACCTCCCCTCAAACCTTCCCTAATTACTCGCATCTCCTCGAATTCGCCCTTGGCTTCACCTCTCTAATTGCTTTCGCCTACGATTCCGGATCAGTTCTACTTTTTTCGTCACAAACTCTGGAGAAGCTCTGTGCCAAGAAGTGCTCTATTCGTAAGCACTGCCCAACTGTACGCCGTTAACCTTTGACAGAATTCCACTATGGCGCATGCCTTATGCTGCTTCCCAGTCAAGTGCACGCACAGCTTCATCATGGAGCTCCTTACTGTCACACTTCTCTCTCTTCATCTTCAACGCCTACGCTTTTATCGATTCCCATTTGCAGTTTCCTTCTGTGGTGCACTGTACTACCGAGGAACA
Source organism: Trichostrongylus colubriformis (assembly GCA_963978905.1). Taxonomy (NCBI): domain Eukaryota; kingdom Metazoa; phylum Nematoda; class Chromadorea; order Rhabditida; family Trichostrongylidae; genus Trichostrongylus; species Trichostrongylus colubriformis. Next base: position 29,145,156 of record OZ022261.1, on the reverse strand, counting down.
TTTATCTCTCCATGCCCAACCAGACTTTTCCTTCGCTGATCCCACTACTAAAAACCGTCTGAGATGCTGTTTGTGCTTCCGGATCCAGAGCTCATGTTAATAATATTATAGACATGTAGGAAATCTACCCTATGCACTTCTACGTTTATTTCCCTTCCTCATTTAATGTGCTAATGTAATGAAGACCTCTCTATAATACACGTCATGAACTGAAATAGTCGCAGTCAGCTCAGCTAATCAAGTGAGGCGATCCAGAGGTGCGATGGACGGTGCGAAGTGAACTACACCCATTGTATAATGGAATTATGAGTGTTACGAACTAAATAGGATATTTGCGATTCCCTTTTCCATGTGTATTCCTATAGTAAAACTGGTACGTAGGGTGCAGAGAATTCATGTCGGTCGGGTTCTGTTAGAGAAGTTCTGCCATATGCTTGACTCCATCTTCTCACATCCACAATATCACCTACGTAGCGCCTGATTGCATTCCCTACTTCTTCGTCTCCCTTGCGTTAGCCCCGCGCTGTCGTAGCATTTTTAGGTCCGATTCCCTTGCTCCCATGCACTCTCTCCAGCCCTCTTTTGTCACTGCTCACATGACCGTTCAGGTAGCCCGCTATGGTACGATAATCTCCTTCCGGAACTGACCTGATGGCTTCATCTTGGCTCAGATAGAACTCGTCTTTTTCAGCTTCGGGGCAGCCGGTTTGCGGTGCGTACACAGCCACTATAGCTCAGTAGCCTTCCTTCGTGTTTCTCCTCACAGCCATGATTCGGTCGTTGATCCTGTCCACTGCAGAGACACAGTTCTTGAGGATTCGTTACTGCTATGGCTACGCGTTTCGTTTGATGCGAAACACGATGAAAGCTTCTCGCTTTCGCATGCGAATGCTAATAAAAAATGTGCAAGCACGTGCCAGATAACCAGTTACATTTTATGAGACTGCTACCACTAGAAGTTATTGTCTCAAAAGTCCAAAGATAGAATATCAGTTCATCCGAGAAGTTGTGTTAGGTCGGGAAGTTTCAAGCCCCTGCCTGTACACTGTGTGCTCTGTTTGGATAATGAATAATGTATGTGGCGAATAATTTATGAATTAAAAGCTAAAACTCAGTGACCACGCGAAATCCGCGATGTAGTCGGATCCAGGAAATGTGGATGTCCGACAATTACTATCAACCGCATTATTTTTTTTCGGAAGCATTTAACCCTGCTGTTCAGGTCGTGGACATGACAAAAGGAACGCATAAACCAGTAGGTGAAACAATTTACTCCTTCCGATGCCTTTGAGCGATAGTGAGCAATCTACGTTCGCGTTGTTGACCTACAGTCCATTTTTCTCCATCCCATCGTCTGTCTTATGGGGCACCTATTAACAGCTGTGATCTTTCAGTTCCTGTTGACTTTTTTCATCCACTTACTTAATCTTGAGTTTTGTGTAATTTGAATCTAAGCTACCATAACTAAATTTAAAAATTTTTGCTCATATAATGACTTTGATTTGTGTTTACCTTATTGATTAAGCTGGATGCTGATTATGCACGGTTTATTCATTTTTCCTTATACGTTACGTTGAATTGAGGCATTTCAGAAAAATTCACCTGCTGACCTGTATTGAGGCTTTCCCGCAAATCTCACATGCCATGCTATTCCACGTGTCAATTATGAGGCGATAATCGTGTATCCTCACGTTGTGCACCTGAGCAACGCTACAGAATAGCGCCTATACACGATTAGCGTACGTAAAGTTGTGGAATGCGTGGAATGCTCCAAATTGGTCCTGAGAGTGATCGGCATCCAAATGGGTCACCTCTGGCTAACGTTGAGATAATGGCGTCGCAACTGTCCTCATTAGCACCAAATAACCTTGCGGAAGCTGTTCCTGCGGGCGAGCGCAGTCCTCAGGGAATAGAACTAGTTACTCCGCGCAAGAGCAGCTTATGGACAAGCAGATTCTGTCGAAAGACATAGGAATGCGAGCGGTCGCATGCAATGGCGAAATTTTGCTCCGGTTTGGAATCGCCTACGTGGCAACAATGAGCCCCGTAGGATTCAGGCAGTTGCGGAAGCTGATCATGCTGAAGCAATGCCGCAGGAAAGTATCCTGCAAGAAAGGCAGGATGGCTCAGGGGATGATAGCGTATCTACTGAAGTGAGGGCGAGCTAACGGCTGACATCGGGCAACCACTCAGAATCCCCGCAAAGGAGACGTGAACGGTAATTCCTATCTGAAATCCGAGCTTAAGGCCAGATTCAGGCATTAATACCGCATAGCGGTCTTTACGCAAGACCGGCAGCCTGTAGGGAGGACAAAGGAAGCCATCTCCAAATCCTTACTAAAGGTTGGCAACAAAGTTTCCTTGGAAGAACTTTAGCAAACTGATTCGGAATCACTAACTCCCTTACATGTGGCGGTTTACTCAATAGCGAGAGCTATCAGTGCGAAAGCCGCGAAAGCTACTAGCGAGCGGCTTAGGCCCTCTAAAGAGCAGTCTGAAGCTGCTCTGCTTCGGAGTGTTCTCATTAGCTTCGTTTATTTAAAAGCTTCATATCCACTTTGGCTGCGAAACTCAAAAGAAGAAACAACACTAGTGATGGACAGCATACTTCCGGCCGGCATAACCCATAGTACCTAGGTAATGTGTAGGTAAAGCGTCAAATACTATGGTCATCAGGATGGGAAACGGTCAACGGATAACTGTTTGCAGTGGCTTGCTCACTGTGGACACGCATGGAGCAACTCATGTTGAAGAGGAAGACCTCAGGGCAAGAAGCCATCTTCGATCCCTTGATTCGTGAAGGTGGTAGATCATAAGGGCGTACCAAGCGAGGCTCCGTTCCACAACGCAGCGTAAACACACATGTGGCTCCATGGCTGACTATTCAACCATCGGAGATCTGTGGTGTGTGGATATATGTGCACATATACTAATTGCTCAGAGTAGCAGCTGTAACCAGCAAAATTCACTTTATAGAGTGAATGACTCAAGCCTATGAGTTTGCTGGCTGATTGCTTGGCTACTGCATGTAATCTGGACCACGGGGGCCTGATAAAACTTCTGGAGACAATCAGGTATACTTGAGGTACTCTAAGAGTTCCCAAGTAAATGATGATGTGCCTGCTCCCCATGACGAATAAGACCGAAAAGGGCAGATAGATCATCTATGCGAACCATCCATCCATGTTTGTAGTGTTCAGTTGTTTTAACTAATAATGTCGCAAAGAATCCCTCACGTAGTAAGTCAGACAAAAGGTGTTGATGGACCATGTATTGATCTTTTCCTTGCCTATCACCCACCTATATAAATGCGCTCTGATTGCAATGTGTACCTTCTTCCCTTAGTATATATGTACTAATACTATTATTCAGGAACACAATTATACCTGCATATCCTCTTATGTACAGTAACCATTATCTTTTATTCTCTATAGTTTCGACACTTTTTTTTTGATGTTGGTATTGTACTACATATGCTATTAATAAACTCCTTTTCTCAACATGATTGTCACTGCGCACTTATACATTCTCTTGATAATGCCAGCCTCACTCACAATGAGCCTCAAAGGCTGGCAACATGGTTCGTCTAAGTCGGACGCGAAACTAACCATCTACCATTGTAAAATAACAGATTCTAACTATATCTGTGAAGTTCTTCACTATCATCTAAAGGGCCTCGATTAGATTTGAGATCAATAAGGGATGAGTGTGTGATAAACAATTTGGATCAGGTCGTCATCGCTAATTTCATCGGCATCTAATTTTATATCGATTTCATTAGGGATCCCGTAATGTTTTGTGGCAACTATGTAAATTTTTTCCAGTGCCTTTTATATTGTAAGGACATTCCTGTAGAAGTACCTTTCGCCATATCTTCAAGTTTTTCACGCACTGACGATCAACCTAACGTATAAGAGTTTTTGTAATGGTCGAGAAGTGGTGTTCACTCCGTAATAGGACTCGTTTGTGTGCTTCACTTGCGAAACATAACTTCAGGCATTATTTTAAAGAAATCCCATCAGCTTATATATTGATGAGCTTGTAGAGGTTCCATTTTCACTAGAAAAGCCACAGAGGCTGGCGCCAAGTGGGATGAATCACCAAGTTTCTGTGGTGCTCATGCAGATCGGTTCCATGGCGAAAAAGTCCCAGAGTCTCTGCCGAGGTTCAACTTCGTACGAAAAGAGTGTGATCTACGTCAGAAAGTTACTATGGCAAGGCAATCAATCCAACTCCTGATGCGCTGCTTGGAACAGCATGGGCGCCGCGGTTTATCACGATCATGACTACAGGATGTCTAAGGATATGTCAAGGTCCAAAAAAACTGCAAGTACTGGAGCAACATGTTCTGTGCATAGCACTTTAGACGAAACGAGATTATTTATTTTCATGTTTGAGTATATGTATTGCCAAGGAACTGTGTTGCAAGTGTTTCCTGTCAGAAACCCTTCGGATGAGGGTAGTGTGTGAGTGGACTTATTTGTGATACAATTAGTTCGACCACCAAAGCAAAATGGCGGAGTAAATTTTCAGGGTCAACAGTTCATGCGCGGTGAAGTGAGCCGCTTAAACTCAACTGATCAACCTCTGTAGCCAAAGGGCTCGACGGTGACCATGTGTTTGGCTCCAAAACACCGTCACCGGGAGTGCAGAGGTGTCGGACGATGTTTTTGCTGCTTTGGATTCGAGACGAAGTTATGGGCATAGTCGGTCACTCAGCCATGGTACTTTGCGTTAATTTGTCAGGAAATTTAAGCCTAACACGATCGTTTGCGCCACCCAAAATGCATTCTGAGTAGGACGGTGATTCCGCCTTCACCATTGCCGTCCTGTTATCGCTCACCATAAGCGCCTAATGCATTACTCACAACCCTACCTCGAAAGGTTGCCTTAAGCACGCCTCCAAATCTAACAATCACCCAAAGACGTGGACCTAAGGAGGTAAGAGATCTGTAAGTGACCCTAAAAATCAGTGATGGAGCGACAAGCGAGGCTGGGTCTTTAAAGCCCCAAAGTTGATTAATGGAAGGCAAAGGGTGACGATCAAGATGGGTCAATAACCTTTCGGATAATTTTGAATACTCAACTTTCTGGAGGTTTTCTTGAAAATATAATACCATTGAGGGCTTGAAGCATCACAGCATCAGCATCACCGAAGAGTACCAGCTCAAGGTGCCATCCCACAGCTCCACTTTTTCATATGGAGTGCGGGTTTTCAGCATATCGCTTAGAATTCATACTCGCACAATCCTTGTAACTAGATAATCGTCGAATCACACGGATATGCTATGGCTGTACAAAAGATTTGCCAACATCGTCGGAAGCGCGGCATTCTCGCACGTTTTTCCATGACTCACACTCGCTACAAGGCGCAGCATCCTCGAGAGACGACAAAGGATATAAAGCTGGGACCACCCCGCTGCATCGTACTCAACTCCCCTCAAAGCGATGCCATTTCATGCCTCCGGCGATATGGTCTCCAGGACTCTTCGTGTATACACCACTTGTCGGTTCTTTGGCATTCTATTACTGATGCGTCATGTACTTGTGTACCTTACCTATTCGTGCGTCCCCTGTGTGCACGTGCCTACTGATAAACTATGTTTACTTCGCGTAAACAGAAGCAGGGTGGCTGCACCTCGCTGTGCACATTGTTTCCTGAGGTCATGAGAGGAGAAGAGGAACTCTTTGAGATCGCGAACACTGGCCCAGCTACGCCTCCGTATTAAAGATCCAAAAAACATGACTCCTCGACCTCATCATCATACATCTTTCACTTTTGACGTTTAGTTTCACTTCATTCATTGCTCATTTCAGGACACTTGTATTCGTGTACCTTACTGCATTCGTAACGTCGGCGTTTTACTGACAAATCATCCTTACCTCTTCTTAGAGACAGACGCGGCGTCGACTTTAGCAAAATCCTCAAAACTAGGCGACAATTTTGCTACCCGTTTAGACGAAGCCGATCTCCTGCATTGCCGCAATTTTACTCCCCGCGCATTGTACTGAACATCCGGGATTCGTTTCCGAGTTGTCTGATGACGAAAAGGATGAGTACAAGATTGCCGAATAATACGTCTCCCGAGACATGAAGCGGATGGCAGCTATCATGTTCACGTCCAGGGGCCGTTATTAATCTCTATGACCACTTCGTCGCCTTTGTTCCACTATCGAGAGAAGGGGGCTTCATCCATACATCTCGTAATTTCGGAGAGTCACCGGAGACGGGGCTTCCCAGAGCCCGAAGCCCGCTCTCCTCGCGATAGCTGGCTAGCTCCACGGTGCTCGCTACGTCTACATGGGACGTTCATCAACTTGCTCCCCACGTCAAATGCCCCAGGGTTCGATCCGGAACTGCACAGGACCTGTATTGTCATGAGTACTCTACTTCATGCCCCTGCCATACCAGTGTACCCCTCGTAACCATATTTCGGAGACACTCAGCTTTCACTGAGCTCCCTAATTACGTATCACACAACGCGTATTGGTCACTGGCACCGCTGCGGAGGCTCGTCAGATGCTACTGTCGGTCATGAACTTCTCCTCCGAGGGTAGTTCATTCATGTTTATCGACGTCATGAGCGAATTTACTTGGGCAGCTAGCAAGTATCATTACAATGCCACGGAATCACGTATCCGCACCCACATTGAACCACTTACTAATAAGGGAATACGAGCCACCGACATCTGTGTAATTACGTTGAACGGGAAACAATACCGTCAGATGCGGAACACTCCAGGCGTCCTTCACTACTACCAGAACCGGTTTATTCTTCACATCCTGTAGAATTCATCTACGACCAACGATGCCCAACGTAGCCATTTCACACTGCCGGCAGGCCAATACATCTCAGCCACGAGGAATCGCCGCTCTTCGTTACTCCTGGAACTGCGTACTGTAATAGGCACACTCAATCACTATCCGTTCGCCCGGCTCCGATCCGACCTCAGCACCTATTTGAAGACTTACTAAAGGACCATCTTTCACTGAGATAGTTATTTTTACCCTTGTCTTTTTACCGAAAGCCAGGGCGGACTTTCTGTAAAAGGGGAGGTGTAAGAAGCACTATCGGAAGCCCGGCGTCTTTGGATGGTTTCCGCATGACTCACCCTTGATTCAGGATGTGGCGTCCCTACGAATGAGAAGCTCGAGAGACGACCAGGGATTCGATGCAATAACCGGCCGCTACCGCTGCGTAGTATCAGGTTGTACCATAAGTCTTGTAGGGTTTTTCCAAAAACATGGGTAACTTTGTTCGAGAATATCTAGGCGGTTCAGGAATATGGAGGAACAGTCTCTGAGGTTTCTAACGAAGTATATATTAACCCACCAGATCCTGTTGAGAGAGCTACAATGCCCATAGTCGATACACACCAAACACGCTGTGTCATCCACTGTGAGTGGTTTCGCGGCATGGAAGCGGTGGAAGTGGCCCATCAACGCTGCATTGGACAAGGGATGTGTAACCTACTGATCCCCATGTTAAGCAGCGGCTAGATTGACATAGCCGACAAGCCATGCTCAGGACTGTGCTACTTCTGGGACGCTGAAGGGATGCTTTTTCACGAGGCGCTGGTAGAAGGTGAGACAGTCTTCGCTGTCGTATACACCCGCCAGCATCAGCACCTCGTCGTCGATGCTCGAGAAAAGCGCCGGAAAAGGTCCGCTGTCACCTTCCTTCATGACAACGCCCAGAGTACCCAGGTCAAGCTACAGGAGCTTGGCTGTGATGTCCTGCCCCACCCGCCGTGCTCTTCAGCCAATGCCCCTTCTGACTATCACCTTTCCCACGCTCTGAAATCCTTTATCACCAAGAGAAAATTCGTTGAATACGACTCACTTGCAAAGACGATCGCTAACTTCTTCGACTCTCACACCCCAGGTTTCTGGGAGGAGGGAATCAACGATCTACCTACAAGATGGTAGAGTGTTGTCGATAACAATGGTGAATACGTTGTTGCCTCTCTGTGGCTTGTTGGAAGAAATTATAATAAAAAGTGATGATCGAAAAGACTTTTGGTACAACCTCATATTCAACTCCCTTCAAGGCGTTGCGTCTCCGGTAATTATGGTCTCCAGAATTTCTTCGTGTGATACACCATTTCTGGGTTCTTTGGCATTCCATTACTGTTTCGTCATGTACAGGAGCAGGGCGAGTGCACCTCCCGTTAACACTGTTTACTGAGGTCAGATGCTGGAATGGCGAGGGAACCTTCTTGAGATCACGAAGAGTGGCCCACCTACGCCTCCGTATTTAAAGGAATCGTCCACGGAAAATGAGTTTTTGTGTTACCCATATATTTATGTTGTATTTGCCTAATGTTGGCCTCATGCAAAATTTCACGAAAAAATGTGAATCTGGCTGAGATACAGCACCACAAAGTGCGGTCTCAGTGGGCGGGGCCTCCGTGTAAAAGCCTCGTACCGCGTCCGCCGTGGTCGGAGACGCATTGTAGGAACAGAAGGTTACGTAAACAGTCCCACTCACCGTTCCCAACGGCGGCGGAAGACGGGACGAGGCTTTCACACGGAGGCCCCGCTCACTGGGACCGCACTCTGTGGTGCTGTATCCCAGCCAGATTCACATTTTTTCGCGTGAAATTTTGCATGAGGCCAACATTAGGCAAATACAACATAAATATATGGGTAACACAAAAACTCATTTTCCATGGACGATTCCTTTAAGATGCGAAAAGCACGACTCCCCGACCTCACCCTCATACACTTTTCACTTTTCACGTTTAGTTTCATTTCATTCATTACTCATTTCAGGACATTCGTTCTTCGTATTCGTTTGGTTACCCGTGTTCGAGGTTCTGCTGAGTATGATACTGACACCCTGCCGCCTTTGTTGTTGGACGATACTGCGGAGAAAACAGATATGAACTTCTACCTGAGGTATGAAATGGTGTAGATATGCAATATCTCGACATATACACATGTAGTATATCTTGAGCCACCGACTCTGATCGTTGTAAATTAGACGTCAGCAATTTAGTTCACAAATAATCATACTAATCTCAGTAGATAAACGATAATCAATTAATAATCATAGTAATCTCAAATGAAAGACTGTATTGAAAGATACATGGATGATCTTCGTCGCTGAGTTCTACCTGAGGTATGAAATGGTGTAGATATGCAATACCCGGTTCTTGGTCCTCAGTCATTTTGCAGGCATCTGAAAGGATCTAGGTAGTTAGAGAGAAACGGAGAGTTGGTCAAAATTTCCTGAACTACAAGTGATAAACGTTTTGGATGTACGAGACACACATGTAATGGGCCTAGCCAGGCGAGAGGGCGAAGAGTACCCTCAGATCGCGACAAATTTATAACGGAACAGCAAAGGATACTTTTCGCGCACGACGACGTAACTCGCTTAGCGCCATAACCCATGAGTGAGTGCCCCGCGGCACAGCCAGGTTTTGGTCAAGGCATTTGATCTGGGAGCACTGTCCATAAAATCCATAAAATCTCTTTTTCTCTGTAAGGGTCATGTTTCAATGAGTAAAAATGCTCCTATGGCTCATAATTCTGCTATTAAGCGTTCTATGTCTAATGAGGAATGTGATTCATAACACGGCGCGCTTAGTAAAAATGGTTTGTGGACCATATGGGAGTAAGTGCCCAGAACAGATAGAAGTGACTCTTATTTTTCAGAGCGGTCCTAGAAATGCCAAAGAACGCTCCATGATTGATCCCCGATGAGGACAATTTTCGCAAATTTTGGATTTCCAGTTTGGCTTCGCGAACACTCGAATTGGAAATTAAGTGGAATAATCAGCTTCAGCATTCAGGTCACCCTTAACTATCAGTTATCAGTGAAATTCAGTGGTAGTTCAATTTTATAGGTCTACAAGCGCTCAGGAGGCGCTAACGAGACATTTTCATTCGAAACGGATATGATGCTCATGCCCAGGGGTGGAACTACCGGCAGGGATAAGTTTCCAGTCCAATCGGTATTTTGACCCAAGTTCGAGAATTGAAGGCTATCACGGGCACGTTCGACGAAGAAGACGACGATATCGCGACAGGAAATCCTGATTCTATCTCATGTTTGATGCTTGGTAGGTAAAAGCATGGGGATAGGCAATCATGCAGTGCATATTCTACTGATTTTAATCACATTTTGCTAATCATCCACTTCTATCAATAAAAAAGGGACCATGTATTCATAGCTGAACATACTTTCTCGATGTTATGATCAGAGTTTTGGTTTGGCTTTTAATGTGCCTGCAAGGGTAATTGAACCTTTTGAGCATGAATATAACACTCATTCAAAAAGGAAGCAGAATGGAATGAGTGAACACCTCTAAATCTGCAAGTACTCATCAACTCATATCTTGCCAGTTTCCGATTTCATAGAAAACTGACCTGAAGGCTATAAAAATCGCTGATAGGGCGATGGAGATGAACATGATTCCAATGGAGAGTTCTGAGAGCAATTCTATTGTAGCCTCGTCGGGAGCATACATACCTATAACAGTGATTTTGATGAATGGATGACACATTATTCCCCCAAAATTATTAGGGATTCCAAAAATTCCAAGGAAAAAGACCGGTCGACTAAGTGAAAAGCATAGAGCTGAATAAAGGATTATTTGGAATGAGTATTGACGGTGGTGTTACAAACGGTTAACTTGAACGGCAAAGGCACCCACCCCATATCATAATCGACGAAATTAGATTACTTCGCTGAGCCCAATATGTATGTTGAGATTACAATGTGAGCTGATTCACTGAAATCAGATCAGAGCCTCACGAGAAATTTATTATAGTTGTAGGCGTCATGACATAGCTCACAAATACAACTACATACATGTTAAGTCATTTAGACCATTATTCATCCATTTATCATGCATTCGAATGAGTACTCCAATGGTGTTGGGAGAGAGATAGACTAGGAACAATCATGACAGAAAGCCGCTCTCGAAACCGCTCGGGTTTGTAATGAATTAACACATATGTGCGGAAAGCATGGAGTGCGGGTTCGAGACCTGTCCGAGGTCAAAGATTTTTGCCCAGGGTACCGGGAGTCGAGGATTCATCGACAGGGAGTCGTATTCGATCGAACGCAGGGGGAATCGTCCTTACACAGGTCTGTGATAAGCGCTAGAAACTAAACCTCCATTCGGCAGATGAGAAGAGAAGACTATTCATTTCGGCAACAGTATCTGGTATTGTAGAGGTCAAAAAATGGTGGGGGGAGGGGGAGGGGGGTCGTATCTGGTACCCGTAGAGGAGTGGTCGTACTGAAACGGCTCTTCCCTCGACACTTGCGAGTGCCCTGGTGGTGCCTTTATATACGAAGGGATAGACCCAGTCAGAACTCCGGAGAGCGGGTATATCAGCTTATCTGCTTTTTCCTTAGTTCCATGACAAGTAGTAGCTTTACTGGAATTGTTAATATTCCTGGTACTATTATTAACAGGCAAACAAAGGATCGTAGGTGCAACTCCAAATGAGGTGCCTTAGCTGAAGAACGGAGGAGCAACCAGCACACAGTTGTTGTCTCAAAGGTGTCGCGTGAGCTGTCACCGAGAAGACAGTGCAAACAAGTGACCCACGACATCGAAATTATTCATCGCAAATGAGACTTCGTAATTATGGGTGACCTTTGAGTAGCGCAAGAATTGAAGAACTGAATAAAGACCCAGATTTTCTTGAACTGCTACCTTTTTGAATACACATCATGGGGTCACGTGCGTACGGTAAATGCCCTACGACATTGCTTGCGAATACGCAAATTTTTAACGAGATCTTTTATGACCGTGATGTATAAATTTGTATAAAATGTATAAATTTGGCTGAATTTCGTCAATGCAGCAAAGAATTTCCCCCTCCGATGCGCACGAGTCCGTGCGCATCGAAGGTCTCTGACTTCTAACAACCATACGAAAAAGCAATGGTGGTGAACCATCCGATGTATGCGGCTATTCTTTGCAAGCCGAAACGAAAGATTCGCGGTCAGAGTACAAGACATTAATTTTTTTTCAGAACTCTCATTTCACTGAGTTTTTGTGTTACCCATATGTTTATGTTGTATTTGCCTAATGTTGGCCTCATGCAAAATTTCACGCGAAAAAATGTGAATCTGGCTTAGATACAGCACCACAAAGTGCGGTCCCGGTGGGCGGGGCTTCCGTGTAAAAGCCTCGTCCCGTCTTCCGCCGCCGTTGGGAACGGATAGTGGGACTGTTTACGTAACCTTCTGTTCCTACAATGCGTCTCCGACCACGGCGGACGCGGTACGAGGCTTTTACACGGAGGCCCCGCCCACTGGGACCGCACTTTGTGGTGCTGTATCTCAGCCAGATTCACATTTTTTCGCGTGAAATTTTGCATGAGGCCAACATTTGGCAAATACAACATAAATATATGGGTAACACGAAAACTCATTTTCCGTGGACGATTCCTTTAAACAACCAGCCATCGGTCGGCTTTATGCAGTGCAGAGGAATGGTGACAAGTTTTAACCTTGGAATATGCGATTATTTCCGTGAACCGTCATGCTCATCTCCTTCAAGCTATCCCCAGCAGTTCTTCACAAGTACGCGGTAGCATCTGGAACGCACTCCAGCCGAACTGTCATTAGACGCAACTTGGACTTCAATGAGCAGCATACACAATATTTCAAAAATGAGGCCATATTTTTCTATTAATATCATGCAATTTCGCTGTGGGATGCGCAGCACCGCATGCTAGTGCGGAGCTGGTGTAGTTGACAGCTGGCGCGCACCCCACATTCATGATGCAGGGGTCGCCCCCATCAGCGCAAGACCAGGCCAGACAAAACTTCCATTCCTCGGGGGTCGGCGAACTGGTGGCAGACTCGTCTTGGACGATAAAAGCACTGAATTACAATGTACATCTGCTGGCCCCCGCAAGTCATTCTAACCGCATTCACCTGCTACCACCATTTTGAATAGAACTAGAATGCGCGAAGCGCATCCCACAAAAGGGATTAACTTCAAATCTTTATCCTGACTTTACTTTTACCTTACTGTTGTTGCTCACTACATGCAATGACCTACGCATATTAGAGATACAATTGCTACGCAACCGCTCTAAAAACACCGGAATGGGGAAATTTTGGCCTACGGTAAAACAGACGTAGTTCGGCTGAGTTTAAGTGGCCGCCATCGCACAAACTTGCCAATTTGACGCCTTGGCATGGTGCCAAGAGGAAATGGCTTGTTTTTCCTTTTACTTTTTTCTTTGTTTTTTCTTATAGTGTTTCTAGATGTACTTACATGAATGCTAATGCAGTTGGGAATGGCCACTCCACTGTGCTGGGAGTCAGGTGCTACAACTAAAGTTGGCCCACGGCCCGTCTCCTACAGCGGACAACTTGGAAAGTCAGTGTGTTGATGCGAATGGGATGCGAATACACACCGCAGCGTCGCGCTTGTGAGTCCGGGTTTTTTCGCCTATTATCATTTCTGACCTTGAGTGTTCGTTACAAAATGCTTATTTCTTTGCATCCTACTCTTGTTTCGGCCCCCTTCCGGTTCCTTTAATCTCGCCTTGTCTGTTGCAAAACAATACCGTGATGGACTATCGAAGAAATCGATATTTTCGCTAAATCGTGCATTGATGTAAGTCAGGATATTCGAACCAGGTTAGGTCGAGGGATATGGTGGCGGCGGTGCCCCTTAGCGAGCGATCAGTTCACAACGGCACCAGCTAATTAGCTGTTGCATGCGATGAGTCAAAACGTGTGTCCTGACTCACACCCAATCATGCGGTTACCACACATCCTGTGAAGGTTGTGCGCTCATTTCGAGGATATATTCAGCAAATTCCATTAGTGATGCAAATTAGAAAAGAAAGCTTTGTGATTGTTGTAAGTCGCTGTCATCGTTTGTATGGTCAGTGCAGCAAGATAATGATGTAAAAATGAAAACCATAACGAGCATGTTAAAATATATTTATAGACTTTTTAAAACATATTTCTATACAGGACAGAGCACCGGGGTTATACAGCGCCTTATGGCAAAGCATAGTAAGAAAATCACAGTGACATGGTATGAACAATATTGCTCTCACTATAAATAGCAAACGAAACTGGTTAATTAGAAGCCATATGGAATACAAGTAGATGAGAAACGGAGAGCCACCAAGTATAAGTGAATAGATGGTCAGAATACAATTATGGAAATCACATGAAAGATTCACAGTCATGACGATGAATCTACGCGATACAGCGAGCCAGTCTTGTAATGCCGCCATACAAACGGGCAGTCGCCGCCATGAATTTAGCGAACTCCTGGAAAATGTGGCAAATGCACGCGCGGGTGTGCGCGACACGCGACTGCACGTTCTAGAACCATGCGTTACAGGCGTGACTCGCTCCGGCGACTGGACCCTTTTAGGAAACAATTTCATAGACTAAACGTTTGAACTATGTGCTTAGCAATAACCTGAGATTGCTCCTCATAGTAGGTTGTCGAAGGACGCACAGACGCCAAAGGTACTAGGAAACCGGGACAATTACAATAAAATTTCTGAAGCAAGCATGAAATCCCACATACTTAAGTAATGAATGATGGAGACAATATTCTTTCATTTTTCTAAATTCGTTCATGTATGAGCGACTTACAGGACCCATTTAACATTTAAGACATAAATTTTAATGATAAGCGTTCGTTTCGATGAGGTGGCGTGAGAGTAACGTCCTCACTTGTACACTAGATGAGCCCCTCGACAGCTGGTGGTTGAAGATAGGGCAGATCTTTAGCATGGTGGAGTTCCTCGAACTGTGGACGATACTCGCCGTGATTTCGTCGACGATCACGAATTATTCGCGTGATGAAGAATACCCCAACAGCGATCAGTATGAGGAGCAGCTAAATACGACTGTCATTGTCCTTGATATAGTTTACTGAGAGTGTCATAAAAAGCTACGAAGAAATTTTCAAAAGCTCATTACAATGTATGTACATCATAATGTACATCATACAAAGAAAAGATAATTTACTGTTATTGAAACAGCACAATTTTGTTAAATTGTGCACAGCCGAATGCACGGTTTGACAATCGTAGAACGTCTCAACTTAATGGGCGGGTGATTTCCCGTCACGTTTTTCGTAGGAAAATTACAAGGATGTCCACTGCAGTTCGGAAAAATTAAGTACCAAGCAATATGTAGGTGTTGGTAAAATGTGGCAAACGCTATGACGCACAATCCAATCGCGTCGCGGGATCTCGCTTTTTTGGGACGGTAACGCCAAAAAGGACGGTTCAAGCGTTCCTAGCATTCAATAGCATGACCATCATCTTTTTTCCCTCAAAATCTCTAGATTAACAAATCCGGCCCTCGCCATTCCTCTGCGCTGTCTGTATTAATCATGACAACACAAGCAGATTGACGTGCCTACCGACCTGAGAGCACTTACTCTTAAGAGATTACGTTTATTAATTTTTAGAGCAAAACCACAAATTCCAATGGTTTCAGTATTTTCAAAGAGTTATGCCAAAGAGATGATGCGTGGCGAAAGTAGCGCTGAAAGGGCGTTTCGGGATGGGGCCGATGAGGAGCCATGGAAAGCGGTGCAACGCTGGTTCAGTCGTCTGCATCACCTCCTTCAGCGGTGCAGCGGACGCGAAAGCACATTCGTGACTGCGGAAGGGGGTCTTTTCTCGGGTATTCCACCGCTTCATTCCGTTCTTTCACTGCTAGTGCGCTATTTCGCACCTCTACTGTCATATTTCGCATTTGAACAAAATGCTCTTAACTGCGCTTTCGAGGAGAAGATGCACATTTATACGAAGATGAAGGTGCCTGTGGAAATACGGTCCATACCGCGTAAGTATATGAAAACGAGCACCCAGAGAAGTTCAAATTTTGCCGGCACTTCATATCCTTACTTACCCAAACTGTGCTTCACAACGTCTCCAGGGTTCGGTGAACAGTCGTTCAAAATAATATTATAGTTTCTAGCGAACATTATTCCAGTCCAGTGGCAAAGTTCTGTCAACCATTGTCCGCAATATAGCGCGAAACCAGTTATGACAGACTACATATTTCATGGTGGGATTCTTTTTCAGGTCTTTTTTTATGCCTTTGTAGCTGAAGTAAGCCTGTTTACGCATTTCGGTGCAAAACCATTTGTTTTTATATTATTGTATTCGGGGTGTGTATGGTTAGGACGGAAAACCGCAATGCGACGCGCGACGTGCGTGGCGCCGTATAGAGTTTGGTCTTGACGATTACCGTATTCATGCGTTAGAAGTACTAGCAAGGTGCAAAGTAACAGAAATACAGTAACAGTAGTAGATATAGTGATGTCCTCATATATAAATCAGCAGTCTATAATGTCTCATTGCTTTTTTGTTTGTTGGAAAAAGATTAAAATTAATATAGTAGCTAAAAATGTGAGGTAATAATCAGGGATACGAAGAATCATTGATGAACACTCTCAAAGCATCTGTGGAAAGATGTGCGTCAGGACTGTCCACCTGGGTCAGCATGCGCGTAGGCGACCGGCGCCCTCTAGCGCACGGCCTATTCACTACGGGACCAACAAGGCACTTGCGTGCGGTACGCAGTTCCCGTAGCACGGTGACCTAGTCAGACAACCCTGACACACACCCAAGAAGATTCGACCTGCAAATTAGTGTTCTGGAGTTTTTCAAAGAAACAAAAGTGAATCCATACAGTTCATGCTGATAACTTACTATAACTCCAATAACGATAAGAGCGATCTGTAGGCCACCGAGGCCGCCCTCACTGTGTGAAGGGTTCGGTGTAGCAACGACTTCGGCGACTTTCGATTCACTCATCGTGGATCTCGACGTGCCGCGTCGGCCGAAAAAAGCGGATACGGTGGTGTACGGTACCGAGAATGATGGACAGATGCAGAATATCTCCCGCTCGGGAGTGCGACAACCCGCGACGATTGGCGAGAGTGTAGAGGCTGAAAGGAGTATTCAACAGTACACAACGTTAATCATGGTTTATCGATCAGATCGAAGAAAAAACTCAACGATATGGTCGAATGTTCACATAAAAGCAGAATAACTAGGTAGCGGGACAGGATTAGCAACGAAATGATAATTGAAACCCAACAAGTGAGGCTCTTTTTCCAACTATCTGCTTTGGCGTTGGACGTAATTATCACGGGGCTTGGCGCGAAGATCGCAGATCTGTGATACGTTGCGGCCACGCGCAAAATTAACTCATTCACTTGAGCTGCAGAATACGCCTAGTTAAGTAGCACAAAAAAGGCCTTCCACTATGAAACGCCACCCACACCGTTAGTTTGGTTACTGACTTTTTCTGAGTACACATACTTCCCTTCCCTGAACAGCTGAATGATCGTATCCATTTACAAAAGAATGTTAGGGTAAATCACGTAAGACGATACAAGCCGATAAGGTCGGGAAAATGAGTGCAGACCGAAGATTCTTGCTTTAAACGTCATGTTATCCACGTGAAATAAATGTTTCAAGCAGGAAATGTGAAGTATCTGCTACAATCCTCAGCTCTAAGCCTCAGCTTGAATATCGCTATGACAGGATTTCGCAAAGGAGTGTGCGCCGTGGATGCGTGTACACTAGGGATGTCGTGTGCAGTTGGATACTGAGGCGGTTATCCCATTTTACTCACAAAATGAGGTAAGGACACGTTGACCGCTTCAGGACTAACTGCATAGAGCGCTCTTAGCTCGCTTGTATCGCGCCGAACGCCGCAGGCCGTGGCTCGGGCGCCTGTCTTGACGATACTCATCCATTGCCGACTGAAAAAGGCTGATCATCCTTCGCAGCATTGCAAGCCGTAGGCACGCTGGGAGGTGTAGGACTAGATTTGAATCTAGTCAAAGTAATTTGTAAACAGCTCAGCACTCCTGCGATCACATGCTCTTATTAGGAAACACTGTCATAGGGCTGAAATGCGGATACAATCAAACACCAGCCGATGTAACAGTTGGTCTCCAACGCTCCACTACTGCAGTAGCCTGTTCAGAGTTTTCTCTAGGTGCAACCACGTGCACAGTGACCCGACAGCGAGTGAGGCAGACCAATTTAAGCTTAGGTGAGACGGTAGCGCGGAAAATAAGGAAAGTCAAGATTTTGAGCTAAACCAGTACGGAATATTGGAAGAATTGATTGGGTCGACGACATGCAGAAACAGGTGCGAAGTGCACGAAAGCCTTGAGCGTTCAATCAAAATGCAAAATAGATGCGCTCCGAATCTCCACGTAGCATAGCGCAAGGTGATGTGACACCAATGGAACTTGAAGCGCTCCCAGAATAAATTATGAATTGACATCGATATTAAGAGCAATATTTCACGAGCCAATAGGATGTGTGAGCACTGTAGCCATTAGGCAGACAAACCTCAGACACCGAAATGTTGAAAATGTCGGGACGGAACTTTCTCAATGATGCTTCCAAGCATTACACGGGACCAAACATCTCTCAAGCGAAGCTGGTACTTCAACCATTAAATGCCCCCTAATGAGAGGAACTGTCCTTTGAACCGACTTTGATGAACATTTGGAACACTACGGAGCTGGTACTTCAACCATTAAATGCCCCCTAATGAGAGGAACTGTCATTTGAACCGACTTTGATGAACATTTGGAACACTACCGAAGAGACGATAGGCTTGAACACGGTTACTGCGGAAACTCCGCAATCCGAGAAAATCCTTTCGCTCTGT
This sequence comes from Trichostrongylus colubriformis, assembly GCA_963978905.1. NCBI lineage: Eukaryota > Metazoa > Nematoda > Chromadorea > Rhabditida > Trichostrongylidae > Trichostrongylus > Trichostrongylus colubriformis. The sequence continues at coordinate 29,126,485 of OZ022261.1, read as the reverse complement.
CAGCACTTTGTGTTAGATACTGCAGATATTGACTATTTGAGGCGCCAAGGTGTCCCGACCCTTTGTCTGACGCCTGATGATACTTTCGACCCTAGCAGGATAACACTCCGATGCCGGATTTGGCGTCTAATAGTACCTAGAACCTGAGGAGGTATATAATGCTCTGTTGATTGTTATGTTCAGCTTATTCGCTTCTGTTCTGAAATATTTTCCTTATCCCTGTGGAGGTACCATTTGGCGATGAGGATCCGACGACTCATGAACCGACGCGCGGAAAATTTCGCCACTATGAAGTTCTAGGTGAAATACCAGAAGCTAGCAGCCGAGCTAATGCTTAGGCTGCAGGAACACGTCCGACTCCTTTCTTCGAACGCTGGAGAAGATGGAGGCGGGTACGGCCGGATCGAGCCAGGCATGGCGAAACGCACAATATTCGACTCCCTTCACCGACGCACTGACATGTTTAGCTTCGATTGAGAAAATGGAAATGCGTACGATGGCTGCTACAAGAAATCGAGGTCGTCTTCGATAACGAATGCACAGAAGTGAGCGACAAAGAGAAGACGCGATTGGCCTAAATTAAGATTGCCATCAACTGTCCTGTGGATCAATGGCGCCCAAGTCGCCTTCTGACATGACATGGAACGATGCGGTGGATCGTCTATTCGGTTCATCCAGGACCCTATTTCGTCATCGGTTCGTATGGCTCAAAATCCAGTACGACACCAGGATTTCAGCTCATACGAAACACTCGTGCGGACGCGCTGTTCTGATGCCACGTTTGGTTCGATCGACTCCGATGGCCTCGACCACGTCGCCGGACTTCAAAGTGTTGAGTTCATCGACAACAGAATGCGCCTATCAACGAATCTTGATCGAGGCGAAATTTCGATCAAGGACCTCAAAGCCGAGTGCCAGCTCATAAGCCCTCATAAAGAAGATGCAGGGATGCTGGAAAACTTCGCTATAGAAGTGCCACGATCAAGTATACCGGTGAAAGGAGAAAGAGAAAAAATGTCAAGCCCAAACAGAAGTGGAACATCAAGGAAAGGAACGATGCGCGTAAATACTCGTCCATCTGGGAATCAAGAATCAGTGTCACCATCGCGCCTACGGACTAGACGCCACGTGCAAGAGCCTGCCAGATCTAGAGCATCGAAATCGCCCTTGATAAGGACGCTCGACCATATTTAGAAGAAGAAGGAAATAGACGCGCTCTAAATATCCTGTTCGACACTAGCGCTATGATCACTCAGATCGCAAAGTCAAACTGGATGAAACTTAGAAAATCACAGCTGAAAAGGTACAACGCCATTATTAACGCCGTCAATAAGACAAGGATACCAACGATCGGACGCACCATGGTCGACTTCACTTTCAAGTGCTCCGATGGAATGCAACATAATGGACGAAGACGTTGCTACGTCATCGAGAGCCTGGATCTTCGGCTGGGAATGGATCCATCAAATCTTAGAGCTTGTCTAATCACTGCAAAGGTATGTAGCCGGTGCAATCATACTTGCTAATCCTGCTGCGACCTGCCGAAACTTGATTACAGCCAAACTGAAAGCCAGCTACGCCGAGGTGTTTGGGACAGGACGGACTTGAACGGTGCTCAAGCACCAAAGCGACACTCTAGCTGAAATCCGATGCTCATTCTGTCTTCGAGAAGAAGCGTCTCATGCCACACGCCGAAGTGGACGCCTTGAATGAAGAGATCGACCGTTTGCTTACAGAAGGAGCACTTTGTGCAGTCGACTACTCAAGCTGGGCAGCATTTGTGGTCGTCAAGAAGGCAACTGAAACCATACGCCGCTGTGCAGACTTCTCTATGTGCTAAATGACGCGCTCATGCTACACCAGCATCCGCTGAACACTCCGAATGACATCTTCACCAAGCTACAGGGCGGAAGCAACACTTCACTCATGGCCGATGGAGAGGAAGCCATGGCACCGCATATACATCGACATCGCTGGACCGATGGATGAAAACCTGGTTATCTTTGACGCCTACTTAAAATGGCCAGAGATTGTTGAGGTGTCGCCCACGACGAGCAAAAGTACCGTTGGAGAATTACGCCGTCTCTTCACCCGATTTGACAATTCGCACCTGCCGATCGACGGACAAGTACGTAGGCGTCATGCTAACCATAGACTGTTACGGGTTTATAGAGTCCCATCTGCTACAGAATCATAGTCAGAACTAGCAGACCTACCACTGCTACCATGCTCAAGACAACTGCAGACACCGGGAGAATCAAGGACTCCAGAGCCCACCGCATCAGCTAGCCTACAGAACACTTCGACAGCAACACCGTCCACGTTCATTAAAGTTTCAGAAGCACGAACATCAAGGTCACGCTGTGCACTGGAACGATTGATGGTCGATTTCAAAAAGAAGGCCTACATCTAGTGCCCATTTCAGGGGAGAGGTGTTGAATACAGTAGATATGGACTGTTTCAGGAGCCCCGACCTGTGGTCTGGCACCTAATGACACTTTGACTGTGGCGGAATGACGCTCCGATCCCAGATTCGGCGTCCTGATACATTGACGCTATGGAGGCATACAATGGTCCGTTGATTGTTATGTTCAGTATTTTCGCTTCTTGTTCTGAAATCTTCCTCATCGCTGTTGTCGTTATACTTAGCAGGACTAATTGCGACCGTAAACACACCGTTAGGAGTAAATTCGGTCGAGGAAGATGAGGGATGCTAAGCTGTACAACAGTTGAAAAATCACGTTATACAGTCAAGAGCTTCATAAATAGATTCCTTTAGCCATCACTTATTAACCCTATCTAGGATGTGCTTTCGAGCCCTCGACATTACACAAAAATGATGCAGGGCCAGGCAACCAAACCAGCGTTGCTGACAGTACCCTGCTTTCCACAATCACTCCGCCGTCGGCACCCATTGCCAAGATGCAACCAGGGATGGCGACGGTAAAGAGCCCAAGACAAGCCTATATGCGAATTTCACCAGAGGACACCTCGTGGAATTTCGCCTCGCCACCTGAGGAGAAGGGGGAACATAAGTGCTGTGTTCTGATTTCTCCATCCCCCAGTAGTGCCTGACAAGGGAAGGGTTTCAATCTCCCATGGAACTTCGAGTTAGGATCCAGATCAATCGATAGAGCTCCGAATACTGATTATAACTGTAAAAATCAAAATTGCTAAATGCCATTCTGAAGCGAGTTAGGAGGGGTCAAAGTTTGTCTGTGATGCCTCAAAGGCGAGACGCTTTGTCATCAGAAGGTTTGACGAAATGACCATTTGCAATGAGACACATACCACTGTAGGCGCTTTCAGCTGATCTCAAGTCTGAATTCAGAATCTGTCAAACAATCACCTGAATGAAGTTATGAAGGTGTTCTGAAAAAAACCATTTCATGGTATGTTTGGGAGCCCATAGCGCGCGAGCCATACGTTTTCACGCGAAACCAGTGTGATTTTCGTGTTCAGGGGATCAAACTACCCAATGGGACAAGTTTTCAGCCAATTCGAGAATTTGACCAAATCTCAGAATTGGCTGGCAACCCATTCAACGAAGGAGATGTCGTTGACCCTTGCCGAGCAAATGCTCCTATTTGGCGCTTGTTACGTGAGTTTAGTGTGATGGGCAAGTGTGATAGGTATGTTTAGGTAAGCTTGTACAGCTTGCAGAATTTTTTGTGGAAGGGAATTCCAAAACCCCTACTTAACCCCTGGCCACCCCTAATTTTCCGAAGTTGGGCCACAAACTGGATCCGGCTGGAAATTTGCACAGAGGGATAATTCGACCCCCTACGCGCGAATATCATACAAGGAAACGTTTAGAAGTGAAAGAAAAACACTTACAGACGATGAAACACGAGATGCAAAAAAGCGCGCCCTGACGAGAAGCAAACCAACGTTATCGCGCCTGCAGAACCGGGACACTACCACTTGGCCACGGGGGCCGTTACTGACTCTGCCCTAGTCATGCTGATGACGAAGTGCCTCGCCATCGAGGCATCACAAGCAAACTTTGACCTCTCCTAATTCGCTTCAGAATATAAGCAGTATCTGGAGCTCCATCGATTGATCTGGGTCTTAACTCAAAGTTCCATGGGGATTTGAAACCCCTCCCTTGTAAGAGCAAAATTGCCTCCGAGTAAAGCTAAAACCAGAAAACCCATAAGCGGGTAGAGCACGCAACCACACAACTTAAATTCACTGAGAAAAGATAGCTACCGAAGTAAGAGCATGATCACTCGTTCGAAAAAATTTTTTGATAATGTCATTCCCAAAGTAATCTCACACGTGAATCATTCGTAAATCGATTCTTCATTATTAAAGAGGCATTCTTACGAGACACCTGCATTGGCAGTATGCATCAGTGCGTACGAGTTTTTCACAAGGACGCGAATCCTGTATTTCTCAAGTTATGGCACAACATTCTCGGGCAAGGTCAACGACAACAACAATCGCTGACCCTATGCTATGGGAGATTGACGGAAGAAGTAGTCGGCGTGGTATGAGCAGAAAAACTGCAAGTCAACCACATGAATAATTTTGTAGAGTGTTTCCATCCATCAAGCTAAATGTGCTGCCAGAGATGGGCAGAAGAGTACGGTTCCAGTTCCCAGAAAAAAAACCGTGCGAAAAGGTTTTTAAACGCTGTGATAAGGAATAATGGGAATGCGAAAGGAATGGTACCGATTGGGTCAAGAAAAAAGAGGTTTCAGTGGAAAAACAAAGAGAAAAGAAAATTGTGAAAAAGAATTGAAATATAATTCTAGACCTATCCCACAGCATGTCCAATGAAATTTGCTGGAAAGGTAGAGCTGTTATAGTGTAGGATATACAGTCAAATCGGAACAACAAAAAACAAGAGAACCGGCGAAGTCAGGAGTTTGATAGCGGGCCTGTTCATGCATTTATGCTGCAGGGCAAGAACAGGAGGTGTAAGCACTAGGTTGTAGGTCGCGACTTTTCCCCGAAATTTTCTGGAAGCTTCCAAAGCCTCCTGAAGACGGGCTTACATAAAGGGGTCTCCAGTGTTACTGACCAGTCCCTATGGATTAGTTCAGCCTCTATCAGCGATGAAAATGACGTTTTCCAGAATAACTTTCGGTGGCTGCTCCCTCTCGCGCACCGATGGACTACTATGTGAATAAAGGGATCGTTACAGTCGACATCACCAACTTCTGTTTTCAAATTTATTCTATTTTTATCGCGATTTGGAAATTCTGCTCATATATCTCCATCTTGAAATGTCGAGCATATTTCAATGAATGACTGAATTACGTTAGATCATAAATTGTGTCCCACTTATAACATTTTTTAAAATTAATTTTTCGTTATACGATACCAGTTAATGTTCAATAATATAATCACCAACACTGTCTACAATGCTGAACCATCTGCTATTTTTGCAGCATTTGCGAAAACTCCGAAAGCAGTTGTGTAAAAATTTTGAAAAAAATTTTGAAAGTGGGACAGAATTTGTGAACCCTATGTTATAAATAAATATAATTTTCAGAAACTAAGGTCTAATTCAAGGAATAAAAGATATATGTGGAAAAATAAATTCACGAAGAAAACCTGCCGCAAAAATTTTCCTACGACTTGACGTGATCTCTCAGCAAAACCCACTGTTTCTTCCGGTAATTGTCAAGCAATCATTTATTTTGACCGAATCGATCAATAATAGAGCAAATGTCATTCGCCCGTCAGACAGGATAACTCAGTATAATGCATCAACTTGTCCGGCTAATTGCGATTGCAACTGCAATCTTTCTGATGTGTAAAAAACTGAGAACACAGAAAAGGTCGGATATTTAGCGATGAAAACGTCTACCAAAGAAAGAGTAGTCAAGCAAGGCTGACGAGTTCGACAAACAGATCTGTAGTTAGGTATAACATTGACAACAGGTGTGAAGCCATTGCGATAGCACAACTTAATGGCAACACCTTCAGAATGTGAGCTCGCCAAAGTGATGATGACGGATGGGATCGCACGCGGTCAGAATAAAAACTGAGACTGATTGTATGGAAACATAAGTGTAACAATAGCGACATATTCACCACAAGAACACGCTTGCTGCGCTGGAATCTGTTCCATTTCTAGTTCTCTTTTCATTTGAGAAATAGAATTTCAGCGTGACTTTGAGACTTCGTTATATCATCAGATAATACCCAAAAATAGTCTGAAAGAGACTGAATGAAAATATTCAAGAACGAAGATTACCTCATCTTGCAGTGATTTTTCAAAATCCAATATCAGACGCTTTCTCGAAGGTTGTCACATAAAATTTTTATTCTCCGTATTTGGTTGATTATATTTCATCTGTGAAGTGCAATAAAACATCATTGCTGAGCAGAAGAAACGGTGCAAAACTAAGTTCGTTATAATAAAGGTGGTGACAAAGGGATTTTTAGGAAAATGCGATGCGTTTCGTCTTATATGACTGTGGCGCAGGAGGAGCCTGTGCGGCGACGCGCTCCACGTTCATTGGTTTTGAGGACTGGTCGTGAAAAATAACGGAAGATTGTGTGCAATGATACAGTGAGCGACGTACCGGTATACTAGTTATTCAGTCGCGATTGTTCAATACTCGCTCTCCTGCGCCGTACGTAAAAACCACTAGTAACACACGACGAATAGGTTGCGAACCAGTTACCTAAGTGTACCGAAAATTCAGGACTGTCGGCACCACTTGACGGCCAACAAAACTGTACATACGAAAATCGCAATGAAAACTTTGTTCCGTCCCTTTCCACCATGAACTTGAATTTGCCGCCGTGCTGATAGGTGTTGGGAATTTCACTAAAAGTTATTCAGTAGCTGACATTTTCAAACTACAAAAAGTGGAAAATTGAGGAAAAAATGGGAAGTGAGGAATACGATGTACCCTTGCCTTTCGGTGATGAAATGGGTGCACCAGATAGTTCATTAAGCACCGTTAGATTCTCTTTTATGGGGTTATCTGAAGACAAGGGCTCACGCCAACAAGGTCACAAGCACGTCTGCGCTGAAGGAGGAAATCCAATGAAGCATCAACGAACTCAGCCACATTTATGCAACAAAGTTATAAAAAACTCGTCAAATGGGTAAAAATTTGCCATCAATTTGTATTATGTGTTGTTCCCTACAAAACCCTCCTGTGCACCATACTATTTAATAAATACAACAACTTGATGGAAAACTGTGCATGTTTTATTGATTAAATTACCGTTCATTGTGGAACACCCAATACCAGTACCGCGAATAAACAGTAAAAATAGGAAGCACGAAAATGAAAATATAGCATTTAAACTAAGATTACCTATGGCAACCATTTCTGGATCACACCGGATTTTTGGTAAGACTCCTAACAGCAGTTAACTTACAAGCTGGTCCAACGAGGTCGTTACGAGTAGGTGTTCAAAACAGCTACCAACGAGGATTTGAAGCTATCCTAACAAAACTGGACTGCTGATATTGGAATATGACTGGGAAGAGTAAAGAGGGAGCAGCAGAGAAAGGTTCAAACATGGGTAAGAAATTTAAAGGCAATCGTATTGCTAAAGATTCCTAGAGGAATTCTCGACAACAATAAGGAAGATCTTCAAAAAAAAAAAGTTTTATATGGTGACCATTTAAAAAACTTCAGTCAATAAACATACTCAAGGCTAGGTGTGGTGGGTGGGCGTCGCTAGGTCGATTTCCCGCGCGACCGCCCGCGGCGAGCAGCGCGGCAAGTACGAGTCGTATGGAATTCCGCTCAAGACGCAATGAGCTGGTACCGTGAGGCACTTTAAAGGTAGGCGAACTCCCGGAGCTTTCAACTTGTGATCTTTGGAGGTCCCTTACGGTACCAGCCCATTGCGTCTTGAGCGAATTCCCAACGGCTCGTACTGAGCGCCGCGAGTGCACGCCGCAAGCGGAAATTTACTTAGCGACCCCAACCCGGCTGTGGTCATCAATGCTATCCATTAATGACTTTTATCCTCTCTTAAGCTCTCAAGAATACTGCTTAATTTTCTCAAAAATGTTTCTCGATGCTAGTTTTGACGCTGTGCAGAGCTGGTAATGCTCCCACTGAGTTCAAAAGAGGCTGAGAAATTGGCAAGTTTTGTGGACCACCAGGCGATGCCAAAATTACAAGATTCAGTTACGTAGCATCTCCTACTACATGTGAATTTTACACGCGCATTTCTAAAATGTAAAAGTACAGGCGCAATAGAAACCATTCAATCATTCACTGCTTCCCGTACAATGGAAAAAAACTCATGCGTGCAAGTCAACTGTGACTGAAACGGAACTTGAATTCCAAGAAATTCAAAAATACTGTGACTGAAGAAGTATTGTCTTCATGACACTTCAAAAAAATTGAAAATGAAAAATTTCGAAACTTCATCTGCTTCGTAGAAGAAGCCATCTTCCCAAAAAATGCATCAGCCCAGGTGATTCACCGCTTCTAAATCACCGATAGGAGGCGTTATCCGAACAAAAAAAAATGGGAACGTAACAAAATTGCTCGCTTCATACCCTTTAGAAATAGTACTGTTAACTCAGAACACAGCACAGAATGATACACTGTGACAACTATCTGGGGCATCAATTCTAAAAAGCAGTATTCACAAAGAAAAAAAGCAGTCTCGATGGGCGATTTTCGATTCGCATCACCATGGTGACCCATCGAAGCGCAACGCCAGCGGTGTTGGTCAAGTTGAGCGCCGCACCGCTTGCCTTTCCTTAGCAAATATCAACAGGAATTTCTGGAACGGTTCAACAGATTTTGCACGTTACCCCTTGTAAAAAAAAGGATTAGGAAGTAAAATAAAGCTGCTTATATTGTTAGTCAATGGGTCAAATTGTTCATAGGAAATCAGTCCCCGCCTTTCTGAGAAATCGGTTGACTGGTACCGAGCGATTCTCAAGAACAAAGGTAACAGAAACGGCCGTCCACGTACAACAGTGAACAGGCTCAATTACCATGGCAGCACCACCACGATTGTGGCTAGAACGCGCAGCGCATCCGAAAAGGTCTATTCTACTTCAAGGGCGTGATTTATCCGTTATGCGTTATTGAAGAGCTACCGAATGAAACACGAGTGCTACTACAATTCAATGGCGCTATTCGCGTTCGGCGGAAGGAGGGCATTCGCATAGTTGTCACTGGTGGGAAGCGTTCGAGGGCATTTTGCAACGCCTCCGACCAGGAAACGCAAGGTGGACCGAGACGATCCTCAGCGATCGCATCCAGACCATGATCCGACCACACATAAGCTTTCGGCAAGCTTGGAATTTGCTTCGAATGTCGAACAAAATATCCGTCAGAGTCCCACTTTTCATGCCCGCGCGATACCACTTCGTTGTTGTTCTCTATGAGCTTCGGTACAATTTGCTTGTGCTGGGTTTGTATCATTTGAACGGGATTGCAACGTGGCATGCGACATTTGACCGGATGCGTGCAAGCCAGGACTGGCACATTTAGTTGAGTCCCAAGGCACTTAGCGTCTTGGTCCTTTTTTTATGTTCTATGTCCCACTTTCTCATCGTAACGGCACACACCAACAATGTTAATCGAACAAACGCAGTTCGTATCAGTTCTTTGCTATTTGTTATCTTTCGCGTCTCCGTAGTGAAGTGCAATTGATATATGAAAATAGGGTACCCGTTTGAGACCTATGCAAAATTAGCACCGAACAACAGATATACCGGAAAACAAAAACATGTGTGCCATACACTTCACTACTGAATCAGAAGAAGGGATGATGAAGTTGACCTTTTCTGCAGAGATCTACCAGCAGCAGAAATATTTGTTAATATAGCAGCCTCATGCTCGCGAAACATTGTCTTGATCCTTACCCTCGCTGCCTCTTGAAAACTTCGCCAACGAGGTCCGCGAGCTGGAGGAACCCATAGCACTTGTGAGAATCACAGGGCGCGTTAGCAGTGGTGTTTGGGAGTAACTGTGTCAGACCTAGACGTTTGAAAAGATTCGAAATTCAGAATTCAAACAATCATATAACCAAAATTGCAAATCAAAGGTCAGATAACGTCAATGAAGGCCTGAAACCGAGTCAGCCGGTACTTATATGTTGACTAAGCGATCTATGAGGAAAGCGCTCTGAAGTGACAGCCATCACCATCACACCAACACCCAGACATCCGGACGAACGGTCCACGGGGAGCAATTTGACAAATTGTTGCGATCACAGAACCACAGAAATAGCTGGCCAAATGAGGAGTGTGCATGATACGTCGAAACGTTAAACGTCACAAATAATGGTCGTATTAGCGACGTTTGACAACTTTCCCCCAAAGACGACGACGCATTAGCTGCAAAAAATTACGCAACCACAGTCATTACAGCAATAGCGCTTGTTGTAGAAAATTCTACCCATATATTTGTATTTGTTATTTTTTTTTCTTTTCACATCTAACAATTACACCATAAAGTCGACCTGGGTCGGTTAAAGTGGGATAGGGGGTGGGGGGGGGGGAGGTTTTGACCGAAAATCCTTCCCTCTCCAGGCTTGGGCTAAAATTCATTCCTCCTACATGAAAACGCATCTGCCAAAGCATCTGTCTCATCTGCTTCAGCCTAAGCCTAGGGGGAAAAAACAGCTTCGAGTCGGTGAAAATGTGCGTTTCCCCCCCCCCCTCCCCTTCACTTTAACTGACTCCTCGTTCTTGATTTTCGGAAATTCGTTTGTAACTCACACCTCTTATATTTATTCGTATATCAAATTATATACGCCATATGAAAAATGAAAATTCAAAGGTAAAGGAAGTTTTCACATTGTAAGAAAAATTGAAGTGCATTTAAACATGAAATCAGCCTATTGTGACCGAGACCTTCTATCTGTGCTTCTACACTTTTTCTTTTTCTCATCTATTTCCACACCAAAATTGGACCTTAATTTGTCGCTGCTGAAATATGCAGCATTTGGAAGAGAAAAAAGTTTTGAAATTGAAAAGAATACATAATAATATAAATCTGTAATTATCCAATTGTAATGTTGACTGCCATGGCTCTTTATCGCGATGAAGCCCAGTCAGAAGGAGCAAGCAAAGTCCATCTTGCAATTGTCATTTTATCGCGAGATTGAAACAATCCAAAGAAATGTTCACTTGTACTGTAAGCGCTCTATATAAAGACCTTCCACAGAATTTTCTGCATACTCTTAGAATGATTGGAGAAAAAACGTCGCAGAAATCAACCTGCCATGTAATACTAGAATCGGATAGACTTGTTATTATCTATTAAATGTCAATATTATCGATATTCTTTATTTTATGTGTAAACACCCTCTTTCTCCTTAGTGGAAATATTTCTGCATAACTGTGGCAATCATACAGTATAATAGGAAAGTAAATATTATGCGGGAATGGGAACGATCACAGCGTGACAACAAGCGGCGACGCTAAAATCAATAGATAACCAAATCACTCATTGATTAGTAAATAAATTACGTAGGGATACATATAAATAAACTCTTAAAGCCAAATAGCATGACTTCAATGGAGCAGCGAATCCAGTCGGAAGTCTTGATACATGGGTACTGAGCAGGAAGTGGGTAAAAGTGCCTATTTTGACTAAAAAGATTTTCGGTGAGGTGGGAGGGGGAGGGGCCATTTTTATAAAGCATGCGCTGTTTCGAGACACGATTTTTCACATGACGGATCTGGGGGCATGCTAATGACAGGTCAATCATGTAAGGGCATGCCAGCGTCCAAGGTTCAACAAGTTTCACACATAAGTGATGCATAGTATTAAAATTTAAAATTCAAAATACCCTAGCCAAAGGATAGCAGCAGATAGCGAATGTCAAGAGAAAATTCAACTTTCAAGAATAAAATTTTACAGTATTATCAAATTCTATATTCAAGAAAGAACTCGGCAGCTTTGAAAGATACAGTAGGCGAAGACGTAGTATCGGAACTGTTCAGCAAAAGGCTCAATGAATCAAAAGTTTCACAGGAGAAGAATGGCAACAGATGAGAAATCAGCGTTTGTGATTCACAATGACGCCTGAGCTGATACAGAATGTGCAATTTTGAAGAGAAATTAAAATTAGTCAACGGTGAAAGCACAGTTAATGGAAATGTGCAAAAACGTTCTCGTAGACTCACTAAAAAGTTCGATCAGCTCAAGCGAAGCGTCAAACAATACGGCAAAATTAATTCCCGTTTCACTCATGGACGCAAAATGATCGATATCAGTACTGACTGTGTTCAAATCGTATTGATCACTCAACTCTCGTACGATTGCACTTTATCAATTTACTCAACAGATAAATGAAAAATCTAGAAGACTTTGTACAAATAATAAATCGAATGTGGTCGTTAGCAGGCTTTGCGTGTGTATGTGTGGACGCGACCACTTTTGAATGGGTTGGCCATGTATTGGCGCATGAATTACGACATTCAAATGAGATCATACGAAATGGCGCTGTGTTCGTGAGAACTTTTAGCGCACGTTGGCGAATAGGCCAGAAACGGAAACCGTCATAGCCAGCCGACCGCGGTCATGGCTGTCATCACTGCTGCCTCACCAGACGGTAGCCACAACACAGTGCAGTGTGGCTACGCGCTTTCAACACGCCGAATCATTTCGAGTGGGTTCCTCCGATGTCGAAAAAAGTGACTTCAAGAAATAAACTGCGCATGTTGTGTCCCGATCGGCCCACATTCCTTTCATATGTGAATTCACTTGCGCCATTGTTTTTCAGCTATGGGGGCGATGCGCCGCGCTACGACAATTTCAATAGAAAGATTCGTCTTGAGTAGCGGCGGCGGCATCGTGAAAACAGGAACTCTATTGGAGCTTTTTCGTTAGCCCACCGATGTGTAAAATCACATGCATTCAAAAACACCGCTTTGAATAACTTGGGCCTTTTGCAGAATTCGATTGTGGGGGTAGAATTTGAAAGTAGAAATGCTAAATAGTGCAACAGTAGAGAAGGATGAAATGAAACGCTCGAATAATCAGAAGTCTACCACGTATCTTCATCGAACGTGCTTTCGCGCTCTTTCGTTTGCACATTCACTGAAGCGAATGTGCAAACGAGGGGGCTAGCTAAGCAAGCGTAGCTCCGCCCTCCACAGCAACACCGCCACGGCACCCTCTGCACCAACACGTACCCAAATGATGCGGCGATTAAGACCCCAAAGCGCGTAATCCTAGGAGAGTTTCGACCTAGATCATCTCTCTGAATCTCGCCATTTCTTTATAGTAATCATGTATCCCCAGATCTGACTTCCTTGTTGACCCTTCACAGTGTCGTTGGAAACAGTTTTCTGTAGAACATTCAGGTGAGTTCACTATCTATGCAATAATAAATAACAGTACTTCATTATCATATCAGGTATGGTCACGAGTAAGTGATAAGAGCAGCCACAAAAGTTTGAAGTGAAATACAAACTGCCAGGCAATTCTGTGCTTTCGGATTCGCCATGCACTCGCTTTGATCTCAGAATAGGATACTGTGTGAAGGGTCCGAACCACGTAATATGTAGCACACGGTGGTACATACAACGCGTTAAAGCAAAATTCAGCATTTTGTAGAGCATAGCTTAGTGCGAGCATAAAGAAGATATTTGAAAAGATGAGTAATAGAAACAAAATGGTTTGGGTCAGTACATAAGTACGAATTCCAGTCTGTAGACGAAGCCTTTTATCTTTTCTTATGAGAAAAAGCGAAGCCAGACACCTCGTTCTCGGAGGCTACCACCTAGCAGCCTCCGGTGAAGGCTGTCCTATCCTTTTTCAAGCGCACGATTTAGGGTTGTTGAAACCTCCAAAAACTTGTACCAGCAGGTTTGTGCCAGTGAGATAATGGTGATGAAGGGCGTCTGAAGCATATACAACGAATGCCAGGTATGCGTCAGGATACTGGAATTGGGCCACCCCGCCAAGCGAATTGGATCATCGCCAGCGACAAGTGCCCGGCAAGCTCCTCTGTGAATTAAGGCTAGGGGTCTGGCCACTGCAAATTCGCGTAACCTAACCCGATTCGAATGTCCTGACAAGGTGGCGCAATTCCAGTACCAATAATATACAATTCTAATGATGCAAACCCATAAACTTTATTGGATCCTAAACGTGAGGTAGCAGTACTGAAAATTAGCGGGATAAGCGAAGAGGTGCAGCAGATCCTGGAAGCTCTAGGGTAAAGAATTACTGCAAGTCCCCAAAGCCCACGACGTGGATCAAATCAGAACGTGCGAAAATCGCAGGAAATCACACGGTACTGCATACTTTAAAAAAGGCTACAGTAAGTGACAGGAAGTGGATTTAAACGGTCACTGAGGGTCCTAAGCCAAGCGATCTGATTGCCTTGAAAGCGATGATGCGACCGAAAAGAGATGAATTGGATTGAATACAGTCGAGGCGCGGAGTAGTGCACATGAGAGTAATGACGCGCCAGTGACGGTGGGCGACAATTTGCGACAGTAGGCGACAGTGAGCAATGGTAACAGCGGTGCCGCACGACATTCAGCAATTGCATGGCCATGAAAGTGACTGTGGCGACATTGGATTATAGGCAAAGCAGTGAAGCGCAGTGAATGGTGACAGTATGTACTAATAGCTCGCGATTGAAGGCGATAGTGGGCAACAACGAACCAGTTGCAGATACGTTTCCACTGGCGACCATAGGCTATAGCGAACCACAAAAAATGGTGGTAAGCGACAGCTAGCGCAAAGAAGCAACAACGCGCTATGAAAAGTGGCTTTTAACGAAAGTGCTATTGCACGTGAGCAAAGTTGACGTGCTTACAAAAAGGTAAGACATGCGTGTGAGATACAACTAGTCCTCCTTGACGGCATCGTGCACTTTCCTCTGAACTTCAGTCGAAGTTTGGCCAAAAAACTGATGTTGGCTGGGTAATCTCGCCCACCCACGACGTGACGCTTCCAAACATCTCACTCCTTCTCAGTTTTCTTGGGTGTGTACCTTTATGTCAGCATTTCGCACGACGACGAGCGGCGTACGACGCCGTGTGTGCGAGCTATGGCGTAGCGGTTGCTGGGTCTTAAAGCTACACGGCTAATGCTAGGGCCGCGATACGCAGCTGACTTATAATCGCTTCAGGACCCAACAACATGGCGCCTTTAGCTCGTTCGCATTGCGATTGCGACATGCCGCCATGCGGAATCCTGACATAAAGGTACACACCCGATTTCCTTGCTTATGTGATATTGTTTTTTAGGCCTTTTCAATTTGCTCTTTGCTATGTTAGGGACCAACCGTTCTACGACTGCTTCTGGTATTTCATTGTACTGATGCTTGCCTGTTGCTACTACGTGGGCTCTTGTTTACATCAATAAACAATTAAACAAGCTCTTTCAATGCTTGGGTGAGAGACGATCAAGAAAGGACGGTTCGGTTCGTGCCATTTGGATAAAATTCATATGCCGCGCTACTCGATGAGTGCAGTCCAGAACCCACGTATTAGAGTTGGATCCTGAAGCACTTACGCCCAAAATAAGGAGTGAGACGCCGTAATCACTTTAGGATACAGCGACCCTGGCTCGCGCACAACGCCCACGCGAATATTTTGTACCAAAGGCACGTAATCAAGGATATACACTAAGGTGTCCGAAGAGGCCGGCAGCATTCAAATCATATCATTCAGGCAAATACGTGTTGGGAACCTCTCGAAAAAAAAATTTGACAGCCGACTGTCATGGTTAGCAAGAATGAAAGGGAAACATGGGAAATGGGAAAATGTGGAACGTGCGAAACCGTGCGTTTTGTTGTTCTGGTGATGGGAATTGGTCTCTAAAGCATGCAACTATTTGAATTCAGAGACTATTTCAACAAGTTCACAAGCACGCGTGCATTGAAGGCGAAAATTCAACACTCTCTACGAAATTCAGCCCTATTCATGCAATATGTTGAGGGGAATTTCCGTCGAAAAGGGCGTTTTTGAGCAAAGCCGTAGAAGATTCCTCCGAATCATCTCCCCTTATACAGCCTTATCCTTTACACCCAACGAAACATCGGAAGAACAATTCAAAGAGGATACCATCCCTGATTTATATCAATTTTGTGCTAACTCTGAAGTTCTAAAAAACTTTCTTATTTTACAACCGACAAGTCACCGCCGGCAATGTCCAATCTGGCCGTGGTGCTGATGAAGACTCAACACTAAAGAACGTTTGACGCATTTTGGACATATGTACTCAAAATACTTGAGAAAGCGCTATGAGCCGGTGGGTGTGGCGGAGCATGCAAAAAAGTCGCAACCCCAGCGGCTTAAATTTCCGTTCGCTCATGGTCCAGTTCAATGTTTGCTCACCATACACGGGATTCCGGGCGCACAACAATTACACCTGACAAAATTAGAGCTACTTTTTGATTCGCTCTGAAAAATCGGAAACATTTTCTACCCGCTGTACCAAAAATCTTTATTAACCACAGAAGTTGCAAATTGCTACTATGTTGTAAAAGTAAATAAATAAACTGGTAGATAAGTCCATGATGGATAAACAGCCAATAAACAGCAATTGCGGACAAAACTGCTTCTGGGTAATAACCACATAAACACCTCTGTTACTCGGACCCTTTCTACTCACAGTAACAGTAACTAGTAAGCGGCATTATAATTTCTGTACAAACCACGATTTCGGTAATTCGTAACATTTCAGAGATCTTTAAACAAAAGCTGGAAAGGTGTAGCAAAAACGGAGAGCATGAAGCAGATCAATAGCTTCAGGATGAGCCACGCATTCAAACCATTTGGAAGTTTGTGAAGATGATTTAAAGAATACTTATGTTATTTGTAGTAGTATGTGGTAGACGCCGCGATAGTAGTTGCAGCTACCGATGAAGTGCAACCTGGGTAATCTGAGGAACCGATCCCATTATTGAACAAACATGGACGACTGAACGATCAATTACACCACACGTCGAGGGTTCTGCCCGTCGCCTACTCGCCAGACGTGACATCAAGCAGTACTACTGCGGAGTAAAACTATACAGAAAACTCTGGTAAACCCATGAATCTCTTAAAAACACCGTTGGAGCATGAACATTCGTCCACTGTTTGCACTACTATGCTGACAAGCCTTTATTAATCTTTTGTTGTTGATTTCGTTATATAAACTATTGGTTTCGCGGGGAGCGTTAGCGGGTGTCATATTACCAAATATGCACAATGTGAACAATTCATTGAAATTGGAGAGAATGTGTGAGGTGGAGGTGGAAAGACGGAATGAAGAGAAGCCCGATTAGTAGTAGAGGAATGAGACTGGCCAGACGGGGCTTCTATCGGGACACCGCCAATTTTTATGTTAACGCCCGTCACAATAATGAATCACAAGCATCACTTCAAGTGTCATCTGCGCTGGTCTTTTGATCGAGAAATTTGCGGTTTCGCAATCTCTCACGCTCATTTGAAGCGTGCCTCAGCTGTTCTGATGTTCAATATTTCACAATTCAACAGGGTGGAGCACTGCGTCGAGGGCTTTTTTCTGAAAAATACAACCCCTCCACGCAAATGTGCTCTAATGCACGACCCCCACCCCAAGATGACCTATTCTATTAGGTTGTTGCAAAATTAATCGGATCGGTTTCAAGGTATGTATAAATAAGTAGATTTTTTACCCTGAACTATTCCATCCCAAGGAACGCCAGGCATACCATTTGGTGGGTTTTTTTCTGCTCTTACAGAATCTTCTATGAATGTCGCTCTAAGTTTTCCAGCCGGCCTTTTCCAGGGCTGCGTATAATCATGAACCGACGCGACTATCGAGTCATCATGCTTTATGAGTTTAAATTGGAACACTCCGCAGCGGAGGCAGCTCGTAATCTCAGCAGTGTTTCTGGGACGAATTGTCCTTGCGAACGAACAGTGGAGCTCTGGTTTAAAAAATTTGCTTCTGGCGATTTTGATCTCGAAGAGAAGTCGGGTCGCAGCCGCAGGTCATCGCTTAGTGATCAAGATTTAAGGAGAGCCGTCGAAGCAAATCCGCAGACGAATACTCGTACGTTAGCAGAAGACCTAGGCGTACATTGCTCTACAGTGGCCAGACATTTGCTGACAATC
This sequence comes from Trichostrongylus colubriformis, assembly GCA_963978905.1. Lineage (NCBI taxonomy): Eukaryota > Metazoa > Nematoda > Chromadorea > Rhabditida > Trichostrongylidae > Trichostrongylus > Trichostrongylus colubriformis. Next base: position 29,108,475 of record OZ022261.1, on the reverse strand, counting down.
GGCAAGGTGAAGAAGATGTTAAAGTGGGTGCCTCATGACGTGACCGATGAGCAGCGTCTGGCACGTTTCGACACCTGCTCTAATCTCTTAGTTCGCCATAAAAATGAGCCATTGCAAACCGTATTATAACTGTAGATGAAAAATGGGTTCTTTATGATAACAGGAAGCGGGGATTAGTCTGGGTAGATAAGGATGCTCCTCCAAAAACTTTTCCTAAACCCGACCTTCACCCTAAAAAGGTTATGATTACTGTGTGGTGGTGTTGTAAAGGTGTAATCCATTACAGTTTCTTGCAACCTGGTCAGCCAGTCACAGCAGAGTCTTACTGTTGTAATCTGGAGCAAATGTATAGAAAGTTGCAAAAATTGTGGCCGGCGGTGGTGAATAGAGGAGGGCCGATCCTGTTGCAGGACAACGCAAGGCCACACACCTCACAAATCACTCGGCAAAAATTGACCCACCTGGGTATAGAAGTTCTCCCTTACCCAGCGTATTCTCCCGACCTTTCCCCAACAGACTATCACTTTTTTCGAGCCCTCAATTCTCATCTGCGTCAGAAACAATTTACTAATTTAGACGATGTTGAATGTGCCTTCCTTGACTTCGTTGATTCTCGTGATAGTAGTTTTTATAGTGAAGGCTTAGATTTATTGCCTGTTCGTTGTTAAAAGTGTGTAGATTCTGATGATTTTTACTTCGATTAATAAACTTGTGTTTAAGCTGAGTTATAGTAGTTTGAAGTATGCGGTCCATTTCCGAAATTAATTTTGCAACAACCTAATACATGTGTTGCAGGTTTACTAATAGGTGAGATCGTTAGCTTGTACGAAGAATAGGTAAAAAGGATAAATATTAGAGTTTTGGCATTAATCAGTCTCTTGTGTTGGATGCGCCGCGAATTCTAGTTCCATTCATAATCGCTGTGGCAAGTGAGGCCAGTAGGCAGGTTGGCCTAACAGTGACTTGCGAAGGCCGGAGGATGTACGAGTCAGTGTTTCGTCTTCCCATACGAGTCTGGTACCAATTCACCGACTTCGTAGGGATGGAAGGCTTGGTTGGTCTTGGTGAGCGTTGATGCGAGATTTGATCTTCACACCATGAGAGTGGAAGTGCGCCTACACCACCTCCGCTAAGGTAAATAGGTAATAGTATAAAATAAAAAAAATCCATCGATCACCTGACCACCTCCGGTATCACAAGGAGACATCAGCCTTTTTAGGATTTACCGAGAACTGCAAATTTCACAAACACGACTTCCCCGATTCCAATCTCAAATGCGACCCCCGAGAGCAGTCCTCAATCATTGCTTGGCGTTGCAAATCACTGTCGAATTGTGTATCATGGAAGTGACTGACAAGTAAGAGTATCTATGTCAACGAGTAAGTAACGCCCGGAGATTGAGCGATGTTCCAGTCAAAAACGAAACTGATGACGTGGGAGAGTGCTTGCAACAACACAAAAACTGGATGGAAACAAGGTCAAGCAAGGGTCGAAAATCTTCAAGGGGTTCGGATTTTGTGTTAGAAAAGGGGCCGTTATTGGGGACAAAATTCTTTGCGGAAAACTCAATAAGGTATCAGTCCTTGGCTCGTGTTGGAGACGTAAGTGAATCAAAAAGTTCGCCAATTAGTCATATTTAGGTACTGGCCACAGTCATGTGGTTGTGATTATCGACTGACGAACCTTTTCGTTCGTTAGGCTAGGTATGGGTGGAACTATTCCCTGAAATGATCTTCGTCTCAGTGCTGGATGAAGAAGTTGTTGCAACAATAGACTTCAAATAAAAATAAAGCAAAAGCAAACAGAACGGTGAAAAATTAATACCAAAAATAACTCAAAGAAGAGAAGGAAGAGCAAGGAGGAGAAGCCATTCATTCAACCCGTATGCCCGGGTAAATTTCACTTCCGTGAACAATGATTTGTTCATAGTGTCCCTGTTATGATTAGGCTTGGAATATGCATGCACTGGCCTAAAACGCCGTCCTCCCCCCCCCCATATCTACATTGCGTCCGGTAGAGCCAACAATTAGAAAAATGAATCATTTTTCAAAAGGTTACAAATCATCAGATTCGAAAATAGTTGGAGCGTGAAGGGAATAACGTTGTGAAGACAGGGCATCGTTCGACTGTTTTGCCGCCCCCGGAATACTTGACCTCAAGTTGATGGCGAATCGATATGTATTCTAATCATAATCGATTACAACGTTTCCTTTCCATGCGATTCAACGTTTCACACGTAATGTCGGGGGAAAGTTCCTTTGTGCAACATCTATTCAATGGGATATTCGCACGCAGCTGAGATGACTATAGCTAATAATTAAATAGAAACGAATCAGTATGCCGTTCTTAAGCCGCTATCAGAATTAAGATCAATACTTATTACTAAGTTTAATCTGGCACTGTCAATAGGGAACTTGCAAATGTTAATATAACGGGGGGGGGGGGGGGATAGACTGTCTAAATTTCTAACGAAGTTTTGTGCATCGAGCGTCACAACACTACTATATTTTTTGTTTTAATGTTAATGTTTAGATTTATTTATTACAATTCATCCTTGAGTAGTTCATGACAACAAAACATGCGTGTCTCTATGAGTGAAGTAGACTTTGTAAAATCAAGACAGCTTCATAGGTAAACTATAAATAAGTAGCAAAGCTAAAGAATTGTGGAAAGTTCAATTTGCAGTTTCTAAAGCACAACAAAATGAAGTTGAGAGCAAGCTCAAGCGCGTGTATTGTGCCGTTCATTTCTGGTATTCCGAAACCAGTCTCCTATATTTGTCCGACACGTTCTTGTGTACAAAAAACTATTCGTAAGTGGATATGTGGTGAAGAGGGAGGTACATGTGGAATTCCTATTTTCTGCGTCCCTTACTACATAGATTACTAGTAGAGGTAGAAATTTGTAACCAGAATTCTAGACAGTTCACCGGCGATTGCACTCGGAGTATGAAGAGCAAGCAGTTCAGCCTCCGATGCTATCTTAATGTGGTGAAGGAGGCAACCATAAAATTTACTGCTTCAGGGTATGATTTTTTACGTGAAGAAGCTGGTGGGACACGTTAGCGAAATGTCAGTGCAGGGAATGTAATAAATTAATGTAACAATGTGACTATGTAATAGCCTGAAAATGGTCAGCGTTTAACTAGTTTGACAAGTCAATCAGTGATGCGTAACTATTCAACATTCCATATTCCAAAATAGAATATCATATTTCCTTTATTGGGAAGGCACCCGCCTTATTCCCATGTAGTTCTCGGGCCAATGTGGATAAGGGGGGGAGACATAGTGTGATATGTCATTGTGTATTGCACGACATTGCACCACACACAGCCAACAGCACGCAAAATACCTGCCGGCTCCATTCCAAAGCAGGTATTAGCAATGGAGGGCTTCCATGCAAAGCTAAGGTGAATATACATCCTAGCTTACGCCAGATTGCCTACCGTCCAAACCCAGTAAACTTCAGTTTTTTTTTTATGAAGGAAAGTGCAATGGATCGAAAACCCACTAGAGAAAATCTGTGTGGCATCATATGCGTTACTTTACTATAATATTATATTCAAAAAATGAAAAAGAAGCAAGGATCGAGCTTGGAGGATCTGGAACTATCAGACTGTATGAGACACACGTAATAAAACTAATCAAGCGTATGAAGTAGGTGAAACCACTTGAAAAGCGCTCACATAAGAGAAACGGGACGTAAGGTGTGGACGAATGTTGATCGACTTACACCACACCCACAAAGACCCTCAGCGACAATGTTTACTCGCTGTCTCGTGCCATAATGTATGTGTGTCTGTGTACAAATACAAACTTAAACTGTTATGGCAGTTGTTATTGTAAGCATTATCAACCAGTACCCATCCGCTTCAGCCACAGACTGATTCTTTTTTTTTTTTTTTGGAAAATCACCCATTTTTCGATTCTTCACATAGGACATCATTGCCTATAAGATCATTCAGAAGGGTCATTAGTATCGATCTGCCCATCCATAAACATCTTTAACGGTGAAAACACAGGTTTCCCGAGTGCTTTGATAATGCATCAATCAATAAAATTGATCAATTCATCACGTATGGACAGTAAACTGAGCAAGGTGTCCTAGGCCCAATTGAAAAACAGCCAACACCGCTATTGACTGTTTCGATGATTTGTTCCCCCCACCCCCGCTGTTCAAATTTGCAGCGGTTCGTTGCTAACCTACCCGAACCTCCGTATTTGTAAGTATTCCGCTTGGGATTTCAATCGTGTCATTCCATGCTACTTGCGATGAGATGCATGGACGGAACTAACTCGAAGGTGAAAACGTCAGTTATCATTTGAACAAAGATAGTACTGAAATTGACGAAAAAAGCTAGTCTTAAGAGCGATCAATACCGGGTTTATTTCATGGGTGCTCGATTCATTTCTTCAGGGACAAGCTGTCAAAAGAATTGAAATCAATGTAAACTGTGTTTTGTAGGCACCGTTAGGAATAATTTTGGCTCATTGTAAAATAGGACAATAGAGATGGTAAATAAGGCGGCGTTCATACTTTGCGACACCGGCGCCAGCAACGGCGGCGGCGACGGCAATTTGATGCCGGCAGCGATGCCTCAAAGTATGAATACGGTCTAATGCAACAGTGGAGAAAGAACAGAATGAACGTCAGAAGCTCGAGAGATAGAATCAGACGTGCTTTCGCGATCTCTGCATTTCTGATGGGGGTGATGCAGATGGAGATGCCAGGTAAGCCAGTCGAGCTACAATTGCCCCGCCTCTATGGCTATTGCGCCGTCAGCACCCACCTCATCGAAACGCACCAAGGCTATCTGGCGTTTAATAGGCGAAGCGCATTTGAATGCGAGTTTTGCCGCGGATTATCTCTTTGAAAACCGCCCCATCTTCTGAGAAGGACCTTCCTTCCTAGTCAGAATTCCTCACCTCTTACAGTGTCATCGAAAGCTATATGCAAAGGAAAATGGTGGAAATAGGCCAAGATCATTTTCACCGGATCCGAACAAATTTTGAACAACGCGATCTATGCAAATAGCTCCATTCGTTCCGGTGAACACGGAAACACACGGCTACACGTTCAATTCTGTGCAACGCATGCGACTAATGGGAAAATGGAGGCCGATTTTATCAATTATCTCATCATTAAAACAATGTGAAGAATCATCAAAACTCCTCAAGTCAAATGGACAGAACCTTGTCGCCCGTTCCGACTCTGAAATGTCATTGATGAATTTCTCACCGTTTGTTAAGGCCTCTATAGGGACTAGGTGTAGTGCTGCAATTTTTGAGGCACTTGGGTTAAGAGCGTCGTCAAAAAAATTATGATTTTAAGAAGGTTATGAGATTCAATGATCGCACTCCAGTCGCACGTACACTTTAAGCAATATTGTTGTAAAAGCAAACAGAAGACGGGCTTGCTGAAGCCGTGCTCACGAAAAGCCTCCACATCTCTAAGATTGTTGACTAATCACTTTACTTCCAATCGCACTGTACTGGTTCCGCTCTCAATTCACAAAACATAGAAGAATGCACTTAGTACAAGCTGCATTTTTTTATCTTATTTCACTTGGGATCCCATGCCTTACAAAGAATACACCAGAAGGCTAGTTATGCTTTTTCACTACTATCATCTGTTATGAAGTGAAATAGTCAAGTACTGTCAAGTATAATTGAAGCACGAGTGGGGTATAAAGGTGCAGACTGGACGTCGAAAGGATTTCTGAGATGATAAGATATTGCGTAAAACAGAAACCTGTAGCAGGATCGATGCGAGGAAGAAGGTGGTTAGAGGTGGTTCAGGAAGGCTTTCTGAAGAAATAACGATGACGTTAACGATGGGGTGTGCAAGGTATCCATGAGGAAATGCCATAGACATGCAAACGAGTTCTGCTCTTTGTGAAGGGGAAGGGGGGGGGGGGGGGGGAACACCTCTATGATGGTGTCTGATTGACATCGCCTAAGCAGCATATTTACAACGTCGCCAACACGTTAGCTAGAGCACGAGGAGAAAAACCGTTTAAACGTCGACATTGATTGAATCACACGTACGTTTAATGCTGGGTGAAATTTTGCAGTGAAAACAAGAACCTCATCCTTTTTTGAGAATTTACAAGGCACAAAGATTTCAGCAGGTTGGCTCAATGTGGACGAGACAAAAAAATCGCAAGTAGTCCATTCTCAACCAAGCACGGCTCACATGGAATTCCACAAAAAGTGCTTGAAGGCCTACTCAGCAGTTGCCCCGTAAGGATGGACGCGAAAAGTTTCGTAGCAAACGACCAACCTGCTCGGTAAATCTTCACAGTACGTCCAAGCTTCTCCTCATAGAAAGTTAATGGTGTTATTGGGGATAAACTTGACTAAGTGTGAAATATGAAAGTAGAGATGCTAACTAGTACAAAAGCACAGAGAGAACGAAACGAAACGGTAAGAGCCCCGACGAATAGCACTCTCTACCTTACTGAGGACGTGTTGTCGCGCAATCTGGACCTTTGAAGGGGGTGACGCAGATGGCGAGAGCAGCTGTGCCAGCCTTGCTACGTTGTCCACAGCTACCCCGCCGTTGAAATCCACCGCAAAGAAACGCGCCCAATAGGATGGCAATTAAAAGCCTAAGAATCAATTTTTAAGGCTTTTTGCAACACATTTCGTTGAAGGACACCTTTCCATTTTGGAAGATCATGTTTTCCCAGCTCCGACTTCCATCACTTCACCTAGACTGTCTTCAAGATAGTCACTCGAGAGTGATCGATGCATCTTAGTGATGCGCCATGCACTCGACCTCTGTTCAATATTATACTATACTATAATGTTCGTGTTATACGATGACTTGCGGTGCTACAGGGCAAGATTTCATTCACCCAAACAAGTCCGGCACCAGCCAGCTGACCCGAAATCAGGGGTTGGCTCGAACGAGAGTCATTGTGATAGCGGCGCCACTCGGCACCACCCTAAAGCCGCGTTCATACCCATCGTGATAGGCGCATCTGCGAATGTGGCTGAAGATACTCATCGATTGCCTGGCCACGCCCTAGCGACGTTTTGGGCGCATCGGCGCTTCGGCGCACAGGCGAATGGCCACAAGATGCACATTGGTCATAATGCCACGCCCTAGCGACGTTTTGGGCGCATCGGCGCTTCGGCGCACAGGCGAATGGCCACAAGATGCACATTGATCATAATGCCACGCCCTAGCGACGTTTTGGGCGCATCGGCGCATCCGCACACAGGCGAATGACCACAAGATGCACATTGATCACAATGCCACGCCCTGCCGACATTTTGGACGCATCGGCGCATCGGCGACAGGATACATATTAATTACAATGCCATTCCTTCCTGAAATTTTGGGTGCATCGGCGTCAATTTGGTTGAGATAATGTTTTTTCGAATCGATAGGCACCACCACGCCGACAATCATCTGTCATCACGTGCGCCGCGGCGCGCGCGGTTTCAGCGCTGTGCCTGAGCACCAATGCGCAGGAGCGCCGATGCGCCGATGTGTCAATCACGATGGCTATTAACGCGGTCCAACTCTGCCTTTTTTCTTTTCTTCTTATAATGCTTCATAGGTATTGTGGAGACTGCTAATCCCTGTATGTCAGCCGTGACCTCACTATATCTCGTTCCTGTCTGAGTCATCATGTTTAACAACTAAGGCCTGAACAAAGCAGTACTGTGCGGACTGATGTCAGTAGTACTGTGGTGTTTCATACAGCGAACTTCACTCACCTAGATAGCAGTGAAGGTGATCATAGCACAGCATTAGCGTGCAAGATGGCGATTCAGCGCAACTGGTCGTCTCAGCAATAAGCAGGTACGGTTCTCCTTCACACTCTGACATTGTTACTCTGGAAAGTGGGATTTCGAAATAGGATACATATCGCTCAAATCATACAGGTGGCCGACTGGAAACTCCAACCGGTTCAGGGCACGCGAGGAAGCGGCGGTCACGTCCCTCTGCAGGGGTGAGTGGCGTTAAGCTAAGTTTTCGCTTTGCGGCGTCGCACTCACAGCACCATCAAGGCGAGTGACCGAAGCTGATTTCAAAGTCCTACCACAGTACCAACCCATTCCGCTCAGGACGTAAGGGGCTGGCACTGTGGGAGTCCTCTGATGAAATGGTACTCTAATGTCTTGAACAGAGTAGAGTATGATCGCAGTCATGATTTACGTGTCTGCGTTAGTTGACACCGGTGCCAATTTTACGTGTCTGCGTTAGTTGACACCGGTGACGGCGTCAACTCACGAAGGTGTCTGCGTGAGCTAACGCCGGCACCGGTGTCAACTAACGCAGACACGTAAATTATAAGTGCGGCCTATGATGCCATCGCTCGCAATGAGGGGGCATCATATGGATAGTTGCATACGCAAGCATTTCTGAGAGGTCAATTTGCACAATCAAACGTATATTTTTTGTCCAAGCCTTAGTGGAAGGATGTCCCATCCCCTTTTAAGCTTTGGTTACACTACTACCCATAGTGGGATGGCCCCTTCACTGCTACAGCATCAAGTATATAACGATATTTAGATTACGTTACTTATTATTTATTTTGAACACTTCGAACAATGAGAAACACAGCGATCCTTTGAACAAAGAAGAAGCCGACTTTTGCATATAGAAAGACAATGGTGCCATGACAAGTAAAAGAAACAACAGCAATAATCTGATAACCATTCCAATCAGCAAATATTAGGTTGCCGAAAAAGTTTTTTCGTTTTTTGAAAATGCGCTTTTTTCCCTCCAAACTGCTTTCCAGCAATTTCTTCTGTACATACACATGTAGTACGAGTTCACACGCATCTATAGATATCATTGTCTTCCATCTCCCGGATAACCTTTTTCGGCAAAATATATACATCAAAGGAGTTCCTTGGGGGCATTCTACTATATGATTTCAAATATGGCCTCCAGCAACCGAACCCAGTCTTCGTATAAACGCTGCATTCGAAGAGGGTTCAATGTCTGAACTTGTGGCACAACTTTGGTTCAAACGCTTTCTAGAGGGCAACTACAACGTCCAAGATTCCGACCGGTCCGGACTCCCATCGGAGGTCGACAACGAACGATTGCGGGTGCTGGCTTGTAACACTGTACTAACAGCAGACCTATACTGTCAGCAGCCGTACATTCCGGTCGCGAAAATCACAGAGAAACGTCCGAAACATGACACGGTCCTTTTTCTACACGATAATGCTCGCCCACATATTGTAAAAGTGACTGGCCAAAAACTCTCAAGCTTGGATAGGAATTGCTACCCCATCCACCTTATAGCCTTGATCTTGCTCCATCGGATAATCACCTTTTCCTTTCCCAATCTAACGCCATTCGAAGAAAAACCATCGATAATGAAGATGACATGGAACGGTGTTGTACATCTACTTCAAATCAAAGCCAGAACAGTTCCATGCGGATGGCATAGCAAAATTGCCTGAAAGGTGGCGAAGAGTGGAAGAACAAGATGGTGATTACCCTGTTTCATAGTATGCTCTGTGTTTTGTAATGAAGTGTAAAAATGGATTGCTTCAAAAAACGAAAATTTTTTTTCGACATCCTAATATCTAACTCAGGCATAAAAGTTCAAAGTGGGTGCACGCAATCGCACCGCGATGGTGTGATTATGTGCTCCCTTTTGAATGGGTCCTTGAGCGATGATAATGAGGCTTTAGGCCTTTTTCTGGGCGTAATCGCTTCAGGACCCAACTAGAACGCCGCTCTAATTCTTACCATTTCGTCACACGTCAAACACGGCCGCGCAAATTTTCTGTTCTAATGGCACTCATCCGCAATCACACGCGCGGGAATCAACTCGCACAAGTTGCCGCGGGCGACCGCGCGAAAATTCGATGTGACGTCACACACCCCTCAGCGCGCGGTCAGTTCACAACAGGACCAGCAAACCATTTGGCTGCGCGGTATCCCACTGGACTATCCTACGCTCACTCAAATCACATATACGATATTATACATTAGTGATCGCGCAGTTGTCCTGAAGCCTTCTTGTGGTCATGTGCAGTAAAAAAGCAGGATAGCACAGCCAACCAATACTGTGAAGCAATGTAAAACTGAAGAAATTTTGAAGCAATCCAATGTTGTCAAAATCTGCATGTGAATTGAGCGTTGCAGATATTGCAATGGGAATGAGGCGGGATATGTTCATATTAATATTAATAGATTGCTGGGAAGACTTAGAAGCGTAAAGTTCAATGAAGATTCTGAAGAGTATGCCGTATTACAAGTGAAAGTATTCATCGGAAATTCAAAAAAAATGTCGATGCCAGATATCCGAGCACTCGAAAGGGAGAAAAGGATGCTCGAGGGTTAAGATGAATATAACTTTTACTAAAAAAAAACTTTCGCTTTTCCGTACTTCCGGTTTGTTCAGACATCTTCTTCAACCTTCCGGAAATGGCCGAGCTTAGTGACGGAATAATGCGCAAAATGGAGGAACAGCCAAAGCACCATCATGAGACAAACAAAGACGGACCGACAAGTGTTCGCAAGAGGCAGCCGAGATATCCACAAGAGCATAAGTGGTGGGCGTCATGTCGTAGAGCTGCTCGTTGAAGTTTTCTTGACTATACTTGAAGCCCTTGGATCAGGGTCAAATCTGCTCGATGCCCAAATGGGTAAAACTTTGCCTTTCTCACCGGAAGCCCAGCGCCGAAATAGGGTCTCCTTTGTAAGTGAGGAGCACATTCCCTGTCGGCATCTTCGACGACTGCAGCTTCCTGCTCCTTAGGTGCCTGAATCCTAGCCGCAGCTTGCATCTTCGACGTTGTCTTAAAAATTTTAGTTACAGCCGAAGGGAGGTTCCGAGCCTGCGTGAGACAGTATGGAAGGCCTTTTAGCTGTCGTACGAGGAAGGAGTCGAAACCGCTACAGGCGGAGAAAGAAGGCTGGGACATCTGGAAGTCTTTGAATAAGACCCCATGGGGTCAGAAGAAAGCGGAAGTAAACCAAAGAATTTCAGAAAAAGAGCAAATTGGTCTGGGTAGAAGCTAAGCGCTACCCCGGACACCTCGTCCGAACAAATCGAAAACGACGAAAATCACGGAATGGACGGCCGAAACTTCAAAAATGGTCTTCCGGCAATTCCTAAAATTCTTCCCGAAACGCTGCAAAGTATGAGTCTGGCAGCCGAAAATCCGATGGGATCATATCAGTGTACAGTGAAATAATACACTTTTCAATGTTAATTTTAGTATTTCCTACCCACATATTTATGTTGCAGTAGCTATACGGGCCACATGCAATCTTGCACGTGAAAAAACAGGAATACGGCTGTGACACAGCTTCTTAAGTAACGTCCTAGGAAGTAGAGTTGTTCGTCGAGGCTGGTCCGCAAGGGCTCTGAGAGCGAAGTGACGGCTGTCGTGTGGTCATGGACGCAGAGTGGGAAGCAATTCACCATCGCACGAAAGAGTTGCGTTCCTCCCGCCGATTACTGTTGAAAGGTTGCTCGGCGGGAATTCAACCGAGCTGCTGAACTTCTAAGCTTTCTATTTCTAACACAGAATTTTCTTGGTTCTTTCCGCGTTTCTATTCATGCTTGCATCTAGCAGATCAACTTGGAGAGAGATTATGATCACGGAATCTCCGTGGAATGTTCCTTTCATGACCATTCAACTGAAGTAAAAACACAAATCACCACATATCTTTATTGGTGTGATAAAAAGGACAAACCATTACTAGTTCGGTAGGATACAGACAGATCATTGCGCATTATGACAGTTGCGTTCGTGTATTGAAAAAGTATCATCATGAATCTGAGCACCACAGATGTAATCCAGTAAGTTAATACTCATAGTACGGGGTCTACAATAAATACTCAGACATCTACGCGTCACTAACTCTAATGGATAATCGTACTAATCAATCAACGTAATGTACACACACACTCGCATTCATTTCACCACCAGTTACGTGTAGTCAGTCCGGTAATACGTTGTGCAGCATTCACATTTGTGTAAAGAGAAAACTAAACATATATACAAACAGGTAAATTATTATATAAATACGAGGTCAATGTCACGAGAAGCACACATCATGGACGGCCGGTCACTGGTCATTTTCCATGGCTGAACAACGGCTGCAACACTAGCGGACTACCCAGTTGTGGGAAGCTCTGTAAAAGGGTCAAATAATTGAATAAATAAAGAACACAGGACAGTAGTTGTAAGACCATAGTAGACCGCAAAGTGTGCGACAGGGCACTCAAATTGTGTCGCTGCGTGACCCAAATTGCGCCGCTGCGCGCTACAACCACTTTCCTGCTCCCGTTGTGAAAAGACCGCGCTAAGGGAGAGGGGGGGGGGGAGGGGGTTGGGGGCGCCAGATCTTTGCTTGACCATACCCACTTTGAGTGTCCTGTCACACACCCTCGATTACACACGCTTGGTAATCGATTCACTCGAAGATCCCTTCGCCACTACAGAACCCCAAACAACCCGACTGTGTCATGAGCTGAAGGAACTGCGCAGACGGCCGCCTCAAAACAACCCGCAATAGGATCACTTCGTTTCCATAGTTTTCAATAAGCGTATGATCGAAAAGTCCACAAAAGGCAGAATAGGGTCGATATAGTGATGAGAAGATCCGCTCTCACCCGTATGGTCTGCTAATCGAATTCCAGACTAATTCCCTCAAGCCACTGCACGGGCAACGTGCATTCAGACTCACCACCATTCTGATGGCAAGGAACACATTTATAGAGGGACAGACTAATAGAGGAAATGCCTTTTCTGCCTTGAACATAAATAAGCGGCATTTATTAAGGTGGGGGTCGATTAGTCGAATTTTCGCTTCGCGGCGCCGTCAGTACGAGTTCCGGAATTCCGCTCAAGACGCACTGGGCTGGTACCCTGGAGGACCTTCCAAGACTGCACCTATTTTCAGCAATATTGTGCGAATTAGAATCTCCTAAGACTGCAATGCGAGCTCCCCATCGTTCTTCAAAGCAAATCAAGGCATAGCTCTCACTGCCTCCGGTGTACTTGAGGTTGTTGTTGATTGTTGTTTATCTTGATAACTTCCGTCAACTGTTAATGCTTCTATGAATCACTCACTGCTGAATTAAAGAGAACAATATTATTTAAATTACCTTTAATATTTCAGTTCTCTCACAAAGCATAAGAATAAAAGCATATAGCCGCCCGCACTGACAATAGGTGCAATCTTGAAGGTCCCTCACGGTACCAGTCCATTGTGTCTTGAGCGGAATTCCAAACGACTCGCAGTCGCCGCGCCGTTCGCCGCGGGCGGCCGCGCGAAAATTCGACCAATCGACCCCCACCCCATCTATTAAATTGACAACTCGGAAAATATATCCGTACTGCAGGGCGATTGAGATGTACACATGCATCTGACGCCCCTTGAAGAATACTTGCGACAGGCAGTTGGAATGAGTCGTCGTGCTGCGCGAACTGCTTCGCACGAGTGCCTCGCTGGTCCCGTAGAGATTTCGCCGCGCGCTGGAAAGCGCGGTCGTCGCGCTCTCACGGGACTAGGTCAAATCGATACTCATGTTGCACGCCTTGGGAACTGCGTAGTGACAGAGCACTTTTGATATGGAAATAAGGTTTGCGCCTATGACTGTATCAACCTATGGGCGCGGAGCGTGCGAACAGAACTTTGAAAATGTTTTGACCATTGTTGTTCAGGGGACAGAAATAAGTGGGCCAGTTGGTTAGCTTGTAAACACTTATGCCCAACTTATTTATTTTATTCTTTCACTTACCAATGGCTGAACAGGATGTTGGTGAATGTCGACTAAAGGCAATGCATTTGCTGGAATCGGTAACATGCCAAGTTGGTAGGGATTCGGACGAGGCAGCTAAGATAGAGTAATTTCGAACAAGTACCTTCATTCAACTTATTTGGCAACACGTACCGGTGTAGGTGCTGCAGCCGTTGTGGTGGTAGTAGGGGGATCGTCCTCTAGGCTCACTTGTGGAGCTGCTAAAGCATGCTGAAAAGGTCATATCTTCCTTGCGATTGACTTCCTCGGCTTATTCAACTGTTTTTTTTACAATCGATTTTGAAGGTAGAGGTACTAACCGCATGATGATGTGGAACTGAGAAGAAGCTGAAAAGTTTGACGAGTGGATTCTCGGTGGTACCACTTGGAGATGGGAATGGAGTATTGAAAATATTTTGCGGCTGAGATTGTTGTGGTTGCAACCCTGAAAGGAATATATAATGAAGGATTGGAATTCACCATGCTCCTAACTTAAAATGTCCACAGTGACGGTGATGAGGGGTGTGCGTCAGGACACTGAAACTGAGTCACCGTGCACGGCAAGTGGGAATGACCGTGTGCTAGCCAATCCTCGCGTGGACTGATCTAATTTGTGTGCATCCTGACGCTCATCCGTGGTTGGGTTGGTGTAGTTGTCACACCATGGTCCCCCATTAACAACAAATAATATAATTGGATAAATGATGATAATCAACATTTTGAAGTGGTTAGAATTACATGCTATTGTGCATCGACACGGAGTGTCAGAGAAAGAGCTGTGACTCCATAGAAATGCACTTTAGCAGGATCAAGGAAATGCTATGTGGTTTTGCAGTATCATGGTAAAACGCACAGGCCGGCTGCTGTGGTTGCTGTATTTGCTGAGGTTGTGGCTGCGGCGGTGGCTGCCTGAAGTTTCGGAAACCTTGATTTACACCTCGGCCAGGAGCAGGAAGGTTCTGCTGTTGCTGATTAACTGGTGCCTGTAAATGGGGCTTAAGTAAAACGACGTTAATGAAGGGAAAAGTGCCACATAAAAATATCCAACCGAGTAAGCGCCAGGAGCGGGAAGTTGTCCTGGTGGCAGATCTGCATAAGGATTTTGTAGAGTGGCTTTGGGGTAATGGGAAAGGTAGACTCGTTGTTGCTCCTGAAAAGAGTATTTTCATCAAAGTTTAGCGACTCTCTCACAATAACACTCTCAAATTTTCCACGAAATCACTAGGACAAAGATCGTAAAGCTCGGAACTGAGAAGTTGGTATCTTATGTCAGATTTTCGCTCCGCGGCGTGCGGCGTGCGAAGCGATGCATACAAGCTACAGGCGTCGAATATAGTGGGTCTTGAAGCGATTACTGACCCACGCCCTACTTTAGCTGTAGGACACCGTAATCTCATTAGGACCTAGTTACATACAGCGCCCCTAGCTCACATGTATCGCCTTGTACGCTGGCGCACCACGTTAAGAATTCTGACGTATGGAAATAGCTGGCTAGTGGTGAAGTCAATCCTTATCGGAGGACCCACCAAAAAGTCATCGTACTCCTCTATCTCTGCTAACAGATTGTTGTACTCGGGCTCACGCTCTGGTGGAGGAGGCTTAGGCCTAAATGATTGGAGCATAATAATTGAGAAGCAGTTCAAAAATATTTGAACATATCACCTGAAGATGAAAGGAGGATATCGCTCTTGCTGAACAGCAGCAGTCTGTCGCAGACCACGCCTTGGGTTTCTCGACGGATCTGTGGTATCACCTCTCAATTATCTGGACAACTTATTTGTGGCTCACAAATTCTCCTCGACTTACCCTGTTGTGGTTGTTGTTGTTGTTGCTGCTGTTGTTGCTGTTGTTGTTGTTGTTGTTGTAGCTGATGTTGTTGTTGTTGATGATGATGATGATGTTGCTGCTGTTGGCGTCTTATCTGTCGAGAACGGAGAACTTGTCTTTGAGGCGGCTGTAATTACGGTGTTGTTTCTAACAAACTAATGACTTCATGAAATTATGCATACCGCTGCATTTTGGCGAGCCTTCCTGTTCTTTTCGTTGTGATGAGCAAGTCGCTGAGCTTCAGCATCAGATGTTGGTCGGACGTGATCTTCGATCGATTCGTTTTCCTGAATCGCCGAAGTTCACCTCGCCGACAATCCTACCTAGCAAAATCACCGGCATATTGAACTCTAGTTGATCCGAGCGCAGTCCCGCCATCACTTCCCGTCTTGGGTGGGTCAGAGCTTACTATTAGGTGTTTGCAGAATAAATGGCCAACCATAACTGACCATAACTTCGCTCAGACACAACTTCATATGTCGAAATAAGAACCATTCGAATCTACAGAATTTTGCCAGCGATCTGGTAAAGAAGTTATGTCATCACGATTAAATTCTGGATTGCTAAAATTAATAAAGTCAAGAATGGCATTTTTACCGCGCATAGTATCGGCGAATTTTTTCTGACGCAGGTTTGCATCGAGAACCCGGAAATAGTGGTAATCCGTCTGGAAAGGTCTGGGGAATGAGGGGGTGAGGGAGAGTCTCGATGCCAAACTGCATCAGTTTTTGCTGGGTGCGCAAAACAACGCAAAACCCCACACTTCGCAAGTCACCGGCAGAAACTGATGCAGTTAGGCATCGAGACTCTCCCTCACTCTCCTATTCCCTATACCTATCTTCAACGGATTACCACTTTCCAGGGTTCTCGATGTAAACCTGCGTCAGAAAAAATTCGCCGATACTATGCATGTTGAAAATGCCATCGTTGACTTTATTTTCGCGATCCAGAATTTTATCATTATTGCATATTTTCTTTACCAGATCGTTGACAAGATTGTTTTGATTCGAATGGTCTTTAAAAATAAAGTCGTGTTTGAGAGAAGTTATGGCGTTTTGAAAAAAGTGGTCCGTTTTAGCCATTTATTCTGCACACACCTACTAGTATGTGGGGCAGGACAACCGAGTGTCACGTGAGGAGACGGCGACAGCCCCTTCAGGACCGGACACTTCGCAACGGGACCAGTGATGTACATGTCGCGCGCGATGACCTCATTCAACTGTCATGACGTACATGCACACCCTAACACGACATTAATTGGTTCACAGCCTCATGTGGAGGGCGTCACCAGTTTTGCCCATCCAGTTGAGAAGCAGCTGCGCGCGTAAGGCCGCTGTCATCTCCATGAGTGACCTGAGCAATTAGATTGTCCTGTCACACATGCGGCTTATTAGATATCAACCCACAGCATGCCACTATTGGATGCTTGCTTAGTCGCTGTCCTGACCTTTCTACGTTTTAGCATCAGGATGTTCCGCACTGGGTTTCAAAAGGGACTTATTCATTATACTGAGCTTTTCACAATTTGTTGGTAGAGGAAGCGAAGATCGGGACTGATCACTCTCCAGAATTCCTGATCAATGTTTTAAGCGTATCTACGGCCTCGGTAAGGTGCTGACTTCAAAAAAAAAAGCAGGGAATATTTGTGATTATCGCACCACCTTTAGGTCTCTTGAATCTATCGAGTTAAAACTGTTTTTGTATGCGGATTATCCAAAGAATTTATGCCTTTATAGATGCATCATGACGTTCTGCTCGCTCTATCCAAACAAAGGAAAAGAAACGTTCCTATTCCATACCTCAAATTCCTCTTCCTTATCGGCATTCTCTCTGTGTCCATTTACCGTATCTTGTTCATCCTGGGAGAGAGCACGAATTTTCGTGCCTTGAATCTGGAAAATGATTCGCATCAGGAGTTTGCATTATCGATCTAGCAGTATAATCACACTACTATATATGGAACTAATTGCTGTAAGCCAAATGAGTCGATGAACAAATTTTAAAAATGGGCGTGTCTATACGCACTCATACTTGGCTGACTACCTCAGTGCCAAGGCTCGAATTGGGGTCAAGAGAGTTGCCACACATAAAACACACTCATTCTTGGCACCGGACAGAAAAACTTTGAGAGCGTCTTGGCCACGCCGGTTTGCAGGCGGAGAACGTGACGAAAATGCCCTTTTCTCCCCAGATGCTCTCCTTTCAACGGCAGTCAGCTACAGCTTTCCCTTTTCCGGACTCGGACTGCGCATTTGAAATATGCCACGCGGCTACAGTGATGTCTCAAATTTTTAGATACTTTTTCGTTTGCTATTTGTCCGAAAATGAGGATGGTTTTGGAGAACCTGATTCCGCGCGATTTGAGCATCGTCTTTGGTTTTGACTGGTTTGTCCGGGTGGAAGACGCCGTCGTCGTCGAATGTGCCATGAATCCTGAAAAACGTTAGGAAGTTTTGAGTCACATAGATGGGTTCTGAGAAATTACTCCGCGTATGCATTGAGCTCTTCCATTGCTATCAGGAGCTTCCCATATTTCTCAGAAACTTTTCAGCCAGTGATAAATGCTTTGGTAAGATAATCCACGTACGACTTTTTCCGATGGTACTCGGGTGTGCACTTATAACGGGTAATCGCTTCGCGGCGTCACAGTCGCGGCGCCGTCAGTACGACCTGCCGAATCGATTGCCCTTGTGAGCCCCGGAAGAGCGTGGCTGCGTCACCTCTGCACTTCCACCCATGTCACATTGCCTCCTGCATCCATGCCACTCCGCCTCCTCCACACATGCCACACTGTCTCGCTTGAAGGCTGTCATGCCCTGCCACGGTACTCACACCAGGCGAGCCGCTCGCCGCAGGTGGCCACGTCATTTTCCGTCATAAGTGGACACACCCATGATACTCTAGTGCTGAGCCTACGAAATTGTTATTTGCTATCCGGCTAATGCTCAGGGAAACAGCCTTCTTCGGAGTCTGTAAAGCCGAACCATATTTGTGAAACAGAACGTTGATTTACAATTTTCCAAATCATAAAAGAAGTTAGATGATGAATCAGTTCCAAGCGATACAGTGAAACCCGCTGACCTTATGAAAACGTGAAGCTGTAGAATGGCACCTTGAGTTGGGATTCTCATGGTGATGTGATGTCTGCATGAGTGCTTTAAGCTCCCAAGGTTGGGTCATTTTGCTAAGGGAAGTACCCATATTGAAAACCCTGCCAAAGATTATTGCCCCATGCTGGTTGCCGTCCGTTTTTCCCCAATCAGTGATTTTTGGATTCTGTAGGGAGTAGTATTAACTCAAAAATCAATCAATGGGACAACGGACGGCAACCACATAGGTCAATGATCTTTGGCATAGTTTTCAATACGGGGATTTTCCTTAGCAATATGGCCTAACCTTAGGAGCTTCAAGCACCAAATATCACATCACCGTAAGAATCCCAGCTCGAGGTGCTATTTTAGAGCTCCACTTTTTCATATGATCACCGGGTTTCATTATATCGCTTGAAACTATTCACCATCATTTTTTTTTTTGGTACTTTGAACAATGGCAATCAACGTTCTGATCCACAAATATGTTCCGACTTTACAGGTTCTGAAGAATGCGAATTGCTGAAACGTTCGTGTCATAACAAATATCATGACAATCTCCGAGGCCTAGCACATGGGTAACACTTTTTTGCTTTGTTAAGATTACTAAAGGGTTCGTCCCAATAAGCTGAGAAAGAATTACATATTGACAATCTGAACGGATATGACTATCAAGCAGCAAGCACGACTTCATACAGTAACCGTTACCAGACAAGGCTGCGACACGCCGGAAGCTAGGACCGAACGGGTTCCACGGCGGAAATGTCATCCGCTTTTTGAACTAATTGGACATAGCAGCCGTGTTCGCGACGGAAACCGGCGGCTAATTACATGATACTGAGTAGCAGATTAATTGCATATGCAACATAAAATGCTGTTTTGATTGCATCAATAAAATAGGAGGAAGAAGCAAGATGACTAGGCTAGGTCCCCTCCTCCTGCACATTTTATCTTTATAAATCCCTAATTGCTGGTACGCTCCGAAATACAAGTGTAGTGGTAGGCTTGTGGTATACATTATGGACGGTGGCAAGCGCTTTAATCTTGAAGCAACTATGTGTTTACTTGAGATGATTTCGATACTTCTGATTTTCCTCGAAATACACCTGGTAATCCAGAGAGTATGTCATGTCAGAGGAACAGTATTAACGCTCTATTCACGATAGTCGTGCATAGAAACAGTCTTGAAAGAATCTGACAGCTTCATTGGAATGAATTTTTATCGCCTCTACAATTTTGTAATGGATGTGTGTTAAGACTTTCTAACTTGGTCACCGCGGCACGCGAATTGTTGCGCTACGCGCGATAAGTGCCTTGCCGCTGTGTATTGTCCACACACTAGGGAGCGTGATCGCTGCATGCTCGCGCGTTTTGACACGGTTGGACATTCCTTTAAGCAAGGCAAATCCTATATAAATGGTCATGGACGCATCCATTATTAGGAAATTGAGGCGCACTCCAGAAAAGGGATTTGAGACTTTTTTCTCAATACAGTAAAAATCCTTATTTCGGCTATAGGAGTACATGTAGAACTTGAACTGTACACGATCTCATGTTAACTGTAGGCATGGCACTACAACTCACTCAGGCTCTTGCATACTAATCCTTGTGATTGTAACGGACTCAGCTCAACCCTAAAATCTCTAGGTTTTTCAGCGACATTTTCTTTTGCTGGTCTACTGCCCTATCATTTTATCAAGTTTAATTGAGGGCAGTAAAAAGTGAGCTTCGGAAAAGACCATCTATGAAGAGTAAGGATCATAAGCTATAATCCTCGGCTAGATATCATCTCTACGTCATTACACATGTCGACGAACCGGTCACCAAACGGTCTGCGTCAACGTCAGACATCCGTAATTCATGATAAATTGATGAGAAACATACCGATTCTCCGGCATCGGAGGTAGCTCCACCAGCGTGTTCATGGCGTAGACACCGCCTGGGTTTGTTGGAGGCGTCGTCGGTTTGGCAGTAGCACGAGTTAGAGGAGGCGCTGCCGTCGAAGTCAGCTGCCGCATTACTGAATATTTAAGGATAATCTGTGATACCATATAATAATTCTGTGTAGCTGATACAGTGACTCTCGAGAAAAGTAGAGGTTAGAGGTAAATTCAATTCGTAAACAAAAATATTCTGTACATGCAAAAACGTTATACATATAATGAGTTTCGATCCTTTTCTTGGAACAAAAAACTAAAGACTAACAGAGTACTGCAGTAAAATTATCTCACTGGGCGAGGATTACCGTAAGTGGGTGGTCAAACGACCGCAATTCCAAGCGGGATACATAGATTTCCATGGAGGTTTATGAGCTTACCTTCTTCATGAGTAAGCGGAAGTGGAGGTAGTCCAGCTAGTATCGGTGGTGGATTTAAGTCACCCAGACCGCGTATTGTACCTTGAGCAATGGCATTTTGAAATAGGCCGAAGCCGCCAAGATTGCCAGAATTGATGAGTCGAGCATACTGATCGAGTTGAGATGGCCCATATGGGTTCTGAGCTACAGCTACCGGTAGAATCCACAATAGGAGTAACATACCCTGAAAAGTTGAAATTTTCAATTATCATGTACATATAGTGATACGCAGTGATACCATGATAACGATGAGAGCTGCTTCTACCAGAAAAAAAAACCGGAGTAAAAACATGAGGAGGATTGAGGTGCTTTCGATTAAAGAAGGAGGAACTTGTCGGGGTTTTTCTTCAATCGCATATAGATATATCTCCAGAATGCATCGATGTCATTTTCCCGTTTCTCGTTTGGACGCGAGAGCGCTTCTTCCAGTGAGAGAAATCCGATTAGATGACCACTACGAAAGTCATTGCATGCGATTGCTCGCGTGGGTTCAAAGATGTATTTTCACATTCAACAGTCGACGATCTTCAGGCACATCCGTTTCAATGAAGAATGTCATCACTGCAAAAGGGACGGACGGGCCCAGATCTTTCAAGTATTAACCAGCTCCGTCTTGCGTCCGTCTACAAGGTGCGATACTCGCTTGCTCGTGTAGAGCAGGAGAAATGTGCGACAGGACCTTAATGCGGACAAGTTCCCTAATGGTCCCTTTGCGAATTGACCGCGACTAATAGGCGCGGTCGCCGTCTCCTGAGTTGATCCTATTCGGGTGTCCTGTCACACATCCAACTATTGTCGAATGACTACTGTCTATGGTGTTTCAAGTATTACAAGATTGAAGTGAGAGACACAGTCACCTGCTCTCACTTTCAACACTTACTCATTGCCAAGAAACGCGTACGAGTATATTGAACGCCTGTAATCTTGAATGCGAGTTTTGAAAAGTTTTTTTTTCGTAGCTTCGAAAATTTCAAATGAAATGTGAGTTTCGCTATCCTCATTTCCGGGAAATATATTCATTTGAAATATCCAGCTTGAATGCTCATACCGTCAACATTATCGCTCGAACAAAAAAGTTTTTCACATCAATTAACTTGCTTAACTTGTAACGTAAGTGCATGATTCACTAAAGCTACCCACATTCCATCTCCAATGATCTTATTTGATTTCAATGAGCTTGAATAACTGTATCTTAAGGTACTGAATGAAGAAGTAGGCACTGAATACATAAAAGTTGTTTTTCTCAGGTTCGTGATGTCATCAGCTCCTTATGGAAAAGCATTCAAAAGTCATGCCGAGGACTCGTTATGATTCCGGTATGATTACTATTGATTAGTGTGATTACTTTACTGAATTCTGTACTGTTGTATTACTATATTATCACAACGATTGTAGTTAACATGATAAAAATAAGAATGCTTTTATCCAGTCTATTAAACTTAGAAAAAATATTTCGACTTTTGAGGAGGATATTGGAAATTTTGTGTTCGAAATGAGACTTTGGGATCATATGGATAATCTATCTGATCAATTAAAGGGAAATGATGGTTCAGTTGTTAATATATATTGAAATCAGAAAGAAGAAATTATACTTTAAAAGCAAGTTACTGCTATGCAATTGTCTCTAGAGATTTTTTTCCCTGCTGTACCAAAGATGCTGGAATACAATGTTGGGTCATTGGAAATTTCTTGGAAGTTTATTTCCCGCCTTACTAATTTTAACAGATCTTTAAAAATTAAAGAAAAATTTAGCGCACTCGTCCCAAGTGTAATGCTCATACTCAAGTGCTGACAATATTTAGATTTCAACCTCACTGAATTTCGGAGGGAGGATCAAGTGCATAGTGCACCCTCAATGAAGGGGATACGGTCGAGGTCTTTTTGACTCTCTCTAGTGGCACCCCATCCATCAACAGACGGTCAAAAATGCTTTTTAAAATTCTTCAGTACTTTCTGATTTTCTGTTGAATCAGTTCCTATTTAGTTGAATACTCACCTTTGACTCATAAAATTTTAAATCGTGGATAGGCTTCGATAAACAATCCACGGGGAGCCTGTCTATACCAAGATTGAAGGAGAGAGGAATGTGGGATCTTCTCCGATTTAATAAGAAAGCTTTGAGATCTGATCTCATAACTGAGCGTTTATTGCCACTATCCCGTGTACATCTACGCTAAGCCACAAATAAGCCTACTTTCATAACATAGTCTACTAGTAGTGGAAAGATATGATCGGAACGGCAAGCGACGTGACGAACACGCGCTGAAAGACATCTGGGAGATATCTGTTTGTGTAAGATTGGCTGTGGTGGAGATGGTGGGATGATGGGATGGTGGGATGGCGTTGATGAAAGGGCTTGAGTTCGTCTGTTAGACAGCTAATAGTAATGATGCGCGATATAAACCAGACATGTGTAGGAGGCTAACGACCAGAACGGGTCTCTGACTGTCTCTCTACATCACATACTGCCTCCATATTCGTCACTTGTCTATTGCTAGTCATACAAGTTGAGAAGTAATTAGAGTAGGCGCTACTGGGGACGTCAATGACACTCGGGAGACAAGTCCTGGAAGCATATGAACACCAGCACGCAGCTTTCCTGAGATCTCATGATGGCATCATACGGTTCGCAAAAGGTGTCAACCCTCATAATTAAGAAGTCGAAATGAAATAATTGACGTTAAAACGCAATGATTGCAAGGGGTACGACTTAACAATTACAATTACAAAATCAACCCAAAACGAATTTATCACTTCCGTTCGGTAGCTTGTTGGCACCTCTTTAAGAACCATTTGTTGGCAGAGATAGTAAAAATGGGCATAAGAAAATAATTAATCGAAAATGTAAAAAAGCAGTGGAGCAGTGTGTCTGGCATTGAACTTTTTCGTCGAGGTAATAATAATTGGCTCCCAGAGTCGTGCGATTTGACGCCATCAGAAATCCTCTTATGCAGTTGAAGTCAAAAGCTCATGGCAAAAAGCTGGGTGTGTACTCTTACGTCAGGATTTCGCAGCGCGGCATGTCGCAAACGAAGCAATGTGGACGAGCTAAAGGCGCCTTGTTGTTAGGTCCCGAAGCGATTGGAAGTCAACTGCGTATCGCGCCTCTAGCACCACCGTGCAATAGTTCCAAGACCCAACTACCGCGACGCGCATAGCTCGCACACACTGCGCCGCACGCGGCTCGTCGTCGTGCGAGATCCTGACGTAAGGGTACACACCCCAAAAAGCTCGCGAGCACGCGGGCACTGCAGGAGGTCATTTAGCCCTGCATCAGTCACACCCACCCATGGAACATGGAAAACATGGAAAATTCTAAGAAAGTAGGGTGTATCTGCACCGAAGCTGTGGAGGTATTTGCCCAATGTTATCACATGACCCTGTGCTGTGTCATCCCATCTAGCAAAGAAAAAAAACAATTCAAGGAAAAGTTTGTTTATTGACTCAAGAAGTCTTTCTTACTTTTGATAGATGATACAGACCACCTCACTTATGTAATAGCTACTTATTGAGGAGCAACACGTCACTGAATGTGATGCAGGGTACGGATAAATAACCACTCAAATGTTTCAGATCGTAGCTGCAATCTGTACAAAAATGGTGATTGGAGCTGTCGAAGTCATTACCAAACAGGAAATGAAGTTCGAGGAGCAAGGCTAAGCCTGTGAAATGTAAGGACAAAAACCTCATCATTTCAAAAAGATTGGAATTACGTAATAGCCTAAATCGGGAGACTGATGAGTTACAAGACCTATTTAGCTTTGAAGACATCAGAATGCACAGAATGAATTCTAGGAAGCTTCTAACGATTTTTACTCAACGTTCCAATAAAATGATCAAGCATAGCACTAAAGCAAGCAGAGACGTAACATACTGAAAATGATAAGTGTTAACGTTCAACACCATGCCTGCAGACAGAAGCGCCCTTGGAAATCCAGAAAAGGCGGTACAGGTCTGTTCCCAGCCGACGTCATTCATTGTGGCACGGTTTCCAGCTGAGAAACAAAAATAATCACCGTAGCAAAGACGTAGCTGCAAAGACTTCATCATTTGTGGCGTCTCACTGCCTCATGATGGATGACGACACACTCGTCCTAGCGACATGATACTCAATGGCAATCCAATTCGGGCATCTTTAGTCACTTTGCAATTTTTTTGCAAAATTAAAATAGCATGCATCTTTTCGGGATCGTTGTGACATCATGAAATGTGACATGCACCCTAGGAAAGAAACGTCTTTTGCCTTCACTTGCCCCTACTTTCCTGGGATTGATGACGTGGGGAGATAGTTTTATCTTTGGGAATCCAAATACTAGCATTGCTATCTGCTGGCTAATAGAAATTACTATCCCGATTGCGCAGCATGAAATCATGCGATGCTGTTGTCATGAGAGATCCATAAGGAACAAGTTCTCGTGGTCTTTGTTTCCGCCCAAGCTTCGCCATAAGCATTCGTCCACGGTTTCATGGACAAGGTTTGGGGAGTCTGCAAAAACCGTTGGCCGATTCAGGATCGGTCATAACGGTCTCAATAATGCTAATCATACAAAAATGTATTGATCAGGTCAAAACAGTCGAGTCAAGGTGTACGAGCACGAAAACATACGAAACTTCTACGTTCCGAAAGGTTAAAGTTAGAAGGATTGTTTTTTCGGGCTTAATCAATCCCTTTTGTGGGATGTGCCACGCATCCGTGTCCCATTCAAAATCGTGGCGGCAGGTGAATGTAATTTGACCTATACAATGACCGGAGAGGTCGAGCCAATGTACAAGTCAGTGCTTTTATTCCCCAGTCGAGTCTGGTACCAATTCACCGACCTCTCAGGGTTGGAAGGCTTGATTGACCTGGGCCGGCGTTGTTACGGGATATGAACCCTGCAGCATAGGAGTGAGAGAGTGCGCCACCTGTCACTACACCACTCCAGTCGCTGAGTATTTACCGGAAAACCGCATACATCACTTGAAAGTTCAAGTGAAGCACTGAAAGGGAGAATAAGAGAAGGAGCGAGACAAAAGTGTGATCATATCGAAGAAAACCCAAGGAATTCACATTCGACGTCCTGGTAAGGCATCATGTGTGCAAAGAAACGAACTGCGGGCTATCGTACCCATACCGTAAGCCTAATGAAACTCGTAGGTTATTGTTCCATCATTGGGGAGCAATATGCAAATCACTGCTATACGTGCAGCGTAGAAATGATTACTGTGGACCAAATCTGGTTCCTATGTTGGATATAGATTAAACATTAAATTAGCTATAGAGACGAATGAATGTGTAGCGCGATATGAACTCCTGTAGTGTGACAAGTGAGAGATTTCTGACGCTGAGATCAGCCAGCATTGTTCGTATTAGAGTCGAAGAATTATCCTCATCATGCATCGATATCAATGACATCTAGACACTAGCTGGCAGGCCGGCAATAACCGCTATTGGACAACGCTAATGTGTGCGCTAAGAATCATGAATACATGATTCTAAGCGATGATCGGAGGTGAATGGAATGTCTGTAATGGCAACGGTCTAATGGATCCATTACACGAATTCACTGATCATGGAATGGGTGGCTGAGAAATTTGGGGCTTTATTAACGTCATAACTCTGCCTTTTGCTTGACAGAAAATGGAGTATACCCATTTAAAGACAGTGGTAGGAGTGAAGTGGACAATGAGATACTCCTGAATTAAGTCATCCAAATCAGCGCGCGACGTGATGCCAGGGGCGTCGTGTCGTTGGGTCCTGAAGCAATTGAACCTTAAATGGAGCGCAGGACACCGTCTTTGCTTCAGAATCTACCTAAACTCGCAGGGAAACCGAGTTGTCCTGTGTCGTGCTTTCAGTAGAAGCCGACATAGTTGTGACCATGCTCACAAAACCAATACTTTGGTAACTGTCCCCTTGAAACCTTCGGAAATATTCAAAGCATGCAATAAAACTTCGAAGGAGGTCGACTGTTTCTTTCTGGACTACCGGGCCATATGATTGGTTGATTTTCCTAAAGTGAAGTATATTATTCTATTAGATTACCGCTTTTGTCAATTTTTGCCATTTGGACCCACCTTTCTGCCAACCTGAAATTTGCCTCCTCTCAACATGTCCAAAAATCGTTTATACCGTATTATAGAGCAGAGAAGCGCTCTCGAACGATATGTAAAATGCCGCACAAACTTGTAAATCTATCAGAATTACTTTCGTTCGAAAAAAAAGACGACATTACTTATGGAATGACCCAATACTTACCAGTCCTTGATATTATAACTTCACACCGAACTTGGATGGTAAACTAGGAACACCACTAGGAGTTCCATAGTTGATTTAGGCGTCAAATTAAATTAGTTGTGAGTGCACATAACGCATCTGGTCAGTTACCAAATATATCGAAAGTAACATTCTTAGACCCTCTGTAACAAGAACATCCTATTTGCCATTGTCCTACTATTATACATCCGCTTCATGTAGGTAGCGTTAACCTCACGTGCAGGTAGTGAGGAAGACTCAGGAGAGCTACACCAAAAAGGTGGCTGTGATTGAGTGGTTCACAAAAAAATAAATGCCACAGGAATGACTGGAATATTGCCGAATTTCAAATGGTATTACGGTAATATGTGATACGAATGTTCCGCTGTTAAGAAGCCCGACATGCACCTCTAAATCGCCTGCAAGAAGGGGCGTAGACAAACGGCCGACAACCACGAGTGAAATTGGAACATTTAGCTTCCTCTACATGTCCTTGAAACATAATGAAAACTCAACTTTCCGGATTTCAACGGCATTTTACGTGGAAGTGAAATCGTACAAATCAAACTTTGCCGGTGTGACCTGTTCAGTTCAAGTGAAAAGCATTGGAGGGTATGCGATACCAGTTGGACCAGCCTGCATTTCACTTTGCTTAATTGGCGTCATAAGAAAACCGGTAAGAAGTCATCGTTCATGCCAAGTCGCTAGATTTCGGATCGTTGAAGAAATGTCTTGAGAGAATGGAATAAGCGCTTCTGTCCTATGGTCTAACCTGCTAGAATTCCAGTCACTGCTCACATCCACCGTCTCTACTCAGCAAGCTCAAAATTGAGCAAGTTGGTATGATTTGTTTTGGTATGGAGCAGTGAGAAATATTATGTCATGAGGAATAGGAACTAAGAAATAAAGCTAACCAGGAGAATCAGGCTTATTTCTGTAGAACAGTGCAGCACCGGAACTGTTTTGAATACACGGAATACTCTTCGACCATAGTCTCTCTCTGTAGATGGTGCTCAAAGGGAATGGAAAGAAGGGTAGAAAAATTTGAAAACGTAACCCTTTGCAGCGCTACAATTGCTTCATATAATGACCATCAGAAGGTATAGTCAACATATCCCCTATGAAATTACATACGATGGTATGCGAATAGGATTTTGCAGGTCTTGAGGAGAGGATAGGTTTTGAGGGGAGGGGAAGGAAAACGGTATGGCCACACCTCGAGAAATGGCCAAGTTTTTCACTGGCTAATGCGGTATCCGACAGGACACCCGTACCGAGTTAGGTCACGGAGCAGGCGATGACAGAACCCTTTAGCGCACGGCCAATCAGTAATGCGACCAACAAGGTTCGTGTCGCGCTCGGTGACGCGATCCGCGTAGCGCGGTGACCAAACTCGAGTGTCCTGACGCGCACCTCTGACTAGTGTCGTTCGTGGCTAACGAACTAAACCTCCATTGCCGAGCCCGTGTTGCTTGACTGGCTTGGCGCATTTGTCTGCCAGATCTCGAGTTACCCGAAAAATTTGGCTTTTGTTGAAATTCATTTATATTTCCCTCACCTTCCAATGTTTTTACTAGTTCTTGATATTATAACTTCACACTGAACTTGTATGGTATACCATGAACAGTACTAGGAGTTCCATGGTTGATTTAGGCGTGAAAATGTAAAATGGCAGTTACTTCCCACAAACACCTGGTCGGTTACCAAATATGTACATCGAGATTAACATTGCTGAGCCCTCTGTAGCAGGGACATCCTATTTACCATTGGCCTATTTCATTACCATTTACCATCGTAACAGGAACATCCTCTTTACCATTTACCTACACATTTATTTGTCCTACTACATCTGCTTCTTGTAATGTCATGCCCTAACTGCAACTAGTTAACTAGACCTGGCTTTCATTAACTTGAAACTCATGGCAACATTTCTTACAGTTCACCATCCAGCTTCATGCTGATGAAATAGCAATGAAATTTCAATGCAAAATATGTAAGCAACAATTAATATTATTCAATAGCTCTTACAAATGGCTATTTATATGACATTGTAGGTCTTCAAAAACCTGAGGAAAACCAGTTTGCCTGTGCCAATAAACTTGAAAAAAGTATGTAAGAGCCGGAATGGCATTGTTTAGCTTCACGTTGTAATAACAATTACTCTGGATCCTATACCGATTTCTAACAAAAATTAAAAGGGCTCATATTAGAATTACAACGGCTACAAATTCAGTGCAAAAATGAAGGCCGAAGATAATGCCCTTTATATCTCGAAGGAGAGTTCTAACTCAGATATTCGAAACCTCCATAAATAGTTAATCGATGCGCCAAAAAATGCAAAAAAAAAACAGCGGCTATCCAAAGGCCAACTTAAAATCCTGCGCATGCGGTCCATGGAGCTATGAGGAAATGGTGAACGCAGGTGCTCCCAAATATGATCTCCGCACTCCACACTTTCAGATCCTAATGCACTTTCGAGTAGAAAGCTCTCTTCAAATCTTTGAAAACATTTAGCCGGAATTACCATATCACTTGATAAATAAAATGTAGAGTAAAAGGTTGTAGTCGGTAAGTCCGTACAAAATTTTATACGGATGGCTTTGAAAGAATGCATTGGCTTAGCTTTCGTTTCACACGTGCCTCAGGGTACTTGTGCGTCGATCTGGATGAGCCGAAGAATTCTGTCTCAAATCTTGTCTTTGTCGTCTAGCATCAAACTATGCAAATCGGGTCAAGATGGGTTGGGAGGAGGAGACGCATTGAAGAGTAACATTCCTATATTGCACACCATTGCACCACACACACCTGACACCACGCTAAAAACCTGCCAAGACTTCGTACCATAGCACTTAACAGCAACGAAGTTTTCCATATAGTGAGAGGTAACGTGAATTTCAGCTCACGACACATTGCGACTTCCCCAAACCCATATTGACCCTACAAAGCTTGATGCAGTCACAATAGACGTCGCTTATCATGCTTTTTCCCAATCTCAAAAATGACGGCTTCAAATCATTATTGGATGCGGGTGGCTTAAAAAACTCAACAGAAACGTCTTACAAGAAAAAAATAGTGGAGTAGAGAAAGTAATGCTGTGATAAAGCACCGAATATAAGTACAAGGTAGGTTCTACAGACAGCTTTGGCTCTGCAGAATAACATCGAGACTAAGGAAGAAAAGAATATGAAGACATCATGATAGCCGTCCTAATCTGACCGAATAGCCGATATCGATATGCGATCGATATCGGCTTATGTTAGCGCTGGCGCCATATCGCGACGTGAAATCGAACAATTCTCTGACTTCATTAATTATACGTCTGGATCAAGTCGCGCAACTATTCCGCCTAGCGAGTGCTGGCTGCATCAGCTTTGAAGCCACCGATCATCATATCAATATAGCTTGGCGCCGATGAATTCTTTCGTATCCGCAATCCTATGGACATTCAATGCGCACTGGGCACACGCAAAAATACCATGGAGTAACCAAAATTCACATATCGATGATTCCGCTGTACTTGGAGAATTTCCATTCCAAAATTATATATTTCGAAAAGTTTACAGTCGGACCTGAAGCTGGCCGTGGTCACTGAAGTCACGCAAGTACGCGGCAGCCACGCTCCTGAGCGCCCGTTTAATTCACGACGGGACCAGCAAGGCCCCTGTCGCTTACGGTAACCCGATTCGTGTGGCACAGTTAAAGTTAGCGAGAGGAGTAAATTTGATAGATTGTAGAATATGAAAGTAGGGGTGCTCAGCAGCGTAACAGTGGAGAAAGGACGAAATAAAGCGGTGAGAAATCCCAAAATGGGTACACGAAAATTCCTCTTTTGCGCCCCTCTGCGTCATTAGCCGGGTGAGATTGCAGACGGGATAGAGGCCAAGAGTCTCGGATGAACGGCAGAACGGCTCGCTGTGCAGCGAAATAGTCATGAGACCTCAAACCGCGATTTCTCAATGCGGGCTTCGCCACACATCACCTCTTCTGAAGTGAAGAGTTCATATTCACAGAACATTAATTCACAGCCCTCACTCTCTTCTCACCCGCTCCCTTTACGTCTAAATAGTTGCGGTGTTCCAACGCTCATCTGAGGTGCTGCTCTGCAAACCCTAATCGTTACCTCTTAGGCTTCGTATTTGCAGTAGCTTCATAGATAGTAAAGTGACAGTGTGAGCTGTCTGGTAGATCTCCTCCCCTATGGCATGATCTAGAATAACGAGATATATCATGAGGTAGTTTTCAACATTGCAATTCCACCAGAAATCGCGATTATTGCCATGATTTCGTCGCTCGCAAATCATCAGCGCTCGCTATGTTCACAAAAAATCTAGTCCGCCCATTTTCACGTGATCCACAATGAATTGTCGCTGGAATCGGTTGCGCCATTAAGACGGCCCGTTTCAGAAATAATAAACCTGTCCTAAAGCTTGACATGATATGTCGAGGTGTTGTTGACGCATGCCGATCGCCACAATTTCACTTTTTCGACATTTTGACTGACACCGATGGAAATTGCTGCCAATCACGATTGAAGAAGCGCAACGGTCATCCACTTAAGTCTAAAGTGCTTTGACACAAGTCAAATAGTTGATGAATCTACGCTTTTTCCTGGAGGAGCTTCAAAGAATAACTGGATTTCACTGCCATAAGATCAGAGATCTTCTATCTGATTTTTGGTAGAGAGAGGAAAATTGCACCAAGCGTAAGAGAGGTAAAGTCGGTTTTCGAAGAGGTCGAGTTCGTGACTTATCTCGACGTGATCTCTTCAAACAATCCTTAGAGCTAACTTTGGTAGTAATCGTGTGACCAAATATCCCAGCCAAAGCAATGCCGTACTTAGGCATACTGATTTATAGGTCACATTTTGGAAAACTCTAGCAGTCGAATTCCAAACAACGAGTCAGCTTGAATCGAGCTTAACCGACTTTTATTGATGCACTTGTTGCTTTCCAATAGTGATGATTACATATACGCCGCTCGACATAATGGATACCATTTAGTTCCACGGGTACGAAACACAAGCAGAGGCGCTAAAATGACGCGCATTCGTTTTCGGATTGACATTTTCATCAAAACTTAAAGATCTTGAGAGATACTTTGAAAGCAGAGGTAGAGGGCAGGAAGAGCCAGCCGAAGCAGCATTGGACCCATCCGTCAGGGGGCTAGTCAGAAACTAATGCCTAGAATCGCGCGGCGCGGCGATGCGTCGGTTCCTCTTGCACGACATACAGAAGAGATAGTGAGATGATCCTCAGGAATCCTTCTAATTCGCATTTTGTTTCAGAATGGTGGAAATTTCATGGAAACATGATGCGCAAGGCGCTAGCAGCAGAATGTGTAGAACCTTACGTGAGGTATTCGAATCGAAGCGTACGGTGCCCGACGCGAAGCGTGCGGGCTAGGGGTGTCGCATTAGTTGGGTCTCAAAGCGATTACGATTACCGTATCCTGCGCCGAATATGTGACGAGAGCTATGAAAGGAACCGAATTTGAAAGCGTCTGAATGTAAATAAAAGCATGATAGTCACTGGGTTTTATATGGCTTTTCCGTCATCTGCAGGATTATGCATGCGCGACCAATTCAACATAGAAAGCATGCATGGATGTTCCTCATTGTGCATGTCATTTTCTTACGATACATTTTGCTACGATAGCTTAGCAGATGACCTTGATGGGTGGGTGTGAACTAACATGGCTGGTCAGGTCTCTAGACGATGGGATCCTGTGCTATACATTTAATTTGCTTACTATATAGTAATTCAATGCTGTGGCGTCACTACTTATTAGGAGGGCAGAGGTGATGGAGTGATGGGTGGTCCGTGCTCCCATTCTCATAGGGCTGGGATCAAATCCCGCATCGATGCACACCTAGATAAATCAAGCCTTCCATTCCTAAGCAGGTCGTCTGGGAAATCGGTTAGGCCGGGCGGATAGAAGTACAGAATTGTTCATAGGCTGGTCCTAGAAAGTCTTTGCATTCACCAAATCTGCCACCATTCTAAATGGATTTAGAATGTGCGGCGCATCCCAAAAAGGATTGACACATGCCGAAAACTCTATGCTTTTGAATAGTAACCAAGGTTGAGAGAAAAATAGAGGGAAACAGTAAAAGAGAAATATGGGAACACAGGCATGGAAGCACTGTTTAACCTAGTATAGTCCCTGAGAAACCAAAAAGTAATTACGGTCAAATTGTGTGCAATTCATTTGCGGACTTAATAAATATTCAATATCTGAATGGAGAAGAAATTTCTCGGGGGGTTTTAGATCAGGAAATGATTACTTAGACTGTCATGACCTCACTGCCGTGGCTATACATAGCCTTAATGTATTAGGTTGTTCCAAAAGTCTTGTAGTATTTTTCCAAAAAAATCAATAACTCCCGTTTAGTTCTAGGCAGGTCCAGGCGGTTCAGGAATATGGTAGAACGTTCCCTAAGCTTTCTAGGAAAATATATATTGACCCACCAGATCCCGTGGAGAGAGCTACAATGCCCGTTGTCGATACCCACCCAACTCGCGGTGTCATCTATTATGAGCGGTCTTGCGGCACCAAAACGACGGAAGCTTGCCACTCCATCAGCGCTGCATTGGGCAAGGGATGTGTGAGCTACGTGACCGTGCGCCGCTGGTTCATCAGCTTCAGCAACGGCGAGATTGACATGAAAGACAAACCACGCTTGGAACTGTGCTGGTTCTGGGACGCGGAAGGAATGCTTTTCCGCGAGGTGCTGGTACAAGGCGAGACAGTCACCGTTGCCGTATGCACCCACCAGCTCCAGCAGATCGCCGTCGCTATCCGAGAAAAGTGCCCGAGAAGGTTCGCGGTCACCCTCCTTCATGACAACGCCCACCCATACGTCGCGAAGTGTACCCAGGCCAAGCTACAGGAGCTCGGCTGGGATGTGCTGACCCACCCACTATACTCTCCAGACATTGCCCCTTCTGACTATCACCTTACCCATCCTCTCGAATCCTTCCTGGCCAAGAGAAAATTCGTTGATTATGACTTGCTTGCGAAGGCGATCGCTGACTTCTTCGACTCTCAGCACCCAGAGTTTTGGGAGAAGGGAATCAACGATTTTCCTATAAAGTAGCAGAGGGTTGCCGATAACAATGGTCAATACGTTGTTGCCTAATTGTTATTTGTTGGACGAAAAAAAAATAAAAAGTGATGATCGAAAAAAATACTACAAGACTTTTGGAACAGCCTAATATTAGGACAGCCCTAATGTGTCATATGTACACCGTTTGAGATTTACAGTAGCGCTCAAAAGTCTTCGGCCAAACACTCATAACTTTTCTTCTACTTGACCAAATTTGTCGAAATTTTAATGTGGTACCTGAACCTATTGTCGACATTTTTCTACTTGAGTGCCCTTGATATTTCCATGGTTTTTTACAAGAAGTTACTACAAAACCACCGGAGAAAAGAAAAAGGCTCAGTCAAGAAAAACGACTTCCTTTACAAAAATTAAACCAGCAAGCCTTAGAAAACATTAATATACTGTAGAAAGACTACGACTTTTGATGACAGCGGCACAGCAGGACGGCATAGGGATGGCACTCCAAAAACAAAAAATTGCATTTAACCATGTAACTTACACCGTTGAGAGCCAGAATAGTATATTTAGTATGCAGTGTCTCCAAGTACAACATACTGAAAATTTCTCTTGGATGGTCCAGTCGCAAAAAAGTTACAAGTGAAAAACCCAAGCGGAAAACCAATGGGCCGATGACTCTTGAGCGCTACATACTGTATATGCTCTACGATTCTACGATATGTGTGTTTTGTTTCACGTAAACCAAACCAAAGTACAATAGACAACGCGACAATTTGGACAACTAGAGAATATTTTTCGATAAGTACATGACACTATACAAATCTTACAATCAGAACGGTATATTTTCGAGCGAAAAGAAAAACGACGTTACTTATGGACTAACCCAGACGTTTTAGCCACCAATCAAGAATCCTGCCAGGGAACCTTGAAAATGTCGCCTGAAGCGCTAATAATTCAGCTTCGTGAGGAAACTCGCTGCTGAAGGCTACGAGGGCGCCACGAATAGTGCAGAAGAACAGAAGTGTACGAAATGACTGTGAACCCAGCGACGCCGCTAGGGTACTAGTGAAATTCCTTTAATTTTATCTTGTTTATTCATTTATTATTAGGTCATAAGACGTGCTGTCATCTGAGCCAATAGTGGTGCAGCAAAAGAAAGAGCAAGCCTATGAAAATAAAAGAAGAAATCTCAATGGTAGTTGATTGATCACTGTACTCTTGATATTTACCAACCAACCTAAATTGTAGATTACATCCCATAAAGAAGAAATGAATTAGGGTAGAAATAAAAGTGCTGATTATGATATTTTAATAATAGTTAAACTGGTCACTTTAATCTTGACATTTTACAACCTGTCTGAATCAAGAAGCTCAAATCTAAATCATGGATTACTCCCTTTGAAAATCAGAAGCAAATGAACTAGAAGAGTAGAGAATGAAAAGCGTTAGTGACCGGCTTTGCAAATTAGGAGGCGACGACTTTAGATTATTTAATGAAGAATAAGCGAACGTAAGTTTACGAGCATGTAGTACTGAGCATCAGAAGAGGAGAAAGCGGAGTTCTCTCTTTGACGGCGGAATAGCGAATGAAAGTTTACCGAGAGCTTTTCCTCACACCCTCCTGGGCCCGCCTATTCCGGCATAACTCATGTACTCACTGCACCATCAGGTTTTCGACCTCTTACGAGTTTTTTCCTCATGCAAGATCGGAAAAAGTCCGCCCTTAGGATCCTCGGAAAGGCGGTTTCATGTTAAAGCTGTTGGCATTCATTTTCACGTCGTATCAAGTTTTCGCCAGACAAACTCAGTACGCCCACTGCAATAGCATCCGATAGACATCCAAAAAAGGCAGGAAAAACATGTTCGGATCGTTGCGAAGTGAAAGGGCGGATGAGTAGACGATTTCCGAATATTCGCCTTCCATAAGATTGCTGCCTTCAAGGTCGGATCGTTGTCCGTCAACGAGCGACCGACCGGAACCTTTCGTCATCCGTGGGCAGCTAGCTATTTCGTCCACGACACTTTTGCAAGCCTTCCGACGAAATGTTAGCCACTTAAGGCGAACCTCATGACATTTGCTGCTGGATCGATTCTCATTCCGCATTCGCAATGTCAAAAAATGATGGACTCACTACCACAGCAATTCCTGTAGTGTTATTATCCGAAAAAAAATAAAAAAAACATCTCAGTGCGATGATCTGATGGTTCAGAGCTCCCATGCAGAATGGTAATAGATTGAGATATCCATGCGACAAGTAGGACAGTAAGCCTTTATCCAACACGATACATGAACCTAGTAAGAGCTGGCAGATCATTTTCGAAGAGGGAATTTCCAGCTGCATTGCTTGGGCGAAAAGATATGAGAGTTTCAAGGAATTACTGCAGTACACCCTGGCTTTTTAGCACTTTTTAGTTTTTTCCCTTTGATCAGCAACTGGAACTTACGATGAGGGCTGCTTTCGAATTTGCATGCGCCTGACCTCAACTGTCAGCTACCTTACTGGAACGTCTCCAACGCTGAAGGGATTCCAGTAAAGTGGTTAAGAAGCTGAGTTTTTGTACGACAGTAAGTTAGTCTGGACAGGCTTGGACAACGTTATATAGCACTGAATTTATTGGCTATCTCTTAATGATGTTCAATGACCACTGGGAAAGATTAGCGCCAGGAAGGCGGAAACTGATATCACGATATGCAGTCCCCGTGCAGATGAGATATAATGACGCAATCTCAGGCGCTTTGCTGCACCCAGATTTCAAGCGGCGCCGTTGGAGTGCGTTGAATGTTGAAGACATGCGTTCGCTATTCTTCAGTGCAGCCAAAAGCGACGGTGAGCCATGCAAGAAAAAATTGGGACCCATATTCGCCATAGAAACAAATGAAGGGGGGGGGGGCAGACGCAGAATCCGAACCTCAACATATAGACAGATAAATATCGAAGGAAACACAAGGTGTGTGCCATTAGAATAGAAAACATCGCTGCGGCTGTGGGCACGTGACGTTATGGTGCGAGCTATGCGTTGGGTACTTGATGGGTCTCAAAAAGAAAATGGCGCTCCACGCCTTATTGTAGGCGCAATCGCCTCAGGACTCCACTGGTACTGTGCACATATTTCGCACCATCGGAACGCTGCGCTGCCTGCGGATTTTTTATCTTAATGACACTACCCAAAACACTTTTAATGTTAAGCTCCAGATGAGGTATCACATGAGCCATGAAAACTTATACGATGCGAAAAGAATTGCAGTTTTCTCCGTACAAATAACTTTTACGACCATTCATGCTTTTTTCCAGAAAGGTAACCACCACTAAAAGGGAGCGGCACAGAACAAAAGGGACATTTTGTCACGCTGAAATTCCTTACTGTTGATGTGAACAACATACTGATCAGGAGTTTCTAAATTTCCGCTATGGACATTTCATATGAAAAAGGCGTTCTTTCGAGAGCTTTCCGGGGCAATGATATACACGCGGAAGTCATTGTAGAGAAGCCATTATTGTTGAACCTTTTCCGATAGCAATTCGCTCCTGCACTGGGATGAGTATGAAGCAGTGCTCCGGAGTAATACTAACCGAGTCGTGTAATAGAGAATAACGCGTATTGCGAGCAATGTTTTCAGAAAACTGAAATTTGAGGTGTCTGCTTACTTTCCGCTGTAGTGAACCTCAAAACAGGCAGAGATATCGTGAGGATTTTTTTGCTGATTGTGGAATAGGAAAGTAGAGGTGCTGCTCGTGGAAAAGTAGAGAAATAGAGCCCAGTTTATAACGTATTCTGAGGACGTGCTTTCGCCCCATCTGCATCGCTGAAAGAGGCGAGACAGACGAGAGGCGTGTTAAGTCGAGGTTGCCCCTCCAACGGCTACGTGACTCCGCCGCAGACACAGACAGCACCGAAACGCTAACAGGTGGGTGAAGTAGATGACCTAAGATGGGCCTCTCCAGAGAAC
This sequence comes from Trichostrongylus colubriformis, assembly GCA_963978905.1. NCBI lineage: Eukaryota > Metazoa > Nematoda > Chromadorea > Rhabditida > Trichostrongylidae > Trichostrongylus > Trichostrongylus colubriformis. The sequence continues at coordinate 29,070,218 of OZ022261.1, read as the reverse complement.
ATCACTCATCTGAAAGTTACCTCACCAATTAGGAGGACACGACTTCGTAGTTCCAATTTCTCTCACGGCCTCTAACGGTGTCACTTTGACAACAAGCACGTTTTCGTTGCAGATGCACAGAACGAGGCGCCTATTTCTCGTGTGACGAGCGCCGGTCAGCACTGACCGAGACCATCCCGAGAAACAGAACTGGTCTTGCTCTTTTCAATGCCGATATTAAGTAAGCAGCCACGAATAATAGGTGGAATTATGAAAATGGAGCAGGAGGAAAAGTTTGTACCGATGCATGGTTATGGAGATATATTAGACTTTATTCATATCTCATGGTATACCACTTATTTAGCAAAGAGCACCTAGAAAAAATGTGAAGTATACAGTAAGTACGTTGCCGGCTGTGAAAAATGCTTTATTTTTGTGATATAGTGGTTGCACTTGGGTAGTTGATAGTTCACGACTGAAGTAAGAACCTTATTAATCAATGAATAGGCCACCAGGCCAAATTTAGGATCCTTGAATCTTGTAATAAAGGATAGAAGGACGAAGCTTTGCAGTGAATGCTATCTGGGATGCGGCACGCATTCTATTTCCATGCAGAGTCGCGGTGGCAGGTTAAAGAAATCGCTCGCGGAAATTTAAGTTCAACTGTTACTCCCATACATGTGTCATATCTGCTTACTAAGGGCAGCATGGAAACTTCACGCGCATACACAAGAATTTAATTGAGATAGAGCTCCCCAAAGTGACGGCCGATAGGGTGAGGAATCCTAGCGTAGCCTTGGACGCTAGAGAGCTGAGGAGCGAGGAAGCGACAGTCTTAAGGTAAGAGACGCACGGCAGTGAGAAGAAAATCATCATTGGGCGCGAAAACTTGAACTGCGCTGTTGCTGCTGACGGCTATTCAAATGTTGTGACGGAAATGTGGCGGAAATTCGAACGTATTGCCCTTTCTCCAGTTTTTCGGTTTCTGTTTTGGAACAAAGGAAATTCATGTACTGTATCTAATAAATGATTTGAATGGAAACTGGGATCACGAAATTTCCGTGGGCAATCTTTTGATGGGATTTGGCCCATACAATGCTTCTGGGGTCTGGTACCAACTTAAGGACTACGGGTGATGGAAGGCTTAAATGGTCTGGGTGCATGATACGATGATGATACACGCATCATGAGAGTGAGTGTGCGCGCCACCTCCCAGTACACCACTTCCGCCCGCATCCAACATTTCTATATAATTATCTTAGTAAAAAGTCGCGAGTTTCATGAGTTAGCGAGCTTTCTGCGCTGTAGGGCGGCTGTGTCCATTATTTCATGGGACCATAATTTGTTGGATAACGTTGACCGACGTCCTCATCAACGTGGTGAGGAGATGCTGAAAGTAGAGAATTGAATGCAAAAGTATGTATTTGATAGGATGCAATACAAATTCAAAGTGACCAGTCATCTTCTCATCGTAGCCTTCTACCAATGAACAACGTCATGCTGGACATAAAGTATAGAAGGGAGAGCCTTTCTGGGTCACGTATGTACTGTGATGACGAAATCAAATTTTCAGAGTGAAAAAGCATTTTGTAGAATTCATGGAATCTCAAACATTTTTGTCACCCTGTAACGGTCGTCTGGTATTTACGTGAATGAACTGAATGTACCACAAAAATTTGTCAAAAATTTTCAAAAGGGATCGAAGATCAAGAAATTAGGTGGAAAACAGCTACAAGCTGACCTGGAAATTTAGGAAAGAGTAGACACATAGTAGCTGCTACTGGAAGCCACAATGGGACAAGGAGCTGCCCTTGTTGTATTACTAGATGGCAGGTTCAAAGGACATGTTACAGCGCGACAATTTTATACTTCATGATACTTTCGAATATATGAGAGCAATCACGCGATAGAAAGACGTTGTGTCATAAAAAAAAACCCTGTTCGATAGTCTGAAGACGATTCGAACCATTCACAAGGTGCGAAAAAGCAGTGCGATCGGATTTAGGGCATCAATTTCGCTAGAGAATTGGAAAAAAATAAATGGAACAATGCTAAAAAGCTTGCCTGTTCCAACCGGCTTGCAAGAGGGTGGGAAGCGAGGTGATTTCTGGTTCGATTACGTCAGACCACGAGCGTCTCCTTGCGCATCTAGTGGCTTCGGCGATTCTCGCCATCGGTGGATGTGTTATCGGCATCGCTGACAACAGACAGCGATGCCGATCACACATTGTTGATATCCGTCCGACTACCAATGATCAGGATTTAGTGCCATTCCAGCTGGCGCTGACTTTGCAGCATCAAAAGGAGTCCACGGGTGCATTCTTCTCCACATGGAACTCGATTCCCTTTTTCGTCGACCACAGGAACCCAATTAGACGCAGCAAGAGCGCATTCCAATCACATTTAGAATGCCAATTCGTCGAATCATGAAATAGATCGTGCTCCTGGCACCTTGTTCGAAAATATTCCAGAAGAGGGCGTGATCTAGCTCCCACACAATAGCACACAATAGAAACCTGATAAGCGTTTTTAGACCATCAGAAGGTACATGGTTTGCGGATTCTCAACGCGTTCTTCCTGACTTCAGTAGGCCGGCAGAACTGTGTTTTACAGTTCGGCTTACTCCGTCATAGTGCTGCATCTGCCGTGGTAGTGAGGAACACCGCAGTTGTCCTTTTCAAAATTTTTACGATAAGTATTTGACGAAAACATGTAAAAAATAATCGTTGTGCTCTCAATATATTCGTACTGAAACTGCATCACACCTTAGCACGTCATCATGGTACGTTTTCGTCCTACGAGTGGAGCGAAAAATCATAATAGTTAAATAGCTCTTTAATGCTTGTATTATTACTTCTCCATTTTAAACCTATAGTCACACCTCGCGATAACCAGATTAGTCGTGTTATCTTGCCCCAACGTGGGTGGAACTTGAAGGGAGCGAGGGAATATTCTCAGAAATCTTGAGAAATGAACAGCTCAGGAAATCATAAACGGCTTCTTTGATGCACTTCAAAATGAATGCAGTGATAAGCGAAGAATCCTGAGACCGCGGGAACGAAGGAAAGAGCCTCAGCCAGCATCTCCATCCCGGGTGTGTGCAGTTACGATAGAAAAACGCGAGACCGCTCGCAGCCTGCGGCTCGGCGGGTGCAAGTACCAGTGGCAGGGCGTGGCAGCCTTCAAGCGAGGCAGTTGGCAGTGGTGGAGGAGGCAGTGTGGCATGTCTGGAACTGCAAAGGTGACGCAGCCACGCTCTGCCGGAGTCCCTAGGGCAACAATTCCGCAAGTCGTGCTTATGGCGCCGCGAGTGCGACGCCTTGAAGGAATTTTCTGTCATAAGTGCACACGACCCTCCTTCCCTTCTTCCTGGTTTTCTGAAGCATCCCCCTGATGGCATAAGAATTGTTATGTAAGGGACGTGAAGCAATTTTTCTTGAGCATATAGCCTTAACCACAGACCATTTCTCTTCCAAGCACATTACTTGACTTTGCTGTGTATTGTTCTCCTATTTTACTTCTTGCTTATGTCAGCGGTACTATCTGTAAGTATGCGTAGCTTGGTACTAGACATATTGGGTGATCGAAAAAACTTTTTCGTTTTTTGAATACGCGCTTTTTCTCTTTCCAGCAATCTCTTCTGTACGTACACATGTAGTACAAGTCCACACCCATCTATAGGTACTATTGTCTTCCATCTCTCGGATAACCTTTTTCGGCAAAAAATAAATATATCAAAAGAGTACTTTCGGGGCCTTCTGCTATATGATTTCAAATATGGCCTCTCGGCAAACGAATTCAGTCGTCGTATAAACGCTGTATTCGAGGAGGGTCCAATGTCAGAACTTATGGCACAACTTTGGTTCAAACGCTTTCCAGAGGGCAACTACAACGACAAAGATCCTGACCGGTCTGAACCCCCATCGGAGGTCGACAACGAACGATTGCGGGTGCTGGCTTGCAACACTATACTAACAGCAGACCTATGCTGTCAGCAGCCGTATATTCTGGTCGCGATGATCACAGAGAAACGTCCGTACCATGACACGATTCTTTTCCTACACGATAGTGCTCCTCGCCCACATGTAGCAAAAGCAACTCGCCGAAATTCTCGAGCTAGGATAAAAAATGCTGCCCCATCCACCTTATGGCCCTGATCTTGCTCCATTGAATTATCATCTTTTACTTTCCCAATCCAACGCCATTCAAAGAAAAACTTTCGATAATGAAGCTGACATGGAACGGTGTTGTGCAACTTCCTCAAATCAAAGCCAGAACAGTTCCATGCGGATGGCATAGCAAATTTGCCTGAAAGGTGGCAAAGTGTGGTAGAACAAGATGGTGATTACCCCGTTTCATAGTATGCTCTGGGTTTTGTAATAAAGTGTAAGAATTTCTTCAAAAAATGAAAAAAACTTTTTTGATTACCCAATATTTTGAGTTCATCATGCCTTATACTTGCTGGTACTTTTGATGAGCACATCCTATTGATACTGTACTTTTGTCTATTTCTATGAACTATAATTACTCAAGTTTGAGGTGCCACTGAGCCGCTTGAACATTCTCTGTAACAAAGTATTCGGTTGTTCGAGAAGCGTCTCAGCGTTTTGAGTGTTTCACTTTACACGGTCATAACTTTCTTGATACTCATCGGATTCCATAGAAGTCTAGGCACCGTTCGAATCACAGCACCTTTACCCATGTGACAGCAGTCAATAAATGTCATGATGAAGAAATTGTCTGGCCGATAGTCTACGAAATCCACGAAAGTTTTTTGCCTGGTCCTAATTAATGAAGAATTTTCCACTGAGGAAGTCCAGAAAGTTTTTGAAAAGATGATGATCGGTTGGTGAATGGCTTCAGAAATATGGCGGGTGAGGTAATACTCGAATCCCCAAATCGTTCGATTTATGAATAGTGATTTGTGAAACGTGTGGGCGGGCGTTGTCATGCAAAAGAATCGAACCCTCCCTGTTGACAAGTGCTGGCTGCGCTGACGCAATTTTCGGTGCATTTCGTCTATTTCTCTACAGTAGGACCCTGCCGTGATGGATTGACCTGGTGACAAAAAGTTATAGTGGATAACACTAGTCGATGACCACCACACTGTGACCATGATTTTTTTTTGTTGAAGATGCGGCTATAGAAATTGCCTCGGTGGTTCGGCGGCATCCAACTCCGGAACGTCTCCTCTTGTGTCATGCATGATCCACTTTTCATCATAGGTGACAATTCGGTCCAGAAACGGGTCGTTTCTGTTGCGCAAAAGCAGTGAAGAAAAACCTCGAGACGTGCCAATTTCTAGCGGTCACTCGAATTGTGGGGCACCCACCTGTCAAGTTTTATCCCCTTCGCAGTGCATTTCAGACTATCCGCAACAATGGATTTGCCAACGTCTAGCTTTTCTGCAACCTCCAAAAAGCTTTCAGTTCCCCCTCAGTTTCGAGTCGACCGCTACGAGATTCATCTTCAAGGCTGAAATATCCAGAACGGATTTTGTTGAAGCACTGTAGCACGGTGCTCTCTCCGACAATACTGGGCCCCCCTTACCAGGTCAATTTGTCCAGCTGTCTCGACTGCGAACTGAACCAGTTTGTAGTAGAAAAAAAAACGTCCGATGTTGGTCTTTTGACATGCTTCGAGAAGTCATGGGAAAAAGGGTTCATTAAGCAAAAGCAATTATTCAAAGGCAATTATACCATCAGATAGCTCAAAAAAATTCTCACCAACATATACTACTGAGACGCGAGGGAGATTGAGTTTTGATCAGAAAGTAAAGCATAAAGCTCGTAGCGTAAAGTATAATAAGAGGTTTATCTCATCTCAGGCGGAATGAGTCGGTCGTACTCCAAATTTGGGTCTGTCCTTATATTTGTAGGCACACCTCGTCAGGCTCGTCGACTTACATTATGAGGCAGTAATTCCTTGGGATGCTATCCAGCATGTACACTTTTCGCGCCACCACGGTCCGCCACGAGGGCACTAAACCCGTTCGAGGCATTTTAGAACACTGGCCTGGGGAAACTGGCGAAAGCTTTCTCGAGATCGAGGAATGCTAGGTAGCATGGCTGCCGTTTCTCTCAATATTTCTCCATCGCCTGCCTGGTGATGAAGATGGCGCCGGCTGTGGACTTTGCAGGCATGAAGCCGAACCTCTCCTGGGGGATAGGGGTTAGTAAACATTGTCTTGAATCGATCAGCTTCACGTACAGCTTCACGGTATGCGCCGTCAACTTTATCCCACGGTAGTTGGAGCTGTTCATTGCATCACCATTCTACTTGGAGATGGGGACGACCGTACTAGGGGTGAAACTTAGGACACATGGTCAGTAGGGCCACTAGGTCACGCAATGACCATGCACATCCGTTAGAACATCATACACATCTTCCATATTATCATCATTCATCAACACAAGAACAGACGTGCAAGGAGTATAGGATTTACATGAACAAATTGTCTGAATAATTTATGTTACAGGGGAATGGCTCCAGGCTGCCACAGGCTAAGGCCTAGATTCGTGTGTCCCAACCTACACCCCCGTACTAGTCCTCCACCTATCTAAGATCCTTTTTTCAGCTGCTATGGCGTTGAGGAATTGAGTGAGCCACTCTATCCCGTAATCATCCGACGCCTTCCATGCATCTACAGGTAACCCATCCTGACCAACCGTCTTCCCATTCTTCATCTGCCTAGCATTTCACGGACCTCTCCGTTAGTCCAAGGTAGGATTGGATCAGCGGTGGCCTCTTAGGGCTTTCGTTACGGGGAAATTCATCGTTTAGAAGCCTATAGAAGTACTCCTGCCACCCTCTTTTCCCCTCGACTGGCTTCCTTAGAATGACACCATCACTGTTTTTCACGGACTTTACTACCCTGATGTCCTGGGTGGCCCAATGTCGAGCTTTGGCCAGCCTGGAAACGAACTTCTTCGCATCTCTACCCTCTACAAGGCATCCATTTCCGTGTTTCTGGCTTTGGATATGATTTTGGCAAGCCTCTTACAACTTTTATATGCGACGGGATCTTCTTAGCTCCACATTCTTTGCCAGCGTTTGCACGTTTCCTTCTTCCGTTTCAGCGCTCGCTGAATCTCCTCCTTGATCCAAGTTGTCTTGTCTCCTCTGAAGCCTGTTCGAGTTTCACCCAGTGTTTCCTTTGCTCACCGTAGAACGACCTTGGCGGCCCTATTCCAGGCCTCCTTAACCGCACGCTGGGGTCTGGGAGACCAGCCTCCCTTGCCCTCTTTTTTGGATCATTTTCCTCTACCCTTTCGCAGGAAGAAGGCGCAAAATGCCATAGTCTACTAGGTAGTCCCGAAAACCTTGCGGCTCCGAATATTCCACTTTCTGAATCACATTTTTAGATCTTTCCTAGTGTAGTGTACACCATATTGAATTTTCGCCCTTGCTCTGAAGTTCCGAGAACAAGATGGACAAACGGCAGTTTCACACCATGCCTCGTACATTCTTCTTCTCCAACCGACAAACGATGCACTTCTTAACCGCACCGTGACGGCTGATGATAACCGAATCTGTAGCACAGTCCACGGTAGCCTACACAGTGGTTGGACAAAGTAAAGCTCGTAGCAGTAAGCTTCGTCAGCATGGTGGCGCTGTGGTAGTCTGCAGCTGCTCTATCTATATATGTTCATGGATCCTAACGGAATTATCACGACTGAAAATACGACGAGGAGCTCTCGAGATACATCGCAAGCTCCACACAGTAATTTCCATGGGCCAAGTGTTGGCTAATCGGAAGGATTCTATCTTTTCTAACGATAATGTATGACCCCATGTTACACAACCCTGAAGAGGTAGAATGAGCGGGCCTACGAACTCCACGAGATCCACTACACTCATCTCGCTTGACCCCATCGACCACCATTTCTTCAGGCATCTGGACAGCTTTCTTCGGAAAAAAGCTTTAAGGCTCAACACGAAGCTGAAACTACCTTCAATGTACTCATCGTCTCTAGAACTCTACAGTTATGAGAAAAAGGAGTAAACGAGCCTGGTTCTTATTGACGGAAATCGGAAACTGCTATTCTTATGGTTCCTTTCTCACTTGACGAAATTTTCGATGAGTTAAGATATGCGCATTCGAGGTTAAAAGTGAAAAACCGCAAGAACTTACTGAACGGCCTAATAATAGGTGTATGCAGAATGAATGGCCAAAACGGACCACTTTTCTCAAAGCGCCATAAATTCGCTCAGACACAACCTTATTTGTCGAAATAAAAACCATTCGAATCTGAACAACCTTGCCAACGACCTGGTAAAGAAAATATGCAATCATAACAAAATTCTGGATAGCGAAAATCAATGAAGTCAACGATGGCATTTTCAACCTGCATCGTATCGGCGAACTCCTTCTGACGCAGGTTTGCATCGAGAACCCTGGAAAGTGGTAATCCGTTGGGGATAGGTATAGGGAATAGGAGAGTGAGGGAGAGTCTCGATGCCTAACTGCATCACTTTCTGCCGGGTGACTTGCGAAGTGTGGGGTTTTGCGTTGTTTTGCGCACCCGGCAAGAACTGCTGCACTTGAGCATCGATACTCTCCCTTACCCCCGTTTTTCCTCAGACCTATCCCCAACGGATTACCACTTCTTCCGGGTTCTCGATGCAAACTTGCTTCAGAAGAAATTCGCCGATACTATGCAGGTAAAAATGCCATTGTTGGCTTTATTGATTCTCGCAATCCAGAGTTTGATCATTATGGCATTGCTCCTTAACAGATCGTTGGAAAAGTCTGCAGATTCGAATGGTTTTTATTTCGACAAATAAGGCTGTGTCTGAGCGAATTTATGGTTTATGTTGTTATGTTCACAGTTATGTTTTGGCCATTTATTCTGCATACACCTAATAGTTGAACGCACGACGAGTAACCGTGGCTTCCTAAAACCCCACATGTCCGAACAAGGCATACCAAATGCGAATTTTCCTCCATTAACACTCTGAAGGCTGTATTTTTTCGAACTAGATAGTGAACGGGGAGCGGTTTTCAGACGAGCAATCATCACATACTATTCATGCACTTCCGTATTAGATCGCGATGACTCCTTGTATCCTTTTTTAATCTTCAGCACTGTTTTGTGGTATTTGATAAAAATGGCCTCATCGCCCCATTTTTTGTACCGCGTTCTCTGCTCTTTTTGTAGCTGTAGAATCTATTTGTTCCACTCGTTTTTCAAGAGGCAGTTTTTTTTCAATTTTCTAGAGCTTCGACATAAACAGTAAATCCGTGCGACCTCCTCATTTCAGTTTGTACTAGGTAGGAAATCAGAAGCAGTTGACAGAAGGGTTAAAAAATCGGGGAGTCTTCGATATGGGGGTCGTATTTGGTCCGTCGAGAGACGGGGAGAGTGTCATACTCGCCGAGATAGGCAGTCAGAGTCGAAGGGCACCTTTTTCCCCTGGTCCTCTTGAATTGTGGGCTAAACACCAGGGGTCAAGCTCTGCAATCAAGCGCGCATAACTTATGCTGTGGTGCATGGTCGATACTGGATGCCTTATTCACAGTCCACAAATCCAATACGACCACGGGAATAGCGTACCCTTTAACATGATCTCATGCATGGCGCGACTCACAACGAAGCCGGCTAGCGCCAGTAGCCCTTTCGTTAGTCCGCTGGCAGCGAAAACGCGTACAGAGGGATCTCTGAAATTCAACGCAGTTGTGAGGAGCGGTATCAATCTACGGGTTACACCATGGATGAATTTTCGAGAAACAATGTGTAGAAAAAATTATTGATATGGGCTTCTTTTATATCTTGATACGATTATGAACTGGTATTGGCGGGCCACTATACGGACCGGATAAGAGTTTGTATTACCAATGGATGAAATTATCATGCATGACGCATTCCACAGCGAGGCCAAGTAACGCTGGTCGCCATTCCGTTGGACATTGAGAGTGAAGGTTGGGTACTGGAGGAATTTTTTACACGGTAGATTATTTTTCCAGAGGTTGGTGGGAAGATTTCACCATTCCGATAGAAATTCTTGACAGGTAGACAGTCGTTCGGAAGCGGCAACATACTGATTCTGCAACGCAAATTTGCACTCATAAGAACGAACTGAAGGAAGTGTTAAACCATGTGGAGTTAAACACTTCGAATTTTTCCAAAATTTTCCTCGAATGGATTTGCATATAGAAGCAAGCACTACGCAAGCACTGGGGAAACTAAGAGGCCATCAGATTGTCCCAAGAAGGTTGTTAGGAAAGCGGTTCACAGTACTTCGGAAGATAGAGTTTAGTAAACTCAAAGGTATGCAATTCACTCGGATTTACCATTGGGGAGATACCGCGCTCTTTCGCGTACTCCGCGTCGCCGTTGCATTGCGACACGGCAATCGTAGTGGAGCGCATTACATGACTCCGTTTTGGTTTCTGACTTTTTATGTTTCCTTTTTTCATCCTTTCTCCCTGCCGCATACTTGCATGACTTCACCCTTTTCTTCGTTCATCAAAGGACGAGCACATAACCCATAGTTGAAGACGCGTTCGTTCAAGGATACAAAAATTGAATTTCGTCAGGCTCTTATTTTTCTTGCTTCGCCACCGACTTGGTCTTATTTTTTAAGTGGGCTCCTAATTTCCTTGATGAATCGCGTTGACTGAGTAGAATTCTTAGAAGTGGCGAATAGAATCCTTAGAAGTAGCGAAACCTAAAGAAGAGGGGGGGGGGTAGTCGTATGGACGACCCCACTTGGGGAAAGGGTCGTTTTTTTTTCTGGAAATTTTCCTCGACACCAGTTTGACCCCTGTTGGCAATACCGACTAATTGTTAGTTTTTGAGCTCGGATGGACTAATAAATGTATTGCTTCTGATTGTAAATATTTCGAAGTGATGGCCGGAATTTTACGATATTGTATTAAGACCAATCATCAGATTTTTCTGGTGATACCTGGGATTATTAGTCGAAGTGTATTCGCTCTGTTTCAGAAACAGCTTCATGTAACACCAAAGTTCAAAAGCACCGGGAGTGTTTAGAAGGAAGTAAGAACTGGGAGACATGCTGTCTGGAAAGAAACCTTCCACTTAAAGACAGTATTAGGGGTAATGTGGGTGATAAGGACTCCGAAATGGAGTCATTTAGTAAAAAAACATGGGTCTGAAAGGCATTTGCATGGCGAAATCTTCCGCCGAAGGCACCCCCTTGATATGGCGGAGGCGGCCTCATCAAGGCAAGCCGCCTTCGCTCAGGGCAGCCCGCCTCCTAGCGACAAGCTCCCCATGATTGGCTGAGGTGGGAGGGGCCAAGGCGATGCGGCTAGCTGGAGCATCGGGCGCGCCTCCGTCAAGAGAGCGTCGCAGACCCCTTTTCCAATCAGCTGATTATCTTTTTCAGTGTTTTTGATTTTTGCTGCTTACCCGTAGAGTTCGCGAGTTTTTCTTTTCCATTCTTCTTCTTTTCCTTTCCTTTATTTCTCACTTATTGTCTTCTCTCGTCTACAGTCAACGATGGGATGCCTTTCAAGTTCTTTGTATTATTTCCACGCTGTTTTTGCGCATTGATTATCTGGATACATGCCAATGGCAGAGTCATCCGGGCCACCCACCTGTTGACGAAATGGTCGTCCACATCGAGAATCAACGGTGGGAAGGGGGTCCTATTTCTCGGTTTTTGGTCAATACCATCGGTCTTTTTTTCACTGTCCTATTACTGGGCATCTCGACTTTCATATTCACTGCTTTTTTTACTTTTCTTCCGAATTTTCACTAATACTGCCTTTAAGAGGATGTGATGCCCAGCGAACCTTGAATAGAAAACCTCGACTTCGGGTCTTACCCGCAGCACGGTGTGAGCATTGGACTTGAAAATCTGAATGCCCCCGGGACCAGCAGTCTTTAGAAAATTTTGATTTTAGTTTAAATACAGTGATAGGGGTGATGTGGGTGATAACAAACCCTATGAGAAGTCAATCACTACAAAACTATGATTTTGTAAGCCTATCTGCGGTGAAATCCATAGCGAGAGGAGCGCCTCTGAGCTGTGGCTAAGGCGGCCTTTTTACCTCCAGCCCTTTTCTTGTCCCGGTCCGCATTCTAGCTACGAGCATCCCTCATTGGCTGCGCTGGGAGTGGCCAAGGAGCAGCGGCAGTGTTGAGCGATCGCGGCACGCTTTCATAAGCAGGAATGTCGCAGACCCTTTTCTAAACAGCTGATTGTCTTTTTCATTGTTTTTGATTTCTGGTGGTTAGCCGTAGGGTTTGCGAGTTTTTCGTTCCTTTTCTTTTTTTCTTATTCATTATTTCTCATTCTCACCTGCTGTCTTAGCTTATCTGCAGTTTACGATGAGATTCCTTTAAGTTTTTGTATTGTTTTACGCTTTTTTGCCCATTGATAACTTGGCTATCTGGGGTCATATTTCCCAGGTTTCTGGCCATTTACTTTCGTTTTCTATTTGCCACTGTATTACTCAGCATAATATTCGTAATTTTTTCACCTTTCGTCCAATTTCCCCCTATCACTGCCTTCAAATGTACGTCTTTGATCTTAGTTTCAGCGTTCAAGACCCTCATACGATGACTGCGAGACAAGAAGCACTGTACTTCCTCTGTTGTGATATCAAGCATTCCAGGAATCCCACGAGGGATCATGTTTTGGGCTGATGTAGAGAAGATGGCACCGGTTTTTGCAGTAAAATGTCTTCGGCGGCATTACTCGACTCGCCCTGATGACGTTTTATCACAAAGTCATGCAATTTTCACTGTTGTCCGACAACACCTCGACGTCAGCCGGTCTCATTCGCCTCTATGTTGCGCTTGATGCTTGTGGGGTGCTACTTGCGGATCGGAGTTATTTCGATGGCCTTTCGCCCAGCAAACTTGATAATTCTGCTGGCTTTAACGAAATCCCCACACCTTGTATCGTTCTATATAAGTATTGATGTACTGAGATCTAGCTTCTTCCTTACACATCCAGGTCAATAATTTATGTAGCTTTCAGTATACTGAGGGGTGATCTCGGCACGGGCGCAAACACTCTTTTCGGTCTGATTCACGGCAATTATTATATTCCAGCCCGTAAACCGACAATACTATTTTTTGATTTTCAGTCTTCTGTTTCATCGACTGCGCATAAGCGATTCGCTTCAGTAAAGTTCTCAAGGCAAATCCCATGAAGCGAGCTGCACAGTGTTTTGGCCACACCCCTTGGCAAGACGAGTGTGTGGCCGAAATTCTTGAAACTTCCGCGCAGGCAGTGCGCACTACGTGATGAGCGTACAATGTCCTTAAAGGCACCATTAGGGGTAAGGGTAAATTGAGATCTGGGAGTACAGTTCTCTGAAAACGAATCTTCTACTCTAGAAGAGGGCATATGTTGCGAAAATCGCACAAAAAAACGCGGTTTGGGGTCTTATAACGACCCCGCAGCTCGGCATGCCTTTATGCGGTTATGCGGCCGGAGGAGTCGCCGTGGAGAGGCGGGACAACAATCGCGGCCGGCTGGTTCAGACTCTGGCCTGTCTTCAGTCCACTCCGGCTAGAGACGCAGAGGGCGAGGGAGAGAATGGAGATTTTCGGGTTCCTGTTTCTCGGTTTTTTCGCTGTTTTATGTCGTTCTTTCTCTACTGTTATATTGCTGAGCACCTCTACTTTCGTAATCCCCAATTTACCAAATTTACCCCTAACGGTGTCTTTGAGGTTAGCAGTGCGATACGTTATACGAGTCTGTGGGTCAATTTCTGCTGAATGAACAGTAACCCATGCCCGACTTGTCTAGTATTAGGTATATCACTTATTAAGAGCTCAAAATCACAAAATGAAGTTACCGCTCATAGGAATCCAGAGTACTCTTGTGAAGGAGCCAGTGATGTGGGTTCCATTAGGACAGAAAATTTTCGTGGCCTGTATGGCACGCGACGCGACGGGTGGAAGCTAGAGACGAACTGTCAGTGAAGCTCCTACACAATCAGCCTAAAATAGGGCGTAGTATACCGTAATCGCACTCAGGACCAAACTATGCGGCGCCCTGGCACGCACACGTGGCGTCGCACGGCGACGCTGCTACAGCGTTTCGCCCACGCCCCCTGCCAAAGGTGTGGCCGGAAAGCCCTCAACACTTTTTCACACACTACGTAATGAGCATATAATGTGCTTTCAAGTAGGACGTGTGATCCGCGTTATACGCGTGTGCGCTACAAAGGCAGAAAATTTGCGCAGCCGCGTACGACAAGATAGCGCGAGATAAGGGCGCCTCACCAGTTGAGTCCTCAAGCGATTACATCTAGATTAAGACGTAGGGCACCGTTATTGCTTTAGGACCACCCATTCAATGAGAAAGCTTGCACTATCGCTCGCACTCCGTACGCCGCAACGCGATTTTACTGTCCTGATGGCACACGCCCGCATAATATGATTCTGCGAAACACTGGATTTGCTTCAAACCATACTGGTTTTGTCAAGAAATACCTATCTGTTTTGTCAAGAAATACATCAATGAGTAAATGCTCATAACAAGTCTGAAAACACCGCCCCCAGCTATCCACAGTACTTTTTAAAAGTTCCTTCCCTTCTTTGATGGCACACACCCGCAAGATGCTTTTGCGCTTCAAAAACCGCATTTAATCGTCAGATGGGTATTTCGCCTCCTGGTCACGTGACTGCGAACAGCAGACCACACTAGCACATTCGGCGCTTGGCTCAACTGAGCTACCGTACGAGTTGCAACAATAACTAGTTAAAAACGACAAAAAAAACTTCACTGAAAGAAAAGTTACGACAAATACGGAACAATCTCGCAGATACTTTAAAAAAAAAACTTGACAAACATCTCAAGAACATAAACAATAACATGATAAAAAGAAAACAAATCTGCACCTGGAGAACAGGATACAGTCCCAAGGAAGCCAGCCATATACTCAAAGAATAAAATCGACAGAAACTTCAAGCATAATCTCGACAAATACTCAAAAAATAATCCTAACAGAGAAAGAAAATATAAACAAACAACATTATGGAAACAGATCTATGCCTGAAGAAAAGAAAGGAGACCATTATCAATCTTCTTTCGGAGCGGATGAGATCCCTTCTACGATCTATCAGGCTTGGAAATGTTAAACAACGAATATGGAGTGTGCTGGGACTGCGGCCCAGATAGATTTACTTATTGAAAATAAAAAAAAATTTCACAGAGAGATACCGACGATAGGTTCGTGGCTCGGAGAAGAGAGCGCGCACCGACATCTGTACCATTGTATGAGATATCTTCACCGCCAAGGTTTATTGAAGAGTTTAAGTGTAGTATGCGTAGGATACTACGATTTAACAGAGGCTCAACGAGCACCAAAATCAAGCGACGAGTCGTTTAAGTTCCACATACGAAAGTGGTGAACTGCTTTCACTGAGAATCATAAGCGAATGAAAGCGAGGCTGTACGAAGGCGAAACTACTCGAAAGACCAGGAACTGCGTCCGAGAGAAGTTTACCAGGTAATGAGATCGATATCAGCAAACAGTGTGCGGTTTGGAGGACACAAAGTTCAGATAACATCTGTACCTTCGGCAAAAATGAATTGCCTCCGTAGACTTACTGTACAATATGTAGATCTTGAAGTGTAGTATACCATAGGATACCACGGATTCACAGATGCCTAACGAGAACCAAAATCGAAAGACGAGTGGTTTATTCGTTTAAGATCCACAAATGGCATATGGATCGATTTTCAAGCATAATTATCAGACATGTGCGGATGAGAACAAGATTTGACCAAGGCTCAACCACCGAGAGGACGTGTGATACCTCGAAACCGCGCCCTTGAAGGAGCTTTCAGGAAAAGTCATAAACGTGATACCAGCAAATAGGCCTGCGGCCTGTGGAACACCAAGTTTGATCGACATCTGCCCCTTTGAGACGCATGAATTCTGTTCGTCATTATACTCACACGACTGGAAACGTAGTTGCAGATGATGCTACAGCTTAACGGAGACCTAATGAGCACCTGAATTGAGCGACGGGCAACTCAAGATTTACAAACGGAAATAACGATCAGCTCCTAGGAGCATTTACGAAATATACGTATTTGAGTGCGAGGTTCCATCACATAGAGGATGCGTTGAGCTCTGGATCTGCACCCTTGGAGGATGCAATTATCAAAACCTCATGAACACGTTATCAGCAAACAGGCGTACGGCGTGAAGGATGGCAAATTTAACCTATGTTTGTCCTTTAGGGAATACAATTTCTTCCCGTTTCACTCCCTTACAGCCCTGGTACGTATCGTCCGACCGTAGACTGGAATGCAGTATACAGAATGAAGAGATACCTAATGAGCACAAAACTCACTTGACACGACATTAACGATCAGCAAACGAAATACTAATCATTTTCAGGAGCCATGAGAAACATGCGAGAGAAGGCAAGGTCCTACCAGACCACGGAACCTCTATTCAGCTTTGGGAGGCGGCTTTGAATGATCCACTTATAAAAACTTCGTAAACATGAAATCAGCAAGCAGGTGCTATGATAAGGCGACGTACGCGTTACTTATGTCATCTCGAGATTGACATAATTTTTCGAATCGCTTTCAACACACTTGAAGAACACCATAGGATATAGTTAAAAAGACCTAACGATTATGAGGCTAAAGCCGATGAAAGCGACGATTTACTATTCCTAATCATGAAAACGATATGTAAGACATCGATGTTGAGCCAACTTTCTTAGCCGTCTAGTAGGACTGACCCTTCAGATGAGTTTAATCACTGCTGTCATTCATCATTACATAGCGGCCATTTTCCAAACGAGTTTTGCCTATTTCCATGACCACAAATTACCGTTGAGAGACGTCATCATTGTTATAAAGATTGAGAATCATAGATCTGCCTTTAGCCCAACTGCCACCTGCGGCATTGGACTCGAATGCGCTTCATCAGCACAGGAACCTCTTGGAAGCTCGACTTGGATTTTGCGTTCGAATGAACGGGCTTGATCGAATTCGATTATTCCGATATCCTGACGTCAGAAAACAAGCGAGGTTGATCCTTGCCCTACAACCTATCCATTGAAGTGAAGCACAACATGCCATCGGAGTACCACAACTTGACAGAGTCCAACTGGGGGGGGGGGGGGGGGGGGGGGGGGGAAGCGGAACGACAGAGGCTCCTCTTAATGGGAGGAATCTGACGTTTTCCCTTAAACTTACTTCAATTCAGAACTCGTTCCGTCTAAAGACAACACAGAGTCAACCGCTGGAGGACGACTACGGCTACACAGCTCACAGAGCGCATAGGCGATTTCGCAAAATAGAGAAAGAACTTTAAAATATAAGAAAAACATATGATAGAAAACAATATAAAATACTCAAATCAATCAAAAAAAGAAGCGGTCACTCTAACCTTAATTGAACGCATGTCCTTTCATGGAAAAGAAAGGGAAGGAGAATATAAACAGAAAAAAAACTAGCTGTCATAGCTAACAAAAATGATAGAATAATGCAATACGATTGAACAAAAATAATAAAAAATAGCTACAAAAATAAAACAGATTTAAGCCCTTGCTGCCGCATCTGAAACACAGCATAATAATGAACATAACTTAATGCTATGAAGGCATGTCACGCTCTACTATTCTGGATCGTCAATTTCAGTCAAGTCCTGCGGAGGGGGAATCTGTTAAGAGGTGGGAGGGGCACGCCTCTGTCTTTTTGTAGAGATGTTTGTCAGCACTGTCTTACAGCGTCACTGGTAACGCCATTTGAGCCACCGCATACGACGCTTTTCTTGACGGACCCCTTGCGCGTTGACGTGTACTCTACACAAGGAACAGTCGCGCTGGCTGGAGAAAATCGCGTGGCCCGGCGAGGCATTTCTACAGTCCTCACCCACACCCTTGGCAAGCAAATCAGACGTGGTGAAATTGCCCTCAAACGCTGGACTAAAAACGACTATTCTGCCTAGCCCCTCATCAATGCAATCAACCACAGAAAAATTAATTTTTTTGTTACCCATATATCTATGTTGTATTTGTCTAAAAAGGGCCGCTTTTCCCAAATTATCGGCCGCGTGGGTGGGGCCTTCGAGTAAAGCCGTTCGCCGCGGTAGGGAACGGAGAATGGGACTGTTTACGTAACTTTCTGTTGTTACAATGCGTCTCCGGCCGCGGCGGACGACGGGGTGGATACCTGCTCGAAGGCCCCTCCTACTCAGACCTTATGCTGCATTAACATTTTCCGCACGAAGTTTTGCATGCAGCCCACATCAGGCAGATACAACATAAATACTGGATTACAGAAAAAAAAACTCATTTTCTGTGACCTTCAAACATATAAGAAAGGCTATTTCTAGATGGGCGGAACGTTCATCTAGAAATATCCTGTCATACATGCTATTAGAAGTATACGACTAGCACCAAGTACGATCACGAAGATTTACTCACCTAGCCTTATCGCTTTTAGAATTCGTCCAGCACTCCCTCATAAGAATTAAACTGAGAAATAGAGCTCGCTCCTCTGTTTGTGAGGGGCCCTTCGGAGTCCGAATCTGAATCGCTCGAGAACAGCGAGCGGCTGTTTTCATCCGGTTGGTGAGCATGATGCGAGCGACTCTGTTCATACGGTTCGCGAGCGTGATTCTGCAAAAGAGGAGCATCACCTTCGGGCTCACTCGCGCATTCAATATTCAGTGCAACATTTTCGTCACCGTTCACGGTGATTAATTCATCAGGGGCATCTCGCTGAAGAGGTTGTTCTTGATATACAGATTCGTCGTGGTCATCAGGGGGTTCCTCTTTTAAGGCAGCATTAGGGGTAATGTGGTTACAGAAAAATTCCTGGAAGTCACTTATATGGAAACTATAGGTCTAAGAGGGCTATTTGTGGCGAAATCACGGTGGAAAAACGCGCTTCGAGCTGTAGAAACGGCGCAACGAATAGGACCTGCCGTCTCTCGATAATTGACTCCGCCTCCCATCGATGTGATTCGTGGTTGGTTACGATGACAGCGGCTAAGAATATGCGTGAGACCGAAGGTATTGCAGCGCGCTTTCGCAGTTTAAGCCTAAAGCTCACTCAAGAAAAAAAGATGCTTTCCTTGTTACAAATATTCCCTTGCCTATACCTGGCAACATGCCAATAAAAGTTCCGTTCGAGGTATCCGCCCCTAGACGAAAAGGTCGTCCGCGTTGAGGATCAACGAGAGAAAGGGGTCCTATTTCTCGGGTTTTTGGCCATTTCCATCAGTTTATTCTCCACTGTCCTATTAATAGGCGTCTCGACTTTCAGATTCCTACTTCTCTTGCTATTCGTCCGAATTTCCCCTAATGCTACCTTTAATGACATGCAAATCGTCTCACGGGACTTTTCTCGGGACTGTGAGGACTCTTACATACCCATTCCCAAGCAGCCTGTCGTCCTTGAGGATTTCTTTTTTGATTATTTTAACTAGCTTAACATTAGTATCAACTACCTCTTCGCTATCGGGCATGCCGACAGGACATGAAGGGACAGGTGCGGACGGCCTGGACGGCTCTTCATAGTCGTCGACAGGCTCCTCTTTTATAATGCGGAACCGTGGCGGCGAGGGCTCCTCACCCATGTCATTGTTATGTTGCCGACAGTTTCGGCAATACCACTTTCCTGAAAATGGAAATAGTTTTTCCATTAAGAAGCAGATTCCTTTGTTCTGAACAACTCTGTATTCGGAGGTGTAAGACAGTGACTATGTTCCGATTTTTTCTGAGCAACGATAGTACGAATTAAATTTCTTGAATGTTCTTCAAGGATGTGCACTGGGCAAGCATTCATTAAAAAATTATATCTTGGACAGGACTATTAAATATCATTATCCACCTAGCGTAGTAGAGAGGTGTACATTAGGAGGGACGATGTACAGGGGGTGCCAAAAAAAAAGTAATTTTGCCCACGGCTCACATCTGCCAATTTTACAAAACGTAGGGAAACGAAAGAGATAAAGGTATTGGGGCAAAACATTCCCGAAATGTTCCTCTAAAAGCAGGAACAAGCTGTGGCTCCTCACGTTCATGTTCATAAAAATATGGAGGTTTCATTCGGCGCAGTCGGGCTTCGGAGTACCTACATTTAAAAATTCGCTAAAAACAGTGGAGCCAAGCTCCGTGGTAGTTCTTTTGTGGGAAGCTTCCTGAGGGTTGGCCCTTCGGTTCTTGGAAGTCACAGAGCCCCTGCTGCTTGGACAAGGCTGCTATGATCCAAAGTATCATTTTCATGCCTCAAATCCGCCTCCGGAGGGGTTTCAGTGGTAGGGGAACGTTTTGGCTCTTGGAAACGAAGGGCGCTGGGAACCCGGGAAAAACGCAGTGTTAAAGAACACCATCCGGTATGAATCCTCTTAGGTACCCAGGTTGAACGGACGTCAGCAAGGTTGTGAAAGAGGGCGAAGAAATTTCGGATTTTGCCCAGTTGAGGTGATACTTCTTGTTCAGTCTTTCCTTGCTCCCGTTTCTGCTCGTGCAGGAGGCTGCCACGGAGTATATTGATAGAGTTAGGTCTGCTCTTGATTCTGGGGATGAGAATACCTCAATAGAATTTACTGTAGTTTCGCTAAATGGGGTCGAAAGTGGAGGAGACAAAATTACTTTTTTTTTTGGCACCCCCTGTAGATCATGGCGCCCCGTGAACTGCTTCACCGCGTACGACAAAATCCTTCCTGCTCCCGTTGTGAATGAAGCCGATTCGAGGGGACCAGCAGAGAATTGGTCGCGCGGCAACATGATTCGCGTAGCTGAAGGACCAGCTGGACGCATTTGACGCATTCTCGGTGGTATAACATACGCCTCGTCACTACGCATTCGGAGCATTTACATATGCAGATTGTTGCTTGTTATCATTTCTACTGTGTTTCATGTTCACTATGCATGACCACTTGGGATTCATGGAACGATGTGATGGGACAGCTTTTGTAAAAAGGCGCACCCAACCCTCTCATTATGGTCCAACATTGGTCCTACACCCAAAAATGGCTGAGCTGCGTTTCAGGGGTATGGCAATGACAGCTGTTTAGTTTGGACGCCGCGCCAGCCCCCGAGTGATGCTACAGATACACTTATACGTCCGCCATGAGAATCAACAGGGAAGGGGTCTCTGCATGTTTCGTACAGGTTTTCACATTTCTGCACAACTGACCGGAAACTGCACCATGCTTTCGAATTCATGGTTATCTCAACGAATCCCTTTTCTGAATCCTGTTTCCGAGTAGCACCCCATCTTCTAAGCAGACAGAAAGGCAACCCCTCCCTAGATGGGATGACCGGCGTATTCTCATTCCATTTAAAGCAGGCGAAAAAAATTTGGCCCTCACAATTATTTGCAGGGGCCAGCCGATGAGCATCTCAGTGCTTTCATCCTCCCAGACAGTCTAGTATTACCTCACTCATTCCGGAGTTATAGAAGGCTTGGACGACCTGTGTAGGGATGAACGCGGGATCTCCTCCACGCACAATAAGAATGAGAGTGCGCGCTGCTTGTCACTTCACCACTTCCACATGTATATTTTTTATAGATTTACCTAGCGTTACTCCCTCCATCATTTTTGTGAACGCCTTCATCTCTCTTCGATAACCGGCCAACTAGGTTTCTGAGGGGCAAGTGCCCTTATGACAGACAACCCGCGTCGCATGTGGCAAGCGACGCGTTCGGTGTAAGCTGGGTGCGCCGTATAAATTGAATCTGTGAGTGATTTTGCTCTTATTTGGTTTCTGCCCTATTGACGCACACCCTATAATTGGTTCATTTCTCGATTTCACCTGTACAACTTCCTCATCCGCTTCTTCCTCGAATCCTTTAGACATGTATGAAAGCATTAAGCGAGTAACATCATATATCCTAACATGTTCTAGCATACCATCTCGTACTTTGGTATGTCTATCATACCACCAAAACGAGATCGGAATCAATTAGCGCTAATAGCATGAAGTAATGGGAAAGCTTCATAACACTGATGAACGGAAGGACGGAAGTGAAAAGATTAGTTGATGTTCAAAGACACCGGGGAAGGGGCGATTTCGGCTCACGGTAAACATTACTAGTTAGTTCAGTTTGCTGCAATCGCACACAAAACGCCTTGCCAAGACGTCGAGTCTAACTTCATTGGATTTAGTTTGATGAAAAACACCGTTTTTTAATCTTTGCCTATGCTCCCTTCATCTTTTCCGCCGCTACAAAATCCGCCTTACGCGACATCAAATGAAAGTGGCGTCGGCTTCCCTGCCCGTCGCCAGCAAACATCTCGGCCAATGAGGCGCGCCGCTCGAAGTGAAGCGCGCGAGGATCACATTAGCGCCCCTAAGGTGCGTTCTTAAACGCAAGCTTCGCTCTCATTACCCCTTCTCAGCTCGAACGTTCGCTCACGGGATATAGTGTTTCCAGATACGGTTTCCTTCCTCCCGCCACTTCCTATGCCTTTATAGCAAAATAATAGTGAATAAAGCGAAGTGAAAACTAGTAGCATACCTGCCGGTATTACCGTTAATCCCTCACAGCCGAGGTGGATCCAACCCCCGAAGGGGCAATTTCCCGAGTCGCATGCTATCATTCTGTCATAGCTCGGCTATAAAGATTTAATAACAAACGAAATACAAGGGGAAATGACAGCAAAACTAGCCAGTATATTAAGTGGGTCTCACCTCGTGGCAGTAGCAATAGACTTCCCCTTCGGGGTCCACCTCGTAAATGTCTGGCTGTGAGATCGAGGGCGACTCTGAAATGAAAACGGTTGAAGCCAACTATATTCATTTAAAAAAAGTAATCGCAGTTTGAGCCCATATTAAGAACTAGAATCTTTCAGTTTTCAGCATCATTTCGAAAATTCTGAAAAAAGGCATTTTTTATGGCACCTAATGACCACCTTAAATATATGGAGGACAAACGATTCAAAATTTCGTACCGGCTCTCGAAATGCTCCTTGGACGCGGATTGCGTGGTAGTTTGATTTGTGGTGCCAAACTTTTCGCAGGTTTCCGCTTTATAATTGAAGATTGGGACGAAATTGGTGCAGAGCGTGCTTTCGAGTGCTTTTTCGATTGTACAATGGATTTAGGCAAAATATTTGGTTTTTGCTTCGACGTAGATGGTTCCGTTGGTGCAGCGTTTCTGGGATGAACATTTCTTTTCGGCGGTGCACGTTGTCTCTTTGCAGAATTTTTGATAACTTGTGCTGCAGGTCGCTTTGCTGGTATCGCCCTCACTGCTGTTGTTGGCTTCGATGTAACGTACGATCTTTTTGTAGCCGAACTGGTCGGATTTGATGCTCGAACTGGTGCTGATGATGAGTTTGCACTTCGGGCGTTCTGTGGACGAGATGGAAAACGATACTCGTCGCCGTCAGATGAGTGTTCCGGGCTCTCGTGATTCTCTGATGAATGTTCCACGCTTCTGCTTCTCTCAGATGACTGATCTGGGCTCCTTCTATCCTCAGATAATTGTTCCGCGCTCGTGGTATTCTCAGATGGGTGCTCCGGGCTCCTTCTATCCTCAGATAATTGTTCCGAGCTCGTGGTATTCTGAGATGCGTGTTCCGGGCTTCTTCTATCTTCAGATAATTGTTCCGAGCTCGTGGTACTCCCAGATGGATGTTGCGGGCTTCTGCCATTCTCAGATAATTGTACGGAGCTCGTGGTATTCTCTGATGGTTGTTCCTGGCTTCTACGATTCTCAGATAATTGTACGGAGCTCGTGGTATTCTCAGATGGTTGTTCCGGGCTTCTGCGATTCTCAGATAATTGTACGGAGCTCGTGGTACTCCCAGATGGCTGTTGCGGGCTTCTGCGATCCTCAGATAACTGTTCCGTGCTCGTGGTACTCCCAGATGGTTGTTCCGATCTTCTGCGATTCTCAGATAATTGTTCCGAGCTCGTGGTACTCCCAGGTGGGTGTTTCGGCTTCCAGATATTCTCATAAAAGTGTTTCATGCTCGCGATAGACACATCTTCGTCAGCTGTTGCGTTAAGATAGGCAAGGTCTCCTTTCACAAAACCAACAACGTCGCAGTACTCTTAAAAAAATATTATAAGTCTTATCCTTGTAAAATGGAACGGTTTGAATATACACACCTTCCATGTGAACGGTAATACTTGTGTCAATGTAACATTTAAGGAACCTTCTGTAAACGCCTAGGCAAACGTCTCTGCCATTTTTCTTGTCAATTATCCATTTTTGGTACATCTCCATATTACCTTGAACTGCCTGAAAATCTTTTTTCTCTTTGCACGATGGAAAATAACTGTTACGACGAATGGTATACATAGTCGCAGAGGTGTGTCAAGACAATCGTCCAGTGGGCGTACTCAAAGAAAGCGAAAAGGAGCGGCAACTGTCCCAGGAGAAATGCGGCAGTCTGTTGTGCATGAACTTCAACAATAGATTCCCCTTACTCCTGGAAATGCGCTATTCAGGTCTTCGACTCTATTCAAATTCAAGTAGAAGCAGCGGGTCGCAACCGTGCTCATGAGAGGGGTAGCGTAAGGATTGTCTCCACCGTCTCTTCATGGCCTCAGCAACAAGCGGGCAAACCAATAAGGCTGTCTTCAGGTACTCGCGGGGCCCTGCGTGCGGCAGGGCGTGGCTACTCACATGGGCAGCGAGGCACGGACGAGGTAGATCGGTACCACCGCAAAGTATGAAGCGGTTCAATGTGGCTCGTCAAGCACAAACGAGCGAACTTTCGTGAGTTGATCCCAATTACGCATTCCAACACTACATGTAAACGTGATCAAACTTGTTTCAAGGTCACTTTTTTCTCCCTATGAAATTGATTCTAACCTCCTTTGATCAGTAAAGGGAAAAGTTCTAGCTTCCCAGAGAGCTTTGAACTGAGACCTAGATAGATTGATGGTCTCGAATGCTAATCACCAATATGAGAACCAATTGCAAAACGCCGTTTGAAGCGAATTAAGAAGGGTCAAACTTGCTTGCGATGACTCATGGGTAGTGCAGCGATCTTCACGTGTCTCTGTACAGGATAGGTAAGCGTGCTGCGTTCGATTTGCAAAAGGAAGCGTGGGTAAGTGGGTAAACGAGGTTAACCATTCATTTACAGATAGTGGCCGTGGCTCAATGGTAGCGCTCTTGATTCACTGAAGGGTGGGTTTGTCAGCTCCATTGAACCTTTGGTGAGCCACGTCGAGGGAAGTACCCATTCGATGGGGCTAGCTAGCCAATTTGAGTCCTCTTACCTCGCTTCGGAACGGTATTTTGCAGTTTCGGTTCACATATTTGTCATCACCATTCGAAACCCTATCGATCCCTTTAGGTATCATTTAGAAGTTCCAGGGAAGTTGAATTGCTTTCCTGGTGAACGGTTAAAAGAATGGTGCAAGGGGTAATGAGTTTTTCTATTACTCATATAATGATGCTACATTCGTCCAACAACGGTCGCATGCAAAGTTTGACACGAAAATTGAGAATTCGGCTAAGATACAAAGTGGAGGCCGAGGGGGCGGGGCCTCAGAGCTAATGACAGTCCCGTTGTCCACCGCGGTCGGGGACGCATAGTGGGAACAGGAAGGTACATAAACAGTCCCAGCATTCCTCTTCGACCGCGGATGACGGGGCGGGCATTAACTTGGAGATCCCGCCAATATGAGGAGCTGTATCGCAGCCGGATTCTCAATTTTCACGTGAAACTTTGCATGCGGCCCTCATCAAGCAAGTGCAACATGAATATATGGAGAACAGAAAAAAACTTATTTTTTCGTGCATTATTGCTTTGAATTTGAACCACTCGATAAAGCAAGAAGAAAAACAGACTCAACCGCCTGTGCGTTTTATAAGGTCTCGTGCAAAACGATATACAGACCATATGTAATGAGTATAACACGCAGGAAATCGAAGGATATTCATCCTACCATCCGCGATCGATATGGGCAGTATCAAATTTCCGGCCCGCATGACTGCATCCCTCGCGGTACTAAGCTTTTTTGATATATGGGGATGCCGAAAAGTGATTTTTTTTCCTCCACTTTCAACCCCATATTAGTCGGTCGAACTTCAGCAAATTCTTACAAGGTATTTCCCTCCCCAAATTCAAAAGCACACCCCAAACTCTCAATCAACTTCGTGGGAGCCTCCTGCACGAACAGGATCGTGAGCTTATTCTGAGTAAATATGATGTGTCCCCTCAACACGGCAAAAACCAAGATTTCGTCACTCTCGTTCACAATCTTGAAAAGGTCCGTCGCTCTGGGTACCTGACAGGATTCCTATTGGGTATTGCCCTTAAGGATTCCGTTTTTTCCAGGCTGCCATCACCTTTCGTTTCCAGGAGTTGGAATGTGCCGCTACCATTGAAACCCTTCTGTAGGCGGATTTGAGGCTAGAAAAATGACACTGCGGATCATAGTAGCCATGTACAAGCAGCAGAGGCTCTGTGACTTCCATGAACCGAGAAGCCAACCCCTGGGGAACTTCCCACAGAAGGCCTACCACGGAACCTGGCTACACTTTTTCAAACTGACCTTGATACCGTAGGTGCTCTGAAGCCCGACTGCCCCGACTGAAGGCTCCATACCTCAAAGGAAGGAATGCAGTGAGCCACAGCTTGTTCCTTCCTTTAGAGGAAGATTTCGGGAATCTTTTGCCCCAATAGTTTTATCTCTTTCGTTCCCATATGTTTTGGATGAGAGCCGTTAGCAAAGTTACTTTTTTTGGCAACCCGTGTATGTGACTTCCAAGCAAACAAGGAACGACTATGCATGCTTTTTCACTTACATATTTGAATGACTGAAAAGCAGTAGTAGCAATGCAGAAATGAACAGGGAAATATAAATCCAACAAATAAGTATAAACATAAATAAGTAAATATGTGAAGCTAGGAATTTATTCGCTAACTTGTTTTCATTTCATTCCTCGTAACAAAACATACCCTGATTTTCCTCAGATGTCCTCTCATTTTATTCGCTTCCAATATTGCATATACTTCTTCCATTCTAATGATAGCACCCGGCATTTTTTGCAGTAGCTTGAAATGGTCACATTAGAAAAGTTTATTGCAAGAAAGAACAAGCATGTAAACCGTTACATTTTTGCGCACCAGCTCCCATTCCGGATCGGGCACATACTTTTTTGAAGACTTCTTCTTCGCCATTATTGATGAGACGCTGAAAAACAACTATTTTATGAGAATTGGATGAAAACTCGCAAACACCGACACGGAAGCATTCTCTACAATCGATAGCACTGGAAGTCACCTTATCTTTAGGACTATGCAAAACGCGCACATGTGCTGAGTGAGGGCATCCGGATAATAAGGCCTCGTGATGCCGTTTGAAAGCATTTGGTAGAAGCACACACGTGTCTCAGAGTTGCAAGCTAACAACCAGAATAACCATATTCGCTCTAACTGATTTGGAGAAAAAACTTCACAGCACAGACGCCACGCGATTACCGTCGAAAAGGTTCAGGACAGGACACTCGAATTGGACCATCGCGCGCGACACTGCAAACGCGCCGTGCAGCCCGCGCTAGCTCATGACCTTGCTAGTTCGGGTGTCCTTGCTACAACTCCCCGAATTCCCATGTTCCGATCTCTCCTTTTACAAAGATTAACAAAGATTTTTTTAACAAAGATTGGAAAATCATGCGACATGCGATATTGTTGTATGTCTGACCAGTCCATCGGTAGTCAGGACAGCCAATATAAATACAATATGCTGCTCATCTGACAAGCACTACCCGGTCAGCTTTGGCCACTTTGTTCCTGCTGTAAAATTTCTGGTGTTTTAAACTCGTGTGGATTAACGCGTTTGATAATGATGTAGAGATTCTAAATAGCGAACAAAAGCAGATGGATCGCCTAGACAGCTCAATACGTACCCTACTTTAGGAGATCGCGTTCATACTCTACGGCACGAGGTGGCACACCGGCGAGCTGCTCAGTTTATAAGCTCCGACCGAAGCACACTACAGTACGATAATCGTTGTGAATCCCGTGCAGATCTGTGGCGAGAGCGCGCGCGAATCTTGCCAATGTTTGGCACTATGCCAGTATTCTCACCAGGATTCAAGTATCGCAAATATCGCCACCAAATTTGCGCAGGCCTCGCCATGGTCATCTCATTGTAGAATGAATCGGTCGAACGTTATAAACAGAGCGGGCCGCCAGCGTGTCGCCGTGGTCGGCAACAGGCACACGATTATGCTGGCGCCGTCGACGCCGGTGCCCCAAAGTATAAGCGCGGCCCATAACGTATCCGAGCGCCCTAGTGACCAACCGTCGTATCGTTGTAAGGGTGCATAGTTGCCAGTTACAGAACTCTCTATCTACGCAATCTATCCACAGAGAGGAGCGGTCTCAATTACCGCGACTTGTGCCTTCAGTTCACTGCCTTTTACCCTGTGCTATAGGATCCTCGTTCAGTAATGTCGATGGCTATTTGTGTTACTGTACATAAACTCATGCATCGTTCTAAGTGTGAAAGATGTGCTTTCTGCTTGAAACATTCTCATGTCAGCCCCTTCATGTAAAACATTTTCCGTTAGATTGCTTTATTACCAGATCACCAGTTGGCTGGTGCACACTACTGTGCGCGTAACACCATGGGCGTCAGTAGGTTACGGCACTGATTTTTTATAAACTTTACTCACAGATTTCAACCGCTCCGCCCATTTTAAGTGTGCTGAAGATAGCTTGGACATAGGTCACTTCTACCGTTTTTTCCTGGTCTTAACGGTGCGTTATGACTTTGAGTCTTGTAAAGACCGCCCACTCGAGTTGCGCACCACTCCCTGTGTCCAAGTCTCTTTCATGACTTTCAAAAACTCATCCCTGCCCTTGGTTCACCTTTACCCCGCGTATGGGGCACATTCAAACCCAACTTACAATCTTCGGTCTTGAGACGGAACATCCTTGTGCAATCTCCGCCCACCGTGGGCGGAGCCTGACTTGGTCTATGTGTGGTTTACTTCTTGTCTCATGCCTATCCGTATCGCAACTGTTCTTATCTCCACAGATCATTTTTCATATAATACCTAATGTCGTGACAGACGGACGGAGCGACGGAGGGAGGGAGAGACAGACGTGCAGACAGACGAAGCGTTTTATAGATAGAAGGGGTGTATATTAGCAAATACAGAGTAGATTACACAGAAAAATCGCACTTCTTCTGTATTCCCCCTTGCATCCTTTATGATGTCCTTGTATTCCTTACGAATAGATTAGATTTTGGTGGCGCACGAACTCTATGAACCTCCCTTTAACATGCATACGTAGTATGACCAAGTATTAGGTTGATTCATAATAAATGGGACAAATGGTAGTGATGATTTCTAGAGATCATAACTCAGCAACGAGTTAACGAAAATGGGCGCACGAGGTACCGTTGGAATAAGTATGAAAAGCTCTTCAAAGTACCGCAAAATCATCACTCCAAAGTAGTTTCATTCCGCCACCATGCCGCACGATTTCAAGCCGTCCAGAGACCACATCCGCAACGTCATACTATTTCTATCGCTATCTGGCCAGGAACCCGCGGATATCGGCAGACGTCCGAAAGAAGTTCACAAGGAACATGCCCCCGCCAGAAGTACAGTGTACTTGTGGTATTCGAAGTTTGCGTCAGGCGACTATTCCATCGAAGACGAAAACCGCGGTTGGTGGAGCGTACACGGCGTAGATTAATGGGAGCTCGATGAAGGTACAACAGTATCCGCCGACGTCTACGTTCGTCAACCAAGAGAATTGAAGGCAAATGTCCAAAGTTTGCAACGGCGGCGGTCACATGTCTACTTCCAGCACGACAACGCGAGACCCCACATTGCAAGATCGACCAAGGCCGAGCTGCTGTCGTACAGTTGGACCGTGCTTCCACACCCACCGTACTCTCCAGACCCTGCCCTTCAGATTTCCACCTTTTCTCCCACAGCCAACGCCACCTGGACGGCCAAGACTTCAAAACTCGCAACGACGTCAAGACAGCACTCTGCAACTTCTTCGAGCTCCAGCCTCCGGCTTTCTGGAGCAAGGGCATCCATGATCTGCCTACCCGTGGCAGAAGGTCAGCGATAAAGATGGAGCATGTTTCAGGTGAATCCCAGTTGTCGTTAAAAAGTTGTACGATTATCAATTTGTCCGATCCTACTATATATAATTCGCTTAGTATGTCTGTGTGTGTCTCTGTGTATGTGTGTGTGTTTGTCCGTCTGTCACAAAATTCATATCTCGCGTCGCAGCAAAGCTGGGACGCTGAATTTTACAAGTTATATAGGGGGTGCCAAGGGAACCTCAGCGGTGTTGGACGGAAAGTGATAGCAGCTGATAAGGGCTGATAAGGAGCCTCGGAAGACAAATGTCACCAAATCCGTTTTGCCTTTCGGGTTGATCCTAAAGCGCTGACACCCATAGGTGTTTTGCGGGATGGGACGGGGACATTAATAGTGGATGACCAGCATTGATAACGGTTGATAAGATTCGATAAGGAGCGTAGAAAGGCTAGAGTCGTCAAATCCGTTTCGCTTTTCGCGTTGATCCAAGAGCGCTGACACTCATGGGTGTGTAGCAGAGTGGGTCAGGGACATTAATGGCGGGTGAGCCAAGTTGATAATGGTTGATGAGATTTGATAATGAGCACGAGAAGGCAAATGTCGTCGAATTCGTTTTGCCTTTCGCGTTGATCCAAGAGCGCTGACATTTATAAGTGTTTTGCGGGATGGGGCAGGAACGTTAATGGTGCGTGACCCGCACTGATAATGGTTGATAAGATTCGATAAGGGGCGTAAAAAGGCTAGAGTCGTTCAAATTCGTTTTGCCTTTCGCGTTGATCCAGGAGCGCTGACACTCATGGGTGTTTAGCAGGGTGGGACGGGGACATTAATAGTGGGTGATCCAAACTGATAATGGTTGATAGGCTTCGATTAGGAGCGCGAGAAAGGGAAATGTCACCGAGGCCGGCTTGCTTCTACGGCTAACAGTGGAATGTTCATATTCGCAGGTATTGTAGGGTACGGGTACCTCAATGGTACTGTTGGGTACAGGAGCCTCAGTGAAACTGATAACGGCTTACAGTGACTGATAAGAACCGTTAGGAATTGAATAGGATCAAATCCTTGCTAACATTGTACGACCGCTTTAGCAAGAGCGTCTGATGCGCAGTGGCATCGGGTGAACATATTTTGTTTATGTTCTGATATCACTGACCGATGTATCGACCGCTGAATGCTTGGCGTTCCAAAAAATGGTGCGTTTCTCTTGATAATGCGATCTCCATTGATAATCATGATACAACCTATTTTTGTGATAGCAAAGCAAGCGGTTCACACGGAATTATTTTCTAATGCGGTACTTGCAGCAACACTGGGAATTGACCGCTAGACTATGTAAAATTTCAAGTAGTGAAGCATGTTCACGAAAACGATAAACATCGATAAGCGGGATATGGCCTACCATCGATGTGTACGAATTAGATTCCCAGCAAGTGATCCATTTGTTACCAATCGATGCAATCGAATAGAAAACTATCGATTTCCAAACTACCCAAACTCCCAATGATGACTGGCGGCGCACACTACTGTGCGCGATTCGTGTGGACTACGTGCAAAATGTGTTCCATGCAAAGCGATTGAAGTATACCAAGACCAAAATGCTTTTTTATTACGCCATCTTCTCTGCTTTTTTGCAATTCAATAGCTCAGCTGAAAGCAGAGGGAAGGAAATCTCCGCTCCGCTGTGGCCGGGCCGAACACACCCATTTTGCACAACATCGCCATGAATCGCGCGCAATAATCTGCGCCAGCCAACTGGTTTATTATGAATCAACCTAATATTTCAATGTGACATAGAGTTTATATCGAAGCTTAATTACTCATGCTTGAACATGCATGTGAACATGTCTTACGACAACGGAACCGTGTTGACTAGAATACTGGTATGTTTACCGGTGCATCGGTCTGCAGATTACAATGGTGTCTCTAACGGACGACAGATACGGCTTTCATCGAACTTCTTTCCTATTGCTATGGTGTAATCGATCCGCTGGGCACGAACAGAGCACGATTCTCTAACCCAAATATTTCAATGTGATTTCTTTCAAGAGTGTTGTTCATTCTGTTGGTTCGTTTGTGCTATCAGGAAAACGCAAAATGGATTCAATGCTTGGACTGTGAAAATCCTTAGTAACTAAGCTGCGCCGACTTTCACGGTATCACACGAGACACCTGATCCCTTCACCGCAAAAGCTTTAGACTCTTCGAGGATCCAGAGGACTGCTTAGCAGAGACCATCAGTGCTGAGTTATCGGGTTAATCAGACAGTTGCATGGATACGACAAATGTCAGCCATGGTAATGAACCGAAATGTTTTGCACAACTGACATACATTTAGGGCCACACAAGACCTACCACGGATATTTCTGTGACTGATAAATAGCTTAAGAAAGAAGCTCATCGGTATCATTCACTGTGCCAGTAATTAAAATACTAGAATGTCGCCAACACATGAGAAGCGTAAGAAATCAATATGAAGACATAGGAAGCTTGAAAACTCTACCACGCAGCTGTAAAACCGTAGCTGATAAATGAAATTGGAAGAATTCACTTATTTCACCACAGGCTAAACTCTACCACGCAGCTGTATAGCCGTAGCTATGGAGGCAGGACCAAAGTGTAAGGATTCACTTATTCTCTCATGGATTAGATCGTCATTAGATCGTCTACCATTAGGGTGTGTTACTCTCCTTTGCCGGCAGTGGTGCGTCGCATGAGAGGTCCCAGTCCAGCCCCACTTACCCGAAGCCGCTAACCCTTTCAAAAGAAAGAGAATGAACACCAACCTTGATATAAAATACTCGAATGAAGGTTGAGGAGAAAACGAAGAGAATCTCTTGAGATGGAAATTCTACTGAGCGATAACTGAAATAAAAAATTGCTGAAAAAGATGTACAGAATGAAGTATAGACACCTACCTCAGTATAGACAACACTCAATGAACGAGGTTGAGAAGGAAACGAAGAGAATCTCTTGAGATGGAAGTTTCACTGAGCGATAACTGGAAGGAAAAGTTGCTGAAAGAGAGTTACAGGAAGTAGTATCGACACCAACCTCAGTACGGACAACGCTCAACAAAGAGGTTGAGGACGAAACAAAGAGAATCTCTTGAGATGGAAGTTTCACTGAGCGATAACTGAAAGACAAAATTGCTGAAAGAGAGTTACAGAAAGAAGTACCGACACCAACCTCAGTACGGACAACTCTCAACGAACGAGGTTGAAGGGAACGAAGAGAATCTCTTGGATGGAAACTTCACTGAGCGATAACTGCAAGGAAAAGCTGCTGAAAGAGAGTTGCAGAAGAAGTATGTATAGACACCAACCTCAGTACAGACAACTCTCAACGAACGAGGTTGAGAGGGAAACGAACAGAATCTCTTGAGATGGAACCCCACTGAGCGATAACTGAAAGAAAAAATTGCTGGAAGAGGGTTACAGAAAGTGGTCAGACACCAACCTCAGTACGGACAACGCTCAACAACGAGGTTGAGAAGGAAACGAAGAGAATCTCTTGGATGGAAATTTCACTGAGCGATAACTGGAAGGAAAAGTTGCTGAAAGAGAGTTACAGGAAGAAGTATCAACACCAACCTCAGTACGGACAACGCTCAACGACGAGGTTGAGGACGAAACAGAGAGAATCTCTTGAGATGGAAGTTCCACTGAGCGATAACTGAAAGACAAAATTGCTGAAAGAGGGTCACTGAATGAGTATAGACATAGACACCAACCTCAGTACAGACAACGCTCAACGAACGAGGTTGTGAAGGAAACGAAGAGAATCTCTTGAGATGAAATTTCCACTGAACGATAACTGGAAGAAAAAATTGCTGAGAGAGGGCTACCGAAGTGTCCACATTAACAGCCGCTGCAACGTGAAAACTTACCGTTGCATTCCATCCCTACCAATATTCATCAGCACAGAAATATCGTCTTTGACCGTTCAGCAAATGAACCCTTCCCTCTGATCGTCGGAAATCCGAGATTCAAAACCCAGCCACTACTCTCTCCCACAGAAATCCGAGATTCAAAACCCAGCCACTACCCTCTCCCAACGTCTTTTTTGGAATATTTTTCAAGTGGAGGTACTTAGCAAATGTGCGAAAAATGTTTAAATTGCACAGAGGCATGCCTTCAGCGTAAGGCGAACTAGAGAGCAATCATGCTAGCCTTATTTTCATTTCGTTTCTTTCATGTCGACGAGCCCTGCTGGCGGTAATAAAACTTCACAAGGTTGTCAGTACACTTCATGTACTAGATTTTTTCCACGGGCCAGTAGCAGGGAGGGCAGCCATTTTGGAGAGGCACCTGCCTAAAAGAATTCCGAAGACATAAAGTCGGCGAAGACTATCTTGAAATGATCTGGCTGTTTCAGACGGAACTGGATTTTCATTGATATCCAGCCGTACCCTGTGCCTCAAGTTTTTACTTGTCTTCCAGAAAATTCTCGTTTTTGTTCCCGATTCAGTGCCTGAACTTTATCCTCTTCCTCACCGCTTTTCTTGTGTCAGAAATGGCAAGTGAAAAGCTCAGATCCGTCAGTTTACTTTTGAATTTTTACTGGGTCACAACGGGGTACCTAATGTGAGCGGAACGTAGCTCGTGGTTTTCCATTTGTACACATAATTGGTCGGTCCTGCATGAAGTTCAGCAACCACTGTTTGAGCACTAACAAGTGTCCGTAGTGGCTCTGGGCGTTCACTGTTACATGTGTAAGAAGAAAAGAATCCCTGTAGATAACTCTGTGGGCTTGCCGCTCAAAGACACATCCCACACCCGACTGGACCAGTGGTAGAGCGTGGGGAGCGTTTTGCCACGCCCCATTGCTCTCAAAAAATAGACAGACACGCCTCCCACAAAAACGCTCAATTACGATCCGGCGCCCTTCCTTCTGACAAGCTCGGAATGTGCTTCTGATCTATTTGATCATGAATGTGGTGCTACCAAATTTTGTCACCTATCAGGGTATGATGCGCCAGACACCACAAAGCTGCACTCAGGCAGCAGGCGCGACCACCCATTGATGTGATAACGTGTCAACACTTGTCAATACTTGTAAACAACACAGCTGTATTTCTCATCTTTCCTCTAAGAATTGTTTCTCGTCTCTTTTCAGCTGAAGGAAATGTAACACCTGAAAAGTGGGCTGGCGTAATAGCTTCGCTACAGCACACGGAGACTTGAGCGCTTCATTCTCTCATCCGCCCTTCAACACTCATTGGAAGCCATCATTTTCAGCCCTACTTAAGTTTTTTCTTATCATACCCGTAGTGCTCTCCTTTTTATTACATGCACTGTCGCAAATTATGTAGACGTACTGCAAAATGGTATTTCTGATATAGATGCCTTCTGCAGGAGCTACGCCTCATCTAATGATGGCCTCCCCGTCCCCGTCGTGAACCTTACCACCTAGTGATAACTGAAACTCTCGCTAAACTAAAAACATAACACCGAATTTGACCATTTAACAGAGAGTGTTCAACAGAAATTGTCACTAACCTGATTATATTCCGTTTGAAAATGAGAAATGATCACTATAGTACAGAACGACAGAAAGCTTGATCGCTACGAAGATTACCCTGAAAGAAGATAATTGTGAATCGACACCTTCAGCCCGAGCAATCTCACCAGCTCAAACCTTGATGGATGGAATAGGTGAGTTTCGGGAAACACTCCGATTTGGTTTTAAACTTTGGATTGAGTATAACCTGATTCGCAGAGAACGAATTTGATTCTCACTTGCCGTGAAACTACCTACAGTAGCGCTCAAAAGTCTTCGGCGAAATGGTCTTTCACTTGGGGTTTTTCACTTGTAACTTTTTTGCAACTGCACCGATCTAAGAGAAATTTTAGTATGTTGTACTTGGATACACTGCATACTTAATATATTATTTTGGCGCTCAACGGTATAGGTTTCGCGGTTATACGAAATTTTTTGTTTTTGGAGTGCCATCGCTATGCCGTCCCGCTGTGCCGCTGTCATCAAAAGTCGTGGTCTTTCTACAATATATTAATGTTCTCTGAGGCTTGTTCGTTTTGTTTTTGTATAGAAAGCCGTATTTCTTGACCAAGCCTTTTTTACTTTTGGGTGGTCCTGTAGTAAATTCTTGTGAAAAACCATGAAAAGTGTCAAGCGGCACTCAAGAAGAAGGAAATGTTGGCAATAGGTTCAGGCATCACATATTAAAATTTTGTCAAATTTGGTCATGTAGAAAAAAGGTTATGACAAAAGAGTTTTGGCCGAAGACTTTTGAGCGCTGCTGTATACACGGGCACAGGTACCGATGTTCAAAACACTTCGCAATAATGTGACGGGTCGATCTTCTTATTGGAACAGTAGATCCTTAGGTAAGTAGTCCGACCGCACCTTTTTTGCGTCGCTACGGTGCGTTATCGCAGCGCTACCTCTGCTCGAACCCACTCCGACGCCGCCCATTTTGTTCAGTTGACCAATAAGGAAGCTCAAGTGTGGGGCGTTGGAGTGGGTCCGAGAAGATATAGCGCCGTGATAGCGCTCCGGGGAGTCCCGAGAAAGGTGCAGCCTGACTAGGTGCCCATGGATCTACTGATCCAAGAGGGCAAGCGAACATATCTGGTTATCGCGAAATATGCCTCTAAATTGAATAAATCTACAAATTCTTGGGTCCGGTGCCAGGCAGTTCCACACTAAGTGAGTGTCTCAATTGTGTTCTACTGGTCAAATTACCCCCAGGTGTGGGTTTTTCACCAAAATGAAACGTTCTCCAAAAATCACGTCTACCATCTCATCAAGATTGGAGGTGGTGGGATTGCTCCAGGTAAACAATATCGAGATCATGCAAAAATGCGGGACGCTACAAATTGCGATGAAACGAAAGCAACAGATGTTGATCAGTGGCATAATGCACAGGTCAGCCCACCGGCGGCGCACTCTACCATACCGCTAGTGTAAGTAGTTGGAAATCGTTACTTCGTTCCGAAACGTATGAAAGCAGTAGGCAATCGAGTGAGTAAAATAGCGGTGCCAAATGCAAGTCACTTCCATGCTAACTATTATGCAAGAAATCAGACGCATGAAAAGCACAGACTGGAAAGAAGTAGTGGAGTACAATCAAATGCATGGTGTGTGGGCCAGCCGGCGGCATGCGCAACCATGCCGTTGGCAGGTCAGCTCGGTCAACTTGGTAATGGATGTATCTTCCCTTTTACATAACGCTGTCACTGAAATTTAGTTCAGAGATTCAACGAGCAAGTGTTGAACTCTTTGCTTCTTCAAAATTGAAACAGCACGCCCACTCCTTTTTCGATATTGAAGATGCTTACTGTACTATTCATGATCTTATTACTATGACCCTCGCTCGGAGGACTCAGATCCTCCTGAAAACGTTCCTCGTACCCGTCATACTAAAAGATAGAGTTTTGGTGAGAATAGGAAATCCTCTACTTTCATCCCACGTTTTCTAGTTGATCCCATCCTTTCAGAATTTGCCCGCAGTAACCATCAACCCACTTGCCGCCACTGAAATAGCCGTGGACAGCGCGTCTCCTATATTTTTCAAACCCTGCTGGTGCAAAATACCCCATATTAAAGTTTGGACAGAAGAAAATCATTATATTATATCAAACAATGAGAAATGATGAACGTAAGGACTTCATGTTGAGAAATAGCGCCGACCACCCCATGTGGCTCCTGAGATGTCTAGCTCCAAAGTGACTACAGTACTGAATGATTACTCATTTCAAATCCATTTTCAATTCCCATATAATAATAATGTAAACTTCGAAATTCTTACGTAAGAACTTCTTGAATAAGCATTTGCCAAACTTCTAAATGCTACCTAGGCAGATATAACCAAGTCATGCAGGATACCAGTATATGAATAGTACGCAATCAAGACAGACAAGTGAATAATAGTTAATAGAAGCCAATTTCCTATATAGATGACAACTATGAAGTGAATGAAAGCAAAAAAAGCGAAATGAGAAATTAGGAAACTGAAAAAACAATCAACCGCACGGTGCGCACGCCAGCCAGCAACTGCCCGCGGGCGTCATGCGCAGCCACGCCGTTAACATGTTAACTCTTGAAAATGGTAATCAATACAGTTTTCCCTCTGGACTACCACTATGAACAGTTCCATGAGTGAGTTATCCATAGAGGAAAGATGATTTTAAGTCCCTCTCAGCCTACCTCCACATCGAAACAGGCCCCCACCCCCACTCTCGAAAGTCTGAGCTCACGAGGATGATGCGCAACACTTCCACTACATGCCTGCTAAAGCCATGGAACGTTCATAAAATCCGCACTTTTCCGACTGATTTTTCTTTGTCAGAAAAACGTCGCAAAAGATATCACATGAAGTGATAGAACGTTTTATGTAAGAAGGGTGCTCAGTGTGCTACGCGTACCCAGGATGTCTACTCAGAACATTCAAGTTTTGCTTCTCACCCGACATACTGAAACACAGAATATTTGACGAGAAAAAGAAACAAAAGAGACAATCTCCACTTTGACCCCACTCTACCCAGCCGATTCCATCTTCTGAAAAACTTCCCGCAGTAACCAGCATCCCTTTTGCCGTCAGCGAAATAACTATGGACAGCGCGCGTCGTATATTTCTCAAACCCTGCGGATATGCAAAAATAAGATCATCTAAATGTCTGGAGAAAAGAAAATCATGATCATAT
This sequence comes from Trichostrongylus colubriformis, assembly GCA_963978905.1. NCBI lineage: Eukaryota > Metazoa > Nematoda > Chromadorea > Rhabditida > Trichostrongylidae > Trichostrongylus > Trichostrongylus colubriformis. The sequence continues at coordinate 29,031,615 of OZ022261.1, read as the reverse complement.
GTACATTAGACAAAGAGAGTGAGAGACTTCAACTTGAGAAACAGCTGTGATCTCCATTTGATCGACGCCCCGAGGGCTCTGAGGTACCAAGGCGCTTCAGCAATAGTTGATTAGCTACTTTGAACCCATTTCCAATTCTCAGGTAATACTGATGATGTGTAGTTCGGAATTCTTACGTAATAACTTCTTGAATAAGCATTTGCCAAACTTATAAATGCTACCTAGTTAGATATAACCAAGTCATGCAGGAATACTAGTATATAGATAATACGCAATCAAGACAGACAAGTGTATAATAATGAATAGAAACCAATTACTTATATGGATGACAATCGCAGATCGAATGAATGCAAAAAAAAACGAAATGATGAATCTGGAAATAGAAAAACGGTCAACCGCACGGTGCGCGGGCAAGCCGGCGTCTGCCTGCCGGGGGGATCCTCAGCCACGCAGTTAACATGTTTTAACTCTTCAACGGATCAATGAATCAATTCAGTCTTCCCTGAATGCTACTGCTTTGTTACTGAAAGCGATGTTACGATGAATGATCCATATCCAGAATACATATGGAATACATATACTGACTTCACTCATTCCCTCCTTTTTCCTGAACCTTGTTCACAACTGTAGGCTTCCCTTTTTGAAAAATTCAAGATTCAAGCATGTTTCACTGCTTTCCACGGGAACTGACCAAACATATAACCCTTTCTCGATTCATTGTTTCTCATCCGATTCTTTCCTTTTCTACCTTTTTATAACAGTCACACATGACGTGAAAATGCTTGTACTCAGTGGAGGATGACAATCTAACTTACTCCAGTTCTCAACTGACTCCAATCTCAGTACAGTCGGCTATTGCCCCGTACTCGCCACACTACAAGAGAATTTTGGCAAGAATGAATAGACGATTATGCTCCACTTCGACCATATCTTTTCAAGCTGAACCCATGCTTTCCGATTTTTCCCCGCACTGAGCAGCAACTCCGTTCCCGTCACCGAAATATGTAGCTTTGGTCACTATACGCTGTGGGTTTTCAAACCCTGCGGACGAATACATCAAAATAAGGCCAAGGAGCTTGTAAATAGAAGTACTATACATATTATGTAGTGGGAAATGATGAAACTTAAGTCGTGAGTGGAGAAAGGTGTGCTGACCACCACCTTCTATCTACGTCCCGAGGGTTATGACAAGCTGTAGCTCAGGATGCCTATAATGATATGTGGGTACTTATTCTGAATCCATTTCTGATTCTAATTTTGATACCAGTAATGCACACTTCATACTTTTCAAGTATTATTATTTAAAATGAGCTTATTCCACAGTATCATACGCTACGTAGTGAGAGAGGTTCAGAGAACACCTAATCATAGAACATCATGTGTGTGGAAACCATGGACAAGTAAGTCAGACAGGGACTGGAAACAAATCTTGCACAAGGGGCTATTTGAACTGAATATTCAATTTAACAGTACACCCTGTGAATGCAGTGAAAAACGATCAAGCGCACTGTACGCACACCAGCGCACAAATGCCCGCCGGCAGTGCGTTGACCACACCGTAACCTGTTCGTGAATTCAGTACCAATCAATGGCCATCATAGCCTATCCTTCAGTTCTCACTCTTTGAAGAGTTCCAAATTGCTAGATCATATGTCTTCTATCCAACATATGTAGAAACTGCTATGGAAAGGACCCCGTTCATTTATCCGAAACCCTCTGCAGTTATCGGCAGATCCTCTACCTCAGCCGTGCCTACGGTTGACAAAATGTGCAGTGCACTTTCCAAATCGTTTTACTTTGTATTGCAACATGTGTAGGCACGGTACACCAGGAGTCGAGGACTCCTTGGCAGGGGGTCGTATTTGATCTGACTGGAGAGGGTGGTCGTTTCTGCAGGGGTCAGCGGAAAGCACCAGAATCTAAACTTCCAGAGGCAGATGAGACGCGAAGGGTATTTCACAGTGAGCCTGTGTGAGGAAATGTTGAAGAAATACTTTTTGCTTCAGGTTAAAACACATGTAAAAACACAATGCCACTATACCATTCGACAACGGTTACTGGTTGTGGAGGTCAAAAAAGGGAGGGGTCGCAGTTGGGCTCCCTAGAGAGGGGGGGGGGGGGCGGTCGTAGTGAAGCGGCTACTTTCCTAGATACCCAGGAGTGCCCTGTGCGTAGGTGATCGGGCAGGAGCTTGCGGTGGAACTACAAGCGCCAACCGAGTACCAGTGAAGTAGAATGGGAGGGGGAGCAAATGCTTTTCGCTCTATGTTCATGTGACTGTTGACCTCCTCGGAGGGAAACGCGCCCGGTGCTGACCATTTAGTTTTCGTGGATTTCAAATCAACGCTGCTGTTGAACACATTCGTTCTGTCTGCGTTCTCTCTCCCTCTCTCGATCGATCAATTCTTCCACAGTACCATCTGCGTTCCTCACTCGACACACGTCTCTCTGTCTTACTCAAATTATTGATCAGAAATTTGCTTGAATGTTCTCTCATGGTCTTCTCATCCTTCTAGCCAAATGTTTTCCCACGTTGTGTAAATATGTATTGAAGTGTTGTGACCATATGCCCGTGTGCACCTAGCTGGTTATGTCTGCGTAAATCACACTCACACCTCTGCTCATTACACTGTCCTCCACTGACCAATGGCGGTGCCTGCCCAGCCGTGATAGTACGGCGTCCACCAATTGCAGCCAATCACGCTAAATCGCTATTACGGTGTTCGCCTGCTATTCGTCGAAAGCGCTCCACTTCACTACATCGCTATTCGTGATCATCCTGTGATAAGCGTATCCCGTGCATAGTTTCAGACTGACTTCGGCTCACTTCATGAAGAAGTCAACGATAATACGAAAGGCGATGTGCTCGAAGAGCATCATGGATGTGTGAAAGAAAACCGCTCTTTTGGCATAAATCAACAGGCAGAGATATTGGTGAGATTCTCAAACTTCGTTCTACTATTCAGTCCTGAAACCCCTATGAAGTTTCTCGCATTTCACGCCGTGAACTGGTTAGGCTTGCCACCAAAGGGCTGTCGTGTTCGTCTTTCAGTTATTATTCAACGACTGATTTGCCTGCATGAAGAATGACTGAGAAATATATGGGTGACCGATTTCTAGACTTTTCCCCTTCAAAGCTTCTAAATACTTAATCATATTGAAATGGAATATTAATTAATGCTGGTGTCCTCCTCTGGAAAACGGGATATAATGATGTGGGTGAAGTGGTCGCTCACTGTTACAAATACAAGATTCATTGCAAGCACCAAAAGCCACCCTTTCAGGTGATCGCAGGCTTTCTTGTCGAATGTCACTAAGCAATTAATATTCCATTTCAATATGATTGAATATTCAGATGCATCATGTTGATCCAAATGTACCTACAAACTTTGTTTAGGTATTTGATTCTTGTAGGAATTGCGCTGGTATCACAAATACTAGAGGTGATGAACGTCCACTCAGAGGTGAGTGTTGCCGCGGTAGTGGTAATTTTGCCTTCCTATAGACTCACTTGTCCTTTGGCTTCAGGGTTTCACACGGTACCAGAGCCTGAATATGATGCCATACCTTCATAAATCATTGCCATCCAAGTGGATGGATAAAATCCCAAATCAGAAAATTCAAACACGCCGTGAGGTGACGAGAAATTCCATGCCACGGACTTATATCCCACGGCTCTTATAACCTCAGAAACCGTGAGTTCAGCAGTAATTGATTTGATGGAAAGTGGCCCATAGAGGACATTCGATCGCTTATTACGGATATAACTTCCACTTTCAGCGTCTTTCGCTCCGTTGCCACAATCTGACGCACCAAATTTTTTTCCTATGACCATTTGCACGTTCTAGCTTATGTTTTGGCCTGAGGAGTTAGGCAGAGTAGCGCCGGGCGGTGAGTGTCCCTCTCCCCCTCCCCCTACAAAAGCACCTTTTGAGCGATAGCGTAGTTCAGGCTTCTACAGATACAAATGAATTAGTTTGGCGCGATACTGGAGTCAAAGGGCGTCCGGCTTCATGATAAATGTCACTTTTTTAGTGACTATACCGCACTACCTCTGCATTCAAGTTTCAAACAGATTTAGTGGAAATGTTGTTGCACCAATTCGGTGCAAGTGGCGTCAAGTTAGCGCCAACGCTGAAAGGGAAGGTAATATCCGCAATCAGGGCCTGAATAGCCTCTGCAAGCTGATTTGAGCGGAAATTTTGTTTTTGTCAACCTCGCGGCTTTTCGGGCTGTAATACCCGCATGCTGCCGATGATTCTTATCTGAGTCTCGATACATCAACTTCTAGCAAAATGTTCATCAATTCTTTTCGAAGAAAAAGGTACTCAAAAGGTCAACCATTTCATTATTGGGTGAAGGTGGCTGTAGTTCGAACATGGAGACGTAATTGGCAGTCAGGCTGTGTAAACCTCTTAGTGTAACGTGTTAGCTTACAGCACCGAGATCCATATGAAGCGAGTTATCTTAAATCTCTGCGTTAATCTACTGCCATGAGTTCTGTTTCTACACACCTCTCGTCCACGCGCATCCTTATAGTGGAGAAAACCATGTTAGAATTACTGTAACAGCAAAAGTGTGCACCCGCACAGACGGAAGGTGAACCATTGTGGACATTTCGTGGGTTCATTTTTTTAATTTGCAGATTTGAGGTTTGATAGTTTTGCGTTGTTGTTTTGCCGTTGTTTTTGTGTGGTTGATTGTGTGATCAACATCAACATCAGCAGCAAATCAAAGTTCTGTGCTATACTTGGTTTTTGCCAGTCATGTTTGAAGCTCCATAGCGCGTCGCTCACTGTTAAGTTTATGCCGAATTAGTATGCGTCAATTACTTTAAGTGAATGATTCATTTGATTCATGTCCACCGATCGTCTAACTTCGAGTGGGCTCACAGATCCTTCCTTCTTTTTGTTTCGCTTTTCTGTTATATTCATTAACTTGAACTGCTTCTTCAGAAAATACTCTACCAGGAAACTCTATATTGTACAGTTTCAGACTGCCAAGCTTATGCAAGTTTCAAAGTCGTCATAGGTAAATTCTCATCTTTGTTGTACGTGTAGAGTTCCCACTCTGAGAATCTGAACTTTATTTTTCAGTACAATAAGGCTTACAGTGAGCGGTTGTCTGTCTTGCCGCTCGTGGTCAGCTGGCTGCGACGTGGATGTTTCCAACTTGGAAGTCTTGGTAGGTGTTGTCTCGCTGTTGTTTCGAACTCCCTATCAGTTGATCACCTTCACAGAAAATATGTTGTGCTTCACTGAAAGCATCACCGTGCAGCTCAACTGTTTATGTAAGTACAGGGGTATCATTAGTACGGGACTGCATATATCTCATGCACCAGGTCGAGGATAATAACACTAATACATAACAAAGTATAGTTTGTAAATGGTGAGTATATTGTACAAGACGGTAATCAGATGCTCATACTGTGCAGCGATGTGGGTCGTACGAGGATTAGCAATGATTCTATTTCCAGTATGGCCGCATGTAAGTTTTAGTCCAATGTCGCGGTATTTATCAATGCAGTTCTATTTCGTCTTTCCAAAAAAAAGTTCTGCCTTTTACTCAAGCCACACAACCGTGCACTGCTAATTAATGAAATTTAGAGGTAGCAGACTGCTGTACAGTCAAAAACGTCGTGCTCGTCATCCTGGCAGCGACGGCAGGATGACCGAAGGAGTGCGGAATGGCGCAGATTGGTGCGCTGAAAGCTTTAGATAATGTGGCCCGCAAATAGTACTGCGTATCAGAAGTGCTCCATCATCGCGGTAAATTGCAGTTCTACTTCGTCTTTCCGAAAAAGGTTCTCCCTTTTATTCGAGGCACATAGACGTGCACTATAATGAATGAAGTTTAGAGGTGTCAGAATGCTGTACAGTCAACAACGTCGTGCTCGTCATCCTGGCAGCGACGGCAGTATGACCGAAGGAGTGCGGAACGGCGCAGATTAATGCGCTGAAAGCTTTAGATAATTTGACCCGCAAATAGTATTGCGTATCAGAAGTGCTCCATTATCGCGGTACAATGCAGTTCTACTTCGTCTTTCCGAAAAAGGTTCTCCCTTTTATTCGAGGCACATATACGTGCACTATAATGAGTGAAGTTTAGAGGTGTCAGAATGCTGTACAGTCAACAATGTCATGCTCTTCATCCTGGCAGCGACGAGTATGACCGAAGGAGTGCGGAACGGCGCAGATCAATGCGTTGAATTAGGTAATTTGGGGCGCGAATAGTATTACGTATCACAAGTATCACAAGAACAGACAGATAGACAGACAGACAAACAGAATAACAGAACAGACAAACCGACAGACAGACACACAGACAGACAGACAGATGGACGTAGCGGATTACATATATACGATGTGTTGCGTGAAATACTGTATACCCCCCAAGATCAATTGCAATCCTCTATGTACGAATATGTATATCTGTGTTTGTCTGACTGTTGCGAAATTCGTATATTACGTCGCGTAAGTATTGTGTGATGTGGAAACAGGGCATCGGTATCATGTGACCGAAAGTGATAGCATTTGTTGAAGTGATAAAATACGGTCACCATATGTTTACTATGAACAAAGTTAAAGACAACCGATTCCCTTGCTGTTGAGGTATTACAAGCAGTAACAAACGACTATGTCCATCACTCTTGGTATTCTGAACATTTTTCGTCATTAGGTGAATACTTCAGGCACTCCTCAGAGTTCACGATTCAGGCGATAACGCGATTCGCATGATCCTCGCCATTCAAACGTTTCTTCCATCGAGACGTATCTTACGCTTCACTCCTGTATCGTTCGCTCGCCTGGATTCATGCGATCCCCCTAGTCGCTCGATCGATATGTATTTTTTTCCTTCCGCACGAATCGCCCGAGTCGCGCGAATCGCAATCTCTCAACAATACCTTACCTATGCCGATATTAGTTGCAACAGCATTCGCCAGTCTGCCTGAGCTTTCGAAGTGTGTAGGTGATTGAGAAGAGAGTGATTTAGCTAGCGCTTGCTGCAGAACTACGAGATATGGGCTACATCGGTACCGATTAGTCGCATCTGTATCGTAAGTATCGGCAGTTTTATTATTGAATACCACTCGGTAATATGCGCAGTACTGTGCGTCAAGCAATCTGGTTGAAGGATGGGCGTTAATTTGCACCCAGACTAGACCATCATATGAAAGAGGAAGAGGTGGTGGTGGAGGAGAAGGTGCAAGAAGCGTTTGCTTTGGTGTTGGAGGTGAAGAAGGGGGAGGGGGCGAAGGTGATGGGCAGTTGGACGGGTGGGATCTTTGCATGGTCCTTCGTGGAAGGGTGTAGAAGAGTATATTGTGGAGCGAAGACATCTCAGAGGAGCAAACAGTACTGATTTTATGGTGAATTGAATGCTAACAAAGAGCCGAGGAACGGAAGAACTGCAGATTTATTGACGTATATTCAAAGGTTCCTGTTGTCCAGTAAACTCTTCCTTGCCCATTCGGAGACGGCTGCAAGGCTTTCTACCACAAGTTGCATAAAAATGTGCAGAATGAAAACTATGTGCAGGATGAATTCTTAACTACGCTGGGATTCGCCTTCTCATAGCTCATCTGAATTATGTCATCTTTCGTGTTCATTTCTCTATCCTGTTCCCGTGTCTTTCTTTCTTTCATTGCATGGACCACCAAATCCTTTCTTTTGATAAAGAAGGATATAGCGCATATTTATCACTCATTGCTCTGGTATTAGGTTGATTCAATATGAATCGGACCAATTGACAAAATTTTATCTTTATCGTACAACTTTTTAACGACAACTGAGAATCACTTGTAATATGATTCACCAGTTGGCGGGCGCACACTACTGTGCGCGAAACACCATGTGCGTCAGTAGGTCGGCCTGTATTGCTCTTTTTCTTGAGGACAGAGTATTTCAGTGCACACCCAGCCCACCGTGGGCGGAGCTTAAATTAGTCCATGTGTGGTCTTCACTTCTTGTCCCATACCCTACCCATACCGCATTTGTCCCCATCTCCACAGGTCGTTTTTCATGTAACGTCCAAGCTCCGCCCACCAATTTAAATGCTCCGCCCACTGTGCCCTGCATTCTTTCCTGACCTTCAGAAACTCATCCCTGACCTTGATCCATCTTCTCCCTATGTTTGGGGCACATTCGAACCCAATCAACAATTTTTGAACATTCCACGACGGCCCCGCCCATTATGGGCGGAGCTTAAATTGGTCCATGTGTGGTCTTTACTCAGTGTCCCATACCCTACCCATACCGCATTTGTCCCCATCTCCACAGGTCGTTTTTCATGTAACATCCAAGCTCCGCCCACCAATTTAAATGCTCCGCCCACTGTGCCCTGCATTCTTTCCTGACCTTCAGAAACTCATCCCTGACCTTGATCCATCTTCTCCCTATGTTTGGGGCACATTCGAACCCAATCAACAATTTTTGAACATTCCACGACGGCCCCGCCCGTTATGGGCGGAGCTTAACTTGGCCCATGTGTGGTCTTTACGCAGTGTCCCATACCCTACCCATACCGCATTTGTCCCCATCTCCACAGGTCGTTTTTCATGTAACGTCCAAGCTCCGCCCACCACTTTAAATGCCCCGCCCACTGTGCCCTGCATTCTTTCCTGACCTTCAGAAACTCATCCCTGACCTAAATCCATCTTTAGGAGCACGTTCGAACGTAATCAACATTTTCGGGCTGAAAGCCAAACATTCCAGTGCACGCCCCGCCCCCGTGGGCGGAGCTTAAATTGGTCCATGTGTGGTCTTTACTTCCTGTCCCATGCCCTACCCATACCACACTTGGCCTCATCTGCACAGGTCGTTTTTCATATGATACCTAATTTCGTGACAGACGGAGGGACAGACGCCTTAGCGCTTTATATATAGTAGGGATCTTTATCGATGACCTTTTGCTACCGGTTAGGCAGATCGCGGATGCCCTTACTCGAGATGGCCGGAGGCCGGGCCTCAAAGGAGTTCTGGGGTACTCTCTCGACGTCGTCGCGAGTTTTGAAGTCTTGGCCGTCCAGGTGGCATTGGAGGTGGGAGGAAAGGTGGAAACCCGAAGGGGGCAGGTCTGGGGAGTACGATGGGTGTGGAAGCACGAAGCAACTGTACGAGAGCAGCTCGGCTTCATTCAATCTCGCAATGTGCGGTCTCGCGTTGTCGTGCTGGAAGTACAGATGTGAGCGCCGCCGTCGCGAATTTTGGACATTTGCCTCCAATTCTCGTAACTGATGTAGACGTCGAGGGAAACTGTTAAACCTTCATCGAGGAGCTTCCAGTATTCTACGCCGTGTACGCTCCACCAAATGCGATCTCCGTCTCCAATGGAATAGTCGCCCCACGCCAACTTCGAATGCTACAAGTACATTGTACTTCTGACGGGAGCATGCTCCTTGTAGACTTCCTTCGGCGTCTTTCCATATCCGCGGGCTCTTGGCCAGATAGCGACAAAAAGCGTACGCGGATGTGGTCTCTGGGCGGCTTGAAATTTTGCGGCATGGTGGCGGTATGAAACTAGTTTGGAGTGTGTTTGACTGTGTTTTGAAGAGCTTTTTATACTCATTCCAACGGTACCTCGCGCATCCATTTTCGTCAACTCATTGCTGAGTTACGATCCCTGGAAGTCATCACTACCATTTGTCCGATTCACGTTGAATCAGCCTAATAGAAGGGCTTCAGCAGTGCCTGTATCCTTTCCTGCTGTGGAGCTAATCGAATCGTAAGGCATTTTGCTGACAATTCCACGCAGTGGATGTGACGAGGGGATTCTCAGGAACCGTCTTACTTTTACAGACAATCTTCAGCTTCTGTCAAAGGGAGCAGGGCGAGATGGGCCTGCCAGGCCTGCTCACTTCGAGACTTCCTTCGAATCTGCGAGACTTTCTACACGTATCCTGCTTTTCGTCCTTCGATACTGCAATATACAACTTCAGTATATCCTGAAATAGTGCTAGGATATGATAGAGGAAATCGACGCTCAATGCTTGCTTAGAACTGTCCATTCTGGGTACCTGACGAAGGTCATACTGGATGGTCTCCGTGAACATTCAGTTTCCTTCGCAAACTCAATGCCCTTCGTTCCCGAAGTCGAGGACGTGTCATCTATAGAAAGCACTTCTGTTAGAGGCATGAAGAATGACATCATAACGTAGCAGCGTTGCCCAAGCCGCAAAAGCTCTGTATTCCCCATGAACCAAAGGGTCAGTCCTTTAGGAGCTTCCCACGAGGGAATCATCACGGAACAAAACTTTGCTTATCCAGGCGAAACTTGGTGCCGTAGGTGCTCCAAACGATGCTGGCTGAAGGCTCCATACGGTGGAAGTAGAGATCGACGGTTTGCTCCTGCTTCTGAAAAACATTCCAGGAATATTACGCTCTGATACCTTTATCTTTTTCGTTACTCTCCGTTTTGTATACTTGGGGGATGTGAACCGTGAGCAATGTGATTTTTGACAAATAAAAGATATGCAGATGTGAATGTTATCGGCTAGCAGTACGGTTGGGGTGGAAATGTAACGTTGTGGTTAACCGAGTACATTGTATCATGGCATTGTAAGACTTGGAACAAGTCACAGTAAGTTCCGCTACTTAACAGAATATGCGAAGAAGGCAGGAAGCGGATAATGAGCGGCACCATAAAGGACACGGTCGCCGAACTTTCTTCTACGACTAATATTAGGTTGTAAGGAAAGTTCTGGCCGCCTTTGCGCGTTCACAAGATAAATTCAAATTTCAAAGCGCGTCAACATGAATCAAATTACATGCTGTGCTCCTCAGATAGACAAGAAGTTGCTCTTTCAGGATTTATGCTTCTCTTAGAATGCCACTGCGTTTTCGAATTATTAGGGAAATTTTAAAGCACTGCGAAAATGGCACTTTTTGGATGACTACACTTCAAGAGTACTTGTTCAGTCGAGTCACAGCAAAGGAAACCACAAATGTGAATACTACAAGAGGAAGGAGTGAAGCATTGGATGGAACACTTTGTCCCTGGTTTCAGAAGTGCAGAAATGAGAATAAGTTACTTGAATTTTCAATTTATCAAATCGCTTTAATTGAAACGGCAGAAAACGATGGGAGGCCATACTTACAGGGGATGTCCAAAAGTATTGGCCCTGATTAAGCAAACTTAGTTGACCACATCAAGTAGCCTCGATTTGAAAAAAAACCCCAAAAAATGGGTGCCGCACCATCCCTCGGAGCAGCCATGCGCGAGCGCATTTTCCACAAATTGTCTTCCAGGCACTGAAGTAGTTGCAGGATGGAGCCCTTACTCGTCCACCATATTCATCAAATCTAGCGCTAAATGAACCCCACTTTTCTAAACATCTGGACAGCTCCTTCTATAGCAGTGTATTCAGAAACAATAGTGATTTGAGGTCGACTTTTTTTTTTGCTTTCGCGCAAAATGAATCGCCAGCCCTTCATCAAAATGAGATATGCAAGTATGCAAAATGTTGCCAACACTGTAGGGAATCGAATGGTGCTCGCAGCTCAAGAAAAGATGGAGACTGAGCCGAGTTATGATCTCCCAAAGGTGAAATTGCAAACCGGCCAAAACTTTCCTTACGACCTAATAAAACTGACGACGCCAAGGCATTTGCGACCACGTTTGAATGCAGTTTCATGCCCTTTGCTTACATAACAACTTGTGCACATAAGTTATCCCTAGTAATTCTGTGACAAGCGAATCAACCTATCACTTTCGTATTCGATGCTCCGTTCTCTGCAAAGCTCTTTTTTTTTTTTGAAGATTGGGTGGCAAAAAGAATAATAGAATCTGCTTCCTCAGTGATTTTCATGGCAGCTAATTGAGTTTGAGGAAAGATATGGTATCCAGCCGATTTCAGAACTTCGGAGGAACTCGTGGTCTTCATTCACTGCGTATTGAGCACATACCATACATTCCAAATATCTCGGTGTCATTTGAAATAGGAGATGTAGGAAAAAATCATGCAATTGCTAAGGAGAAAAGATGGTTCAACGTTAATTGGCGGAGACGTCTGCATTGATAGATGATTCTTAAATTCTTCGATTTCATCGGCCATCTTCGAACCTGAAAATTAATTTTGCTTTCCGTAGCTTGTTGCCGAATCTCAAACATCAGCAATAAATATTCTGAAACGGGCTAACTTGTTATCTTGCCCATCAGCAATTGCCTCCCCTTCAGCTGTAAAAGTTGTAATATGTTGGCGGCGAAATACATCTTTCGCTAAATTCTGCGATCCCAAATAGTGCGTTGGCTCATGAGTAATGTCGGTTTCTACTAACTTCAATAATACTACAGTGCGCTGCATCCAGGGTCAAGCCTCCGTTGAGGAATCCTCAACAGGGGGTCGTATTTGGTCCGCTAGGAGCGGGGGTGGTCGTAATTGTTGAGGTAGGCAGTGATCAGCAGAATTTCTCAGGCTCAGGGTCTAAAGTGTAAGGGGAGAAGTGATTAAATTGACTAAATGGGTTCGAACCCAAAACTAGTTTAACTTAATCATCATGCAAACCTCATGCATGGCGCACCGCACAGAAAAGTCGACCGACGCTTCTCGCCTTCCCACTAGGCCTCCGAGATCGAAGGATGCATATTGGAAAAATTTCAGTAACAATGAATCGATTTTTGGGAAGATTCGTGGGAAGATCTCGCAAATTCGACGAAAAAAGCTTTCCTCAACTGGCTTTTTTGAATTTTTCTTGCTTCGTTTTGAAGATATGGCATACACGTAGTCTTCCGGAAGCGACAACATGGTAGACCCCGCCTCACCAAAACGAACTCATATGGTCAAGCTTGAAGGAAGTTATGGCCATTTCCGTGAAACACTTCGAAATTTTCCTCAATTAATCCTCAACTGGAAACCCATATCGAGAACTACGCAACCATTAAGGAAAACAAGCAGCCAATAGATAGGTCTAAGGGAGTTATTAGGAAACAGTTCACAGTTGTTCGAAAGATGGGCTCTAGGTAAAGTTTAGAGTATTTTAGAAATGTTGGAATTTAGTATGGGGAAGATACCGCGCTCCATCGTGATCGCCGCGTCGCACGTCGCCTGGAACCAAATTAGAAGCGGATGATGTGAAAGCCGACGATGAGAAAGATGAGGATACGTTCTACTCGGACGTTCACACGTCCGACGTCCCACGTTGTTAACCCCTTAAGAAACGTTATCTGTGCTGCGGCACGACTGGATATTGGTCACTTGCGAATGAGATAGTGTTTGCGTTATCGCTCTGTGCCTTGTTCCGTCTCGTCAAAAGGGGTGCTATTTCATACGTGGATAACCAATGCAAAATCTTCTTTCGTTGAAGTTTTGTACAGCTTCTCACATATTAGGCCACTTTATTCTAACATGTATTTGGTCGTAGTTTACTTTTTCTTTTATTCTCTTTTTTCATGAAGTTTTTTTTTGCATCGTCAAATGTGCATAACATGTATCCATCCTATGGAGCTTTTTCTTTTGTGCTGGACCCTGTTATTTTTCATAAATTAGGGTAAATCAAAGTGTGGGGAAGGGCGCAAAATTCTCCGACGTCGGTACCTTTCCTTCCCCATGCTTAGGCTAAAGCAGATGAGAATGAGATGCTTTTTCATGTAAGAGGAGGGGATATGAATTTTAGCCTAAGCCTAGGGAGGGAAGGAGCTCAAACGTTGGTGAAAAGTTACGTTGCTGTTCCCCCCCCCCCCCCCCTCCCAACTTTAATTGTCTGGTGAATCCTTTAATTAATCTATATTTTTAAGGCCTAGAAATGGAATACCAGGGGCAAAAATCTGTTCATTCGACGTTTCCTCTTTACCTACCAACGATTCCAGAAATGCACCTACCGCTCCATGTCGAATCATGTGAAAGGAATAGCACACCAGTGTTTAATTTATTGTTTATGGTTGAAGTGGTCAAGTAAAACTGCTCAATAAATAATAGTTATAAGCGAGGAAGTAGGTGCCTCCTGGGGACTTCGTCACAGTCTCAAAATATTGAGCAGCTGGGTTCAAAAAACAAATAATCTGGTGTTGTAGAGCAGAAAATTTCATTGAATACTTGAACAATAACAGACGTAAAAGGGGGATCGTATTGAGGCCCTTTTTTTTGGGGGAGGGGGGTCGTATTTTTCGAAAATTTTCTTCATCTGGACGCTTGACCCTAGCTGCATAATGATACAGCCATCTATGAATAGTACTTAAAAGTTATTTGCAGAGTGATCCGTAAAAGCTTTCCAAGTAAAACGTTGTAGCCATTGTGGTCGTGCATTCGATCACAAACATCAAACCAGCTAGAGAGCACTGAAATCCTTATTTCATTTGTTCCGAAGATGCCGCTTTTCCCTTTCTGCAAAATGATACAGCCACATTGCGTTTTCTCGTTCCTTTTGCCCTCCACTTGCATAAGCTGTATTTTTGCTGCACTACCGTCACTTTCTGGTGAAGACAGGAGGAAAGCTGCCATCTGATTTAGAGAAATACTTATTGCCTCAAAATGAGGCCTGGAAATGTCAGAATGTCAGATCGTGCAAAAGGGGCGATGGCTTCGTGCAGTCTTTCAAAAACTTCAAAGAGCATGCTCCGAGCACTAGCAGAGTATGACAGCAGAAGGAGTACTAAACATTTTGTTACGCTTTCCGATAGAAACTGGTGATGCATTTCAGAACAGAAGTAAAGTTTCACTGGGTTATGCTCAGAAGCAAGGTCTTTGCTGGAACATAATGTGTCATCGAATATGCTCATAGGATCTAAAAAAAACTAATTTTAGGCGAGATGTTAGAAAGGAGTTGCTCCGAGCTTTCGAACATCCGAAAACCAGACCGATTCCACCAGGAGATGGATGGGAGCAGATCGGATCAAGGTGCCTGATACGTCCTAGAGTTTGCACACCTTTCTCTCATTGTTTTTCTTCAGGGTTTTCTTTTTGATGGAAAAAAGTCCGTGACGGCCGAGAGGAGTACTGGTACCATCGCATTAGGGACAGACTTCAGTTTTTGGAAATAGTTTTAAAGGAGGGATGTGGACCCAAATAATCCTTCGAGTTTTGTGTTCCATTCTCGAAAAGGCGATCCATCCGACTATCGAAGTCGCACAGAGTTAGTTCTTTCACACTGACTTCAGTAAGACCACGGAGAGCCTCCGTCGAGAGCCTAAGATAGAGATGGAAGACCGATTTGTGCATTATATAAGGGCTTTCGATTCTCTACACAGCATTTTAAAACGGCATTTCCTGGCAAGATGATTGTACGGAAAAAAAAACCGACACTACTCATGACTCAGCTACAATAGAAATAGAGTGCCGTACCCACACATAAATGTGACATATATGAACAAAAGAACTCACTTCATGTAGGTACAATTTGGTTGAGGAAACTCTTGGGAAACATGGAAAACCGTAAACTAGGGAGTCTATGTTCACATCTATGTGCTCGCCTTACGCACAGCGCTACGGACATTACACCGTGCAACTATGCCATGCAAATCTCAGCGATATCGGATTCAATTACTGTTTTCCTGTACGAGCGGGATCCAAAGATTTTGTCAAGGCACCATGTTGGGTCACCTCAACACGGTGAAATTCGTTATCACTTCAACCCCGTTCGGAACTTTGCCACGATCTATCCATATTTAAGGCAGTGTTTGGGGAAATTCGGCAGAAAAGTAAAAGAAGTAGTGAATGTGAAAGTGGAGATGCCTGGTAGCAGGATAGTGAAGAAAAAACGGATGGAAATGGCCAAAAAAACCCGAGAAAAGGGACCCCTCCCCACCGTTGATCCTCAATGTGGAGCATTACCGTGAAGAGGCGAATGGTCCGCACGAGTGTTCCATTGGCGTGTTGCATGTCATAAACACGAAGAGATGTTCGAGAATGAGTAAGAATCCCTTTTCTGGAGTGCGCTTCAAGCCAAAACTGAGAAAGCGGGCCGCGATACCTTCTATTCCCACCCCAGCCAATCACTCGCTAGGAGGCGGACCGAGCACAATAAGGCGGCTCAAGCAGAAAAGGCCGCCTCTGCCACAGCTCGGGGGCCCGCCCTTCGTGGGGGATTCCGCCGCAAATAGGCTCCCGTGGTTTTCGAGTGAATGACTCCTCTTAGGGATTCTCATCACCCACATTACCCCTAAAACTTTCTTTAAATAGTCAAAGGAATTCTTATTATGTGGTACCCTTGGATATCTTACTTTCTGCATTTCTCCAAGGCCATTCGTTTCTGAGGACCAGGAAGGACCACTGACTCCGAAAATCAGGTGTTCGACGTGAAAGATGACAATGCTCACCATAGCATTGTACGAGCAATAAGTCGTTAGCACTTGCAAGAGCGAAAGTGAAAGTCTCTGGTAAACTTCAAATGAGAGACGCGCAACGCAAACTGGCACTGTTGTTTTATGCATATGCCCAAGAACTTCTGAAGTGAGTCGTTCAAATGAGAACCGCAGGTCCAAGAGGACTTTATGTGCTTCAGCTCCCAGTGAACGCTCCCCTATAATTCGGAGAAGGCACTGCTTTTAACATGCTCTGCCTTTCCTAATCCGGTCCGCGCCTTGGGCCAACTTTCCCGAATAATGGCTTAAATGTGGAGTAATAAGTTAGTGCTTGACATGACGGCTTTTGTGCTGAGAGTGTCCACTGTTTAGTTTCAAAGACTGGAGTGAAGGAATTCAACCATCTACCTCTACCACTGCCTTCGAAGGCACCTGGAGGGTGGGAAAAGGAAACTGTTTTTGAAAACACTGTTCTCCGTAAACGAATATTAAAGCTAACAAGAGAAGGACCCGAGGTTGAACTGGTCATTCGGAATGGGATACATATGGTCCGACGTATTTTCGGACGCTGATCTCAAACCTGCATTCCAAATTTGCAGAGTGATCCTCTGAGTGGATATGGAGGTTTTTGAAAAAAAAAACAGTGCTATTGTATGGCACGTCTGGAAACCCGCAGCACACGGCCAAACGTCCTGGCGCAAAACAGGTACGATTTCCGTGTTCAGGGGTCCAAACCACCCTATAGAAACTATTAGGTAGGCCAAGAATTTTTCTGAAATTTGGACAAATTCTCGGTAGACTACGAACTTTTCCGAAATTAGGCAAAGTTCTCGATTTGGCTGAAAACATGTCCTATCGGGTAGTTGGACCCCTGAACACGAGAATCGCACTGGTTTTGCGCGAGAACGTCTGGCTCGCGTGCTACGGGCTTCCAACCTACCATATAATAGCATTGTTTTTCAGAAACCCTTCATAATTCCGCTCAGAAAGTCGCTCTGCAAATTTGGAGTGCATGTTCGCGATCAGCGTCCGAATATACGTCGGACTATTTGCATCCCATTCCGAATGGCCTGTTCGACCTCGGCTAATTCCTTCGTAGGAAGAGAACGCATTTGTGCAGCGAAAGTCGCATTGAAAAACGCGCCCTTTGTGCGTTATTGCAATTTTATCGAGCCTCACCTCGAGCTCCAGCTTTATACGTGCCGACGACACTGTTATTTGATATCACTGGAGGCGAATTCGATTTCATTCATGAGGTTGTTAATCAGAAGAAACAGAAAACTCAACAGGTAAGAACAATAAAAGGGCGATCGAGGAAAAGAGTAAGACAAATGTGTTTATAATAAAAATCCAAGAATTCACACTCGACGTCATGACCGGGCGTCGTGTGTGCAACTGCGGCAACCGAACAATTTACGAAAGGTACTGTAGGGAACTTTGTCCCCTCCTGTGTCTTCGATTGAGAGTCCCAGACACCGCGAGTTGGTTAAGATGGATTTTCGCTGAAACTTTGTCTATAGCTGCTGATCATGAAAATGACATCCGTTTTTGACTATGGTGCCGATATGGTGCAATTGCACCGATTTTATGTAGCAACATTTCTCACCGATTTAGTTTGAAATGCCATTTAGGAGTCTCTCAAGATGTTGATCACAAATATGACCCTGATATGCAGCGCGCAAGCATCTGGGTCAAAATGGTGCCAGTTTGTTCATTTGTTCTGCAGTGGTGCTAATTTAGCAGAGAAACATCATTTTCTGCGGTGCATTTTAACTGATTGAATCCTGCAATCATCAATCTGCACATTCAAGAGTATATTTTCGTCTACGCCTATCGGAGAAAGGAAGGTGCTCCTGCTTCAGGTTTGAGCAAAAATCACGGAAGCAGTGTGATGCCTCACTATACTAGCACCTCTACAGCGGCTCTGAGCGACTCTAGCGAATCGAACAGACGCCCTCGTGGTCAGCATTCAAATCAATCTTTATAGGCCAAGTTAACAGCGATTTCGGTTGAAAAAGTTGTTGCACCAGTTTGTGTGTATCTGCGTCCAAATGGCGCCGATGTCAAAAACAGTTGCTGTATTCAGTTCCTTTATTCTACGTTTCAGCCAATACTATTTTTTGATCTGGTCGTGGTGTTTCGGATAGCGATTGTTTAACAGTGCCGAGCAGTTTACTCAACTGCCAGGAGCATAAGATTACTGTATATCTAAGGCTAAGCCTAATATCAAATGCATGTACAAAACCTACCTTGGTGGGCCAGCCACGACTTCACCAAATGCCGAGGCATGAAAAACAATGCCTTTACCTCCCGTCCTGTAAAACATGATGAGAAGCGAAACATTAGAAGAAATCGTATTCTACAAAGAAAGTAAGGAATGAGTGACTGACTGGTCAACTTTACTCACTACCGCTCCACCGGCTCCAGTTTGTGTTTGAGAGAGTTCGCCTTTCGTCCTGTAAGAATGAAAAGGAATTCGAAATATTGGAGGAAATTCTGCTCTTCAAGTAAAGGAATTGAGAATGAGTGACTGACTGGTCAACTTTACTCACTACCGCTCCACCGGCTTCATTTTGTGTTTGAGAGAGTTCGCCTTTCGTCCTGTAAGAATGAAAAGGAATTCGAAATATTGGAGGAAATTCTGCTCTTCAAGTAAAGGAATTGAGAATGAGTGACTGACTGGTCAACTTTACTCACTACCGCTCCACCGGCTTCATTTTGTGTTCGAGAGAGTTTACCTCCCGTCCTGTAAGGATGTAAACAGATCCGAAGTATTAGGGGAAATTGTATTCTTGAAGAAAGAAGGCTGCCCTACCAATTCTCCGGAAAATGTTCTAAATAACTCACTGAGGGAACTTTTGTGCACCACCGAAGCCTCCGCTTCCAAAATAGCTTCTTTGACTGAAAGAAATTCGCTCTGGATTTTAATTTTCCAATAACCTTCGGCTATGTCTATTCAAAGCGGTTCAAACGCAAATACGTAAGTAACATCTTGCCCCGGAGCCTCTTATTGGTTCAGGTATGTAGGGGAATAAGAACTGAAAGTTCCATTTCAAAGAACTTCAAAAAATTTTACAAAGATGTTCAAAAGATGGTTCACAAAACGTAGGATTGGTGATTTCAACGAGTATCAAAACAAAGCAAGTTGGTGTAAGCTACTAGGAAGTATGGAGAATAGGGTGTATCACTAGTTTTATGCTCTTTCGGCTATGTAATCAATGGGTATGTGGCGACTGGTCGAGTTTTCTCGTGGCCTCCCGCGGTGGGCGGTGGGCGAGTGCGAGTTGTTTGTTGCCCTGTCTCTCTAAACAGCAGCAACCACAACACGGGCGAGATTCCAAAGCTTCCAAGCTGCAATATTTGAGGGTCTCTCACGGTACCAGCCCATTGCATCCTGCGTGAAATTTCAAACGACTGCGGCAAGTCGCAGTGACGGCACCGCTAGTGCGATACCGCGAGCTGAAAATCAGACCAGTCGCTACTGCCTGGCAATCGACCAGCAGTCGCAAATTTCCTGTCTTTTATAAGGTGCTTGTTGTTTTTTTTTTTTCAACACGATTCTTTCTTGAAAACAGTCTTAATCTACCATTGGATTGAAATATAAGTTTCCGTCCTTTCTGTGTTACACGACGTTCTCTTCAATTTAGGCAAAGCTAATATATGTGTTCGATAGAGCTTTCTCTGCTCAAAAACATCGCTACCTGATTTTCGATTCCTCTGTTTGCTTAATTTTTATTAGGTTTAGAAATGACGTAATATCGAGGTAACAATTCGCACTCGCGGGATTTCCTTTTGCTTGTCTGCCATTGAGATCGAAAATGAACTCGCATGTTTTCGACTGTCGACTTTCAAGATCTGCGTGATGGTACTGTCTCATTGAAGTTGCTCAACTGTCTACTATTTTCAAGGCTGACATATGCAGTACTCAGCAATAATGTGCACCTTCGGTATGTTCTCTTCCGCGCCTACCATCGAGATTGAAAAACATATCGATAAAGCTTTTTCTGATCTGCAGAAAAGTTCTACCATTTTTTGATTCCTCCAACGGCTTATTATTTCAGAAGCCTGGGAATGGGGAACTTAGCCGTCCTTTTCCGCCTGAAATTGCGTATGATGCACACATTTATTAAACAGGAAAACACTCAAGATTGATCGACGATGTCTTTTCCTTAATTTGATTTCAGCTGACCTAGGAATGTTAGTTTTTTTGGATCCCGACGAGCTGAAAGTGCACATTTCTGCCTACAAATTACTCCATTTCCATATCTCGAAAACAAAGTCGATCAAAGTCAAAAGCAAATGAAATCGTTTCGTAGAGTTGGAAAACTTTATCGAAAACATATGCTATAAGTTTTTTCAGCCTCGATGGCAGACGAAGAAGAGGAAATGTCTTGAGTGCGAATTTTTACCTTCATCTTACTTCATTTCTAAACCTCATAAATATTAAGCGATCAATGATATCGAAAAGCAATTATCATTATCTGTAGAGCAGAAATCATTTTGCAGAGGACTGTATGCATGGGCATGTTTCTCCGTTGTGTATATTTGACCCGGAAATTCATATCTCGCGTCATAGAGAAGGTGGGATTCTGAATTTCCTATATGTTATAGGGGATGGAAAGGAGACACTGCGATGGTAGGTCGAAAGTTACAGTATCTGATAAGGAGCGCTATATGGCAGATGTCACAAAAATGGCAGATATCCGCTTTGCCCTCGCCGCTGATCCTGGAAAGCTGACATTCATATCAAGCTAACACACTCATTAGCACGGCGGGACGTAGACGTTACAGTGGGTAATCCATGCTGATAACGTTTGGAAAGATCAGATAAGGAGCATCGGGAGGTAGATTTCGTTTTTCCGAGTCCCAAGTCCATTTCGCTTTTCCGCCTTACAGTTTGCTTTTCACATTCACACGTATTGCAGGGTATAGGGGCCCTAATGATGACGGATCGAATCTGAACACGACTAATTAGCGCTGATCAGAGCCATTAGCAAATGAATGGGATTGGATCCGCTACACCTCTAAGTATCACTATATGACCGTTATACTTGCAGCGTCTGATACTTAGTGCATGGGTGATCACGTCTTCTTTATGTTCTGCATGGGTGATCACATTTTCTTTATGTTCCGATATCATTTGACAACGTATAGACCGCAAAAATTGCTCAGCATTCCAAATGAGGTGCACGTCTTGATGCTGCGATCTTCACGGATGATCAGAATACGAGCTAGATTTACTATAGCGAGGCAGGCAAAAGGTTCATTCTCTCATGCGGTGAGCATTACCCTGAGTATCGGCAACTATATAATTCCAAAAAGTGCTGCATGTTCACAAAAAATTATAAGCGCGGATAACTGGCATATGGATCCCAATATGTAGGAATTAGATGCTAGGAATTAGAGTGTGAATCAGTCCTGAGTTATTTCCACTGATCGTTGATATCATTGTAACAAGGAGTATCGACCGCTAAATAATCTAAACCTCTGGAAAGTGGCGGACTTTTTCAGCTGTGCGATATGCAGTAGTAGATGATAAGATTATCGACACCCAAAAGCTCAACCACTAGATGCTCACAAGGGAAGGATGGTAAGTCGAAGCGGACGTTTGAAATGGGGTTTATACCAATGAGGGCTCGGGATGCCATTCACCAATCTGCATTCCATATCTGCTGTCCGTCTCTGGGAGCAGAGTTACAAGCGTTGAACGAGAAGAAACTCACAAGGGAAGAACCCCAGGTCGAAGTGGCCATTCAGAATGGGATACATATGGTCCGACGTATTTTCGGACGCTAACCTCGAATCTGTATTGAATTAGCTGAACTATTTTCTGAGCGGAGCTATGGAGGTTTTTTGAAAAAGCAGTGCTATTATATGGTAGGTTTGAAAGCCTATAGCACGCGAGCCAGACGTTCTTGCGCAAATCCAGGGATTTTCGTGTTCAGAGAGTCAAATTACCCCAATGGACAAGTTTTTAGCCAATTCGAGGATTTGACCAAATCTCGGAAAAATTAATTCCCGGGCTATTGGGTGGCAGCACATTGAACAAAGGAGAAGTCGTTGACCCTTGCCTAGGAAGTGCTCCTATTTGACGCTTTTTTCGTACTTTAGTGCGATGGGCAAAAAATAAAAGGTATGTGAAGGCTATCTTGTTCGGGTTGCAGGGTTTTCTGTAGAAGAAAATTCAAAAATTACCACTTCACCCCTTGGTCACCCCTAATTTTCCGAAGTTGGACCAAAAACTGGATTTGGCTGAAAATTTGCACAGAGGGGTAATTCCACCCCCTGTGCGCGAATATCATAATCTTTTTACGCAACAACGCCTAATTCGTGTGGTACGGGATTCCTTCGACTTGGTATCCTTCCCTTGTGAGTTATGTTAATAGTCGGCAGAGTAAATGATGGGTACAATAGGTACCAGTACAAGGAAACGTCCAGAAGTGAAAAAAGCACTTACTGACAAGGAAATACAAAATGCAAAGAAACCCGCACCGGCGGGGAGCAAACCCATGACCCCTGGCCTGCAATCCGCAACACTACCTTGCGCCACGGAGGCCGCTGCTTGTAGCTGCAACGGCCGTGCTGATGACATAGTGCCTCGCAAATTGTAACTCTGCTCCCAGAGACGGACAGCAGATATAGAATGCAGACTGGTGAATGGCATCCCGAGCCCTATCATTGGTATAAATCCCATTCCAAACGGCCACTTCGACTTACCATCCTTCCCTTGTCAGCAAGTGAATATACTTTATATTGCGATATCAGTAGCAACAGGATATTTCTACTGCTGAACTACGTGGAATTCCAAATAATGATACACGTTTGTGGAGATACCACTTGTGCTAGTAGCGCCTGTACTGCACTTCTCATAGTGTGGAACTGTATAAACTTCTTCGATATCGGTTGATCAATGTCAGCTATTTCTTCGTTACATAGTTTTGCTGTAATATTCGCACAGTTTACAAGTTTACAAGTTTATTACGTAATCAATAATATTCGAATGCCGTATCATGGCCTGGTTGAATTCGTCATTTGTCATGCTCCACCAATTCTGCTCGATCTTCTTTGATAAATCATTGCACCATTTAGTATAGAACTTCCTCGTCTCGTTGATCCGCGTAATTATAGGGGATCCACGTCGTTATCTTCCGTGTCCATTCGCTTTCGTCGATTTCTCTTATCTTTTTAGCCCATAGAATTTTCTTCTTGGGAGCTTCAGTGGTTCAGTCGTTCAGTCTTGTGAATGATCTTATTCTTTCACCGTTCCATCGGTCCAACACTGTCAATCCCAGCATTCTTCCCTCCCTCTTCCTTTGGGTCGCAGCTAATATTCTGATGTCGGATGATCGCAGCGACCAGTCTCCGCCCGGTAAAGCAGTGTTGGTGTTGCACATATGTCGAAGGCTCGTTTCTTCAGTGGGAGGAGCACTACACGGTAGCTCTCTCTTCCTTTGGATCGCAGCTAACATTCTGATGTCGGATGATCGCAGCGACCAGTCTCCGCCCGGTAAAGCACTGTTGGTGTTGCACATATGTCGGAGGCTCGTTTCTTCAGTGGGAGGAGCACTACACGGTAGCTCATGTAAAGGGCGTGATCGGCAGAACGGAACTATTCTCAATCGATACAGATTGTGTAGCACGGTATTTGACAACTCGAAAACAGTGTTGTCTTTTCTGGATTAAGCTGGAGTCCAAATTTGGTGCATGCGTCTATCAGGAGCTGCAGCATCTTTTTCAATATGGAACGTGAAGCCAACAGGACAACGTTATCTGCATACTCAAGGCTGGAGAGCAACCTGCCGTCGATTTAGTCTGCAAGTTCCCCAACTCACAGAGCCGAGAATAATCTGCAGGGTGGCGCTGAAGAGTTTCTTCCCTGCTTGATGCCCTTCTGAATCGTGACCGGAACTGGTGGAGACTTGACAGAACAGACGTGGAAGCGTACCCGTATAGTCTCTACATAGACAGGAAAACTACTATATTCAGCACTCTTTTCTGCAATTTGATCAAGGACGTGGATATTGTTCAGGGTGGAATGGTTTCTCTAGAATACAACCTTGCTTGGATTCTCCGTCTCTTCCAGGCACCTCTCTATGTGATTCAAAATGACTCTGGTGATTGCTGGGAACTCCTGATATCAGAGATATGGGTCGGTAGTTGTTAACGTGTTGGGGTCGCCTTTTAGATAAACAGCTTCACATGTGCGGTCGTCAACCTTCAGAGATGTGGTCGCCTCTTTTGATGCTGTTTAGTAAAGGAGTAAGCAAAGGAGCAATTGTGGAGTCTGCGAGGGCTAATTGTTCTGCTGTGATTCGATCCGGTCTCGGTGATCTCCCAAGACGGAGTTGAGAAGGGACATGTTCCGATTCACCATTACCAAATGGAGGGTATATTTCGAAAAAAGGTGAGATGGACGAAGGAAAATCCGTAGATGGCCTGTATAATTCGTTGTAGTACACAGCTATTGCATCTTCCGTTGCACGTTGCGAATACTCTCCTATTTCGCTGTCCTTTAACATAAGGCGCCTAATCTGTGATTTCCTTTCCTTCGTGCAGCAGTTATGCCTCTCCCTTTCCCAATCGCTCTTTGCACAATGGTGGTCCTTCGTTCACGAGTATCCTCGAGTAGGCTGATCCTGGCTGCTTTGCACGTAATGGAATATTCGACGGGACTTGCTGGAGAAGTGCTATTACTCCAAGCAGTCTTAGGAGGAACTCTTGGAGGATCCTCGCGAGCTGATAAGCAGAGTTGGAAAAAGAGCAATTCGAGCCTTATATAATCCGCAGTCGAGCTGACGACAGGATGAGGAGGGGCGACGTGTTTGAGCTGTACTACGTCGAACGTTTTGTCCAACAATTATTTGCATGCGAACCATGCGATGATCAAAGTCAAACTAGAAATTATTTACGATTCCGCAGTCCAAGACGATTGTAGATGGAGAAATGCAGATGAAGTCTATCTAATTGCGCACCATTCCATTAGGTCCTCGCCAAGTCCAGAGGCGGCCTTTTCTCTTGCGGAAAAGAAGTGTTCCACGCAACAAATTCTAATCTGGTCAGCATTTTGTGAGAAGGCGGCCACGCTCGTTCGGTGCGCTGGAGTATACTTTTCGATGACATTCTGGTTACGCAGTTCGCGTCCAACCTTAGCGTTCATGTCTCCGAGGAAAGTAGATGTGCTCCCTTTTGGGGCTTCCCTGCATCTGTGTTCCACCTCTTCTTGAAGGTCTTCGCACTCATCAAAGCTACACTTGGAAGATGCCGGGGCATAGCAGAGCACAATAAAAACTTTGAGCAGGTCACTTATCGGCATAAAACACAGTTCCCGCACTAGTGACTGACTTAGGATAAGTGCCACACCACGATTAGCATCGTCGGTACCGGAATGGAACAGAACCGTACCTGATGGTAAGTTGTAGCTTCCTTCCCCTAATATTCTTGCTTCTGTTACTCCAAGTATCGCACCTGATGTTGTCCAAACATTCTCCAATTCGATTCGGCGGGTCGTTGATGAGAGATATCGAGAATTGATCGCTCAATTGACAAGGCGTTCTCCTGTAGTGGCCATGAAGGTGGGCAATAGCCCGTCGTGGAGCCCAGAGACTTCTGACAGACGACGCTGGGCTTGGTATGGGGAGAACGATTCGAGGGATGAAGGAAGCGGACCAGCCGCTACGGCGTAACACCAGTATGCCATCATCGGAATATCCGCACAGTACACCTGGTAACTTTTATTCGGCAAAAAAATGTGTAACGGCAGGTAAAGTTGCTTCCACAGTCATAGTTCCGAAATCAATCTCAGAATAAATCCGCCCAGAGCAACCGAGCCTTCCATCCTCTAGCTCGTTGGATCAAATGGTAGACTTGTTTAGAAACATAAAAGATCTCACATAAGCCTAGGCTGCCCCGTGCAAGTCACTGTAGTACAAAACCGAATGCTTTTACATGTCACGCAGTTTTACATGGAATTACAATCCGTATCGCGTTGTTCGAAGTGAGTTGTCTTCCGCTTCGTTCGAATTCACATGAAGCGGTAATACCACGACTGTCACTCTACTCTTAGCTTGAGTGTCTACTTGCCTTTCAAAACTATGCTGACTTGCAATGCAAGCAGTGGTCGGAGGCCCCTTTGGAGAGTTTCCATTCATCCCAATTTTATCTTCAAAAAATAAGGAGAAATTGCCTACTCACTCTTCATTCCAAGTTGTGAACACTTTGTTGACCTACTTGGAAGTCTCAATCTCAATGGCATCCTACAGCTGACATCTGCACCTCTCATCGAGGAGCTTCGTTTATTTAGCAATTAGTTTTGTGTAAAACACCCTAAATCTTGGCTTCAATTATTTGCTCATTGTTACGAGTATGTCTATCACACCACTTCGAAAGTCCCGCATGTCCGCTACAATACAGCTGCGTCTCTTTGCTTCTAGGTGTTTTGTGTAGGTGGGCAAAATCAACAGAAACTTAGTCCTGGCCCAAATTCTGATAGCACTACGGAAATCAAGCAACTAAGTGGTACAGAGTTAGTTCTTTCACCTTGGCTTCAGTAAGACCACGGAGATCGACCGTTGAGAGCCTAGGATAAACATGGAAGACCGATCTGTGCATTATATAAGAGCTTTTGATTCTCTACACAGCATTTAAAACGGCATTTCCTGGCAAGATAATTGTACGAAAAAAACCGACACGACTCATGACTCAGTTACGGTAGAAATAGAGTGCCGTACCCATATATAAATATGGACAAAAGAACTCACTTTATGTTGGTATACGTAGAAGGGACTACTGTTTGAGCTATTACTCTTCGTTCGGGAGGCCTGCAAATCATTATTGCAACAACTCGTAATTTCACATGCCGATAATTACACGTGACAAGGTTAATAGAGAATAGCAAAATCCCACTGTGATTATCGTTTTTTAGATTAGAGTTGGGAAAACGCTCAAGCATCTGACCATATAAGTGAAAACAGCTTTACAGCGTACTGTTATCAATTCAGCTGTGAGATGACATGCAATTACTTGTCCGCGTAGAGAGCTGAGACAATTTGGTTGAGGAAATTCTTGGGAAACATGGTAAACCGTAAACTAGGGAGTCTATATTCACATCTATGTGCTCGCCTTACGCACAGCGCTACGGACATTACACCGTGCAACTATGCCATGCAAATCCCAACGATATCGATTCGATTGACTATTAAGTTAGCAAAATGCTGCGCGTGCGTAGCTGCTTTCGCCATGCCAAATATTGGAACTGAAATGAAAGATGACTGTTGTGGGGTGGAACACCGCTCGAACGACGTCCTTTGGTCAACATATCGTGGAAGTTTTAGTGCGCAAGGGAAAATCGTGTGCTAGCGACACGATGATAGTGATAGCAACATCTTCCTTTTTAACAGCATTCTTCCCTACGAAGAGGATACCAACACACTTTACAACATTACTGCTTTCCTGTACGAGCAGGATCCAGAGATTTTGTCAAGGCACCATGATGGGTCAACTCAACACGGTGAAATTCGCTATTGCTTCCACCCCGTTCGCAACTTTGCCACGATCCATACATATAAGATAGTCGAAGGAATTCATATTATGTGGTGTCCTCGAACATCTTACTTTCTGCATTTCCCAAGGCCATTCGTTTCTGAGAACCAGGAAGGACCACTGACTCCGAAAATCAGGGAGAGGTGTTCGACATGAAGGATGACAATGCTCACCATAGCATTGTACGAGCAATAAGTCGTTAGCACTTTTAAGAGCGAAAGCGAAGGTCTCTAGAAAACTTCGAGAGACGCACGACGTAAATTGGCTCTATTGTTTTATGCAGACGCGAAAGAACTTCTGAGGTGAGCCGTTTAAATGAGAACCGCAAGTCTAAGACGACTTTGTGTGCTTCAGCTCCGAGTGAACGCTACCCTATTATTCGAAGAAGGCACTGCTTTTCACATGCTCTGCCTTTCCTAATCCGGTCTGCGCCTTGGGCCAACTTTCCCGAATAATGGCTTAAATGTAGAGTAATAAGTATCATAGCGGATATACTTATCCCGTTGCATCACTGCGGTATCGATCAAATTCACGTAGTGCTTGACATGACGGCTTTTGTGCTGAGAGTGTCCACTGTTTAGTTTCAAAGACTGGAGTGAAGGAATTCAACCTATCTACCTCTACCACTGCCTTCGAAGGCACCTGGAGGGTGGAAAAAGGAAACTGTTTTTGAAAACACTGTTCTCTGTGAAGGAACATTCAAGCTAACAAGAGAAGGACCCGAGGCTGAACTGGTCATTCGGAATGGGATACATATGGTCCGACGTATTTTCGGACGCTGATCTCAAACCTGCATTCCGGATTTGCAGAATGATCCTCTGAAGGAGTTATGAAGGTTTTTGAAAAAAAAAACAATGCTATTCTATGGTAGGTTTGGAAACCCGCAGCACACGAGCCAAACGTTCTGGCGCAAAACAGGTACGATTTCCGTGTTCAGGGGTCCAAACCACCCTATAGAACTTATTAGATAGGCCAAGATATTTCTGAAATTTGGATAAATTCTCGGTAGGCCACGAATTTTTCCGAAATTTGGCAAAATTCTCGATTTGGCTGAAAACATGTCCTATCGGGTAGTTGGACCCATGAACACGAGAATCGCACTGGTTTTGCGCGAGAACGTCTGGCTCGCGTGCTACGGGCTTCCAACCTACTATATAATAGCATTGTTTTTCAAAAACCCTCCATAATTCCGCTCAGAAAGTCGCTCTGCAAATTTGGAGTGCAGGTTCACGATCAGCGTCCGAATATACGTCGGACCATTTGCATCCCATTCCGAATGGCCTGTTCGACCTCGGCTAATTCCTTCGTAAGAAGAGAACGCATTTGTGCAGCGAAAGTCGCATTGAAAAACGCGCCCTTGGTGCGTTATTGCAATTTTATCGAGCCTCACCTCGAGCTCCAGCTTTATACGTGCCGACGACACTGTTATTTGATATCACTGTAGGCTTTGTCCCTTTGTCCCCTCCCTGTGTCTTTGATTGAGAGTCCCAGACACCGCGAGTTGGTTAAGATGGATTTTCGCCGAAACTTTGCCTATAGCTGCTGATCATGAAAATGACATCCGTTTTTGATTATGGTGCCGAAATGATGCAATTGCACCGACTTTATGTAGCAACATTTCTCACCGATTTAGTTTGAAATACCATTTAGGAGTCTCTCAAGATGTTGATCACAAATATGACCCTGATATGCAGCGCGCACGCATCTGGGTCAAAATGGTGCCAGTTTGTTCATTTGTTCTGCAGTGGTGCTAATTTAGCAGAGAAACATCATTTTCTGCGGTGCATTTCAACTGATTGAATCCTGCAATCATCAATCTGCACATTCAAGAGTATATTTTCGTCTATACCTATCGGAGAAAGGAAGGTGCCTCTCCTTAAGGCTTGAGCAAAAATCACGGAAGCAGTGTGATGCCTCACTATACTAGCACCTCTACAGCGGCTCTGAGCGACTCTAGCGAATCGAACAGACGCCCTCGTGGTCAGCATTCAAATCAATCTTTATAGGCCAAGTTAACAGCGATTTCGGTTGAAAAAGTTGTTGCACCAATTTGTGTGTATCTGCGTCCAAATGGCGCCGATGTCAAAAACAGTTGCTGTATTCAGTTCCTTTATTCTACGTTTCAGCCAATACTATTTTTTGACCTGGTCGTGGTGTTTCGGATAGCGATTGTTTAACAGTGCCGAGCAGTTTACTCAACTGCCAGGAGCATAAGATTACTGCATATCTAAGGCTAAGCCTAATAACAAATGCATGTACAAAACCTACCTTGGTGGGCTAGCCACGACTTCACCAAATGCCGAGGAATGAAAAACAATGCCTTTACCTCCCGTCCTGTAAAAACATTATGAGAGTCGAAACATTAGAAGAAATCGTATTCTACAAAGAAAGGGATAAAGAATGAGTGACTGACTGGTCCACTTTACTCACTACCGCTCCACCGACTTCATTTTGTGTTTGAGAGAGTTTGCCTTTCGTCCTGTAAGAATGTAAAGGAATTCGAAATTGGAGGAAATTCTGCTCTTCAAGTAAAGGAATTGATATTGAGTGACTGACTGGTCAACTTTACTCACTACCGCTCCACCGGCTTCATTTTGTGTTTGAGAGAGTTTGCCTTTCGTCCTGTAAGAATGCAAAGGAATTCGAAATATTGGAGGAAATTCTGCTCTTCAAGTAAAGGAATTGATAATGTGTGACTGACTGGTCAACTTTACTCACTACCGCTCCACCGGCTTCATTTTCTGTTTGAGAGAGTTTGCCTTTCGTCCTGTAAGAATGTAAAGGAATTCGAAATATTGGAGGAAATTCTGCTCTTCAAGTGAAGGAATTGATAATGAGTGACTGACTGGTCAACTTTACTCACTACCGCTCCACCGGCTTCATTTTGTGTTTGAGAGAGTTTGCCTTTCGTCCTGTAAGAATGTAAAGGAATCCGAAATATTGGAGGAAATTCTGCTCTTCAAGTAAAGGAATTGATATTGAGTGACTGACTGGTCGACTTTACTCACTACCGCTCCACCGGCTTCATTTTGTGTTTGAGAGAGTTTGCCTTTCGTCCTGTAAGAATGTAAAGGAATTCGAAATATTGGAGGAAATTCTGCTCTTCAAGTAAAGGAATTGATAATGAGTGACTGACTGGTCAACTTTTCTCACTACCGCTCCACCGGCTTCATTTTGTGTTTGAGAGAGTTTGCCTTTTGTCCTGTAAGAATGTAAAGGAATTCGAAATATTGGAGGAAATTCTGCTCTTCAAGTAAAGGAATTGATATTGAGTGACTGACTGGTCAACTTTACTCACTACCGCTCCACCGGCTTCATTTTGTGTTTGAGAGAGTTTGCCTTTCGTCCTGTAAGAATGCAAAGGAATTCGAAATATTGGAGGCAATTCTGCTCTTCAAGTAAAGGAATTGATATTGAGTGACTGACTGGTCAACTTTACTCACTACCGCTCCACCGGCTTCATTTTGTGTTTGAGAGAGTTTGCCTTTCGTCCTGTAAGAATGTAAAGGAATTCGAAATATTGGAGGAAATTCTGCTCTTCAAGTAAAGAAATTGATAATGAGTGACTGACTGGTCAACTTTACTCACTACCGCTCCACCAGCTTCATTTTGTGTTTGAGAGAGTTTACCTCCCGTCCTGTAAGGATGTAAACAGATCCGAAGTATTAGGGGAAATTGTATTCTTGAAGAAAGAAGGCTGCACTACCAGTTCTCCGGAAAATGTTCTAAATAACTCACTGAGGGAACTTTTGTGCTCCACCGAAGCCTCCGCTTCCAAAATAGCACCTCGCATAACTGAAAGAAATTCGCTCTGGATATTAATTTTCCAATAACCATAGGCTATGTCTATTCAAAGCGGTTCAGAGGCAAATACGTAAGCATCTCGCCCCGAGGCCTCTTATTGGTTCAGGTATGTAGGGAAATAAGAGCTGAAAGTTCCATTTCGAAGAACTTTAAAATTTTTACAAAGATTTTCAAAAGGTTGTTGACAAAACGTAGCGTTGGTGATTTCAACGAGTATCAAAGCAAAGCAAGTTGGTGTAAGCTACTAGGAAGTATGGAGAATAGGGTGTTTCTCTGGTTTTATGCTCTTTCGGCTATGTAATCAATGAGCATGTGGCGATTGGTCGAGTTTTCTCGTGGCCTCCCGCGGTGGGCGGTGGACGAGTGCGAGTTGTTTGTTGCCCTGTCTCTCTAAAGAGCAGCAACCACAACACGGGCGAAATTCCAAAGCTTCCAAGCTGCAATCTTTGGGGGTCTCTCACGGTATCAGCCCATTGCATCCTGCGTGAAATTTCAAACGACTGCGGCAAGTCGCAGTGACGGCACCGCTAGTGCGATACCGCGAGCTGAAAATCATGCCAGTCGCTACTACCTGGCAATCGACCAGCAGTCGCAAGTTTCCTGTCTTTTATAAGTGCTTGTTGTTTTTTTCAAACGATTTCTTCTTGGAAACAGTCTTAATCTTCCATTGCACGGAGTTCTAAGTTCCCGTATTCTCTGTGTTTCACGACGTTCTCTTCAATTTTCAACAAAGCTAATATATGTGTTCGATAGAGCTTTCTCTGCTCAAAAACGTTGCTACCTGACTTTCGATTCCTCTGATTGCTTAATTTTTATTAGGTTTAGAAATGACGTAATATCGAGGTAACAATTCGCACTCTCGGAATTTCCTTTTGCTTTTCTGCCAATGAGATCAAAAATTTACTCGCATGTTTTCGACAGTCCTTTCAAGCTCTGCGTGATGGTACAGTGTGTCCCAAAAGTATAGGTCCACCCTATTTTTCATCATATCTTCAGAATGTACCAGCGAATCCTTTCCAAATTTTTATCTGTGGTACCTGATCACTGTAGCGATCAAACGCCTCAGTAAAATTGGAGACGTGAAATTGCAAAATTTTATATGCTTTTTTTTCAAAAATAAGGGTGTCCCAAAAGTATAGGTCCACTCAGTCTTTCCGCCTTGCTTCCATCGATAGGTAAGTTGTGAAGTAGATGTGTTGACGCATCCTTCTGAGATTTACTCTACAGTGCCATGCCACACGGTACGCATTTATCCGAGTACGAAAAAGGGCAAATTCTGGCCTACAAGGATGTGGGACTCAGTAATCGCAAAATTTCTGTGAAGATGGGCCTATCCCACAACTTTATCAGCACCTTCTGTCGCACCATGGACCTGTACGGAACGAAAAAGAGAAGTGGAAGACTGCAGAAGCTTTCTGAGAGGCAGAAGCGTCGGATCCTAACGCTGCGTCCAATTTCAGGAAGGGTGTTTGTCGGCTGTGCAGGGGACTGGCACCTACTGCATCGAAAAGCACTGTGCACTGTCTGCTCAAGTCGTCTTCTCAC
Organism: Trichostrongylus colubriformis; assembly: GCA_963978905.1. Lineage (NCBI taxonomy): Eukaryota > Metazoa > Nematoda > Chromadorea > Rhabditida > Trichostrongylidae > Trichostrongylus > Trichostrongylus colubriformis. The sequence goes on along the minus strand of OZ022261.1, from coordinate 28,998,495 downwards.
ATCGAGCGAAGACGGTTTTCGTTCATGGCATACTTCGCGAGGGCGCACGAAGAGGCTCGAATCCATTTTGCCAAGTAAAATGTCAGCTGGATGCATCAATGGGATGAGGTAGTCTGCAGGGTTACATTATTGACATAGTGTAGTTCACGGCGTATCAGTAATAGCGTTGCCGGTATCTTTTTTGATGAGAAAGGTTCAAATTGGAGGCTTGGCAAGTCATTGGAAGGATTTGAGGAAGGAGCCGCGCCACTTTTCGAGGCGCGGATTCACTGGTTGTAATGTTATGGTTTGTGCCGCCTTCTCTCGCTTTGGTAAGAGCAGGATACTATTCATTACGCATCGTACGGATTCCAGGGCATATCAGGACGTTCTAGAAAGTAATTTACTACCATATAAACAGCGGTAAATACATACATGAGGTGCCAGTTCCCTGCACAGCCGACGAACACCCTTTCTGGAATTGGACGCAGCGTTGAGGATCCGACACTTCTGCCTCTCAGAAAGCTTCTGCAGCCTTCCACTTCTCTTCTTCGTTCCGTACAGGTCCATATTGCGACAGAAGCTGCTGATCAAGTAGTGGGATAGGTTCATCTTCTCATAAATTTTGCGATTGCTGTGTCCCGCGTCCTTGTAGGCCAGAATTTGCCCTTTTTCGTACTCGGATAAATGCGTACCTTGTGGCATGGCACTGTAGAGTAAATCTCAGAAGGATGCGCCAGCACATCTGCTTCACAACTTACCTTTCGATGGAAGCAAGGCGGAAAAGCTGAGTGGACCTATACTTTTGAGACACCCTTGTTTTTGAAAAAAAAGCAAATAAAATTTTGCAATTTTATGTCTCCAATTTTGCTGAGGCGTTTGATTGCTACAGTGATCAGGTACCACAGATAAAAATTTGGCAAGGAATCGCTGGTCCATTCTGGAGATATGGATGAAAAATAGGGTGGACCTATACTTTTGGGACACACTGTACTGTCTCATTGAGGTTGCTCAACCGTCGCGACGCTGCGGTGTGTATTCGCATCCCATTCGCATCCAACACAGACTTTCCGAGTTGTCCGCTGTAGAAGACGGGTCGCGGGCCTGCGTTAGTTGTAGCACCTGACTCCCAGCGCAGTGGAGCGGCCATTCTCACTACATTAGCATTCATATAAGTACATCTAGAAACAATACAAGAACGAACAAAGTAAATAGTAAAAGGAAAAAACAAATTCATAATAGAAACACCTTTTGGCACCATGCCAAGGCGTCAAATTGGCAAACTTGTGCAATGGCGGCCACTTAAACTCGTCCGCCCTAGGTCTGTTCTACAGTAAGCCGAAATTACCCACTTCCAGTGTCTTTAACGATGTCCACGGTATGCGCTCTCTCGTGTAAAGGCATATTTGCTGTTCAATGTTGCATCACCTTCTGTTATATATAGGTCAATCAGTGTATTAGAACTTTTCATATAACCAGTGTGAGGTTTTGAAAGAATGCACTTTCAAGTCTGAAGATCTCGTAAAGACCAACTCTTCAACGACGATACCAATCGAGCACCGAATGACTAATACGGCTCTCCTACTGGCATTTACCGCATGGCGGGCGCCACTTTATCAATTTTCTGCCCTAGTGGCATGCACTCTGATGGTATCACACATTCAGAAAACAAAGTCGTGAGAAATGGTTGGAGGCACTGCGTGGATACAATACCGCTCCTAATTTCTGCTAAATCGACGGATAGCGGCGGAAAAAGTGTGACGTCCACAGACTTTTTGCCATAACTTCAGCAGAGGTGATCCAATTTCTTTGAAAAATCGAACAATGGCTAGAGCTTTCGAAAAGGGATCTGTGTATAATAGGAATTCCATTTTTCCTTGCTGAATCATCTTCATTTTTAGTGAAATGGGAAATTGACTCTCCAAGGCGCAAGAAAGTACCTGTGGCCATGACGGCATCGTAAACTCTCCACTCAGCCGATTGACTGACCATCTAGGCGTCGCACCACAATACCCATGTACTCAAAAGAGATGTGGCTATAGCCAGAAACTGGCCAGCTGAGACCGATGGTGAGGGGTCAACGGTGGTGTACCGTTAGCCGAGTGACAAGAAAATAAAAGCGTAACTCAATCCACTGTTAATCAAAACAGGCAAGTTTCAGAAAAAGTTGGTAACAGTAATTACATGTCCCCTTCAACTACCCACTTCACTAAGTTTCAAATTTCTAAGAATCAGATTGTTTGAAACCACATACAGTTTTCTTGAACCATCGGCTCTAAGACTGCTTTTTGTGGAGTACAGTTAAAATTTTTACACTCATTGCGTATAATTACAGTCACCTCCCAATCAGTTTACTTTTGTGCGAAGATGCGAAGACCGACATATAAGCAGAAAAGACGATTAAACAAATATCGTTTGAAAGATTTGATACAAATAGCAATCGATCCACTTATCTATGAGGAAACTACATGGTTCCTTCGCAGAACATCAACAACACTACTGAACGAAATGGTTTTTCGACTCTCAGGCGGTGTAGATTTAAAAAATGGTTCCACTGGAATGCCACTCTCAGGTTGGAATTGGGTGAAACCATTCATGAATGGGATCAGAATGATCAAAAAATCATGAACCAGCCAAGGACAATGACATTTCTTGTTTTAAAGTGCCTAAACTAAAACTTTCAGCTGAGTGGAGAGTTTACGATGCCGTCATGCCCGCAGGTACTTCCTTGCGCGATCGAGGGTCAATTTCCCATTTTACTGAAAATGAAGATGGCCCAGCAGAGGAAAATGGAATATCTTATATACATCTCTTCAGGCTCTAGCCATTGATCTATTTTCTGTAGACATTTTACCACCACTGCTAAAGCTATGTCAAAAAGTCGGAGGGCGTCACAGTTTTCCGCCGCTATCCGCCGATTCAGCAGAAGAGCAGTGTTGTAGCTTGCACATTCAGGAAGGGCGGCTATCAAACAACTGTCATCCACCACTGAACGACAGCATTTTGAGGGGACGGCTGTGCGGCAGGACTGTCCAACCGGTCGTTGGGCCATGCGAATAGGTCAGCGAGCGGTGGAACAGCTCCTATAGACAGACTAATTGGTCGCAAGTAAATAGCTCAGTGCGGTGAGCAACGACTCACACCCTAAGCAGACAGTGTGTGAGATTTACAGCTAAGGCGCTCTCTGAGCATCCTCTTTGAGCCAAAGCTTGTGTGGCGTTGCCGATTAATGTTTCACTACGAAAAGTTCGGAGCTTTCTTATTTGCGCAGGTGTAACGAAAAAATTCGTAAATATAGGTCGATTTATAAGATGAGACCAAATCACATTTGAAGTATGGTCCGCCAGAAGGGAAAACTCGCACTCAAAAACTCACGTGTGAGTGGGCTGGCTAAAAGTTTTCAAGTGTTCCATGAAAGTTACCTGAGCTCTTTATGAAGTAGAAAACTGGACAGCAGAATGAAGATAAGGGCTGGATGAGCGTTAGCTTTCAGTCGACGCTCCAAAAACATTCCAATACTGCCACTGAGTGCACCAGAAATGCCGACTTTATCTAAAGACCGATTCATTGCATCAACCATTTGAGAGAGCGGCTCTGATTTTATGGGTCCATTCACATCGACAACAAATGAAAGAATGTACGTGAGCCTCTATACTTGCTCAACATCACAAGCTGTTCATCTCGATGTAGTGGAAAGCCTTTCGACAGGTGTATTTTCAAAGCATTGTGCGATTTCTATCAAGAAAAGGTGCGCTAAAAATTGTGCCCACTGGCTGCGGTACAAATTCCAAAGATGACAACCAAATAATAGCGACGATGCCTGAGAATAACGAAGCAACAGTACAATATCTGACGTCATTTTGCGCTTCCGAGAGAATAAAAAGGATATTTAAGCTACCAGCTGCACTTTGGATGGACGGCACATGAGAAAGATAAGCGGTCTCAGTAAAAAAGGCACTGAATGAATCCATAGGACACAAAAGCTAAAGCTTTGTCCAGCTGACTACATTTGTCACAAGAATCAAAACCATTGTTAACACGAAACTGCTTGATCCTCTTCGCCCAATCTGTTTTTTTTTTCAAGTTTTTCCTGATTCTAACGAAAAGTGCGAAAAAAGTACCGACCGAAATCTGCTCAATGAAAACAGAACGATTGAAGCAGCCAAATGCGTTGCGGTGGAGGCAAGACGGAATTCTCCTCGCGTCTCAGAAAACGCGTACTCATGACTTTTTTCGAAGCATGGACTGTGATTCGAGCAATGCTGATGTGTTGCTAGCTGCTAATTGTTCATGCAGAGCATGAAGAGTTATCAATTGCCGTGGCATGGCTAATGATTACGGATAGCACTGCCTGAGAAAACAGCGATGGACTTTTGGATGCAAAACTCGGGATTATAAATTTTGTTCAATGGTGTGAATAGTGTTTTGAATGGCCACCAGTATTTTTGCTGATCTATCCAAACCATCACTCGAAATAATTAGAGCCAACTTTTCTTCGGATTAGTTCCTGTCCGATGAATACTATATCATCAGTTTAGGACAAGGTCTCTGTAGATGTCTAGTTTGCTTCCACTGCTGCTTCTCTTTAGGAGAAATACGGAAGCAGCAATTTAAGCATCCTATAAATCTACAAAGATCTTGTCTGGAAATTGGTGAGATGGTATCGATCGAACAGGAACTAACCCCTAGCAAATGATGGTCCTACGGCATGATCACAGATATACAGTAGCGGTCAAAAATATATGAGGTTTTGGATTCTAACCATAGCTTTGGTCGAAGTTTACATTTCTTATTCAATTTTTTTTTGCTTTTTGAAGGCAACTGGTACTCAGTGAAGCAAAGTAGGGTGTAGTGTTGAGATTGGAAAATTTACTTAACTAAAAGTTCTAAAAATACCAAACCTTTTCAAAAATTTAATTGGCCATAAAAAGCTTATAACTCATCGAAACGGGCAGGTGGGCAGAAAATATTACGGAATGAGGCTGGGACTTTGTTGCACGCTATTTCAAATCCTAACAGCACTGAGGCACGGAGTTGCCATTTTCAGTGGTTTCAGTTAAATAATTTTTTCAACCTTCACACTGCATCCTACTCGGCTGAGATACTTTATTTCATTGAGTAACAGTTGCCTTCAAGACACAAAAAAAATTGAGCGAGATATGCAAACACCGAACAAAGTTATGGTCAAAATCCCAAACCGCATATATTTTTGACCGCTACTGTAGTTACTTCTCTATTTTTCTTAACGATAGAAGGTATTCTGATTTCCAGAAATCCCAGAATGTTTCCAGAGGGGGTCTGTTTTTAGCCTCACTCAACACGTCGTTGTTCCGGCAACAATGGCAACCAACTCTGAGTGTGTTGACACCACTCCACCGCTTTGAGGTAACGGGGCTAGGGACGGGTAAGCCCCTATAGAGACTAGAAATGGCGGTTTCGATCTCACTAATCTGCTTAGATATAGCCATGCTTACGATACCACCTTATGGAATGCGATGGCGTCTTCTCAAGAAAATTTTTTTGACATAAGAAAGTGCACGTGGGATTTTCAGGATCAAACCACTCTTGTTAAATTGTTGGAGAAGGTCACCTTACGACGTGAGATGGAGGTAACGCATGGTGTTAATCGTGCGTAGTAAAACTTCACAAAAAAGGACGACCGTGACCATGACAAATTTTCGGACAGTTGCGAACGGAACATCCGACCAGGAGTAGTGCAGAGATGTGGTTTAGGGAAGATAGCGTACCACTTTGTTGTACAAACTTACGTGAGTGGACTCACCCATTGGTTTGACCTACCCATATTAGTAATAGAAATCAAAGCTCTGCAACTGTATCAGTTTATTATGCGACCCATTATCCGTTTCCAGCCTCACCATCATACAATATGCTTGCTTTATGACGGAACCAACAGTGTTGCTTCCCCGACAATCCTTACATCTGCACCTACAGTAGCGCTCAAAAGTATTCGGCGAAATGGTCTTTCACTTGAGTTTTTCACTTGTAACTTTTTTGCAACTACATCGATCTAAGAGAAATTTTGGTATGTTGTACTTGGAGACACTGCATACTTAATATACTATTTTGGAGCTCAACGGTGTAGGTTACGTGGTTATATGGACTTTTTTTTGTTTTTGGAGTGCCATCGCTATACCGTTCCGCTGTGCCGCTGTCATCAAAAGTCGTGATCTTTCTACAAAATATTAATGTTCTCTGAGGCTTGCTCGTTTTGTTTTTGTAAAGAAAGCCGTTTTTCTTGACCAAGCCTTTTACTTTTTTTTCGGTGGTCTTGTAGTAATTCTTGTAAAAAACCATGAAAAGTGTCAAGCGGCGCCCAAGTAGAAGAAAATGATGACAATAGGTTCAGGCACCACACATCAAAATTTTGTCAAACTTGGTCAAGTAAAAAAAAAGTTATGACAAAAAAGTGTTTGGCCGATTACTTTTGAGTTACTGTATATGTTTGTGTTGACGTCGTGAGCACACCGTAGAACGACGGCGATGTACCTGGTAGACAATCATAATACAAGTATATCTAGTGCTATCACAGTGATAATATGGCTTCGGATTGATAGTCTAGTACCAATTAGTCTCCCCTACATTGAGCGTTCGCTACTCTTTTATCCTCTATCACTACCACGTACTTGCAGAAGGACAGACATATAGACGGACGAACCGACACCTAGGTTGATCATTTATATAATATATGTATAGGGTATATAATATAAATAGGGTATGATAAGAGAAGATGTATGCGCACCCGACCATCATTTGAACACCTACGGTGTAACTTCGCTTCATATGGACAGGCACACCCATATTTTCTGAGAAGTCTGATAATAGGAAGCTATTGCAGGGGGGGGGCATCTTACTATGGGCATTATTTTTACTAAAGCCTAAAGAAGAAAATGATCTATGAGGTGTCTAACCCTCACTGCGATACTACCCCGCAAAGCATTCTAATAGCATAACCGGCAACCCTACGAGCCGACAACATTAGACGACTTTCAGTTTTCCTACACACTTCACTTTCATTACGCACCTCAGACATTGTTTTGCGTTCGAGATCCTCGCGCTCAGGTGATTCAGACGATCAGGCGGAAAGAAAAAAGTACGTATCGAGAATTCTCCAGAATCGAAATCACTGATCGCTCAATCGATACGCATCTTATCCTTTTGGGTGCACTGGCGCACTCATTACCACAAAGCACTTTGTCTGAAAACCTGCTTGATACTGACACGAACATCCAGATCGTAAACAGGGATGGCTATGTAAGTCGTACATCAATGTACTACTTACTGCATTCTCTACATCTGTGGGTCAGAACACCTTACCACGCTTCCCGCTCACTGTACACAGGATCGGTTAGTCCGATCGCATCTAGGTCGCTGACATTGCTAACTGAATTCACTGAGGAGCATAAGCTTATAGGAAGTTAGAAATGTTTGCATTAGAGATGTTTCAGAAGAATAGGGGCACAGTTCAGTAAAGGGTTGACATGACTGATATAAAACAAACTTCACTGAAGAAACCAATTCTATCTACAAGCTGGGATAAAGGCTAAAAACGAAGCAGAGCAGGAAAGTGAAGAACACCATATGTGGTCCATGAGATGGGAAGTGATGCTCCGAAACATTAGGAGCAATGAGTTGAAGTTATGCGTCAACGAAGGAAGCAAAGCATGTCGTGAATGTTAAGATGCCATTGTGAAGTCAGCATACCGCATGTCAGGAATTTGCAATGAAGATAAATCGTTGGAATAGGTTGATTGAAAGCAGCACATTATCAAACACCCCAATGTCTATCACCATTAGTGTGGGTTGATGAATTGGGTGTGAATACATATGAAACTGCCAAACATAACAGGCATGATGTCACCTCAATATTCAGTTTCATTGCGATTCAATCGGGAAAAAAATCGGGGCGAACTAGTCGCTTACTGTCAAGAAAAGTAATTTTTTCTGAAAAAAGAAAGCAACACAGCACTCGGTTTATGGGGTGATTATCGTAAGAGATAACAGTTGAGCTATGCATCCTTCAACTGACCGAATCGGAATGACCACACTCTCACCCAACAAGAGGCTTGGAATACGCCCAACCCCCCCCCCCTCTCTCAGTGAGGAATGAGTCAACCTCTCAATTTGCCGATCCCTCCTCTGGAGTTTGACTCCTTGGATTCACTAGGCCACACGTTACCCATGACGTGTCCCCTCATTTGGAAACGGCCACAAACTGGCACTCTCCTACCTGTTCGGGGTCAATAATAAGACGGACCCACCTTTCAAAACGGATGAGCCCTTTTTATTAGGTTGTCCCAAAGGTCCTGTAGGATTTTTCCAAAAAAATCAATAATTCTTGTTTACTTCGAGGCAAGTCTAGGCGGCTTAGGAATATGGTAGAACGTTCTCTAAGCTTTCTAGTAAAATATATATTGACCCATCAGATTCCGTGGAGAGAGCTACAGTACCCGTAGTCGATACCCACCCAACAAGCGGTGTCATCTACTATGAGTGGTCTTGACGCAGCAAAGCGACGGAAGCTTGTGACTCCATCAGCGCTGCATGGGGCAAAGGATGTGTGAGCTACGAGACCTTGCGCCGCTGGCTCATCAGCTTCAGCAACGGCGAGATTGACATGGAAGACAAGCCACGCACGGGACACCCACACGCATTCGAAGACGAGACGCTGCTCTCCGCCGTTTGCGCCGATCCTGAAACCACCATGCGCGAGCTGGCGGAGAGGAATGGACAAGCATCCATAACCGTAAATCGTCGCCCCCACGAGCCCGGTTATCGGAAGGTGCTGCCGCGATGGACCTCATGCTCTGACGGATGCTCACGAAAGTGCCCATGTGAGCATCTGTCAATCGCTGCTGCTCCGCTCGTATCGCAACGACTTTCTCGCCTGTCTGGCTACGCGAGATGAAAGCTGGAACGTGTGCGATATCAATGCACGCCGCGCCTTTTGGCTGCTACGTGACGCCGAGCCGCCAACGCAGCCCATGTCCGACCTCCATCGGAAGAAGATTCTACTCTGCTGCTTCTGGACGTGGAAATATGCTTTTCAAAGAGGTGCTGGCACAAGGCGGGACAGTACCCGCTTCCGTATACACCCACCAGCTCCAGAAGATCGCCGTCACTATTCGAGAAAAACGCCTGAGAACGTCCGCGGTCACCCTCCTTCATGACAACGCCCACCCATACGTCGCGAAGTGTACCCAGGCTAAGCCAGGATCCCGGCTCAGATGTGCTGCCCCACCCGCCATACTCTCCAGACATTGCCTTTTCTGACTATCACCTTACCAATCCAGCCAAGAGAAAATTCGCTGATTATGACATGTTTGCAAAGGCGATCGCTGTCTCCTTCGACTCTCAGAACCTGGAGTTCTGGAAGGAGGGAATCAACGATTTACCTATAAAGGGGCAGAGGTTGTCGATAACAATGGTGAATATGTTGTTGCCTGATTGTTGTTTGTTGGAAGAAAAAATAATAAAAAGCGATGACCAAAAAAAATCCTACAAAACTTTTGGGACAACCCAATATACGCACAGTGGCGGGTACCACCCACTGCCGAACCGGGGAAGGGAGTCCCATGGCGGACGTGAATGTGAGTGGGTAGGAGAAAGTAGTTGGTTACCGAAACCGAATGGGTCAAGTAGCAACCAAAAGGAGCCGAGGGGCATGGCACTAGAGGTGGCTGGAATTTTAAAGACGCTACCCTCCCTCGCCTCCTTTCGGTTGATTTGCATTTTTTTGCGCGAATGCCGAATGACTCCAAGATTTTCCTCTGCGAATTTCCGTTACGCAACTCCAATTAAAGCACCTACCGTTAAGGATAAAACCGTTGCAGTCCTCAACCTTATTATTGTCGAGTGGGTTGGCTATGTACCACTCACTTTTTAGTCAGATGCTCCCTAATGCGGATAGTCGGTACCCTTCCTCTTTCTCCAATATACGTGTAACACACAAACTTCACATTAAAACAGGCAAATCTTCTCACAATCTTGCGCATGTTTCTGGCCAACTCGTTAGGCAGAAGGGCAACTCCGAGTCATACACTGATCGTTAGTTGGAGGCAACTGCTACTGTAGCAACTGTTCAATGCTGCTCTTATTGTTATTCTTCAAGTCGGTAATGTTCTGCAACTGTGCTCCTATAACACTGAGGTGTATAGCAGCATGAGCGAAATGCGCAAAAGTAGCCTTTTCTTGAGCCTAGACAGCGGTCATACGCTGCGGTGTTGGCGGCCCAGGGTCAAGCGTCCAGTTGAGGAAAATTTTCAAAAAATACGACCCCACCCCAAAAAAAGGGTCCTTTATACGACCCCCCCCCCCTTGCTCTTAGTTATTAATAATAAGCGAGCTGTTTTGGAATCACTAAGGATGGTCATAAAAAGGCATTAAACTGTAAATACTCCGACCTTATACCAAAACTCATTTTTTAAGTTTCTGTTACGTTACAAACGAGGTCCAGTGGATGAAAAAAAATGTGGCTAGGTACGAAAACTATGGCAGAGCAGCGGTTAGGCAAAATCTAAAAAATAACGTCATGAAGTTTGGAAAAACAAGGCAGAAAATTGAAACAAAAACAATCATCCAAAAGAACGTGCAACGTAAAAATCGAGAGAAAAGATGACGAAGAGCCACTAAAAGAACAAGCGAAGTTGGATACAAAGTTTGATTTTGTCATGAAGACATACTAAGAGCACAAAACACGCAAAAAAAAACGAAAAAAATACGCAGAGTTCCTGACGCGTTCCTTTTCCATGAGAATAGGATTGTATGGCTACTACGGAACTAAGGGATTAACTTAAAGGAACCGGAAGGGGGTCCGAAACAAGGGGAAGATGCAAAGAAATGAGCATTCTGTAAAGAACGCAGAAGGTTAGAAGCGATAATCGGTGAAAAAACCCGGATTCAAGAGCGCATCGCTGCGGTGTGTATTCGCATCCCATTCGCATCTGCGCATCCATTCCGAGTTGTCCGCTGTAGGAGACGGGCCGTAGGTCAATGTTAGTTGTAGCACCTGACTCCCAGCGTAGTGGAGTGGCCATTCCCAACTACATTAGCATTCATGTAAGTACATCTAGAAACAACACAAGAAAGATCAAAAGAAAAAGCCGAAGAAAAGAACAAGTTTATGATAAAAACATCTCCTCTTGGCACCATGCCAAGGCGTCAAACTGGCGAGTTTGTGCAATGGCGGCCACTTAAACTCGTCCACACTACGTCTGTTCTACCGTAATCCAAAATTACCCCTTCTGGTGTCTTTAAGAGGTATGGAGAAACATGAGAGAAGAACAACGAGTCGCTGTGCATATGCGCGAAAAAGTAATAGGTGCAGTTGCGTCGCAATCTGGATGGAGCGCGATGTCATCCCCATACTAAATTCCGACATTTTTGAAATACTTCAAACTTTACCTAAAGCCCATCTTTCAAACAGCTGTAAACTGATTTCCTAATAACTGCCTTAGACCTATCTACTGGCCGTTTGCTTTCCCTAATGGTTGCTTAGTTCTCGATATAGGTTTCCAGTTGAGGATTAGATGAGGAAAATTTTGAATTCAAACGGTCATAACTTCCTTCAAACTTAACCGTATGAGCGCGATTCGTTGAAGCTGGATCTGCGAGGCTGCCGCTTTCGAATGACTACCTGAGCTATGCCATATCTTCAAAACGAAGGAAGTTATTTTGAGCGAAGCCAGATGAGGATTTGATGAGGAAAAATTTGAAATATTGAAGTGTTCCTTTTTAATTGGTCATAACTTCCTTCAAACTTAACCATATGAGTGCTTGTTTGGGTGTTCGGGGTTTGCGAAATTGCCGCTTTCGAATGACTACCTAAACTGTGCCATATCTCCTCAACGAAGAAAGAAAAATTTAGGCAAGCCTGTTGAGAAAAATTTTTTTTTGTGAAGTTGCGATATCTTCCCAAGTTTCTTCCAAAAAATTGATTCATTGTTACTGAAATTTTCTAAGTATGTATCCTTCGCTCCCGAAGGCCTAGTGGGAGGGCGAGAAGCGTCGGTCAGCTTCTCTGTGGAATGCGCCATGCATGAGGATTTCATCCACATTCTCAATGAATACAAATGTTTTCCCGGTACGCATAGTGTCCGCTAACACTAGATTACGTACTTGCAATCGTAGTAAGATATGAAAGAAGTCCATATCAGTTAAGTCTTCATTTTCATCCCATTGTTTCTGGAGTGTCCATCTACGGTGTACCCGTTGATAGATATCGCTTTCCACGGTAAATCGGTGGATTTCGGAGGTGTCTCTGTACGTGGTTTCGGTGTCAGCGGACCAACGAAAGGGTTATTGGTCCTGTTGATCACTGCCTACCTGAACGATTACGACCCCCCCTCCTAGCGGACCAAATACGACCCTTCCGTTGAGGATTCCTCAACGAAGGCTTGACCCTGCTTACAGCACCCACTGCTGGCCGACATAAGATGTTTTGTGGTGCATCGGTAACGCATAGCCATTCACGCACAAGTGCACGTCTGATGGTACATACGTTTTGATTCTTGTCATTCAGGTTAATGTTGTGAACATGCTCTTAAACTGAGGTCACGGCTCGCAGTATCGCAAGAGCTCATAAGTTGCCGTGCGCAATCTCGCTTGAGCCTGGAAATTTCCCTCGCGGTCGCTTATTTTCACCACTCAAGCGGTACGGAGCGGAAGAAAAGATTAGGTTTGGAGGAGAGTGCGTACATACGATCGCATACAACCGGACCATGGTCCAAATCACAGCTCGCAAACAATGTTACCACTCAAGGTATGTTAGGGGGTAGTCATTCCTTGGCAAATCCATAAGAAAACAAGCCACAAAGACGATCGTCAGCATCGCTGATTCACTAAGCGTCCTTTGATCGCGCTGAAGGGAGTTAGTGACTGTGACAGTGAGAGAGTCAAAATCTGGTTTCCACCCGTCCAAATACGGAAGAGAGCCAGTAGCTACCGAGGTGTAGCGAAGCGGTCAAGAAGAGGGTCACGAGGGCAAAAAAATTGCCTTCGGGCGACGCGACTAGTGCGAGCTAGGTGCGCTATTTCTTGGGCTCTAAAGCCATTACACTCGAATAAGTCGAGCGCCTCTTACTCGCATCCATTGCGACCCACGCCGGCCGCCGCGACCAGAAGGTTCGATCTAGACGGCATGTACACGCTGAAAGGGACACAGGAAGAAGATTGCCTATGCCGAAGGGGAGTTGTACGGCAATGCTTTTCCTCCTTATTTTAGAGATCGGTCCTTGTAAATGCTACAATAAGCAATTGAAGAAACTGCTCGTTGTTCGCTCTAAAGTGGCACATATGACGCTCGAGCAAATTAAAGCGCTGACTGGGATAAGGCACCTGTTTCATGGATGGAAGTCAGCGCCATTGGTAGCTGTGGATATACCACTGTGATCGTGGATCCACGGTGTGTAGAGGTACGACAGCGAATTGCGTGGCCGCCCGCCGCGAGCGGCGCTGCGGGTGCGAGTGCCAGTGGCAGAGCATGGCAGCCTTCAAGCGAGGCAGTGTGGCATGAGTGGAAGCGCCGACGTGACGCAGTCACGCTCGGCCGGCTCCCAAGGGCAATCGATACGGCGAGTCGTACTGGTGGCGCCGCGAGTGGAACGCCGCGAAGCGATTCGTTGTCATATCTGCACACACCCTAATTCCATGAGCAATGAGTCAACATGAAATGTACGCGGGTAACCTTTTTACAACCCAATGACCAGCATTTCGAAAAACTCTGGAAACAGCACTAGGGTAAGCATACCGTGGTCTGCAACTGCGCTGTAGAAGGTAAGCAGCAAGCATTTACATTTCCCCGAGCTGATCTAACGAAGTGGGGCTGTGTTGACGAAATATTCGGGGAGCAGTGAGGACTGTGTGCCGTAAATATTGTACGAGACCCTCACTGAGGGGAGTATTGAGCTGCGATTCACCTTCTAGTATACATATTAGCTGAAAATTATGTTTTCAGTTGATCCTGTTCCTCAATCCTCTTTTACTGTTTTCATCTCCCTCTCACTTTCTGTCTCCCTCGTGCCAACTTTTTTTCGCTTGTCTGGTGCTCTTCGCACGACGAGTGCTCCTCTGCCGATTCTGATTACTTCATATTGTTAGGCATTAGGCTGCCATTGAAACCAAATGCCAAGAGCCAGCAATTTACTTTTGAATAGTGCATCACCTAACCCGAAGCATATCTGCCTAAGGACTTCTCTAATATTAATTGTATCCAAAGCAATTTACTAATGTTGTTTTTGTCTTGTTGTCCTATTTGGTCATGTTTGCTTATTCTTCTGAAAAAGCGTAAGCGAGTTTGTACTTCCCCTATCTACTGCCTATATGGAGTCATGCATCTTTAGCTATGCTTTTGGAAATGGAAATCATGTAGATTTACAGGACCACACGAGTCGTAGTAAAACTTCCGAAAAGCTAATTGTATTTGGGTAAGGGATGGTGCCCGTATTCCTTATGGACATTTATTATTATTTGTTTATCTTCGAAGACATTCATTAATTGTCCTTATGTTAATTTTTGAAATTGCTCACGTTTTGAAACTCCACTTTTTTCCACAAGTAGCATGAAAAGTTTTTCACAGTCTGTCGAGTTTTTGGGTGAAGTTTCTGAAACTTTAGAAGCTGTTTGGTCATCAGGAAATTGCAAAATGAATTTTTGATTTTCATAGTCGCCTATTATTTCAATGAATCTCTGCATGAGTATTACATATATTCGGAAAGTCTTCCAAATAGCACAGGAGTATATGACAAGGAATTTGCAACCTCTAACCTTGTGGTAGTTCCTTTCTTTGAGAGTACTCTGGGGTGTCGCGGATCAAAGGCATCCTTTCGACATCGCGTGTTGCATCGTCCTAGCGCACACAAACCTCTCGCATCCAGGAGGCGCCCAATGGATGATGATGCCCCCCAGACGCCCCCACCGGAGACACCCCGTGGCCGCCACAACGGCCGACAGGGCGGACCCACCCTGGGGACCTAAGGGTCTTACCGACCTATTCCCCGGATGCCGAGCCTCGGCACAGTCCCCCTAAGGCTGTCGAGCCCTAACAGTCACGTTACTGACAACCTGCCCCCAGCACTAAACATGATAAGACACAACATGGAAATATGACATATGAACAACATGTAACATACAACAGAAGCAATAACCAACACATTTATTACGTAATAACAACAATGCAAGTATCATACCTGGCTCCCACAAGTCGCCTTCGCTAGGGCGACTCCTGACAGTCGGCTGCACGTAGTAGACCCCCATCCGGCTGGTGTACGTAGCCATGTGGTCGTCGGTGCCTTCGCGGGGATCTGAACACACGGCTGCTCCCAGTCGGGGAGCAGGGGTGGACACCGGCCAACTCATGTGCCAGCGCTCCGCTACTCGTGAACCAAGAGTGCGACGGCACCCCTGGTTCCCGGGTAGCATCATGGCGTTGCCCGGTGAAAACCGACTGGCAGCTGGCAGCCGGTCTTTTATACCGGCTTCGACCACAGAGGGCGGAGCCACCGCGTGTCGCATGACGCGACAAGCGGCGCCGCAGCGCGGACGGGCCGGGGAGCGCGGTGCCCCCGAGGCCATCGTCGCGGCGATCCGCGACACTCCCAAGGCGAGCGAAGAAGTGCCCACGGGGAGGCCGGGACGACGATGCCCCCAGCGTATGATAAAGCACCGGCACCCAGATTTAAGGCCATCTCAGAAAAGCACCCTAAGGCGACTGCCAGGTCGACTCCCTTCACACCTTCCTACCTACAGGCGACCTACTACCCCGCTCACTCAGAGTATGATACAAGTCGGCACCTTAAGGGTGACCGACCAAAAACAACGCATTAGACACACCTACATGACATTACTCTCAAACTATTGCCAACACAAGGGGCCTTAAGGGCACCCAAAAAAGAAAAGAACACATGGAGCCTTAAGGGCATGCAGAAAAAAAAGAGAAATAACATCACGAGGCACACCTACGTACTAAAAACCCCACAGCGAAAAATAACCGACAACATAGAGCACCTTAAGGGCCACTCAAAAAAAAACAAGCAATGGGAGTGCCTTAAGGGCAACTCCAAAAAAGAGACGAACTGCACATGAGGCGCCTTAAGGGCCACCTTCAAAAAAAAGAAGACTGGAACCGTCGATAAGTTGTCGTTATAATTCGCCGCCAACACTGCCACTGACCACTTGACTTCACTCCACCAGACGTCGCTACACTGCCAGCATCTGCTTCATCACCATCACCTCCACACACCACATCGCCAGCACCGCAACAACGTCACCACCATCACCACACCACAACGTCAACACCGCCATACTGTCGGACATCGAACCACGACGCATCAGAGAATAGCATCATCGACCAGCGAATCCGCCATGCTCGTCCGCGTCCACCAACCAGTCCGACCACCAGACTCCATCGACGCCACTGATCACGACATCGACCTCGTCTGGCCCCATTTGCCCTTCTTGGAGTGGATTGTATGACGGCACCTGAAAAGACAGTGGGGGCGCATACCCGAAGGTATGCTTAAACAGCTACGACGTAAAGGCACAGACATAAGCAACCAAAACAAGTAGAAGAAAGATGTTAACTTACCTGTGGTCACTTACCTGTGCGCGCGTATTAGCGGGGAACCGCTGTTACCCGCACGCATTAGTGGGGATGGGACTACTACCCACTACGCATTATAAGCCGTTGTGGCACAGCGCCTCCTTCCTAATCGTGAGGATCTGCTGCCACCCGGCTACGCAATAACCATTCCCTGAGCAACTGTGTCGGCTCGCTCGCAGACGCCGCCTTCTGGATCTGGATCCCGGAGGGGATCCAGCCTCCCACCTCAGCCGAAGATGGGCCGCTCGCGAACCATGGGGTTAGACTACCGAAAGCAAACTACATGGCAAAAAAGCAAACAAAGGAAAAGCACTGTTTGACAATTTTGCGCGCTGGGGGAATGTTGCTGGGAACGGCAGTGGTCTTCTCGGGAGCGAATTCCTCGAAGACCAACGTACTTACTTGTCTGGCATGAGGGGAGAATGCTAGGCAAGTATGACGTATTAAGTCTACGACTGGCATACCGAATCGATCGATTGTGCGGTTGTCTTCCTTGGGAATGACATAATGGATGCCCCTGAGGTGACAACTAGTTGACCAAAAGTGACAACCCTCAAGCGCACATGCGATCGGGGTCTGCAGCCGCAGACAATGCGTGGTCTGCACGCACGGAAAACGTACTACTCAGGGAATCCACGATGAGTTATTTAAAGGAGGAAGAAAAGGACAGTGTAGCGAATTGGTCATGAATGACGCAACTCTAACACTGAGAAAATTGCGAACAACAAAAAGGTCATGACAAAATGATGTGGATGATTTTGGACTACAATGATACTACGTGCGGGAAACTACATACATAGGAAACTAAAAACCCAACAAAGGAAATAACTCATCGCGAAATCTCTTGATTCCTTATACTCTCCAATGGGGTGCTAGCGCGGATCGAACGTGAGTTCGAGTAGCGCAACATCCTGGGAGATAAGGAAACGTATTAGTGACTACTAGTCCACCTTCCTTCGGCCTTTGAGCTTGATGTTCTTTAGCTCGTGGCTTAACGAAAGGTGTACGAATAGCCTTGGAATGCATTACCGAGTAAGATGGCACATCAGGAAATTGTCCTGATGCTGCAACCTCCTCGGACGTAGTAGCGGCCGTAGGCATGTCGACTTCCATGTCAACAGCCTCTGCCGATGACGATTCTGCAGGAGGGATAGTCTGGCTGCGCTCCTGTGGACGAGACATAGTATCGTCCTGCAGCATCCAGACAATTTTCCCTTTCTGCAGCTTGCCAAGCTGCTGGGCGCTCGACGGCTGGTCCTCCAGCTGATGTTTTTGCGGAGCTATACCAGCAATCGAACGAACAACATTGGTATCGTTTGTATCTCGTTCCGAATCTCGAGTGGTCATCTCTCCCTGCCCCAGAGCTGCAGTGGGAAAAATACCACATCAGAATGCGGAGCAACAGATACACACGATAACTTTGCAATCAACGCAATAATAACCGACGATGAACGATCATTAGGTAAGAACTTACCCGCTGATCCGTAGTAGCATTTGCAGGTGTGGCGGAAGCTGTGGACTTCGGTGACTTCCCAGAAGCGAACTTCTTGAAGTTCGACGTCCCAACTTACGCCATAGTTAGAGTACCGATTAGTAAAAATATAACACACTGCAAATGGAACGTATTAATATGATAGAAGGGGAATAAGTAAGTGAGAGCACACAAGAATACAAGCTACTTAGCCTGACCGTATTGTACGGCTATCTGCCCGGTGTACCTACACGGTCAACTAACCATGCGGGTCCCGAGGCGACACCCGTGGCACCGTAGCTAAGGGCCCGTATACCCTCAATTACACAATTCCTCTACTACCATATTACGTGTGCCTGGCGTGAATTGCACCAAAAGTGGTGAAATTGACGCAAGCAACGCATTACGAAGAGGATAAATACACAATGAGTCCGACCTGGGGATAGGTGGATGAAAGATAATAAGAGGAGAGAAAGAGAAGACTACGTAGTGAGAAGGAAAAATTAACTAGTTATGGACGAATAGCGTCCAACTAGAAGAGCAACAATAAGAAAAATAGCGAACCACTAAGGAAGCGAACTGGAGGAGAGACTACCAGGAAAATAAAGACTACCAGGAAAATAACTGACAAAATAGCTACGTATGGCAACAACGAATAAAACAACTATTGTGAAAGCAACTAATAGTGTAATTGCAACTCTAACTACAGGAGGGTTAACAAACAGCTACTACTAGCAAAATGTGGAGAAAAAATGGACTCATCGTGATTTAGCTCTCTTCACAGCTCGGGGCGGCTGGATCCGTGTCGGAGAAAGCAACTGGGCGTCTTCCGATCTTCGAGGATCCTTCCGTCCCTACTGCAACGCAGTAGTTAGCGATTCGTGTTGAGCTTTGAGATAATGCTTAACATTCGAATCGCTAAAAAACGTATTATTACAAGTCCTCTGATCGCGGTCGACATGGAGGTGAAAGATAACTTAGGTGAAATTGCGAATTGGCAAGGTCCACAGAACTTAATACACGGACCCTACCCGTTGCCTCCATGTTGGCCGTGGTCAATGGCCTTGTGTGGAGATACGCTTCGATCTCTATGAGAAGAGTTTCGAAGTTACGTATCTCTCACGTATTACGATGAAGGGTCTTCCTCCAACTGCGCCTAACCACTCCGATTAACCAATCATAGAACTTCCCTTCCATGAAGGAGAGGGTGCCATGAACTATCATCGGAGTGCGTTTTGCGTAGTGAAATCGTGTACCGCCGAATCATCTGAAGGCAAGAGCACTATCACTGACGGTATAGTGAGGAGTGCCTCTCCTTGCCATGAATCCGCGGAACGCGAGAAGAACTTCATCGACGCGGCCGACGTAATAGAAAAGGATGCGCCATGAGTCTAGCCTAGGGATAAAATAATAGTAGATTAAGATGTGGAAGAAAGAAGGTAGTGCGTAATGAGGAAAGACTACCTGGGGTGGACAAATAACGTCCGACCGAAAGAGAAGAAACGAAATTGATAAAACTACTGGGAAGAGAAGGAGCAAGTGGAATACTACGAAAATAACTGACAGGTTGACTACTATGATGACAACGAATAAATTAGCTACTATAAAGACTGCTGCAATAAGGCAAAATGGTGCGACTACAATTTTGACTATAAAAAGAATGAGCAACTAGATAAAGAGAATACAACAAGAGGGAAAAAAGAATGAAGGATAGACTCACTGCGATCCGAACGGAATAGTTTCGACGTACTAGGTGCCCTGCGTCGAGCGCTAACACGTTGACTTACCTGCTCATGGCCTCCTTCCATCGGTAATTCCTCGAAGAGCGTGCGATCGGTGTTATTGATCGCATTCCATAGTCGTTGGACTGCTCTATCGAGTGCATACTTCTGGATGTCGTCCATGATTGTAAGAATGTGAATAGTACCGTTAGCTTTCAGCTTCCAATACAAAGTTGGTTACAAGCGCAGCATACTGTACTATTCCCATAACGTGTTGGCGCGCGCACACTGTTTGCCCCATACTATTTCGTAATGTGCTCAGCGTGCGCAAACGACGCTTTGTCTGGCATGCACTATTTCCTCGCGTTCCCGAGATCGAGCGTGAGAAAGCGCCCGCTTTCGCACCTCGGACTGTAATCGATAGCTCCGCGAGCCTGGGAAAGTGGCTCGACGTCGCGATATCGATCCGTCCGACGTGGGAAACCGTCGACTTTAGCCTATCGATCGCGAAAAAGCGAGGTAACGTAGTAAATAGCGGAACGGAAATCGATCAAAACGAAATAATTGAGTGATAAATGTGCTCTAGGAGGAAAAGGGCATGCAAAAGAGGATAGTAAAGTAGTTACTACGTAGAGTGAGAGAAGCCTACAGAGGAGGAAAAAATAGGTGTTCAAACAGATAGAAAGAGAAAAATTACTACCAAGAAGACTATGAAAAATTGATTACAAGAAAAGAAACAATACACCGCTAAATACTACTGAACTTACCTGTTGTGAATTATTATGCCCCTCCGATGTACTGAAGTAATCCCGTATCACAGGTTGCCAGCTTACCAGGAAAGGTCGGCGAAGGTTGGTGGTGAGCCCTTTTATCTAGGCGCTGAGTACACCACGGACCGGGCGGATACCCAACCGGCGTGTGAGGGAACCTGCTCGTTCTTCGACGCCTCTGAGCCTCAGAGGAGTCCCCGCCGAAGGAACTACCCTTGTTATTATAGCCCCGTGGCCCCAACGGGTATAACAGGTTACCTCACCCGTCGGTTCCGTATCCTCCCGGGTATCCTGGTCTAAGGGCTAGGAATTTTGCGCAATGGGTAACCAGTTGGCAGGTTGCCACAGTCCTGCCGGACTGAATACCCAATTCCTGCCCCGCCAGTTCGCACCCCGGTCCCATGCCCGCTGTACTCACCGTCTTCCCTGTACCCAAAAAAAAGATAGAGGTGGATGCCTACCCCGGGTCTGACCCGAGGCCCCTATCTACGGGCCCACCAACCAACGTCTCCACCGGTGAGTGGGAGGCGACGCGTGGTAGAGGCCGTCCCCCACTGCTCCAGGGTCTTAATTTAGGAGCAGGCGGGTCCGATCTCTCGACCCGATGCACCATGTCGCGGATCAAAGGCATCCTTTCGACATCGCGTGTTGCATCGTCCTAGCGCACACAAACCTCTCGCATCCAGGAGGCACCCAATGGATGATGATGCCCCCCAGACGCCCCCACCGGAGACACCCCGTGGCCGCCACAACGGCCGACAGGGCGGACCCACCCTGGGGACCTAAGGGTCTTACCGACCTATTCCCCGGATGCCGAGCCTCGGCACAGTCCCCCTAAGGCTGTCGAGCCCTAACAGTCACGTTACTGACAACCTGCCCCCAGCACTAAACATGATAAGACACAACATGGAAATATGACATATGAACAACATGTAACATACAACAGAAGCAATAACCAACACATTTATTACGTAATAACAACAATGCAAGTATCATACCTGGCTCCCACAAGTCGCCTTCGCTAGGGCGACTCCTGACAGTCGGCTGCACGTAGTAGACCCCCATCCGGCTGGTGTACGTAGCCATGTGGTCGTCGGTGCCTTCGCGGGGATCTGAACACACGGCTGCTCCCAGTCGGGGAGCAGGCCAACTCATGTGCCAGCGCTCCGCTACTCGTGAACCAAGAGTGCGACGGCACCCCTGGTTCCCGGGTAGCATCATGGCGTTGCCCGGTGAAAACCGACTGGCAGCTGGCAGCCGGTCTTTTATACCGGCTTCGACCACAGAGGGCGGAGCCACCGCGTGTCGCATGACGCGACAAGCGGCGCCGCAGCGCGGACGGGCCGGGGAGCGCGGTGCCCCCGAGGCCATCGTCGCGGCGATCCGCGACACTGGGGCCTGGGTTCAAAGTCTTGCAGCCAGTTGCAGCCGGAACCACAGAGCTGTCTACAACATTAAAATTGTCACATTGAGACTGACTTGAAGACATCAGAAGGGGTAAATTCGGCAGATTGTGGAATATGAAAGTAGGGTTGCTCGGCAGTGTAATAATAGATTAAGAGCGAAGTAAATGGCAAAAACCGAGAAGTAGGAGCTTAAAGTAGGAGCCTTTCACTCGCGCAAAGACCAGACGGGAATAACACGTCCATATGCCAGTATGTTCAACTCAATTGCAATAGCCGAAATCTTAGTAGTTTCAGGGGTATCATCATGACGAAGTCTTTACTGTTCACCTCAAACAGCGACTAGACTACAAACTATACCCCTTTCCGGACGTGGTCGCTAGTAGCGGTGGCAACCACATGATCTGTGTCCCTATCGATCGCCTCTCCCCCAGTGGCTTCCTTCCCGCTTACCTTGTCTGAATCACTCTTAAAACGCTCTCATGAACTCGTGCAATAGCGGCATTGAAGAATAGCAAGGAAAGCCGGACTTTGAGTATTTTCACACATTTTCCTTCTTTTTTCCCTCACGAGCTCTTCTGCCTGTATGGAATCATTTGAGACTATCGCAAGATGTGCTTTCAACTTTACATTATATAGCCTTTCACTCAAAAAAATTCTATACATACGTATTCCGAACACACTTCTCCCATGCCTTCGAGCAAGAAAGCAGTCGGAGGATGTGCCATGTTGTGCAAAAATCACAGCACTAAGTTGCTGGCTTTTATTTTAACAGAATTAGGCCCGAGTCATTCAGAAGATCGCGCATATGCGCGAAGAAATGCGGAAGATATTGGCTATACAGTGGGTCCAAAAAGTATAGGTCCACCCTATTTTTCATCCATATCTCCAGAATGGATAAGCGATTCCTTTCCAAATTTTTATATGTGGTACCTGATCACTGTAGCAATCAAGCGCCTCAGTAAAATTGAAGACTCAAAATTGCAAAATTTTATTTGATTTTTTTTTCAAAAATTAGGGTGTCCCAAAAGTATAGGTCCACTCAGCTTTTCCGCCTTGCTTCCATCGAAAGGTAAGTTGTGAGGTAGGTGTGTTGACGCATCCTTCTGAGATTTACTCTACAGTGCCATGCCAAGCGGTACGCATTTTTCCGAGTACGAAAATGGGCAAATTCTGGCCCACAAGGACGTGAGACTCAGCAATCGCAAAATTTCTGAAAAGATGGGCCTATTCCAAAGCTCGATCAACAGCTTCTGTCGTACCATGGACCTGTACAGAACAAAAAAGGGAAGTATAAGGCCGTAGGAGCTTTCTGAGAAGCAAGAGCGTCGGATCCTCAAAGCTGCATCCAATTCCAGAAAGGGTGCTTGTCGACGGTGCAGGGAACTGGCACCTGCTGTATCGAAAAACACTGTGCACCGTCTGCTCAAGTCGTCTCCTCACATCGAACGAAGATGGTTTTCGTCCTTGCCATACCTCACGAGGGCGCACGAATAGGCTCGAATCCATTTTGCCAAGTAGAATGTCAGCTGGACCCATCAATAGGATGAGGTAGTCTGCAGGGTTACATTATTGACGTAGTAGTTCACACAGCATTAGTAATGGTGTTGCAGGTGATCTTTTTTGATGAGAAAAGTCAAAATTGGATGAACCCGATGGCTTGGCAAGTCATTGGAAGGATTTGAAGAAGGAGCCGCGCCACTTCTCGAGGCGCGGATTTACTGGTGGTAATGTTATGGTTTGTGCCGCCTTCTCTCGCTTTGGTAAGAGCAGGATACTATTCATCACGCATCATATAGATTCCAGGGCTTTGCAGGACGTTCTAGAAAGTAATTTACTACCATATAAACAGCGGTACATAAAAACATTAGGTGCAGAGCCGACCAACACCCTTTCTGGAATCGGACGCAGCGTTGAGGATCCGTCGCTTCTGCTTCTCAGAAAGCTCCTACGGCCTTCCACTTCCCTTTTTCGTTCCGTACAGGTCCATGGTACGACAGAAGCTGTTGATCAAGCTTTGGGATAGGCCCATCTTTTCAGAAATTTTGCGATTGCTGAGTCCCACGTCCTTGTGGGCCAGAATTTGCCCATTTTCGTACTCGGAAAAGTGCGTACCGCTTGGCATTTCACTGTAGAGTAAATCTCAGAAGGATGCGTCAACACATCTTCTTCACAACTTACCTTTCGATGGAAGCAAGGCGGAAAAGCTGAGTGGACCTATACTTTTGGGACACCCTTATTTTTGAAAAAAAATCAAATGAAATTTTGCAATTTTATGTCTTCAATTTTACTGAGGCGCTTGATTGCTACAGTGATCAGGTACCACATATAAAAATTTGGAAAGGAATCGCTTATCCATTCTGGAGATATGGATGAAAAATAGGGTGGACCTATACTTTTGGGACACACTGTATATCTCGAGTAACGAAAATCCATGTATCGTAGACGATGACATCCTGAGCGCGGTTTGATACTACGTCCTCGCTTTTTTTCAGATAGAGGAATTATTTAGTTGAATGAAATAATGAAAGCCTTCTGAACTACATTTATCCATGCATTATGCTATATTATGCAATCCTATAATATATGAACATTTCGTTTGTCCAGCAGAAAATTTCATCTTTGAAGCTGCAACACTTGACAGGGGTTTTTTTCCAGTCTCTTGTGGCTGCCACTTGGAGGTGTCATATTCGTCACAAAGGAACGTCTGAAATCGCGTAATTCGACCCGAGCCTCCGCACAGTGTACGCTCCTCACCTTTCAGTGTACAGTCGCTTCTCCAGCTCGCCAATGAGTTTATGGACGTTTATTTATGGGCTACAAGTGTCAGCCTTTCCTGTGCTCCATTTTTTGATGTTTTAGCGTTTTCTATCACATCTGCTGACTCTAACGTCGCACATGCTATGCCTTTGTAATTCGAGACTCTATGAATTCCTCATTAGGTCTGTCATTGAACTATAAGGCGGCCACTATTACAATTTTCGGCACCACCATTGCTGTTTCTGTAATGGCTAGCGAGATTCAAAAGCGGCCGCACAATAAAATCGACAAAAATTTTCGATCTACGCGTTCCCGCTCATGATAACGTCATTGTACTTTTTATGTTAGCCTTAGCATCGATTTCTACAGGCGATTCAATCTTTTCGTTGCCTTCATTCAATCTTCTGCTGAAGCAAAATCCTACCACTTCCGCTATTTGTTCACTGGGCATGTTGTATCTACTGCTGTTCCATTGCTCAACCTTACAACTAATTGAAAGTGTTTCGCGTTACGCATGAAGTTCTGATCTTTTATGGCACCGTGCTCAACGTTAATGATAGACGCTGATGTTTGAAAAGTTTCCTCATTGCTACGTATTGAATGCTTTGTCAAGGGTTTTCACTAATGTACTTCATTATTTCGAAAAGAGATCAATTATTGACAACATATACTTTTCATTTGATCACATTACAAAAAATCACTTTATACATAGATGAAAACTGCATGTTTCACGAGAAAGGCTTGCATTTAGCTGTTTTTCGTAGTGCTAAACCCATGTGGGTGACTGAATGGAAAGAGGTTCCGCTGACCGTGGCTTCGTTGCTGCAATTCAAGTTTCAGTCGTACTAATTCGTAGCATATTTATCGAACACTATACTAAAGCAAGTAAGGTCCGAACGTATTTCGCTACGCATTAGGTACCCGAAAGGTTTTATTGAACCTGGGAGGGGAGGGGGGGGGGGGTTAGCCAGAGTATGTTCCGTGACGTTTTCCCAAAGCAAGTAGTGAGGAAAGGGCACGAGAATGCTGAAGTTCTTGCGCCCGCCCATCATGTGTGGCTTGCCTATGCATGTTTCATATACTCTACATATTTATTATGAACATGGTCATGTTTGGTCACAGTCTCGAATATAATGGTCGGGTGGGAAGAAAGTGATACGAAGATTTAGATCCTTAAGCTAGTCTAGAATACCACACGTAGGTTTCACATGTATCGATGATCTCATTGCAATCCCTGACAGAGCCGAGATCCCACTAAACCATGCCAGTTGCTCCTATTCAAACGCTGTGCGTCAGGACACTCGAATTAGGTCGGATCAGAAGAGGATGCCGCCGCTAATAAAGCGCTCAGCACGCGGAAGCAGCAAGTCATGAACTGCGCTCTGGGACTCGGATCGCGTGGCAGCGACCCAGTGTAAACGATCTGTCGCGCATCTTCATCATACGCTGGTTAGATTTTGCAAATACGCTCCCCACAATGTGATATTGGTAGGCCACGTAAGACCCCGATGTCCGTTCCTGCTCCTGCCACTACTACGAGCAACAGCATTATGCGCAGAAAATTGCTTGAACGAAGTGAATGCTATTTCTGCTGGTTGGAATACGGAGCACATTCCAGCAGGATTTCCATGTGTGAACCATTTCCGAGTCGATACTCGTTGGTTTTTTTATTCTCTTCGGCTTAGAGAAATCGAATCCGTAATTTGATGACGAATCTGATTTCTCGTCCTCAAACAGCACATTAGCAGGCATGTCCTCATGTGTCGAATCTATCGTTTTTCTTTCGTTTTCAAAATGCAGGTCCTCGTTAGGTGCTCGTGGAAAATGTTGGTGTAGTATTTCAAAGTAGCTCAATAATCACAAAAACTATTTCATGCCTACCTTACCTGTTCAAATCCTTTTCAAGACATCGGGGGAGGTAATTTTAACCCTATGTGGAATATGGATATGGAGCTGCGAGCTAGTGCCTAATTATTGAAAGGAATAGAATAAAAAAAAACCTATAAATTGTTCCCTCCCACTAACGAGGGCGTGCTTTCGTGCTCTCTGCATCACTGAAAGCCACGATGCAGACGACAAGGGCAGCTAAGGCAGCCAGGCAAGAACGTTGCGGTACTGGAAGCTTCGCTTTCAAAAAACCGCCCTAGCGAAAAGCATTAAAAATCCTCTTTCCTGAAAATTTTTCAATTTGCGGACAGGTGGGTGGGTCTTAACAAAAGGCGCCGTTCTTGAAAAACCTTGACAATCTTGCGTGACCCACTTTAGGAGTTCCCATTACTCACATCACCCCTATCACTGTCTTTGAAGGAATCATCGCAAAATTGTGATCTCTACACCGTCATTGTTTCGACAGTGTGATATGAAAGAGTAACAGGCGTAATCCAAAGGCGATTTGTGTGCTTACCGACGATGCGATTAGCGTCGGGCACAGTGCTATCACGCTACGATTCATGTTTGCGGAGATTATATCGAGGGGGCGGCGCACAGAACGCAATGGGGAACAACTCCATCCTAAACGAAGTACCCATGAAAAAGTTCACCGCCGATTTTCCCGCCCAATTGACGGTCACCTACATTTCATTCTTTTCAAGCTCTCTAAAATGTTGTGGGTGAGAACCGCGAAACCAACACGACGAGAATTTTTTAGTTATCTATCACTCACCCACAAAACATAAGAATTCTTAATAGGTATCCAAAGTTAGGAGTATCTTTCTAAATATTTTCGGAACCATTCGCTTTCCTGCTTATTCGATGCATTGTATGATGAAGGAATATGGGGTGTGGCTTGTGGCATGGGCGGGTTAGGCGCGGAGATGTGAGCGTTTTAAGACAGGTCTGATTCTATTTGTATAATATATTTTTCGCAGTGCTAACTTTCAATACTCTTTTTCTAGATGTATCTCTCTCCACTAATACCGATGTTTCTACCAGTTAGATACCTCCTCGCCTCTATCACCCAGAATGTTGTACTCTGTGACCAAGCATGCCAGTTATCAGTATTGATTTATGACATTATCGTTATGCTTTACGCAAGGCGAGATCGTAGCATGAAAGTAGTCATCTTGGTCGGGAACACTGCGAATCAGTGTTAAATAGAACACGGTTGTAACACATTATTCGAAATGACTCTGGAAATGCTATTCGGATTGAATCCACAACTAGATTGCACTTTGTTGATGGAGTTGCTAAGTTGCACACAGCTCACTTCGGCATTGGAGAAAGCCTAACGAATTCACTATCCATCTAGTATACCCACTCCTCTTCATTATCCTTCAAGATACCCCGGCATGGAAATAGGATATTGCTTTGAAAATGAATTGGACTTATGCTGTGTGTGTTTGAAGGATAATAATTTCATGGTGGGAATGCATTCAAACACGGGAAAAAGGGAATTACGAGTGAAGGAAAACGACTTCAATTTTATTTATTTTTTCATTTTTATTCGTTGTTTTACTCATTTAGTATGTTTTTTATCTCCTTGCATAGATCGAGAAATGGGGCAACGATGTACCTCAACGGGGTTCTGCATAAAGGACGGGCGAGCTGCTTTGTATTCAGTTTTCTGCTGCATCTGCACATTAACCATATTACCGCCATATCCATCGATCAGCTTTAGCTGAGACTCAGGTTACCTTTTTGTTTCAAGGTTATAAGATAGGTGGATAAACTGAGCAGTTTCTCTTTCAAATGAAGAGTTTCGAATAAGCGTTTGTTCGTTCTATCCAACTGTCTATGAGAAGATTTGATTTACAGAGGACCAGTCCACCGTAAACATTATACCACTTAAACATCAGAAGATTGTACTTGGATGGTTTTGGCAAGCTCGGGTGGGCCTTAGCACCTTCGAACTGAATCAGATCGAGTCTTTTGGCACCTTTGAATTGTCAACGGGACGAACAAGGTACTTGTCGTGCGTGACGATGCCATTTATAGACGACAACGCAACACGCTCGGTGCAATGACCCGATTCGAGTTTCGTGACCATTTTTGGGCTCGGAACTCTTCTCCTCTTCCCGTGGTCGTGCGACGCTTGAATCACCACGCACAGGCGGTTGTGATTGTTCGGTTTGGTGTTTCCGATAGGGGATGCGCCGACAGAACATAAACACAAATACCGATAAAAACAAAAACGCATGCAATTATTAGTAAATAGTGAATTCATTTGAAGCAATAGTGAAGTAAACCTTCGCGATCGTGATCCTTAACAAAGTGCACATTCAGGAGAGTTCAATACGTTTCCTGGGCGACTGTAATTTCTCAAACTAGTGGTACAAAGGGAACAAGATCCTGACCTCATACTTTTTTCTTCTTCACTTTTCAACAAGACCTGTCCTACTTATTTGCATTACTTACTGCTTACTTATTTTTCATTCGTTGGGATTTGAATTATTTCATTTTTATTCTTTCTCGGTGTAATCATGTCTTTTCCAATATAATTCTCGTTTCTACACTACAGCACAGGTGTTTTTTCACTGAATGAGAAAAAACTACGTTCGGATCTAAGTGTCTGCTGTCTGGTCAAGCCTCTGCACCACTTTCCCCGGCAGATACTTTGTTAACCAGCCACTTGCATTTTCCGTATCTTAATTTGCTTAATTTTTTCTGTGCTTTTCACTTTTTTCAAGGTTTTTCAGAGAACTCCCTTTGTTCTGATGACAGCCACCAATCTCATTTTTATTTCTTTTTCCAGCGAGGGTCTCATGGCAGTTTCGTTTACGTACTCTAATGCATCATGCAACATTAGGGTGACCTCAATTTTCAGCCATTTGGTGATTTCAGTGCTGAGTTGCTAGAATTATTTCAATTTTAGTTGAATTATTTTAACAATTATTCAAACCACCGTCTATCCACTGATCTGCTGCTCTTTATTGTTTTGCGAATTATTGTGCTCTTTTGAGTAGATTGTATGGCTATTACCGAAAACTCACGCTTTCGATTGATCAACATTACTTCGCAGGATTCTATACCCGTTCTGCAGGTTCAAGGATAGGGGGTGCTCCATTGTGGCGAGATTCTGGGCACCGTCAATCCTTCAATGTGCCTGGAGAAGCGGCGAGAATCACGTGACCAAATAGTCTGGGTATTACCTTCAGTAGGGTACGATAGAAAAAAAGCGTAATAGCGAAGGCAACGCAAGCATGGAAAAAGGCGATGTCTTAGAACTTGGAGTGATTAGTCGAGGTCTTATACATACCCGCCGTAGGCTTTCGAAGAAAACGCAAAACCGCGTTTTCTTGTTGTAACTTTTTACTATAACTCGGTTCGTTATCATTCATTCATTAACCGATATTCATTTCAGAATCAGCTCGCTGAGGTCTACAAGATGGTGTTTTCAGGTTTTCAAAAAGCTCATTTTCTGCATCCTTGACAAAGTGCCGTGGACGTTCACTAGTGAGCGACGCAGTCTAATTATAACCAGATGGCAATGCTGCCCCCAACTAGCTCGACCACTCATAGGGCTTCTATCATATTCAAAACTGAATGAAAACTATCTTTTTATTCTTCGAGGGTGATATTAATTGATTTTAGTATTGGTTCACCTAATTGGTATGGTAGTCGTCATTTGTGGCTGATTGAAAACATTTTTTTAACTTCAAAAAGCTGCTTCTTACAAGAAAATTTTACTGTTTTGAACAAATGTATGATACAATACTTATTTAGTATGAAGCTCATACATCATAACCATGAGTGAAATTATCATTCCTCCAGACATTTTGGCGTTCTACCCGGTCTGATCCCTCGATCTCGTAGCAATTAGTCACCTCACCGGGATCTCCTAAACTAGTATTGATCAGCCTTCCACAGTGATATGTCACAGGATTAACCAAACGAAATAGACAGCATGGCAGTTTTATAAGAAGTGCATAGATCTTCAAGGCTTGCACTGAATCTTTTCAATCAAGAAGTAAAAGATAACAAAGCAGAAGAATTGCAATTATGGCAGTTCACTTTCACAGACTGGAAACATTCACCAAAAACCATTTCCCGTTTGACGAATTTTAGAACTACAGTGGAAAATGCAGAAGCGAACCTTTATAGATCAAAAAATATAATATTATTAGAATCACCAATCACAACTACGTACCATGTTATGCAGTTCGTTTGGTCAATACAGTGGCAAACAGGAGGCTTATCTACCTGTCATGGGGATTGCCTGATACAAGGTTAGGTTGCCTTCAAACAAAAAAGTTTTACCGTTGAATTTTGAATTGAGAGTTAGTCAGTATGATCCGAAGCTCGGCACAGTAAAGAAAAAAAGTAGGTGATACCATTGAAGACCTATGCACCTCTCATAAAACTACCATGTTGTCTATATCGTTTGATTAATCCTGTGGCATATCTCTATGGAAGGTCGATCAGCACCTGTTTGCGAGATCCCGGTGAGGTGACCAATTGCTACCAGATTGAGGGTACAGACAGGGAAGAACGGCAAAATGTTCAAAAAGGAAGGATAACTTCACTCGTAACCATGATGAATGCGTTCACAGCAAGTGAATTGTTATATTCGACAGTTGTCGAAAACAGTTAAAATTTCCTAGAAAGAATTAACTCGTTGAAATCTAAAAAACATGTTTTCAACCAATTGCAAATGAACTATTAGGTTGTCGGGAAAGTTCTTTCGTTTTTTAAAAACTTGCTTTTTTCCCTCAAAACTGCTTTCCAGAAATTTCTTCTGTACATATATATGTAATACAAGTTCTCACGCATCTATAGGTATTTTTGTCTTCCATCTCCCGGATAACCCTTTTCGGCAAAATAAAAATATCAAAAGTCACCTCATTTTCAATTCCAATTTTTTTCTTTGAATGGCATTAGACAGGGAAAGGAAAAGGTGATAATCCGATGGAGCAAGATCAGGGCTATAAGGCAGCAATTTTTATCCAATCTCAAAAATTTTTTTTTAAAAAAATTCAAAAAAATTTTGACCACTATTGAAAAAATGACTCACCAAAAAATTCTCGAGCTCAGATAAAAATTGCTACCCCATCCACCTTATAGCCCTGATCTTGCTCCATCGGATTATCACCTTTTTCTTTCCCTGTCCAACGCCATTCAAAGAAAAATTTTTTTATAATTTTTGTATTGAAAATGAGGTTGACCTTTGATATGTTTATTTTGCCGAAAAAGGTTATCCGGGAGATGGAAGACAATAATACCTATAGATGCGTGAGAACTTGTACTACATATATATGTACAGAAGAAATTTCTGGAAAGCAGTTTTGAGGGAAAAAAGCAAGTTTTAAAAAACGAAAGAACTTTCCCGACAACCTAATATTAGGTGAACTAATGCAAAAATGGTCACTTCACCTACATTTCATTTAGTTCTGGATTAGATAGAAGATCTATGAGTGGTCGAGCTATGTTGGAGGCAGCTTGCCTTTTGATTATTGTAAGGAAAGTTCTGGCCGGTTTTTTGCGTTCACAAGATAAATTCAAACATCAGAGCACATTAACATGAATCAGCCTACATATTGTGCTCCTTAGATAGATGAAAAGTTGCTCTTTCTGAATATATGTTTTCGTCGGAGTGCCAGAAGGTTTTCGAATTATTAGGGAAGTTTTGAAGTACTGCGAGAATAGCACTTTTTGGAGACTTCACTTTACGAATTCTCGTTTAGACGAGTCTCTGCGAAGGTGACCACAAATGTGAGTGCTGCAAGGGGAGGAGATGCACAAGTGAGGACGAGTTGCATCAATTTTCCTTTGATTAAATTGCTTTAACTAAAACGGCAGAAAGCGATGAACGCCCATACTTGCAGGGGATGTCCAAAAGTATTGGGCCTCAGCACACAAACTTGGTTAACCACTTCGAGTAGCGTTGATCTGGAAAACCCTAAAAATTGGTGCCGCGCGACCCCTCGGAGCAGCCATACCCAAGCGCATTTTCCACAAATTCTCTTCCAGTGATTGAAGCAGTTGCAGGTTGAAGCGCTTACTCGTGCACCATTTTCACCATATCTATCGCTAACTACTCACCACTTTTCCAAACATCTGCACAGCTCCTTCAGCAGCAGTGTGTTCAGAAAGAATGGCGATTTGGAGTGGACATTTTTTGATTTCGCGCTATATAAATCATTAGCTCTTTATCAAAACGAGATATGAAAATATCCATGATATTGCCAAAAATGTAGCGTATCCAATGGCGCTTAGTAAGAAAAAATGCAGTCTGAGCCGAGTTATGATCTCCCGAAGTTGAAATTGCAAAAGCCTAAACTTTCCTTACAACCTAATAATTATAGCGTGCCTCGCTCGCTAGTGAGTGCCCACTGGCATTTGGTGCATGCAAAAATGCAAAAAATATAAATGAAAACGAACTGCGGTATAGCAAAAAAAAAAAACAAAAAAGCGTTTTCGCGTGCTTTTTTTCACGAAAATGAGCGGTATTGGTCAATTATACTTGGCTACAATTATCTGGCACACCCTGAACAAAAGAAAAAATGCACAAGAAGATTCCTACTATTCCTCATGGGTTCACATCAATGAATGGAAATAGTAAGAAAAACAACGTCTTTATTCGTAGGCGACCACTGATGAAAGATTGCATACGTGAAAAAAAGGGGACGATTCAGAAAAAAAACCTTTCAGAAGTTAGTGTTTTGTTTTCCAAGTGTGAAATGTTTCATGCAGGGCGATACCCACGAAGTAGGAGGCTCTAGTGCGGTGAGTACAACAATCCGGGTGTTTCGACATAGTGCGGTGTGCGCGAAAACGCGTCCACGGCTACACAAAGGTGTATGATAGGGAACTCATTTTCAAAGATTCCATTCATTTCATTCGCTTTTACCGCATTATTTAGCACTAGCTATGAATCGCTATCGTCCACATCGTCTTTGAAGGTGTCGTGTTGACATTCAACTCAAACCTGCCTACAACCATCTATGTCATGCAGTATTGACATGAATGAACGTATGCGCTGCTTCATTTAGACACATGAATATTCACTAGAAACGAAAGTATTATCTTCTGGGAAGTATTGCAAATTCATTCAGTTTTCAATTCATTACATGAAATTCTAGTCTGCACGCTTTTTGAATTCCATTCCCATCAGTCATTTCAATAGATATTTGTTAGACTGCTACGCAAAAAACCACATATTGGCAATGGTGATGCTTTGATTACGATCACTTCTCTTTGCGATTCTTCTTTTACAGAACTTCAAATTTGGAATTTGATCTTTTTTGAGCATTTTCCTTCAGCAAAGGTTCTAGGAGCGTTTCATCATGATTATGTGAATACCAAATATGAAAGCCAGGTGAGAATAACGCTGAAATCCGCTACTGATAAAAACTTTTGCTGACCCCAAGATCGTCCGACTGGGTCACTGTGAAGGTCTAATACAGTAAAATGGAGACGCTATACAGTGCAACTGCAGAATAAAACGGAATAGAATGGCTGCAAACTCAAGAAATATAAGTTTCTAATAAACCGAATTTGTGTCGTGATATTAACTGTGTGTGGTGACGCCGCTGATGTCAGGAAAAGCGGCTTTTTAGAGTGTATTCCAACTATTTTGACTATATTCGAACCGTTTCTTTTGTAGCTTCTGCGGTTTTGTAGTTTGTTCTGAATATGAGTTCATAATCAATGTGTTCAGTTCGATTATAACGTGCCGTTATTATCTATTTTATCTAACTCCCAGCGGAGCGCATCATATCGCCGGCAACACACGTTAGAGTGCAAAACGGGCATACTTCAAATCGCTATGAGCATTATTCGAGCCTATTTTGCATTCTGCATTATTGTGTTAAGTAATGCGCTCAGTATTGTGCGCCGACAGCAATGGTTTCTAGACCAACTGAGCGCTTATATAGAGGTGGGGGATTTCAGCTCAATGCATTTTGTTGAGTCAGGCAAAAACATCCCGCCTTTTAGCCTAATGACTGTTTCCACGTGATTTTTCAGTGACACTTTCGCGATTTTTCCTGGATTATTTGAGTACTTTTTGAGGAAATCTAGCTTTTCCTCATAGGATGAAAGTATAGAGAACTTCGGAAAAGCCTCTGTACTTGTCGTAATTTGAGATCACAGAAAACCACGATTTCTTACTGCTGGCATAAGATGCTTCTAAACATATGGGAAACCGTTGGAGTCGGTTTGAAATTGACGACTATGTTTGGAAGGGATGATGAAGCCGTGGATAGTACGTAGGAGAGTAGCCTTGCAAGTTCACGTCTAAAGAGGGGAAGGTTCAAAATTATGCACCCTTGGATCACTTTTTGACGATCTCGCGTGGGAGAAAACTACTACGAATTCCATAAATTAGCTCGTGATATGGCAGGGAAAATACTTCGATCAAAAGTGACCACAAATCATTGTGAATAACTCTCCTTCAATGACTTCAGTGATGAGGCAAGGTCCGATCACTCCCCGCATTGACGCCAGCCCCTTGTCGAAAGATGAACCGTCTAAAAAACTGTACACATTCAGGTGCGGAGGATCTGCTCTATTGATCTATTCTTTGTCAATCTTGGATGCCAACCCTCGATCTTCCGTACCCTCTACTACTTTTCTGACACTTTGACAAGAATAGAAGGATGACAAAATATTCTCCAGAACTTCTTCGATTCTGACGAAAGAAGTTTTTGATTGAAGCAGTAAAATTTGCTGCGTGTCTGTCGAGGGAAGTGTGCTGAATATGAAGACTTGTTTTGGTTCATAGTAATTTTGCTCCAACGAAGATCTAGCCTTCCATATGGAAAATACCCAAAACGGCAGATACTTTTTGACCGACCCAATAAAGGGTGGGGTGGTTTTACTCACAAGCATCAATTCGTCCAATTCCGCGGCTTTTCAGAACTTCCATCTGAACACACTGGTACGGTTAAACCAAGCAAATTGTGAACCATGAAAGTAAGGGTGCTCAGCAGTGTAACAGTAGAGAAAGAACGTAATAAAACGACGAAAAGCCCAAAAAATAGAATCTGATTCCCCTCCCTCTTCTTTTCGCACCCTACCCTCCTGCGTCACTAGCCGGGGTAGATTGCAGATGGGCGAGCTGCTGAATCAACCGCCCATGAACGATGTTCCGCCGTCACTGGCAACTCGTCTGGCTGGTAGGCTGCAGAACGACACGCCATGCTGCGGAATCGTGATAAATACAATCGGCAAGGCTTGATGAGGGATAAATGAAGAAAGACATGAAGAAAGGAAGGAATGGTTCGTTTCGCCTCTTCCTCAGACGAACCACTGTTGCTGTTAGCCTTTGAGGCTTATCAATGAGTAGGGCCGACAGATGAAAATGTGTTTCTAGAGTGGTGATACCGAAAAAGAAAAAAACGGTTACTTCGTAACATTGTTAGTTATAAATATAACTAACAATTACTCCTAAGTAGAGATAAAAAAATTAGCTAGTAGGGAAAACTAATTCAAAAAAGGCAGAGAATAAAAAGCAAGGTCCACGCTGAAGAGACCCGTAATGAAATGATACGCATTATCGCTTATAATTTTGTCTTACATTTTATATTAGCTAGTCGGCATCTTGCAGTGTAATTGGGTCACATTAACTAGAGATTTTTTAATCAAGAGGATTGTGTAGGGTTGCAACATAAACCTACTATGCATTATATTACCAAATCTTTAACGAAGCTGGAAATTCCATGGTAATTACCTTCCATCATATATTATGACCAATGAATTTATTTCTTCTAATACACTTATCAAGTTGTGTTATAATAAATTCCCTTTTATATCCTCTTTCTAACAAAACATTAATCATATCCTTTAGCTTAGTTCTGAAGGCCTCAAACAAAGTGCAAGTGTTAGCTATTCGGAGAGTACCAGTATAAATAACAGCTCCTTCAGTTTCTGTGGCTATACCTGTGTTGCTACATATGTGGGAATTTAATAACTTCAAACTGATAGTCATCTGTTTTATTATATAATGCAACGTATGATAATTCTGTGTAAATTTTATCCTTTTCCATTTTAATAGTTAAGTCTAAGTAGTGAGTGTATCTATCTGTAATTTGTGTACTCTTCAGTTCTAATGTGTTTTTATAAACTACTTTGAGTCTACTTTCAATTACTGATTCAATGGCATTATGTATGACTAGAATATACTCCATGAACCTATATGGTATAAATAGATTGTACTTAACCGCTTTAGTACCTTTGGCATATTGAAATTCCATTGCGGACAAAGTAAGGTCGGCTGAAGGGGGATTAAATTTCCACCTTGAAATACACCTTCAGTTTGCTTGAAGATTTTGCTTCCAAATATGCAATAACTGTTGGCCAATAAGTCTACCAAATATAACAGATCTTTTATGATATAATATCTGTAGTAATTTTGGTTTTCTTCGTTTTCGTTGTGAAATGCTTTATACCCGTTGGTTGCTATAAACTTCTTACTTGCACTCTTAAAACAATTATACTTGAAAGACTTCGAGCCGCGCTTTTTCAGTGCGAGCTTTGCCACACATCACCTCTTCCGAAGTGGAATGGTTGTTTTCAGGGGACATGTTCTCACAGTTCTCAGTTTCCCTCAACTCCCGGTGCCTTTGAACAATTACGTTTTTCGTTGCGGTTTATATAGTGATGTTGTTACGGGGATGTTGAATCTGCGGTAAGGCGTTGGTTCGCCTCTGCCGAAGTTTCCCAGTGATACTTGCTTCTTCATGACGCTTCCCTTACATGCACAGCTGAGTGAAGGGATATAAGACCTGCATAGTTCAAAGGGAAACGGCGGTGGCCAGGGAAAGCAGACACAATCCCTGCATCAATGCTGAGATGGGACAGTGCACATATTGAGAACGACATCGTGAATGGTATTAACATGGTCCATGTGTGCTCGTTACTGCTTGTCCCATGCACTACCCATACCATACTTGTCCTCATCTCCACAGTTCGTTTTTCATATAATACCTAATTTCGTGACAGACGGACGGAGGGACGTACAGACAGACGAAGCATTTTTATACATAGTGGGGATAGTAGGGATAATATTGTGTCAAATAATAGTATATAAATAATTGATAGTATTAGTTATGGCTAATAATATTGTGTTGAATTCTAGCGAGCTACCAGGTTCAAATATTCTCCAGAGGCTGTGGAGTTTCGCTTCATTTTGAACCCTACAAGTCGATTGAAGCATTTCAATAGCTACTGGTGGAGGTCTTGAATCTCCGCTCGTTCAAACAGTCGCTATTTTTTTCGCACAATCCAGGCCGTTCTCAGTAACGCTCGATCCTCAAGAGCTTGGTGTATCCTTCAGTTCGAATGGCCTTTTTTTTCTGGTGTATTTGCTTCAAGTCCCAGTGCTATCGCTTCTTTAATAAAATTTCCATCCAGGTATGACATTCCCGACAAGCGATTCGATTACACTGCCGTTCGTCGTCGAAGAAATATGCTGTGAACGTTGAGCGCTTCTTTTGATGGTCGTCTATGGGCCTACCAGTGGTGCTCCTTTCTCACTGCCATTCCATCACCATTTATATACGCGAATACCTACTCATTCACTCACGCATCTTCACAGATGCACGGAGTTAACTTCATAGAAACTTCTTTAAAACTGAGCATGAACATCAGATTTGTTGCTCTTCACGGCACGACAATTTTCTCTTCATGTTAACCATGAGTTTGAGTTTGATCTATCTCCTCCCTTCAGAGTAGATCCTTGTCTACCGTCTACTGACACTGTATCCCTTTACAGGAATAGTCGGCGGAAACTAAATGATGGTATTTCCTCTTTAAATCATTCCATTAGATATATTACATGAACAGAACACGGAAAGAACGGAGAGATTTCCTTTGTTCCAAAGCATAAATCGAAACACTGTAGGAGTCCTCATTTGAATTCTCGCCACAACATTTGAATAGCTATCAGCGGCCAGCGCTCAGTTCAAGTTTTCGCGCCCAATGTTGATTCGCTTCTCACCCTGCGTCTTTGACCACGTGACTGTCGCCTCTTTGCTCCACAGCTCCCTGGCGTCCAAACACATTCAGACGCCTCATCCCGTCGTCCGTCGTTTCGGGGAGCTCTATCTCAATAAGATTCTTGTATAAGCGCGTAAAACTTTGCATGCGGTCTTTAGTAAGCAAATATAACATAAGTATGTAGGTAACAGGAGAAAAAATTTTCCTGGGCGGTTCGTTTCAGCATAGTATTAGACATCTTGAAGGGGGACAGAATCCGTATGCATGGTATGAATGTTAGTTTCACATACTTTGTAGATCTTTGGCACTTTCACTCATCTAGTCGCTTATCTCTTCCTTTTCTGCGTGCCCGTTTTTTTAGAATTTATAATCGTCAACACACCTGGAGCTGTTTTCGCAGATGATACCCCCGCTCGTCCTCCCAAAACGACGACAAGGGTGATGACAGCAGTGCATAAGTTAGTAAGCGTGTTTTCCAAGTAATGTTCACTTTGAAAACTGATACTCATAAGTAGCCATGCCACTTTCGTTGATGGAAGTAATCTCTTGAAACTCAACGCTACATTTTGGGGCATTTCAGCGGAGCAGATCGACCGATCACTCCAACTGCCATAATGCGGAAACTCCCCCAGTTCGCGCCACTCGGCTGACAAGAATTCCTGCCTGTTCACTGCAGCTCTTTTTATATCTCTTCCATCCCGCTATTAGCCTTTTCGCAAAAATCTTCATAGCCTGCTTAAAGGCACATCTCGCCACGAGGTGGCAATCAGAGGGTTCAGCATCTTTGCCACTTATCTTTGTCACCTCTGACGTCTTTCTCGCCCATTTTGTGTGGTTCCGTAGCGAAAACCATCCATGAACTCTTGTCATCGGAGCAAGAAGAATCCCGAATTCAGGATTTTAGAATATTTCTGCTGTTTCAACCTTTTCCTTCATTATCGCACGCGATAAACCATCTTTATCGCGAAATGTGCCTTCAACATCCCAATAAACATCGGTGGGCACTGTTTTTCCAGATAAGTTTGCACGGGTGAGAAAAGCACTTTCCTGGACCTATTCACACAATTTCACGCCTGAGCGATTGATGCAGGCAATGCCGTGGTGACTTCGATAGTGGTGGCGCTGTTGTATTAGTCTGATGGCGATTTTCATCCACTAATGTTATGTGTTTGGGTGGGGTGGAGGCCCTCGAATCTCATAATGCATTATGCGCGTCCTCTGCCTCTGTTCAGAATCGCCACATAATTGCCAATGTTCAACGCTACGGCCATGTGAATACAATACAACATGCGATCCGCCCGAAATGAATGGTCCGATTTCCATATGTCACCTCTACTTTACCGGTTTCACCTTTTCACGAGCCTACCCCCTGTGTCCCATTGAGGTGGGGGAGAGTGCGGCTTCGTCTCCGAATCAACTACATTTTATGGCGTTTCGTCAACGGTGATGGCATGAAACCAGTGCGGATGAGTCACTACGATTATTCTGGCCGCTTACAAATGACAACAGTGCTCCATGTAATCGACCTGTCTGGAACCATCAGACGCACTCATTGTTTTGGCCAGAGTCCAACTCTTTACATGTTCAAGATTTCCTCTCCTACTCAATCACGTGTTTTCTTTTTATCGAATCATCTACAATGTTCCCGCCCAACGGTTGTCGAAGGGCAGGTCTTTGTCAGTTTTTGGTTCAAATCGATTCCGCCTTATATGCATTTTCGCTCTTTTTTGTATAATGTCTTGTTGGCAATGTGCCAGGAAACGCCGACTTCGGACGGCGTGCACATGTCGTTGACGACCATTCCTCAGCCTGAGTTATGCGTCCATTCCGTATTGGAGCAATTCCATGCTCTTCCTCATTATCTCACTCTTTCCCATTTCTTAAAATTGCAAAGTGCTGTTATCGATACGCCGTTTAGCTTCAAACTTCAAAAAACTTAATTTGGTTAGGCCTATTATTGTAGCTTCGATCGTTCGGTCTCGTCCGAATAATCAGACGCTCAAAAAGTCACATTGCCTACTTTACCAATTTTTCCTCTTTTTTTGTTTAAGCAGAAAATTCGAGTGATAAAGGTTGAAGCGCCTAGCGCTGATCAGTCCGCTTTTAGGATGGCCATGCCTGCTACATCCTTTAAGGGTCGATTTGTATTAAATTTTACCTACGCATTGCCATACATGAGCCAGTCGATGTACAGATCAGTGCTGTCGTTGAACTGGGCTATCGTGGCACCTTCATTACCACGGAGAAAAAAAGCTTGTTTGGCCTGCGCTTGTATTGATCCAAGATTTGATCTTCGGACATAAATAGTGGAAGCGCTCTTGTCACTAAACCACTTCCGCCTCGCGTATTCAGACGATCAATTTATATTCAATGTACTAATGGATTTCCTGCCTAGTTGGTTATTCGATTAGTTAACTTATTCGAGATTCAGCGCGAGCTGTATTCATAATTATTCAATTTGAATTTCAAACGAAATCCAATCGATTATCCGGGCTTCTACTTTCTCACCGTGTATTTTTCGCGTATTATCGAAGTAATCTCCTTTCGAAACCACAAGTTATGTGTGGCAGATAATCGTGAGCGTAGCTGACGTTTTTTCGGCATCCATGCAATTAATGGGCTATAGCATGCTCATTGCTTGAATTATTGTGATCATTGTAGCTCTCCTATTCCAATAAAATGCTTTTGAGATTCAGTACTATACTCGCCAGCACATTTTGTTGATCTTCTTCCAATTCTTGCTGTCACCGTTTCTTTGTCAATATTCCAAGAAGTCATCGTAGCGTAGGTGTTGCAGAATGATTCATCCTTTCCCTGCGTCTATCATACTTCGATGGGATTCGTTTGAACTTCTCTTTAAATGACTAAGTGTCCCACGCTGTGGCGCCGGTGATTCTTTGTAGTGTTGGCCTCATTTTTCTCGTTCTTCTTTCTCGAAAATGTTGATGAACTGCACTTCCCTGAATTCAAAATGGCTTTTAGAAATATCTCCTTTTGAATTTCCTGATAATGTCCGGTCCGATGATGAGATTCTGTTTGGTTTCTTTTTTGCGAGCACTTTTAAACCCGGCGTTTATCATAAGGAACTCATCTAAAAGTCTACTTGGCGTATTTTAGAAATTACTGAACTCACCTACTGCAGCTCAGACCTCCTTTTCTAAAGCAATAGCCGTATTCTATACTTATATTCTGCTTCACCGTTCACACCTTAGCATTATGGATGTCTTCCCTCAGTGCATCGAGTCACTTGAATTCGATTAAGACAAAATTGCTATTTCCGTGCAATTTGATTTTTTGAGACATTTAAGCCTTTCTTGCCTTCATGATCCACCCAGCTAAAAGCTCCCCTTTCTTCGTGGTACTGTCTTCAGTAACAAAACTTCTTCAATCCACAAGCACTGATAGCAGGTTTTTCTTGACGGAATCCGCCGAAAGCATAACTTTTGATGAAAGTAATATTTTGTGCCTCAAGGATTTTTAATCATAATCTGAAATATATCACTTCCATAGCACCATCTGGTAACGCCATGAACTGCTTTGAATAGTAACCCCATAGCTCTGCCTCCTCGTTAAAGCTCGTTCATTCTTGCCGTTAAACAAAGACATGTGCATAAGGTAATTGGTTCTCGAACTTCATTGATGACCCATTTATTTGTGATGTCTACCTTGGCATTTAATGTCATTTTTCATCACGAGCGATGATCCTTCATCTTTAAGTTTGAAAAGGTTCCTTCTTGTGTTCGTGGAGGTTCCCAATAATTCAAGACAAGTCCAGCAGTGATCTTTCTGAAAATGCGGTCACTACGGGATTGCGCCACGAATTTGACATCCTGCTTCGGTGGCATGCAAATTATATGCTTCTTGGCTACATAATTCGTACTGGTCTGGATATACCTACCCCTCTTAAGCGTTTCGCGATCCTTCCATTAACACTTATACTATTCAATCGCATGATAAATATGCGATATGTATATGTATGATATGTCGATATGTATAATATCTTAGTATTGAGCTGTTCCGAATTCTCATGATATTCTGAATGTGCAACAAAAATATGGAAAACCAGAAAGTTAGTCCAAAATCTCAGGAAACGCTGAAACGTTTCGGGATAAATGATGCCAAAATAAAGGAAGAAAGTGCGCGCATAGAAATATTCGCAAAATAGTTAAAACCCAAAAGAAGTTATCGAAACATTGTAATCTTTTCTGGCTTTTTTGAGCGAATTGAGTCTCAAATCTTTGATTCACACTCATTAGTAGTGAGGTTCACTCTGCTGTAGCCTGGGTACGATTGAACCACTTCTGTACGATCTCATCTACTCTTATGTATGTCTAATGGCAGGGTCTTGTATTGAGAGAAAATCTAATACCACTGCCTTCTCATTGCCTTTTAGAACTGCGCTCAACGCTGTACTTGATACTACTGCAGTCTTGAAACTTGATAGTACTGTAGATAAAGACGCTAGAGGGAGCGTGTGCCTGGAGGGAAAAGGCCAGGGAAATTTTCTTTCCAGGGAGCCAGGATCTTATCACTGGAGAGGGGAGTAGAGGTCCTCTAAGGGTCTGAATTTTTTATTACTCGTATTTGCAGCGAGAATGGAATAAAATAGTCCATGTACATTGCCACGTGTGGGCGAAATATCACGTCCTCTGAAATGAACTCGCGATGGATGGTAAAGGTTCCATACGTCTGAGAAAATTCAGGAAAACTCATCAGACGATTGAACATGGGACAACATTCGCCATTGCACGAGTTCATGAAAACTTTCGGCGCGAGTCCAGTCAAATGGGCGGGAAATAGGCACTAAAAGAGGGGGAGGGGAGAAAGAGGAGCGGTAGTACGCAGACCGCGTTGTCTACGGTTCATGTCCTATTGGTTTTTCAGCCCCGGCATGAGTTGTCTGGCTCCCTAATGACCAACTTTATGCCTAATGACTAACTCCAGGCTGCACTGAGAGTGAAACGCAGACAGGGTAGTGGGCATACTCTAAATATCGCAAAATCTGCTTTCAAGTTAGAGAGTAAATGCCATAGTAATCATACTGTTCGGATACTGCAACTAAGATAATGGAGTTTGCTCTCCTTTTTGTTTATGTCATACCCTCGTATCCGGTAAGTACATAGTACTGTTGTTACCTCGAATGTAGTGGCAAAGGAGTCATGAGTTCCACTGTTTAGATAGTGCCTGGTAACACTTTGGCTTCTGCTATCGCTTACTCACTTTGTTTTCGTCATAAGCACTCACCTGTTTGTTACGTTTTTGATCAGAAAAGATAAGAAGTTAACGATGTTGTTTTCTGTAATACGGTGTATGTACATACACTTTTGCAATTACTTCGAACACTTAAGTATCACTTTCAACGAGATGTTTTCAGAAGACAAAGTGGCACTTCCTCAGGCAGGCAAACTGTGAGGAGTTTCCGTTGGGGAACAGTTAGCTAGCTTTTTAGGCGTTAAGCGGCCCCTTACGCCAACTATTAACATTGATGTAATTCACCTCATTTTTCAGTAATGATCTGCAACTGCCTCCAATCCTAGGCTTGCTACGTTGCAAGGAAAATTCTGACCACTTTTCGCAATTTCGTCTTCGGAAATCATAAGTCAGCTCAGACTGCACCTTTTCTCACATAATAAGCACCATTGATTCGCTACAGTATTGGCAACATTATGCATACTTGCGTATCTCATTTTGATGAAGAGCTGACGGTCTATACTGAGCGGAATCGAAAAGCCGACCTTAAATCACCATTCATTCTGAACACACTGCTAACGTGGAGCTTAGTTAACGCCAGATCTGGTGAACATGATGGACGAGTAAGGGCTTCAGCCTACAACTGCTTCAGTTGCGAGAAGACGATTTGTGGTAAAATGCGCTCGCGCATGGCTGCTCGGAGGGATCGCGCGGCATCCATTTCTCAGTTTTTTTGTACAAATCAGAGTTACCTGGTCAGTCACACTTGTGTGGAGGTGGCCATTACTTTCAGGTTTCCCCAGCAAGTATAGACGTTCTTCGCTTTCTGCCGTTTTAGTTAAAGCGACTCGATCAATTGAAAATTCGAGCAACTCATTCTCACTTCCGAACTTCTGAAATCAGAGACAAAGCGTTCCATCCAATGCTTCACTTTCTCACCTTGCAGTACTCA
The DNA here is from genome assembly GCA_963978905.1 of Trichostrongylus colubriformis. Lineage (NCBI taxonomy): Eukaryota > Metazoa > Nematoda > Chromadorea > Rhabditida > Trichostrongylidae > Trichostrongylus > Trichostrongylus colubriformis. The sequence continues at coordinate 28,953,759 of OZ022261.1, read as the reverse complement.
CATTTGTGGTTGCCTTCGCTGGTACTCGACTAAACAAGACCTCGTGGTGTCGTCCAGGAAACCCCATTTTCGTAGTAATTTGAAATTTCCCTATTAATTCGCAAACCTTTTGGCATTCCAAGGAAAACAGATACTCAAAGAGAACAACTTTCTATCCATTTAAGGAGCACAATATGTGAGTTGATTCGTATTGACGCTTTGAGATTCGGATTTATCCTGTAAACGCGCGAAACCGGTCAAGAACTTTCCTTACAAACTAGTAGAAGACAGCCATATTATGTATTGCAAAACCTCCTAAAAACTTATGTATGTGCTTCTACTTCGCGAACATCGAAGAGGAAGGGCAAAAATTTGAAAAAATGTCTACACACTTTTGAGATTGCGGAAAAGTGACCACAGAATTTCTCTAGAGAAGTTTAATGGATAGAACTACCACTCAAGAGCGATTCTCTGCACACTGTCAGTCGAGTCTCAAGTTTCGGCTGTGAATCGAACGTTTTTACATGTTTCGTGATGTTTACTCAAGTCCTAGGAATAGTCCTGATGTATGTACGATACACACACTTCTTGAAGCAAGCAGGCACAGTCGTTTCGGTTTCAGAATGATTAACATTTAGCATATTAGGCGATTTGAAAAGTCCTTACGAATTCAAATGTTTTATTTTTGAATAACTTTTGTGGATTCTCGCTCGGGTCTCCTGTGATGTATTAAAGCCCTCTTTTCGCTCTACTCAAGTATAATAACAAAAATAATAATAATCCTAGAATGAATTTTGAACTTTTCTAATGCCCTCACAACAAAATAGCTTAAAAGCAGATGTGCACCACTTTTCTCGTACAATCTTCTTCTCCATTAAAACGATAAATTTTCTAAAGCACCAGAAGGGGTGAGTTTGGCAGATTGTGGAATATGAATGTAGGGTTGCTCAGCAGTGTGACAATAGAGAAAGAACAAAATAGAATGGCAAAAAGACCGAGTAAGAGGGACTCACCCATCTCCTATATCGCGCCCCTCCGTCACTAGCCGGGTGTAGACTGCAGATGGGCGGAGAGGCTAAATCAGCTGGCAACTCGCACGGCTGATTTAATGCAGAACGTCACGCCGTGCTGCGGGCGCGCTTTTTCAATGCGAGTTTCGCTACATATCATCTCTCCTGGAGTGGAATTGTTTTCAGAGAACATGTATTTCCATGTTTCACTTTCCTTACCCTCTCGGTGCCTTGAATCGTATCGTGACTTGTGATGAGAATCGGAGTCTGTAGAATTACCGAAAACGGTCTGCACAATGGTTGCACAAAGGTCAAGCTCTCGAACATTTCCCGAAGTCGTTGTGGTGGCGGTGCGATGGTCTTCGGGTAACCTATTTCACCATAGCATCATGGATCCTAGGGAAGGTAGTACTGCCAAAACTTACTGTGAGAAATCCCACGAGATACATGGCATACATGGCAAACTGTAGGTAATGAGCCCAGTACTTGCTAATAAGAAAGGCTCCCTTCTTCTTCACGATAACGCATGGCCCCATGTCAGCGAACTTGTCACCCTGAATACGGAAATTCTAGGAAAAGGAATGCACAAGCTCGTATCTCAATGGCAAAAATCTACATCATGATTCCTATTTCGATTAATAAAATTTTGTATAAGCCCAATTATGCGTATTTGAATAGGTCGAAAGCCTCAAGAACTCTCCAGATGATTCAACAATTATAATAAATGTGTAGTAGAGGTCAAAAGAGAGCGTGTATAATGCAAGTCAGGAACAGAGATGTGCGTCATAAAAATCAAAAGGCCTTACGGCAAACCGCAAAATCCTCGTGTGCAGACTTTTCTCAAATCTTGTCGCTCGACATTCAATTGCGTGTCACCGTCACTTATGACAGATTCGCTCATCTCCGATTGATACTAAGGGCTGCGATGCATCGCAAAACACATTCGTTGAGAGGATGTGGATCCTAATTCAAGTTTTTACCCATTTTATTTCGCTTTTCGTTCTCTTTCGCACTACATGGCATCTCTTCCATTTTTGAAAATAGCGAGAGAGGAGAGGGCAATTTCGGCTTACGGTATGAGCTGCAGTGGCTCCCACTTCGTTAGTTGCGCACACGACGCCTTGCCAAAATGTCGATGTGAATTCATGGGGTTTTTTTTAATTATGAACGCCCTTTTTCTCGCTCCTTCGTCTATTCTATCGTTCACTGTTTCAATTGTCTGTTGCTGTGTGCTGTTTCACTTGCTTCACACCATTATATATGAGTCAAAGTCGGCCTACGCGACATTAACTGACAGTCGTCAGTTTGCTTGAAGCGTCCATTCCCACGTGAAACGCGCAGGAATCGCAGTAGCGGCCCGAAGACGCGTTTTTCAAAGCAATTTTCGCCACACATCCATTCTGTGTTTGAATGTTCGTTCACGAGGAACAATGTTTCAAAATACGCTTCCTTGCCCTCCTCCCGGTGCTCCTTAGAAGGTGACTCAATTACTGCTTCTGAAATAAGAAGGCAACCCAATCACTGCTTCTGATACTTTTCCGTGCTCAAATTATAGAAAAACGCTACCTTTGTGAGTGCCATTATCAAAAGGAACCCGCGCGTTCTCACTTTCTCTCACCGTTATGCACTAGCCTGTTTTTCCCATGTTAAAATGAGGAGTGACGTGCCCAAGTCAACTTTGCACATGCGCCCACCGTGGACTAGTTTTAATAAATCCGCATGCACTTTGACAGTCGATAATATACTGTTCGAAATGTTGACTTCCACGCATTGTGGCTGAATGTCACGATCAGCTGTCATTTCCTCTTTATTCAGCTTTTTCAAGCACATGTAGTCAATTTATAACACTTCGGTTGTGCAAGAATCAATAGCGCGTCAAAAAAGAATAAAAACTGGGTGCAAACTGTGATCGAGTATAGGCGCTGGATGCGCATGGCTTGCGGCATCGTATGCTACCTAGGAAAGAATGTTTTACGTTTCACATGGGTGAATAGCGCGGTTACACGATCAAGAAGTGTAAAAATACGCTTTTGGTATACAAGCATGCGTTTACTAAGCCTGTGTACATTTGTATGTCCCACTGCGCCATCTCGAGTTCTTGCTGACGAATACGCTGGAATATTCAAACATTCCGTCTCTTAATGACCTAACGGTTTGGCACAACCATATAAAACCACTGTTTCACTACGAGTGGTTTCGAATCCCTGTGACCGCATGACCTCTCGTACGGCTCACATTCAACTATTAGGTTGATCCATAAGTTCCTGACCACTTTACATTTATTGCTGTAAAACTCTTAAGGGTGGTTCCGCGGTCCCTATTTCGATCAGTTAACCAGCACCTTTGCTCGCTGCGTGTCTACTATTGAGTCAGTTTTCTGTGAAGCTCTTCGACCTACTTTTTCACGTTTAACGTTTTGGGTCTTCCAAGGTTGAAGGCATTACGGCAAGGATTACGCAATAATCAGATTCGTTGCTTACTTTCTCGGGGCGAATCAATTCTTGGATAAATGTTGACAGTACCATTGTTGTGGATGCACTGAGTACTCCCACGGTGTTGCGCCCGCTTTCACACAGCCAAGCCACGCCCACTCAACCAAATTACACCTGACCTTAGTTAGACGAGCCAATGCCAAAGTGGAAGCTGCCTTGATCTCGAAATAGCAAGTGTGGTTTGTAAAGTAATGCTGTAGCGCTGACACCATTCAGTCGGAAATCGATGTCAGATCGGGTCTTTTTCTTAATGATCGTGGACACATTGGCAGCTCCGTGATGCTCACTATCGTTAACTGATTCCAAGCATGGGGGCATGCTGTTCTGTAAGTTGCCAACACTGAGGTGTTGAGTGCGCAACTGCTTAATCCTTGACATGACGTCACAATGTTCTTCCTTTTAGCGGACCTTCGTATGGTCGTGCAACATAGACACAGGCGATGAAGAGTAGGCGCTGTATGTAAAGCATTGCATGGACAAGGGGCCCTGCTATAACGACCTCGGAAATTTCGAGCGCCAAAGTCTGAGCCCACGTAGAAAAAGTTCCTTCGACGTGTTGATAGAAAAGGATAGGAACTGCAAATAATTATCTTTTTAACTATTTATTTATTTATTCTTCCACGAACAACATGACACGCACACATGAATTAGCAATAATACAACAAGGAACGTGGGAAACATACAAAGGAACGCGATAAAAACATACTCTCAAAGTAAATAACAGTTATTTGCTTTATAACTGATTACTTCGTAGTTGAAATCAGATGCGCTGTTCACTAGATAGGGCAGAGTTTGGAGTTCAGTTCATTAATCACTCAATTTTAGAGAAACACAGTTGAAGTGAATGTTTGAGTATCAACCTCCATTGTTCAAAAAACGTTCATAGCTATTTCATATTTTACAAACTTCATTCTACCTTGTCAAAGCGGAATCTGTTTTGAATAGCTTGCTCGTGTAGTCATACAGTAGCAAGTGGAACGAGTCAGATCGTACTTTTTCATTGTGATCCCCAGCATTGGTGTGAAGAAAGTTCAGTAAAAATAGGAGTTTTTGAATGGGCACTTCGTCCCCAGATTTCTTAGTACTATATATGCGTTAACATATCACCACCTACTCTGCTCTGTAGCTCACTTCCTCGGGTACAGTGATCACAGCAGCATTTCATTCGACATTGCCGGGTACGAATCACCACCCAGGCCCCTATTTCGCAGAGCATATTCCGCTTGCAATTTTAGCGAGCTCTGCGAAGACTTCGCAAGGATACACTGGGTCAGCTTGCTTGAAACTTGTCAGAGTGTCAATGATAAGTATGAGTTGCTGTTAAATGTATTGCACTCAGCTATAGACTATTATGTTCCATGGGAGAAGGTCACTTCTTTGAAATCGATGATACTGCCAGGGTACTTGCAGAAAATGAGCCGCCATCGTGAATGTCTCTAACAAGAAGCTAGACGTACTAGAGACTGGACTAGATACAATGAATATTCTGCAAGTTTCCTCGCTCGACTAAGGAAGTATAGTTGTAGTATTGAAAAGAAAGTTATAGAGGCTGGGAATAGTGAAAATTTTTTATAGGTACCTCAATAACAAGATTCATGTTAGGAAGTGTATGGGCTTTTCGAAGAAAGGAGATTTATTGGTATGCAATGCATATGAAAAAGCGAACCTGTTTGCTGAGCAGTTTTCGAGTTCCTTTCTGCCAGAGAATGATACAATCCCTGATTATTCTCCGCTGTTGACGTCGACTATGAATGACTTGCCGTGGTTTCAAGCGAATCAAATTTATGAACAGATCATTGCTTGGCCAAAATCCTCCGCGGTAACCCCTGATCTCATTCCGCTTTCTTTCATAAAGAAGGTGGCTGAGGTTATATTGCCATTGGCGTATGTGTTCAATCAGCCATTAATGACTGGAGAAGTTCCAGAGCGCTGGAAGCATTCCTTTGTTACTCCGGTGTTGAAGAAGGAACCTTCTTCAGATCCGGCGAATTATCGACCAGTAAGCATAACATCCCTGTTTGTAGACTTTTTGAGAAATCTTTCAAAGATCATACTCTAAAGTATATCGCTGGTGCTAATATTTTTCCTCGCGCTCAACATGGTTTTATCCCTGGGCGGTCTGTGGAGACAAATATGATTGAAAGTCTAGAGTACTGGACCAAGGAGAATGATAGCGGGCACTGTTGTGATGTCATTTATTTTGACTTTGCTAAAGCGTTCGACAGAGTATCTCACAATAAATTGTTGTACAAGTTGAAGATGCTCGGCTTTCATCCCATCCTCATCAAATGGATGGCAAACTTCCTTTCTGGGGGATCCTTCCAGGTGCGTATGGGGCAAGCATACTCGAATTGCAAGGCTGTGATAAGTGGAGTGCCGCAGGGAGGAGTACTATCCCCGTTCTTTTTAACATCTTCACCTCTGAAATTCCTAACCTTTTTGAGGGTCTAGGTGTTGTCACGGAGATGTATGCTGATGATGTAAAAGTTTTCAAGTCCATTAGAGAACCCGCTGACATTGAACAGCTGCAGGAGGCCATTACTTAAGTGAGTGGGCAAAGCGATGGCAGCTACCCTTGGCCCCGAATAAGACTATGAGTATGAGAATTGCTTCTGACCCAGCGGCTACTCCTTGCCCTTATGTGGTTGACAGGATTGCTATCTCCCCTGTCAAACGCATAAGAGATCTTGGATTTTACAACACCAATACTCTTGACTTCTCCATGCATGTTCAAAAGCGGTGCAACTTAGCTCTCAGCGTACGGGACACATTTTCAAGGCACTGTTCACGACAGATAAATCCACTCTGCTTAAAGGCACCATTAGGGGTAAGGGAAAACTGAGATCTGGAAGTACATGTTCTCTGAAACGAACCTTCTACTTCAGAAAGGGTCACATTTGGTGAAAATCGCATGAAAAAAACGCGACTTGGGGTCTTATGGCGGCCCCGTAGCTAGTCATGCCGTTATGCCGTTATGCGTCCGGGGGAGTCGCCGTGGAGGGGCGGGACGTAGATCGTGGCCGGCTGCTTCAGACTCTGGCCTGTCTTCAGTCCACTCCGGCTAGAGACGCAGAGGACAAGAAGGAGAAGGGGGATTTTCGGGTTCCTATTTCTCGGTTTTTTCGCCGTTTTATGTCGTTCTTTTTCTACTGTTATATTACTGAGCACCTCTACTTTCGTAATCACTCAATTTGCAAAAATTGCCCTAACGGTGTCTTTAAAGCCTACAAGACCTATGTTAGACCTTTGGTTGAATCCGGTGCCACTGTGTCTCACCCCATAAGGAAAAGGATGTTAACGCTCTGGAAAAGGTACAAAATAACTTCACGCGAAAAATAATTTTTCGAAGTAAGAGTTTTTTACACTCCAGAATTCCGAAGGCTCTCATTCGGAATAAGTATCTGGGACTTACTACGCTGGAGTTAAGGCGCAAAATCTTCGATGTGTGCATGGTATATAAACTTCTGTACCAGATCAATGATTTTGGCTCTCTTAGTTTCTATAAGATGGTTCGGTCTCGTACTAGAGGCGGAGAGCTAAAGATTTTCTTAAACATTCCCAAAACTTATGTAAGGGCCCGAAGCTTTACGTTTAGAGCGGCTAGCTCATATAACAGGGTAACTAAGAATGCAGCCTCCTCTAGTACCTTTAATCAGTTTAAGCAACGTATAACCAAAGTACTGGGTAAATACATGATGTCCTAGTTCTTTGAGTTTCACCAGCTATCGATTGTGAATTGAATTGCTGGTTTATCATGTTTGTTTGATGTTCTGTTGGTATGACGTTTCGTTTTTTCAACTCTTTTCTACGCTTGCCTTAGCAACGTAATAAACATTAACATTAACGCTATATTCCTTCCTATTTCCATGCCATACGTAGCCTTCTTGCCTGTTACATCACCTCCAGTTTCTTGTGCTAAAACTGAAATAACCAACTTTCAGATGTGCTTCGTGAACTCGGATCAATGCTCTTGATTGTGTCATGAATGCGAGTTTACTGCATTCCGCTAGCAGATTTTCCAACGTTCTCCTGTCTTTGCTCACGGCTTTTACTACACTCACGACGACATTATGTTGCGGAGCAGCATGCGAACGGTTCCACTGTAGCTCAGGTAATTACTGGATTTTGTGTTTCAGGTATCAAAATGAGTCAGGTCGTTCATCACACGTTTTTATCAATCGAATTTGTTGCGATCACCAGTTATTAGTACAACGGTACCACCTTTTTTCCTATTAACAGTCTTCACTGTTTATCAAAATCGATAGCAAGCACTGCATTTCTTTTCGACCATTATCCTCTCCAGCAGCCCATCTTTCTCCGTGGCATGTGGACCCTTTGCAAAAGATAGAAGTTTCACTTTCCACTGGCGGTTTCTCGACAAACGTTCGACTGATGTTTTCGAATGCAGCAATCATTTTCTCATACCTGTCAGTTAGTCTGCGCAACTCTGGCGTTCCAATAGCAGGGATGTGCAACAACAAGACACTAAAATCGGGTGAAGTCGCGCAAGGAGACAGGACTGCTGTCAATTCACAATGGAGCCACTCAAAGACAGCATTAGGGGTAATGCGGTAATGGAGAAATCCCTACAAGAAGTCAATCACATGGTAGTCCTGGGCCTAAGAAGGCTACCCATGGCGAAATCCCGGTGAAAAAGGCGCCCCTCCGAGCTGTAGAAACGCCGTAAAACGCCGCAACCGCCCATCTGTCCCGCCTCTTAATAAGTCGATCCCGCCTCCGTATGACGTATTACCGACTGACTGGGGTGGGAGCGGTCAAGGAGATGCGGCAGGATCGGAGGTTTTGCGGCGCGCTTTCGTAGTTTTAGCTTGGAGCTCACTCCAGAAAGTAGATGCTGTCGTATTTCCAGACATTCCCTTGTGTTTATTTGGCAACATGCCAATGGAAAACTAGATCGGACTACCCGCCCCTTGACGGACAGGTCGTCCGCGCCGAGAATCAACAGTGGAAAGGGGGTCTTATTTCTCGGGTTTCTGGCCAATTCCACCATTGTTTCTTCACTGTCCTGTTACTAGGCATGTCGCCTCTTACATTTACTTCTTCTTTTACTTTTCGTTCGACTTTCCTCTAATGCGGCCTTTAAGGCACTTGTCTCGCGTTCGATGATGCAACTTCTGTAGCGCATCGGGTGTGTGCCCTCATGCCAGAAATTTGCATCCTGGCGTGTCGCAAGCGAAGCGATGCGAACGAGCTAAAGGCGCCGTGTTATTGAGCCTCTATGCGATTACAACTCAACGTGTGTAGCGCTCCTAGCATTACCGTGTAATCGCTCTACGTCCCACCCAACTATAGCGGCACGCATAGCTCACCGCGTCGTATGCCGCTCGTAATGGTGTGAAATCTTTACATAAAGGTACACACCCTAACGTAGTCCACCAGGTTTGAGTGCCCTGCCCCCCCCCCCCCCCTTCCAGCAACTTAGCAAACCACGATAGTACCGTCAGGGCATTTTAATTACGTACCACCTCCTTTATCGTTCCAATAGGAATTGTTGGCAAAAGATATCGAAATAGAGTAGGTTTTCCATAACGTTTATTGGGCGTTTATAACAACATTCAATGGAATGTTTGGATCACTGTCGGGTCAACAATAGGACACAAAAGAATTAATACAATAGAGAAGATTCTGAAGTGACGACTGAGGTCTGTTAGGTTTTTTCTTCAGCCAAATGTTTGAATCACTGTCGGGCCAACAACAGGGCACAGAAGAATTAATACAATAGAGAAGATTCTGCAGTGATGAGTAAGGTTTTCCTTCAGCCTATTCAAAGGCAGTGATAGGTGAAATTCGGTAGTCGAAAAAAGTTGTGAATGTGAAAGTCGAGATGCTTAGCAGTACAACGGTGAAGCGAAACGGAAGGAGCTGGCCACAGTCCCGAGGAATAAGCGCCTCTTCTTCCTTTGGTTCCCAATGCGGAAAAGCATTCCGTCAAGAGGCAGGAGTCCGGATGTGTTCTCCGTTGGCATGTCGCCAGGTAACCAAAGCGCAAAGCAGCGTAGAAAGAGGACAAAGACTCAAAAGATATGGCATTATTCATCGTAAACGAGCGAAGACAACAGGTGAGGAACAATGAAAAATGAAAAACACAAAGAAAAGATAACCTTCGCAGCCTCTACGGGTGAGTATCAGGATCGAAATTTCGAAAAGATCATCAGCTGTTTCGAGAGGAGCACACGACAGGCCTAATTACGAAAGCGTGCCGAGATATCTCCAGCACTGCTGCAGATCCTTGGCTACTCCCACCGCAGCCAATCAGAAATCACGTCACTAGGAGGCGGGCTCTATTATTCAAAGGCGTCAGCTGTTAACACTCCGCCGTCTTACAGCTCGGAGGCGCGCTTCTCGGCGGGATTTTTGGTAATTACAATACCCCTATCACTGTCTTTAGAGGCCTAGCAGGGATATGGTCTTGTTGTGCAATACCTGTGAGCCCTGGGCAGGGTCAAGCGTCCAGTTGAGGAAAATCTTCAAAAAATAAGACCCTCTCCCCTCCCCACCCCCCCCCCCCCCCCCCCCCCCACAAAAAAAGGGAGTGTCAATTCGACCCCCCTTCCCCCTCTTACGTCTGTGATTGTCTGTGACAAAGAGAATAACACGCTCGTAGGAAACGGTACTAGAGTTGATGATAAAGAGGTCGTATTCTAAATGAAACAAAGTATCTAAAATTAGCGAACCTGAAGGACAAGAATAGGAAGGAATCAAAAGCCGTGATCGTGGACAGTATCCTACGTCTCGGAGGGACAAAGACGACTATATGGTCTGCGGATTCATCGCTCTTTGGCTTTAACCGAAACCGAAACCGTTCAAAAGCATTTAACCTGAACACCATGAACCTAGCCTTTCACCTTCTTACAAAGGTTCTGATCTTTCCGAACGGATAGCATGAACATTCACAAAAAAAGAATTTCAAATTCAAACTAATTCCAGCAAAATAGCACAAACAGGCAGGAAAGTAATTGTAGGAATGAATCATGAGTTATGATAAGTTGAGTTTACTGTTAAATATACAAACTGGACACAAAAACAGATGAAACTTGACTAACATGTTTCAGCGAACATGACTGCTGCTAGTCATAATTCAACAAGACGACGTTATCTGAGACGTTGTTTCAGGCGACGGCTGCGACGCGGCGATCACGATGGAGAGCGTTATCTTTCCCATACTAAATTCCGACATTTTTAAAATACTTCAAAGTTTACCTAGAGCCCATCTTTCAAACAGCTGTAAACTGTTTCCCTAATAACTCCCTCAGATCTATCTATTGGGCGCTTGCTTTCCCTAATGATTGCTTAGTTCTCGATATGGGTTTCTAGTTGAGGATTAGATCAGGAAAATTTCGAAGTGTTTCACTTCAAATGGTCATAACTTCTTTTAACCAACTGAGTGGGTTTTTGGGCGCCCGAGATCTGCGAGGTTGCCGCTTTCAAGTCTACCTTAGCTATGCCATATCTTCAAATGAAGCAAGAAAAATTCAGGAAAGCTAGTTGAGAAAAAATTCTTTCGTCGAAGTTGCAAGATCTTTCCACGATTCCTAGGAAAGATCGATTCATTGTTACTGATATTTCTCTAGTATGCATCCTTCGCTCTCAAGCGCCTACTAGGAGGGCGAGAAGCGTCGGTCAGCTTCTCTGTGGGGAGGATTTCATCCACATTCTCAATACAAACGTTTTTGCGGTCCGCATAGAGGCCGCTAACACCGGATTACGTACTTGCAATCGTAGTAAGATGAGAAAGAAGTCTATATCAGCTACTTTTCGTTTTAATCCAATTGTTTCTGGAGTGTCCATCCACGGTGGTACCCGTTGATAAATATCGCTTTCCACGGTTAATCGGTGAATTTCGAAGGTGTCTCTGTTCGTGGTTTCGTGTCAGCGAACCAACGAAAGGGCTAGGCGCTGGCCGAATTTTGTTGCGGGTCGCGCCATGCATGGGGTTTCCATGATGATTAAGTTGAACCAGTTTCGGTTCGCACCCAATTAGTCAGTTTTATCATTTCTCCCTTCAAACTTTAGACCCTCAGCAGCCTGAGAGATTCCGTTGATCATTGCTTACCTCAACGTTAACGACCCCCCCCCCCTAGCGGACCAAATACTACCCCCTCCCCCGTTAGGATTCCTCAACGGAGGCTTGACCCTGGCCCTGGGTCCATTTGCAAGGGATTTCAGGCTGTCACAACTTATCTTGTGGATGTATTCCTTAATGACAACCTAATTAAAATGAGTTGATCGAATCCGATTCAATAGCCTATATATGATTATTATCTGTACATACTTAGAACCTGTTATTCCCTACGATAATCTGGTCGCGTATGATCTGATATTCTGTCATTTTACCTTTTAGATGTATTCCCTACACGAATCGTTGATCCCTATCTCCGTCGGAGTGCCACGTTCAACTCACCGTGCTCATGTCTTCCGGATTGGAACTCGATGTTCTGTAATTACACACAAACGGTTGCCACTGCACCGGGACATATTCTTCCAGTAATGCCGACGATATGTATATGCAGGTTATACTTCTGTTTCAGGAAATATCCAGCCCTTTTTTCTGAACGCTAAAAGAAAGATATTATATTGCAGGAAGTTCGATGACAATGGAAGTAAATGTCAGCAGTTCATCACGAGGTGCTTTAATCGGAAAAATAAGAAGTGAGTTTGAACTGCAAATGCATGAAAATTTTTGATTGATCGAGCGAGTAGACGTGAAAAGGAACGCTGAAAAACATTCTAGAAAGAAGGAAAAGGAAATCATGGTTTAGTTTTTCGAGCGGGGTGTAGTGCAAAAGGAGCCCATGCGAATCGCAAAGGCGATGTTCTCGCCAAATTCTCATTGGACCGAGCTGAAATCCAAAACGGAGGCGCGACGACGCATTGGCTTCTCTTGGAACACACCCTTTTGGATGAATTTTTCTGGCAACCAATGCAATGATAGATTCTTTTGAATTTTACGTAAAACGTGGCATGTTGCATAACCTGACATTCTCTTTAATTTTTCACCAGAACACGGTCCGCCTATGAGCCCTTTGAATACGAGCTTGAGGGCCGTAACAGTCGATTCCATGTTTTGTCCACTCACCATCACCATTGCTACGAATTTATGTTGTAGGGCAATTTCCTTATCGGAATATTGCACTTTGGCTAGTTGTTTTGGATTGCTTACTACCCTCGAAGCAGGGGCTAAGATGATGAGGTGGCAGGTGGCACCGCTTCCGGGATTTCGTGCCGGGATGAGTAATAAGTGAATGGACGTCCAAGCCTGTCACCCCTCAGTTTTCTTCGTGTCGACTGAACGATAAAAAAATTCGTTAGGCAGAATGAATACAATGATGTGTCCATCAGCTGGTTTTCACAAGTATGGGCTAAATGGCATTCGAATCCACCTGCGACAGTGAACGAAGGACGAATGCATGGTTCACTTTGAAGATAGAATTTATCGATTTTGAATGCTATATGCTTGTCCTTTTATTGATTTCTTATTACACTTCTGATATATTTTCTTGCGAATTTCTCGTCTACCTAGGTGCACATGCTGTTTTAATCAACCGAGCGACTATTGTGATCACTTGACGTGTAAAAACGGCGAACCGGAATTCAGGTGAATCTTACCACTTTTTCAGAAACTGAACTTTTTTTTAGAATTTATTCCAAATTTTAATTGTTGCAGTTCATCAAATACCAGTTGCATATGTCATCATAAACCAGCCGACTATCCATATCATATATGTAAATCACTGTACACTCGTAACAGCCCAGCTCAAATAGAAGCTGCTCAAGCACGGCAAAACCCGCATTTGGCTGAAGAGCGGCGTCAGGTAAAATTTGAAACCAATTCCATCACCGATTTGACACGGTTACGTTCAGTTAAGAGTCTTGCTATGTAGCGGAATCAGGAGAAACTCCATGATCTCGAAAAATTTGAAGGGCCACCGAAGGGTATCTTCGAGAGTACCATTATCGATTGATTACTTAAATTAGAAACTGACTTGAAAACTACTCGTCGATAACGCAACCTAAGTTGCGTTTTCTTTCGTGTCGAGTATTTACTAGAACATATATTTCGAAACTGTAATAGAAATGAAATTTGTTCGCAATGAATGCGATTTTTATGTTTTTATGATTTTTTATGTTTATTTGAAGCAGTTTTTTTTAAATTTTTTTTCTGGTAAAAATTAAAATTTCTCTAGTACCTTTAAATTACTGTTCCGAGCACACCACTGTATGAGAGCCCACTTTGATACCATCTATGTGGTAGTTCGATTTTTTTCAAAGAGTGGCTCTCTTCTTGTTTCTTCTTCTTAATTCTACGGTGCAATCAGTGCTTGTCATCAGGTGGGTGGATTCCGATTGTCATTAATGAAAGGCAACGCACGGCGTTCATGCCACAACGCACTAGGGGATGTGGCGCCAATGCTCTTCCTCCAATAATGACCGAGATCAAGCTCACCTCACTCGTTTATAGATTCATCGCCGGGACCTACTCATTTTATAGTATTGAGCATACTCACTTTGAAGTTCTCAAGCTTTTATTTTCGTTTTTCTGTGCAACATAAAATGGCATTTTTATTTTCATACTTCTGGGCATTATCATGCTTCAGATTGCACCAATCATGTCTTTGAGGCCAGCTAATCATTTTATGAAGAATTAATAATGTAAGCATTTCAGGATCATTTCTCATTCCTCGGTATCAGGATACCGACTTCGCTAGCCACGTATATCGTTATTGGTCTTCTAATCGCTGTGATTCTACTGACAGCGGTAATTTTATTGGTTGGAAATCGGAAGCGACAAAAACGTCGCGACGATAATATGCGTCAACGACAAAACGCGCATGAAGCTTTATTGATGCAACGTGCCGACGACGATCGATATCTACCCTCTGTGTGATATAGTTTAATAGGCAATTGAGGATTTCCAGAAAAATCAGTGGAAATCAATAATACAAGCCTAAATCCAGGTCGAAATTTACTACTTCCGAGCTGATTACGAGAAATAATTACTGATTTAATGATTTACGAGTAGCTTTCTCTCCTTATTGATCCCTACATTGTTGATGAATGTCTTTAATATGATAAGTGCTTCAGTTTTCTGTGAGAATTTAGGATGATATTCATATTTAATTAATTGAGCCGTTACTCACGAGAGGGGGAGTTCGATCATCAATCGTTAGAGGACCCGGTACGCTACTTCAGCTTGCTAGTAGGCGGGTGAGATCTTACTCCTCATTGGTGGAAGGACGTTAGAGACGTTCAGGCCAAATTTCACCCCCTCTCCCCCACCTTTCTCGGCGGTCTCATCTGGATCGATCTTCGGCAACCTATATGCGGTGCTCACGAAACCTGAGTAATCCAGTTTCGCCTTTTTTGCTACTTCTGGCCACCCCATAGCAGAAAGTGGGCTTCTGCAGAATGTAAAGAAACTCATTCAGTGACCTTTGAAATCGTAATATAATAAATAGCGTAATATGCGTAATAGTGAAATCGTAATATGCCTGATTACTTATCGTTGCTCGGCGCCTCCCTCAGTCATCCAATTCTCGTACGCCAGAGATGGCAGAGATCGTCTGTCGCTGCGTTCCACTGATTACAGCGAACCTTTTTTACTCCTGCCTCAACCGTAAACACAATACAATGAGCGCGACCTCTTAGAAATTAGAAATCCCCCAATCTCCAGGGTTCGTAACCGCAATTTTATCTGAGTCCGTCGCTGCTGCGATTTCTCAAAGAATCTTTGGTACTTGTAATGTATGACAAGCACACCAGGCGACTCGAAGGTTGCTGTAGCTCAAAAAAACCATATTTCAACGTGCATTTATGTTCCGGCTTCAACCCGATGATCTTCCTTCCCTTTGAATTCGGAGTTCATTCACTCTGAATTCATTCAAAATAGCAGAATTAGAATAACTGAAGTTTTATGGGAAAGATGATGCCATAGAACTACGCTAGTATAAACCCTACCATGGTCCAACGCACGTAGATTCATTAGATATAGGCGTATGTGTCGTGAGTACAGACGTTTCTTTCACTTTTTGAGGCTTTTGTATTGAGGAATCATTATACAAATAGATCGGCATAGTGTCCAGTAAGAACATTTACTGGGGAAATGAACAAGATAGTCTTACGAGTCCTCTTCGTGATGAGTCTCCCGTACTTCTAACGATAAGATTCAGATAAGTTTTTCCACTCCCACTCCTTTGTATCTACTAACTTCTATGGATTCACATAAGTTTTTGGAGGGCCTTTTCATTGACATGTTCTGTTATGATGTAGAATGTAGGCACATCTCATGCTTACTGCGTACGAAACGGCTTTGATCTTCATCGCAGCGGGGTGTTCCGGGCACGCCCCTTGGCCGGGGTGTGGCTTGAGGCCGCGGTCATGCTAACCGCCTGCAGGGCATGGCTGCGTTCACAAGCAGCGAGTGCAGAGATGACGCAGGCAATGAGGCAGGGTGGCACAGGCGGAGACGCAGAGATGTGCGGCCACACCCTGCCGCCGGCACCACAAAGTATGACCGCGGCCAAGTCCCTCCCCCCGCCCTCTGCTAAGGTAGATCAAGTCCTTCCGCCTTCTGTGAGTGGTGGACTTTGACAGCACTGCGTCACTTGTATTAAAAGAAATCATGTAGTTTATTCATATACTGATGAGAATCATAGCGATAGTTAGCTATGGGTCTGGGTTGTATACAGCCAGGCACGGGTATTTTGCCAATTTTCCATGCAATGCTGAGTACTTTCGACATCTTTACATTGTTTTCTCATTTGTGTAGTATGTATTTTATTTGTAATTATCCTTATCATGCTGACCCATCTTTAAGGCTTACGTGATCTGTTCAGCTTTGGTTTTTGTATGAAGAGAAAATTTATGAATACAATATACTTACGATTACTTAATAAAGCTTATAAAAAATAAAGTGGCATACGATTATATACGTTCACAAAACAAATGTTGTGCGCTGCGCAAAATGTTACAATAAGTAATCAACATGACATCCTGATGAAATCGCTGAGTCTTAGTCGTATCTCATTTGTTCATTCTCACTCTCATTCATATCCGTTATTTTGAAAAAGGTCCAAAGCTAAATATGCCCTTCACTGTGTCTATCGCTTCATTCACCGTTGTTTTCGCTTTCTCGACTGCTTCTGTTAAACCGAGCTGGCCGATAATACCTAGAAGCACGGCTAATTAATAATCATTAATGAATCTCGCGAAAATGTGGTAGAACAAGGAACAAAGTACTAGGTAGTGTGGTGCCAAGGTTTTAATAACTTATATGAAGGAAATGTTGAGCAGAACGGGATATGGTGCACCTCTTGTTCTGTATATCGTATATGTTCCGTCACCGCAGCAGTCGCGGCGTGTGTCGCGTTGCATGCGGGCTAGGGGTGCTGCATATAGTTGGGTCCTGGAGCGACCGCCACGTTGCGCGCCTCATTTAAGCTGTATACGTTCTGGGAGTAGTAATCGATCAAAGCTTGGGATCTAAGAAAAGTTACACTAATATAAGGACCTGTACCCACTTTCAATGGAACCAATCGATACAATTAGGCCAGACATCCTGGACATACAGAGCCTTGCTGTCACGGGGATGAAGCCTTACGCTCGACTACCACGCATTACGCCTACTCTCTATCACTTCCCGTTAAGGTCGTCATGAAGACACGACCCCCGTACTCAGCCACTACACTTTGAAATCACTGAAGCAGCCAAGGCTAGTATTGCACTGTGTGCTAATAGGAAAGAAAATTTGCGCAGCGACGCCGTTCGTGTGACGCGACGCGTGCTAGCTGGGATCCGAACAAAAGTGGGCCTCAAGGCAGTTGTCGTGTTTTACACCTTCTTTTGAATGTAAGATAAACCACTTCTGGAACCGAACCATATGTTGCCCCTTTAGCCGCAAGCACTCGATCACGCACCTACGAGCCACGCGAATTTTCTTCCTTAATGGCACACACCTCCTACTGTTGCCATCGCGTTGATGGTAGCTGAGTGCTCGCTCAAGGTTTTCGAATAGCCTTTCATGTTTCATACTGAACAACAAATTGAGTGCAAAACTCACTATCATCTGCTTGCTGTTCGCAGGCCGATTTGTTAGGGTTCCCCATGAATTGTCCCTCGTTTTCACCGGCATCATCTTTCTGCTTGATGTTGTACTGAAAGTGTGGTTGCTCATCTCCCACTGTGATCTCGTACGATGTCTTATTTTTGGCGTTTCCGGCGGCTTTTTTCCAGGTTGCCTCATGGCCTACTTCTCGGCTCAATCTTTTTCACTACTTCATGCTACATAGCTCACACCTAATTATCCGAATCTCCTTTTGAAGACATCGTTAGGGTAATTTTGGCAGATTGCAGATTAATTGTGGTATATGAAAATCGCGGTGATTTTTAGTGTAACAGTAGACTAGGAACGGATTAGAACGCTCAAAAGCACGAGAAGTAGAAACCCGAAAATCCTCGTGGTGACTCCTTCCTCATCGCCAGCTCTGCAACACTAGCCGGTGAGGGTAGATGCAGACGGGCGAGGAGCTAAGTCAGTCATATGCGAGCGCTGCCTCGACCTGGCAGTGTCTCGCTCAGCGGATGCGATGCGGCATGACTGGTAGTCAGGAAATGTCGGTCAGAAAAAACGGGTTCATTCGGAAGTACAAAACCAGGAAACCGTGAAAACATCAATTTTTCATAAGAAAACCACGAATTTCGATGACAGCGGCATTTCGGGACGGCATCGAGTCCATGAGCTTCTCAATAACTGTAGTATACTGGGCTGAACGGTTCACTCACAAAAAACATGCCTTCTCAGCTCCTATTTTCTGCCTACCGCGGCGATGTTTTTAAACGACTGTTAGATGTGAGACTTCAACTTTCTGTGACGGTTAAATGCCTTACCTTTTCCCTTATGTTCCGTCGCATTTTTTCCCTATCGGCCTCCATTTTGCGGTGTTTCTCCCTTCGCTTTTCTTCTTGCTCTGCCCGGGCTATGAGAACCTGGAATAAACGCTGCTTCACCGTCGGACTGAGAAGACCCGCACATGAAAATCAAGCAGTAAAAAATTACAGGACGCTTTGTGCGTTAAGGATAAATGCTTACGGCACTCGGCGTTGATCAAGCCTCTGGGATGCTCCACGAACTTCACTCACATTCAACTAGTGTCGTCGGAATGAGATTTGACAATGCAATGTCTTGCCAGTTCGGTCTACGTGAGGGTTAATGGGTGTGTTTTTGAGTCGAAACGAGTGTTTCTGTTCTCCCGGCCTGGTATCGTACTAATCCTTTCATCATGATGGTAAGGAAGGCTTGCTTTTGCCACATCTTGAACGAAAAAAAAAACCTTTCCTGGAGCATGTGAAAGGAAACAGCATTACTGGTCACTACACTACCTCCGCCCCGTTACGCAGAATCGAACTCCAAGACCAGCTGTCTGAATCACAGCCAAAGTGATCATGTTACCATGTACTCTGATGAAAGACACAAATGAACAGCTTCGAGACCTTGGCAAACTCAGTAGTAGAAAAACAAAAGGAGCAAATGAGAAAAAGGGATATTACGAAAAAACGGAAATGTATCTCTGAATAGTGGGGTGCGAAACCGAGATTCGTACTGGCAAGCTCCTAATTTAGAGCGCGGGATAACTTACGAAAGTAACCGGATGGCCTTTACAGAACACCAAAAACTTGAAGAAAATTTCAGGAAATCAATCATTTCAGGTACGTTAACCTTTTCATAAGATGAAAATGAAATCATGAATTTCATGCTAGCAAAACTGATAAGCATAAATTAGAAAGAAGCATGGAAAGTCCGTAAAAATTCTACCAGTTCCATGCCTTCGAACTACCCTTATATAACCTTTTAATTCCACGAAGAAATCGCAAAAGGGTAGCTGTAAGCGGTTTTGTGTCAAAAGGCACCATGTGCACGAAACCAGTAACTATGAATATCGTACATATTTTCTACAAATGAATATTTCCATCTGTGTTGATCTTGTGGCAGCAAGGCAGTGATATGGCCTGGCTGATAACCGCTTACATACAATTGCATAAAAACGAATAGTCGAGGATATTGGACATTGCATGAGGTAATGTTGCGTAGACAAATCATTTAGTCGGCATACATCATTGCGATCAGAATCCGGAATCCGAAGCTTGTCAACATCAACTTTGACAGCCCAAGACGAGGGTGGCGCCATTAGTGAAGCCCGAGGCTAATAAGAAAGCTGTGGTAGCCAAGTGGGTCGATCATTAGAGGCTGAGTGACAGGCCAAGAAGAGTCGCAACATCAGGACATACTCCTTTTTCTCAAACTACTTGATTCGCAAATAAAACAGACATCGTCGTGAAGCTTGTGCATTCAACCGCAGATAAGAATTAACCCAAATTACTCTTCTTTTATTTCTAATTTCTCTATTGGGGCATGCAGTTATGAGATCAGTTATTACCCGTGTCTCAACAAAATAATTCCATTTGTTTTTCCACGTAAACATAGGGCTTCGCAGCACGATGAATAGAGTTATTGGGTTGGAACATGATGTATCTTTTATCATTAATCACAAACTACTCCCAGTTCGAGCTCAGTTTCTAGATCCATTTCGCCAAGAACCATCCAAAAAAATTTTCGCTCGTCGTTTTCAAAGTGTACGCCAGAATAAAAATTTTAAAGGATAAAGTTTCTTGCCGTTAATCAACCCCTTCTCTGAGATGCGTTCCGCATTCAAGTTCCACAGATAGCGATGTCGGGTAAACACGATTTGGCCTATACAATGTTGGGGCTAGCCGACGTACTACTCAGTTCTTTTGTTTTTTTTCTGCCCGGCCTGGATGGGCGTTGATGTAGGATTTGATCTCCGCACAATGGAGTGGGAATGCGCGCCACCTGTCACTTCAGCGCGCCATTACCTGAAAAACCTCCCTCGTTAGTATTATGAAAATGCCGCACAAGTCGCATTGATGACGTGGCATCAGCCCCTCATACATATCACTCCATATAAATTATTACAAATACACTCTAAGGCTGCACTTCCAGTGAAAACGCAGCATGATTTCTTTCTCTTCTCAGTATGATTTATTCACTCTTCTGTCCAAACTAAATTAATGTTGTCGGTCATGCCATGGTCTTGTAATTACGTTTGCGAATATTACTCCACACGTTTGGGAAGAATGTGACATGACGTCATAAAGTACCCAAACCGATCAGGAAAAGACTCCTAGTGCAACGGAAGTGTTGGGTTGGTGCATAGTTAATGCCGCTTTTTTTCAACATTTTATTTACCAAAACCAATTATGAAATTTAGCAGAAACATGTTTAAGTGGTTATTCGGGAGCGTTTTCACCATCGCAATCGGGGATTGCTTTCCATTCGGCAGTCGTCAAAACGTCAATTTCCGCTGCAAAAAAATGCAGCATCAAAAAGCCTCATCAATCATCCACTAACCTAATTTATGGTCGGCAGCATTCATATTAATTTTAAATGAATGCTGTAACAACTAAAGTTGTAGTTTAGTCACGTAGAAGGTCGTACATATACTACACAAGTTTATGCCGGAGGGAAGATACAACATGACGTCGAAATTCACAAAAACACTCCATCAAAATTATTTCAACAAGATACATAGCAAAGATGGTAAGTGGCAATACAGTACTTTTCTGGCTAGCAAAACTGTGGAGCAGGTTATACAATGAACATCGCGATAAGCATAATTACGTTATAATAATGGAAAATAGCTCTCCCATGCGTCGATTGAAAGCTTTGAGGATAACAAGTTACTGTTGATAATCCCATTCTTCACCGGATGCTCATTATCGTTATGATTGGAAATAACATGCTTTCAGCGATAAATATCAACCATTTGTCTAGACCCGCAATGGTGGCATACAACATCCTACAGGGGCGACGTTTTCCGCTCAAAGTTGACTGAAGAGATTAAGTAACTCACGAAAGCTAGACACCGCTCAATCGTGAACATACGAGTACATATGGTTACGGTATAATAGCTTGGTGAAAAATTTTCAGAAAAAGAAAAATCTGTTCTCCGGTTTACTTTAAGATAGCATGGAGAATGTGTTCTTTTACGTCAGGGCCTTTGAGTTGACTGAAAGGATTGGCCGCCGGACCACGGCATGCGGCATGCGACGCGATGCGTATGGGCTAGGTGCTCCGTACGTAGTTAAGGCCCAAAGCGATTACATGGAGCTAAGACCGCCGTGTGCGCTCACACCTGACCCAACTACAGATGGCACCCCCAGCTCGTACGCGTCACGCTGCACGCTGCGGATCGGAACCCTGACGCAACGGCACAAAACCAGCACTGGACAAGAAGTGGATCGCTCCCAGTTAGGATAAAGGATAAAGTTTGTTGCCGTGAATCAACCACTTCTGTGGGATGCGCTTCGCATTCTATTTCCATTCAGACCCACGGTGGCAGGGGGAATGCCATCTAGTCTATGGAATGATTGTGGGGGCCAGTCGATGTATTAGGTTGTCCCAAAAGTCTTGTCGTATTTTTCCAAAAAAAAAATCAGTAACTCTTGTTCACTTCGAGGCAGGTCCAGGCGGGTCAGGAATATGGTAGAACGTTCCCTAAGCTTTCTAGGAAAATTCATATTGACCCACCAGATCCTGTGGAGAGAGCTACAATGCCCGTTGTCGATACCCACCCAACTCGCGGTGTCATCTATTATGAACGGTCTTGCGGCACCAAAACGACGGAAGCTTGCCACTCCATCAGCGCTGCATTGGGCAAGGGATGTGTGAGCTAGGGGACCGTGCGCCGCTGGTTCATCAGCTTCAGCAACTGCGAGATTGACATGAAAGACAAACCACGCTTGCGAGTGTGCTGGTTCTGGAACGCGGAAGGAATGCTTTTCCGCGAGGTGCTGGTACAAGGCGAGACAGTCACCGCTACCGTATGCACCTACCAGCTCCAGCAGCTCGCCGTCGCTGTTCCAGAAAAGCGCCGAAAAAGGTCGGCGGTCACCCTCCTACATGACGACGCCCGCTCCAATTTCCTCCGATTTCGCGAAAAGTGCCCAGGCCGAGCTACAGGAGCTCGGCTGGGATATCCTGCCCCATCCGCCATACACTCCAGACATTGCTCTTTCTGACCAACACCTTACCCATCCTCTCGAATCCTTCCTGGCCAAGAGAAAATTCCTTGATTATGACTTGCTTGCGAAGGCGATCGCTGACTTCTTCGACTCTCAGAACCCAGAGTTCTGGGAGGAGGGAATCAACGATTTTCCTATAAAGTAGCAGAGGGTTGCCGATAACAATGGTCACTACGTTGTTGCCTAATTGTTATTTGTTGGACGAAAAAAAAATAAAAAGTGATGATTGAAAAAAATATGACAAGACTTTTGGGACAACCTAATACAAGCCACTGCTTTACCCTCCCAGACGAGCCTGGTACTAATTCAAGAAGCGCGGAGGGATGGAAAACTTTGCTTGTTTGGGCAGGTATCGATGCGGGATTCGATCCCCTCACAATAAAGTGGAAGTGCACGCCACTTGTCATTACATCACCTCCGCCATTGATTATATCCTAAAGATTATGTCATAAGGAAAAAAAAAAGAAAGAAAGTGACTGAATACGTGCATAAATCAGCTCCCATCTCCATTCCTGAATCGGTACTTTCAAGAGAGCGGCACAGATGTGAATTGAAACCCAATTATCAACCTACAAGAGAGGAGCATCTGATGCAGTATCTGATGAGTACGATCCGTTGATAATGTGGCGCTAACAAGTGATGATTGCCCAGCACCCAAAAAATTGGGCCCTATTCGGATCTCTGGTTTCAGCTGTGGACGTGTTAATTTAGGTGCTTTGTCAGTGGTGCAGAAGACATCCTTTCAATTTGCCTGACAATGCAAATTGCACATAATTTATCTGTAGAGAATCCACCGGAGTGATGGTTCGAGGGGCTCGTATTCAGTTCGAGAAAAATAAATGCTTGCTCTCCACTGGTCATTAGTAGCTCATTCATGAGAATAGCTACTTTTCTCAGACTCTTAGGTCATTACTCAGAACAACTCATAAACTCAGTCACCCATCAAACAAGAAAGGGTGGATGACCAAGGACGCTGTCCGGAAAAGATTGCAAATTTCGGAAGCCGCGTCGCTAAGGTCATCACGTGCACCTAGATTGCATGAAATCTTGCACTGCACCGGCAGATTCACTGGTCTGGCCATGTTGTCCATTGTGGAGTAAAGCGTGCTTCACCACTTACGCCACTTCATGTATATTCTTATGGAGTCCACCTAAACCGGACCTCGTAAAAAAACTGGAGACGAGAGCCGAGTAGCTGATTGTAAAAGGGCGCGAAGGGCGTCTTCAAAAGGGTAATTCATGCAAACCCACAGGAAATTCCCCCTTCCAGTTTCTCTTCCCAATGAAATAAGAAGGTTTCAGTTCTGATGATGTTAAAAGGCGCCGAAATTTGTCAATAGGCTCACACTTCTTTCGCTATATTAGGTGGGATTTTTTGAGCCTTTGCAAAAAAAATTTAGAGCCTCACATTGTTTTTCATACGTTTCGACTGGCATGAGGCTTCGCAACAGAACAATAATCAGAAAAGAAAATCAGCAGTACTTTCAGAAGTGCAACATTGCTGCGAAGTTCCCTCCATTGATTCTTCCAAGGAGCACTGTTTTCCATTCCATTTCATGTTCACAACTAGTGGACTTCAGCATTTCACCCTCACTTTCCACAAAGGTCACTTTCCTGCATCCGAGCGCTTCATCCCGAATGTCAGGTTGGCGCTCTTTTGCCCACAAGCCACCCGCCAGATAAGCTTGAAACTTCGCCTACGGTTCCCAGTGACCTCTTGCAACACATAAGCTAGAGAAATATTGAATCCATTTTCAGGCAACTATCTTACATTATCGCAAAACCCTTGGAAAAAGAACGACTACCTTACCACACTCCAGACTCCTTGATGAACAAGTTGGAATTCCATTTGATAACTGTCATATGATAGTTAAGGACATATGCGATCGATTGTGGGGACTGTAATCAGACCGTGTATCGCGTGGCATGTGGGAAAAAATAAGGAAGCAACAAAAGCACAAGGGACGACGCATATTTTATGAAAAGGAGTGGAAACGACGATTGGTAGCGACGTCAATAGGCTCTCCCTAACAAAGCGACAACGAAATTAAAGCTTCTGGTGAAGCTCTTCAAAGAAAGCTCGTGGGATGCAAAATGAAAAAATGGGATTGTTGATGAACTCACATCCGGATCAGGTTCTACTGTCATCTGTCGCTCACTTCCTTGTCCCTTGTCACTATCACCAGTCAGCCTCTCGAATCGACCTAGGAATATGTTTGAGCAGTGTGAATGCTATGATAGGAGTAGCTGATTGTAAAAGGAGTACTGATTGTAAAATCATTCGTCCTGTTTTAACCTAATGGGATGGCTGTATTCTCTGGAAATTTCCAAAGGTTTTCACTCTTCTTCTTCAGGGATCTGAGACTTTTCTGAGGAAGTAATTTTCATGTACGTCACCTACTTTTATTACAGACATGCTTGCTGCTGCGATAGCTTATCTGAGATGACAAGCTCCTCCGAAAAAAGGTACTTGATGTTAGATATAGCAGAGGTTTTCGGCATTAAATAGATTGATTTGAGAAGTTTTTTGGCTTCATTTTCCTGACGTACCCCAGGTTTAGCAGCAATAACAAACGTAAGCCACGATTATGGTACTATAACTATTATTAGAGACGTCGTGCGCAGAGCATGTTCACCAAGCACCATTTGGAAGCTTCGCGCGAAAAATGAAAAAAAAACTGAAGAGAATCATGCTTCGAAAACCTTACTTCGCGGGCACCAGTGGACGAGCGCGTGGAGTGGACGGAGTTTTTTAGGTGAAACGCTCGATGGAATCAAGGGACAAGCTGTAGGAAAGAACTACAAATGTCAAACTCTACTTCAGCATGGTCTACCTCAACACAAACTTCAACATGTGGGTCTTCTTTCACCAATCATATTAGACAACAAGTCATAAGCCGCAAACTTTCCAACGGAAAGAGACAGAAAGTTCAAAAGCGCACAACATTTCTTGGACTACGACGAAATCAGCATTCACCATATTCCAGAAGTATCACAAATTATCACTTAAAATCCCCACAGTTTCCCTCTAAAAAATACATTTTTTGCTTCTTTTTGTTACTGTAGTGTATAATATGTAGAGGATATTGCAATGTTTTCAGTGGTCATAATATCGACAACTTCCGTGCCCAACAGTTTCAAGTGGTAATCTCCTGTTTTGTTTTGATTTACAAGATAACTGACATTAGGAAACCTAAAGGCGCTAATGCAAGGGAAACTCGTCACACCTCGGAGATAGGATTCCATATTGCCAAAATGGATGGAAGTCTACAACTTCTACTGAATAACGGTAATGATTATCAGGCGGTTCCGCCTGACAGCACTTGAAGGAAAAATACTGCAGTCATAAATGTTAGTAAGTGAATGATCAAAGTGAATAATATCCGTTTAATTCGGAGTTGCTAATCTGAATGTTTACGCCGTTGATCGATGCTGCCGTTTATGTAGTGCTAAATGCACGTGTGATGCTATCCTCACTATGCCTCCGGCTTCAATTTACGACATTTCTGAGCGTTTACTGGTATCAAATTTCAAAACAGTTTCTTCTCTCACGGTCTCGGTTCTAGCCGTTCATAGAAAAAACCCGCTTTCCTAGATACCTTGAGCTTTTCCATCTGGAAAAGTTCAGAACGTGCAATGATATTCGGATTCAGTTAATCAAAAACGAATTTCATCATTCACACTTCACCAGGGTCATCCACCTTACGATATGGTGGACTTGTGTGAAGTCTCATCATCACCTCAATCCCAAAGTGATGACGCTGTAAGCCATCAGGACTTAGTCGTTGTGGATAAAGCCCTCTAGACAAACTAGGGATTTAGAAGATCCTAAGAGGGTGAGCAAAACTAGCTGAGCAAAGTTATGATGTCAGCAATGGACCGCAAACAAAGTAAGCTTTTTCATGCTCTCTGATGCGTTAGTGACCGCGTGCCTAACCCATCTCGGTTCTATTCCAGTCGTGGGTGGCAACTGAATGCATATTTGGTCTCTACAATCATTTGTGGAGACGCAAGAGACATAAAAGGAAAAAGATGACAAAGAAGAAAAGGAATTGAAATAAATAAAGGGGACAAAACCAGAGACGGATTCATATCCAGAAAAATTGGATCAGTTAATCGAATGTTTACGGATGCGGTGATATTTCACACGGCACGACTCTTGCTGAGCTTCGCGACGTCGCGTCGACTCCTCATGCACCGTACCGAACTAGTGCATATAAGGATTCATATGACTCAGCACAATGAGCCCAGTGAATAGTGTCAGTCTGATGGTACGTATGATCGATCGAGGCAGGAACGGCATTGAAACTTTCGCACAACCAGGGCGTAGCATCGCTTTTTTTCTTACCTTTGAACCTCATTGTGGGCGTCAGAACAGTACAACTGGGTCAGGTCATGCGAGGAGCAACGGTCGCACTCCTTATCGCGTCGTCAATTCACTACAGAACCTGCGAAGTGCAGTTCGCATAATTAGCGCGGCTCCCTGACCCAAACACTCACTTGAACCCCAGCTAGCGTTTATCATAGCTGTACAGCCTATAAAAGCCGAAGAGCATTTGCGGGAAGCAGACCCATGGACCGACTTCCACCTGGTCAGTTAATATGTAAGTGAAAGACTGTGATGATAGCTGTTGAGCTGGAGGTATACACTTTGGAAATGACTGGAGTCAGGTGACTCTACGTTAGGAACTTATTCTCTCGATTCATGAGCTTCATTCCCAGAACTGAGCTACGAGCATGCTATGTGGAAAGCGTCAAATTTTAAGCGAGGCGGTTTCACCTGAACGTCTATCGAACAAGCCGAAGACCATAGTTGCAAAATGAGTCAAGGAGGAGATGTTCCTGGAAGCAGCGAACACGGGCGCAGCAGGCAAGAGCACATACTCAAGTCATGCCAGGCCATGTCTATTCCTGTACAAGAAGAATCTCAATCGCCGATTAATCTCTGAAAACAGGGAGCATAAAACAGCCTGTACAGCTGCTAAGAAAAGCAATTCGATATTCTTCAACTACAACACGATTAGAGTAATAGACTTGCGCACACTGATCGTCCATACGCACCAAAGCAGAAACTCTTTTGCAGCTGTGATTCTTTTTTGCAGCTCTGTCCTTTTATGACAATAAAAAATTGCGCTCATGCGCCCAAAAGTCAGCATGTTCAAGCCTATTCTTTCCTTTTCTCAGATGACGCAGAACTTCATGATCGCAACTTACTTTCACGGGTAGAATCGGTGCTCAGGCGCCTACCTTTGATGTACTGTAGGAATATAGACGACAGTTTCATTGTAACATCAACGCAATCCGAAATGGATGAGTGCTTCCGCTTAAAGAATGAACAGTCGCAGTGCATCAAGCTCACACGCGAAACTACACACGACGGCTGGCTCCCTTACCCCAACACACAAGTCAAAGTATCCAACGGCCTCATATGTATATGGTTCGCAAAAACAGCTTCAAGAACATCTTGATTCATGCTTCATCGATTTGAGACTGCATCACTGTCTCAAAGGTTTTTAGTGGTTCTTGCATCTGTTGGACCTCGTTGTATAATAGGTTTATTTTACTACCTTACAACATTCCATAAAGCAGTAATAACTACGTACATGCCATTAGTAACTGCTCTCCTACGACAACATTGTGTGAGCCCCTACTTTCCGTAATTACTTCGCTCCTAGTGGGGGTCCGCGAGAGGCAAGATGACTTGCCTCGCACCCTCTTCCCGCTACCGCCTGTTACCTTAGTTTAGTACCGGCGACTCACTGAGGTCGCGGTCATGCCGGACTACCAAGGAGAGGCGCCGCGCTCGGCTGAGATCCTTTCTCACCCTAGCCCGGTCGGATGCCCCGCCTCCCATTTTTCCTCGGCGCTAGCATGCTTATCGATGAATCATCGTGAACTGTGTTTCACAACACTCCGAGGCTAAAAGAACAGAAACGAATAACAACATTGTTGATCTGCGGTTTTTCAGCATCCTCCCCATATGAATTTCAATCGATTACTTTCTGTCGTTGCATGTTTCCAAACTATTCAAGCTGAGCTCTTCACAACGACATAACACAAAAAGATGCACACTATGAGTCATATAAATCGACTAAGGAAATGCTACTCAATTACAAGGGTATTCTCCATTGTTGCTTCGTGTGTAGGTGCGTGTGTCGAAATAGCGGGTTGCAGTCAAACTGTCTCCATCCTCGAAGGACTTCCGCGCATCGTCGTCTATCGGTCCATATTACTCGCTCGGGTGTGAAAGGTAGATAATTGATCTGCCTTTGAATTCCCCGCGGTCTTCCATGAATTCTCGACGCTGGGTAATGATGGATAGATTATCCAACAGCTCTTCCATTTTCCAACCTTTACCCGAGTCAAATTTCGCCCTTGCGATTTCATCTTGGACGTTGTGTGGGAGGGTTTCAGTTACGAGACTGATCATATTTAGTGTATCTAAAAATCCTCCCTGACGCTACAAGGTCGCTACAATTGCTTGAATGTCGTTCAGTGTGTTGCGTAGTGACCTAGAGTCATCACTGGATGGACGCATTGTCTTCAGCTTACCAATCATTCCTCTGGTGACCCTGTGTGGATTCATGAATTGTTTTTTCAATTGTTCAACGCTCTCTCATAGGATTGGGCAGTGTGCGGTATCATTAGAAATTGTTCGGGCGGCAAATTTTCTTTACAACTTTTGAGCAATACTGAATTTTTCATCGTTGGAGCAAGGGTTATTTGTCAACCAGTTCCTCAAGTAATTCTCAAAGTAGCTCGAATTCAAATGCATAAAATTCCACGATTTTCAATTTACTATCTAAAAGACGACGTTCAAGGGAGCGCCCCAAGTTGTTTTCTGGCGTCTGATTTTCACGGTTTCTTTTCTGGTGTCAGTTGCATTGCCATTAGACGGAAAATGTGCTGATGGGTCTGCGTACGTGGGCTGTTGACCCACCTCTTGTTTTACTGATGTGTCCTGGCACCTCAGTTCTACCATTTTTTTCTAGTTGACTCAGGTGTGCTGGCACCTAAGTTCTACCATTTATTTCTCTAGTACACGTAGCTCCGGTCAGCTTCTTCTATGATCCTTTCCCCATCTTTTGTTTTCCAATTTTCATCGAACTCTTCAAGCATTTCTTTACCATTGCTCAGTTTGCTTTCGATGGAGGCATAGGAAAGGGAGGCATGATTTCCGTAATATAGGTCGCCAATCACTTCTATTTGCTTTTCTAGTTTATCATGAGGTTCCTATATGGTAATGGATTTTTTACTAGAAAGCTGCAAATCTTCAAATTAGTAGGAAATTGCCAGGGAGTCTGGTTCTCCTCGGCATCCTCCATGAGGCCAATAAGGCCATTCAACGTTCTTGTTAGCTTCCGTTCA
Organism: Trichostrongylus colubriformis; assembly: GCA_963978905.1. Lineage (NCBI taxonomy): Eukaryota > Metazoa > Nematoda > Chromadorea > Rhabditida > Trichostrongylidae > Trichostrongylus > Trichostrongylus colubriformis. The sequence goes on along the minus strand of OZ022261.1, from coordinate 28,923,794 downwards.
GTCGCATTCAGGCTCACACCCTTATATTGGGAGGACATGACACTCTATGGTGTAAAGCAAGACTGAGCAACCATAGGCTTGCCTTTCTATTTACACGCCTGATGAACATGTTGTGATATTACAAAGCTTCTTATTCATGTCATAGTGTCAGATAAGTTTCATTAAATCATTATTGAATTTTCAATGTCATGAAAATCCCTATCTAATGATTTCATCGCTACAGCCCAGAGTGACGAAGGCTTTTGTCTGCAAAAGCACTTCTGTGCAAATAAACAGATTTTATCAAGAATTTATTGCCACATGCCACATGGTTGCAGATCACGATCAAATGAGGCTGATGATACAGCTTACAGAGTTGCACGAAGTATCACATATAGCGGAGAACATATGTAACATTTCGAACAAAGTATGAAGAAGAAATTGCAACTACTAAACAAAGCAGTGTAATGCTCTATGAAGAACATGAAATACTGAAAAAATTGCGTTAAAAAATCAATTAGAATAGATTTCAACATTTTACAAAAACTTCATAGTTGCTGATGAAACTAGTATGGGCAAAAAGCCGTGTGATGCGCTAGCATCTCTGCACGGCACCCTGCGCCCTTACATTAAAAATATGTTGCCTTTGCAAGGCACGCACGCATCGGATGATCTGTCCGATAACGGCATCTCTACATTTCATATTTTTTCCGTATTTGAGCATGCCCTGCCGAAATGGTAGTGAATATCAGACAAACAAATGCCCAATGGGGCATCTTGCAAGACAAACAGTTTTGAGTGGGTGCCAAAAATGTGCTTGCCGAAGTAGTAGTCGCCGACGAGGATGTCGGTCTGCCGACGTCTGGCTGTTGTTGCAGCGCTTTCTCCATTTGGCTTTTCCAGTTTGCGTCATTTTAACACGGGACCTCATTTTTCCCACCAAGTACTCGTATTCCGTCACAGTTGATGGGATTCCTTGGGCTTGTAATGAAGTCAATTTCCTTTTTTCGCGACTGGCTGCAGACTTGTTGATCTATCAATCTTTCTTCAACTGCTGAATCCTGAGAATGATGTAATCCAGCTTAGTAGCCATCACCGTCTCCATGAGCTGAGGTTCGTACGGGAAATACACTTGCGGTCCTTAATCTTGGTGCTCATCGTGGGCTGCGGGAAACGTGCGTTCTGGCGACACTTCTGTAATGTCCTGTCCGTCTTCGAATTGTCTTTTACTGATGTTACGCGAGTCTCTCCTTATACCACACCTCACGTATCGGCGGAACGTTTTTATCTCAAACCTGAGTAATTAAACGTGAACCATTCGACCGTATAGTATAAGTGAATAAAGCAAGGCAAGAAATGGAAGCGATATTTCTTTATGCGTAAAATCTGTGAAACTGCTTATGCGTACCTTATGCGTACAGGAAAAGAAACTGTGAAACAAAAGAAATGGCACTGACTCAAGATCTCGATCTATACGCAGATGAAAAGCCTCTCTCGGTGGAATGTGCCCTTTGTTTTGATGAGGGTAGAGTTATGCGCACATTTCCCACCGATCGAAGCATAAGAAATACGAGAATTGCAACGCTATAGTTCAATAAGTTTCTCGCTCATCCTAGAATATGGTTTTAAAGTGAGTTGAAAAGTCTATAAGTTTTAGAATTTCAATACGTTGATGAGAGTAAGAAGAGAGAAAGTAGTTGCCGTCCGCCTGTAGCGAAGAGGCAGAATAGAAATCTCTGTGGTCGTTTCTTAGATGGTGTCGGAGATTGAATGCCTCGCCTTGTAAAATGTCAAGTTGGGGCTTGATGACTTTGTTTCGTGGCGATGACTGAACGCCGAAGATGAGGTTCTCGATATAAACGCTGCGTACTTTTTGCAGGGGTGAGGAAGTTTGGTACCTCATTTTCCTACAAGCTGGAGTTACCAGCAATTAAGGAGTATTCCATATTTACATTGTAGTGGACCTGGAACCACTGTTTGATGGTTTCCCTGTAGATAATTGTGAAATTCCCCCTTTGCAAGGTACTATCATGTAAACGGAATCATCGGGTTTACGTGTTACTGTTTGCTCGTCTGGCGTCTCCGTGCCCGGCGCAGTGTCTCGCCGTTGTGTCTGCTGACCTTTGAGCCGGTCAGAAACCGTATTTTCTTATTTTCCGTTTACTATCTTTCTTTCTACATCAATATTTGATTTCCAGATGTTACCAGGCTCTAATTGTTCCCTTTCACCCATTTACATTGATTTCGTGTATTGGTAAAGGGAGTACACTGCGTTTCTCTCTGTTTTTCTGCTGAATGCATCCTGTATTGTAACATGTCAGAAAATGATTAGCCGTACAGTCCATTTTGGAGCGCCTGGCAAGGCATGGCCTGAGTGGTGAGAGTGAGAGTGTGTGGCGAGAGTAAGAGAGTGTGACGGGGTGAGAGAGTTTGATACACTTTCACCCAAGTCCGTAGGCCACGCCCTGCCAAGCGTTGGGAAATGAATGTAATTACGTTCTCGCACAATGTCCGTGTTGAGTGCGTGAATGGTCGGGGACGTGCCTATTATCACTCAGAGCTCTGGTTTCCCTTAGGGATAATTTGGAGATTATCCCTAAAAATACGAGCGGGGTTTCGCTTTATTAGCACATCGCTATAAATGGCTATAAATAATATAATTGGCTATGTTATTATTTCCTCGTATATAGCTGCCGCTCTTGCGGGCTGTCTTTTCAGGCTGTCGAAGCAAATGCAGAAGACTGGTTTATGGTCTCTGCCAACAACAATCTGAATATGTCTTATGTTCGAGCGGAGTATCATAGAAGCTTGTTTCGGTTGGGTTGCCATAAGCGCTTCCATTGTCACATCTTGTCTCCAAAACGCATTCCCGTTCCTGATCATTTCCTCATTTTTTGATTTGGAGATTACTGCACTTTTTTTTGAAAAACAAGATGGAATGACAGCCTGGCATGCGATGAATTTTTTACCATATTGGCCAACTGGCTCAACACGTTGTACGTTTGAGTGCTGATAAGCTATGGTGAAAATACCATTCGAAAAGCTGAGATAAGGTGAAAGGGGTGTCGGTATTGTAATGGATTAGCACATATTCCCGGAAAGGATGAAGTGCGGGTTCGAGTCCCGTCCGACACCGAAGCTTGTCCATAACTCAGCATCCTTGTAGTAACTTTCGCATCGCGAGCTGCGGCGATAAACAGCAGTTATCAAAAATCGAATATCAAACTCAAGACGTGAATCACGTCAGCTAGCTACAGAAATAGCCATAGCCACTGGCTATGTGGCACCAGCATCACGAAAACGGCTTGTCGCCCCACAAGAGGTACCGCGTCGAACACAATCATCTCATTGTCTTCCCTTTATATCTGACGAGGTGTGCTGCCATTCAAAAGAGCATTTGAAGAGCACAGTTGCGTGAAAGTGGTAGGTTAGTGAACATTTTTAACGAGAATCTAGGACGTTAACAGATCCAACAGACTCTATGATAATCAGTGCTTATCAGATATTTGTGTCATCTGCCCACACGGCAAGGCAGGAGATTGTACGTATAGTGCAGTGGTTTACCAACTCATGCATCGGGCTTGTGTCTCTGCCTATATAAGAGAAACGCGAAGAGTTCTAAGAAGTCGAATCAAGGAGCATCTAACTAGTAGAAAAGCAAGAAAAGCTAGAGAAGCATTGGAAGCGTTTTGGATTCTTTGTGAGGTCAAAGAGGAAACAATTGGGATGAGTATCCATCAATAACAAAAGAATTATCGCCTTTCATCTCGCACTGCGAGCTGTAGAATGTAGCGAAAAGACATAACGTGCGTTTTCTGCGTACTTCCATTTCGGGAACAACGAATGTGCTTCACTTGCTATTGGTTGTCATTATAGTGTCGAAGCGGATTTTCCATTCAATAGGTGGATCCTCAGGGTGAGTTTATTTCTTCATGCTGCTTGGGTCCTCTGTGTGGTCCTAACACGATGTCAAAACCGCTAAGTAAGATGAAGCGCTAGGTGGTTTAGAGTTTCAAATGTGGACTTTGCACCACGTTCAGGCCTCCGAAGGCGACGATTCAGTCGAAACGTCAGGTCGATTCACTAAATGTTCCACCAATCAATCTCGAAAGGCACAACTAATTAAACAACTTGCAAAACTTACAGTTTTCGCTTTGTATCTCACACCTGTTATTGTGTTTGTACATTAGGGAACAGAGTGCACTTCTTGTTCAACGTAAGGATAGAAAAAGCAGATCTGTCATTGAACTCTAAATTACGCTCTACAATCCAGTGCGTAATCCAAACTTCAGTACAGTAATGCAAAACTAATTCGAACAGCCGCTTTTATAGAAAATAAGTGTCCTTGTCGACAGAATTCCACATTCACCTTAAGGTAAAACGGTCTCATCGCGTTCCGCGCTCCATTCAAAGAAATTTGTCGCCGCATCACGCGCTTCGCAGCTAGAATTGTCGCGTGTCACTCCGGAGAGCTAAACTCCTGGATGTATGACATTAGGACAAGGAATTCGTGGCCGCGCTTAGAGCGCGACGTGATGGAGCGGTCTATGGGTTATGGTACAGATTCCGTCCTGAGGCGATTACGCCTAGAATGAGGCGCAGAGCACGGTCATCGCTTCAGTATTTATCCAATACGGCGCACATAGCTAATTTTCTGTTCTAACAACAAACACCCCCACCCCATACTCCACGCACCCCAGATCCGCGTCACTCCAGCGAGGAGTGATGCGGCCCACTTTGAAATATGTCTACCTCTAAAACCGAAAGATACAATAAACGTACACTCCTTGGATTTTCGAACATTGCGTTCCGTTTCCTTCACTGCCACACCTCTGCCCGAGCGATGAAACAAATTCTCGTGAAAATACCTTAAAATTGAACTCCGAGGATAGAATTCTATTACAGTCCAAAACTTTCGTCTAATTTGGATACCTTACTATCATTACTATCATTGATTAGTAAAAGGTTGAGTCGTACCAAATAGTGATCACAGTACAGAAGACCGAAGAGATCAGATTTATTAGAATATCATCAATATGAGAACAGTACAGTTGTGTGTTGCTGAGGAGATCCGGTCGATCCTGGGAAAGGTGAAGGACCCCAGAGGCGATAGGCGAGGAGGGAGTGCATTAACTGGCGAGCAGACGGCGTGCGGGTAGTGCCCGTGCAGTAGACGTCCGAGCCCGGAGTAGAGAAAGAATCTCCAACGAGCGAGCCTTAGGTGTGGGGCGTTGGATTAGTCACCATACTATATGCTTGTACTCTCCCCTTTCCTTCTGCGAGCCTATGTCGTGGAAATGCTCTAACAAGGGAGGTCTTTCAGGTCATGACGCGCTTTTGGGAAACGGTTTTTTCCATTATATGGGGGTACCTACATGAAACATATGACTAACTTCCATTTTTGCTGAGCGACCCTATGAATGCCAAAAAAGGAGTGAACAAAATTTTTTCCAAAAAGGCGATTTTAACCCACTTATTGTAATTCATACTCCTTGTAACTTTAACCATGTGCAGATCCAAAGGTGTTCTTCCATTTCACATCCAAAACAAAGTCAAATACGGGAAAAAATCTTACCTTCACCATGTATCAAAAGTGTGCAGCAGTTTCACAACGGTTCCCCGATGTGGGTATGACGAAGTGATCGGATGGCCTACTGGATACGACGATGGACTCTAAAACAGTCGAAAGGCATGGGTTGGTGGTTCAGGTCACGGCTCTGCCGAAGTTTTGCATTTGTTTTTGCCTTCGCTTTTTCATCTTCAGATATGTCTGTTTATGCCAAATGACTATGATTTTCGTTGACAGCATGCCAAAATGACTCTGTTCATGAATTTTCAGTGAATTTGGTGATCTGACTTTTCTGGACACATAAGGGCCCGTAGCGCTCGACATTAGCGATTTCGCGCAAAGTGAGTGCCATATTCGTGTTCAGGGGGTCAAACTACCCTTGGGCACACATTTCTAACCAATTCCAAATTTTGACCCTAACTTCGAAAAAGATCTTTGGTCATGGGTACATGGTGCGCTTTCTACTTGTAGAAGTGAATAACTAACAAAATCGCTGAAAATCAGTGGAATATGCACAGCATGGATGCCTATCTTTATAATTTGACCAACCAAGCATCAAGCAAGAGAACTAGTCAGGATTTTTTAGACAAATGATACCGTCGTCTCCTTCGTTGAACGTGCAGTCGAAGGTATACCAATGCCCAGCTCAAATTTTCGAATTTGGGTAAAACTTCGATTGGGCTGGAAACTTTCTCCTGGGGGTTGTTCGACCTCCTGAACACGAATATCGAATCCGTTTTACGCAAAGACGCCTCGTTCGTGCGTTATGAGTGCTAAAAGGTCAAAAAGTTGGAGTGTCAAACTTGCTGAAAACTGGCAGTAGAGGGCAGTCCGGGGTTCTAAATGTGATTACTGCACTTAATCTCCATATTCAAATGTTCACGAGCCTAAAAACTGAAAATCTAAATTTTGCAAAAATTTGTCCTCAGTGGGGATCGAACCATCAACCCCTTTTTTGGCATTCGTAGGGCCGCTCAGCAAAAATGGACATCAGTTATATGATTCTTGTACGCACCCCCATACATGCAAAAAACAGCTTTCAAAAAGCGCGTCATGAGTTGGAAGACCTTCCTCGTAAGATGCGCGAGATCCAGCCAGCTGATTGTCAAGCTACGAGTTAATAAGGGGTTATACTATAAGTGATCTACTAAGGTTTTACGCATTCTTGAACCTCCCCTCGTTAAAAAAATTTCCGTCCAAGGACCTAGAGAAAGCGAGGAACGAAAGAAAAGTACTCACTTGCAGATGATAAAAGGGAAAATAACCCTTCTGTTCAAGAGATCCGACGCGAGGCCACGAAGGTGATTGGTGACGAGTTGACATAATCGCATTCCAATGAAAGAAACCAGTTAGCAACCTTTCGTTACATGAAATCGACAGGCCGTGCCGACACCTGGAAAGGGCTACGTTAAGGCGATGGTAAACGTTCAAGAACTCGCTCTGGGCAGAGTCGAAACCAGTGCGGGTGGTGACAGGATAATATAATAATATCCTTCTTTCTGCCCTGTACCGAATCGACCGTGTGGAGGTCGACCGTGGTGGTTTGAAAGGACTGGACGAGCAGCCGAGCCTGTTCTTTGTAGAACACGATGGCAGGGATGGATGGTGGTAAAATGTCCTACCGAAGGATATCAAGAACGACTTGGCGTCAGAATTTCGTTTTCGCCTCGTTACTGTGAGATCCGCTGAGCAATTCGGTGGATGTCCCGAGTTCTACGAAAAGGAACCGAAGCTCCGGATCGGGATACTGCGCGGTAGATACAGTCGAGTTCCCGAAACCTGGCAGGGCGTGGCCTTACGGACTTGGACAAGAGCGCTGCAGAGTCAGAGCACACTTGATAGTTGTCCATCGAACAGCTGATTTCGGCTGTATGTATTTTGCTAATTGCTGCTAATTTCTATTATTATTCTCTGCCGCGGCGCTGATTTTTAGTGAGGTAAGTGAATTTTTTATGCAAGTGGCTCGATTTGCATGCATTGTGAACCGTTTAACTGTGATCGTCACTTTATTACCATGTTTTTGCTTTTTTTTGTCCCTTTTTCTTTTCGACTTGGTTTTCATAACAGTGTCATCGATGTGCTTTTTTAATTGTAAACTGCACTCCTTGACGTTGTTTTGAACTCCACAGTCGCTTTTGAAACCTAATTCTTGGTGGTCCTTTCGTGCTGCAACCTTCCAGGTTGTTCTGCATACTGTTCATGAGCCCGTCAATCGAAACAGCTCTCACTGCTGAACAGAGACAACCTCCACGACGTTCCACTTCCCTAGGTTCCGTTGGCAGATGCGATCGGGCAATGGTAGACTGAACAATTTCAAAGTTTAATCAAGTGCTGAAAGTTTGTGGAAAGTGGAGCTTCAGATATTTTTTTTCACTTACGAAAGTGTATGCTCCGTTCATTTTGAGAAAACCGACCTACTGCGCGAAAAAGTTGAAGCCTAAAGTGGGAACCCTTGAGAATGTTATTCAAAGGTAAGGCAACAAAGCAGAAACAAACAAGGATTCGTCACTTCATCTCTCAATGTTTTTTTTAACTAAATCCATGTTCTTTGTAAATTTTATCGGTGAATAAGTATGCATAGAGAAATGAAACTAAAATTAGTAATAACGTTTGTAAAGTACCTTGTATGAAAGGACGGATCTAGGGTAAGGGGTCAGTAAGAAGTGTTAGTGTGTACAACTGTGTATAAAAGAACTTAAAAAAGCAATATGGCATTATTAAACTTAGTCTTGTAACAAATATGAGTGTGTTAGTAACAAAACCGTTGCTCTATGAAAGAAAAGCGACAGTCGGCGGAATAAAAGACGCAGCAACATGCAGTTCGTGGACCCACATGAAATTCAGGTGTGAAAGTTGGAATAAAAATGCGCAAGTTCTGAAAGAAACCCCAATCACGCTGTGGATACAGCAAACAGAATAAGAATAGGAGCTAAAGATCTTACCATCAGACACGAAGCACGATAGTGCGACCTTGAATAACGACCGAACCACGACGACTGCAGCGTACCACCAAGAATTAGGTTTCAAAAGCGACTGTGGAGTTCAAAACAACGTCAAGGAGTGCAGTTTACCATCAAAAAAGCACATCGATGACACTGTTATGAAAACCAAGTCGAAAAGAAAAAGGGAAATGAAAAAATCAAAAAGAGAACTCACGGAAAAGGTGGGAACACGAGGGTGGCGAAATAACACGGGGATGTCTGGTTTCAAAAGCGACTGTGGAGTTCAAAACAACGTCAAGGAGTGCAGTTCACCATCAAAAAAGCACATCGATGACACTGTTATGAAAACCAAGTCGAAAAGAAAAAGGGAAATGAAAAAATCAAAAAGAGAACTCACGGAAAAGGTGGGAACACGAGGGTGGCGAAATAACACGGGGATGTCTGGTTTCATAAGCGACTGTGGAGTTCAAAACAACGTCAAGGAGTGCAGTTTACAATTAAAAAAGCACATCGATGATAGCAAAATACATACAGCCGAAATCAGCTGTTCGATGGACAACTATCAAGTGTGCTCTGACTCTGCAGCGCTCTTGTCCAAGTCCGTAAGGCCACGCCCTGCCAGGTTTCGGGAACTCGACTGTAGGTATAGTGTCGATCCTCGGCTCAGGTTCACGGGCGGTTGGTCATAAAACATCAAGTTGAGAAGCTCGCTGTGTAGATGATGAGCGCGAAACGTTGGGTAAGTGGCGCCATGGAAGCATTCTTAGCCAGAAGGATGTCCATAACATCTTGGGCTCCGTACTTCGACGTGCGTGGACATCGCGCGTGCGGCTCCAACTGTCCCCGAAGTACACATGGCGAATCTGAGGCAGATGGGTGTCATAGCAACTAGGGTTGGTAGAAATCTAAAAAGCTTCATCTCATATCAGCATTGTGAATCCCTCCGAAAAGTCACAGGAGATGCTCCCGGCAGTGATCGAGTTCAATAAGGCAGATGCAGGTCGTGATGCAAAGAACTGCAGGTGATACTTGGAACATCACGACTACGGCGTCCCGAGTGTGGTCAAAGATATCAGTCGCGGCGATGCTATACTCGTCCCTCTCAGTGTCGGAAAGCTCGACCGCGTGGCCTTTGTTGAATAGGAAGCGTCCTAGGTGCTCCTGACCCTTCTTTTATTTGAAGCAGGTGTCCATTGCTGCCTGAAAAAGGAGGTGGCCGTAATCCTCTGGCAGGCTTATGAGGATGTTATGAAGGTCAATGTGTGTTTGCAAAGCACCCTGCAATAGGGCTGAGTCCGACACAAAGCGTGCTGGAGGTGCTTGTAGTCATCGACGCTCAGGAGGAGGTATCTGTGAACTGAGCGACAGCGCTGTTCGTGGTGATCGCAGCGATGACTCTTTCTTTAGAGCTGTCGTAGGTCCTCGCGGCCACGAGGGCGCTGCTACGGTCTCACCAGTTCCGTATGCAGCCTGAATTGCGAGAATAAGGAGACGAAGTTGGCTCGTCTGTAAAGCCAAAACTTGATCTGACCGGAGACCAAGCGAATGGCGGAGGCGTACCGTAACAGCATCAAGAGGAGGACCCCGAATAGGGTGCGGCGGAGAGCGTACACAGAGTCCAAAACGTGTGTTGCAGCAGAATCCGTACTGAAGCTTCCAAAGACCTGACGCTGGGACACGCGTGCGTATAGTAGTTCGGAGCCTATAGGCGGCACTCCCAATCGAACACAAATTTGATGTTAGTTGCGATGTTCACAGTGGTGGCGAACATTCCTGGCGGCATAGCGGTGGACCCATCCTGGAACGACCAGACGAATATCTATGGAATGATTTCGTACGAATGCATGGCCCGCTGGATTTAGGAACGAATGAGCCAGAGATATACCGGGCGCTGGAAGGTCCATCCACGCTCGGAAGACGTGTCCGCGATCTTGAAGTCAATGCGGAGAGGGAAAGTCGCAATGTAGGGTAAGATCGCCGTCAGCATGTAAACTGCTTGTCGTCGTTCATACAGTTGACGGCTGCTAAAGCCAAGCACGCGACGTTGAGCAGCTGTGCTATTGCGACGCTGCGAGCCCCAAGGGTTGCGAGCGTAATTCTCAAACGCTGCCGAATGGTCGGCTATCCACTTCTTCTAGCTGCGGAAATGTTTGAACATTTTGAGTGGCAACACACCTTCCTCTGTTTGTTCTGGGAGGAAGTCTCGAACAAAGGAACAGCGCTACAGTTGAGTGTCCTTTGAAGCGAAAAACTCCGAAAAGTGAATAGCGCAGGGTACGATCCAACGGGCGTGGGAGGATACGGGTCGTTCTGCTCTGCTTCACTGAGAGGAAAGTCGTAGACCGAAGAGGAAGTGAAACAGCTTCAGGAGCGCTTTCGAAGGCGATTTTAAGGGCGTCGTACCGCACTATCAAAGAGAGGACGATGCCCAGAGTACGCTCAGTGGTTGGCAGAGGCGTGACGGAGACGAACTCGCGTACTCGAAAAAAGTAGGGATAGCGATTGCTCTCAGGGATTCGGGCTTGTTCCAGGATAGTGTCTGAGTCCCGAAGACCCAGACAACGAACCTTCATCTGCAGAAGAAAACGATCAAAGCCTCTGGTAATGCTGGCAACGTTGGTGGCGCTCTAGTCCAAATGGATCAAATGCAGTTCGCGGCGGTCGGGCCCAGGCACGAAGATGTCTTGACCAACCAGTGACCAGGCTGTGCAGATACTTGAAGGCGATGGGGGTCATTCAGGAATTCTCCCCGGCATCTATGATGATTTTCCTACCTCTGCTCTGCATCAAGTCGATAGGTGGAAGGCCATCGTGGCGGTCGGCAAGAAATGGGCTAGAAGCAAGCCTGCGCTCAATAGTGGCTAGGTGCGCGGGTTTGATATTCTTCCGAGGTGGACCAATAACGACCTGATGAGAAAACTCAGCTTCTGTCTCATTACTGTGGGAACCACTGAGCGATTAGGTTGTCCCTCGAGCAAAAGCGATATTTACGGTTCGGGACTCAGCACGGCGGATAAGAACAACGGTTGATCCTCGGCTCCGGCTCCGCTGACAGCGCCTATTCGTCAGATCAAGGAGCTTCATTGAGAGAGATGAGCGCGGAAAGTAGTCGCAAATGCGGTGGGGACCATTTGGAAGGATGTCCCTCACCCTCTAGGCTTCGTACTTAGCCAGGTTTGACGTACGCAAACACCAGGCATGTGGCTCCATCTTATTCGTGCCGTTGCAATTATTCTTTCCTTGCCACTGCCACAGTTCCCCGCGGGCTCACCTTACGGAAGGCCGTAAGGTGAACCGGCCTTTTCTTCCAGAACCTTGCCTAAAATTCTCAGATATACCAGCGCCATGATCATCATTGTCTTACCACTTACCTGCAGTGACTGGGTAGCTGCTCAGTGCCCTCCGTCCAGAAGTTCACAAGCGGAACCTATAGGTACACGATTTGGGTCACCTGGATAATTAACCCATTGGAGCCCGCGCATGTTCTGCGACAGGCAACCACGTGGAACCGCCCCGCCTGATGGAGCGTCGCGACTGCAGCTCATATATGGGCTACGTGGGCTGTTGTGCCGGTTTTTCGGAACGTGGGCTGTGCTCGTATTTTTGCAGGAGACGCGGACGGGAGGCAATCCTATGAACTACGAAATCTTGAATTATGTTGCGATCTCGCGCACTTTTTGCTTCTATCTGCACCCTGTCCGATCTCCCTCATCCATTTGTAGTTTAGTAGGACGGGTAGAGATGCAGAACCTGGATTCCTGATCGATCAGAGTACGCATTTAGCCTTCTCCAGTGACCCAGCAAAATGGAATCTACTGAAGAACACCTGGAGGATGATTTCTACCACCTTCTTATCGAATTGGACGAAGGGACCGAAATAACACAGGATGAGTCCGTTGTTGAATCGCTTCCCCCTGATTACAAAAAAGCTCCGAAGATGATGGAGGAATGGGGAACACCTGGTCCAATACTGCTACCATTCACGACCGATGATTTTCACTTGAGTGTATGGACCTGCTACTCATGTGCTCAATTGCAGTGAGCCTGTGGAGTTTTATATCTCCTTCTCAATACAGATATGATGGATCACATTGTCAAGGAAGCAAATGGATATGGGAAGCAGAAGGCCGAAAAAAGAGGAGCAACTTTCCAGGAGATGACAGAAGTCGAAATGTGAGAGTTCTTGGGGGTTTGTCTCTAGATGGACTAGTGAATTTGCCGCGTCTTCATGATTACTGGAGCCATAGAACAGGTTTGGTCAGACCTTTTCACGTTGGATATGTAATGGTTATACGGGGTTATGTGAAGTTTCTCACCTGTTAGAGTTTCGTAGGACAACTTTTGTAAACCTATTTGTAAAACTAGATAATCATCACCAACTTCGAGAAGTATTTTCTATGTTAGCTGTATTCCTTTGAAAATGTTGCAAGAACAATGTATTTTTGTGACACACAGCGAAAGCTTATTCATTTAGCCCAGCTCAACATGTAATAAAAAAACTTGTTCAATAAACGCAACTAAAAAGGAAAAAACTATTTGATTACTGCAGCCCTTATGTGGGCTACTTGGTTCCACGCGGCCGACAAACTGCAGCTCACATATGGGCTGCATGGTGTCGAATGGGTTAAAATACTGACTTCCTACGTATATGTATCTCTCAGGGGATTGATTGAATAATATCAGGAACAACCTAGGATGGGGGAATAAATAAGCAAGCGCAAGTTTAGAGATCATAAGCTAAACTCTTATTTTCATATTTTTTACCCTATCTTAGCAATGTGCTGGCGTACATGACCATGTCGCAAGCAGATCAGCTGCGTTTGGAAAACGGTGAAAGCAAGTGTTAATTAGTTTCTGAAGGTGTTTAGCACAGACAGTAGACTTTGCAGTATTACCGGCTGGTACAACTCTGATTGTGGCGGCATTCTTGAAAAAAATGGAGCAAATAAATTTATCCTAAAAGCCAGTCACTGCCACTCGTAGGAAAGAGTTCCTGACACTCCGCTTTCAAAGCACCTTCCCATGATCAAGAGCGAGTGCCCAGCTTTCATCTTCACTTATAAAGTGTTGAAGATGTTTTGTCAATGGAGGAGGGTATAGCAAAGTTTCCTACCCACTCACACTGCTTGTCTGACTCACTAAGTTGGTAAGGCATCCGAACGTCTCACAATACCGGGGAACTACGACAACTTGGTAGTACGCCAACCGTCGAATGGGTAAAGCGTTGCTCCTGTGTACTTAGCATAGTAACCTTGGGATTCGCTTTCAAACCTCCCGGGTTATCATCCTGTCCAGCCGTCCAACCACTTGTGGGTGGACAACGAAATTCCCTTCTCTTCGTCCAGGACCCATGGAGAGCAGTGTAAATATGGAGTTATAAATTTGAACGATTCATTTAGTGACAATTTAGTGAGGTCATCTTCTATACATTTTGAGAAAATCATCGAAGCGTGCTACAACTCAACATGGTAATTAAAACTTGGCAAACTCTGAGAGAAGGGAAACCACAAGAAATTTTGGAGATGTCGCAAAACTCATACTCCAATCTAATAAGTAGCTCTCAGGGAATCGTATACTACGTTCCCCCTATTAGCGAGCTGAGAGGTGTATCTTCACCGGAGGCGTCGAGCGCTTGTAGACTGTAACATCCACAGCTGCTTCTTTCACATAGTCCACTAAAAGAGGGGTGAAAGACAGTAGATGAGGTAATTTTGGCTGATTGTAATTTGAAAGTCGAGGTCCAAGCAGTGCAGCAGAAGAGAAGGATTTGCAAAGGTCTTGCACCCCTTTCTCACTCCTTCCCTTTCCCTCCCTCTATATCACTTGTTGCTGAGGGGTAGATGCAGACAGTGAGGCGCTATGCTAGCCAACCGTGAGCGTTACCCTGTCATCGCACTGTCGCAGCAACTCGACCATTGAGCCGGTGTAGCTCGAAGTGAAGCGCGATGAGATCACTATAGAGCTCCCAAAGGCGCGCTCTTCAACCCGAGTTTCAACACAGATTATCTTTTCATGACTGTCTTTCACTAACAGAAGACACCGACACAAAGACAGTTATGAGGAACATTACCACGGACAATATCGATGTCGATTGTGGTGTAAAAAATATGTATGCAACAGCCGATCATGCTGATCAGCTAAGTGAAGGATTTAGTGCAACTTCACTGTGACCCTTTGACTCTCCCTTTTAAAGACCATCTGACACTTAGTAAGTTCATGCATGAAAAAACTTGTTACAAAAATACGCTAAGAGGAATGGTAAGTAAGATCGACACGTTTGACGGGCACAGGGCAGACAGACATCTTCAAAAGTAGGCTCCTCCTAGACATAAAAATACGAACTAATTACATGTGGAATTGTTATAGCACTGCTTCTCAAGGACAGTTATGGAATCATGAAGTGAAGCGAGATTTGATTTGATGTAAGTTACAAAAATGAAAGACATAAGGCACTGCTCCAGGACCCTTGATCATTGGGCAAATGAGCTGTTCAAGCTCTTCGTAAAGGAAGCAACCGTTCAGCCTCGAGGACGATACCGTAAGCCCGATCGATAAGTTCGTTTTTGATTTTGGCTCTTCTGACTTCATCCTTTTCTAGTTCTTCATACATGTCATGGTAGATAGAAAGTCCGAATAATCCAAAATTACAGGCATACAAGAAAATTCGATCATATGCCGCATATACCTAAAGAAGTTTCTGAACTGAACAGCATGAAATGAATTGAAATCACATTCCACGCTCGCGAGGAAGCGGGCGTTAGTTTGTTTACCATTGGTTTTAGACGTTAGACGTATTGGGCACTTTCCAACGTTTTAGTGCGGCCCCAATGATCCGCAACGCCCTAATCTCAGTGGCGATCGGGTTGGGACCACTTCCCAGCAGGGGTGGAATGTGCATCAAATAAGAAATACCTTATCAAGTGTGAAAGGAGGATTTCCACTGAATAATTGTGTAAGAGTATCGTGATAGCGTTTTAGAAACCTTAAAGAATGATTGTTTGTATTAGAGGAATAATCAAACAGTAATAATGAAGTTCACATAAACCTTAAGAATCTGTCAATAAATTGTTAGGTCTCACTTTTTCGTCATCAAACAACGATCGTGACGTGACAATGAGACCATCAAAACTCGAACAATATCTTCGGCAAAATTGCCAGTGTGAAGCAGTTGGAAGTCAATAATTGCGACAAGCTGGAAGAACAGATATTTTCAACGAAGACCGACTATAAAAAAAGAAGTAGAATTTCGTGTGTTGAGGAAGAAGTCATCACAATAGCTCGATGCATATCGAGGACATATGTACTATCAATTCCGCAGTACTAGTCCAATATGCCTATTGTTTCATTGAGGTTGCGCCACACTTACCAGCTCAGTCAGAGGTGTTGATCAGCCAAGATAGTTGAATTTACTGACTGGGGAGCTTCGATCAGGGTAAAACAACGCATTGGGATTTTTGTTAGAATTATGACCCCCGAACGGATCTGTGTCATTACGCATTCCTGGCTCCACGACGCGATAGCTGCGAGCTCAGGGCGCAGCCATCTGTCACACTTTGGACGAGTTGGTTCCTGAAGTGATGACGGTGTGTGACGTTTCATTTTGAGCGTAACCGTTTGAGGACTCAACTAACACTTGCCCTTAACTGGCACCCATCGCGTCGCGCCACCTCCAACTCTATGAGAATGTCTCTAATTGCACCCCTCCTAATTCTCAGGGAAAGCTCCCGCCTGAGAGTTTCTCCACTAACTTCCACTTCAAAATAAGACCCTCTCTTTTCAAAACACGCCCCCCCCTGCTCCCCCTCCCACCACTAAGAAACGGCACCACTTTCGAAACACACCACGGATCATACTTAAAGGAACCGGAAGGGGTCCGAAACAAGAGGAACATGCAAGGAAATGAGCATTTTGTAACGAATACTGAAGCTTAGAAGCGATCATCGGTGAAAAAACCCAGATTTAAAAGCGCGACGCTGTGGTGTGTATTCGTATCCCATTTGCATCAACCCACTGACTTTCCGAGTTGTCCGCTGTAGGGGACGGGCCGCGGGCCAACGTTTGTTGTAGTACATGACTCCCAGCGCAGTGGAGTGGCCATTTCCAACTACATTATCATTTATGTAAGTACATCTAGAAACAATATAAGAAGGAACCAAGAAAAAAGTAAAAGGAAAAAAACTACTTTATAATAAAAACATCTCCTCTCGTCACCACGCCAAGGCGTCAGATTGGCGAGTTTGTGCAATGGCGGGCACTTAAACTCGTACGAACTACGTCTGTTCTACCGTAGGCCAAAATTACCCCCTTCCGGTGTCTTTAACGACGGCAAACTGACCTATATGAACCAACTCACCTCGTTCATTTTCGAATTTGGGCTCCACAGTACATTTGTTGGATTTAAATCGAAATGCACTAGTACCGGAGGAACATCTGAAATAACTATATCTGAAATTCATATTTTTCCAAATTCGTATTTTTCATGCTCGTTTAACCTTTTTGATATTGTCATAAATGCAAAATTGTGCTCCGTAAGACCATACATCTACGATATAGGATGGCAAATTTCAATCGAATTTGTCCCCAATAATTAATCTAACCACAACTGCGAATGGAACGGTTCAGCATCTCAATGAGCTGGTGGTACGTGTGACAAACGATGACGACGTAAAGCCAAACACACACTCAGGAGCAATAATGAACTGCCACTATTGTGGTTGAGAGCACTGTATGCATTTTTTGCGAATCAATGTTTCATTTGATATTCAGTAGGAGTCTAATATTGTCTAAACCTGTTTTCGGTTATGATACACCATGTTGATTTACTGGACATGTAAGCCTCTTCATGGAACACCTTACCAGCATCGATCGTAATCGTGTAATGCAGCCATTTGTAGTAATTTCAAACGGTAGGGTAGACTTGTTCGCAAAGCATTCGCATGCTTCGTTTTTCATTAGATAAATTAGTAATGAGTAATGCCTTTGTACGCATGATGATGGCTTCACCGTGCATTCAAAAGAAAAAACTAACAAACCGAGCTCTTTGTAGGAACAATGGGCATTCAATGCTGACTCGACGCTGAAATACTCTTCCATATGCTTTATTCGTCCCGCAAATTTTTCCGGACAAATACTTTCGAACTTGAGGGCGGTGTCAAACTGAAAACAATCCCTCAAATAATAAAGTGTCATACTAGATCGCATCACTTGAAAATAGGTTCCGAAAAGCAGTGTCAGCATCCAGTGATAGGGTGAATGCTCACAGAGAGAACGCAGAGACTGCGCAAGAATGGAGCATTCAATTAGCGATTTTCAAGTGGAGGTGAAGATTCATGCTTAAGTCACTACAAGTTAACCCCCAGGATTCAAGGAGACTGTGCAAGCGACAGCTTTCGTTGCAAGACGCATTCACGCTCTTTATCATGGGCCTGCGGCAGCGCACAGGGCTCGACCGCCCCCATTGACCATCAATCCTCGTAATGCCTTTAACAACTAGAAGAAGATTCTGTTCACAAACACTTATTATAGCAAGATTCCCATCACACTGGCATATATTAGTGTTCATTAGATCTATATTTATCTGTAGAAAGCGTTATGTAATGCAAATAACAGTTAATGATAAGGAACCTGTAGATATTGGAATTGTGGGTCAATTTCTGCGGTTCGATCAAAATCGTTAACCCAGGACTGATCCTTTTTCGACATGAAGTGGTAATGGAATCCAGCCAGAGCATCCACTAGTCTTTCCACCTTAACAAAATGCCTTTTTGTAATAAGGAAGTGAAGTCAGTTTCCGAACACAAATATCGGGTGTGTAGCCTTACGTCGAATCCTCGCGGCCGCGTGCGGAAGCAGCGCAGCGGATTTCCTTGTGTGTAATTACGTACATTGCGTACACTCTTCAATATTTTACGCACGAAGTGATTATTTCTTGATCAGGATTGTTATCATTGCTTCTTTTAATTTGTTGTTTTTAGAGTACAAAAGTTATTGTTTTCAGATTATGATGTGATAAACAGCTATTTCTTAGAAGAACCTCCATGATACTAGCCCCTTGCGTCCTGAGCGGAGTCAGATCGCGGCAAGTCGTGCTGATGGCGCCGCGAGTGCGACGCCGCAAAGCGAAAATTTGACGTAAGGCACACCCACCGGAGCAAATTGTAAATGTAACAGTTTTCAAAATTGTACCTGGGCAAATGAGAAACCTGGAATCAAATCCATGGCCTTCACACGTTCACTTAAATCCTCCATGGCGATAATACCGGTTCCGGACTCGGTGACAGTTTCAGCCGCGTAGAATTTCGGCATTGGAAAATATGGTATTGTGTCGGCTCCGAAGCGCTCATACCACAATATTTCAAACTGAAAAAATGTTCGTTCCTACTTACAATCACTTTGATTAACACTTTATACTTGTTATCCAGTCTATCAACTTCGCTTTCGCTTTTCTTTCTTCGCTGTTCTCGTATGTTAAGAGGTGGCAGAAATGTAGAAGGTAAGAAACGATATCTATCGTAGCGCGTAAAATCGATACGCATTTCACGTAGGTGGCGAGGTTCAGAGAAGGGCGTGTAGGGCTCTATGCCCAGGTGATTACCTGTATTGCAGCAACAATATGCATTTCTATCGCTGTGCTTTTTACATGATGAATGGTGAACTGTACGTACCTTAGTTAATATTAAGAGTGTTTCGGCATCAGCAGCAGAATTGTCCACTCCACTCTTGTCGGAATTGCCTACATTTTCAGAAACATGAGGAATCTAAAAGATAACGGTGAAGTTGGAAAATACCCTTCCAAGGCACCCTGATTACTCATTTAAAATATAACTCGAATTTTAAAAAATGTGCAGCACTCAACTCATAATTCTAGATATGAAATAACAAACGATGAAATGGATTTCATGGACTCTCTACTCTGCCTCACATCGTGTTATAAGGTTTTCATATCAGCCCCGCCCCTGGACAATAGCTCTTCCCGTCGTGCGGAGAGGAACTCTCCAATCGTGTGCTACTACCGTCTTCTGGCCACTTTTCCCTGGCTGTGGAATTTGGTCGGACATTTCCCGGGGAAGACCACCGAATAGGATTTCTTGGGATTGTTTCACCCTCAGTTTTTTTTTTTTGTAATTTGAAAAGGGCAGTAGACGTTTTGTATCACTTAGTCGACTTTACAGGCTCTGAAGAAGGCTATTTGCCGAAACGTCAGCCAAAAATTAATAAAAACCATAACAATCTCGGAGGCTCAGCAGAAGCATATTACTGAATAGGAGAGCAATCTCATTGTTATGAGCGGGCTTCCATAAGTTTCAGAGGCATTCGCAGTGGAAGGGTATCACGGGATCCACTAAAAACCTTAACGCAAGGGTGGTCCATAGTCTAAAAACGAGTGTACAATCATTTTATGTGGGCGAGTTATCCTACACGCACGTGAGACGTTTTCTTTCTAAGTGGGAGGAAGGATCTTCGACTCCCTTATGACCACATTGACTCATGATCATTTTGGGGATTGGAGCTTGCTCGGCATTGAAAAATATCATCGGGCAGAAGTGCCTGAACTAAACCTACCTCGGGTTTGTTACTTTCTACCCTTATGTCAGGATTTTCCACCACGTCGTGTCGTGTGCTACATACGTGATGCGGGCGAGGTAGAGGCACCGCTAGCTGAATCGTAAAGCGGTCACATGGTAATTGCACGATGCCCCTTGCAATACCTTGTAATCGCTTTGAGACCCAACTACAGCAGCATCCTTAATTCACGCGCATCGCGTCGCATGCCGTGGTGCGAAATTCTGACGTTAGAGTATACACCATCTTACTTCCGCTTCGGTTGTGGTACTACAGGAATGGTACTACAGGAAATGATGTGGGCTGCACCGCGACTTTCAGTCAAAACTAAGTCATTGCATCATTGAAGGGATAAGAAAATCACCGACGCTCAAAGTTTCGTGATTTAGAAAATTACCTTCACAAAAATGCTTTTCGGATACCTCGAAGAGAGCTTTTCGTTGTTCCACTGAAGAAACACACGAACGATTCTCGACCAGAAACTCTTTCTATTTGGCTGAACAGCAAGGGTGTAGCTGACGGACTGTTCAAAGTCATCCACATCAGGGAAGCACTTTCGAATAAGCGAATCCACACGAGCCTTTTCCTCCAACGCTATATTCATTCCATTTTCCATTTTAGAGGAAACGAAGGATTTTTTTACTTTTTTATCCTTGCGCAACAATATATATCTGAAAGTTGTGATGAAATCTATAATTGCTATAAGTGGAGATAAACGTATTTCTACGGTGGCGACCCACATGAGAATGACAAACGAGAGGTGGAATTTGTGAAGCATGACGAGATGTCAAGAGCATCGCGCATGAAACCCGGACCCCCCTCATCCTCTGAAGTAAGTGTAATTTGTAGATGGATCATCATTACTGGAGACCATGCCCAATGTGTGGGAGTACTAACGTTCCGAAAAGGAGCATAAAAACATTTTAAGAAACTGTGAATAGGTGGGACCACATAGCCATTTGAAGGAAACCGAATAAGGGAATTAAGTGATATTTTCTTTCAAAAGGTTCCGATCTACTGTGATTCTTGCGAAGGATTATTGAGCCACGCCTTCAACCCATAACGTAACGCGGGCAACAATGGTGTTGCACCTAAAACCGTTCCTGAGTGGCCAAGTGCAACACATGGTGTTGCACCAGTAACAAGCCACAAGTTTTTCGTATTCTGAAATTGTATCGTGGTGGAAAGCTGTCACTATATGTATTCGAATATGGAGAATCGCACATCTTTCTGAGACCTTTTCCTTCCAAAAAGTAGCTAGGATTTTGGCACCACTCTTTTTGAACACCATAGCAAACCATAGCATAGCAGACAGTAACAAAACGATTGACAGGACAACTACTCACTTCTACAGATAAGAATTCGACTAAGATTACTTTTCTACCTGCGGACCTAACTGCCTAGTTGTGCAAAAGTTTAGTTTTTGCTTAGGAGTGACATTAAAACGCAAACCAAGTTTTATGGCACAAATAATGGACGAATATGTTGTTCACCATATCCGGAAACGTATCCAGGCAGCTTTAGCCTTCACAGATCGACGGTTTCACGTGACCCAAAAAAGACGGTACTGGGTGGACATGTTTGAAGACTAGACAGAAACGTCCGACCATACAAGGAGCAACGATGAAAATAGCCTCGGTACATACGTTATGTGTTAAATACGACACTTTCGCTGTGCTAGAATGACACCAATACCGAAGATTTGTGAAAAGGCAGGTTAGAGATTAAAGGTTGCATGTGTTCGACAGTTACGCCCACTCTACGATGTCTACAACGCTCATTTTGTTTACTCCTCTCACACACAATGGAGAAAAACATGTTTGTGGTCGAACTTACATCTACGTGCTTACTTCTCAGCATGAGGAATGAATTTTGAAAAAAAAAGAATCTAATTCAAGGAATAGAAAGAACTCCTTACAAGTCGCCAGTGCTCATGATCAGCCTGGCCTAACCAGGTCAATGATTCACCAATAATACTTGTTTGCATAGAGTAAAAACCAACTTTTTCCTGTTTTAGCACGATCGAAAACACAAATGTGTTTACCGATGTAGCTCCAATGGTAATAACAGGCAGCAGAAGTGATAATTTGGTTACCCAGTGAAAAAGGGGTGGAGGTGGTGCATAATGCGGAAGTAACGGAAACATAAATTCTTATGACCAAAACCTGACAAATGAGGCCCGTTTAACCAACGGTACGTTTCGCTACAATCAACTGCGCGCGGCACCACAGAGTTTCGAACGGGGCCACGTGGATCTGTGGTACGAAATTGTAGCACACACTTAGATAGACCGCTCGTCTGTGCGACGATTATGGCCAGGGAATTGAGGTCTACATAGGACTGTTGAAAAGACCGTTAGTAAAATTATGACCCGCGCTCTATACATTACCAGCCGCTTCTTGATGCAGACGGCGAGGGCAGTGAAACCAGCCAACCGCAAGTTGCCCCACACCAGCAAAAACTCGGCCATAAACAGCGGCGCGGCACGAACCGCGATAAAGGTCTCTTGGGCTCCTCAGCATCGTTAAATACCGGAAAAAATAACTCATGTGATCATAGACGTATTTCTAATCGACAAAAAGGGAAATCAGGTCTCATAATCTATTTCATTTTCTGTTTCCCCATCTTGGAACAGTCAGAACATATCTTATCGGTAGTCGTATAATCGTTTCAAAACTCGTTATTCCATTTCACATAGAACATGCCTTCCATTTCTGATATCTTTCATCACTTCCGATGATGCCCTCAAAGACGATGGTAGGGGTGATGAGAGTAATGAGAACTGCTGAAGTGAGCCATCAGAATGAAAGCTCGGGTCCAAGATCATATGTGGCGAAATTTCCGATAAGGGAAGCGTCCCGGGCTGCTTTGTAGAAAGTCTTCATCAACAGCTGTTGGAGTTTTAACAGTGCCCACTCCCTTCCCTAACTGAGCCCGCCTTTTTCGGAGTCAACCACGGGAAGGGAGCCTTATTTCTCAGGTTTTTGACCATTCCACTCCATTTCCTCTTCACTTTCACACTAGTATGCACCTAGGCTTCTGTATTCGATAATCATTCGATATTGAGCCCTGAGTACCCCCACCCTTGACTTTTACTTCCCACATTTGAAGGCATGACCGCTTATTTGCGAAGACAGACGCTCTGCATGGACACCTGCTATATTTTCTAAAGCCACCCTCTCATCAAATCTGAATCCATACTTTCGGAAACTGCTGCCAACCCACTGTGCTGATCTCACCAACCGTTCATTCTATATCTTAATACTGACTTGCTACAGATGCATGACTGACACACGGATGATCAGTTCTGAGTGTTGCTCACTGTGAGCTGCCACCTGCAGACAACACCAATTTCTCCTTTCCTTCAAGGGGCGTAATTCTCGCTCCCAGACACTGTTGGCCTACTGATTCACGAGAACCCAACTCATCTCGCTGTCAGACAAACAAGAAGGAAGAGAAACTCGAAAAGAAGTCAGGCATGTTCAGCATGGGTAGAGAAATCCTCAACAGAGGTGTGTGCCATTAGGACAGAAAATTTGCGTTGCGGCTGCCGACGTGCGAGGCGATGAGCTCGAGCTGGACGTTGTCCCAAAATGATGACGGTGCCCTACGCTTAATTCAAAGATGATCGCTTTGGATTCCAACTAATACGGCTCTCATAGCTCGCACGCACCCATGGCGTTTCACGCGACATGCGACACGCGACACTTCTTTCCTATGGCACCCACTTCCTCAACAGGAGACAAATTAGCCAGCCTGGAAGTAGAGGATAAATGTTTCACTCCAGGGAGGGGCACGGTCAGTTTCCTTGACAGCACGCGGTACTGTGGTTGTAAAGTACCAGTACGCTGTTCAGGATTCCGGAAACCACACCAATAAAATAAGAACATAAAAGCAGATATCAAAGTAATGACTGCAAAAAAAGAATTTTCGTGCTTCACAAAAAACATACCTGTAGATAATGAAGCAAATAGGTCATGTGATCATATTAATGTCTCTTATCTCTTGTCATCTAAAATGGAAAAGCAGGTATTATTGGTACTATAGCAAAAAAGTAAAATCAGATGCTATCAGCTTCAGTACCCTTCCATAGAGGACCAAAAACACATGGCTATCTTATCGACAGTTTATGCCGGGTCACTGTGACACCAAAAATACCTGCAACTTCAAACGGTCACGGATGTGCAATGGCAATAATTGAAGTATGTAGTATATCCCCTGGGTAGTGGGATATACACACTTCATTCCTGCAGAGTAGTGTAGTATTCCCAAGAAAAAAATGCAAGGACGTGCAGTAAGACACGATCAAAATGAAAAGCCCAGTGCGAGTTCGTGAAAACGTAAGAGCGATCCGAAATGTGAGGTGAAAAATTATGTGGATCAGGAAGGTGCATTTAGGTTAGTGCATTTAAATCCACATCATAGCAACTAGGCGAAACCGAGCATGGTATGGGGAACACCTAAGGGGCTCGTATTTTTTGTTGGGAAGTTGGGCACGGAAGCGTGGATTTCAATACTTCAGAAAATCTTCATCAAGCCACTACTTCTAGTGAATTTGGCAGCTGTCAGTTGTTCTCGTTGAAGAACGTCGTCGATCGATACCTATACTTTGCACTACATAGCAGTACCAAAATTATCGATCACCGACCTTTTAGAAGACACCGGAAAAGTAGAGAGAGGATAAGTAAAACGGCAAAAACCTCAGGAATAGAACCGTGAGAACCCCCTTCTCCGGCACCCCCTGTGTCACTAGCCACTGGGGCGGATTGCAGACGGGCGAGGGCAGATCAGCCAGCCACGAACGTTGTCCAGCTCTCGCTGGCAACCCTCCTGGCGGATGAGCGGCAGCACAACTCGTAATGCTGCGGGATCGTAATAAGACTTTAGGCCGCGCCTTTTCCTAGTGAGTTTCGCCGAACATCACGTTTTTGAGATGGAATGCATGTTTTCAGAGAACATGTATTACCATTTCTTACTTTCCTCTTACCCTTCACGATGCCTTTAAACGTCAGTTCGAAGTATATCAGAAACATCAGTCATGTGGAGAGGCCTTTGAAACCTGGCGGGTGTAATCCATGAACAATGATTTTTACCACTAGCAACAGAGTGCTTCTCAATATTAACCTCGTGCGCCTAATGTGCACGACTGGGTTACGTGCAAATGTTCCGAAAGTCAGGTCACCATTGAGGCTTTCCATATCTGGCGGAGTAAAGCCGTATATCGCGAGGTGTCCCACTCATGGACACCCGACCCCTCACCATTCATCGAAACACTCACCACAATCCTGTACAACTCGTTCTATAGACCCTTTTAGCATTCGCGTTACAGTATAGCTACCTACCAATCCACAAAATGCATAGCGCACATATGTAATAAGTAGGTACATAGTACAAGTGCACATGAGAGAAAAAAGATTGACCCCTATCTAGTGGATAAAATGAATCGTGTTACAAAGCGTCGCCAAAAGAATGACGAAGGTGGATCTGAAATGACGGAGATCATACAGCGAAATATGCATAGCAATCCTGCCATAAACAGTTGACACGGAGGGGAACCACAGCGATAGGGCGCTGTATCACAAACCTCGATAGTAGCCTCGTATGTAAGCAAACTGATGAACGAGCTGCGTGATTGATAAACTAAATATAAACACGCCCTATCGGTAGGTCGTGGGAGCTGGAGTGACCCACAGGTCAGCATGCCTGGAGCAAGGATCCGAGACCACAGGCCCCTTACCAATATATGTGGATCTATGCCGTATAGGGGTGTGTGTCGATAGGCGCCGCCCTTTGCGGCTAATTTGCCAATAGGTCGCATGAGTCATAGCTATGTACCACCGTATAGCAGACCATCCTAACCATTACCTACGTCGGGCAACTCGTCCACGTTACCAAACCCTTGGATTTTCGTGATTAATAATTACCACAATAAGGACCTTGAGAAACTGCAAATAACTGAAGCAACTCCGTAGTAATACAGCCACACCGTAGAGAACAAGCAGTGTTCCTCATTGTTCAAAATCAAGAGAGGACGAGGAAGGCCGAAAAAGGAGAAAAACATCAGAATACACGCTTACCTCCCCACTTGAAGAGGAACAGGCCCGAAATCATTTAATTAACAAATATCTAGTTATACTACATATTTACCTTCACAAATACCTGACTTTAATCTTCGATCTTTTACCTTTTAGAAGGAAGACAAGCTACGTAGCCAAGATCTCCGAACTATAATAGTAGTGAATCAATCGCGCGAAGTAAACCCGCTCATGGGTGCCCTAACCCTACATAATCACCGGAACACTTTGTGACACACCTGGAAATTAGCTGCGCCTAACGACCGTCTCCCCCGTACAGGACACTGTTCAACAGTTCAATGATAAGATAAAGAAATCGGTCAATTTCAAAAGATGACGTGAAGTAAACAAACAAGGTAAACAAGATGTCTAGGAAAACTGTTCCTCATCAACGATAAAAAAAAAGAGGGAGTAGTGGTAAGTATTTTTTCAAAATATTAGGAAGATATCGGTGGAGAGAAGTACATAGCCATGGAGTGATTTCATAGTAAATAAAAGTAGCATGAAAAACAGAACTAAACAAGCAGAAATGAAAAAAAAGGTTCGACCCTCGAATAAAAGAAATGGAAAAAGGGTCGTCCATCTCGACGAAAAAACGAAGAGTACGAAGTATGCTCGTAGTGTATAGCAAAACTTATTGGAGCATATTGAGTAAAGAAGTGAATCAGATGTCATAGGATGTCGATTGATAAATATGTACGGATAAATATTTAAAAAATTTTCATTAATCGGTGATTGGTCTATTCGATTGAGGAAATCTTCAACAACTTCCACTAGCAAGGCAATCACCATACAAGTGTGTCCACAACTCGGATATGGCGTTTGGGCAAGTGATGAAGAATCTTCAAGAAGGGTCCTTTCATGTAGGGCGTCGTATTTAGGGAGGGAAGATCGTTGTCCACGACCTACCTACTTCTGATGATCTGGGGGCGATCACTGGGTCTCTAAATATGATTATCTACCGATAATCATATGTGTATTAGTACTATGATTATCAATCGACCACTTTTTGTTAGTTTTAGAGGGAATTTTAACTTCTTTACTGCAACAACATCAGTTAAAGATGAAGGGACGCGTTGTCAGGGTACTTTTGAGGGGGTTCTAGAACTAAAATATTTTTCTGAACGCGCTGCTTGATCCTGATGTCACTTCAAAAAAAACAATACAAATTATTAAGCGAAAGAAATTCAAACAGCCATTTTTCGATCATGATACTATGATTAATGTAATTAGATAACAAAAAAAAACAACGGTTATAGAGGAGAAGCACTCCAGCTATTGAAATCGCATCATATTATTGCTTTACCGTCAAAATGGCATTCTGCCCTATAAAAATAAAAGTTTGATAAGTGATAGGTGTATTGGAAGTCGATAACTGAAGGAGGATTCATGGAATTTGAAATTGAAAGAGGGCAGGTATGTAGTACTTATGAAAATAAGTGTGTGTAGACCACTGAGCAAGTAAACTGAGTGTAATCGAGGAAAGAGAAGTACAAGGAAGCCAATACAAATATTATATACAAGAAGTTATAACAATTTCCCCGTGATAATACTAGATAATAATAAAACAAGCAATCGATGACATAGGGACAGCATCCGCTGTCGATCAGCGGCTGTGCACATGCAGGTCTGCTTCCCGAGATAGTTCCGCGAGGTAATTTAGTAATGGTAAAAACTCCTCGACCAGGAAACAATGTACAAGATTTCGTTGCGGAATGACCCAATCAAAATTTATAATGAGCAAAATATAACTAACGAACAAATAATAATAAGAAAAAATACATAGAAACATCGAGTCGAAGAGATCATAAATAAAACGGCCAACCAAGTTTGGTACAAGAGAATTAAAAGAGTAATGCTTCACATGATTGATTTCTCGCACGATTCTTTTCCAGATGTCTCAAACTGCCCGATAATTTATTGTATTTCCAGCATTAAGAATCTTCGAAGGATTTTGCATTACGTAATGATATGGAATCAAAAAATCTAGCGAATTCATTCTGATAATTGGATTCTACGACTATTATGTGCGTGGAACAGACGGAGCTGATGCGGCGTCTCGAGCTCGCCGTGCGCTGTGAGGAACCGACGCGACGCGGCATTGGGCTGTCGCTCACCACATTCCTGTGTCGTGTCTGATACAAACATGTTACAGATATAATTTTTCTGAGGCTAGCACGTATGCATCTCAGCTTTCTCCTCCGAAACAAGGAACAAAATACGTTGCACTGCTGCGTGGCGCAGTAAGACCGATGTAAGGAGCATGCCTAGTGATGAAAGGGATCATCCACGGAATAACGAATTTTTTAGCTCATATGTTATGTTGTATTTGTCTAATAAGGGCCACATGCAAAGTTCCATGCGAAAAGGTAAGGATTCGGCCAAGGTGCAGCTCTCCATTTTCTCGGCAGAGTGGGCGGCACCCCCGAGTAAAGTCTTGTCCCGTCGTCCTCCGCGGTTCGGAACGGAGAGTGGGACTGTTTATTTTCTTTCTGTTCCTACAGTGCGTCTCCGACCGCGGCGGACGACGGGGTGGGCACTTGCTCGGATGACCCGCTCATCTGGCCAAGACATCGTAATCTTAGCCGAATGCACATTTTTTCGTGTGAAACTTGGCATGCGGCCCACATTAGGCGAATACAACATAAATATATGAGTAACAGAAAAACTCTTTTTTTTCCGTGAACGATTCCTTCAAATGAGTTTTCAAATTGGATAGCCGGAGAGGATATAAAGAAAGACGACATTTTTTTTTGTTGAAAGAGAAAAAAGTACCAGCTCATCAGCGAAGAGTCCAGTGATGAAGGAAAGGTTGAATTCCCATTGATGGATATTTATAGGCCTCCAAATCTCCAAAACTCGTGTCGGAATGAACTTACGACCTACAGTAGCACCAAATGCACTCCGTTTCCACCTTTTCAATGAATCGACGAAAGATTCTTTTTTTTCAAATCATAGGTCTGCTCGAGATGTACGTGTTCATATGAAATAGTGGCAAACGCGTTGTGCGGGGTGCACGACACTGACACGGAAGGCCCATCAGGTCATGGTGAGCTTTTCCAAAACGGTTTTTTGCATTTTATAGAGTCACATACACGAAGCAAAAAACCGGTATCAAAGTCGGCTAAATAGTTTTGGGGGGCCCAGAAAATAGTTGATGGTTCGATCCCCACTGAGGACAAATTTTTGCATTTTCTAGTTTTCATCCATTTGTGCTCATGTAAGACCATACGTGCAAGATATGTGTAAAATCAGTTTTTATTCTACCAGGGAACCGCTACCTCCAGTATTTTTGCGTACTAAGCGAATGATTGGTTTAGACCTGCCAACGCTCATAACAGGGGAACTAGGCGTTTTCCCGCAAAGTGCGTGTGATATTTATGCTCAGGGGGTCGAACTACCCTAGGTGACAAGTTTTCAGCCTAATCGTGATTTGGACCCAA
Source organism: Trichostrongylus colubriformis (assembly GCA_963978905.1). Taxonomy (NCBI): domain Eukaryota; kingdom Metazoa; phylum Nematoda; class Chromadorea; order Rhabditida; family Trichostrongylidae; genus Trichostrongylus; species Trichostrongylus colubriformis. Next base: position 28,894,225 of record OZ022261.1, on the reverse strand, counting down.
ACTCGGAAAATGGGGCGACCAATAGTACTACTACTGCCCTAGTAAAGAGCACTCAACGAAAGGAGCTCGCTAGCCAATATAAGGAAACATTTGCTATCTTTTGCCTTCGCATGGTGTTGCTAGGTGCAGTTCTCTTGGAATGCGTTGATTCTACACAAGTTCCATTGAATTTAATCAAGGCTGCTAATTGTTTGTCTGTACAAGTAGGCCCGTGACTAACTGCCCATGTCCATCCCATCGTCTCGAGTTTGGGTCAAAATCTCAATTTGGATAATATTTTGTATCTTGCGCTAATTGGGTCTCCTGAGCACGAATATCATACTGGTTTTGCACGGAAACGCCTGGCACACGTGCTAGGAACGCCGAAGGGACCAAACACCTTAACCACTGAAGGCTTGCAAATGAGATCACATTCGTGCACCGACGTCGAAAATTGCAGCCATTCCGCATGTGCGCAAATAGTATAGCGCTGGACAAAGAAAATTAAGAAAATGCAAAAGCGAAAACTCCAAGGGGACTTGAACCACGAACACCCCCTCCACCGTGCCAATGCCAGCCCATCTCCTAACCATTCGGCCGTTCAACCACTGCAGCACCCACTCTGTGCATCCCCTATCAGTTTTCTTTGCTTCGTTTAGCAGTTATCATAAGAGATTCTATATTTTTGAGCCAGATCGCAGTGGCTTCGGCGTAGGTTTGAAAACAGTCTTCTGATATGCATATACTGAACGCCGCAGCTGGAAAGCATTGCAGCAAACTGGTCAAAATTGTATCTTTCTGAGCAACTTTTGTCACTTATTTTCTGGGCCCCCCAAAACCATTTAGCCGAATTTGAGACCGGTTTTTTGCTTTATGTCTGTGACTCTATAAAATGCAAAAACCCGTTTTGAAAAAGCTCACCATGACCTGATGGGCCTTCCTTGTGAGAAAGTAGACAAACGATTGATCATCGGTCGGCTATAGTGCACTCACAACGTTTACTGAGCGATATCTTCCATACCGCCGAGTTTCAGTCTTGAGTAATCAAATTATTAGTTTCTCACTTGTTATAACTTGAAGCATATGGGGCCAGGACATTCTAAATGAATCACCGCGAATGGCATCGCGGTGCACGCCAAGAGCTTTTGTGTTCTCGGGTTTCAACCCTTATGTCAGGATAGTGCACCGCGGCGTGCCCCAGCGAAGCGATGTGGACGAGCTAGAGGTGCCGCGTCGCTGGGACCCAAAGCGGTTTCAATTCGACTGTATATGGCGCCCCTAGCATTACCGTGTAGTCTCTCAAAGACCCAACTATAGCGGCGCACAACTCGCACACAGCGCGTCTCACGCCGCTCGCCGTGGTGCGAAATCATGACATAATGGCACACATCCTCTAATCTCGCTGTGAACCTACCCCGCGTTGAGGGACTCTACCACCGCCTGCTCGCACAATCTGACCCAAATTTTACTGACACTCAGCATTCTCGAAAATGGGTTCAACAGTGAAGTTGAGAAGAATTAACGCAGGACAACTTAACGTAACCCCAGTCGTCGATTGCCTTCGGAGTGAAGAGACCGATCTCCGGTCTGGCCAGTGGTTTACAGAGTTGTTTTTCATGCAGGCTGTGGCAAAAGCATTGACCGCCTGACACTGTTTCACCATACTAGGAAGATTCACTTATATGTGTTACATGTCACATGCTATATGTCATCAACAAGCAGTTTCTACTAACACCTGTACTATATATAAAACGCTTCGTCTGTCTGTTCGCCCGTCCCTCCCTCCGATCGTCTGTCACGAAATTAGGTATTATATGAAAGCCAACCCGTAGAAGAGCGAACAAGTTTGGGATGGTTAGGGCATGGAACAAGCGGTAAAGACCAGACATGTGCAAGTTAAGCTCCGCCCACGATGGGTGGAGCGTGCACTGAAATACTTCTTCAAGAAAAAGAACAATGCTGATCGACCTACTGACGCACATGGTGTTTCGCGCACAGTAGTGTGCGCCAGCCAACTGATATCATTATATGCCACAAGAATTCGATAGGATCACCTTTGTCTTGGGCAAGTGACGAAGAAAGTGAGGGAAAGCATTTGCCGTTGGTGGCACGTGATCACCTTACAAACCGTCCCATGCTCTCATAATAGTAGTCTTAAAAGCAGAGAGTGAATTGTGAAAGGTAGTGCAGGCTTCGCGCTCCAAGGTGGTCGAAACGGAACACTCGAACAGCCTAATACCCAAGAAATTTGGAGAGGCGCTTTGCAAGAGGTGCGGTGTAGTACCGAAATTCCACAAATTCGAATATATTCGAGTCAAAACCGACAAGCACAACTAAATCAGTAATGTCATCAGAAGATATGTACTTCCCTTGATGATTCCTCAGCTCAGACCCAATTCAGATTACTTCCAGTAGGAATGCCTTGACTCACAAGCCATGATTGCGGCAGCAGTGTTTTCAGGGGTGTGATATAACGGAAAATCGCGTGGCCGCCCGCGGTGAGCGGCGCGGCGGGTGCGAGTGCCAGTGGCGGGCATGGCAGCCTTCAAGCGAGGCAGTGCCGGGCATGGGTGGAAGCGCAGACGTACGCAGTCACGCTCGGCCGGCTCCAAGGGCAATCGATACGGCGAGTCGTACTGGTGGCACCGCGAGTGAAACGCCGCGAAGCGATTCGCTGTCATATCTGCACACACCCTGGTTTCAGCATAGCCTCCACGACTTAACCACCTCGCGCTGGAGACCAGCAAAAGCATGATCACGTCCCGCTCAATATTCCTTTCGCAGTATCTTGGAAGGCGAAGTCTGCACTACCTCTTCCCATTTTTCTCTGTTCTCTGAAGTCTACTTTGGCTAAAGTGTTGGACAACTTGCACAACGCTCACCCGCGTCCAACACATATGTACACTCTTCCTCGCAGTCTTCGTGAGTTTGTATGGGCTAAAGGCGATCTTGATAGTTCTAAGGTTCAGTAATGTAATGTTTATTGACCATCTTCACTTTGAACAAAATTCATGTAGATACCTCCTTTCTACTTGTAATAGTGAGACTTTGTCAATAATTTTGCCGCACACTGTATGTGCAAAGGGGATTACAATTATTTTTGTGGACGCATTAAACCATGCATGAAAATATTTGCAAAACGGGGCACGTGATGAATCCTGATATGGAGCCCCATTACACCGGCAGGGTTAGAGGGAGACATCAGTAATAGAAAGACGCCTCTACATAAGAGCTAATTTCGCTTGAGTCAGGCTTTACCGATTCCGTCTGATTTTACTCAGCAAGCGACTACCCATTTTTGAGTAAGTTTTGAGCCGATGAGGCGATCTTTGAAAGCAGCGATAGCCATGCAGTCCATTTCGGAGCGCCTGATAGGACGTGGCCTACGGACATGGGTGAGAGCGTATCAAACTCTCTCACCCCGCCACACACTCTCTCTCGCCAGCCACGCCCTTTCAAGCGCTGTGAAATGGACTGTACTTGCTATTAAGTGGCAGTGCTATGATAATCGATCCACAACCTTTTTTGTGAGACCTTCGGTATAGGATCAAGTAGTGTTTGGAAGTGTCCCGCATTTCCCAAAAATCTTTCTCGACACCAGGCAGACCCTGCTGTTGGACTTTCTGTTATGCATTGACGAGGGAGAATCTTGTCTTGCAACGTTGACAGCAATCCTTGATGGAGAGAAAAGGTTTACTTGAATAGGGTTTGTCCGATCCCCTGCAAGGAGGAAGAGGTAACTTTCAACGTATACCGTCTATAGCCAGTCAGCTAGATTCACCAAGCTCTACCTCGCCAACACCTTACTTCTGCTCCTTGAACCATTCAAACCTCAGATTTTCTTTTAAACATCCCTTACTTCTTAACTTACTTTGATTACTAGCTTCGCTGCAAACAGAAGGCGTGAAATGGTTTGCATGGCTAATCCATGGATGAGCGACGCCTCGAATGCAATCCGATACCGACCGCAAAGCGTCTCTTCCGGCCACAAGTTCACATGGTAATCGAGCGCCTTAGACGCCTCTAATGGGATAACAAACAGCACAGAATAGTCTCACGCTCTTTCTTCCATCTCATCCCGTCCGTACATCGTCCCTCCTCCTGAATCGGATAAAGTTTCCCGGATATGATTGCCAGTATTCATGAACTCATCGCTACCAACATGTGCTGCCGCTTCCACTGTTGTCGTCAATGACCCGGAAAAGCCGGAACTCCCGGAAGCGAGTTGTCAGCAGTTCTTGCCGAAGGACTGCGGCCCATCATTCCTTGGCACTTCGAGCCTATGTTCAGCATCTGACCCGGCTGTTGAGACCAATCCCTACATGCAGTACCAGTTCACCGCGGGAGCACACATGGCATATTTTAGTGAGCTACATTAGTTCACTTTAATTTGACATTCCTGGATGAAGCTCCGAGTGAAATGCACTACCTCAGACCTTGGTTCATTTGCATTAACAATTACTTTATTAATTTAGATTCTTTTTTGAAAGCCACTCAAACCAACAAAGAATGTAGTGTGGCTCTTCGCTCACAACAACAGCGGCGGAAACCACGAGTTCTGTTTACACAGCGTCAGGTAAGTGGCCCTATTTTGGGTTATGCCATGCTCTCGTCCTGCATTCAATAGATGAGCAGCAGATGAAACGAAGTTTCTAATGTTTTCAAAAATGTCATCATTCAGGTTAATGAATTGGAAGAACGTTTTAAAAGACAACGCTATGTGACAGCTGGAGAAAGGGAGGATCTGGCTAATCGTCTCGGTCTAAGCGCCACGCAGGTGAATTTTGTTTTTGATTTTTTCAACTATCATCACGAATATGGCGGGGTATTCAAATTTGTGGGAAAGGAAACAGTCCACGATTCCAAGCTGACAGGTTACGGATGTAACAAAGCCGTCACAAATCAGTGCTTAGCAACTGTAGAAGTTAACTTTCCCATCATATCTCATAGAATTCATTGGAAGACTGTCTTCTAGTCGTTTCTTCTCATGTTATGCCCAACCTTGTATCACGCACTGAAAATGGAAGGACAAAGGCGGGAACATAGATGGCCGGAGCATCCAAGGAGAAGAAATAGGAATGTTACACTCTTGCATACTTCAAGTATCTTCTCACCCTAAAAAGATCCAGTTCCTCTTTTTCCCTGTCACATCTCTCCAGAATTTATGGTGTTCAGAAACTCGACACTTTCATGTAAGGGAAGAGTCAAAGTGTGCAAATGTGTGCTACTGGAACATAAAATTCGCGTTTCTGCGCGTGATGGTTGCTAGCTGGGGCCGCCGCACAGAGTCAAGCTTCCGTCGAGGAATCCTCTACAGGAGGGGTCGTACTCATTGAGGTAGGCAGTGGTGAAAGGAATTTCTCAGGCCGAGGGTGTAAAAGGTAAAGGGGGGATGTGGTAAAAGTGACTAACCGGGCTCAACGAAACTATTAGGTTGTTCGGAAAGAAATGCGCGTTTTTTTGTCCATCTATTTCTCTTCTACTACAGAAGATTTTGTAAAACAGTTTTGTCTATTAGAAAGAGAATTTTATTGCGCATCTTTTGAAATACTTTTGTCTATATCTACTTGTTTTTTTTCGAAGAAAAAATTCAAAAAAAATTTCAATTTTTTTTCAAAATTTTGAAAAAAAATTCAAAAAAATGCAAGATTCAATGCAATAAGCGGTAAATATTTGTCGCCATGCATATAATGTTTGCAGAAGGATTTTGCTGTATAAAGTGTCGGGCAAAGTTCCAGCGTTTAAAAAACGGTAATGAAAGCTTGGATGACGAAGAACATGGAAGTCGGCCTCAAGTCGTTGAAACTTTTTTTCTTTGAAAAAAACCAAGTAGACATAGACAAAGATATATGAAAAGATGCACAATAAAAATCTCTTTCTAATAGATTGAACTGTTTTGAAGAATCTTTTATAGTAGGAGAGAAAAATGGACAAATTCAACGCGCATTTCTTTCCGAACAACCTAATAATAATGCATTCAGTCTTCCCTTTAAAATTCGAAGAGTATAAGAAAGCGCCCCCCCCCCCCCTCCAATAGAAAACATGGTAAGACACTTTACTTCAAAATGAGTGCTCAAGACTACACTGAAGGGAGAAGAGAGCATGAACAACGCAAAACATAAGTACAGGCTAAGGGCACGCTGTTCCCTTGGTCCTCTTGGATTTGTAGGCTGCAAACAAGGCGTTAAGCTTCTGCAACCGAACGCGCATACTTATGCACTGGTACGAGGTCGAGACTTGATACTTCCAGTTCAAATTCCAAGACGGTCACGGTTGTAGTGTACCCATTAACCTAATCTCATGCATGGCGCCATTCACAATGAAGCCGGCCAACGTCAATGGCCTTTTCGTTGGTCGCTGCCACTGAAAACACGTACGAAGGGATCTCCGAAATCCACCTTAGTCGTTTGGAGCGATATCTATCCATGGCTTACATTACTCAAGATACTGTGAGATAAAAACGCAAAATTAGCTGGTATGCCTTCTTTCGTTCCTCACTACGATAATAAGAGCGTAAAAACGTGAACTGGTACGAGCGAGCCACTATACGAACTGGATAAGGATTGTGTTCCCAGTAATGTGGAGGAAATTCTCATGCATGGCGCATCCTGCAGCGAGGCCGACCAACGCTAGTCGCCATCCTGTTGGACCTTCGAGAGCATGGGATGTGTACTGGAGGCATTTCGGACACAATGGATTTTCTTCCTTAGATCTGTAGGAAAATCTCGTCACTTGGATGAAAAATATCTTAAGCTGGCTTCCTTCGAGATAACTTCTTTCTTCAAAAAGATATGGCATTCCTCAATTAGTCGATGAAAAGCGGCCGAAGGTACGACCATTCAAAGTGACACACTTCGAAATTTTCCAAAATTTTCCTCGACTGGATTTCCATATAGAGGACTACGCAACCATCAGGGAAACGAAGCGGTCAATAGATTGGTCTATGAAAGTTGCTTAGGAAACAGTTAACAGTACTTTGGAAAAATGGAGTTTTAGCAAGCCTACGAGTATTCGAAAAATGCTCCACTCCTGGGTCTTACTCCTGGGTGGATACCGCTCTCCATTGCGATCGCCGCGTCGCCGTTGCATTGCGACGCGGCAATCGCAGTGGAGCGCATTACATGGCTTCGTTTTGGTTTCGAAATTTTTACCTTTCCTTATGTCATCCTTTGTCCCTGCATAAATTGCATGAATTTCAACCCTTTTCCTCGGTCATCAGAAGAAGCGCACATAACCCATGATCGATGACGTGTTCGTTTGAAATATAAGTATTGGATTTTGTTAGGTTCTCATTTTGCTTACCTTGTTATGAGTTTGGCCTCAGTTTTTTAATGTTAGGCTCTTAATTCCTGATGAATCATGCGACTGCTTAGAAAGCACTGAAATAGCGGAACCTGAAGAATGGGCGGGGGGATTGTATGGGAGCCCACCGTATTGGTTGAGTCCCAGATCTATAATACCTAAAGTAAGGTGTAGGGTATCGTCATCGCTTTGGAAATCAACCGATGCGTTTGGCGTAGCTCGCACTCAGTAGCTGCAACGTGAATTATCTGTCCTAATGGCGCACACGTGTAGTCCGGTAATCCCTAAACACTGGCGGATTTACTTGTCCAGCGACCCCTTTAGAATGCTCACCAATTGACTTTCATTGAACATCATGAATAAGCCATGTGGATATATTTAGGGATCTAAGTCTGTGCAGCAAGGGCCAGCTGATATCAAAGGATGGTTCCATCTCACTGGCGAATGCTTCACCCAGTTAAGCGACTTGCGGCTAAGTAGAATCCTCCATTCCCCTGTAATAGCCTTTCTTGGTTGGTGTGAGTAGGACAACAAAACGCAGCACGGCTGGAGGCGTAATGCGTTTAAGCTAAAGGCACCCTCGTAGTTGGTTCCGAGACGATTGCCTTGCCCTACACGCCTGGCATAAAGAATGCGTCGCGTCTTACGACGCGCCGCGATTTCCTGTTCTAACGAATAATACCGCCACTCTTTAGTCTTTTGTTTCTCTGATACAGAGAGGTTTGATGAAAAAAGTTTTCTCTCTGGATTTCTAACCGCTGTGGAAGGAGCACTTTTATGAACTTCGATTAAATGTGCGTCCTCTATTGCTAAGGTTCTTGATCCTTACAAACAAGCAATCAAACCGAAGGCTCAGTCTCCTGGGGTAATGAGCCTGTCATATTGACTGCTAGAGTAGAGCTAGTTGGCGAGGAACCTCGTTGAAGCTGAAAGTGGTCAGGGTTTTTGAAGAGCAGAGCGATGATCTCAGTACCTGTAAAATGATCACTACGTATATTTTATTCTCACCCAGTCGCTAACTTGCAGCAAATTCATTGCTCCCGCTCCTATAAAATTCTGTAGTACAATAGTTCATCGGAGAAATATTTCAGGTGAAAATTTGGTTCCAAAATCGCCGTTACAAATGCAAACGCCTGGCACAGGATCGAACATTGCAGCTCAGTCAGCTGCCGTTCACTCCCGTATGTTATCAGATCACTGCTTTGTCTAAAAATTCATTTTATACTTTGACGAGTACAAGGATTTGCCAGTTTCAGCTTTTCCCTGCTGCAATGCCGTTCACCTTTGGCTGCTTCACTAAGGAATAATCATCAATGAACGTGGCCTACAATCACATACAACTTATGTACCAGTTGAGTGCGGTGCCAGGGTGAGCGCGACAAATCACGTCTACGATCGAATCCACCAATTACATTCAAGTCGTACACGTACCGCGCTCTTGCCTGATATGTCGCACCAAGTATTCGTGATTTTATTGCAGTCGTTCTGCATCATAAATTCAACAGCGTGTAGTGAACTGAGTCTTCTGCTAAATTGTCTGAAATAAATATTCTTCACATGTGTCATATTTATGTAAAATTGCTTTTATGTGGCTGTGGTTCAAACCTCATTGAACAGAAGGAAATATTATCAGGCACTGGGAGAATCCAGGTAAACTTTGGCACGGTGATTCGATGGTGACATCAATTTATCAATAATTCGACCAGATTTTTTTGATCCTTAACGGCACATCTTCGACTGTTTTTCCGCATGCTTACATGACTTTTTGAGCCAAGGAGCTCCGGAAGAACTCCCAAAAGCCTCGTAAGCTCGAGTTCACAGTTGATCAGCCTGCCTTGCCCGCACATGGAAACCCGTAAATACTTGTGTACCATGAACAGTAACGAAAATTGGCGCGCACACGGGATCGAGTAGATCGAAATAGGAGGGCCCCACTGGAGCCTTCGAGAAGTTCAGTGTCATCATTTCACTCGCCGGGGCGCTGTTGCTTTTCTGTTCAAACCCCGGCCACTCACCCATCTATTCACTAGCGCACTCCCATGAGGATACTGTTACTACTAACCCTCAGTGGGTTAGCAGTTGGTATGTCAAGCCTCATTACTTTTGTATTTTCATTTAAATTTATAACTCTTACCCTCAGTCATTGCTTCCAGGTCTCGGTGTTGATCGTATTTGCGATGGTCGCGTTAACGGAGTTTATGCAACCTCACCGTGCTCAAACAAATTCAATCATTGTTATAACGGCCAAGTAACAATAAAGACCTGCCCTCGAGGACTAGTATTCAACCCTGATAGTAACCAATGCGACTTCGATAGTAATGTAGCAGGATGTGCAGGTAGGTTGTAGGCGTATTACTCAGCTGTTGTGCAATTACGGATGAAACATTTTGTAGCACGAGCTGAAGTTACCTGTTCAAATCGTGAGGATGGTGCCTACACCATTGGATGCTCATCATCGTTCTTCTTCTGCAGTAATGGGATCATACACATGAGCACTTGTCAAAATGGATTATTCTACGACGTGGATAGGAAAACAGTAAGTGTTTGATGGTGTTCGTTCACGTGACAGTGAGCAGTATTCGCACAGAGCTAGATGTCATGTGGTGTGGTTGTATTGCCTGGTTATTTATTAAAATGTTTTTTTATTTACTTGTGACCTTGTGTTATAAAATCAGTTTCACAGGCGCTGGCAGTATCCTTAGAAATCACAGCAGCCAATAGGAGCGATGCGTCCGCGCGTGTTGTTTTCGCGCCTGGTGGCCTTTTCTCAAAATGCGGGCCGTATCGCTGTCTAGTGCCTCTTGATGAGAGAGGACAGAAACGTCGCGTGACCGTGTTCGGCACGCGACGGGATGGTGCGAGCTATGCGCGCCTTATTGGATGGGTCTTGAAGCGGAGACAGTGCTTTAAGCCTCATTCTATGCGTAATCGCTTCAGGACTCAACTAATACGGCGCGCATAGCTCGCACCATCCCATCGCGTGCCGAACACGGCCACGCGACGTTTCTGTCCTAACGATATACACCCGGATGACTACGGGGGTACAGGAATGTAAGTACGGGTGTATAGGAATGTAAGCACAGGGGTATAGAAATGTAAGCAGATTTGGCTACGTCATTCCCTGGGCGTTGAAGTTCCGGAAAAAAAATATGCGAACCAAGACCGCTTGCGAGTACCCGAAACATCGCCCTAAATGAGTGTCTTATTGTTCTAGTGTGATCATAAGTTCCGAGTTCGAGCATGCGGTGGTCATCCCGAGGTCGAGCGGGAACCAGTAACACGTCCCCCTTTGGTCGTACCAACATATGCACCAACGGCACTAAAATCTTATGCAAGTAAGTGTAAATGATTTCTTTTTACATTTGCTGTTATTTACATGAGTAAATTCAGAAATAAGTGGCTATGCGCATGTTGCACCTGATTTGTCTCGTAGCTGCAAAGGAAAGACTGATGGCGCTCATTCTCTGGGATCGTGCAGTCAGCAGGTAGCAGCCGGCTGGTAGACATTCCCTCCCCCTCTATACAAGTAATATTCTTCAAATCTAGTATGTTCTCTGTACCGACGAAGTGTCGCAACTGGCTGAATGCGCCCCCGGGGAAGTTTTTGGCGACAGTGGAGATTGTGTGCTTTTGACAGAAGCTTCTGGATGTAGCGCAGCGATGTCTGGAATAAGGTATGGTTTTAGCTGCATTGGATTTATTTTAACGAGGAATTCAGTCGCACGGCTGATAACTTCACTGATTGAGTGAATTAGCGTGTATAAGATGGCTTTTAGCCGCATGTTGTTGCTTTTGCGTGTAGTGCAGGGCCCAGCGCGGCATCGCGCACGCGGCGTTTTCACAATGGGTGCAGTGGAGAATGGTAGTAGAATAGCGCGGCGCGACGACTTATCGGCGCTCCTACACCTTATTCAGATGATCATGTATGATCCTATGCTTTCCACTGTGCTCTTTTGACTACAGCAGTTCGAAGTTTTTTATTAATAAGAGTTTTTTTTTACAATATAGGAGACATCCAATGCTTTCTCTTTTTCGACCGCTTTTTCGGTTCTGTAGAAACTACTGCTCTAAGGGAAGTGTATGAATAACGTGGAGTGTTTTAGCACATTCGATTGTTCGTCGCGACAGGATGGCTATTATGGAATGAGCTGCTCTTCTGAATTTGTATATTGTAACGGTGGAGTAGCACAGCCAATGGTAGGGAACAAATTTAACCTGTGTGCTCTACAGCTCTGTTATAAGAAGATTTAGAAATGTCCATCTTTGCTGGTTTTCAACCAGGCTCTTGGTTACTGTGACTATCCAGAAGGATGCTCCTCAGCCCTCGGTTTGCAAGCACAATCGCAGACATCCGCCCATTCACAACAGCTACCTTCCGTCGAGTCGACAAAATCTGTGTCGTAAGTCATCACTGCGAATAGGATAGAAGGAAGAAATACCAAAAAAATTAATTGTAAAATTATTACCTGTTGTTTTTAGGACGTCATTCTGTGCTATGCGCAAGGATGGGTTCTATGCTGAGAAATGTTCTGCTGATTTCGTTTCATGCAAACATGGAGCGGCTGCTCCAATGGTATGGTTTGTTTTTCTTCACGGTACTGTTCTGTTTGGTTCGGCGATGCTATTTTATCACAGAGATGCCCATCCGCTCTGTTGTTTAATGATAAGAAAGGTTATTGCGACTATCCTGAAGACTGCGCTTCTGATCATTCCCCGTCGGCTCAGGGAGCGCCAACTACCTCACCGTATGTTTCGAAGGCCATTTATCTTGTGTGTTGAATTCTCATTGCTCATTATTTGGGTTTCCTTCTTAGACCATTCGATTGCAAAGGAAAGAAAGACGGCTACTACTCAAATGGATGCGTGCGTGAATTCGTCTACTGTCTCGATGGTGTGGCTTCTCGAATGGTGAGATTTGACATGGATAGGTGGAATTAATGACACCATCAGAGACAGCTTTGACAGATTGTGAAATATGGAAGTAAAGGTACTCAGTGGTGTAACAGTGGAGAAAAAGCGGATTTGAACGGTCAAAGAAAGATCAAAGCAGTTAGTGATCTAGGCTTCATCCTTAATCATAAACTGTCATTTGATTCTCACAGCACGGTGATAGCTAATAAGGACCCAAGAAATAGGAGCCCGGAAACTTCAACTCCTTTCTTTTGCCCATCTCCGTCGCTAGCCGGTGGAGGTAAATGCAGACGGGCGAGGGGCGTCAGATCATCATCTATAATGGAATGTTCATTCACAAAAAATGCCTTTCGAATTCGTATTACTCCTTAACCCTGTTGTGCCTTTGAATATTTAGTTTCATCTCTAATATATGTTTTGTTACAGAATTGTCCTCCGTCCCTGGTTTTCAACGAAAAGGAGGGATACTGCGATTATGCTGAGAGCTGCTCCGCAGAGTCTGCTGCAGTTGCTGCTGCTCCAACTGCTCCACCACTGTCTTCTTTTGCTTCCGATGACGCTGTACCCATTCCGTCACTGTGAGTTCCAACTCACGAGGCTTTTTCGCTGGTAGCGTGAGTGGATGCTATCTCATTTAGATGTAAGGGAAAGAAGGATGGCTATTATTCGAACGGATGTTCCGCGGAGTTTGTCTACTGCCTGGATGGTGTGGCTGCTCCAATGGTAAGAGGTTATGTCTTCGATCTTATTGTTAGACAAGAAGTTGGATGTGACATTGCAGTCTTGCCCCTCATCACTGGTCTTCAACGCGGAAAAGGGGTACTGCGATTATCCTGAGCGGTGCTCAGCAGCACCTGCTCAAGCTGCTCCTGTACCATCTGTCGTTGCACCACACTCGGTAGTCACAGTGCAATCTCAGTCGGCTACAGGCTATTCGCCATCTATTCGATCATCGTATGTATTTGACAGGTCGCGTTTGACAGATCCTTGTTCGATCTATTATAGCAGTCCTTACTTTAGCTCCATCGACTGCCATGGTAGAAAGGATGGCTACTACTCGAATGGATGCGTGGCTGACTTTGTGTACTGCGTCGACGGAGTGGCTTCACCGATGGTAACGGTGTAAATAGCTGTTTTTGGAAACGTCTAGAAATGCAAATCTTACAGACATGCCCTACTTCGCTCGTCTTCAACGAGAAAAAAGGATACTGTGACTATGTTGAAAATTGCTCCGCAGGAACTGCTCCAGCCGTTCCTGTTGCGGCTCCGGCTGATGTTGCTCAACCAGCTGTCAAGACGCAGTCTTCAGTGGCTTCCGCTTACGTTCCGCTCACTTCATTTTCGTATGTTTCCTTCTTCTTACGCTTGCGAACGACTTTTCCGAAGAGCTCCATTTTTTAGAATTATCGACTGCAAAGGTAGGAAAGATGGTTACTACTCGGATGGATGTGTGCCTGACTTCGTATATTGCATCGATGGGGTGGCTTCTGCAATGGTAACTGTTCGCACAGCTGCTTTCCTACATTTACAGAATACAAACTGCTTTCTTGCAGAAATGCCCTTCATCGCTGGTGTTTAACGAGAGGAAAGGATACTGCGACTATGCTGAAAACTGCGCTGCAGGTCCTGCTGCAGCCCACCCTGCGCCCACTCCAGTGCTCCAAGTACCTGCTCCTTCTGTCAAGGCACACTCTTCGCCAGCTCCTGCGTATGTCCCACCAGCTCCTTCGTATGTTTTTGGCTTTCGCTTTTCATCGGGTGCTTACCGTTCTCAGAGTATCCGCAAATCCAGGGCTATCGAGTGCAAAGGTAGGAAGGATGGCTACTACTCGAATGGATGTGTGGCTAACTTCGTGTATTGCGTCAACGAAGTCGCCTCTCCTATGGTAACAGTCTGAATAGATGCCTTCTGACGTCTTTTCGACTACAAATCGTTTTCTTGCAGACATGCCCCACTTCACTCGTTTTCAATGAGAAGAAAGGATACTGTGACTACCCTGAGAGCTGCATCGCAGGAGCTGCTCCTGTTGTTCCTGTTCCGGTTCCAGATGCTGCATCGCCAGTTCAAACAGTCATCAGATCGCAGTCATTAGTAGTTTCTTCTTACGCTCAACACACGCCATCTTCGTATGTCTTTGAATTCCTTACTTTCTAAATGCTGCGCTTCCGGATGGTTCTTTTCTTCAGATTGATCGACTGCAAGGGAAGGAAGGACGGCTACTATTCGGATGGGTGCGTGGCCGACTTTGTATTCTGCATCGATGGGAAGGCTTCTCCGATGGTAAAAGTATAACAAGCTGTTAGGTTTCATGGCGGAGATCCTTCCAATTTCAGAAGTGTCCAGCGTCGCTTGTCTTCAACGAAAAGAAGGGGTACTGTGACTATGTCGAAAACTGCTCCCTGGGACCCGCTCCAGCCGTCGCTGCTGCTAATCCAGTAGTTGTTGCGCCGTCTAAAACTGTTGTATGGACGCAATCTTCTGTAACATCGGCGCACGCTCCTCCCACTTCGTCATCGTATGTGTCGTGTCGCGTACGCTTATTAGTTGCTTCTCAAATATTCCTTATTGAAGGACGATCGACTGCAAAGGAAGGAAGGATGGCTACTACTCGGATGGATGTGTCGCTGAATTCGTGTCTTGCGTTGATGGAGTGGCCTCCCCTATGGTATTCGGTTCTAAGGTGTTCCTCTATGTTGACTTGTGCAATTTACTCTTCCTTCAGACGTGTCCAGCATCGCTTGTCTTCAACGAGAAGAAAGGATACTGTGACTACCCTGAGAGCTGCATCGCAGGAGTTGCTCCTGCTGTTCCTGTTCCTGTTCCAGTTCTAGCCGCTGCTACGCCAGCTCAAACAATTATCAGATCGCACACATCAGCAGCTTCTTCTTACGCTCAACACACTCCATCTCCGTATGTCTTTGGATTTTCCACATTCCGAAGACTGCACTCATAGATGGTTTCAGGTTGATCGATTGCAAAGGAAAGAAGGATGGCTACCACTCCAACGGATGCGTTGCTGATTTCGTGTCCTGCGTCGATGGAGTGGCCTCTCCAATGGTGGCTCTTGAACAGCAGTTTCTGAAACCCTAAAAAGCATGAATTATTCTCTTGTAGACGTGCCCCACTTCGCTCGTCTTCAACGAGAAAAAGGGATACTGTGACTATGTTGAGAATTGCTCCGCAGGGACTGTTCCAGCCGTTCCTGTTGCGGCTCCGGCTGATGTTGCTCAACCAGCTGTCAGAATGCAGTCTTCAGTGGCTTCCGCCTACGCTCCGCTTACTTCATCTTCGTATGTTTTCTTGATACACTTGCAAATGAATCTTTTTCAAAGAATCCCGTTTTCTAGAAACGTCAACTGCAAAGGTAGGAAAGATGGTTACTACTCGAATGGATGTGTGCCTGACTTCGTATACTGCATCGATGGGGTGGCATCTGCAATGGTAACTGTTCAAACAGCTGTTTTCCTACACTTACAGAATGCAAACTGCTTTCTTGCAGAAGTGCCCGGCATCGCTCGTGTTCAACGAGAGAAAGGGATACTGTGACTACGTTGAAAACTGCGCCGTAGGATCTACTCCAGCCCGCTCTGCACCCACTCCAGTGCTTCCAGTACCTGCTCCTGTCAGAACACAGTCCTCTCCAGCTCCGCCGTATGCTCCACCGGTTTCTTCTTCTTCGTATGTTTGGCTTTCTCTTACTAATGGATGTTTATCGGTCGCAGAGTATTCGCAATTTCAGGTCAATCGACTGTAAAGGAAGGAAGGACGGCTACTACTCGGATGGATGTGTCGCTGAATTCGTGTCCTGCGTCGATGGAGTGGCCTCCCCTATGGTATTCGGTTCTAAGGTGTTCCTTAATGTTAACTCCGTGCAATTTACTGTTCCTTCAGACGTGTCCGGCATCGCTTGTCTTCAACGAGAAGAAAGGATACTGTGACTACCCTGAGAGCTGCATTGCAGGAGCTGCTTCTGCTGTTCCTGTTCCTGTTCCAGTTTCATCCGCTGCTACGCCAGCTCAAACAGTTATCAGATCGCACACATCAGCAGCTTCTTCTTACGCTCAAAACACTCCATCTTCGTATGTCATAGGCTTTCCTCACATTCTGAAGACTGCGCCCCAAATGGTTTCTTGCTTCAGGTCGATTGACTGCAAAGGAAGGAAAGACGGCTATTATTCGGTTGGGTGCGTGGCCGAGTTTGTATACTGCATCGACGGAGTGGCTTCCCCCATGGTGACGCCGTGTAAAGATGTTCCTCAATGTCGTTCCGCCATTTTTTCCCATTTCAGACGTGCCCGGCCTCGCTTGTCTTCAACGAGAAGAAAGGATACTGTGACTACGCTGAAAACTGCGCCGTAGGAGGTGCTCAAGCTCTCCCTGCGCCCACTCCAGTGCTCCCTGTGCCTGCTCCTTCTGTCCAGGCACAATCGCCGCCAGCTCCTACGTATGCTCCACCCGTACCCTCGTATGCCTTTCGCTCGCTCGCAGTTGGTCTCGCACATCTTTGCATTGCTGAATAGTTCCTGCTTCAGATCCATCGATTGCAAAGGAAGGAAGGATGGCTACTACTCAAGTGGATGCGTGGCAGAGTTCGTATACTGTGTCGATGGAGTGGCTTCCTCTATGGTAGTACTGTATAGTGCCGTTTCTTCGCTTGTATCGTAAGCCCAGTATTCTTTTTCCAGAGGTGCCCAGCTTTCCTTGTGTTTAACGAGAAGAAGGGATACTGTGACTATGCCGAGAACTGCTCGAAGGAACGTGCTCCTGCCGTTCCTGTCGGGACTGCGACCGTTGTGGCGCCGGCTCAAACTGACGTCAAAACGCAATCATCAGTGGTTCCTGCATTCGCTCCACCTTCTCGATCCCAGTACGTGACTATGTTCGCTTTCCGATGGTCGCGTTCACGAGTATTTTTTTGCGTTTTAGACCCATCGACTGCAAAGGTAAGAAGGACGGCTATTATTCAGTAGGATGCTCTTCCGACTTTGTGTACTGCGTTGATGGCGTTTCGACTCTCATGGTTTGTTTAGTGCTCTGATTCATTCAATGTACCACGATGTTCGTTTCATCCTTCAGAAATGTCCGCCCTCGCTCGTTTTTAATGAAAAGAACGGTTACTGCGATTATCCTGAGAGCTGCTCATCAGTTATGGTCCCAAGTGGTCCAGTCGTTGCTGCGCAATCGAGCGGTTCCTCAATTTCGTACTCTCACAGGTGAGTTAGGTTTAGTTGTGATTGTGACTGTATATGGGTGAGGAAATTGTCCTCCTCCGCTTCCTGTAATTATTGAAAATTGTTGTATCAGCAGTACCATGAGCAATTTCGACTGCAGTGGGCGTGGTAACGGTTATTTCGCAAACGGCTGTTCGTCTGATTTCGTTTACTGCAATGAGGGTATCGCCACATTCATGGTGAGTTCCACTACTAGGACCCTGGTTGTTCCCTTGTTTGTATTGATATACGTGATGTGTATACGTATATATAGGTATGAATTTATGTATTGTATAATTCGCAGAAATGTCCGGCTTCTCTGGTTTTCAATGTGGAAAAGAGTTACTGCGACTATCCAGAAAATTGCTCCGGCAAGATAGCGCCTCAAGCTGACACAGGAAAGGGTGCCGTAGCTCCAGCTATTTCCGGACATCGTTTTGGTACTTTACTTATTGCAATTCTGTTGACGGTCTACCATTTTCTCTTATCGTTCTTGTGTTCAGTGTGCCCAAAACCTAATGGTGCTTTCTCCAACGGGTGCTCGTCTGAGTTTCACATCTGTTCCAACGGTGCTGCTCAATTCATGATGTGCCCTGGAGACCTAGTTTTCAACGCTGCTGAAGGCTACTGTGACCTTAAAGAGAATTGTCAAGGAGGAGGACAGGTTAGATGCGTTTCCTTTGACAGTAACGAATAATTCAGCTGTCTCCGTCTAGCTAGAGTTAGTGTGAAGAAGGGCTATTGAGCATTGTAGCGTGCCAGAAACTTTTCTTTTGGCTTCTGGAATTTTTGTAAAGTGATGTAGAAATAGATCCGTGGTGGAACGAAGCAGAGGGGTTCATTCAGAATGGTACTGTAGTACACGATGCCTCATCTTGAATGGTTCATTAACTACATGAAGTCAGGGTACTTATCGGACAGATCGCCCCATACAATGGGTCCGTATTATTGCAGGCGAAAGCTGGCGCTGAGCAGACAGCGTACGAGTCGATTGCGTCCACAATTGCACCAGTTCTCACTTCTTCAGCTGCTGCTGTTGTACCAGTTACATCTGCTTCTAGTGGTATGTTCGATTGTCATTGCTGTGCCCTTATCTCTATCAATTGATGTGCTGGGAAATGTTCGCATTTCAGAATGCTCCAGCCTTCCTGATGGGCGTTACGGGTCGCCATGTGGACGGAAGTTTATGATCTGCTCCTCTGGAATCGCTTACTTCATGAATTGCCCAGGAGACCTCGTGTTTGATTCTATGAAGAACCGCTGTGTTCATTCGCACGAATGTGGCCTACAGCCAATTTTGAAGAGCTCTGCTGATGCTGCTCCTACGTCCTATACCTCTTTGGCTTCACGCAGTGGTAGGTATCGTCTATTTCTGGCTTTTTTTTTTGTCAGTTGAGAATGTTGCAGAATGTGTCGGCAAATCTGATGGACTGCATTCGCTTGGCTGCATCGCCGAATTCATTCAGTGCGTTGATGGTGAAACGTATAGTCTCTACTGTCCTGCTGGCTTGGTGTTTGTTGAGGAGCTCAGCATTTGTGATGTCCCATCCGCCTGTTCACAGGCACCAAAGCATGAGCCTGTTAGTGGTGCGATGTCTTATGAGCCAGTAACGGACAAGAAGGCAAAGGATGTCCCAGGTGGGAATCTTGACAGTTGTGCAATTCGCTTCGGATCTACTCTTGGAGGCATTGCGATTTTGCAGAATGCGACACTGACGGATACTTCTCCCAGCCGTGCGCTTCTGAATACTTCAACTGCGTGGGCGGAAGGAAGTTCGTTGGAAAATGCCCTGCTGGACTGGTGTTCAATATGGACAAGGTGTACTGTGACTATCCAGAGAACTGCAGACAGGGAGAGGATGCTGCAAGCGCTGAGGCTCGACCTGTTCCAAGTACTGTGGTCGACAAAGGTACAGCTTTTTAAACTTAATGTATTGTATTGTTTACTTGAAAAAGCGTTGAATCTTCGCAAGAAGGAGGTCTGTTGGATCGTCATTGGTGGGTTGGGGTGTAACCGTCACACTGCAGCGTGCAAGGGACAAGGCGACACACCTCCACTGATGTTCTACCAATGCAGATCCAGAGGGTGGGCCCCCTTCAGTGAAGGCAGAGGATCCCTTAGGGTCAATGGGAGTCGAGGGAGAGGGAGACGCAAAATTTTAACCAAAGCTCCCTCCCCAACCTACGCTCAGACTAAAGCAGGTGAGGCAGAATCTATGACAGATGCTTTTTAATGTGGCAGGAGGGATATGAATCTTAGCCTGAGCCTATGGAGGGAAGGAGCTTAGACGTCGACGCAAAGTTGCGTCTCCCCCCGACTTTAATTGACCCTGCCCTCAGATCAATCTTTCCATTCAAGATGATTCCTGCAAGGGCCGACCAGATGGCGTCATTACCGATGCCGACTGCCAGCCAAAATTTACTACCTGTCTGAGTGATGTCGCTTTTGTCACGAAATGCCCTGCTGGACTCCTGTACTCGTTGACGGCGAAGATGTAAGTTCTTGAATCTCGCGTCTGGTTCCTGTTCATCACTTGCCATTTCCAGGTGTGATTATCCAGAAGCGTGCGGAAAGCCGTCGGCTGACAGCGTAACTTCCTCTAGCGGAAATCAATATAGCGCGAGTTCATCATCTCTGAAGAAAACCAACGCGTCGTCTGAAACTCGTGTGAAATCGGTTTCGGTTCAGTACCAGCATTCTGTCATTGGGAGTAAGATTTTGCCGTAAGGTTCATGAATTTGTTTTAAATTTTCAAATCGAATTTTCGATGATTTCAGAAGACCTCTGCGCAGGCAAGAGTGACGGACCGTTGAATTCCACTGACTGTCGTCCATCGTTCTCGTTCTGTGTGAATGGAGCGCTCTATTCGACAAATTGTCCTGAAGGCTTGCTGTACTCCTTTGCTTCGAGGAGGTTCGTGGTTTTGACTTCGAATGTCAAGTAATCCTTCGAAGTGAAAGGTTTTCAGATGTGAATGGGCTTCGGAATGTGGAAAAGCTGTCTCGCGAAGCGAATCGAGTGCACACTCGGCAGCCGTGCCCCTTCGTCCAGCGGGCGACTCTACAAAGGAGTACCCGACTCCCTCATCGATTCCTGCACCTACCCATTACGTGCCGGTACAGCCACCAAGTTCCGTGGCTCAGACAGCTAGTGGTTCTGTGAGGGTTTCCGTAACCTACGGTTAGTAGTTATACTTCGAAGTTATATTAAAGCGCTACTTGAGCTGCGCTTCAGACTTTGATTGCTCCACGCGCGCGAATGGGAAGTATTCGTTAGGTGGATGTGTCGGAAGATTCATATTGTGCACAGATGGCTTAGCACATATTCGAAACTGTCCGGATGGCTTGGTATTTAATGAAGCGAAAGGTAACGCCAATGCAGTAGTTCTATACGAATTGCCTTCTATCCTTTCACAAATTAGAATTTTGTAATTCCTTCCAGGATTCTGTGATTACGACTGTGGCAGTGTAGCTGTCTTCAGCGCGTCGAGTGACGTAAGCAAAGACGTACATGTGCAATCGCAGTCTAATGTTACTCACATACGTCAGTCAATTCCGGCCAGGGTAGCTCCAGTTGAGGTGGGTTTCCTTTCGTTATCCACGTTTTCCTACCATAGCGATGCCATTTTCAGGCCGAATGCGTGACTAGTCTCGCTCTAGCTCGCTGTTCGTCAAAGTTCTTACGTTGTAGAAACGGGAAACTGGAGTCAGCTCAATGTCCAGGACAATCCTTGTATGATGAGACGTTGTCGTTATGTGTCTACGATCTTACTCAATGCAAGACGGAAACAAGTACTGCGAAAACCGATGAGGTGCGTGCTAATGATTTCTTCAAATGAAGTAAGTTTAATATGATTTTGCCCAGGAAACGTCCATCACTTCGGCCACGATCGTATCAACTGATGCTGTTTACAAATCGGCGCACAGTGCAGGTGGCTATTCTGTACCAGCAACACCAGTTCAGCAGTATCCAGCACGAAATGCTCCTTATGGCAGTTCCATGTACAATCCATTTGCTATGTTGTATCCACAGTTCTTACCTATGGGAATCCGAGATGCAATGCATGGAAGAGAAAAAGTCAATCATGGTCCCATCAATTTCCAACCTCGTTCAATGTTGGCTGGTGGTTTCCGACCTCCCGTGAGAGACATCTTTGACGGTGTCGTCAGTCCTTGGTTGGAACCTGGTATCGACCGGGTATTTGTGCCGAACATGCATAAACGACACAGGCCACGTGGTCATGATGATGATTACCATGGACCGCGAGGAATCGACATCTCGCCACTACTCGAACAAGCTGATGAAGTTCCTGTTGAAAGTCCTGGTGTCTTTGAAGTGAGTTAGCTGAGATTATAGCTCGCTCGATCGTGCTATCGTATGTGTCGTCCAGCGCACTCTTAATTGAGCGCGGTGTTTTCTCGCCGCAACGCTGGTCTGTTACCACTCACAGACCATGTGTTGCGGTGGGGAAATAGCAAGCTCAAGTGAGAGTGCGGATGGCGACACCTACGACTGCGCCATCGTGCGAATTAGTTCAATTCAAATTCAGCTTCGCAAGTAACTATCACGGTCTTCTGAAGTAAGGTGGTTAAATGTTGTTTCGAACTTATCTCCTTGTGTAGGCTGTCAGTGATGGAATGCGGCTAGAGAATGCTGTACCTCATGAGAATGAGGAACACACGGATTTGCATGGAGTAGAGCTTGATAGCGTTCCAATGGAGAGTGTTCCAAGCGACTCACCGATAGATACTCCTGCGTCAACTGATGATGCGAATGAAGTTGAGGTAAATAGAGAATAGTGTTTCATCCCTTTCCACATCTGCTCATTTTGTAGGGTTCTGGAGAGGCTGAAGTGACTCGCAAACGTCGTAGTGTTTATGTGTCGGAAAGCAAGAATGTGTCTTCCACCTGCACCAGTTCCCAATCACCAGGACTGATTTCCCTTGGGTCCTGCCAGCAAGACTTCATCTTCTGTAAAGCAGTTGATAATGGAGTGGTACGTAGAGAAGTAGAGCATGAATTTTGGCACGAAATTACAATTTCAAAATTCAGCTGGCAGCTTGTCCTGTTGGTGATCTGTTCGATAGCAGCACTAACAAATGTGTTACATCTGAAAATTGTGGAAAGCCTCAACCAGTGGTATTAATTCCCGCTCAGGGTGAGTCCTCGTTCTGCGAGCTAATCAGGATCAGTGGACAAAAACTATGCGGTTCAGAGCCTGTACCAGTAGTCATGCCTGCACCGGCTCCTGCAACTCCTAGCGTACCAGTCGCAGTGCCTTCGGTTCCCATCCATAGACCTGCTCAAGCTGTGCCACTTACTACTACCACCAAACGACCTCCAGTAATCTATCCGCCTGTGCCAGCCCCAGTATCTGTTGCACAGCGAGCACCTGTATCTCAGCCGAGACCAACTCCTACGCCGGCAGTCCAACCTGCTTCAGATCGTCAGCTGAACCAATTCGATTGTGCTCATGGCTCTGACTACGCTGTGGATTGCAATGGAAACTTCATGAAATGTGTACATGGTGTTGCGTATCCGATGAAATGCCCAGCGGTATGATTACTTCATGGGGGAATAATGTCAGCAATTTTGTAAAATGTCATTTGCAGGGTCTCGTGTATGACCAGACGAAGCAGCTTTGTGACTATCCGGCGGCCGTAGCAGGATGCGCCACAGTGCAGATGGATCAGACACGTCCGGATCACTCTCTGGACGTTGACAAGACGTCTTTGGATCAAGCCATGGACAAGACGTATCCTGGCGCCCCTATTTTGCTACCAACTACGCAGGCACCTGTACCCAATGCTCCTGGTCAGTTGCGGTATTTGTGGTATTTTTTGTTTTGGATTTAGCTCTTACGCTCAGATTTCTGTGCATACCTGTCCGATGGTCCTCACACGGAGGGATGTACAGCCTCTTTTGTGATTTGCCATAATCGACAAACACAAACCTCAATGAATTGTCCTGTGGGCACATGGTTCGACCAGACTCGCGGTATCTGTGATCTCCGAGAAAAGGTTGCTGCATGCGGCGGAGCACTTGATGGTGAGTATCTGAGTTACTACTACTTTACTTTCCAACAATCTATGTCAGAGATACTGATTTTTTTTGTGCCTCTTTTTTCATTACACGAATCAAGCTTCAATAGGAGGAACAGGGGCCTTTTTCGCTTTGATGGAACTACCGTTTCACCATTTACACTCAGTGACGAGCATATTCCTGATGGAAATCACGATCGCAAATCGAAATAAACACTAGCGAACAAAATAATTTTGGGGGTAATAAGGGGTTTGGGTTTCTGTCCAAGCCTGTAGAGGAAATGGCCTACTCCAGGATGAGTGAAACACTTCCTTTGTGCAAGAAAAGAGGAGAAACGCGGAAGTTGGCTCACCCACTTTAGACCCCTTCCCCCTAATCTTAAGCACGTACTCTCTTCGCCTTCTTAACTATCTTATCTTGTGTCTCGCGGTAACGGGAGTAAAACCGTCCTAGTACCTTTCGCGTGCTGTCAGGTGTATTTGGTGCGATACGACAGTTGTTCTATGACACACGTTACCCCCTACTCGTTTGTGGACACAGAATGGTGGATGAAATGAATATCTTCGCTTTAGAGCCTGCATCGTATCAACCGGAACCCGTTGTTGTTTGGTCCACCACCCAGAGTTCTACAGATGCTTCGTGCTCTCCGGATCCCAAACCGGCGGGTCGCTGCATGTCAAAGTTCGTGATTTGCTCAAACGGAATTCAGAGTGGTGAGTGTGATTGAAGATCTGACTCGGTTCAATAATAACCTCTGTATCTACACACATTGCCAGAGTTCGACTGCGCTAAGCCGTTGGTGTTCAACCCGGCGACGGTGTCATGTGATTTCCGTGAGTTTGTATCAGAATGCGAAGAGTTCAAGGGTAGTCAGGATACAGTAGCTACAAGTTACGATGTGGCAGCATCTGTGGCGCTATCTGGTACTACTGCCACACCAATTACAACTACAGTGGTGGGTTCCCTGAATACCTTTTTTCGAGTATTACTTGGGCCTTGTAATCATTCTTCTGATTTAAGCCGCCCAGTTGTGTATATAGCGAGGAGCGCCCTGCATTTGCTCTTGACTACTGTGCACGGGTATACGGTATGTGCAGTGAGCACGGTGTGTTGAAGCGAGAAGAGTGCAGCGTTGGTTTCTTGTTTGATTCACACTTGAACACTTGCGTACCTTCGGAACAGTGCGGTCAGGAACGGTTGAAAGATCTAATCAGCAAGGTATGTTTGGCGTGGGTGTACACAAAGGCAGATGAGGTGGCCATTCTTTTTAGGCTACCCACGCAACACCGGTAGAAGGAGTACAGGTCACAACACACAAGGAAACATCCAAATACGCCAAGCGAAAAGATGACCGTTGTCGTAACAGCCTTGAAGGAGCCATGAAACCATTGGGCCGATGCCGATCGTCGTACATCAGATGCGCGGGCGGTGAAGCGATCATCGAACCATGTGCCTCCACAGCTGAAGTGTTCTCCTCAGCCGTTGGTGCTTGCGTGTTGCGCGTCAATGCTCCGGAATGCCACAGTGCTCCGCAACGATCTCCGCCACCGTACATATCTGCATCGAGCAGCGATCCTTCTTCGTTCTGCAGAACACGCCCAGATGGACTGTACAGGAATCCGACAGATTGCGCTGGAATTCTTCAGGTGTGTTTAAATTTTGTCGAATTCCGCCATTGTCATTTCTGCTGTCCATTTGGTTGCAGTGCTTCGGTGGTGATGTCTTCGAATATCCATCCTGCTCGTCGGGCCTAGTATTTAACGAACTGACTGCCAAGTGCGACTATAGGCATGCAGTCCCGGAATGTCATACAGCAGCGGATGACACTAACGGTTGGTGTTTTAGGTTTTTTTGGTAGTTCACCTTTCGAAAAGGATGCACAGGGGAGAGGTAGGCGTGGTTGAAGAATCGCACGGAGGTGCGCTAGCGCCCGGAGTTTCCTGTATGGCGAACCGTTGTCGTGTGATGTAGGACCCCTCCTCCCTCTATATCATAACTATCGCACTCGTTGTCCTCACTATTTAAATTCAAATATCATAAGCCCCTATTTGTGTTATGAGGTGTCGCCACAGCGCCCATTGAGTCATCCAAACAAAAGCCGGGTAAAGCTACGCAACTTTTCATCGACGTTGAAGCTCCTTCCCTCCGTGGGCTTAGGGTAAAATTCATGTTCCTTCTCCTAAATGAAAAAGCATCTGTCTCATCTGCTATAGCCTAAACCTAGGGAGGGAGAGGTGCTTCGACGTCGGTGAAAACTTTTTGCGTCTCTTACCGCGACGTTGATTGACCAGCTCGCCCCTTTCGTAACGTGGTCCGCCACCTTTCAGATGGAAAAGGCGTCTTAATTATTGGATTTTCGCCGGTTTATTCCGTTTTTCTTCACTTTTGTGGTACTAGACACTTCGACTTCCGTTTTAACGATCCAACAATCTTTTACTATTCGACCGGATCTCCACACCCCCTTCCCACACTGCCTTTAAGTCGGAACAGCAGATTGAAGTGCTGGGACAGAAACGAATTTCGTTATCGAATTCACATTGATCGTCTGTGTTTCAGTGGAACGTGGCTGTCGCGGAGCAAAGCATGGTGATTTTGTCGCGGACGAGGCTGACTGTCAACAGTTCTATCGATGTGTGTGGGATCGTCTGGAGTCGATGCGCTGTCCAAGTGGTACAGTGTTCAATCCGAAACTGTCCGTCTGTGACTGGCCGGACAATGTACCACAATGTTCTGTTCAGCAGGATGAATTAACAACGAAATCCTACTAGGTCATACTTGCATTTTCTCTTGAGTAGAGAGCGATAGTTGACATCATGTAATCAATACTCCTATGACATATCTCCTCTTGGACTGTTACCTGTGCAATACTCGGTGAGATCTGTGATAATACGTGATAACACATAATATTAATGTATCCGAGCACAATATATTAATGTTGCATGTTTAATAATGTTTTAATTTGTTGGTTTAAATATGAAGATTTCTAATCCTAATTGTGTTATGTGTACCAGTGGAATGCGGAGGTGATCTTTGCAAATGGGACAGACAAGACGTCTGGCTCTAACACGGGTGGCCGGAAAAAGTTGAATAGTTGAATGTGTTGAACGAGCACCGTCGGTCCGGTGTAATGTGCTTCGTTTTGCTTTGTATCACTGCGGCGCCTACGCGAGGTTTAGCCGAAGAGTTTACACTGGCTACGAGACTTCGGCCCTCCTCCCTCAATCTCGTATCCTGATGCGATCGTAGATCTAACATATGCTTGGTATCGTGGCCGGTTGGTCGGTGCTACGATGGACCTCTTGCTATTCTCTAGTTCAGTCTTTCCCGTGTTTAGCTTCTACTGATTTGTCGAGAATTATAGTCATTCCTGATAAAATAGCATCCAATAACAATTTTATTTTTTACAGTTGTCAAACATGTCCGAAGAGGAGGAAGTGTAGTGAGTCTTTACTTTGTAACTTTTAAACTTATCCATAATATCTATAATGTCATGTTCCCTTATTCACGGTGATTTTATAGCTCTGAGGAAGAGGAGGAGGAGCTCGAGGATGAGGAGGTAGCTGCAGATGAGGAATCGTGAGTTATAAAACTTTTTTCATCATGATTCTTCAGAAAATGTGGTCGATTTCAGTAAGGCAGAACCAGTGGAGGAGGAGGAGGAGGAAAAGAAAGAAGCACCACCTGAGGAAGAGAAGTAAGTACATAGTAGTCATCTGGTAATCAATGAAATCTGAATTACGTCAATACTTAAGTCCTTATATTTCAAGACCGAAAACTCGTGCTCCACCACCACAAGAGGAGAAGCCTCCTGCGGAGTTGACGGAAGCTGAAGCTGCTATGTTGGTAAGGATTGCTTCCATTGACTGGTTTACGATGCTGTTTTCTGCTCTGTTTGTTACAAAACCCTCCTAAAATCTCATCAGTGGTTTTAAATAAATCCCGTATAGGCCACAGTTTGAAATCGGGTTCTTTTGCTTAGAGATCAGTCAGAAGTTATTCTGGCTGGGCCAGTTCTTCAATGATGTGATGTGGCAAGGCATCGAGACATTGTAAAGCTTGCGCGGGTGCAGATTGCTGTTTCCTCGATCGCTACAACTCGCGATTCATCACTGAGCCTCAGATTGAATGATTACCCTAACATCTGCGGCGTGTTACTTACTATGGAACTTCCTAGAATCCAAATTATATTTTCAGGCAGCAAAGAAACGTCATGAGGAAGAAGAAGCGCTCAAGATGCTCGACTATGAGCAGCGTCGTATTGCCGAAAAAGAAAAGATGGAGCAAGAGCTCCGTGAACTGAAGGAGAAGCAGGAGAGACGTCGTGCGGAGCGTGAAGAAGACGAGCGTCAGTTTGCTGAACGCCGTCGTCAAGATGAGGAGCGCAGACGTAAGGAAGAGGTGAGCTAGGGATATTGATGAGCTTTTTCATCATCGTTATACAGCAGTGCTTGATTGACATTGCTGTTGAATTGCAGGAAGAGCGCAAGGCCAAATGTGACGCTGAGAAGAATCGTAAGAATGACGAGAGATTGCGTCGTCAACAGATGATGGCTGGCTCGTTCGCTGGTCACCATGCCACACCAGGAGGAACCGGCAAGAACTTCACCGTTGAGAAAAGCGATAAGGCAGCTCAATTCGGTAACCTGGCTCAGGTAAGGATGCGTGGATCATAGGGGCGTCAGGACACTCCTTTTGGGTCAGCCCACGCTAGGGTGCGGTGGTCGCGTGCGGCCAATTCGCAACGGGTGCTGCAAGCCGTTTGTCGCGCGCTGCGACGCAATTCGCGTGGCACACGGACCCAATTACTGTCTTGACGCCCACACGCAAGAATATACTCAAAAGATTACTGAAGAGATTCCCTTATTTCATTTGATATTCCTCTATGTGATGCCCTATCAAAAAGTGATTTTAGACCAAGAAGAAGGATGGTATGAGCAAGGAACAAATGGAGGAAGCCAAGAAAGCTTTCATCGCCACTGTTTGCCGTGCCGTGGATATCTCCTCACTACTTCCTAATGACTTGAAGGCTCGAATTAAGGGACTCCACGAGAGAATCGCTAAACTCGAAAGCGATAAGTACGATCTGGAGAAGCGTCAGGAACGCCAGGAATACGACGTATGTGAAGAATGATTGACAGAATGATTAAAAGCCAAAATTACGTAATACGTAATTTAATCCAATACATTCAGATGAAAGAACTGCATGAGCGACAGCGTCAAGCAGCTCGCAATAAGGCCCTTCAGAAGGGTCTTGATCCGGAAGAAGCCGCTTCATCCCAGTTCCCACCAAAGGTTACCACCGCGTCGAAGTTCGATCGTCAAACTGATAGACGGTCAGGGATTGTTTCCTCGCGTTTTCCAAACGAATTATGGATTGAATAGAATTCTGGCCTAAATAACTATGCTCCTAACAAATTTAGAGATAATGATTGTAGATCATACGTCGATCGCCGCATCATGTTCGAGAAGCCAGTTGTTCCGAAGCCACCGACCATCGCTCATGGAACAGCTCGCCCACCAGCGGAGTGGGGACGCAAGGACAACGAGGAGCTCGAACAACTCCGGTAAGTTAATCGGTAGCTTAAGGTAATTTTGAATCCGTGCTCATCTCACTTTTCAGCAAAAACCTCGAACCACCAAAGTACGTGGAACAGGTCAAGGCTGAAGGTGCTAAACCACCAATTGACCCGATACCACTTCAGTTACCCGATAAGGATTTCGAAGACGAAGAGCCCGCACCGGTACGAATAGCTGAATATTTTGGCGGTATTACGTGCTATTACAATCATGAAGCATTATTTTCAGGCAGCCGAGCCAACCAATGCTGGAGAACAAGTTGAAGTAGCCTGAATGCATTCTCTGCTGACATTCATTTTATAAACACGATGATACTCGTACACGTAAATGTTATGCAGCTTGTTTTGTCCTATATGATGACTTCTAGAACCGTTTCACTCCGCCTTGACACTATTACATGAAATACAACTCACCTTTAACGTTGGTTAAAGATAAAAGAAATGGCGAAAATAAACGAGGGATGGGCGCGTACGTGTTGAGCGGCGCGTCGTATCATTGGTGTATCGATTGGAGTTGCGCAGAGCAGAGACACGCTGCCCCGAAGTTTCCACTTGGAGACGGATGTTCCCTACCTTCATTTATACTAAACATTTTCTCCCTCCGCAACAATCAAACTGTCGCTCACTGCTTTTCAAGTGCTGTGATGTGTGAAATATTTTCTATTAGAAGGCATTAGTTTATGTGGTGGGCTGGACTATGAATATTTTAAAGCATCAGGAGGGGTAAGGAAGAAGTGGGAACTGGAAATACATATTCTCTGAAAACAAACCTTCCACTTCAGAAAAGTTATATGTAGCGAATCTATCATTGAAAAGGGTTGCTTGGAGTGTTATCACGATCCCGGAGCACGGCGTGCCGTTCTGCAGTTAACCAGCAGGGCGAGTTACCGGCGAGGACAGGACATCGTCCGCAGCCGTCTGATTTAGCCCCTCGCTCACCTACAGTCTACTCCCTGCTAGTGACGAAGAGGGGGCGGAAGAAGATGGGTTTTTCTGGTTCCTATTTCTCGGTTTTTTCGCCGTCCCTTTTCTACTGTTACACTGCTAAGTACCCCTACTTTCATATTCCATAACCTGCCAAGTTCACCTCTTCCGGTGTCTTGAAACGATTCTGTACACGGTATAGCATCAAGAAACGGAATGTGTGTCATGTGGAGGTTTCTTGTCTTGTTTTGTAGGAATACTAGAATACTCCATGACTTATAGGGTGTGTATCATTGCGACAAGAATGCGAAGCACAGGATGTTGTTATTATTATCAGGAAGTTATTTTAGGACCCATATACATACAACGTCCCAGCTACGTGCCACTCGTAGACATCGCGTTGCATACCGCGACGCAATTTCCGGGCCTAACTACATATACACGCCCTGTTCCATAGAGCAGGACTGCTTCAGCTGAGCTGTTAGACAGTGTATGATAGATAATGGAAAGCCTCAGCTTGAAAGCTTTGAAGCGAATGATTTCCTGTCTGTCTATGTCACTGTATACGTCTCTGTCATGGATGGAGGCGTAATATTAACATTTTTATCCGAACTTAGTCACAGATTAGACACAATAGAGTCAGTGGATGTTATAACACCAGAAAAGGTGCTGCTCATAATTGAATATTGTTAGATCAAGCAACAGAATGAACGCAGTACTTGAAGAGAGCAACGACGCTCACAGCATTTCCGCTCCAAGAGTCGGTCCCGATCCTCCGGATCAAGAGGAGCATCTAGTGCTGAAACAATTTGTACTTTCCTCTTTCATCATACTGTTATCTGTATGAGGTGCAGTTGGACATGACGTCACACCTTGAAAACGAGGTGAATCATATCCAAATTATAACTCCTCTCGAATCCATTGCTATACGCATCGATCCCAAAGGATCAAGCGGAATTGTAATTGAAAAATAGGTGAACGATCAATGATAGGGGTTGAGTATTTGACAAAAAGGTAGTTCAAGGCTGTGCCTCAGAGAAAGGCGCTCACCATACAGTTCTCGAATCAGTTCACAAGATTCGTCAGTAATTGAACGACACTGCAATGTCATGGCCATATTTAGCTGTTGCGCACATCGTCTGACTCGCGACTTTGCAACCTGTAATGTGAACATTTATAAAAAACTGATCGCGCTAAGTTTGCTGAAAGACCAGCTATTTTTCGTTCGAGCTGCTCTTCCATTGTTTAGGGCTACAGCACATGGAGACCAGAGGAAATTTTTAAATTAATCAGATCACACGAGGAGCGGGCTTATGGTACGCTGCCATTTCAGGATTGGACCAAACTAAACCTGCAGCGCGCTTGTGATCCAGTTCGCAGGTCGTCGCGGTGACCTGTTTTGAGTATCCTCATACACGACCCTCTATTTTATCCGATATACACACTCATACACGACCCTCTATTTTATCCGATATACACACATATATTCGCAGAAGAGCGTGAACATTGAAGCGAACGTTCATAAGAATTCGAGCGAATGTCTGCTGTCCAGATGTTTTGAAGTGGAATATTTCAGAACAAATTTCGGGCAAAAGCGGTTGCATCACTGTGACTCGAAGATGATTTCCGCAAAAAAATCAAAATTTAAAGTAATTATAGACAAATTGCATGATAAAACATGGGTATATAGGGGAGAGCATAAGGAGGCAGTCTATGTCGCTTTTTCTGTTTTCTTACATGGGCTTATCTAAAGCAATCACTCATTAGATTAAGCTCATTTCACTAGGTTTGAAACAGCCAATAATAAAAAGCCCATTTTTCTTTTTAGCGAACAATTAGATATAATTTTTATCCTATTGCAGCTACTTTTGTTCAATTCCATTTTATTACCGCTCATACCTTCGGGTTGGATGGCTAGCATTAAATTTGATTATGATATTAGTTTAAAAGACTTTTTATGGAAAAATCGTCGTACGAACACGATTAGTCATCATCGGCGTGCGGTGTGTGTTACACAGGTTTAGTAGCACTGCAAGTAAGATCAAACTACATCTGCTCCATTGTAAAGTTCAATGGAAGCGTGGGAATCGGACACGAAACTTCAAAAAAGCTCACAAGAGTTCTCGAAATGTGTTAATACAGTGCAATAATGAAGGTTGAGAATTGAAAAATGGAAATTTGAGCGATCCACATCTCCATCACAACTTTTTACTCTTAACTTCTCTACTTTCACTCTACTAATATTGACCAAATCAAGAATAGGCGATTTTAAAATGGCCCCACGGTAGCCAAAACTCAGGGTGGAGGTCGATTGGTCGAATTTCCGCGCGACCGCGCGCGGTGAGCGGCGCGGCGAGTGCGAGTCGTTTAGAATTCCGCTCAAGACACAGTGGGCTGATACCGTAAGGGACCTCTACAGATTGCACCTATCTTCAGTGCGGGCGGCTATTTGCTTTTGTTCTTATGCTGTCTGAGAGAACTGTAATACTAAAGGTAATTTAAATGTTATTGTTCTCTCTCATTCCGCAGTGAGTATCCATAGAAGTTTCTTCAAGATTATTGACAGTTGACGACCTATCAAGATAACACAACAATCAACAACAAACTCATGAACAATAGAAGCAGTGATAGCTATGCCTTTATTAGCTTTGCAGGACGATGGAGAGCTCATATTGCAGTCTTATGAAATTCTAATTCACAACATGTGCTATAAAAGGTGCAGTCTTTAAAGGTTTACACGGTACCAGCCCACTTCCAGAGCGGATCCCAAACGACTTGTACTGCCGGCGCCGCCAGTGCGACGCCGCGAAGCGAAAATTCGACCAATCGGCCCCCACCCCGAAACTCATGTCAAGTTCAACACCTTCTCGATTAGCGTGCTTCCAGATTTGAATGAGTTACTCGCACGGAACTCATATCATTGCTCTCTTTCAAAGGTAGCTCTCTTTCCTTTGTTGTATCGATTCCTTCTTACGTTCCTCAAACTTCGTAGTTGTTTTTTTTCCCAGTTTCTATATACGAGCTGCGCTTTTGACAAGTCTGGTTGAGTTAAACTCGTTTCGCGTGAACTTTGTCTTGAGAACTCACATACAGTCCAGTTCCCGAAGGCTGGCAGGGCGTGACCTACAGACTTGGGTGAGAGTGTGGCGGGGTGAGAGAGATCGATACACGTTCATCCAAGTCCGTAGGCCTCGCCCTGCCAGCCGTCGGGAAATGGACTGTAATTGTTTGAACTTCTATACAACTTCATAGAAACCTAAAATACAAAAAATTTTCGAAATGCAAAAAGTATTACTAAAATAAATGTGTAATCATTCACTGCGCACAGGAATCCTCCTGTTCCGCTCGAACAGGATGGCTGCATTCTTTTGTTCTTACTCGCAACTGCAAAAAGCCTGGAGAGTGAATCGAAGTCAGTTGTTCCAGTTATCAAAAAACTTTGAGAATTCGTCAAAAACAAAGTCAAGCTTTTGCTTTTTTGACTTGAATAGATGACAAAAATATGCGCAGAGGGTCAGACACTGAGCCTTAGCCGCAACAGTCCACAGTGAAAAGAAGTGCTCCAAGATGCCGAATAAGGTATCTGGAGCCATACTCTAAATTTAATTGATCAGAAACAATGATGCCATTCATTTAATTTACTTATTAGTTAAATAATTGATTTATTTATCATTGTACACTCTAATGCAATAATATTGGGACACTGGAACAAGTTGGTGATACCATCAGAATTTGTTGACTCTGTCAAGAAATTAGAAAAGCAACATAAATACTAATATTTCGAATATTTTTACTCAAATATTCTTTTCCAAGGCTGTATAAATATATTTTACTTATACAGTTAGAATGATCAGTAAGAATGGTCAAATTCCTTTCCAAACTCAGGGTGGAGGTCAATTGGTCGAATTTCCGCGCGACCGCGCGCGGTGAGCGGCGCGGTGAGTGCGAGTCAAAATTCCTTTCCAAACTCAGTGTGGAGGTCGTGAAAAGAACAATACTTGTCGAGGAATCGCTTCGAGATCGAGGGGTCAGACTGTATATTATATTTTACTTATACAGTTAGAATGATCAGTAAGAATGGTTTGATCAAAGTTAATCTGTCTCATTGTACAGTCAAGCGTGGGCATCAGTAAATCATCAAAAACTTACGAAAAATTTAACACTACATTATGTCATTCTGGGGAAATGGGACAAATTGGAGACGATTGTCAGAGTTCGTTGATCACTTCGAGGAGGTTCTTGATTGTATTTCAAGAGCAACATTTCGTGTCGAATTCTGTACAATGATACTTAAGGCATTTTTATCAGGCTCTCCGATGTTATTTTTAACGTGGGAGCCATCCACGTCATCAAGCTCTCGTAGTTTACTGCGTGGTGGATGCGGCACATCTGTCCGATCAACACACATCCCTCTCACTATGCCACCCACACTGGGGCTATTCGCCGCTGGAATTCAGCGAAAACACCCGTCACATTTTCGCAGGGACGGAAACGTTTTCCGGTGACCGATCGATATTCCCTAGTTTTAGTTCCCGAATGACTGAAAGGAGCTCAACGAACGATGGCTGTATATGGTTCTGAATATAATATTAGGTTGTCCCTAAGGTCTTGTAGGATTTTTTCAAAACCATCAATAACTCTTATTAACTTCTAGGCAGATCTAGGCGGGTCAGAAGTATGGTAGATCCTTCTCTAAGCTTTCTAACAAAGTATAGTATATCGACCCGCCAGATTCCGTGGAGAAGGCTGCGATGCCCATAGTCGATACTCACCAAAGAAGCGGTGTCATCTACTGTGAGTGGTCTCGCGGCACCAAAGCGATGGAAGCTTGCAACTCCATCAACGCTGCATAGTGCAAGGGATGTGTGAGCTACGAGACCGTGCCCTGCTGGTTGTCAACTCCAGCAACGGCGAGAACGACATGAAAAGTTTTGAAAAGGAGTGAAAAATTCAACTCCTGTTGCTGGTGTATTAACATGACACATTACACATTAGTCTAGTGCGATTGCCCGATATAATGCAAGGTTGCTTCAAATAAAAAACCATAATATTTAATTTTGAGTTGGGGTTAGTCCGTATGATCCGAAGCTCGGAGCAGTAAAAAGAAGAAGTTAGATACTGGCATTGAAGACCTGTGTACTTCTTGTAAAAACTACAGTGTTGTCTTTATCGTTTGGTTACTCCACTGGCATATCACTGCGGAAGGCCTAACACTACTTTTTTCGCTACGAAATGAATGTGTTGGACAGTGTAGAATGGCAAAATGTTTGAAAGGGAGTGATTTCACTCATGGTCATGATGTATGAGCTTCACACATAAATAAGTTATACAGGAATGCCAGAATCTAGTAATTTTTTCTCCACCACTTTCGACCCTACTTTAGTCGATCTTCAGCAAGTTCTGACGAGATATCTCCATCCCCAAATTAAAGAACAAACCTAACTCTATCACTAAACTCCGTAACAGCCTTCTGCATGAGCAGGATCGGGTGCTTTTTTCTAGTGAACATAATATTTCACTGCAAGTCGGCAAATGCGAAATCTCGTCGCCTTCGCTCATAATCTTGCTAGGGTCTGTTCATTCTGGGTACCTGAGGGGATTCATATTGGGTGGTGCCGTTGAGTATTCGTTTTTTCCAAGCTCCCAACATCCTTTGTTTCCAAGAACCAAAACGTGCCATTACCACTAAAACCCCTTCGGAGGCGGGTTTGAGGCATGAAAATGACACTCCGGATCATAGCAGCTCTGTCCAAGCAGTAGGGGCTCTGTGACTTCCACGAACCGAGAGGCCAGTCCTCAGGAAGCTTCCCACAAAGACCTACCACGGAACCTGGCTCCACTGTTCTAAGCGAAGCTTGGTACGGTAGGTGCTCTGAAGCCCGACCGCGCCGACCGAATGCTCCGTATTTTGATGAAGGTGAAAGTAGCAAGTCTCATCTTGCTCCTGTCTCTGAAGGAGCATTTCGGGGATATTTCATCCTTATACTTTCATCACTTCCATTACCCTCTGTTTCTTGTGCTCAGTGGAAGTGAGCCGTGAACAAAATTACCTTTTTTGGCACCCCCTGAACAGTTGTTTAAAGACACCGTTAGGGGAAATGTGGCAAATTGAGGGATTACGGAAGTAGAGGTGCTCAGTAATATAACAGTAGAAAAAGAACGACATAAAACGGCGAAAAAACCAAGAAGTAGGAACCCGAAATTCCCCCTTATCTCTCTTGTCCTCTGCGTCTCTGATCGGAGTGGACTGAAGACAGGCCAGAGTCTCAACCAGCCGGCCGCGATTGTTGTCCCGCCCCTCCACGTCGACTCCCCCGGGCGCATAACGGCATAACGGCATGGCGAGCTGCGGGGCCGCCATAAGACCCCAAGTCGCGCTTTTTTTATGCGATTTTCACCACATGTGACCCCTTCTGAAGTAGAAGGTTCGTTTCAGAGAACATTTTTTTAAGATGAGAAATGTTTTTTATTTTAACTTTGTGTTTTATGAGAACCCTCATTATTTACTAATATTATAGGCTCATGTATGATCGTTTATTATATTTTTAAGAAATATAATAAAAATTAAAAAATAACTTAAAAAAATAGATATATATTTGGTTAATATATAAGTTTAAATTTGACCTACAATAATATATGTTGTGGATTATTAGTGTGATGTTAATATGAAAATGTAAAAGACAGTAAAAAAATTTTTATGATTTTTTGAAGATTATTTGGGAATGGTACAAATCATCCATCAATTGCCCCCAGGGGAGTAAGTTGTAGTAAAGTAAATTTAGGGGAACCTGAATTTAATGAAAAATTATAAATAATTTGTTTTGAAAACAAATTTTAAAGTTAAAGCTTTGTAATTTTAGTTAAGTTTAAACTTCATCACAAAGTAATACCTGTAAAAATACCAAATACAGCACCTAAACTTAACACATAATGAAAATGTCTAACTACATAATACGTATCGTGCAAAATAATATCTAAACTTGAATTAGATAAAATAACACCAGTTAAGCCTCCAATTGTAAACAGAAAAATAAACCCTATAACTCACAACAATAACGGTTGAAAATTTATTTTCATTCCAAACAAAGTCGCTAATCATCTAAATACTTTTACACCTGTAGGCACAGCAATTACCATCGGTACTTCCAGATCTCGGTTTTCCCTTACCCCTAATGGTGCCTTTAAAGCAGATGAAGTTTTCTCGAATGAAGTAAGATTATTGAGGCCTAAAGTTGTTTTCAACCAATCACAACTGATGATTACCATAGCAATCGGGAAAAGTGATACCGAACGATCAACATCACCCTCGAAGAATAAAAACCTAATCTTTATTGAGCTTTGAATAGGATAGTCTGTATGAATTGCTGAGGTATGTTAGGGGCAGTTTCGTTCCTGGTTATGATTATTCCTGGTTACTCCTGTCGCTCTTTAGAGAGTGCTCACTAGCACTTTGTGCATGCAAAAAAATAAAATTTTAGTTTTTTGAAAGCTCGAAAAGGTCATTTCACAGAGCTCGATGAGCTGATTTGAATAATATGTATTTATTGGAAGATCAAATGAAAACGAGTCATAGTAAAAAAAAACGAAAAAAGCGGATCTGCGTTTTTTCGAAAACTTATGGGGGGTATTATACCGTACAATGACCGAAGCTCAAAGATTTTCTTATGCCATGTATTACTCTCAGTAGCACATTGCCGCCTCACAAGGTTTCAAATCAAATGAGTTTTTCTCGAATTTCGATGAACATCTTTTAATTGGAAAGAGGATAAATGGGAAGTGCCGTTTCCAGAAAACTGTATAGTCAAAGCGGATGGTGGGTAATTATCCTATTCTTTCTCACCTTAGAATCTTCAGATCCATGGCTTAAAAGAGTTAGAACGGCAAAGAGGAGGAGAACCAGCAATATGCGGTCACTCATCCTGGGTCAGTTACGTATCCTGAAATATTCAACAATGAAGAATACATGAAACCAGCGCACCGAGAAGAAGCGTAGTGAACCGCGAGAATAACATTAGAGGGTCTTCAAGAATGCATAGGCTAGGATGCGATCGCGTTACGTCATGGCTTCTATGTTCCAGACAAATTTCGCTGAGGTGTATCTTCTGATGAAACGGATGAAAACGGTTTGTGGATGAAAATACATTTCGCTTTCAGAATTGTGGCTTAATATTTTGATACAAAGTGTCAGCATTCGGCAAAAAGTAGTAGAATTAGTTCATCTGTAAAGAGACCATTCATCAATAATAAGGAAATATTAGACAACGAGTCAGTACCCATGGGACAAACAAAAGTAAAGAAAAACAAAAAAATTGTGAGAAATATTAGGTGAGAATCTTTTCGTTTCTTTTGAGCATTTTTTCCTTGCTGTCCACTATTAAGGCAATATCGTCGATGTAGGGGAGGCCGTCGATGTCGATGTAGTGTGGAACAAATGTAAGGAACAGACAAGAACGAAATTTGTCGAACTCTGCCAAATAGCGAAAATGGACAAAATCTATGGTTCTGAGGTTGCTGCTATGCCGATTTTTTGACCGCAAGTCGGCTGTCAAGGAAATTTCAAACTCTTGCATGTTTTTAGTAAGTTTTTCCTCCTCATGTAAGTTTTTCCCTTATTAAAGAGAAGTTCTACAACAAAACTGAGAAAGCTGACTCATTTGCATCTGTGATTGTTGTTTGTACATAGGTGGTTTACTCTGTTAGTTAATAATAAAGAAAAAGTTGTTGAGCATTCGCTTGAAGAAAATCTTATTTTTCCCAGCACCTGGAAACGCATATATAAAATTCACACGGACTGTAGATATCTTATCCCTTCTGCGATGGTTCCATGATAATGACTGCTTTCAAAATAAATAAACCCAGAAGAAGGATGATATTCTGAAAGGAGAGAAGCAGTTTTGTTTGGGGGAGGCCAAAGTACCTCTCCGTGTGTACCTTGTGAGATATAAAGAGAAGTACTTACGCAGAGGTGCCTGCGGAGAGGCACAGAAACGGTCCGAAGTCGAAGTGGCCGTTTGTAATGAGATACAAATCATTACCGCGTTTTCGGACACTGATCTCAAACCTGCTCTCCACATTTGCAGGACAATTCTCTTGACAGAGTCCCAAGGCTTTCTTTTATACTAGGTTGTCCCAAAAGTCTTGTAGGATTTTTCTAAAAAATCAATAACTCCTGTGCACTTCGAGACAGGTCGAGGCGGCTCAAGAATATGGTAGAACGTTCTCTAAGCTTCCTAGTAAAATATATATTGACCCACCAGATTCCGTGGAGAAAGGTACAGTGCTCGTAGTCGATACCCACCCAACACGCGGTGTCATCTACAATGAGTGGTCTAGGGGCAGCAAAGCGACGGAAGCTTGCGACTCCATTAACGCTGCATGGGGCAAGGGATGTGTGAGCTACGAGACCGTGCGCCCCTAGCTCATCAGTCTCAGCAACGGCGAGATTGTCATGGAAGGCAAGCCACGCACGGGACGCCCTCACGCATCCGACGACGAGACGCTGCTCTCCGCCGCTTGCGCCGATCCTGAAACTACCATGCGCGAGCTGGAAGAGAGGAATGGACAAGCACCCATAACCGTAAATCGTCGCCTCCACAAGACCGGTTATCGGAAGGTGCTGTCGCGATGGACCTCACGCCCTGACGGATGCTCACGTAAGTGCCTGTGTGAGCATCTGTCAATCGCTGCTGCTCCGCCCGCATCGCAACGACTTTCTCGTCTATCGTGCTACGGGTGATGATAGCTGGGACATGTACGATACCAACGCATCCCGCGCCTTTTGGCTGCTACGTGACGCCGAGCCGCCAACGCAGTCCATGCCCGACCTCCATCCGAGGAAGATTCTACTCTGTTGCTTCTGGACGCGGAAGGAATGCTTTTTCAAGAGGTGCGGCACAAGGCGAGACAGTACCCGCTTCCGTATACGCCCACCAGCTCCAGCAGATCGCCGTCGCTATTCGAGAAAAGCGCATGAGAAAGTCCGCGGTCACCCTCTTCCATGACAACGCCCACCCATACGTCGAGAAGTGTACCCAGGGCAACCTACAGGAGCCCGGCTGGGATGTGCTGCCCCACCCGCCATACTCTCCAGACATTGCCCCTTCTGACTATCACCTTACCCATCCTCTTGAATCCTTCCTGGCCAAGAGAAAATTCGCCGATTATGATATGCTTGCAAAGGCGATCGCTGACTTCTTCGGATCTCAGAACCAAGAGTTCTGGAAGGAGGGAATCAACGATCTACCAATAGGGGGGCAGAGTATTGTCGATAAAAATGGTGGATACGTTGTTGCCTGATTGTTGTTTGTTGGAGGAAAAAATAATAAAAAGTGATGATCGAAAAAAACCCACAAGACTTTTGGGACAACCTAATACTTTTATTAGGCGTGGTCAAGTGACCAGTTGACCAGCTCCTTCCAAAATTATGATGTCCAACTGACCTATCCTTCAAGATCCGGATAAGTTCCACATTTTATGAGCAGGTGTTGTACTTCAGTATAAAATGATTGGAGCGGCCTAGATTAGTGTCCCAACCGTCTCCCAGGGGAGGTGATTTTCGTGGACATTCCGATTTGGTTAGAAAACTGTACTCACTAGTAGTCTCACTCGTAGAAAGCGAATATGATGCTCATTTGGTGCAAAACCGACTGGCGCCCGAGTCACAGGCGCCGGCGCCTAGTGAAGTGAATCTTCAAAGTTCTGTGACCCGGGCGCCAAGCTCTTTGGCGTGGGTGTGTGGCGATTGCTCGAATTTTCGCGCGCCGTCCGCGGCGAGGGCGGGCCGTTTGCAACTTTATGTGTTGAAACACTAACAACAGCATAGGCTAACTTCCGAAGCATCCAACCTGCAATCTTTCGAAGATCCTTCACGATACGAGCTTATTGCGTCTCAAAGGCAGTGATAGGGGAAATTCGGACGAATAGTGAGAATTGTAGTGAATTTGAAAGTCTAGATGGC
This sequence comes from Trichostrongylus colubriformis, assembly GCA_963978905.1. Taxonomy (NCBI): domain Eukaryota; kingdom Metazoa; phylum Nematoda; class Chromadorea; order Rhabditida; family Trichostrongylidae; genus Trichostrongylus; species Trichostrongylus colubriformis. The sequence goes on along the minus strand of OZ022261.1, from coordinate 28,853,322 downwards.
TAGTAATACGACGGTGAAGAAAAACGAGAGGAAATAGCTGAGGATCCGAGAAATAAGACCCCCTTCCTATCGCTGATTCTCGACTTGGACGGTTTTCCCGTCAAAAGGCGGTTGGCTCGGACTAGTTTTCCACTGGCATGTTGTCAAATCGTAATCACGAAGGGATGTTCGGAAATACGACAATATCTGCTCTCAGGAGTGAGCTTCAAGCATAAAACTGAGAAAGCGGGCAGTGATACCTCATTCCCACGCCAGCCAATCAGTCGATATGAGGTAGACCGAGCCAAGAAAGTCGGCTGGAGCTACAAAGGCCGCCTCTGCCACAGCTCAGAGGCGCGCCATTCGCGGGGGATTTCGCCTCAGATAGGCTTCCTATACCCCTAGTTTCAAAGTGAATGATTCCTTCTAGTGATTCCTTATCACTCACATTACCCCTATCACTGTCTTTAAGCTGAATTTCAAACGACTGCGGCAGGTCGTATTGACGGCGCCGCGAGGCGAAAATTCGGCCAATCGCCACGCACCCCCTTCGCTTCGAGACAACACGGTATTCTTGCATAGGACAAACTACCACTGTGCACAAGTGTTGAGCGACTTTGGTGATCTCTGGTGAGAAAGTCCCTGGTAATTAGTACAAGTTTGTCCTCCTTTTATTGTATTATACATCAAATATCATAGCGTATCATTTTACTCAGCGCCTGTTGTGGAACGAGCACGCAATAACAGTCTTCTCAAAATTTCAAAATTTTGAGCCCCATGTACTCGAAAGCCACGCTGAAACCGCATCCATTTTTTGTTCCCGTATTTGCTCTCTCCGCCACGGCAACTCATCACGTCTGCCTTGCTTATTGTTAGCTAGGCTGAAAAGTTTAAGGACTAAATGCTGAATCAGCCGTGAGCCTTCTTCCGTCCCCCCCCCCCTTTGAGCACGAAATTTTGAGGACGGCTGGTTGAGAGTGAAGAATCTTGAAGGATCAAAAGTGCTTTTTTTCATGTTTTTAAATGCACTTTCATAGGATTGAGTGGGGATGGGAAATAAGGATCGCAGGTGAACTTAGTGCATGCATAATATACATCCCAACTTAAAATATGCAAACGCTCACCCCACAAAGAATAGATGTAACCGAAAGAATAGCGGATTTCAGGTAGGGTGTTGTAACTGGGCAACCATCCGAAACCCAAAACAAGTGGATTCATTGGGGGAAAAAACTGCTGGAGCATGGCGATGGAAGCAGTGAATAATGAAAGTGAATAATAGATAAGGAGACATTCATGAGAGGGAGCATTCGAATGTAGGCACAGTGATTGTCTAAATCCTATACAACAATATAAACAAGCGCTTGATATTTTGCTTTTACCGATTTTCTGCCCAGGTCATGGGTCCATATCGTGAATACTGTGTGTTGAAGGCAGCGGTAGGGGTAAGGAGAAATGAGAACAGTGAATACATGCTCTTTGGAACCAAACCTTCCACTTCAGAAGGGATTTCATGCGGTGAAATTCGCACTGAAAAAGCGCGATCGTGATCTTATCACGATTTCGCAGCACGGCGTGTCGTTCCGCAGTTCATCAGCCTGGCGTGCTGCTCGGGACTAAGTTCGCGGCCGGCTGATTTAGCCTCTTGCCCGTCTGCAATCTACCCCAGGTTAGTAACGGAGAGGGGCAAAAAGGAAGGGGGTTTCGCTTACCTATTTCTTGGGAATTCCGCCGTTTTATTTCGCTCTTTCTCTACTTTAGCTCTGCTGAGCACCCCTGCTTTCATACCCCGCAATTTGCCAAATTTAGCCCTTCCGATGTTTTCGGCATAACTCAGCCATGTTAACATCTTTAGCAAACTACGTTGTTCTACAGCATTTTCATATGTTACGAAGAGCGTACTTCTGGACTCAAGCCACTAGAATACTCACAAAATTGAAACGATAGAGATGGTATCCACTGTGCTAATGTAAAGTAATCCGTAACCTGTTCATTGCGAAAATTCGCCTTGCTCGGTACTGTGATATACAGGGGGTGCCAAAAAAAAAGTAATTTTGTCTCGTCCACTTTCACCCCACTTTAGTCGAACTACAGCAAATTCTGTTGAGGTATTCACATCCCCAGATTCAAGAGCAGACCTCACTCTATCACTATACTCCGTGGCAGCCTTCTGCACGAGCAGGAACGGGAGCGAGGAAATAATGAACAAGATGTGTCACCTCAGCTGGGCAAAATCCGGAATTTGTCGCCCTCGTTCACAACCTTGCTGAGGTCCGTTCACTCTGGGTACCTAGGGGGATTCATACTGGGTGGTGTTCTTTAGGATCCCGTTTTTTCCGCGTTCCCAGCGCCCTTCGTTTCCAAGAGCCAAAACGTGCACTTACCACTGAAACCCCTCCGGAGGCGGATTTGGGCATGAAAATGATACTTCGGATCATAGCAGCCTTGTCCAAGCAGCAGGGGCTCTGTGACTTCCATGAACCAAAGGGCCAATCCTTAGGAAGCTTCCCACAAAAGACCTACCATGGAACCCGGCTCCACTGTTTCAAGGGGACCTTGATACCGTGGGGCTCCGAAGCCCGGCTGCGCCGCTTAAAGGTTCTATATTTTTATGAAAATGAAAGTAGTGAGTCTCAGCTTGTTCCTGCTTTTAGAGGAACATTTCGGGAATATTTTGCCCCAATACTTTCATTTCTTTCGTTTCCCTATGTTTTGTATAATTGGGAGATGTGAGCCGTGGGCAAAATTACTTTTTTTTGGCACCCCCTGTATAGCAGTTGAACCGTTTCCAGATTACTGAAGTGTTTAACGGGTTTCTATCTAAACAATCAGAAAATACAGTCCCAATCAACTACAGTGCGTTCAATAAACATAAAGACACCCATGAAAACACCCCAACCAAAGTTCGTAGAGTCCTTGACAGAAGTTCTGTTTTCACCAGAATCGGCATGCTTTAGTACCATTGTAGAATAATTATCATGCAAATTAGAAATAAAACTGGCCATTTCTGGTATGTGGCTACCATATGCGCCGTTTCACAAGTACAGATGCACTTAGGAAATCGCGATAGAACAGGGCGTTTCATTAAGAAACAGTGCTGTACCGAGGAAGCGCTAAGCACTAACTGTTGTTCTGCATCTTATAGGTGAATGTCAGTATTCATTTCGGTGTTCATATTCGTCCGAAGTCATGCAGACTCAAATTCACACCGTGCATACGGCAGGTCAGAGTAATTGTGAAATTTCTCACTAACCACGCCCCTCAGAGCGAGTTGTCGATCTTTCATTGCATGCCCTGGATATCATACGGTCAGGAGAGGATATGTGGTACTTTAAGAAAATTGATGCCATAGGAAGAAAGTCGAATTGGGCGACTTACATCGAACTCATTAATCATACCTTCAGAGCAGTGCTATGGAGGGCAGTTAAACAAAACGACAGCGTTGTGCGATATCACCTTCACGCGGCGCCTCGATTCATTGAGTTTCATGAAGAAGCTCCGCCCTATTTAGCTAGGAAGGTTATGACGACAAATGGTCGCTGGTATGCGTCCACCTTACGAAGCTTCTACGTCAAAATTTCATGTGTAGGTATTTTTTCCCATGAGCACGAGGTCAACTGGGTAGTTCGGAAAAATATGCTAATTATTAAGGAAATCTTCGCAGAAAGCGAAGGTAGCAAGGAAGGCATTTTCGGTGAATGCAGGGTTAAGATTGGGGAAGGATTTAACCAGTGAAAAAGTTCGAGAGAGCATGTATGTCTGTCGAATAAAGTCGTTGGTCCATCAAAACCTACCCGGACTCCAATTGTTACCTTTCCTAGAAACTACCTCAAAGAAGCCTCCACTTTCTAGCAAGTACCGCCGCCACCTTAGACACCCCTCCACAACGCTGTGGTTGATAAAGAGAGAAAGGAAAATGCAGCTATTATGGAATCGCCTGCTTGCTCGCCTGATGTGAACAACGTGAAGAACTTTCAGGATATTTCATCCTGATGAAATCACGAAAGAAGGATTTTTGCCATATAAAAGCAGCGATTGCTAAGGCTCGAATCTGTTGGATTGAAAACTGGAGAATAAGTCGCTGACATCAAAGCCAAACCCCCGTCGAACCTATTATGGGTCATGGAGGACCAATAAATAACAAAAAAATTTTCTTAGCTGGTTTTCATAACAAAGTGCATATATTATAGTGGCTAGATGTCAAAAAATAGCCGATTTTTTCCAATTTGCATAAAAACTCTTTTGCCAAAGTTCTTGAGCATGCTGCTTCTTGTGGAGACAAGGCTTCTTGTCAATGACCTCTACAACTCTGGTTTGAGGGTGTGTATTGAACCTATGAAGGGCCCTAAATTCCATTAAAAGAAGAGGTTAATATGTAGTCTAGACGATTAGAACATTTATTCCATTTGCTTTAATTATTCCTGCCTGCAGCCATGAAACCACACAGCCATTCTAACGGAAAGTATACAAGTCAAGAGAAAAAGACAAATAAATAAATAAACCAACGGCATACAAAAGAAATATAGAAAGAAACCCTTTCGAGCATGGAGGACTTGTGAATGAGATCTAAGGTAACCATGGAAAATATTCATTGTCTAGGGTTTATAGATTGCAAACAGATCTCGAAAGATATGCGTCGCACGTGATCGTTAGTCATATTCCTCATCCAAACTAGCAAAATCTACCAGAGATGGTTAATTGGCATCGGATTACTCACGGACTGCAAGATCAGATGCCATCATGAGTGTTTGAAGGGACCACGAGGTGTAATTTGGTCGATTGTTGAATATGAAAGTAGAGCTGCTAACAAGGGAAGGACCTCAGGTCGAAGTGGCCATTCGGAATGGGATACACATGGCCCGACGTATTTTCGGACGCTGATCCCGAATCTGTATTCGAACTTTGCAAAACGATTTTCTAAGCGGAGTTGTGGAGGTTTTTTCGAAAAAACAGTACTATTATATGGTAAGTTTGGAAGCCCATAGGGCGAGCCAGACGTTCTTGCGATTTTCTTGTTCAGGGAGCCAAATTACCCCAAGGTACAAGTTTCCAGCCAATTCGAAAATTTGACCAAACTTCGGAAAAATTCACGGGCTATAGGGCAGCCCACTGAACAAAGGAGAAGTCGTAAACCTTGCCTGAGAAATGCTCCTATTTGACGCTTGTCTCGTACATTTAGGGCGATGGGCAAGTGTAAAAGCTATTTGTAGGCTATTTTGTCCAGGTGGCACGGTTTTCTGTGAAAGAAATTTCAAAGACTACCACTTTATCCCCTGGCCACCCCCAATTTTCCGAAGTTGGACCAGAAACTGGATTTGGCTGAAAATTTGCACAGAGGGGTAATTCGACCCCCTGTGCACGAATATCATAGTCTTTTTACGCAACAACGCCTCATTTGTGTAGTACGGGATTCTCTTCGACTTGATATCCTTCCCTTGTGAGTAATTTTAGTAGTTAGTGAATAGTTAGTAGTTATAAATAGTGTGAGTAGTTAGTAGTTATAAATAAAGTGGCAAAGTGAATGATGGGTGCGATTGGTGCCAGTACAAGAAAACGTCCAGAAGTGATAGAAAAGCACCTACTGTCAATGAAACACAAAATGCAAAAAAAACTAGCACCGGAGGAGCAAACCCAAGACCCTGTCCTGCAGATCCGGAATACTACCACAGCCACTGAGGCCGTTACTATAATAGCTCAGCAACGGCCGTGCTTATGACATAGTGCCTCGCCAACGAGATCCAACGTGTAGCCGTTCATTAAATAAAACTTCCATATTCCCCTTAGAGAGTCGTTTTGCAAATTTCGAATACAGATTCCAGATCAGCGTCCGGAAATACGTCTGACCATATGTATCCCCTTCCGAATGGCCACTTCGACCTGGGGCCTAAGTAGTGCCACAAAAGGAAGGAACGGGATGAAACGGCAGAAATCCTGAAAACCCTCCCTCTCATCCATTTTTCGCAACGAGTTTATATCTACTGCCATTGGTGACGCTGCAGATCGCAGCAAGCAACCGGTAACACTAGCTCCACAATGTTGAAGGCACCGTCGTTTAATCAACAGCTCATCGATGGTATAAGCGCTTCGGATTTAGAGATTCGGGCCTGAAGGATAGCGATACATATGAAGGGTTCATAGAGTGCGAAACTGAAAAGCTGATAAAACTGCCTTTATCAGAAATACCGCGGTAACTTCCGGAGAATGAAGCCGAAAGCTGCTTAAAACCGCTCGCTTGTCTTCGAGTCCTTTCAATCATAGGTATGCATAGCGGAGGATCCTCGCCTCATGGAATCCCATCTGACAGGGAAGCCTCCCTGCCCGTGACGAAGAGCCTTGAAAATTCCCTCTTCTGCGCAAGTATTAGAAGTGGCATCTTAACAACTCGGTGATCAGATACATGACATTTTTCTCTAACTGAGCGACCATAGGGCCGCCCAGTTTGCTCACGAAGCGGAAAAGCCCGCAAATTAAAGACCAGAAAATGCACTCCAAAACGGTTTTACAGTGTTACTGGTTTGATGCGCGACAGATGCTCCAGTAAGAGTTATTGGAAGGAAAGGGGCTAGTCAAAATCAGTTTTGGACACTTGAAGGGGGCCATCCGAGAAGAAATACGAAGAGAAAGGGAGTTCAACGGAGGGGGGTTCGATTGGTCGAATTTTCGCTTCGCGGCGTCGCACTCGCGGCTCCGTCAGTAAGTGTCGTTTGGGATTCCGCTCAAGACGCAGTGAGCTGGTACCGTTAGGAACCTTTCCAGACTGCACCTATTTGTAGCAATATGCTGTGAATTGGAATTTCCTGATATTGCAGTACGAGCTCTCCATCGTCCTTCAAAGCTAATCGAGCTATCAATGCTTCTGTTGTACTTGAGGTTGTTCTTGATTGTTGTATTATCTTGATAGGTTTTGTCAACTGTTAGTCCTCCTGGAGAAACTTCTATGGATCGCTCACTGCAGAATGAGAGAGAACAACAACATTCAAATTACCTCGGATATTTCAGTTCTCTCAGAAAGCATAAGAAAAACAAAAGGAAATAACCGCCCGCGCTGAAAATAGGTGCAATTTTTAAAGGTCCCTTAGGTACCAGCCCATTGTTTCTTGAACGGAATTCCAAACGTCTCGCACTCGTCGTGCCGTTCACCGCGGGCGGTCGCGCGAAATTTCGACCAATCAACTCCCGTACTCAAATAGTACATCGCACGACCTCATATTACTGCCACCACCTTACCACTCAGTTATAGAAGCTGGCAGCTTGTTGCCTTACTCACTGTACTCCCAGGCTGAGCCCATTCATTCTTCCGCGACAGTCAGTCCTTCATGAGTCGTCAACGAGGGGAGGGGTCCCGAAATCTGGAAGTTAGTTTAGAACTAGCTGGATTCTTCCATGCGCAGCTCCGAAAGTTCTGTGAACACTCGGCGCTGTTAAGAAAATGCGAGAAGTTCGTGTGTAGCACTGACAAATACAATATTCGAGTAGTAAAAAGAAAAGTCACATGGGGTGTTTAGGCCTGTACCATTTTGCCATTTTTAAACTTTTGGCTCGCCCAAATTGGGATCCGCGTGCGGCCGCACCTTTGATATAGATACTACCAAACGTGTAGACGAAGATGCAATCGCGCGATCCCAGATTCGCAAGGTATAACAGCAGCCCAACGGTGTCTTCAAGGGCGTCAGTCTGATAAACACACAAACACGATACATATACAACAAAAGCACAAGAAAGTCTTTGGAACTCGAGTTTCCATATTTTAACAGACCCGTTTGATTGGACAACACTGAAATTTGCACTGTTCATCATTTGACATAAAGAAAAGAAGGCTGGGATGAGACCGATATGCGACTGATACATAAGCAATAGTGTTGCAAGACAAATTCCTTCCCTTGGGATAACACCGAAGGATATTTTTGCTATTAACTGGTTGACGTGGATACTGGCTGTCCGTAGTACCAGTTCGTAACAGCGTAAAGTGCTGCATACCCAAGAATTTCCGGCAACAGCAATGTTATAATTGCTTTTCTAGCAGCGATTCTTTTTTGACGCTTCCTGGAGCTTTTAGTGACGATATGAGGCAAATTCATATGCATATCAGAGGCAAGAACTAAGAAGGGAAAAGTGCGTTCAGTCAAGGGCCAAACTACGGTTTTATTCTGACCTTGTGATGAAAAGCCATGAATACAGCACGGGGACGTCTACTTTAAGTGCCATGCGAGGGGTGGGATGAGGGTCGATGGGTCGAATTTGCGCTTCGCGGCGTCGCACTTGCGGCGCCGTCAGTACGAGTCGTTTGGAATTTCGCTTATGACGCAATGGGCTGGTACTGTAAGAGACCTCTGAAGATCGCGAGTTGAAGGTTTCGGAAGTTTGCCTATCTTCAAAGGTCCCTTACGGTACCAGCCCATCGCGTATTGCCCGGAATTCCAAACGACTCACATTCGCCGCCGGCGGTTATGCAAAAATCCGACCGATCGACTCCCACCGCGAGGGCTGTATGCCACATGAACCGAGAATTCGCTTTGCGGCGTTCGGTGTGCGACGCGATGGTGCGAGCTATGCGCGCCGTCTCGGATGGGTTTTGAAGCGATGACGGTGCTCCACTCCTCATCCTATGTGTAATCGCTTCAGGACTCAACCAATACGACGCCCATAGCTCGCACCATCACGTCATGCGCTAAAAGAGGACACGTGAATTTCCTGTCTTAATGGCATACGCCCGTGATGCAAGATATGTGATGGGAAATTAAAGTGCACTTTTTGGAAATGCGCTTATTACAAGCAGCAGCCAACGATTCAATTAGAATTTTTTTTGCCGGCACATGGAAGTTTAAGTCTCAAGCCATCGCCCACCCCCCTAGCCCCGTTACCTCGAAGCGGTGAGGTGGTGTAAACTCACTCAAAGTTGCTTTCCGTTGTTGCCGGAACAACGACGTGTTGAGTGAGGCTAAAAACGGGCCCGCTCCTGGACGAGCTCCACTTCCGGCGGTGGTGCTACCGCCAGATTTGGCTAGGCGGTGAGGGGTTTGTCTAGGCCGTCAACATCCATGTATAGAGTCTAAAAAACAGTACCCTCAGCCCCGTGCGGCCACCGCCCCTCCTGGGAGGGGGCAACGGCAGAGGGGGAGAAATCTCACGGCAAGCGATCTGCCAAACTATTTTTTAAATATCGGTACTGTTAACACTCGAGGCCTCAGCAGCGATGCCAGAAATGACCAGCCTATTTCTGAATTGGACAGATGTGCGACTAACGTGGCATGCATCCAGGAGACGCGAAGACGAGTAGCGGGTAGATGGAGGTGGCATACAGGCCACGAAGTCGTGCTTGGAGCCGGTTCAAGAGGACGCAGAGTTGGCGACGTCGGTTTCATAGTTTCGCCGTAGCTGGCGGCTCGTGTTGCTCGCTGTGAAGTCCTTTCGGACACGATCGCAATGCTGGTGCTCGAAATCGGAAAAACGACTACGATGAAGATTCTGTCTGTATATGCGCCCACATGCGCCTATAGCGATGACGATGTCGAGGAGTTCTACGACGCGCTTGAACGAGCAATCAATTCCTATCCAAAAGGTAACCACGTCGTCTGCGCTGGCGATTTCAACGCCCACTTGGGCGTCGGCGAGCCCGGTGAGAGCTTTGTGGGTCCCTATGGAAGACCTGGACGGAATCCTCGAGATGAAGCCCTGGCCTTATTCGCCGAACGATGTCGTCTATGGGTGGCGAACTCATTTTACGAGAAACGTCAGGGACGCCGATGGACGTGGCATACTCCTAACAGACAGTCGTTCCATGAAATCGACTTTATAATGACAAACTGTCTGCGTCTGTGCCACAACGTTACAATCATCGGAGAATCGCATTTTAACATCGGTTCCGATCATCGTCTAGTCCGAGCGACCATTGCGATAAATCTCAAGAAGGAAAAGAGACGGATAGCTGCAAGTCACTCACGGAGAGCCCGATTCACGTTGTGTGAGAATACATTGAAGACGCTTGCTTCTAAGACAGACTTTTCCGGTGGAGATGGTGATATTCACGATAGATACGGGAGGATGATCTCTGCCATCCGAACCGTTGTTGAGGCTGCTTCAGAGCGCGTTTTGAGCAAACCACGCCAGCGGCTAAGTGATGAGACCCTACGGATGCTGGCTACTCGGAAGAAGCTGATAAGCTTCCTGGACCCGGTGGCTCGCACGGTGCTGAACAAGGTCATTCGCTCTAGAGTGGAGAACGACTATCGTGAATACGCTGTACGGAGAGCAAGGGAAGCGGCGCAAAAATCGCTCAGCATCAAAAGGACTTTCATTAGCACTCGCCTCAGGACTATTTCTCTTGAGTATTTGACGAGAACGGACGGCTCTATTGCCAGAAGTCGCAAGGACATGGAGGAGGAGATTCAAAGTTTCTTCCAGGATCTGTTCTCCACCAAAGTGCAAGTTCAGCCGTTTTCTGTTGCATTTGATGACGCAGCTGAAAGGGAAGAGTGGCGAGTTTTGGAGTAGGAAGTGGCCCATGCTATTCGTCAGACAAAGAAAGGAAAAGCACCTGGACTAGACCACATGAGAGCAGAGCACTTGAAGTGTATGGAGAAGTTCCTCACCCGTCCGCTCGCCGATATGTTCAAGGAAATCCTCGCGACGAGGTTGGTTCCACAGGACTGGCTCGGATCTAAGACCATCTTAGTGCACAAAAAGGGACCGCGTGATGCTTTGGCCAATTATCGTCCTACCGCTCTCCTATCCGTGGTGCTCAAGCTTTTTTCCGCGTCATTCTCAATCGCATGTGTCGCACTCTCACTATGAACACGCGCAGAGAGCAAGCCGGTTTTCGTGAAGGATTTTCGACGACCATATCCATGTCGTTTCACAGCTCACGGAACGCTGTAGAGAGTACCGGCTCCCGTTATGCTTCCTCTTTGTCGATTTCAAGAAAGCGTTTGACACGATCGAACTTCAGGCGGTGCTGAATGCTCTCATTACGTTCGGAGTCCCTCGGCGATAGATTGAAGTAATACGCCAGTGCAACACGGGCTGCTTCACTGACATCAACTTGCTGAATAGTCCAGTTCGTGTGGGAATTCAACGCGGAGTGCGGCAAGGCGAGGTCATTTCTCCGAAACTGTTCTCCGCTGCTCTCGAGCTCGTGATGCCAAACGTTGAGCTTCCTTGCGGCATTGATATATTAGGTCTATGCAGAATAAATGGCCAAAACGGACTACTTTTTTCAAAACGCCATAACTTCGCTCAGACACAACTTTATTTGTCGAAATAAAAACCATTCGAATCTACACAACCTTGCCAACGATCTGGTAAAGAAAATATGCCATCATGATCAAATTCAGGATTGCGAAAATTAATGAAGTCAACGATGGCATTTTTAACATGCATCGTTTCGGCGAACTCCTTCTGACCCAGGTTTGCATCGAGAACCGGGAAAAAAAGGTTATTCGACAGAGATAGGTCTGAGGAATAAGGGGGTGAGGGAGAGTCTCGATCAGTTTCTGCCGGGTGACTTGCGAACTGTGGGGTTTTGCGTTGTTTTGCGCACCCAGTAAAAAAATGATGCAGTTAGGCATCGAGCCTCTCCCTCACCCCCCCCTTATTCCCCAGACCTATCCCTGGCGGATTACCACTTTTTCCAGGTTCCCGATGCAAACCTGCGGCAGAAAAATTATGCACGGTAAAACTGCCATTCTTGACTTTATTGATTCTCGCAATCCAGAATTTGATCGTGATGGTATATTTTCCTGACCATATCGTTGGTAAAATTCTGTAGATTCGAATGGTTTTTATTACGGCAAATAAAGTTGTGTCTGAGCGAAGTTATGGCCAATTACGTTTCGGCCATTTATTCTGCATAGACCTAATAGATGGTGAGAAGCTCCAGTATCTGCTCTTTGCGGACGACATCATCCTTATAGGTACTGAGCCGTGTACTCTCGAGGATTCGTTGAGAATTCTTTGCGAAGCCGTTCGTCTTACCGGGCTCCAAATCCATCCAGGCAAAACTCAGTGGATGAAGAACAGTTACGTGGAGGATTACAGTTTACACCTGGAGTCTCCTCGTACGTCTATCCCGGTCAGGCAATCACTATGGATAACGACCTCACAGCCGAGATCAGCCGGCGCCGTAAGGCAGGATGGGCCGCGTTCAATAAGTATCGCGATGTTCTCACCGACAAGCGGCTCGACGCTCAGACCCGAGGTCAAGTGTTCAATACTCATGTCCTCCCAGCTTTAGTTTACGGATGCGAGACATGGAACACAACTCGGGCTGAGGAGGACAGGCTGGCAGTGACGCAAAAGGCTATGGAACGAACTATGTGTGGTGTGTCGGTTATGCAAAAGATTCCCAGTCGCGAGATCCGGAGGCGAACCTGCGTCAGAGACGTGATCGAAACCATCTACGATTCGAAGAAGCGATGGGCCGGCCATGTTGCCCGTCTCAGAGATAACCGATGGACGTGCCGTGTGACCGACTGGTATCTTCGTGGAGTGAAGAGACCGCTGGGAAGACCACCAACCAGATGGAGCGACCCAATGAAGAAGATCTTTGGTCAAAGATGGCGGCAAGTGGCAAGGAATCGCGACGCTTGGCATGGATGTGTCCTGCAAGGATGGCATGACTACCCTTGAAGAGCGGACTCCAAGGTATTCAAGGTAAGGCCATCGCCCACTGTTGCTCGGCGCGGTAGCTGTGACGCCACACAGGACGCATCGCATGCGCTTGATGACGAGTTCACCCGACAGCAAACATTTCATTTATCCATACTCGGCGTCTTGGCAGGGTGTCGCGTGTTCAGTTGCGGTGAATGAACGAACTGCGGGTGTTTAGGTGTGTACCGTAGACCAAAATCTTCCCCTCCCTCTGACTTTGAAAATCGTCCGATAGAACGGATTGTAGAATCGCAAGATGCAACTTCAGCCTTATAACTCATCCCTTTTGAAAGAGATGCAGAGATGCGTTCTAAAAAAAGATCCTTTCCCGGCCATGCTCTAGGAAAACTCTTGGGAACGCACAGCGACTTCTTTTTGAGCTCAGTGAAGTGTCGTTGGATTCCATGATGTCATTTTCATGGAAAACATTCTAAATTTTTTTTCTAATTCTAATTCCAAAAATTTAATTCTAATTCCTTTCCATGGACCGTCTTACCCGCACTAGTAATTCTTGAATAGCATTACAGGAGTGGGGAAGGATAGCACGTGTGGATTATAGCTCAGTGGAGAATAGTGGGTTCGAACTTCTTTCTTCGTAAAACTCCGGCATTGATGTTGATTGCAATTTTCTCTGCTGTGCCAACGAGATTGTTACGTGAAACTTTCATTGACGCCCTAACGTCTCAACCGGATAGTCTTTCTCAAGGGCCTGCATGTGGCCCAAGATTCAAGATTTCATCCAATACACCACCAAACGTCTCATCCCTCTAGCGGATCTGACGGAACATCAACGAAACCCCGTACGAGAGAACAGAACTCACCTAGTTCACCACCGCGAGAGCGGAACGCCGCCACCCGTGTCAGTAATTGTCAGTGAGTGAGAGATGCCATGCTGTTCTTATACATATAGTATAGAAGAGACATGCATGTCTCCCCCTTATATCGGTAGCTCGCAAGGTAGCGTAAATGGCAAGAGATCATTCGTGATAGATAAACACTCATTTCGGTTGTTCATACTTAGATTTCTTGCAGAAATCCAAATCGCGTCGAGCACTTTTTTGGGAGAAATCTCAGTCTTGCATGCCAGAATTCTGCACTTCACATCAAAATCGTTTCCGCCATGTTCCTCGGTCATTTGCTTTCCCAGAAATACTATATGTATCTCTGTAAGTGACAAAGGTGGAGGGTTTGTGGTTATGTCGCAAAAACTTGATCGTGAGATTACAGGCCTCCACCTGTCAGACACATCCGCGTATCGTCGCGCGACCGAGCAGGAATTTTTTCTTGACCAAATGTGGACGTTTCGTCAAAGCTTGGATAGCTCAAGGTCAGTCTGCGGGCCTCGACAAGAAGTTTCTTAGTAGATTAGGACTTGACAATCCATACTGTCCTGTTTTCCACAGCCTTGTGGAAACCCACAAACTTGCTCTTGCGGATGTGCTATCAATGTCAGCGAACACTTTCAAGATAGACCGATAATAAGTTGTGTAGGCGGACCAATCCATCAAATTTGATGGTTCTTTAACTGTATTGTGAGTCAGCTGCTGACCAAAATTCCATCACATCTGTCTAACAGGACTGAGTTTCTGAACTGATACGCAATCCACGCTTGAAACAGGTTGCGTGATAGACGGTTGTTCGATGTCACTTCGCTTTATACTAACATTTGAAACGACCAAGTTTTACGAGCACTGTCCGAAATGCTGAACAGTTGTTTTGGATCCATGGAGACTTTGGACTGAATTAAGCGCACACCATCACTTTAGACGAGGAATGTTTGCAGTGCATTATCTCTAGGTGGTCGGGTAAGTTTCATCATCAAACCAGAGGTTTGGCTTGTTTGGGTCACCGCTTAGTACCTACGATCTGCATTATGAGCGAAATAGAAGAGCCAGTGCTGGAACGCTAACTTTCGATGCACTGCAGATACATAGATGATTGTTTCATTATAACATCAACACAGTCCGAAATGGATCAGTGCTTTCGCCTGATGAACGAGCAGTCGCAGTATGTCAAGCTCACAAGGATACATGGTTGACTTTCCTACTTGAACACGCAGGTGAAAGTGTCCAATGGCATGCTCAGTGTGAAGTGGTACAGAAAAGTTAGCTCGAAGAGCACTTTAATTCACCCCACAACTTTCGCATGGCTGTGAAACATGCAGTTGTTAAGAACATGTTCATGACGGCTGCAAATGTGTGCATAGGTCCGACAGAGCGATGATAGTCTATCTTTCAACTTAGCTGCATCAAACGGCTATGTTGTACCAGAACGTCGTGAGGGAATACGCTCTGAGCACCGTAAAATGCCGCGTCTGAATGAAGTCCCCTAACGCATACCTTTCATTTCTGACAGAGTAACGGCCGCAATTCAAAGATGTCTTGTTCGAGCACAGCTGGATGCCGATGTCATCTCAGTAAGTGTCCCTAATGGCAGCAAAAGCCAGCTCGTGCAAAACAGGCTTCACGACAAGCGTTGCCTATCAGATAATTGTATCACATGCCCGTATGGTACAACTGGGATTTGAGCCAAAATCGGTGTGATCTATCAAATTGAATGTCAAACATGCAACGCAACGTATATTGGGAGAAATGGGAGAAGACTAGCACTACGTATTCGAGAACATCTTGCTGAAAAAAAGGTCTGGTAACATAAGAACACCTCTGGGAAATAACATGATCGAAGAGCATGGCGGAAACGACTTTGACGCGAAGTGCAGTATTCTGCATGCGAGACTCAGATTTCTGCCAGCAAAGTGCAGTACTCCTTTTAGCACTGTGGTAAGGAGGCCTTATTTTCTACTGATCACTTATTTGTGCACTACATGGCCCCTGAAATTCAATGTATAAGCAAACCGCATACAGTAGCCGTTACGATCCCGTATGTAAGCAGACTGAATGGCGCACGCAAAAAAGGATCGACTGAGGCCAAAAAACGTTTTATCCACCATGCCTTGTTTTACTCAAGCAAAAATGCAACTCCTAGCAGCCTCATTAGGAGGGCTCAAATTATGAGTTCGACAGCATGAGTACACAAAATTGAATTAGTCTTCAGAAGCTTTGAAAACTACATGATATTCCGTAATTTTTCGTCCATTTTTCAGGAACGCGTGTCACAAGCTTCTGTCTGTGTTCTGCTCTCCTCAGAATGCCGCTGTACAACAAAATGCTATGTCTCCTGGCTACCAATATGACAAAGGAGTGAATGTGTCTCACATTCCAAGTGTCCAAAGGGAACTGATCAGCACTACTGTGTGAATGGCAGAAGCACTTGTTGTGACAATTGTAGTACAACTGGTGATGAATTGTTGGACGAATATAAAAGGCAGGTAGCTGAGCCGTTCAAAGCATTTTACAGCCTCCTTTGACAGACTCTGCATTTCCAAGGTTTTTTCCTAGATTTCTTGTTTTACGGTATAAGCGTAATTTCTACAAGCCCCACAGTTCATCTTCATGGCTTCGTTTCAGATTGGAAACTCATTGTTTATGCTTTTACATGTGCATTTGTCTAGATACTGCGTTTCTGGAGGGATCTCCATACTATTTCAAATGGCTTCCGCATTCTCACCAGCATCCTGTTGACAGCATAATAAGGATAAACCTACAGCAATACACAAAAAATCTTTATCCTAGTCCACCTGATGCTCTCGAAGCGCGAGCCACCCTCACTTGTTCATTTACGAACGAGCCTTTAGGACGAGGAACAGTAATATGAGTGACGCTTACACCCCCGCAATTTGGTGGTACGAAGCTCATAGAATATATAATTACCGGTTGGACTGGCGCACACTATTGCGCGCGTCACACATGGAAGCATGAGCTTGATCAATTTCGATCGATCAGTATCATCTTTCGGGCGGTTTGCAGAAACAGGGAGTTCACAAAAACGGGAAAAGGAAATTAAATCCCTCCCAGTCAATCCTGTCCTTCCGCACCAATCGATATTGATCGCGCTCATTTTGCATGCTTCCATGTGTGACGCGCGCAGTAGTATGCGCCAGCCCGACTGTTATCTAAAATTCATGATCCTAGCTTTGCTGCGACGCAAGATATGAATTTCCCGCCATTCGCCTTTTGAGGCTCCCTATCAGTCCTTTTCAGTCGCTATCACTTCCGGTCTCTCACCATCAATGTTCCCTTATCACTCCCTATATCAATGGTAACATTCAGCTTCCCAGCTTTGCTGCGTTGCGAGATGTGAATTTCCCGCCATTCGCCCTTCGAGCCTCCTTATCAGCCCTTTTCAATAGCTATCACTTCCGGTCTCTCACCATTAATGTTCCCTTATCACCCCTTATATCACTTCAAAAATTCAGGTTCCCAGCTTTGCTGCGTCGTGAGATATGAATGTGATATCTTTAACATTCGCTGATGTGATATCTTTAACATTCGCTATTGGAGGAACTTACGAAGGGGTTTGGCGAGAGAAGCACACAAAAAAGGAAATAGGTCAAAAGGAGTGGAAGGGACAGAGATGTGGACGGCATAGTTTACCAATCACGTCTGGTTAATTCTCTAGTCCCGATTTGAGCACATGGGCACAACAAGGTTTTGTGATGAGGCCGCGTCTCCTATAGCGCGGCCAATTCACAACGGGAGCAGCGAGGCATTTAGACTCGGCGGCCAAGCGTTTTGCACGGGGCGGTCATCTAGGTGGACCCTACGGATGCACATCCGACTCCAGCGGTCTTAGCTACTACGTCTAACTGAAGTGCCGCGTTAAAGATAGCGGTTTAAAGTCACAGGTCGACTATCTCCACACAGAGGGAGTTGAGTTCACTAATTATTGCGATATTTGACTTTAATAACTACGAGGAATTACCAGCTGCAATGCTGGAGCCGAATGAACTATTCAGCGGTGAAGCCAACACTAATAAGTAAGCTGAGCACATGCAGTACAATGGCCTGGACGCGTACATATATTCAGCATGTACGCTGCAACTGTTACGAACTATTTCAGGTGGGTGTAAGCGCTGGTTTGTACAGCGATCAGCTCCCACGCGCCAATTTATGTGCTTAAACGTCCAACTAGGGCTCTATGTGGAAGTTAAGCGTCTGACAGAGATTAATCAGCGCTTGACTACTCCTTTCTTCATGAGTCTTCGTTCTCAAATTCTACTTTGTCATCCTGGGTTTTCCAGCTTTCTTTTTTGGTTGGCTACGCGCTCGAGTTCAGGAGTTCCGTATTACGCAGGTTGTAGTAGTTCACCATGACCTTCGAGTCACTTCTAACCTCTAACCTGTTCCCTTTTAATTTTCGGGTCAGGTATTTTTCGGCTTTTGTCATCATGCACTGGAATTTTAGGAAAAGAATGTACTGGAAATCTGCAGTAATTGTTTTCTTTCATCTGCTGCCTACGTCCTCAGCTATGCATGTGAGTTCCTTTTTTTTTATTGCAAGACAGTTCTTTGGATAACCTTAAGTGGGTTATCGCGTACAATAATGGAAGCAGAGGTTCCATGTGACTGGCTCTTCAAAAGATTCAAGAAAAAGCCGCTCAGAACACTGGGATATGCGCACACCTCGTTGCTTTTCAACTTCCGTTACTTCACGATTTCGTGAGGATGTTGCGAGTGAGCCTGAGAAACCATTTCTATATTATCACGTTCGGCAGAGGGTGTGGATTACTGTAGAGCGCGGCCGTTGCACTTCAAGAGTACGGGGAGGAGCAACTGTGGCTTACAGTGTGGGCTTGCTGTAGCTTGCAGTTCGTTAATTACACACTCAAAGCCTTGTCAAGACGTCGATGCAAACTCATGAGATTTCTTCTTACCATAAGCTCACTGCTTCATCTTTTTGCTGGTGTGTGCTGTTTCACTTTTTTGATAATGAATGAAATTAAATTCGTCCTACTCGACATCAGATATCAGTGGCCAGCTGAAGCGTGCGGCTCGAGAAGGAGCGCGCTAGAACCGCATACGCGACCCCAAGGCATGCTTTTCAACGCGGTTTCTGCCACACATCAACTTTTCCGTGTTCGAATGTCCGTCTGCAGAGGACAGTGTTTTAAAATATGCCTTTCTTCCCTGCCCCCTCCCCCTTCCGGTGCCTTTGAAGATACTGCTGGAGGTAATTTTGGCCGATTGTGGTGTAGTTTTGAAATAGTCAAGATGCTCACAATCAATAGTGCAAGAGCGCAGAAAGAACAGCGAAATGGTCGAAAACCTAAGAAATATGAGGTGATATCCCCACTAAAGATTTGGGCATTTGAAACATTGTTGTTCCATCTAAGTCGTTTTCTATAATTTTTTGCGGCCTTTTCTCATCTTTCCGACACTTTGGTAAAACTGTCGCGTTTAAAGTGACCCATTGTCGAAGCGTTGAAATT
The DNA here is from genome assembly GCA_963978905.1 of Trichostrongylus colubriformis. Taxonomy (NCBI): domain Eukaryota; kingdom Metazoa; phylum Nematoda; class Chromadorea; order Rhabditida; family Trichostrongylidae; genus Trichostrongylus; species Trichostrongylus colubriformis. The sequence continues at coordinate 28,834,373 of OZ022261.1, read as the reverse complement.
GTTACCCTATTTTCACACTTATCCAACTCTTCAAAACCGTGTAGCAACTAGACCGGGCTGCAGTGATCTTAGCAAATGGTTTTCAGAAGGCACTGTGTCCGCTGATTATGCTGGTAGGTGGAGGGATTCCTTACAAAATTTCAAATGTGTTTTCTTGGCAGTTTCTGCAATACAATAGCACCAGAAACTTCTGCGAGTGAATGGGTTTCCGCTCGTCACTCAGTTGGTGGCCTTTTCGTAACGATGCCCTTTTTAATTCGTTCATTAGTGTCTTCAGTCATCATGAGTATCCTCCTGATCCCCCTAAATGTAAACCAGTATTTTAGTTTGATGATCCTCCGAAGATTTTATCTCCATGTCAAACTGGAGAAGACTGGATGTCGAAAATGCATTTTTGGGTGCCTTATCGGTTGAGCACCATCTAAGGCAAGCAAATCACTGAACACTGCGAAAACTGGGAGATTCGTTGGTAAATGTCAGAAGTGTTGAGCAGTGTCAGAAGTATGACTGTTTTTAGCGATACCTACATCTGTTAACCAAGGTTTCTTTCAGTGATCATATGTTACAGCCCAAAACTGTGTTCACCACCCAAAGGATCTCCTTTCTCACTCCTTACCTTTCACTCCTTCTACACCACTAGAATACTTTCTCACTCCTTACCTTTAACTCCTTTTGCATCACTAGCCGCTAAGGCGTGATGCAGACTGCGAGGTACTAAGCCAATCAGTTGTGAACGTCGTCCCACCCTCGCAGCAACTCAGCCCGATGTAGCGCGAAAGCTGAAACACAGCATAGCGAGATTGCGACAAGTCTCCAAGACGCGATTTTTCAGTGCGAGTCTCGTCACATTACATCTCATCTGAACCCGAATGTTCATTTACAAAGAACATTTTTTCGAGTTCTGTTTTCTTCATAAGTTCCTAATCAGTGGACGACCTTACCATTTGCAGACGGTCTATTTGACCACTTGCAGACGGCTCCAGGAGTAACTGAAATGTCCCGATCATTGAGGGGTGTGCTTCTGAAAGACTTTAGCCATCGATATACAGCTTTCTGTGAGACAGAAATATGTGAATGTACCATCAGTTCAAGGTGGCAACGGAGTGTTTGTGATTGGCATTTGGAACGAACGGGCAAATGAAATGTCCGTATGAAGAAGTTTTAGAAGTTGCTCACAACTCATTCTTTGTGGTGTTTAGGGTCATTCATGCGGAGGCTGCCTGCAATCGTGCTATGCCAGTTGTGGATCAACTGGTGGCTGCAACTGTCAACAAATGTGTGGCAATGTCTGTGGAGGTGGTTACGTGAGTTCAAGCAAGAAACATCACTTATTTAAAAAATCTAATGGGTGTTTGTCTTTCAGTCTTCTTGCGGTAGTTGCCTGCAATCGTGCTATGCTGGTTGCGGGTCAGGCAACTGCAACTGCCAACAAACATGCGGTAATGCATGCGGAGGCATGGTTGTGGGGAGCTATGTGAGTATTCGAAAGAAATGTAGATCAAGTGAAATAGTTTTGGTTTGCATTAGTCATCGTGTGGAACGTGCCTACGAACTTGCTACGCCGGCTGTGGAACTGGAGGCACTTGTAACTGCCAGCAAACTTGCGGTGGCGTATGCGGAGGCATGATTATGGGAAGTGTAAGTATTCGAAATAAATGTTGATCGAATAAAAATCTTAATTTTGGCTTGTTGCAGTCGTCATGTGGTACGTGCTTACGGACATGCTATGCCGGCTGTGGAACTGGAGGCACTTGTAACTGCCAACAAACGTGTGGTGGCGTATGCGGAGGCATGGTTACGGGAAGCGTAAGTATTCAAAATAAATGTTGATCAAACATAAACCTTGGTTTTGGCTTGTTGCAGTCGTCATGTGGAACGTGCTTACGGACATGCTATGCCGGCTGTGGAACTGGAGGCAACTGTAACTGCCTGCAAACCTGTGGAGGCGTCTGTGGCAGCATGGCTACAGGGGGCTATGTAAGTATTCAAATTAATGTTACGCCGTTGTTTTAGTGTAGTATGATCGTACATTGTCGGGTCGGCATTTATCAAGGAAGGCATGGTAGCCAGTCTCGGATGGAATGCACTCGTCCGATGTATATTTCGACAACTGCACAGTGCTCCCTCACTAAATCAACTGATTATCGATGAGGAGCTTTTTTTGAGTGGAGGACGGTCGTCAAGATTGAGTCGAGTCGTCCCTCCAGAGCATGACGCATGACGGTTTACAGCGAGCCCGCCGTGTCAAGTATTGAGATGCTCAACGTCACATCACTATTTTGTAAGAAGGAGGGGAATAGCTGTATCGTCACTGGCCGGAAAGCATTGGAAGCGATATCGCCACTCCCTTTCGCGTGCAGAAGGGATCATCCAACAAGTGCCTGTCAGTGGTGATCCACATTCACTCCTCTTTTTGGCGAACGCCAAATGTACCCTGTGCATGTCAGAAAACTTCTGTTGCCAGAAAACAATGTTCAGTGATCTATAGACTCAGTTTGCTCAAGAACTAATATTTCTTCAGAAAACGAAGAAGACCGCTTAGCTGAACCCAGCCTTAATCATACATGTTTCACATAACTCCAAGCAAAGTCCTTAGCGATGAGTCATCGCAAGCAAACTTTGGCCCCACCTTACCCGCTTCAGAGTAGCATTTTGTAATTTTAAATATGTGTCGAAAATGTGAGACATACAAAATTTATTCCATGAGACTCCAAAAAGGCTCTCTCAAAATCGGTTGCTGAATATTCCTTGAGCTTCATACGCAAGCTTTCGGCGTCTAGCGCCCTCCTCTAGCCTGAAATGGTACAAATCGAATTTTATCGAGAGTTTTTGATAATTTTGATTTCTGATAGTTGCTGGTTATCGCCGCAGCTCGAAAGTTACTACAAGGATGCTTATGGGCAGAAGCATGAAGCTGAAAGCTTGAGCAGTTATATTTTGATATTTGTGATTTTTGATAGCTGCTGCTTATTTTTGATTGAATGTACCATTCAGAAGCTGTGTTAAGGTGAAAGGGGTGTCGATTGTGTAATGGATTAGTACATATACCGGAAAGCATAACGTGCGGGTTCAAGTCCCATCTGACATCGAAGTATTTGCCCATAACTCAACATGAGAGACTCTATTATAGAGTCGCTCTGGTTGAATTGTACTATACAGGCTTGCTGCTTCCACCGGAACACTAACCTTACCGCCTTGGTGGGGATCCCCGGTAGTGGAGCAGAATTGACTGACCCACCCTAATGTAACCTTAAATAGCACAAACGTGCTATGACTGTGATGATTTTTGATATCACACTCATTCCACAGTGCATAACACTGTAGTCATGTGATTAGCTCAAGAGACTTACGCAGTTCGTCTCTGCCATTTATTTTTGGGGATAAGCTTCTTATTCACGAAACCTCGAATTTTCCTTTGTATTTTCAATGCAGTGGTACAGTACTTCAACGATAATGGTGAGGGAGGGGGGGGGGGGCGTTTCATAGGCACTTTTTTGTGTCCTGCGTGGAAAAGTATTACTTAAATATGATGTAGGGTTTTGCAGAGCCTTAGCATACTATCAAGTATGCCGTCGTTCGTCCAGTCGTTTACAAAGGGACTTTTTTGTTTTTCCCACGTATTTTTGCCCACATCCCTGGCATACCATCAAGTATGCTGATCCCGGAAACGGCATATTTTATCGTTAGTGTAATAACTGCAACCCTCCCTTCCGACTTAGGGGCAAGACAGTGTTCAAGTTTGTAATTTAAGTGGTCATAATTGTAATTAGCTCGTGACCCTATAGATCAACCTAGCTCTCATTTCAAAGTTCCATAGGGAATGAAACTCTCACTTGGTCAGCCCTTCTGACATTACCCTTGACTGGGATGGCACATACAAGGTTATCGTGAAATGTCCCTTCAGACTTAAGGCACCACATTTTGCAGTCATCATGCGGCAGTTGTCTGCAGTCCTGCTATGCTGGTTGTGGTTCAGGCAATTGTAACTGCCAACAAACATGCGGTGCTGTATGTGGAGGCACGATCATGGGAAGCGTAAGTATTCAAAATAAACCTTGATCAAATGAAAACCTTAATTTTAGCTTTTTGCAGTCGTCATGTGGAACGTGCTTGCGGACATGCTATGCCGGCTGCGGAACTGGAGGCAACTGTAATTGCCTGCAAACCTGTGGAGGCGTATGTGGCGGCATGGCTATAGCAGGTTACGTGAGTATTCAAAATAGATATACTAGGCCGTAAGGAGAGTTTTGTTGACTCGTTGCAGTCGTCATGCGGGACATGCTTACGGACATGTTATGCTGGCTGCGAAACTGGAGGCGATTGTAACTGCCAACAAACCTGCGGTGGTGTATGCGGGGGCACGGCTATAGGAAGCTACGTAAGTACCAGAAAAAATGTAGATCAAGAATAATAATTTGCGCTAGTTGCAGTCGTCATGCGGGACATGCTTACGGACATGTTATGCTGGCTGTGGAACTGGAGGCACTTGTAACTGCCAGCAAACTTGCGGTGGCGTATGCGGAGGCATGGCTATAGGAGGCTACGTGAGTATTCGAAATAAGTGTTCATACAACGAAAATTTTATTTTGACTCGTTGCAGTCGTCATGCGGGACCTGCTTACGGACATGTTATGCTGGCTGCGGAACTGGAGGCAACTGTAATTGCCTGCAAACCTGTGGAGGCGTCTGTGGCGGCACGGCTGTGGGAGGATATGTAAGTATTCAAATGGATGTAGCTAAATTGAAAGTTTAATAAACTCCATTGTGGCTTGTTCTACAGACATCATGCGGCAGTTGTCTGCAGTCGTGCTATGCTGGCTGTGGTACAGGCAGTTGCAACTGCCGACAGACATGCGGTGGTGTATGCGGAGGTATGGCTATAGGAAGCTATGTAAGTATTTCGAACGAATGCTTTTTGGATTGTTAGGCCTTCAAGTGCAGGAGGGGGAGTAGCCAGCTGACTTATTAGAATGATAGGGTAAGTATTAGGGGAACCACCGCCTTATGAACAATCATGAGTTGGCATGGAATCAATGGTCTACCACTAACATCAAGATCTGAAAATTATCTATAATCGTGTTTGACCTCAGCGAATGGATCAATGATGTCAGACAACTAGCGGCAATGAAATTTTAATCTTGGCCTATTCTACAGTCGTAATGTGGTTCATGTCTCTGTGGTTATGTTGTGCTAGTTGTGAATCACGAGCCAACTCTAACTGACTACTACTGCCTGGTGAAGTCGGCGAGGCTTCGGTGGCTACCTTAGTTTCAGTGGAATCTGATTGTACTCGTGTAGTACTGTCAAGCATTGGCACAAGGGGAGACAAGATGCAAGTATTCCGTGCGTGCGGAAGGGATTCTGAGCCACTCCACGAATGCCTACTGTATGAGTTATGACCAAAGCGGGTGTATGGGTATTAACAAAATATTACTTGATTAATGCCTTGTCAACAACTCAGCTATGCCAGCTGTGTGCAAACTTTGAAGCAGTGAATGTGCTTGTGAGTTCTGTATTATCTCAACTTCGGATTTTTGTGGCAAAATAGTGTATTGTTCACCTATTGATATTCCTCACAAGTGGACCCCCGAGCTTCAAAAGACGATCTGTGGCACAACTTGCTTTGAAAGAGTGGTCTTGAACACTTCGTAGCCTTAGCCTAGTGTTATCGGTTGAGTAGCCGTGATGTGTGGGGCAACGGCCACGGCCCGGCCTAAACTCTGTTGCACCCCTTCCAATGATGCATATGACTCGAAAATAGTCCTCAATGATGAGAGATGATAGGATGGAGGTCCTACCTCTCGGAAATTTAGCAGCAAGCCGTTTTCACTACTGCGGCATCATCTAGTACGTCTACCCTCGAACTCGACAATCCACCATATGGCCCGTCCTGTTGTCTTCAAGGATGAGTCCAGTCTGCCGTTTTCATTTACCTCGATACAAGTTTTTGATGTTTTCAGATGCCTTGTGCGACATCGGGCTTATCTTGTGGCTGTTCCAGTGGCTACAGCCCATGCGGAGGTGGTATGTGCTGCCGTGCCTAGAGAGCTACCATGAATTTGTCGAAGCTCTGACGTACTTCGAGGGGATGAGGTTTTATCATTCAAACATAACAGTTGTGTTTGTATTATTGGACATGGTTTGAATAAACTCGAATATGGATGGATTTTATATTCACTTGTAGAAGAAATAGAGGTTTGCTGTTGAATTTTCCGAAGCTGCAAGAATTTGCAATTTGGAGGACGCTATTGATGCTAGCAGGTGCGGCTTTGTATGAACCTTGGCACTGTTTCGTGTTATTTTTCTTTAGTTATTTACCTCTTTGTAAGACAAAATACGTCTTTATTGACTGACGTTTCGATGGGGTCTGGGCTTTTCTGAGAGCCTGAAAGGATCAGGCAATACATATGTCTCTGGAATTCGCGACCTTCTGGACTATCACGTAATTGTAAGATGAGCCGCCTACAGCAGTCAACTGTTCCCTCAAGACCAACCGGTCAGCAGCAATTTGTACTGGTCGTTGCTCGATCTCACTGGTGGTTGACTATCCTCTATAGGGCATCGATTCCCGTGTTATCAGTGGGCAAATTCCTCTCGAGGTTTATCTTTGGATGCATGAACTGGACCCCGAATGGCTCGAGGGATTTCCGCGCACCGTATGGGATTCTCTCTCCAATACCTCAATCCTGACCTCGAAATGGTTTTCGTTATGTTTTACAACTCTGTGGGCTCCAAGAGAAGTTGATGTGCGTAATATATACATAATATTATCTTACTATCCATGCGATCCCCTAGTCTCACGTGAGAGACCTTGCTGTGTCGCCGGTGTATTCTTCCCACAACTGCTGCAAGCAGAGATGGTACGGTCGTCTTCTCTACTCATCGAACACACTACATAGTTGGGGTTAAGAGAGAATCGATCGTAGAGTCGATTGTGCACAAGGCGATACTTGAATTTTGGAGGGTGGCACATCTACAGTGACAACTGTATTCTGAAGACCCAATATTTCAGACACCTCTTATGAAAGTACTCACTTCATCGGAAATGAATAGCAACATAAATGGAATTTCTCCCTCGAAACAATCACCAGCGGGTCTGTTGACTGCACAGCCATTTTGGGATCTATGTGAAGTCCGAGCGGTCTCGTAGCCATTGTGCACAGCTATCTCGCGTGCCCATTCCAGCGATTCTTTACGTTCATCTTCTCCCGTGCACTCTTCCGCGGATGTTCAAAGCATGCTTTTGACAATAAATCTCTCTGTTGAGGGATGAACTGATCTGGAATGCACAATGATATTTTTGTTGCTCCTTTTTTTGTATTACATATGGAATGCTGGCCTCCTCGAATCTTCATTTTGATATCTAGGGAAAAGGAACCAATTTCGTAAGTCTTTCCCGTGTTCTTTCCTGTGTCAGTTTTATATGCTCATATTGCCTGTTTGGTAATACAAAACCCGAGAGAATGTATCTGCTCTTGTGTTGAGCAAATAGCAAAACAGTTATCAGTGTATCGGCAACAAAGCATAGGATTCAGTTCTAGCGCAGGCGCATCTACTTTGGACATGAAAGCTATTGCCAGTATAAACGCTAGTCAATGACCCTACGCTAAGTTTCTAGTCTGCGCAAGACACCTTCCTAACTGAGCTCTCCTACGGAGATTCCAAGCATATCGACCTGATTACAGTACTGTTCTGGGAGCTAAAAGATAGCCTCATTGCAACACTGTTGCTTACGTTTATGAAAAGGCTTCCACGTCGAATTATTGCATCATACGCTGTTTAGTCGTAGTGGCCTGAGAACATCTGGATAATGGTGAGGTGCGATGGTATGTATGTATTATGTCTAAGCAGATGCGATAGATGGAATTCAGAGACAAGCGATGCAGTCGATGGGACCTCCCACGCTGCTGACGACGTATTTTGATCGAGGTGTGACGGATTGATGCAAGATCCTCTCTTGCTGTAGACTTATTAGTTCTTCTAAACAAGAAAAGGAAGCACTTGGCGGTCCGCAATTTGAGAAAGTTCAAAAGTAGTGAGGGACCTAGGCTTCATCACTCATCATAAACTGACGTTAGTTTCCAACTTCCGTTGCACGGAGATAGCTAACAATGCAGAGAGAATACTTTTCCAGTTATTTCGGAGCTTGCACACTGAAAATCCATGTTTACTCATGGAAGCATATGAGGCTTATGTTGTTCATTTCTTGAGTGCGATTATGGTTGTCTTTCCCCACACTAAAGCCACTCCTGGACTGGAAGTCCAAAATAGTTTCACAATGAGCGTTCCTGCTAGAATGCTAGGCGCCAGTCATAATGCTATCTCGAAAGTTTACTTAGGGTCAAGAACTGGGAATGAATTTGATTTTCCGTAGAAGGAATGTTTAAGACCTATATTCAAAATACCCATGGGAAGGTTTGTGGAAGACTTGGGAGGAGCTTTCACCATTTGTCTATCTTCCATTCGAGGTGATGAATTCAAACTCTTTTTTCATAGTCTAGGTCGAACCTCAGAGCCAAGTTCTTCGTTGGGCGCGGCGCTTCTGAATTTTAAAAATATGTCAGGAGATTCCGCTTCTCTCGGAGTACACCTCAATTTAAAAAGGTATTGCACAGGTATTTCGCACGAAACTACATCTATGGGATCAAAATGATCACGAGATTATGCTTTGTCGAAAATGTTGGAAATTTTTAGTTTAAAAGACCTAAACTAAACCCACCAGTAGAGTGAAGACCTTGTGATGCCGTTATGCCCTCATGTAATTTTTCGTTCCTCGTAGAGTCAATTTTCCATATTTCCTGAAAATGAAGATTATCTGGTGAGAAAATGAGCGTTTCACACATCGACAAATTCGTCTGAGGACCTCAAGCCATTGGTCTGTTTTTTAAGGGCTCAGGCCGCGTTCATACTTTGCGCACCGACGCCGTCGCTGCCGGTGCCGGCTCCAATTTGACGCCAAATATTCCAATTTGTTTTGGAATGACCCAATACAAACTACTGGTGTGGGTTCGTGAACACAGTACGAGCCCTGTCCTGGACCACACTAGCAATCAGTTCTTCGGAGAACAAACTCATCTTCGACTAAGGCAACCAAAAAAGTTCAAGTGCTGAGGTGGCAACCATGTGAAGCTCGTAATGGTAATTGTATTTCGTTAACGTATGATTATGTAACTCAATATAACTTTCATCTTCAAACCGATTTCAAGTCGAAGCAGCGGCTCCCTTGCTGGCGAGTCGAAGGGCAAAATAACATATGATGAGCCAATGATTTTCGCTGCATTATTAAAACAAATTCTTCCAATTTTTCAATATATTTCCCATCTAAGCGTTGCATATGTTTACATGGCTCCAAGCACAGCGATGATTCACTAGATTTCCTCAATAAATGTTCCTTTTGCAAGCTTCTGTTCACCTTCATGCCATCTAATAATCCCTTCTCGAGAACTACATACCTCATCTATTGGGTCGTCCCATGAGTAATGTCGTTTTCTTCAGAAGAAAATTTCTCTTATAAAATTACAAATTCGTGCATCCTTTTATGTCGTTCGAAAGAGATTTTTCTGCTCTATAATAAAGCGATGTTTAGTTTTTAAGTTTGAGTTCGTTACAATGGGGCCGATATTCAGGCTGGCGAAGAGGTAGGTCCAGCCGACAATAATTCGCCAAACCGCCAATTAATTAAAACGCAATATCTTAACGAAAATCAACCATTCATGTGTCCTTCGCTTAGCCCCGACCTCCTTTACAAGCTTCAATACTTGGTTGATCATGAGCTTGCTGGTCTTTTTTTCCAAAATCCTTTTTCCGAAAGCGTGCACGTTTATTTGTAATAAAGTTTTTTTCTTTCAAATTCTTGCTCAGCGTTGTTTCATTTCTCGATTCTGCTTGGCTGCGATCCTATTGAATTTTGAACTCATGTCCAGTTGACCTTAAAGGATGAAGGATAACGTTTTTGACGTTAATCAATCCCTTCGTGGGATGCGCCGCACATTCTAGTTCCATTCAGAATCGTGATGGCTGGTGAATGTGATGTGACGTATACAATGACTTGCGTTGGCCAGCCGCTGTATAAAGTAAATGCTTCTATCCTCCCAGACGAGTCTGGTACCAATTTGCCGACCCCGAAAGGATGGAAGCCTTGGCTGGCCTGGGCGGACGTTACGGCGGGATTTGATCTCCGCGCCATGAGAGTGGGGTGTGCGCCACCTGTCACTACACCATCACCGAGATGTGATGGCAAAACCGAATCCGTAAAACAGCTACACGACTTTTTAAGCAACTACTCGGTGGAACTTATAGAAGAGGTCGGGCTGAGTACGAAACACATGATTGATTGATTTTTCCGGTGTGAACGATAATGTTTTAGTTGATTGCTGATGCGGTCAATTTTTGTCGACGAGAATACCACTACTGCCAGCCTGAAAATCGGACCCATCGTGACGGACAAAAAAATTAGGCATAATATTTTGTAGAGCAGGAAACTCTTTTGAATGATAGATAACTTGCTGCACAAGCTTGTAATTTTACAGGAAAAATTTTTGTTTGAAAGAAGCGAGTTCACCTATGGAATGACCCAATAGATTTGCAGAAGAGGTTTTCCCGTAAATCACTTTTGCAGGTGCTAACCATACACGGCTTCCCTTCCCCAGATATGTGAATATGGTTTCTGAAAACCGAAATCATGCCACATCAGTGGTGCTCAATCTCTGCTCCAATCTTCTTACTCGATATATCATTTTCAGAGAAAATATGCACTTTCCTACTGCAATACTTATTTCAATCGTTCAGCTAACTAACTGCTAAGGAAATATGGTAAATTTTTCATTCGCTTGTGTTGTGGGTCTGGCAATCGTGAATTGTGACCATAAAAATGGATTTCTAGGCAGATTTGCGATATACCAGCTTTACGAAATATGGTGTGTAAGTAGCAAGGGTAGAATGAAAGGCACATTCTGCGTTTTTCTTAAGGAGGGCTTCCGCTGATTTCTCATTGTTACGGTAGCTTCGGGGCGTGTAGCCCGCAGCCCTTTGCATGCAGGGGGGGGGGGGGGGTGACGAAAACGGATGATGACTCCTACCCCCACACCCCCGAAATGACGTTTCAGCTAAAGCTTCCTAACCGTGAAAGTGAAATGCTTTTGAGTATAACAAACAGTGAAGAGAATGCAGTAATGAAGTGATCTTTACAATCATCTCTCTACTTTGGTCAGGCTCCTTCGTGCGGCACATGCCTGCAGTCCTGTTACGGCGACTGCACCACGAGTAGCTGTTTCTGTCAGAATAGATGTAATTATGCCTGTGGAGGCTTTGGAGAAGGAGGACTCGTAAGTTCTTTGGAGGTCGCATCAATGTCTCGGAAGGTCTTGAGTATTGGTTCATTTAGCAACCGTCGTGCGATAATTGTTTGCAGTCGTGCTATCGTGGCTGTGGATCAGGCAACTGCATCTGCCCACAAACGTGTAATGAAGTCTGCGGATTCTATGATGGAGGCGTTAACGTGAGTAACAAGACCACAATCCCTGCGTCGGTCCTGGTATACCGTAATGAAATTAGATACATACCTGTCAACATTTCAACCCAATCGGAATCAAAAAAAGTATTACTCAAGTACTAATCGTACTAACAAAATAAACACAAGTTCCGACTACAATCAACTGAGCCCACCTGCATACGGCGCTCCTGCCTTGCGCCATCGCGTCGCGCGCCAGTCGCGGCCGCTGCAATTTCCTATTTAAAGGCAGTGATAGGGGAAATTCGGACAAAGTGAAAAAAGCAGTGAATATGAAAGTCGAGATGTCTAGTAATAGTACAGTGAAGAAAAACGGATGGAAATGACCAGAGACCAGAGAAATGGGACTCTCCCACCAATGAACCTGGACGTGGAGCCTTTCCCTGAAGAGGCGGGTAGTCCGGACGAGTTTTCCATTGGCGTGTTGCCATGTCGTAAACACGAAGAAATGTTCGGGAATGGAAAGCATCCTTTTTCTGGAGTGAGCTTCAAGCTCAAACTGAGAAAGCGGGCCGCGATACCTTCCGTCCCCACCCCAGCCAATCAGTCGCTAGTAGGCGGACCGAGCCAAGAAAGGCGGTCGGAGCCAAAAAGGCCGCCTCTGCCACAGCTTAGAGTCGCGCCATTCGCAGGGGATTTCAAGGTAGATAGGCTTCCTAGACCCCTAGTTTTCAAGTGGATGACTCCTTCCAGCGATTCCATATCACTCACATTACCCTTATCACTGTCTTTGAATGGCATACTCCTTTTCCTCAGCTCAGAACTCAAATGATTCGAAATATTGTTAATTGCTTTGTCAACTCCATCTGTCTTATACTTGATGGCTTTTCAAGTTTGTTCTGAGGATGGCCGGACAGAGCATTTAAAATGTATAGGAAGCAGTATTATATTAGGTTGTCCGGAAAGTTTTCGGACTAAATGCATGGTAGGGTTCGAAACAACATATCTTTGTCAACCGATGTTGTGAGCGGACCTAGCTTGAGGGATTTGTGTTTTATGTCCGGCGTTTGTACCTGTCAGCAGCATGTGCGACATATCGTCTCCTGTCCCCAGTAGTGGATTCGCAATGGATGACAAGAAGATGCTCTACTGATCAGTTCTGCTTCTACAATACGGCTCCGGCCGATCCGCGAACGAGGTCCATCGCTTTCTGCAGGAAACAATGAAGGAGCAAGCCCCCTGTCGCTCGACGTGCTTCTACTGGTACCACAAGTTTGACAACGGTGACGAATCGCTAAGAAATCTCGACCACAAACATAGAACAAACGGCTCGTGCTCGCTACCTGTGGGGCTCGACCTAACCTTTCTGAACGCCAACTTCAGACCTTACGAATACTACAAAATCCACGGTATACGATGTCAATAAAGTTGCTAACTATACAATGTTCTCCGACGTCAGTCCGAAGACTTTCCGGACAACCTAATATAAAGCATGGCATCGACAAAATTGCCAAACCCGTACGAATCCTTACCTCTACAAAGGTTGCGAGCAACATTCCCTAAGACAGGTTTTACTTCATCGTGCGATCTCTTCTCTCCAAGCTCCCCTCCACGCCCCCCTCCCCCCCTCTCCATTTCCCTTTAGCCGCCGAGAGGGAGCAGAAGCGAGGGGATGACGTGGAACTCAGCATCAGTATCAAACACTGGACTTGAAGATACATTCCACGTTCTCCGTAAGGTGGGTTCTCGCTGATTGTCACATGTAAGCTTATTGCGACACTCCTACGTACAAGGATCAGCGGCTACACCCCCCCCCCCCCATTTTCCTACCGATGATGGCCAAGATGGCATCCACCTTTCAGCTAGCGTGAAATCCTTTTAACTTTGAATGAGATTCACTGGAGCAGGTAAAACTGTTGAGAACTCGCATTCACTTAAACTTTACATCTGTGAAGTAAGTTGCACGTTTCCAATTCAGCTTATCCTTAGTAGCACTTTCAGAAGTTTACAAGTAATCAGATCAAGAGTTTGAGTTGCTGGTCATTCCATATACATTTTACAATTACACAGCCTGTTTACACCTTTTATAACTATACAACTTTCGTAAGAGTAATCGTCTTTATTACAGCCTGCACCAGCCCCACCTTACATACTAAATGACCCTCGGTTGCCAGGGCCTCCGCAGCCATGGAACCCGATGCCAGGACCGCAAGTGCCATGGAATCCGCTGCCAGTGCCTCAAATGCCAATGCCTTTGCAACCTCTTGGAGGATGTCAGAACCAATGCATGCAGCAATGTCTCATGTCGTGCGGCATGTCGCCGCTGTGCACGAACTGCTGTCAAGCAACATGTGGGCCTCAGTGCCAAAGTATCATGCCCATGCCAAACTGCATGACCACTTGTCAGAACGGCTGTATGCATCCATGCCAAACTAGTTTTTGGACGATGCCTTGCCAGCAGATGTGCCAAACTGGCTGTGGGACTACTTGCGCAGTAGTACTGGACATTGTTGTGAGTTCTCCAAATCGTACTCCACATTTTAAAGGCACATTCCAGAATTATTGGGATATCACATCTGCTGCCGTGGATGGATAGTTCGATCCAAGCCACGTAGGCCGTACCTTTACCGAGGCGTGAATGTCAGTTCCTGGAGCGTGCACAACCAAAGAATCTAGCGCAACAGCTCGGCCCCACCCACCCCAGCCGGGGGTGTGCTGCAAGTGTTCCGGTGCCTAGTGTGGGGCCAGGTCACTCATTAGTGGGTTTGCTTCACGAGGCGATTGGTTTACTGCCAATTTCAAGATGTTGGTTAGTAGCTGGTCTACCTATGTCAAAGATAAGAGTCAAAAAGTAAAGGCAGACCCCCAGCCGGGGTGGGCGGGGCCGAGCTGTTGCGCTAGATTCTTTGGCTCTGCACGCTCCAGGAATTGACATCCACGCTTCGGTAGAGGTACAGCCGACGTGGCTTGGGTCGAACCATTCATCCGCGGCAGCAGATGTTATATCCTGATAATCCTGGAATGTGCCTTTAAGTTTAGTTAGTTTTTCAATATTTTCGTTGTTTTTGAATGAGTGCGATACGTGTTGCCAATTTGTGTGTTGCTATGCGTGTAGTAATTATATCATATATCAGAAACCGTGCACAATGTCTCCATCTGGATGTGGTTGCCCCACAGGTTACAATACTTGTGGCAATGGAGTGTGCTGCCGTTACTGAGGAGCCGTTGTGACTCACAATCAAAATGGAAACCATATGCGAAAATTAATGTTCTTGGTGGATCCTTACTATTGCTTTTATTGGGTTCGGTCAGAATAAAGCTTGGAATCTACATCGCAGAGTTTGATGGTATATACGAATGCGGTTAGAAATTCAGTCGTTTGCTTGTAAATCCATAAACTTGCGGATTTTTCACCACAAGGCATAAGTGTGCGACAGTCTAGAGACTTCCTCAGCAACTATGAGTCGAATAGCTACCGAAATCGAGGAAATGTTCACACATAAAAACTGAAAGAATAAGAAGTTACAATTTTTGGGAATTTCGCACGATATCTGTCTCGAGGACCACACTCAGCAGAAGGGGTGACGGATGGACCATCATTGCTAGCTGAGCATTAGGACACGGGTCGCTCCCGCCCATTGGTACTCCGTGGATGTGGCAAAAACGCCTCTCATTACCGTCACCGCTCCTCCGACGAACAAGGGATGTGCTTCCATTACCTAAGCTCACAGAAAAGCATTATGATAGGGATAAGCTCTCTCACATTCTTAACAGGTACATAGCGCCACATATTTGCTGGACTGCGCTCCCACAAGCTCTAGTCAACGAGTATTTTTACCTGTCATATGGAAAGCCACGACTGTTAAATTACGAATCCGGATTTTCGTGTGCCATTCCTTAATGCATTTGAGTAGTTAACCAAAAAGCAGAGATGAGGAATTCATTGAAGCAGAAATTATTTGAGGATGCCTGTTTTGAATAAACCTATATCACTTGCTTTCATGTGTTTGAACAGACCATTTCGGAGCGCTCGATAGGGCGTGGCCTGAGTGGCGACAGTGAGTGTGTGGCGGGTTGAGAGAAACTATACACGTTCTATGGAGTCCGTAGGCCACGCCCTATCAAGCGCTCCGAGATGGACTGTAACACAGAAGATCCAACTTACGAGACTTGAAGACCTTTCTCAATGAGCCCAGTAAGTTCGACACGAAAATGCTCGATTTCGTCGACCTGACACTACTTTGAATGAACTAAAAAATGGCAAACTTAATTCGAACAAAAACCGTAAACGCTATCTTGTAGAGCGAAAAATTTTCTATCAATGAGTACAGGACACTGTGCCAAAACATTTCATTTTCATCACGCAATTTTGAATTGAAAAAAGGTGGAATTTTACTCCTATATGGTGAAACATGAAGGAATACGAATGATGAGTGCTACCAACTTGTAGAGCAGAAAGGCTTCTTAGGAAGAGAGGATAACTAAAGTGTACACTTGCGACCACTGCATTTCAGAGTCTTAAAAACATCAAAAAGTTGAGTGATTAGAATAAACAGTAGAACCATTCCGAAGACCTGAAAAAGCTCTAACTGAAGCATATGCGCATAAATTTTTTGATCCCGATGGCAGACGAGGATGGCGAAGTGTCGAGAGTGCCAATCTTTGCCTTCTGCTTACTTCATTTCCAAACCTCATAAATATTAGGCAATAGAAGGAATCGAAAAAAGGATAGTAGGGTTATGTAGAGTAAAAAAAGCTTCATCGACAACATATATAAGCTTCGTCGAAAGATGAAAGATACAATGTGAAAAACAGGGAACAAAAAACCGCGGGAACTTATTCCTCAACCCAATAGAATAGCTTAGAGGGTGAATTCGGCAGATTGTGGTATACTTTCAGGATATGAATGTAGGGTTCCAGCATTGTATTAGTTGGCAAAGGACGAAATAAATAATCAAAGAACTCGAGAAATAGAATTTTCGAAACCCCTCCTTACGCCTTCCCTTTTGAGCCACTAGTCGGTAGGAGTAGATGCAGACGTAAGGGACTGAGTGCCGGCTGCGAAAGTTGTCCTGCTGTCGCGACAACTCCCCGACGGGTGCGTGGTGGCGGGATTCGAGCGGCTGTGTAGACTTATATCGAATTTTCGCTTTACGGCGTCGCACTCACGGCGCCATCAGCACGAGTTGCCGCGGTCGGTTGGAATTCCGCTCACGACGCAAGGGTTTGGTACCATGAAGGTCCTTCAAGTAATAGCGGTTTATCTCATTATCTCGAAGCAATAACTTCGTGCCCTAAAAAGACAAAATAATAGCATAAAAAGTAAAAGAAACGATAGCATCACATGATAACAACCCTAGTCCAGAAATAATTAATTCGGGCGTAAGAACTCTGAAGGGAATTAGTTTGATATTCTTCTGTTATGCCAACGAGGTTTTTAGGTGGAACATTTATTTACGGCCTAACGTTTCGACCAGATCATCTTCCTCAAAGGCCTAAACGTGGCTCAAGATTTAGGATTCTATCCACTACACCACCAAACGCCTTATCCCTCTAGCGGTTGGATTTCTTGCAGAAATCCAAAACGCTTCAAGCACTTTCCTGGCGGAAATCTCAGTCTCGCATGCTAGAATACTGCACTTGACATCAAAGTCGTTTCCGCCATGCCTCGTTTTCCTAGTTTGATATTCTTCTGTTATGCCATGCTCATGCATAACAGAAGAATATCAAACTAATAACGATGCCGCTACGAAGAGAGAAGTTGGAACTTGTTCTGAAGGGAGTATTGCAATGTACGTAATCACACGCGGCGATCAAATTCGCGGCCCCACTCTCCGCTCGCAACCGCGCGAAAATTTGACATCAGTCTACGCACTCGATTTGCAGTGCTGCGGGATCGTTATAAGGCCCCAAGCTGCACATTTTCATCGCGAGTTTCGCCACACATCATCTCTCCTGAACATGAGTGCTTGTCTTGCTTGTCTTTTTCCAGAACATAGCTTCTCAGTCCTCATTTACTCCTTAACCCAGGCGGTGCCTTTATGAAGGGATTGGCCAGAATCTGACACTCTTTAGTCCTATTATCTTTTTGTTGCAAATTGTCGCTATATAGGGCTGGCTGTCCGTCTCCTTCCATTATTCCTTCCGAACCAAAGTGCCGATCTGATCGTAACGCTAGCGATCTGCACGCAGACGAAAGAACATCGTTCCTCTGTTATTGACGGATTCTCAAACTTCGCCTACATTTGAAAATCGATCCATGTGGAACGACTCTTCATTGGCCTTTCAACAAACAGATGGGAAGCAACAATCTCATTTCTTACTGAAGCTTCCTTTCCTTATTTCGCTCTGCAGTCACAGAAACCAGGATTTTCCAGCATTTTCCAGACGGAAGTCTCACATCAAAGCATTAACGCGATTCGTACGGAATTAAGTGCTAGAGCTAGGCTATAGGTAATCTGGATCGATAAACGAGGATGGATGTTGGACTTGAGATGAACATCTCAACCATTTAGTTAAAAGTCATTAAGCTTCAAAGCAACGAGCATACTCGGTTATTCGAGTGACCTGTGATCTTGGGCCAATTGACAGGCAGGTTTTCTCGACCTTCTGATAGTGTCAGACCACTTCAATGGGAACACGTTTGCGCTATCACAAAGTTCGGCGGGTTGGCAGAGATAGCCATCATCGCAATCACTTCATCGTGGATTTTTCAACACGCTGCTTTCGTAAAACATGCTCAAAAAGTAGGTCGAAATGAACATCTTTCATGGAAATCCGGGTAACTTTTCCATTTCAAGTTTTTTCAAATTCTCTACTGCTTGCTAAATGCAGTCGTTTCACTACCTTTTCATTTTGCCCTGAAGGGATATGTCACCCTTTCGTTTCGCTGTAGCTTGCCCTCTGCCCTCTTTCACTGCTCATTCATTCACTTTCAACTTACTACTTAATTACTTACTTATAGCAGTTTTACTTTATCACCCGCGTCAGACTACTTGCTTTCGGTCTTGACCGGACGAGAGTAAACAAACAGCGATAAACGCACCAAATGTACTTTTCATCATACACTTACCGTACAGCATCTGCTCATCTAGAGTAGTTCGTTATATGACACTTCGATCGTACTGCTGTTTGTGCGCTCAATCCATATGAACGGTTTATAAGCGAAAGTGATTTTCAGGTAACACATTAGGCTGCTCAGCTTCAAGAAGAGCGGCTATTTTATTTGGTCCACCATGCCAGTCCTTTCCAAAATCGCTCATTTCCTTGGATTAAATGTTCTGAATTCGAACTGCTACGAAACATTCCATACATGGGCGCCAGATTGTAACCAGGCGATTTTGGTGAGCGACTTGTTTTGGTTCGCGTATGCATATCTCAGCATGTTTGAGGCCGAGGAGCGATAAGTGGGGTGTTCGGAAGTGAGAACGGTGTTCGCTATAAAAGACTGTTAAAGGTCCGCTCAAAAAGTGCGCCTACTCTGAAGGTGTCTTACCAAGATCCTACGATATGCATCTGGGTTGTCATGTACAAACTCCTCCCACAAAAGGAGCGCCGTTCGACTGCGTATCACTGCCACGTAATAGATCCTCCTGTGTGCGATCGATACGCAGTGACACAGCGTACAGCAAAACTCGTCCACGCACCGAGGGGGGGGGGAGGGGAGAAGAGCGCTATTTCTGTAATTTTCGGTCACTCCATTTCATTTTTCTTCAGTACTGCAATGAGCAGCTACTCGCCTCCATAACCATATTCGTCGGGCTACCGCACTATCATTCCCTCAGCCTTCTGGAAAATTCTTTGCCCCTAAAAATGTGGTCGATAAGGTAGTCCTTCACATCCTTTTGTGCTGAGGATTAAAATACTGATTTTCAGGATTGCCTTCCCGGTGGGATGCTATTTTGTCTGAAAACTTACGCATCATTTTATATGGTAAGTTTTCATTGAGAGAGCTTGTCGATTAACGCTCATTGCTAATCAATGTCGTGCCATGGTTACTTGAAGGTGAGCACACTCGTTGCGGAACGAGGAAACCTTCGCAATATCAATTGGAAACGTTACTGCATAGATGTGGTCCGATCATCAATATTTCTCACATGTAATCTAGTACTATTTATTTTCTTTGTGTGTCGATTCAGGTGAGTCAATAACGTACAGGGGTTTCTGGGACCATTTGGGTAGAGCTGTAGCCAACCAATTACAAAACCTGTCCTCTCGTCCTGCGTCCTCAAAGTGATAGCGAACTATTGTGAAAGCAAGGGTTCTACCCGAAACAATGTCAACCCCCCCCCCCCACGTCGTAAGAGGAAAGTTCGCTCATATGCCACTGCGACCTTGAAGGAATCGTCCGAAAATGTGACTTCTCCTTCCCCATATACAGGAAAAGCCAGAGCTTAGCAAAGATAGAACCACTTAAAGTCTCCACAGCTTTCGGGCACGTCGGGCGATCTTCAAGAGCAAACGGCGGAGGTCACGTGATAGGAGATACGGTGCAGGAACCAAACAAAGGAATCTGGTGCCAAATTACCTACGCATCAGCAACAATCCAAAGTTGTTGGGCGAGAACTGAAACGAGCTTCGTCTTTTTTGAACATTGTTCCAGGATTTTCAGAATAATAGTTCTCGTGTTTTTTTTCTGAGTACTGTATCCAACATAGCGATTTCGAGAGGAAAAAGAATCATAGGATTTTCGTGCGCGATTCCTTGGAATGGAATTTCAGTACGTAGTGCATTTCAAGAGAGCCTATACCATACACAACTCTTTCATCTTTTACTGAAAGTTCTAACTTTTGACCCTACTTATTTCTTAGCGTGGTGACTGTATCACTGTAAGGAAGCAGAAAGCTCCTGATTCCGAGCTACTGATGGTACTGCTCACCATCGTGTTACATCTTATCAAGCGTTTTTGAAATATGACTCTCGTCAGCAATGCGAAGCCTTCTTTAGGCATGTGCTAGGATTTTTCACTCCAATATCCATGGGTTTGGTGAGCACTATGTTTGGCAGCTTCTTCTCACTGCTGACTGAGAAACGAAGTCGTTGGCCAGCTTTGGCGTTATATTTGACCAACTTGGTAAGTGGCACAACATTTTTCACATTTCTTATACGCGTGGCATGCGAAATGAAATTGCAACTCGGATGGAGGTTGATGATAGCTGCAGTGTATCTGTAATTCTACAAGTTTTCGTTCGAAAGCACATTCCACGTTGCACATTCCACGTCTCCCACGTTTGCCGAAAGGACGACATCTGCTGAGACGTCATTGGTGGAAGCGCCCGAGGGGGAGGGGTTAGCGCCACACCTTTTGAGGGTACATTGCAGAGTTATCTTGAGTGAGTTGAAGCGCTCAACTATGAAATGAGAGGTGCTGAAGAATACGTGGACAAATGAAAATCCGAAAGAAGCTCCAGAAATGGCAAAAATAATGATTCCTGGTATTTGGCCTTGTGCGAGATTAGCGCGTGAGAGTGAGCCTTCAATTCTGTTATCGCTGGTTGGTATGATGAGGAATTTCAAGATATCAACTATATCCCCATGTCAATGTTTCCTTCACTGATGAAACCCCCTCCTTATCCTATCTTCGCACCCCAAGCCTCATTTGCCGCGCTATTATCACTTTGCCACCGTCATTCCCAGAATCACTTATACAGTGGACGGACCTGGGCTGCTTGGTGGAGTCACGCTGGCTTCTTTGGTTCTGCACGCTCCAGAAACCCACCTATCGCCTCCGTTACCGTACAGCCTACATGTTGTGTGTCGAACTATATGACCACGGAGGGAGCTGCAATACTCCAATAATCCTGCAATGCGCCCCAAAGTGCAGGAGAGAGGGGAGACACACCCTTGAGACTTTTTTTTTCGAATGATGGATGATACAGGAAATGTTCTCCTCGAGTAGACGTGAAAGAATCCTGTAAACTATAAACATGTACATATCGATCTTCAGGCATCTGAAACACTATTTCGGCAACTCTCCAATCATGGTTATATTTCTAAAGTGAAGAATGGAGAAGTAATCCCTTTCGTGGTGGGCATGGGACTGCTCTTTTACCTCTATAGTACTGGAAGACTCAATGAGAGCACAAAAAAGATACTCAAGTTGGTTGACTGCAGTAGTAATCTATTTTAAACCTTCGTTCCACTATTTTTAAAGTCTAGATAAAGTAGAGCAGGAAGCGCAGATGCATCTGGATCGTGAGAGCGGCATTTTCTACGGACGCGATGAGAAATCGCGAACAGGGCGTCGCGTTGCCTCATCGGCTCCATGCGCGCCTCCACCTTTGAGTGGAATGTTGTGCTGTAGGACCGTGCTACGGAGACGTCTCGAGGTTCCGAATTAGGACCCGAAAGGCTTTTATGCAACTTCTTAGAATCAGTACAGCTGAGAGACTACATTTGCTTTGTGAATATGATGCACGCCTCCACAACTTATACAGTGCTCTGCATAAAGATACAGCCACCTCATTCGCGCATCAATACCAAATTGTAGCTGAGATACACAGAAAAATATTCTCTTTACTTGTTTTGGAAATGTCGCTTCCTATTCTGCAAAATGATACAGCCACTTTGGATCTTCTCGTCGTTTTTGACCTCCACTTGCTGAAGCTGTATTATTGCTCATCATTTTCAGGTAATGGCAAGAAGAAAACTGCTATCTGACTTGAACAAAGGTCAATTTACTTTAAAATAAGACCTGCAGACGTTCAAATGTCAGATCGCGCAAATATGGAGACGGCTTTGCGCTGTCCCCAAAAACTTCAGCTAGGATCCTGCAGGTTGAGAAACCAGAAGGAGTACTGAAAGTCCTGCTACGCCTTTGGATCGAGACAAGCGCAGTATTTCAAAGGAGGGGTCAAGTTTATCTAGGTCATGCTCGGGAATAAGATCTTCGCTGGAGCATAAGGTGTCAACAAAGGCTGTTTATAGGAACTGAAAGAGTGCAAGTCCATTTCTAGGCGAGAAATGAGAAGGGCAGTGTTTAAGACCCCAGAATATCGCGAAAGTATGGTCGGTTTCGCCAGCAGGATGAGAGCAGATCGGATCGAGGTGCTCGATACGTCCAAAAGTTTGTCACCTTTGCCTTGCTGTTTTTTCTCCATGCTGTCCTTCCTTATGAGAAAAACTCCGATATGACTGCCCGGGCGACTACCTGCACCACAGCATGAGGGAAAGGCTTCATTTTTCAAAAAGATCTTCAAAGGAAGAGGTGTGATGGCGTAGGCCCAGGAATCTTTGATATTTTTGTTCCGTTCTCGGAAGGATAAGCCATCCGATCACCGGGCTCTAATCGAAGCATGGCACCTGTGGACTGAAAACATTCTGAAGAAATTCATATGGGCCTATATACAGGGGGTGCCAAAAAAAAGTAATTTTGCCCACGGCTCACATCCCCAATTATACAAAACATAGGGAAACGAAAGAAATGAAAGTATTGGGGCAAAATATTCCCGGAATTTTCGTCTATAAGCAGGAGCGAGCTGAGACTCACTACTTTCATTTTCATAAAAATATGGAACCTTCAAGCGGCGCAGTCGAGCTTCAGAGCATCCACGGTATCAAGGTCCCCTTAAAACAGTGGAGCCGTGTTCCATGGTAGGTCTTTTGTGGGAAGCTTCCTAAGGATTGGCCCTTCGGTTCATGGAAGTCACAGAGCTCCTGCTGCTTGGACAAGGCTGCTATGATCCGAAGTATCATTTTCATGCCCAAATCCGCCTCCGGAGGGGTTTCAGTGGTAAGGGCACGTTTTGGCTCTTGGAAACGAAGGGCGCTGGGGACCCGGAAAAAACGGAATAATAAAGAACACCACCCAGTATGAATCCCCTCAGGTACCCATAGTGAACGGACCTCAACAAGGTTGTGAACGAGGGCGACGAAATTTCGGATTTCGCCCAGTTGAGGTGTCACATCTTGTTCACTCTTTCCTCGCTCCCGTTCCTGCTCGTGCAGAAGGCTGCCACGGAGTACAGTGATAGAGTGAGGTCTGCTCTTGAATCTGGGGATGTAATTACCCCAACAGAATCTGCTGTAGTTCGACTAAAGTGGGGTGAAAGTGGAGGAGACAGAATTACTTTTTTTTTGGCACCCCCTGTAGTCAAAATTTTTGGGTATTCAAAATGAGAAAGGTCAAGCTGCTTGTAATATTAGCACTTTTCGCCTTTTTGTTGCCTTCTCGTCATTCGATACTTCGATCTGTTCAGGAGCTGTATCATTTTGCGGAATAGGAAAAGCGACATTCTCAAAACAAATGAAGAAAAATTTTTCTGTATTTTCCAACTACAATTTGATGTTGATGCGCGAGTGCGCATCCACACTGGCTATATCTTTTACTTAGAGGCTTTTTAAATCACTCTGCAAACAGAGTTATTTGAACAATTTATAGGTGGCTGTATCATTATGCAGAGCACTGTATATTCCCTTTTTCTAGTTATCAGTTTTGAATTTGATCGGTTTGTATTGTCACAGTCATCAAAGATATTCTAATAATGATGATAAATTTTAGTTTTACGCATAATCTGAATGGCCAAGGAGATGTGATTGTCGAAAAGTATCCTTTGCCGAACGAATTTAAAGGATTCCTCTGTGAACTGAGGAAGAAATACAGCAGGACAGATCATTGTATCCACAAGTACTCTTGCGTCAGCAATATGGCAGAGGTGAATAACTGACTTAATTCCTTTACAAATCTCATTTTTACCCTATTAACTGCGGTATATACTGAAGGGTGCGTCAGCTACGTCAGCATATAGCACCGAGGCGTGCGGTGCGCGGCGTAAGGCTGCGTTCATACTCTGAGCACCGACGCCGACGACGGCATCGATAGATAATGCTCCATCTGCAACACGTGGCATGCGAAAAGAAACTGCAAAACTCTTGACCCATTCACACTACAGTATGATGATCAGTGACAACCCGCTGCGAATCTTGGCGTAAAGAAGTCCTGAAGTAGTCCTATGCAATACTGTCCACTTTCTTTATCACCTTCATTCCAAACCGGGCACCCGTTGCAGGTCGAGGCTTCTTCGCAACTCTACTCAAAGCAAGCTCTGTTTCATTGTTATTTCTAAAAAGGATTTTGAGTGAGACAGATAAAATACACTGCAATACAATGAAAATATAAGTCAGAAAGACGCAAACTATCCCCTTCTTAAAGATTTTCCCTTTAAAAAGTGCACACCTGTGTGCAGTGGTCGAATTCGTCCGTGATTCTGAGGCAGGTGGCTGCCCTTCAGTTATTCATCGCCACTGTCCGATTATCAAACACCATTCACGTTAACAACCGAAAGAACATTGCAAATCAAAAAATACTTAAAAACAAACTGACTTGGCTGCACGCCAAGATTCGCCGCGGGTTCTCACTGATCATCATACTGTAGTGTGACTGGGTCAAGAATTTTGCAAACGTAGCGCATTATCTATTGATGCTGTCGTCGGCGGCGGGCATATGGCTTTTGACGCCGTCGCAGCCGGTACCGGCGTCAAATTGACTCCGGTGTCGGCGTCAAATCGACGCCGGCACCGGCGGCGACGGCGTCGGTGCGCAAAGTATGAACGCGGCCTAATCCGTGCGAGCAAGGCGCTCCTTTGTGTTGGGTCGTAAACCGAATACTAGTGTAATGCTAGGGGCGCCGTATACTGGTGGCTATGTTGCCGTTTTGGGACCCAACTACCACAGCAGCGCCACTAACTCGCACCATCGCGCTTTATGTGATTGCATATCTCGCCGCTGTACGAAATCCACAAGTGAGGGTATACTCTGTAGTGAAAGATACATCGACCCGTGGTCCACTCTTTTCTTCTTGGGTACTTCATGAAGATGCACAAATCCATTCTACTAAACCTAGGTCATCTTCTGTGCATGGATCTATACTCACCCTTTCTGCCAGCTTCTACGCATTTTGTGTGGCACCTAACTAGACCAAATGAATTGGATTTGAAGTTGGGATGCAGTTTTGGTTTTCTGCAACGATTTCCCAGCAATTCTATACTATAGGAAATGTGATTCACGGCGACGAGGCTGTAAAGTCATGGCAATGGACACGTTGAGAAAGTGGGCGGGGCTGGTGCGCTGCTCATTGGTGCGTTCCTCAATTCGCAAGCGCGCGCTACATGCACACGCTCAGCGTGGCCTTTGTCTGTAATACTGTCGTCAACGTGATGTCTTTTGAAAATGGATGCGTTAGTTACTACAATAGTGTTCCTGATGCAGTTGACCGTTTGTGTAAGAATAATCAGATTCACGATACTCTACTTCAGAGTTTCGGCTATAACTTCACAATTGGTCTCACAGCTAGCGTTGCACTGACAACGATACAGAACTTGCCAACAGTTTTCTCGAATCCAGCGGTATTGTGGGAGAAGCTCTTTTCAAAGAAGACCTTGCGCATACCAACTTTTTATGGACTAATGCCTCTCATTTACCATGTAAGTTCTTTAGTTTTTTCCTCTTCAATAGTTGATTTAGTTTGTATGGCGAATACAGTAGGCGATTGGGATAATTTTCCATCGTCACCCTCATTTTCAGGTAGGAATGAGGGAAAGGATGAGAAGTCATCAAATCCCGTAGGAACGTCCCTGAATTGTACGTTGTAGGCAGTGATACATGCTGTACCCGCATAAAATATTTCGGAACTTCCCCGAAGTAGGAAGAATCTCCCTCCAACCGCCTCCACCGTGGTCACAAGATGGATTCCTAAACCGTCAACGATAATCAGTGACACTAATACCAATCTAAAACAGACATACCCGCAATATCTGCTAGAAACAGCTGTGGGCAGCTTCTTGGAGATTACAACTCTGGCTATGGAACACCTCTTTTCTGAAATCAGACAACCTTGTCAAAACCCACTTCAACTCATGAGCTCGCCGTGAAGTCAAGGTGGTAGTTAACGCTCCGACGATCCTAACCCGTCGGCTCGTTTGGTTGTAGAGACTCAAAGATTCTGAAAATATAGGATTTCAACCGCTCACAGTGCAGTAATTATTGATGCAGTAGTCGAAAGCTAAACGGGGAAGTGACTAAGATGTAAACCACTTCAGTATACGTTCAGGAATGAACCGCTCCTGAACTGATGCTTGCCTCAAATTGCCAACTTTTGGTCAGATAGATCGAGAGGGGGAATTTCGACACCAGCTTTTCGCAAAAGACGTCTGCCCCTCCGAGGCCCCTGTCTGAGGACTAACTCTACTTATCTTCTGCTATAAGAACTTCAGAAAAAAACGTGTAGTTCAAATTCCGATAGGACTACCGTTCCCTTTTGAAAAAATCGGTTAACAAAACTCTTCCTAACTTCCGGAAGTGATACAAGTTATCTTCCTCTCCACAATTTCCGGAATACGAGCTATCCCTCTTGTCCAAGCCCACAATCTCTTCGTCCGACCCCTAGATTTCCTCGTAACTAGTTGGCTCACTGGGATGGTTGAGATACATATCGATCGACCTCTTACAATGATATCTCCATCTGTTTTGTATTTCCCATGTATTTCACAAAAAAACAAGTAAAATGAAGCCTGGGGCAGGTTAATCGCTTCGACTCAGCTACTTACGGCGTGTGAAATGTTGACAGAATGCAAACATTCGGAGATGCATGGTCACTTATCCAGCACTATTGCAATCCACTGGAACCTGTTATATTTGTTTCTGATATTAGTGATTGGCGGAGGGGTGTACTGACAGATGGCGCGCACCCGCTCTCATTGTGCGAGGATCAAATCCCGCATTACACACGCCCAGACTAACCTAGCCTTCCATCCCTCCGGCATCGGTTAATTGGAACCATCGGCTGGACACCGCAAGTCATTCTATATGCCACAACACATTCATCAGCCACCACAATTCTGAATGGAACTTGAATGTGCGGCGCATCCCAAGAAGTGATTGGTTAACTCAAAATTTTAAACTTAACTCTGCTACTAATTAACATAGTTCTAGACTGTTCGATGCATTTTTAACCGGCTTCCAAAATCTAGCCATAAATACAGTGACGTCGTCGCTGGTACTGCTTCAGGCATGGCTATGCTTGCTTTCCCAAATGTCTCTATTGCCATGTATGTTCTTTGGAAGGCTATTGAGGTAAGGAAAACTAATTAATTATCTTCCATTTCAGGAAAAAAATACCTTAGTACCACGGTAGTTTTTCATATAAGTTGGTAATCACTAAGTACAGAGAATTGCAGACAGTATACCGTGATTTGGTAAAGCAAGGCCGTATACGACCGATGCCTTATGGCGACTTGTTCCTTTATACAGTGTCCACAGCTTATGTCCTTTGGCAAATCGTCATCGAACCACAAGCAATGCGGAAAGGCTACCTCAAGTTCTTACTAGCTTTCACTGGAAACAGGTCTGTTTTTTTTTCAGTAATAGTATCACATACAATTATTATTGTCACGTTTCTTAATAAGAGTGTGTCGCACGCGGCATGCCGCAAAACTTGTGCGACAGCGCGTCCTGACCTTATGCAACGATTTGGAATGAAAAGTTCCAAGAAGTGGTTGTATCATGAGTAAACGCGATCAGAGAACCTGTACGAACGTCCAACGGTCAAGAGGTTCGACATAAGCGGTTGTCCCTAGATCGTAATAGCAAGCCCTCCGAAGCACCCTGTAGTGCACTTCTGAAATCACTCATGGTGATAGTAGGCCCTTTGAACCTCTGATGGTTCCACCTCCGATATATGCTCATCAGCTGGCTTCCGTGGTGTATGTAAAAAGGTGTGTTACATTAGGTCCAAGAACGGCATTCCACACCGTACACATCCTAATGGAGGAATGATTCTCGACTGAGTGACACGTCGCAAATGCAAACCCACCCATGCTGCAAAACGGCTTTTTCAGTCAATCTCTTGATATTTAGTAATCACTTGTTGGAATCCATGTTTGCGAAATCATTTTTTTTCAGAATGACTTTGCTTAACCGTGACCTTTACGAGCATTTTGGTTACCAGTCACGTTTATTGCTTCCTTATCAACCAACACTTGACACAAAATATGTGACTATCAATCCAATGCTCTATCAGCCGATATCACCACCATGAGGTGTCAAAAATCATCTTCTATGAAACTCATTCGTTGTCATTCTCGGGTTGTAAAGCTTTCGTCTAATAAATGTGTGTCACTTTTCAGTGTTTACTGCCGTATGCGCAGCAGATCAAAGGCACATATCACGCTCGGGGTTAGAATGTATTCTCTCTATTGTAATTGGTGAAATGTGGTTGGGAGCGTTCGCGATCCACCTTCGGCATGTAAAGGGGCGGGGCGTCGCAGTGATCGCTCGTTGGCGGGTCAGCCTCGATTCTATCGTGACCCGGACCGGGATGCCGCGCCAGTGGGCGGGGCATGCGGCGTCGCGCTCGTCGCGGCCGAGTTGACAGGAAACATGCTTTGAATCGTAAAAGGCGCGAATCGATAGCGTCTAGCGGGCTTAGCTCGTCATATTGCTTCTATTCATGCCTTTTTCATTGAAAAATTACCATTTTTTTCATTTTTTTTTCTTTTACATAGCACCAATGATTACGAACAAATAGCTTATCGTGTCGCGCATTGAATGTCACCTGGTACTAAGGCTTTTATGAGAAATGAGATGGTTCGCTTTCATTCGCGTGCGATGTAATCCTCGAATTTAAAGCAGCTTCTTCAGCATGAATGTTAACTATCTGATCGTAATTGTCATGGCGCCGCGCGCGACGTGCGCGACGCTGAGCTGCCGGGTCACGATAGAATCGTGATCCTCCCCTCGTTGATCAGTGCTCATCTAGCGGATGCTGTCCTTCCGGTAAACTTGGAATGTGCAGTTAGAAAGGTCCGAAACAGAGGTAATGATGGGTGCACAGCAGGTGTTTTACAAAAGAAATATAAAACACAGTAGTTGGGAACAATTTGTTTTTAGATAAGATTATCACGGTGTCATACTGCAGATATGTACAGATTACAATGGAAGTTATGGCACATTCCAGCGGATGTCTTGATGAACAGATGAAAACTGTTCAGAGTTTTTTCTTTCGCACTTGGGATGTTAACAAGACCTCATCCGGCTCTATTCAGCAGAGGCTCATTACTGGATCACAGGAATAAGGCGCACAGGAAGGGCCGACGCGGTGTCGCGAACGCGCGTGCCGCTTTCGCGACGCCGCATCGGCTGCTCTACACTCCACTTGAGGCTGGCAATGCAATATATATTTGAGATGATTGTCTTGACGTAACTGCTATTTCATAGATATCTTGCAATGCGGAGATGACTACGTACGCAAATCAGCACTCTTTTTGTTGAACCGTTCAATCTTTTTCTGTCCACTTTGTTAGTTGGCTCGATGGCAAGCGCGACACGTGCAATTGGGAACACCGCACATGATGAGGGAATTAATTGTGTTGCTAACATCATATTTAATCTTTTTCTTTCTTTCATTTAACGTCATATGAGCGTAATTCCGGAAATAGTTATTTTATTGCAATTTAATTTGATTCAATTCTATGATTATCTTTCCGTATCCTATGATGTCATTTGAATTGTGGTTTTCTATTTCAGAGCAGCAGTAGACTAGAAGTGGCTTGAATCAGCCACCATACAGGGGGTGCCAAAAAAAAAGTAGTTTTGTCTCGTCCACTTTCACCCCACTTTAGTCGAACTACAGCAAATTCTGTTGAGGTATTCACATCCCCAGATTCAAGAGCAAACCTCACTCTATCACTATACTCCGTGGCAGCCTTCTGCACGAGCAGGAACGGTAGCGAGGAAATAGTGAACAAGATGTGTCACCTCAACTGGGGAAAATCCGAAATTTCGTCGCCCTCGTTCACATCCTTGCTGAGGTCCCTTCACTCTGGGTACCTAAGGGGATTCATACTGGGTGGTGTTCTTTAGGATCCCGTTTTTCCCGGGTACCCAGCGCCCTTCGTTTCCAAGAGCCAAAACGTGCACTTACCACTGAAACCCCTCCGGAGGCGGATTTGGGCATGAAAATGATACTTCGGATCATAGCAGCCTTGTCCAAGCAGCAGGGGCTCTGTGACTTCCATGAACCGAAGGGCCAATCCTTAGGAAGCTTCCCACAAAAAACCTACCATGGAACCCGGCTTCACTGTTTTAAGGGGACCTTGATACCGTGGGTGCTCCGAAGCCCGACCGCGCCGCTTAAAGGTTCTATATTTTTATGAAAATGAAAGTAGTGAGTCTCAGCTTGTTCCTGCTTTTAGAGGAACATTTCGGGAATATTTTGCCCCAGTACTTTCATTTCTTTCGTTTCCCTATGTTTTGTATAATTGGGAGATGTGAGCCATGGTCAAAATTACTTTTTTTTTGGCACCCCCTGTATATGCCGAAAATGCCCTTCGTCATATGTTGGTTTTTCAAAATCAATGTTTTACTCTTATCTTGTGTGAGCCTTGCTTTTAATCAAAAGCGCTTCACATACATTGCAAAGAACCATCAACAGTTGATGTAATCTTTTTATTGCGGAGAATTTTGTAAATTTTTCGGTGCATTACTTGCAGTCTGGCCCTGGAGCCACACATCCTGACGGTCCTCGTTTGAACCCCTGCTTGCACTGACAAACATTCACGACACAGTTCATCGTGCAAATTTCTGGCATCGGCTCGTTACATTTCGGTTCACATGCGGTACCACACTCCATGTACTGCTCATTTTGCCCACATTCCTTTGCTGAAAACGAGTTTCAATGGTGGAAGGGCCACAATAGAGAAATTCAAGAGGCAGTAAAGCCGAAAAAAAAAACATTCCATGCTTGGTGCGTGACGAGCAGGCCACGATCGCCATTGGTGGAAGGAGGCTGAAAGGCGTTCAGACTATCTCGTGTGCCTGGGGATGTGGCCTACAGGGCCTTCAACACCCTTCCGCCAATAACAATCGCAATCTGTCCACCTTGAAGTCCGCGTGAACTGTGTTGATGAAACCGACTTCACCTTTAGTGGCAGCAGTCAACTTCAGATATTCATTTTCGTTTAATTGTATTGTTAAATATCTCATCAAAAACGCGATACACTGAACTTTATAAACTCACCACTGTACGCAATGACGAATACAACAGCAAGAAGAACGAGCTTAGAAATCTGGAATTATCAATATTTCTCTACAGTAGCATTGCCGGTTCAGTTCCCGGAAATAAAACTCTCCCGAGAAAAAAAAACAAAATTAATAGTTCGATTATCACGTATTTTATTTAGGAGAATCTCTCCCTGGGTTTTGTGGAAGTATTGCAGTGAACAAATGATATCAAACCGGTTTGTCGTCAGAGCCAGTTGTACTAGCTCTATGCCCATCTATCACTCACACCTGTTCAATATCTCGCTGCAGAATAGAAGGAAGTGAAATGCAACACAGGCCATCTTTCATATCTCTGCATGTAGGTACGATGTTCAAATCAAAAATCAGTGCCATTCGGAAATTTTACCAGCTAAGTGTTTGAATATTCAGCTAATTCCTTCTGAAAAACATTGTGAAAGTTTTCATTCATAAAAAGGATGAAGTAGCGAACCATCACAGAATAATCGGGTTTCAGTGGGCGTCAGGAGGTGAGGTCTATCGACTAAGCTACGACCGCACTCCCAGCGTGTGGCCAATTTACAACAGGACCGGCAAGGCAAGTGGCGAACATGGTAGAACAAATTCTCGTGACACGGTGTTCTAGTTGGAGTGTCGTGAAGGCAGCCCACGGGTTTCATGATAGAATTGTCTTCTCACAGCGAGCTTTTTATCAAAGTAGTAGAAAGGTATACTGTATAACCGCCTCATCATTAGGTGCAATGTGGTTCGCTGGGAAGCTATTTTTAAAAGGAGTGTTTTTAAAAAAACCTCCGAAGGTGTGAAGTGCTTCGAGGCACGGAAAGGTTCAATAGGTGGCTGTGACTTTCACGTCAGTTGAGGTCATCGGCCGCCTTGATACTCTTCGGTGGTGCCAACATGACCTGCCGGCTGAGGGGCGTGCTTGCATTCACGGGCAGCGAAGCACGGTGGCTTGAGCGGAGACGCAGACAGTGAAAGTGATACCCTGCCGGCGGAACCGCAGAGTATGAACACCATTACGTTCCTCTACCAGTCGCTAGGTCATATAAGATCGAGGGTTATTGATTTCGGATAAGGCTAAGTAAGTTATGAAAATGCTATTTTCTACATGGATGGAATCTTTTTAAAAGATAGAGGATTAGAGTAGGAGAGTGTAGATAGCAACTCCCCAATTTGGCATTTCCAAGTAATCTATCGAGCAGAAATGTGTAGTAAAGTTGCGAGCAAAGAGGATCCCGCTGTTTTAACGAAAATGCCTTGATACAAAGTGATATTGTCGGTTTCGTTTCGTCAATATTGTCGTTTTTTTTGTGCAGGGTGGGGTGAAAAAGAGATTGTACCTCAGAACGACTCCAATTCCGTGTAATACTGACAATATTGTGCCTCTAATAAACTGGTTATGTAAACAACAACATGAAGAAAAACGTGGCTCTATCACTTTCTTTGATTACTGCTAATTACAAATCAAAATGTTTCATACCTGATGAAAAACTCTTTGTTGAAGTTAACATTAGTTCAAAATCGGATGCTGAACTCACCATTTCGTTATCGATAGTGTTCGTAACCTAAATGAAGGAAGTGCGGTGTAACACTTCGACGACTTTTGTGCCTTTTATGCAGTTCGAATGTGACCTTTGTTGCTGTGAGACGATCAAAAAACGTAATGATACAGCTGTGCCGTCACGAGCACTGTACTATCCAAACAAACGCGAAAAAAGCAGTGGAATCTACAGGTTGCTACAAATCGATTTTAGGGGCATAAGATAAGTGAACATGAAATTAACCAAAGGATCAGCTCGACGTAAAATATCAAGAAAAAGTTCTGTTGAAAAGTCGACTAACGCCGATCGAAACAAACGATGTTTCTTCCACACCTGTGTCATACCTGCCCTATTTATAGATGTGAATCATGGGCGGTGACGAAAACAGCACAGGATTTTCAGAAAATATGAGAAAGCGTCAGCGATGAATTTTAACAGCTGGGACTATGATTTCGCAATAAATACAGTACATGTCCTGTTCGACACTTTATTGCGTACTTTACTACGTGATTTACTACGTGAAAGGACGAAACTCAAAGACGTCGTCGTCGAAGCTACAAAACGCAAGTGAATTCACGCGAATGTCCTAGTGTCGAGGGACCAAACACTAGGAAGTGGTGCTTTTAAATTCTAAGCCTTCTGGAAGCAGATCATTTGGATGACTGCGAATGTGATGGGAGGATGACATCAAGGCGTTCGCAGGAGCAAATGGAAGAATACGGTAGGAATTCTGAATGGTTTCGGAGCATAACACGTTTCTCAGCAAGCTCTCCCTCTTGTTAGTGCAAATAAATCCTAAAGCCTCCTTAAATGAACTGATGAATAAATTTGGAAATATGAAGTATACGTTGACTCTGCAGAAAGGCCATTGATGCAGTCCTTGAGTCTTGAAGGCACTTAATGGCGTATCGGCCCACTTAAAACACAAGCAGATATTAATAAACAAAAAAACTGCGGTGTTTTCGTGCCGCTCACAGATGGTCTTCATAACCGACAATTTTTGCGCATTATGAATTCATATCAGCTCAAATTCAATGTATCTTCAGAATGACATTCCAGACCTCTCAGACCTTTTGTATAACCTCCAACTGCACCTAGAAATAAAACAATTGGAACTAAAGTCAAAATAAATTCGAACATTTACGCATTTCCAAGCAGCCTCTACTTGATGAGCCGCGCAATCCGATTTTCTTTGGATATCCGTCAAGGTCGAGCCTGGGTCAAGGAATTCTCAGGAAGGGGTCGCATTTCTACAATTTTTTCGGGATTTCCTCGACGACCACCTCATAACATTCGAGGGCGAACTCTATAAACGTCGTTAATCAATAATCACTCTTCGTATTAGGTAGCAATGCTATTATCGACTGTTACCTTTTTAGGGAGACCGGACCTCGAGTAGGAACACACAGCGTTGGGAGGGGGGGGGGGGGGGGGAATGGGTTGTGTTTCCTAAAAATTTTCCTCGACACTAGGCTTGACCTTGGTATTCATTATACACCATTTCCTAGCAACTTATCATACGGCAATTTATCGTCATAACGTGTACGCTAGCGTTAATCCACTCCGAAGATTCAGTCATTTTCGGTTGAAGTTGAAAATGGGCTGTCCAGGTGACAGTGATGCCTCTTGCAACGTGCTCATTTCTTCCTGAAGCTGTACATATTTTTACTCATTCTCAATTTATGAAGGTCTAGTGGCGTAATGAAAAGGTTGAAAATCACTCGGCTCTGCGACCACCACACTGAATTGCTGTTTTTTGAACCGCTTGAACTCTTCTTGTCAGACACATGGGTGCTAATGTTTTCGCAGTTCACGCGACTGTGAGAAAAGTCCATATTTTGTTAGTCTACGGACTTA
The DNA here is from genome assembly GCA_963978905.1 of Trichostrongylus colubriformis. Taxonomy (NCBI): domain Eukaryota; kingdom Metazoa; phylum Nematoda; class Chromadorea; order Rhabditida; family Trichostrongylidae; genus Trichostrongylus; species Trichostrongylus colubriformis. The sequence goes on along the minus strand of OZ022261.1, from coordinate 28,799,512 downwards.
CGACCTTTGTTAAGGTATCAAAGATCGAGCGAAACGCCACTTTCGATATAGCGATGACTACTAAATTTGGCATGAATCAATGTTCAGATCTCATCACACGACGTTTTATGTGACCGTTATTGGAAGCCCTTTACGAGAGTGCAGTGCCCTTTACGTGTGAAACAATGGCCGTTCGGCAATTGTGACGGGACACCAAAGCCTTGAAACAGGACGTGTTAAGACATGGGAAGATCCGCTACCACTCATTTTATGAGTCGCACTTCTTCCACGTTAAGAGTACTTTCTGCTGTTATACATTTAATTTTTATTCGTCCTTTTAAGTAGAGTGGAGGAGTTCGAAATTTCTCAATTGAAATATGGGATAGCTTATCTCAACAGAAGCCTTCCTTAACTTTAAAATAGAATATGTATGTTTGCGAGGATTGGTTTGGCAAGGTAATGTGCTCCAATGCGAAGCAAGCATGCGACCGCCTGCGTTTTTTTTTTCAGCTGTGCTGCGCTTTGTTTACTATCCAAACAAAGGACATCTATACCCTGACTCAGATGTGAGTAACCACGGTATTCCCTTTTTCTACAGCCTCACATTTCACAGGTTTTCATGTTTTCGCATGGACCAAGGTGTTGGATATTCCCTTTCCTTTACTTCGTGCTGTTTTTTCAGAGAGTAAAGCTTTGTGGTGAGGGATATATGCGTTGTCGTGTATTTTTATTTATGTAAATTGAGGGGGGATGGTGCAAAAACTTTCCATTAAGGGGAATGAGCTCCGAGAATTGTGCACCTCATTCCAAGACCCTCAGAAATTCACTTCTTGTATGTCCGCGTCAACTGAAGTAAGAGCCAAGGTTCAAGAAAGTTGGGTTCCCTACCCCACAATTTATATGGAACCGTATCGCTTGTTTCGGTTGCAGGGGCTGTACTGTGCTAGGAGCAGGGTCAGGCATTCATGAGGGAAGTCTGTGAGAAATAGACATTCCTCTTTTTGAACCCCTACTATTGATGACTGATATGATAAGTATTGGTTTTCTGTGACATAGCCTGATGGGGATCTCTGGACTGCCCCTCATCGAATTTGGCCACGGCCCATTAACCAAGCCTAAGTGCAACACCACTGAGGATGCTTAAACCCATGCTCGGCTCTACTGAGACTGTGAGGAGGCGGAGGTGAATTGCTAGGGGTAAATCCATACCTTTTGGCTCTCAATCATTTTCCCATGTTGATTGTCCGCATGTGATTTCCTTCCACCTGATTCTTAGATAATTTATGTAAATTTCGAACTAATAAAAGCATTACAGATGGAGTTAAAAGTGAGCGTAGATGGTGTTGAACGAAGTATCTCCGGTGTTTCTAATGAAACGACATGTGCCCAGATTATCTATGCCTTAGCTCATGCAATCAGTCAAAAAGGCCGATTCGTAATGATCGAAAAATTTAGGAACAAGGTGGGTGTCTTTTGGGGAGCGATCAAAGAGCTGGTCATGGCAGATCTACGATCAGCTTTTAGGAACGTCGTCTTTCGCCGATTGACAAGCCTTTGGAATTGCTCGAAAAATGGCGAGAACATATGTCAAATGTGACGTTTGTTCTCAAAAAAATTGACGACGATGATGACAACAGCATGTCTTCGAATACGACACCACGTGAGTTTTTGTATTGTTTTCCTTTTATTTTCCTCTCTGATTTTTTGTATTTGTTCTGTCTGAATTTCTCAAATAAGCGAAAAGCATGTGGCCTATGAGCTTTGGGGGAGGAGGAGCTTCAATCCGTGGGTTTTTGGAAGCCGAGGGGTTAGTAGCTTAGCCCAATTTATGGGGTTCTGTTCCGTTTCTATTAATTTCTGCCTACTTTGAGCCAGTTCATAGTGGTTTCCTCTTTCCGAGTGAGCAAATTTTCGATTAAAAACCTGTTAAGAAGGAGCTCAGGGGTCCACAAAAGCCTATTTTATCCAAGAAGAGGATTCCGTATCACGATAGAAGTGGCTTTCCCACTATGGTAATACTTCCCTGTCGCCGAGTTATTACCCATCCCTCCAGTGTTCATATCAGCAGGAAAATGTCTCCTTTCGGCTGCCGTCATACCTCGGGATTTTGCGGTGTCGCTGATCCGCACGCGAAGCTACGACATTGGCAGTCTCTTAAAAACACCAGAAGGGGGTAATTCTGGTTTACGGTAGAACAGACGTAGTGCGGACGAGTTTGTGGCTGCCATTGCACAAAGTCCCCAATTTGACGCCTTGGCATGGTGCCAAGAGGAGATGTTTCTGTTATAAAATTAGTTCTTTCCTTTTACTTTTCCTTTGTTCTTTCTTATATTGTTCCTAAATGTACTTACATGAATGTTAATGTAGTTGGGAATGACCACTCCACTGCGCTGCGAGTTAGGTGCTAAACTCACGTTGGCCCGCGGCCTGTCTCCTACAGCGGACAACTCGGAAAGTCAGTGCGATGATGCGAATGAGGCGCGAATACACACCGCAGCGATGCACTTTTGAATTCGGGTTTTTTCACCGATTATCGTTTCTAACCTTCTGCGTCCGACAAAATGCTCATTTCTTTGTATTTTTCTCTTGTTTCGACCCCTTCCGGTTCCTTTAAGATCGTAGTATCGCGTTCTAAAGTGCGACGCCGCAAAATCGCGAAGTCTTACGGCGCCCTCTGGGTTGGCTGTTTACCTTCGCTGTCCTTCGTTGGGAAGGTGACATCTTTTTTCTTTTAGCTAGTAAGACCATGAATTTTGGATTTTCCATGGTGCCACGTGAGAGATGACACCTCCTCGTGGATTTTATTGTTTCGCAGTAGAAACCATCCTGTTAGCGAAGAATTTTCCCACGAGGCTATTGTTTTTAACAACCCTTTTATTCCAGCTATAAATTTGATGTGTTTGCATTTGAGTTTTGCGGAAATATTTCCCTCATAGCTTTTGCCATATGTTTTAATGAGGAATGTAACGAAAACAATAGTTGCAGTGTTCGTTTTGTTCCAAGGTCAGCAAGATCATTCGATCGTTCACACTGAAATAATCGAACTCTCTTTGATCCGAGGTTATACTTTGTGAGCGTTGACCGGGATAATGTTAATTACAGTTGCGACATCTCACACAACCAATTAAGAGATTGTCGTATGCTACTTTCAGTAGGACTTAATATTCAGTAAAATATGCTGACCAAGATTTGAGGGCAGCAATTTGGGATCCTTGAATGAAAGCGGCAGCGCCATCTTTGATATCTTCCGTGGTAAGTAGGCAGACAGAGCGATCGATGCTTTGAAGAAGGAGCAGTAATGTTGGATAAAGCGCATAGCGGTGGATGTTCATGACGTGACTTCTCAATTTTCTTTTTCGAAAGCGTCCCATACGGCTGAATAGCTCTTCTTTTTGAGTAATAAGTGACAGTTGTATTGAAGTAAAGGTTAGTTGCGTGATTACCTCGTGATACTGTTTAAAACTTATATATTTTTGCCGAAATTTCAGAAAAAGGAACAGAGTTTTCGTTTTCCGCTCCTCCACTAACGGCATTCCAAAGCGTTTCCAGTAGCAGCATGCCGACAGCGGTGCCTTCAGGTATACAGCATTTTTTCATTCATTTCAGTCACGTTCGATCTCTTTCAAGTCATATTCTCTCAACTAAGGTCTTGAAATATTTTGCTAATAGTGCTCTTCAAGGCAAGTCAGTTATGATTCCTCAAAATATGAGCTCTACTTCACTACCGACTATACCGTTGCGAACTACGGAGCGAGCTCGACCACCACCACCAGGCAGAATTTTTTCTTAATTCTTTTTCGTCGGTTTTTCTTACAGTTTTTGAGCATTTAATAGGGTCTCAGTGTTTCATAAGTTGCGTTTAGATTACAACTCTGTGATGGAGCAGAAATTCGCCTCACTTGGTCGTGGAACAAATTCACATCCAGCACCTGCGATTCTTCAAGATGACGACATGTCAATTGCAAGGATGGGTCTCAGCCAAAATGATTTGATGGTTCTCATCGAAAAACAACGGTCAGTTCATTGTGTAGGCTCGAAGTGAATTCACTGTTATTGGAAAGAAACAGTAGTTTTATCTGTTATCACGAATCCTGTAGCTCGCGCATGTATTTCAGGCAGCTTATTGAAAGGCAAAGAGAGAATCTTCTGAATACCGAACTCACGCTGCCGTCTGATGCGGATCGAGAATTTCTTCAGCTTCAACGTCAACAGGTCAGTCATCATGACAGTATGTTCATTATTATATTACTTATTCGAAAATGTTGATAATATCGTTCCTTTTTATTATATGGGCCACACGTACGAGAGTTCACATTGTTGATTTGGAGCCGTTTTTGTAAAACCGAGGTTGCGTCCTGTTTGTAATTTTTAGAATTGGACAGCTGACACCTAGGAATACGTGATAATCATCTTTCTCTATACATTGCGGGGCGGGATATCAGGGGAACGGCCATAGGATTGATTTTTATTTTGAGCATGTTTACCGTGCGACGTGATATCTGCTTGGTTGAGTGTTTAGCGCGCGGCAGTATGGGAAGGCTTTTGGATTCATGGTGTGGATGGATTTTTTCTCCGGAAGTTTCCATGATGTTGGAGCATGGTGTGACTTCATAGGATGTTTGAGGTCATAAGATGAGAGCAGCGATTACGGGTACATTTGTCTGTAGTTATCAGAAATGGGTTCTTCTGCGATGTACTGTAGTCTAATGCAATGCTTAGTAGGAGATAATACCGGCAACGAAATTACTTTCATCTATGTCAATTTCCATTGGTCAAGTAATAGACGCAAATTCCAATTTTTACTGCCGATTCTCGAGATTTTTCTGTTACTCATAATGATTCGATACTGATATTGCGAATAGATCCAGCGATATCACAAATGACGGCATTTTGATTGCTGTTGCAGGAGAATCTTCGCAACATTTTGGCACCTATGAGGGAGTCAAATTGGCCACAACAATATCAGAAGCAGCTGAAGCAGTCACACAAACTTCGCGCTGCGATTGAAGCAACGAAAGAGGCTATCGACAAAACGATGAGGTAGTTGATGCTTTTCTGATGTCTGATTTCGTTCTTTGTCATCAGTAGTGTAATATTTTGATGTGGTCCTTGTGTTTCGGGTTGCTTCAAAGTCCTCCGAATTTTCTCGATAAGGCGAACCAACCCCGTCTATCTGTAATGGATTCGAGGGACTATCAGTTCCCTTGGCTGTGTTAGTCTGGTGGCTCGCAAATTGTCAGGAAACGACATAATCCCATGCTCATTTGCGATGAACGTGGCTTGGGTAGGAGGGTTTTATAGATTGGCTGAGGAGCTAGCTTGGAAGAGCGAAGCACATTCAGATACACGTCACCTACTTGATTTTCATTTGGAATCGTATTTGCTCTTGAATGCATGTGGCCCATCCGATGGTATAGGGGTAGTCTGTCGGCCCAAATCGATGTTTTTGGTCTTCCGACGAAGAAACAAGCAGTACATAATTGTCGTTTTCCTTTCCACATCAGAATTTTTGTCAGTATGTGTGAGACAGCATGCGAATCAATTTCATGAAATTTCAGCGATATTGAAAGCTTTCGACTACAAGAACAGGAGCTACAGAAAAGGTTAACGGAGTTAAATGACTCTACCTCACCATCGCAACGAACAGCTGCTTCAGTACCTATCAGCTCATCATCTTCGCCGAAACTGAAGGCTTGCTAAATACCTTCAGTCTAAATCACTCAGTTATAGGAATCAGGTATATCGCTTATAGTTTTGTTTGTCATACATTGTGCAGTTTTCCTGGCCTTTCACTGTATCTGCTTTGTGATCATGGCATTTCTTCCTGTATTCTTACCATGTACTCCCAGTTTATTTATCGAAAACGTTGAAACTGCGTAGAGCATGTTTTACGAGACTATGCTGTCTTGCGATCATGTAAGCCATCAGTCTGGCGTAGGTTTATCACTCTACTGGTGTGTCTGTCCATCGCACGGTGTAGCTGCTTGTTCTACATCCACAACGAAGTTATCGCGATTAGAGAGCTGATAGAAGGGATTGATCGCCATGGGGTGCGATAGCGTGGTCTCTGAAAGCGACGGGCACAGTTGGGGATGCAGTACTGACCTTGAAACCATTTTGAAGTTCGCTTGCTGTTCGAATGAACATTGAATACGCATCGATCCAGCGATTCTACGTTCTGTGAACCAAATCGCAGGTGTCGCAGTGCCTGGAAATCGCGCAACGTCGCATCGGTTTCTGCACCCAAAACTACTGTGGCTAACCTTCAAGGTAACAGATTCCTTCACTGATGAGTGATACGTCAGGTTTCCCCACTAGGAACACATTGCATTGGGGCTTCCTCTAAGGAAGGGCACCAACTCATTCATCATGTGAAAGTGGGCGTGGTCGACCTAACCTGAGGTGTAAGGACTGGTTGAATACTCAAGAGTACTACACCAAACTCATAAGAAATTTGTGCAGTAGGGTCCAGAGGTGTAATAATTCTTGCCGTGTTATATTCACGGAGGCCGCGTATTGGTGGTTGTTTCAAAGCGAACAACATTGTAAGGGAAGGCACGTCTAAAAAAATGTCTGGAGTGTTCTACAAATGAGACAGTAGGTTCAGTTGTCAGTGTCACTTGTTTTACGTAAGTTTCAGCGTCTGCTCTTATGCAAACAGTTATGGCTCATGTGATCTTCCGTTAGTGCAGCTTTACGCACTTGGTATTTTTTTATTCCTCCATTTTGAATACGTGTCTGGCTCACTTATGAAATCACGTTTTTCCGTGCCACACGTTATGACACGTTAATGTACATACTGGAAACATGTGAATCTTCATCCTGGATGTTTTTCCGATAGTATTTTACTCTGTGTAACTCAGTTGTCCTTCCTAGACCAGTTAGTCTTGCAAGAACTACTGCCACAAATTACATTTGCTTGTGCATAAAATGTGCTTTCCTGTCCAGATATTTGTAACCATTTTCAAATAAAAAAATTAGCCTTATCGCATGGGAGTCAAATTTCCATTTCCTTTGATCACTTTGGTGTATCCAAGCTGCTCATCTATGACGGTATATGGAAGAGTAAGGAAATGAGTGTGACAATGTCATCGTAGATTTACATCAGGACCATGACTAGCCTTCAGTAGTAAAGATCACTTGTGGCGCATTACCAAAAACGAAGAGGTGTTGACGGGCGTTATTGGTTTTTATGTTTACAACAAGGAATTTCGATTCTTGAACGCAGGAAGCACGACAGTTCCGTATACTGTTGGGATTGCGATAAGTTGAGCAGAAAAATACTTGATCAAATACTCTGAAAAGTGGCCCTTATTCGCGTTCATTTAAGGTTGGCCGAGTCTACCGTTATGTCGCATCCTTTACTTATCAATCGCGGCTTCACGGATCTATGATACGTGGATGTCACATGCATCGCATGCGTTCCACGGGGGCACTGGCCTGCACGTGTGGGGCCCTGTTTAGCCGTCCGCAGCGTCAGCTTTTACCTCGTTTTCCTTTATAGTCCCTAACCAAAGTTATCTCGATCACTGTTTTCAAACGTTACTGTATCTCCATTCACGTGTACAAGGAAGAAAAACAAGAAACACAACTCATCATATTTATACCCATTCTAATCTACTTGAATAAGCAGTAAAATTCACAATGTAAACTGGCAGTGTTCTTTGAGGACAAGCGTCTTTGAATGGTGCTCTAGAATGACGAAAAAGAGCGGAAGAACGAGCGTTGACTGAGGTGAGCGCGCTCCTTGAAGAAAAGGTGAATCAGCTTGCAGCAAATGTACCAGGCGATTTCAGAGTGATGGTAATATTGCAACTAACCTGGCCATTGTTGTCATACAAGAAAACGCTAAGATCATCTCCAGTGGCAAATGTGGTATCACTTTCGCATACGAGTGAATGTGGTGGGTTATGTACCCCTCTGCCACGAGCGTAAATCTGAACCAACCCTTTTTCATAGTTTGAATGTCTTATCCGAGTCAAATTTAATTTCCTTAAAGACATTGATAGGGGTAATGTGGGTGATAAGGAATCCCAAAAGAAGTCATTTACTGAAAATTATGGGTCTGAAAGGCCTATGTATGACGAAATTCCCCGGGAAGGCGCCCCTTTGAGCTGTGGCGGAGGTGGGAAATCCCCCGAGAAGGTGCCCCTTTGAGCTGTGGCGGAGGTGGCCCCATCAGGGCCGCCTTTCTCATGACAGCCCGTCTTCTGGGGTCGACTTGGCCGAGGAATGACTGAGGTGTAGAGTAATGAGCATGGTAGCTGAATGATATTAATCGAATCGTATTAAAGCCGTGTCCCCCTCGAGGCCCGACTCTGGAGCCTCAACGCGGTGAGGGGGTGGGCGGACTACGCCCGCCGGCCAATCCAGAGAGGCCCGACTTCCTAGGGCTGGCAACCCGGAATCTTGGCAATCATATGCCCCTTCACGTCCATTAAAGAGGGTCCTACACGGCTCACAGGAAGTCCTCACTCTAAGTGCACCGGAGCAAAGGACGACCCGAAGGGACCTGCAGACGAAAACAGCCGATACCACGGAAGTGCACTCGCCAAAGACATGGCAATAGAGACATGACCACTGCTTGCGAATTTGCACATACAACGCAAGGACGGTCAACTCGGCACTAGTCTTGAAACACCCACACACGCATTACGGAACGTGCGTTTCGACATCATCGTGCTCTAAGAGACTATGCCCCCCTCCACGACCACCAGACGATCAGCAGAGGGAGAGCTCATCGTGATGGGTGCGAAATACGGCAAGAAGAGCATTGGAGGATTGGGATTCATAGTGCATAGGAGCGTGCGGCGACACCATCATCCACGACCTCGCAGTGAGATTCAATCGGTATCTCAAAGAAGGCACAATTTCGGTGCTATGCAAGACGTCGTAGACTGTTTTCATATTCAAGAAAGGCGACAGAGACGACATCAAAAACTACCGGCCAATCGCCTTTCTTTCGCAGCTTCACAAGCTATTCTCCAAAGTACTGCTAAACCGGCTCGAACGAACACCGGACGAATTCCAACCAGTTGAGCAATCCTGATTCCGCAAAGTCTATGCATGCGCCGACCAGATCCACGCTCTCACCCAACTTATCGCGAAGCACAAGGAGTACAACATCCCGATGCTACTCTGCTTCGTGGACTACGTGAAAGCATTCGACAGCGTCAAAACGAATGCAGTGTGGAATGGCCTAGCAGCAGCTGGCGTCGAGCAAAAGTACATAGACATTCTCGAGGAATCCAATCGCGGGATGACGACAAGCATCACCATGTACCACAATAAACTGTGATCCAAAGGAGTGGGGCAGGGAGATATCATTTTTCCCAAGCTGTTCACCGCGGCCCTCCAACACGCCACGACAATCTCGACTGGCCCAACAAAGGCGTCCGTATTGACGGCAAGAAGGTCTCCAACCTACGATTCGCAGATAACATCGTCCTTATCAGCAACGACGCCGCCAAGCTCCAACAGATGCCCGACGAACTCAATGAGGCCGGCAAAGCCATAGGACTCGAGATAAATTGTAGCAAGACCGGAGTGATGCGAAACCATGGGCTGACATGACTCCAATCCTCCTCGATGATGCAGACCTACCAGACGTGGATCACTAGGTCTACGTGGGCCGAGACGTCACAATAACGAACGAGCTACCGTTGAGATTGGCAGAATAAGAAAAGCAGCATAGGCAGCTATGGGAAACATTAAGGAAGCATCCCATTTTATCAGCGACCCGAAAAAGCGAACCCATCCATGGAGCAGCACGAAAACCACGGCAACGATAATCACGAGATGCCAAAACCCCTGGAAGATGCCACCTCAATACGAACAGAAGAGATCAGTACCGGAAGAATCTACGCAGCGCGGATCTGCGACAACAGTCCGGCATCAGAGACTCAGCCGAATACATCGACATCGCGAAACTGCGTTGGGCCGGGCACATCTCCTGGCTCATCGATGATCGATAGACAAGCCAAACGACCTTCTGGTACCTGCGAAACGTCCAGAGGACGCTCGGTCGCCCCGCAACGCGTTGGAGCGACTCGCTTTGAAAGCACCCTCCACGTACACCGATCTCATGTCGCGAAGGACCGACGACGATGGAAGACGTGTGCCCGCCGCTGCGCCCAGCCGACTACGTGCTCCTAAGCGTCTTAAGTAAGTAAGTATTAAAGCCGTATCTATCGAAATGACGTGGTGCTTGACGTGTCAGCTTTCGTGGTGAACGCGTCCATCGGTCAGTATCTAAGATCAAAACGAATGATAACAAGTAAATTACTCCTACCACGCCTTTAATTACAATTTACTGGAATACGCGAATACCTATTCCATGTGGTCCCGCCCAAGTGATGGCCCGCTGGGAGCCTACATCAGGCCGCGGTCATACTTTACGTGTCTGCGTAAATTGACGCCTGTACCGGCTCAATTGACGCAGACACGTAAAGTATGACCGCGACCTTATCTAGATCGTCATTGGTAGGGAAGTACAGCGAGGGAGGAGGGGGAACAACTCCACGTGCTCATGGATGTGTCCAAATGCTCCCGACTCTTTCCTACCGATCACGATCGGGTGAGCGTCCGTCTCCTTGCGAGAGAGGCATGTGCTTTGAAGCGTTGCAGCGAATCGGAAACCTTTTCTTATTATTAACAGCTGCGGCAAAACAGGAAAAAAAACCGGCATAAATGAAACCTAGGAATGCCCGTGGATTCTGGTAAACTGATTTAGCATCATTTTTAGAAGTTACATTCTGGGTATAGATAGCCAAACAACCCTTTCTTTGTCAAAAAGCCCTGAACGTCTTTCTGTTGGCAATAGGCTGTCACTGCCAAGCACGGTTACGATCAGCGGTGTATACTGTTCAGATCTGAGAGAGGTAGAGTTCGACTGACCTGTACGGTGTTTTGAGGAGTGAGAATAAAGTCGCGTGGGAATGTGTAGGACACTAGCTTGAGTGTTGAACTAGTGCTACGAAGTGTCCATTCACCCAGGTCTTGATCACTGTCTAACGATGTGTTCTCCAGAGTAATGTATGATCCGTCTGCTGCCACTTTCTAAAAGGTTCCACTTCAACATTACTATTTTCAAATAGGTCGTGGTCCAGTATGGCGTTTAATGGGATCGTCCACGGAAAATGGGTTTTTCTGTTACCCATATACTATTTATTTTGTGTTTGCCTTATGTGAGCTGCATGCAAAGTTTCACGCGAAAAAATGTGAATCCGGCCAAGATACAGCACCACAAAGACTCGGCCGGCTGGGCGGGGCCTCCGAGCAAGTGCTCACCCCGTCGTCCGCCACAGTCGAAGACGCATGTAGGAACAGACAAGTACGTAAGCAGTCTCACTCCCTGTTCCTAATCGCGGCGGCCAACGAGACGGGGCTTCTACTGGGACAAATCCTTACTGTTTCGCGAAATTTGGCATACGGCCCTCTATGGGCAAATACAACATAAATATATGGGTAACAAAAACTCATCTTCCCGTGGACGAATCCTTTGAAGGCAGCAGTGGGGGTAAGGGAAAACTGAGATCCGGGAGTAAATGTTCGCTGGAAACCAACCTTCTACTTCAGAGGAGGTCATATGTGGCGAAAATCGCATTGAAAAATAGCGGCTTGGGGTCTTATAACGATGGTTCAGACTCTGGCCTGTCTTCAGTCCACTCCACCTAGAGACGCAGAGGACGAGAGAGAAGGGGGATTTTCGGGTTCCTATTCCTCGGTTTTTTCGCGGTTTTATGTCGTTCTTTCTCTGCTACTGCATTGCTGAGCACATCTACTATCATATTCTACAGTCTTCCGAATTTACCCCTTATGGTGTCTTTAAGTTCAGGATGTTGGGAGCGTGAATGAAATTACACTTGAGCGAATGGTGCAGAAGGGTCCCATGCTGCACGGCACGGCATAGCAAACGCGACACGGCGGCGTTTTCATGGTGGGACTGTCAAAAAAAAAAAGAACGTAAAAATCTCATAGCGTGGCGACACATCGGCTCCTTTTGAAGTACACCCCACGCTTTGCAGACAATCCATAAATTTCAAATGTGTGGTGAAGGCGTGAAATCAAGAAATTGCTTCATTTCCAAAATGGGATGGCTTGGAAAATGTATACTATTAAACTTACAGCAATAGAGACGTTCCCTTGAGCGGAACGATGCATGGCAAAGTCATGCTCCGAGCTGCTGATTCTCGAGGTGTTCAAATCATCTGCAGCATCTTTGATCGTGTAGTCCAGCTTGGAGATTACTGTTGGTGTCGTGGTAGCGCTTGAGACTGTGTATTTTTCGCGCTGCTGAACAGCGCCAGATCCGATGTCTTGTGTAGCCACACCGTGGCCAATTTGAGAGGAGTACTGGTCAACACCGCTGCCGATCTGTGAAGAATACTGGCCGACACCGCTGCCGATCTTTGAGGAGTACTGGCCCACACCGCTGCCGATCTGTGAGGAGTACTGGCCGACACCGCTGCCGATCTGTGAAGAGTACTCGCCGACACCGCTGCCAATCTGTGAGGAGTACTGGCCGACACCGCTGCCGATCTGTGAAGAGTACTGGCCGACCCCGCTGCCGATTTGTGAATACGTGGCGGAATTACCGCTTTTAATCAGCGACTGTGTTGCCACTCCATCACCAATACGGTACTGTTTCGACGACGAATAGCTACCACCGCTTTGCGGTTGTGCTATTGCGGTGCTTCTGATCTGCGTGGTGTGCGCTACTCCACTGATGTACTTCTGACCTTGGTGTCCACGATAGGCACTCACACCAGTCCCAATGTCGTCTGAAAAGAATTAATTTAGGGTCTAACTGGACAAAGTTATATAGGGTACTCAACCGCTATGCCATGACTATACTATGCTTGCCATTGATTTTTACGCTCTCTTTGCGCAATCTACGGCATGGACGTGAGCGAGACACGACCATTGACGCCTGATTGCTGGCAAGTTGACTTAATCATTGCGACCCTTGCTCGAGTGATAAGAGGAGTTCACCCTGTTCCACTCGAAGATTCAGTAGAGCGCTACGCTGACTTGCAGTGACCCTCAACCCTCGCAGGAACGCTTTTTTCGAAGAGCTCTCTAGGATGTCTAGACTTTCGAAGTGGGGAGAAGTTGACGTGTAGTACGATGCAATGTGTGCAGCTAGCAACATTGCAATTTATTTCACGCATAAGTTACTGTGGCCGTGGCATGACGCCAATGTACCGTTTATAACCTTATGGTTATTGGCATTTTTGGCACATTCTAGTCTCCAACCATTTGTTCCCTAATACTTATCTATGAGAGTTTTGATCATGTAAATGTATGTGAATGCACAATTACTGAGTGACTCAACCGCGCGCTTATCATTAGATAACCTTGTATAGATATGTATCGAGACTCAATTTGCGGAAAATATAGAGACAATTGCCTTTCAGATATCGTGGTATGAAAATCACGGGATTTTAGGGCCAAGAATGTAATGAAACATGGTCTCTCACGTGAAGACGCCCTATGGTGTACAATGGAGAGAGCTCCGGCGGCAGTTGGTCCGTCACTGAGAATTCCTGAACCGATACCGTAGAGAAGTTCGCGATATCGTAGGATCTCTTGTCGAAGAGACTGAAACGTGCTTCTTCCTATTCCTTTCAAATTATTTACTTCTTCCTATTCCTTTCAAATTATTTAGTGAAGCTGAAAACTAATTATCCTTACCGCAATAGTGTATGTCTGCGGCACAGGGGAGCCAGAAGTGATTGTGTCATATTGATCCATCATATTTTTCAGCTGAACCTGGTCCTCCCTGAGCTGACTTTCTGCACTCATCAGGTCTGCAGCTTTAGCTTCTTCGAAGTCAGCGATCAAGGCTTCCAAGAGGCGATTCTGAAAACCGTGTCGTGATCGATTTCTACTATATATGTATATATCAAGTAATTGAAAGGAGGTAGGCCTAAACAATTGTTCCCACCGAAAAGGGGGTGAAAAAAACGCGAGCGTCCATTCCACATGGTTGGGTGGCGTCAGGTCACGATGAGGCATCGCGCAACATGCGTCGTGCCGCGCGTAGCGCATTTGTGGCTCACATTGGTGTTTATTTGCCTTTCACAAATGCCACATAGGGTAACCCACTATGTTGCCACCTCATGACCATGTGATCACTACTATATATAATCGGCTTAATATGTCTGTCTATGTGTGTGTCCGCCTGTCTGTCATAAAATTAGGTATTATTTGAAAAACGACCTGTGGAGATGGGGACAGATGTGGAATGGGTACGGCATGGGACAAGAAGTAAAGACCATGCATGGACCAAGTCAAGCTCCGCCCACGGTGGGTGGGGCGTGCAGTGAAATACTCTTTTCTCAGGAGAAAGAGCAATTTTGATCGACCCTCTGACGTACATGGCGTTTCGCGCACAGTAGTGTGCGCGAGCCAACTGGTCGCCTATATAGTGGCAAGAACACTTACGCGGTTTTCCAGATTATTCAGCTTTGTTCGAAGGTCTATGAGCTCCGCACGAAGTAGTGCAAGTCTCTCCTGAAAACGGTGACATGTGCATTGCTGTTTACCAGAAAATCGTGTTCCTGACCTTCTGCGACGAAATATCGACAGTCTGTGTATGCTCGAATTGCGACACCTTTTGTTCGTACCACTGCTTCATCTCCGAGGTTACCGTAGTAGCCAACTAAAAATTCAACTTTATCTCAGTTGTCACTAATACCGAGATACTGAACCAATACCCTACGTTTTCGTACTGTCGTCGAATGTCAATCATTGCGGAATCGATTGCACTACGGAAGAGTCTGCGATCGCTTTCGATATCGTCGAATGTGTAACGTCTAGCAGTTGAGGGCTGAAATCCCAGCAATTTTGGAAATTTCTTTCGATCTGTAAATCATGAGGAAAGTATACACATGGGAGCTTCTTGAAGACGGCATTAGGGGTAATGTGGTCAGTGAGACCCTGAATAAAGTTACTTACATGGAAACTATGAGCCCACGAAGGCTATCTGTGGCGAAATCCCGGTGAAAAAGTGCGCCTCCGAGCTGTAGAAACGGCACAACGGATAAGAGCTGCCGCCTTCCGATAATCGACCCCGCCTCCTATCCACGTGATACCTGGTCGGCTACGATGAGAGCGGCCGGGGGTATGCGGTAAGATCGAAGGTATTGCAATGCGCTTTCGCAGTTTTAGCCTGAAGCTCACTCCAGGAAAAAGATGCTGTCGTGTTTCCAAACATTCCTTTGTATTTACTTGGCAGCATCCAACGGAAATTTCTTACGGAGTATCTGCCTCATGACGGACCGGGTTGAGCATCAACGAGAAAAGGGGGTCACATTTCTCGGGTTTTTGGCCATTTTCGTCCGTTTTTTCTCCACTCTCTTGTTACTAGGTATCTCGACTTTCAGACTTCACTACTTCTTCTACTTTCCCTCGAAACTTCCCTAATACTGTCTTTAATACGTGCTCCTTTCATTGCCATATGTAAAATCGCGCAGTTACGTAAGGTTTGTCAAAGGGATTTTTCACACTATTGAAAACACATTCCACGCTTGCTGAAAGGGCGATAACATGACAGTCATCGGCGTGAACACGTTGAGGGGCGTTTCTTTCGGTCAAAACCAATCAGGAAGGGGGGAGGGTGTGGCCCAGCACCCAGATGCTCTACCAGGGTTGACGAACAAAGGTACTAATGTCGGCCTCGTAGCAATGGAGTATGCTTTCAGAAAAGACCATGGCTGTAGTTAAGAGAAAGCCGAATAAGGTACGGAAATAACCACAGGATGGAATAATTCGTAGTTCCCTGGGTAACAGTATAGGTTGCACCTTTTTTGCGCTACTATGATGCGCCAACACGGCGTTATACACTCTGGAATCTACGCTAGCTACGCCCACGTCACTTCCTCATTGGTTAGAACTTCGCTCATCTAATGCACCAAGAAGGTCACTCGACTAATCTGAATGGCGAAGTTGCTTTTGAGACCATAATGAGGAAGTAAGACGATTTCATATAGCGCACAGGAATTTCCCTTCATGGGAACTCATAGTACTATGGCACAAAGCTGGAAATTGAAACAAAAATTACTTACTCGGAACGATTCCAGAAGTGATTCACATTCTACTAGAAGATCTGCTGCACGACGCTCGTGTGCATTTCGATCGATACCCTCGCGATCGATAATCTGAAAACGTTGGCCTTCACATTTGGCTTATGCCTTTATATAAATCAACAAAATTCGTACCAAACGCTGAGACGACTGATCTTCAATGATTTTTTGGTTTTCCAATCTGATTCGCCTGCACTCTTCTTCGATTCGTTTACCGCGCCCTTCTGCCAAGGCTAGCTGAAACATCGCTTTTTCTACTTCATTAAAGTCCCTGGAAAATGAGAGTGAGAACTGTGGAGGAGTAAGGGAGGAGTTTAGAGTTTTGTTATCGCAATTTCGTTGATAGGAAACAAGCGTGAAGGTCAATAAACGGTAAAGCAAGGCGAGCAAGAGATCGAGACTAATTCGACGTTCATTGTGATTCGGATGTTTATGCCAAATACAAGATGGTTAAAGAGAGGAATCACTGACGAAGGGCGATCTGTCACAGAAAAGGGAAATAGGAACGGCAGTACGTGTATCAGTGTGGTAGGTAATCCTTATGCAAGTATTTGATATTATTTAGTAGTAACTGAGTTATTTTTATTCCCTGTGTATGCCCTTCGTATAATCTGATCTTCCTTGTTTGATATTCAAACCCGTTGATTTTTTTGCAATACGGATGCAAATTTCTCGAAGTGTTTTGCTAGCGTCAGGACCATAGTCAAGCTCGTCGTCGAAATTTCCAGAAATACGAACCTACCCTCCCCCCCCCCCCCCCTACAAGAAGGGTTTGCAATATTCCCCCTCCCCCCCCCCCCCCACAAGAAGGGTCTGCAATAGTACCCCTTCCCCCCTCCCCCCCCCTTCCCGATGATGAGGCCCGCAGTACTTTAAGGGAGCAAATGCTGGCCCGTAACAAAGGTATAGAGAGACAGCTCACGCAGTTTAAATGAGGATTTGAGATTGGCATGTGGCTGGACGCGTCTAAACAGGGTCAGGATCGAAGACGATGACAGCGATCATGCAAACAGCTCCTTTCCAGATGAATTTGAGAGAGCAGCGGCTGCGACGGTACGCTGAGGAGACGGAGGATCACCCTTCGAAACACTGAAGTTTGAAGCGCAAGCGCTCACATGGAGCCCCAAAGAAAAGGTGGAAGGACGTCATCAGGAGCGGTTTACCGAAATGGAGGCCACAACGGAGGATATCTTCGATAGGATTAAGTGGTGACGTCTGACTTGAACAGCGGACCCTGCGAAGGCGCAGGGCTAATGCCAGAAAGAAGAAGGAGGTACCCCACACTCGCATCGAAATTTCATGAAAAATGCGACCCTCTACTCCCACCCCTGCTGTCTCCCCCCGGTCGACCATTCTCGAACTCGTCTCGTAGGATTTACTGTGCCTATATTACTCAGCTCCATGCTACCCAGTGCATGTTCTATGTCTTTCTGTTTCATTATCCTCTTCTGAAGAACTGTGAATAGCCTGTCAAATTTGGCTGCGAGTTTTCTCGTCAATAGTGTCGTCGAGGATTATGCCAGTCTAGTAAGGCCGCGTTCCGCGTTCTTACTCTGCGTCTGCAGGGCGTAGCTGCATTCACAGGCAACGAGACAGAATGGCATGGGCGGAGGTGCCCTGACGACACAGGCAATGATGCTGAGTGTCATAGGCTGAGACGCAGAGCGACGCAATCACGCCTTGTCGGTATGTATGAACGCGGCTTAACTGTAATCATTGCCTGTCACCTGGTATTTGGATACCAAAAGTGAGTTCAGTTAGTTTATACCAAAAAAATTCCACTATCTCTTGAACACTTGACTGGAAGGATTTCTGATCAAAAACCAGGTTGCAAGGAATCAGTAATGACGAATGATATTAGACAAGGAGATGAATGGAGAGCATGTATGTAAGTACTGTTTAGAAAGTTACTATAATAGTGATAATGGAGGTGTGTGACAGAAAGACTGAAACAAAGAGCGATGCGACAGGAAGGAAGACATCTTGTGATAGGGGAAGAAATAAAAAAGGGACGCAGAAGGGATGATAGACACAGTGACGGAGAGTAAGACCTTGACCATGGATAGAGGCAAAATATTGGGAAATGCAAGATCGAGAAATGAAGAGAGGGAGATCGAGTCAAGCGAGTAATCGCTCCAGAGGGATCGGCTTCAGCTGTGACTTTTAATGTGAGCGAACTTAACATCTTTCGATGATATACATACAGGAATAAGAAGGATCGTGCTAGACCACTGTAAGGAGCACATTTATGTAGAACGTTATTCAGGGATTTAAAATGGTAAGCTCACTTTCATGCGGATATCGCACAACTTCACAAGAAGCGCATCTTCATCGAGCTGAGCATATTCTCGTTGGGCAGCCTCGAATCTGAAAGAAGATCTTCTCTGGAATCTATGTATATGTGCGCATGTCCTTCGCATTTGCGCGCGGCTAGTTAAGGCGCCTGTTCTGTTGCTTTCGTATGCCAGGACACTCGGATCAGCCCAGGACGCTGGAGTGGCAACGCCGTTTTGCGCGCAGCCAATTTGTGGCGAAAGTAGCAAGGCACATACATATGTATGGCGCAAGGTGTTCGAGAGTCCAAAACACTGTCGAAGCCTTTGTCGGTCGCTACTAGAGTAGTTCCTTTTTTATAGACTTATGTAAATCTTTCATATAAAAAACGGACATGGGCCTACTCGTAAGATAGGGAGATAACTTTTGCACTTGGTACCAATTCATTTTCCCTATGCAGTGACTTGTGAATGCGAACTGATGCATGCAGTTTGGTCCAGGCTAGAACAGTTACAGTCAGCAGTCTTCGGAAGAGTGAAGGGCTTAGTAGGGCAAGAAATGATTCGAGCAATCGCGGTCACAGCGGTAACTCACCGCTACACTAATGTGTACGACTTCTGAATATGAGCACGTATTCATCATTCAAAGCATTAGAGGGAAGAATAAAGTTATTCGTTCCCTTTTGCGCCTTCCAGTTCGGGTCTATAGCCTTATGTCAGACTCTGCGACGCGCCGTGCGGCGAGCGACGTCTGCGCGCCAGTTGCCTGTCCTCGTTGGGAATCGCCGTAATTGCGTGAGAAGGGCGGTGACCGTATCTGCGCCTATTTTTATTCGTTTCGCCGCTATATTGGAACTGTTTCCAAATGTTTCCCTGCAGTAGATAGAGTTAAGTTGAATTTGATTTAGTTCAAATCTTCCTAGTTCAGTTGAATTCTTGTTTAGTTTCATTACGGTCGTTCAGTGGTAAAGGTTTATTTGACTCCCTCAGTGATACACTGCCTGGTTCATATAGGGTGGCAATCGTTCTAGATGTTACAATGCTAACAGATGTCATACAAAACTAACACCAGATGCTATTCTAAGAAATAAATTCTTCTACTGATTCTGTACTAGAGGAAAAGTTGACTATTGCATGTTAGAATAGATGGTATTGGTTCACCACGACAGGTTTGGATGCTTTCAGTTCTTTCTAGAATTCAGTTGAATTCAGTTCATTTTGAGTGTTTCCAGTTCACCTTGCTGATGATAGTGTTTTGCAAGCATTCATCTCATTTTCTGTGCTCTGGATCATCCTTATTTGCATATCAACACAAGAATATTAGAAAAGAAGATAAGCTTCAACCTCAGCTTGAGAAGAAGGAGCTGTGAGGTGAACGAGGTCATCTACTCGTGCAAGAACGGACATTCGCATCACGGTGGAAGTGATTCACCCATCTCCAAACTCTTTCCCTTGGCCAAGCTATGAAAACGCCCGAAGCGCCTTGCGTTGCAGTTTCATCCAATACAAAACATAATAAACACTATGGTACGACAGTAAACGATATTCGGGCGAGCAAAAACTATGCATATTAGAATGATCCAGAGCACAGAAGTAGGAATGAATGTATGCAAAAAGCTATCATCAACAAGGGTGAACTGAAAACATTCAAAATGAGCTAAATTCAACCGAATTCTGCATATTAAAACGAGGGTAATCTGGAAACAAACTCAATATAGCAGCAAAATGAGTAAAAATAGGTGTGGATACGGTCGCCGTCCTTTTCATGCAATTACACGCGATTCCCATCGAGGTCAGCCCTTTCGCGCGCAAACGTCCCGCGGAGCACGCCGTAACGCGGAATTTTGACATAATGATACATCCTTCTTCCATTCAGAATCCTAGTAACAACCATTCGAGTTTTAGCATTTATGTATTTCCAGTTACACAATGGCTTGTGAGACTGATGAACAACCCTCAGCCACCGTCTTCTAAGACCACTTTAGAACTCATTCCTCGATTTTTTGAAGGATAGAAGGCTTAGTTGGCCCGGGCGAGCATGATCAAGCATTTGATCACCGGACTATGCAATTGAAGCGGTTTCCCTTGCACTGCATCTCCACCTCAAATGTGTTATGGTGTCATCGATGTTACCTTGAACTCCTTGAACTTAGAACTACCTTGAACTTAGAACTCATTCCTCGATTTTTTGAAGGATAGAAGGCTTAGTTGGCCCGGGCGAGCATGATCAAGCATTTGATCACCAGACTATGCAATTGAAGCGGTTTCCCTTGCACTGCATCTCCACCTCAAATGTGTTATGGTGTCATCGATGTTACCTTGATTCGGCAGTGCTCAATTGTAGCTTCAATCCAGGTAGTTGCTCAGCCTCCGCTTGGTAACGTGACTTCATGACATGACTATATTCAAGCTAAACAACGCTTTGAAAAATTAATTTTGCTACAATAAATATATATTATGATACCCCTGATCTGCGTGTCCAAGGTGAGCTCGACCATTGCTCGATGAAGGTTTCCAGCTTGCGGCGGCGTGCTTGAAGAAAGTGGACCTGTATGTAAAGTTCAAGTAGTTGCTGCAACAGAATCAACTTAGATTTACATTTTATTTTTCTGAATTCCCATTGCTCATAAAATTCAGGCTTCTTACCAATATTATGTACCACGTGATATATGTATGTACTCCGCCCTTATTCAATTTCCCAAGGTGATATTCTGTCTTGAAGAATTTAGTTAATTATATCAGCTTACATTAGAAATTATGTCCGCATGCCTCTCGTTGAGCGTACCGATTTCATGGTTTTCGGCTATCCGTATACGCTGGGCTTCATCTGTAAAGTAATTTTCCAAGATTCTATGAATAAAATACACTTCAATTATTACTTCCATACAGATTTTATGAAAAATTACGAAACGGGGGCGTTGCAAACGCCTGAACCAGAGTTAGGCAAAAGTTAAAACAACGCACTATTTTTTCTTATTTCTAGTACACACTTCTAGCAGTGGTGGCTTATAATGCGCTCGATGTTGTTAAGCGCTATCAGCGTAGTTTTAGTACTCCTCATGGCCAGTCTCTTTCGCCTATAACAGCTCCCCGTCGCTATTTAGTGCACCTAAGGCTGAGGTTGTGCTTTGTGGATCAAAATCGTAGAGTTAGGGGTACATGATATTATGAAGCGAATCGCCTAAATGAACGCTAAAGTCCTAGGAAGACCGTATGGGGTGGAATTCCCACTAAAAAGAGCCGTTACGGGGTGTTTTTAGGAATTGCCATCTTTTTTTTTCACCACCCGCCCCCTTTTTCAACCTGGCCGCCTCTTTCAAGAATCAGTGGTGAAGAGTGAGCCCACTTTCGGGTTCACAGCTGTTCTATTCTGTGTTTTCCTCACTTTCGCACTAATGGGCACCTCCACTTTCATACGTCACAGCCGTTGTTCCACCGTCGAAGACTGCTCAGCCATCTCTGCCACGCGCACCACTGTAGGGCCATGATAAGGAGCCTGAGACACGTTTCTCAAAGCGAGTTGTGCGACACATGGTCTCCTTGGGTTCTCAGGTCATATACGGTGAGCATGTCTTCCCTACTTCTGAATAAGGGATGGCCCTCGAATTATGAAAATAAGTGCCCCCAGCAACCAGCATTAGTAAGAAGTTCTTCAGTGATTTATAAGCCAAGATACTGTGAAAAGGAAGTTTAACACTGCTACCTATTGATTTTCATGTTTTGAATTGATAGCTGCCCGTCCGAGACCGAAGCTTCTGCTCATAACTCAGTATACTTGTAATAACTGCTTTTAACTTTTGCGAAGCTTTAAACACTTTAGACCGTGCTCACACTTTGCCCACCGACAACGGCACCGGCGGCGACAGCGGCGATTTGAAGTCGGTATCGGCAGCGACGGCGTCAAAATCATGTGCCCGCCGCCGACGATGGCGGCACTCTGGTGACGCGCTCTCTCTGTAAAACGCTTGACCCAACCACAGTACAGTATGATGATCGTGGGGAAAGCACAGGAATTCGAATTCGAGTTTGGCATTGTATTGCACTATGCCAATACTCGAATTCGAATTCGTGGCTCTCCTTGCGATCATCATATGGTAATTTGGTTTGGTCGAGCGTTTGCAAGCGGAGCGCGTCACCAAAGTGCCGCCGTGGTTTGCGACAGGCACATGATTTTGTCGTCGTCGCTGCCGGTGTCGGCGTCGGTGCGCAAAGTATGAACGCGCCCTTAGCATTTAGAGATTTCTGTGAAGAGAATATTCTTTAGTTATCAAACTGAAAAAAAACCAAAAATACGCAGTATCTTAGGCACTTTAATTATCAAACTGAAGAAAAAAAATCGAAAGATATTGAAAGAAGGGTACTCACTCCATTCTGCGGTAGTCGCCATCCTGAAAAATTATAAAATCAGTTACGTCGGCGGTGTAATGTGGCGACTTCCAAGAGTGGTCAGGAAAAAAACGAAAACACTTCTAAGGCAAAAAAGCTCGAGTTCAGGCACTCTATAAATTTGCGGATGAGAAAAATGCTGCATTGTTACGTGAAAAAGGTACTGAACGAATGAAACTTCAAACCAGTTGAAGTTGTCCTAAAAGCGGAGCATATGAAACTTGAGCGAAAAAGTGCATCATAGTGCTTGAAAGAAGAATCAGTTCATTGCTGTTATCAGTTGCTTGTGAAGCATCAATCAGTGGTTTGGGAGCCCGTTTTTGAGCCAAGCAGACATCGTAAATGTAAAACACTACACAGGGCTAGTGAGCAACTAGAAAAACAACACTCATCTAAGAAATGTAGTGCTTAGCGACGTAGCTGTGGTCTCACGATATTACATGGCATCGAAGCGTCACATTGCAATGATAAGAGATCGCTTAAAAATTGCAGTAGGAACACCGTGATGTGGGAGTCTGCTGAAGTGTGTACCATGGCCAGGATTAGCTCGTTATCATAAACGAGTTCGCCATAGTACTTTAACCATGCTGAATCGCCCTTTCCTGATCCGAAATCAAATTCCGCGAGTTGTTAAGCAGGTGAGATCACTGAGCAGAGGCACACGGCCATTTCAAATTCCCGCGCAGAAGGTGTCCACTTCTCTGCTGTCGTCTCCGCCCTCTTCAGCCGACACACACACTCAGCCGTTGTCCCTAATTCGTCTGCCTATTCACTTGCAGGCTGGAAACGCCCATCAGAGAGTCCAATGGTTCCCGTACCCTTGATAGGAATTTGAAGGCTTACACCACAAAGTTACTGCAGTCGCTCCATTTTTAACACAGGATTCGCTGAAGGAACATTAGTATGGCTCCACCAGGTAATCGAACTTCACAAAATATCAAAGTAGATAACAAGCAAGGATGAGTAAGAGATAAATGCGAAAGAAACTTTCGTACTGTGACACTTCTATGTAACTTTTCCGATTAATGCGGACATATTGTTACCGCCATACTAATGTGAGCAATAATGCGAGTAAAGAAACCGTTTGTTGCAAGTATTAGCGAAAAGAGATTCATGAGGGAAAGCAATCCATCGATGCAAGAAGAGAAGGCAATCCATCGATGCCAACACTGCCCAAATGCCTCCATTGTGAAGATAACATTTTTTAAGCCTGCCCTGCTGTACGATGCAGTAATGTGATGCGCCCTATCAGTGAAATTCCAGCTACTTCAAAAAATGTTCCAATCAAACGAAAGAAGTTTCCAACATTTTGTAAGTTCATCGATAAAAAGCTGTACAAGCAACGGAGCACGTACGATGGCGGCAATAGTAACGTAGCGAAATGTAACAGTCAGTTTTTATCAGAGGCGTAAGGATTGCCCACCTGTCACATAAGCGCGCTTATCGTTTATCAAAAAGGAACTTGAGCAATCTAACCGCGATTAGTAGTAGTAGGAATTACTATTCGTTGCTCTACGATAATGCCGAAAAAGTTACGAGCACATAAACGGCGTAAGATAAACGAAACTTACATAATTTGAAAACGGAGAGATTAATCTATTCCTAGGACAATGGGGCTCAAAGGTACCGTATGGGGTAAGAAGGAAAAGAAGTATGGGAAGAAATGTTCGTTTCAAAACGAATTTTTGAGGTCAGAAAGGCAGGCCCAACGTTGTGGTCGTTGTTCGCATATCCCGCCCATCACTGCAAGCTGCACACCTTACCATTCCATTCCGAGTTGCTCGCTACAGGTTATGTCATTTGTTATCTCGTAGGGTGTCAAAACTTTGCCGTGGTAGAAACCAAGCATAATAAATATCCCATCATAAAAAAGCCTGTGCGTAAAAGAAACACGGTCATATGCAAGAAAAGCAAAGCTAGGTTTCAAGATGGACGAAGAAAGAGGATGTACACTTATTTTTGTATACCATACATTTTTGCTTTGGGCATGAGCCAATATTTCATATTTGGAGGCGGAGCGTTAAAGCCAAATCACCGCGTGGCGATGGCGGGTTTGCCGAATTTGGAGTTGCTTCTCAAAGTTAGGCCGAGTTCATACTTTGTGATGCTGGCGACAGGGCGTGGCTGTGTGTCTCTGCGTCCTCTCCTATGCAACCCTGTCTCGTTGCTTGCGTCGTCTGTGCCACTCTGCCTCGCTGCCTATGAACTCAGCCGCGCCGCGCTGGCACGGAGTATGAAGGCGGCCATATGGCACTGATACTCCTTTGTATGGGGCTCTCCCGAATCGATGTTGTTGTTATCATTTCACTGGTTTAAAAGCATACGCTAGGTCTTTATAAGAAGATGGAGCTGCGATTGACACTTCATACCGGGCGAATATTAACAACGCTTCATGAAGGGTGTGTCGTTAGTGTAATGGATTAGCACAGGTGCTTGGAAAGCACGGTGTGCGGGTTCGAGTACCGTCCCTGACCAAAGCTTTACCTCCATAACTCAGCAACTGATAACAGCGTTAAAAAGGTTCAGACCAGTTTTACAGAGTTTCGCTCGTCACATGTATAAACATAATATACGTATAGATGGATGAATGGGCTACTCCGTTCATGCTTTTTGTTTTTCTTTGTCCCACGGTATGCACAAGAGTAGTAGCTGTGAAGACTAGTTCGGCTGAAAAAATTTCTTTGGTGGGTGAAACCGTACTTGAGAGCTTTTTTCAAAAGGCTTGCCTTCTCAAGAGTTTTTTTTTCCAAAAGGCTGATCATCCTTATGGAGGACATGGATCGGGCTGGTCACTAGCGAATGAGATGAAGTCACACTGGAAAGGCTCCTAACCTTCCAGTTTATTACTTTTTGAATTCTTCTATTTACGATTTTTAGTCCACTTATTGCTCAGGTATCTATCGATCTACATTTATTATGCACATGGGCTTCTGCTTATGTATCAAACGATTACAACAAGGTACGGATATTTATGGCAATTAAAAAGGGAATTGAGTAAAGGTTATTGAAACACAAGGAAATCACATCAGAACAAGCAGACTGCTTGATCCTGTAGGCGAAACGCTATTACGTTGTCGCCAGTGATGACAGCCATATATGTGCCTGATGTTCGCCAATAATCCACTTTGGAAGTCCATAGTTTCCTACACATATGAACTTTGAAATAAAATCATTGTGTTTCTCTTTTTCTCTCTTTTCTATCCTTACTTTCTTCCTTTACAAACTTAATCAAGGTGATTCAAAAATGTTAACCATTTCGTGCTCATTGATATGTCCAGATCAGGGCATATCTGTAATACATCATCTCTTATTCATATCGGCCCATTGAGAGCAAATACCGGATCGTTCCGTTTTGAACCATCATCATTGAAGAGGTGACGTCTTCAGTGCTGAATGCGATCAGTACCACGAGGGAGACATGCACATGGGGCGAGCAAGATCACACAGGATGACTGTCACCACCTGATTTCATAACTAAATGCCCCAAGTAAGAGAAATGGAATTGGCGACCCGTGACTTCCTTCTCAGAAGATGTGATGATAACACAAGGGAATCTAATGTGGCCTCAATCCGATACAACTAACAGAAAGGGCATGCTTAAGAAAGCGTTCGTGACAGCAGAAGTGATGGAGTCACATACAATTAAAGGCACCGAAAGGGTCAAGAAAGGATAGCGCATTTTAAAGCGCTGTTCTTTATAAACAAACATTTGAACTCAGAAGAGATAATGTGTAGTAAAACTCGAGTTGAAAAACGCATCATTGGAGCGCTACTGCTATTCTAGCGCGCTTCATCCCTAACTACACGCTTCAGTGGCCGAGTTGCGAGCTGGCGGCGGGCCGACGCCACTCACTTGATATCGCGTGGAGCATTAATAAAGAAGTTTAACAAGTGAAACTGCAATAGCAACAAACAAGTGAAACGAAAAATTGTGGATTAAAGGCACATTCCAGGATTATCAGGATATCACATCTCTTGCCGTGGATGGATAGTTCGGCCCAAGCCACGTAGGCTGTACCTTTACCGAGGCGTGGGTGTCAGTTCCTGAAGCGTGCAGAGCCAAAGAATCTAGCGCAACAGCTCGGCCCCGCCCACCCCAGCCGGGGGTCTGCCTTTACTCTTCGACTCCTATCTTTGACATAGGTGGACCAGCTACTAGCCAAGATCTTGAAATTGGCAGTAAACCAATCGCCTCGTGAAGTAAACCTACTACTAAGTGACCTGACCCCACACTAGGCACCGGAACACTTGCAGCACACCCTCGGCTGGGATGGGCGGGGCCGAGCTGTTGCGCTAGATTCTTTGACTCTGCACGCTCCAGGAATTGACATCCACGCCTCGGTAAAGGTAGAGCCTACGTGGCATGGGTCGAACTATCCATCCACGGCAGGAGATGTGATATCCCAATAATCCTGGAATGTGCCTTTAAGCGTAGGAGTGAGAAAAGAGTGTGATTATGATTTGAAAAAGTCAATGATTTCACACTCTATGTTTTGGTGAGGCGTCATGTGTGTAAGGTAGCGAACTGCTGCAGGTCATCGTCACTATAACGTAAGCCAATTAGTTCTCTCTCGGTGGATTTGAGGTTGAGAATATGTGAATAGTCTACACGTTCTCTCTGCATAGCAATGGCACTAGCTACAACGTCTATGAGTGAAGCATTCAGCTGATACTGAAAAAGCTCTACAGGGCTATCACGCCATCCTTGAAACCGTCTTTGGGCTTCAAAAGTGAGATCGGCTCACTTGAGTAAATTGCTGGGTAACTAGACTCTGGGATAAATAATTCTGAATTTATAAGGGCGTCTGAAATTATTAGTTTAAGAGATTTCAAAGAAAAAATTAAAATGTATAAGCTTAGTCAACACCATTCACGTCGTTCTCGCGCCTAATGGGCAGCAAGGTAAATATCTACAGATCACAACTAAAGTTCTTCTTAGGAGTTGTCACAGGGATTCTAAGTGTGAAGATGAAAATCTCAGTAATACCGTCGATTGATAATACTCTTTCCTACAAGAGATTCCGTTGTCTATCACGTCGAGCTGTGCCATCTGCTCTTTGAGCATCTTTACGATTGCGATAAAAAACCGGAGGGAAAATATTTCGACTCAAAAACTCACGTGCTTTAAAGAAAAGGCTAATTAGGAGCAGGTTATTGCCAGCTTATACGCGAGATTGACTGGTCCGGTCTTTGACGTCCAAACAGAGCAATCCCATCACCTAGTGAAGGGCAGTTGACAAATTACAGACAAATTCGACTCAAAGCTCTTCGATGGTGACATGAAGGTAGTTATTTAATAGTTATCTGCAAAGTACGGTAGATGAACAATCTTTTCATCATTGCATCTGGGTTGAAATCTATCGTGCCGATGACAATGGCCCGATCTGAAAGAATAGGTTTGAAACGCTGCCGGCCCAAGTTGTCGTCTGCACTCTGGTCATGCTCTTTGGTAAAGATCTCCCATAATACGATGCAATTAAGACCTCGGGGGAGGGCAATTCTGGTTTACGGTATGTGATTACGGTGGCTTGCAGTTGCCTCAATGCGCACACGACACCTTGCCAAGACGTCGAAAGTAAATTCATCAGGTTTGAATTGTAATCACACTTTTTTCTTATGCTTTCGCTTATTCTTCATTTAATTATTTTACTTGCTTGTTGCCGAGTGTTGTTTACCTTATTTCACATTATCACGAATGTATGGAATACATTCTACGAGACATGACATCTCTACAATGGACATCTCGGAAAGTCAGTGGGTGCAGTTCGAAGTGATGCGAATGTGGTGCGAATAGATAGCACAGCGTCGCACTCTTGAATACGAGTTTTTCAAGCGATTGTCGCATCTAACGTTGAATGTTCGTTACCAAATGATCATTTCTTTGCATCTTCCTTTTTTCGGACCCCTTCCGCTTCTTTTGACGGAAATTCAGTCAGACTGCAGTGCTGCCCAAAAGTTTGGTCGGCACGATAATTTGGACAATCGCTTGTTCTGCATGACGCCAGCAGTTTATGGGCTCATTCATATCATTTCCGAAAAGGCTGACGGCGAACCAGAGGAGGGATAGCAGTGGCCGAACAGGGGACCAATGCGCATTCATTATGGCTTATTCGTTGAATTATCGGTCGGGACAGTTTGAATTTTCACGTTCACCCAATGACCTTATTGCAGTATAAGTGGTTACGGGACTTCGAGCCTAGCCCTGACCCGGTGGCTATGCGGCTGATAGCTTTGTTACTTTCCGTTTGTCTCTGCGGTAAACGCACACAAAAATCGGGTCATCTATTCTCCTGAGCATCTTATGTTTAGTATTTTAGTCAGTTCTCCGATTTTCTGCTTCGTCTATCTGACGCATATTCGAATACAAGTAAATAAGTATCGGAACACATGGGTTACATAGTTAGTCCATGCTGGTCTATCGATCTACCAAATGAACTCTCGCGAGCTTGTGGAAAGAGCCATTTGTGGTTGTGTGAAAGTACAACATGTCTTGGCTGTGTTATCAGCGCTTCCTTAGGGAATTCCTCCGAACATTGCGCTCATCCATGCTTTCGGGAACATCAGGGTAGTAGTGATAGTGGAGTAGACTGTCAACGTTGGACTCGACACCCCTTTTTGTGGCTCAAGGCTGCTTCTGCTCCCCTAGAAACATTCATACTCTGCGGGGCCGGCGGCAGGGTGGGGCTGCGTGTCTTGCGTCTCCATCTATGCTACCCTTCCTCGTCGCCTGCGTGGCCTCTGCATTTCCTCAATGCCACTTTGCTTCACTGCCTGTGAACGCAGCTACCCCCACCAGTGCTGTCAAGGAAGGGATGGTGAGTCGAAGTGGCCGTTTGAAATTGGGTTTATACCAATGATAGGGCTCGGGATGCCATTCACCAATCTGCATTCCATATCTGCTGTGTGTCTCTGGGAGCAGAGTTACAAGCGTTGAAAGAGAAGCAACTTAGCACATGCGATAGGAAGTGCAACAGATGTGTGCTTTTATATCCAAGTGGTTATGGGCTGGGACTCATGTTCGAGGGTCACGAGTTCGGATCCTTGCTGAACATGTCTCTTTGCATTTTTCCCAAATTACTTCCCGAACGTCACAAACAAGGAATTACATGCTTCGAGAGCTTGATCTCACTACGAAAGAGCATCTCTGAGGAAATGCATCCATTTTCGCTGTTTTATCATGAACATTTCCACTTATGCGTTTATTGCTTTTATAGTATTTATCAACAAATGTGGTAATCTAAAACGAAGTGATGAAAACAGAACATTTCTCACAACCAGCACTTTATAGATGACAATGACCCTTTGGCCTAATGTGAGTTCTGCCAAGATTGCCACTTGAATGTAAGACAGGCTGTGTTGAATAATACTCGACATTTGTACATACGTTCATCTGGGTTATCATTAGACCTTGTAATTATTCGGAAGAGACCCAGATTTGGCTAGTGTCGGTGTTAACCACGTCCCCTTCTAGATTAATTCATACACTGACTGTGAAAAACGTGTTTGTCAAGGCAATAAACGAAGAAGTGGAAATGTACATGATAAAACGGCGAAAATGGATTCATTTCCTCAGAAATGCTCTTTCTTAGCGAGATCAAGCTCTCGGAGCATGTGATTTCTTGTTTGTAACGTTCGGGAAGTAATTTGGGAAAAATGGAAAGGGGCACGTTCATCAAGGAACCGAACCCGTGACCCCTCTAACTTGAGTCCTAGCATATAACCAATTGGCTAACGAAGCACACATCTGTTGCACTTGCCTATCGCATGTACTAAGTTGCTTCTCTTTCAACGCTTGTAACTCTGCTCCCAG
This sequence comes from Trichostrongylus colubriformis, assembly GCA_963978905.1. Lineage (NCBI taxonomy): Eukaryota > Metazoa > Nematoda > Chromadorea > Rhabditida > Trichostrongylidae > Trichostrongylus > Trichostrongylus colubriformis. Next base: position 28,768,976 of record OZ022261.1, on the reverse strand, counting down.
AGACACACAGCAGATATGGAATGCAGATTGGTGAATGGCATCCCGAGCCCTATCATTGGTATAAACCCCATTTCAAACGGCCACTTCGACTTACCATCCTTCCCTTGTGAGTATGAACGCCGCTATAGTAGTAAATCACAATGGATTCTTAGGGTGTGGTAGAAGATTCCACGTAACACTGGATTGACTATTTGCCTAGGGCACCTGGCATAATCGCCGAGTGACGAAGGACCATTTTCAAGCACAGTAGTGGTTACTTTCTAGATAACTAGTCTACCAGTATTTATCTGGTGCTACCCTACTCGCACTGGCTCACAGCAGCCAGCCATGTGCTCATTATCGACGGACTGCCATCTCTTGCTGTTTGACTCCTCTTGCTTATATTCAAGCTGTCGATCAAGCTTTTAGAATTTTTGAAAAACTACCTTTCTCGGACATCAGCGCAATTTTCTACGCTGAGAAGGAAAACAGTCTTTGAAGGTTGCAAAAGTGTTGCATCGTTCCACTGGAATACCCTTTTGTTTGCATGTGAAGCAACACCGAGCTACCATTAGAAGTATGGCGTTAGGAGTTTTTCTCGTAAGGATGTATGGCGCCGAAATTCTTATCAGCTCCGAATGAAGCACCTCGGAAGTGGTTTCTTAGGTGTGGTGTTTCTATATCAGTAAACTTTTGCAGACTTGAAACAACGCCTGATAAAGTCGGGGACGTTAATGCCGATCGTAACGTGGCAGTGAGTAACGTTCAGAGTTCTGACTAATCCCATTTTATTTCTATCTTCACGCTGGACTTTGATATGAAATCCAGGAATGACTGTACAAAGTTGATGATTAACTAGAAAGCCAAATAGATAGTGATCCGTTAGCGCTAGGCCATAACTGTGAGGAAGAAGTGTCCATTCGAGAAGTACATACTTCCATTTCTCGTGGTTTTTTTTCGCACTAGGGGACGGGCATCACCTTTAAGAAAACAGGCCCTGATTTTTTTCGCTCTGGGATGGCGTCATGATCAAGCTGTACACAGTTGAATATAGCAGATCTCGAGGGGTCACCTCCCAGGAGCCTTTGCAAAAGAACTCATAGGATCGCTGTGGCGAGCATGGATTACTGCTAGCATCTTCAGCAGGAGCGACCCACATGAGCACGGCTGAGAATATCTAATCAGAGAAGAAAGGAGTGGTGTGCGTCGGTAATGAAGCTTTGAAGAAGTATTGAGACTTGCTTATGACCGATGTATGGACTGGACAGAATTCGTCAACGTGACGGACGAAATCACGAAGCATCAGAGACGGCTACTGCTTCGATACAACATACGATGACGCCCCGAAGAGTACGAATAGTGATCTGAAGGGCTGGAGAAGAAGTAACGCTCCTAGGAAGGAGCGATAGCTTCTGTCGCTCCAGAATAGCATTCCTATTGGAAAAAGATGGTCCACGTCGGGTAATAGTCACAAAACTGACCATTTCGTTCGAGCATATGAAGGAATCCCTTTTCAAGTGGATTATGTGTTCGACTTGGATAATCGTGTTGCCCATGGATGTCAAAGTCACGTAAGCCCAAATATTCGAATTAGTTGAGTCATGGTCAGCTAGGGGAACGCGGCCGCATAGTCGCAGTATAGCCACCTTTAACGGAATCCAATATCGTGGCTTGGAAAGGACTTGCAGAAGTATGGAGAGTTCTCCATGACACATCGGAGAATAAAGCTGGAACATTACAAATGTTATCCTTGGAGTGCTTAGGCGCGCTGATCACACTTCATCGCCTGTGACTATAGTGAAAGCCTCGCAAAACCCGGTAAAAAACCAAGAGGAACATCACATGTGTGAGAGACATTTCATGTTTTCATATTTTCCTGACTCAACGAACATGTCTCAATGACGTGTTCCTGTAGCATGGGTGGGGGGGGGGGCATGTCAGACAAGGCTTGACTGTCCAAAGTCCTTTTCATGAGACTAGCGTAAATAGTAAAAAGTCGGATACATACTTTGCGGTGCTGGCAGCGGGGCGTGGCTGCGTCGTCTCTTCATCTTTGCCCCGTGGAAGTTTAGTCCTCCAGCAGTTTCTCACAAGACTGGTACAACAGGCAAGAGAAGCAGAGAGGAATTGAGTCGGTTGGCGAATCTTAGTGGTACAAGTACCACATTGGCACGGCAACTTGAAGTTGTGGCTTCGATCAAGTGTCGATAAAAACAGCAAATCTGGCTGAGTGCATCCATTCACTTAGTCGGGCTCCTCTGCTTGTCTCGATGACTGGGTCGAGTACAAATAGACCACCTTAAAAAATCCTCTTTTGGAAGCAGGGTACACCGGGAGTCGAGGACAAGCGGAGGCCGTATCTGACCGGACGGGTATGGAGGGGTCGTGCCGGAAGAGGTCAGCGATAAGCACTTAAATATGAACTATCAAAAGGTAAATGAGGATCGAAGTGCATCTTGCGGAGAACCCGTGTGAGGGCATGAGAAATAAATATTATATGTCTCAGGTAAGAATACGAATATATATCAGGTTGGTGCATGATTAATGCGGATTTTTAATGCTGCATTTCTGTAGTGGAAATTGACGTTTTGACGACTACCAAATGGGAAGCAGTCCCTCATTGCGATTGTGAAACACTCCAATCACTTAAACACGTTTTTGCTGAATTTTATCCTTGTTTTTCGCTAAATTAAATCTCTCTGGAAAAAAGCCGCACCAACCCAATAGCACTGAAGTACATAACGTATTGCAACTATACAATCCAGCTACTGGTATCGTAGAGGTCAAAAAAGCCGGGTCGTATTTGGTCCCTGTAGAGAGAGGGGAGCGTACTGGAGCGGCTAATTCCCTCAACACCTGGGAGCACTCTGTCTGGACGTTTTACCAGTACGACCATGCGTTTCCGTGGAAGGGGTCCCGCTGCAGCACCTATGTACTTGCTCAATAACTCGAAAACAGTGTAGGTAAGGGAGAGGGGGTGTTTAGCACAGATGTCAAAAATTAATTTTTCAAAACTGTGTCCTATCATGACCACCAGGTTCGAACCATCTCTAACATGCCGATTATGACTACTCGAGACTTTCTCTAACTTTTGTAACCGCCCCCATCGCAATTCACAACTTTTTGTAGCCTGTAGACGTTATTTCAAGCCATTATTCCACACAGAATTTTCGATAAAAAGATGATTTTGAAGCTGCAGGAAGGGTGGTTAATGGTGCTGAATATTAGTATCAGAGTTAAAGGATGGGGAATTTAGTAATGGATTGTTCGCTTGCCTAGTGAGGGCGTCCTAGGTAATGTTACCGGCCCGTGATGAGACAGCGTTCTCGCGTTTCTTTACTAGAACTGACGATCTTAATGACACTGTCAGCTGAAGGTCTACCACGTCAGCCTTCATACCCAAAGTAAAATATTTCTCGACAACTTGTTGTACAGTAACATCTACACAGCATAACTTTATTGATATCTAAACGGCGAAGTAAGACATTAACTCGGGCAGTAGGACTAGTGGGATGATGATGTGGCTGAAACACGAAAACGCGGACCAGGAAGCGATACTAGTTGGTGTTATTCAACTAGTATAGCGAATTCCGACTCCTCGCACAGCAGAGGATTGCCAGAATATCCACGAGATTAGAGGTTCCTTATGGCAGAACACAAGGGCAATATAGTGCTGTGAAGTGTGTGTGTGATTGGTGCATGGGGTGCTGTGCGGTGCAGTCGCATTCGCGAAAAAAACATAAAGCCGGGAGGATCACGTTCTCTTGGCAGTAACAGAGGTGTTCTGGCGTCAATTTTTTATACAACATCTAAAAAAAGAGCTACACTGAAGCAAGGGTATGTGTGTCGATATGTAAGATGAAAACAGAATGTAATAACACTATATGGAAGCGTTAAACATTGAGCAGAGCACGGCATTTATGGCGAAGAGGCACTGAATATGACCGCTCAGAACGCAGCCGAGCGTTGGATAAGCGAGGCGCGTTCCTGAAATAATTTTGTTGAGTTCATATGTTGTACTATCGATGAATCCACACGGATCACTTCCAGCAAATCTTTAAATAATGTTCAGCCGTTCAGTTCCATACCCTGTTCGGCTTAGAACATTCCACAAATTTTAGTGAGCTCTCAAAAGAAGGAAGGAGCAAACGAGAAAAAAAGGAGATGGCTACAATCCTAATAGTGGTACTATCTTGGTTTCAGCACATCTTTTCCCGAGCACCACATCACTAACGTATCGACCGCGACTACGCAGATCACAGATGTGTGGCGATCGTACGCGGCGCATGACTCTACTATGGGAGGCGAAATAGCTAGTTATGCCTTGTTGGGCCGTTTCCAATGACCCTCTCAATGCCAGAACGCTGCATATTGCCAGCTCCCATTCCTAGCAATCACTACCCCCTTGTGCCCACAAAATGCTATCCACGCCCATTTATGGTGAAGCGGTGCCGAACAATAGTCCTATATTTCTTGTGTGTAACGACTCCAAGCGATGAACCACGCAAGTATAGGAGTACTTCAGAACTCCAAGAATTTTAAGTAGAACAAACAAGTAGGAGGTTTTCCGGTTCTCCGATGGCAGAATTGAGCTACTACTTCACAAAAACTGAACACAGGGGTGTTTCCAGTGGAGGGCTTTCTAATCGTCGAGAACACAGCCAATTCAATTCACACCTGATTCTCCTCATTATAGAGGTAGGTGCGCACATCACCACCGGTAGCGAACGAATCTTCAGCTTCGAATACCAATGAGTGGGGAGGCGCATGAATTCCTCTGCCACGGGCATAAACCTGGAATGGAAACCAAAGTTTGAACTGCTCGATAGTAGAAATGTTTGCAGATACCTACCGTTACTTTCGATTTCGGTGTCAATTTGAAATCTTTCGGGAAGGTGAAGGTGATATCACGACCAGATCCCGAACTGCGTAGCTTCCACTCCCCGATCATCTCATCATGTGATACGGAAGTATTTTCAATGGTAATGAATGATCCATCAGATGCAACTTCCTGTAACTCCTTACGGTTAGTCACATTGAAAAACTGAAAAACTTACTATGCTGGAAAACTCACCGATATGGAGACATTTCCTTGAGCGGATCGCTGGGTATCGGAACGATTGGTACCGGTCACGCGACGCATGGCGCTCGAGCGGACGTGCACGTCCGAAAGGGCTGCAATATCGATTGATTGCGAAATCTTTTAGCGCTTCTGGTATGTTTTTTGATGAATTTACAGAAACAAGTGCTCACTAGACTGTGTTGTAGGCTCAAATGTATGTGTAGCCGTAGATATGATTCGTCCATGCGTTCTGTTCTCCTCTCCTTCCAATAGTTGGCGGTACTTGCTAATCTCGGCATCGAGATTCTTAATATTCAATATTTCAAATAGCCACAATTATTGACTACAGTCAATTTCGCCTATACTTTGAAAATTTACTCACAACTTTTTCAACAATGAGCTTTTCAAGTTCGACGGTGATAGCTTGGCACTGAGCTCGAACAGCTCGGATTTCATCGTCTTTCTCGCTGAGATGGGCCATGGACACGCGGTTCTCATCTTCGATTTGATAGGTAAGATCTTGGATGAGCTTCTCGAGGATGTGATTCTGAAGTTTAGAGTTTTGTGTCTCATGTTTATCTGATTCACAACTTATTAGCGAGGCAACGTGATCAATATATCGATTTTCTGTAATACCATGCAACTCCAGCACCGTAGTTAAGTATAACCTGGTTTTCTGCACAGAAAGGCAGGGAATTTATTGGAAACAATAAAAGCACTTACGCGTCCTTCCAAATTGGCCAGCTTGCTGCGCATTTCAGTAAGTTCAGCACGTAGTGTTTTCACCTTCTCCTGAATTGAGGTAAAACTGATATTATGATTTTAATCTTTGAAAAATATCTGCATAGGACAACGTAAGCAAACAATTCATAAATTTCATCTTCAGACAAACCTTGATGCTGGCAGCGTCTGCGGCATGACGGCTACCAGTACGGATCTCGATAACCTGCTTACTGTACCACGATTCCATTTCGCTTCGGAATTTCGATGTCGCCTGTAATAAGGGAAGGAGAATGTTCTGAACTCCATTCGAACTTTCCGGCATGAAAAACGTTTCACAGAAACGCTTCGAGTTACCTCATCATAAAGTTTACGAATTTCGGCAATGGCTTCCAACAGTCCTTGTCTGAAGATGGCGCGATTCTCCTCGGTTGTGTCTTGGTACTTGTACTTGTCGAGTTTCTACAAAAACACTATGCTTTGAAAATGAATGCCACGCAGATAAATAGATACTATATAAACCACATAGTAGTAAAAGATGATAGGACGTGATACCACAAAATAGGATACTATGCTATAATAGATGGTACTGCAAAAATATCTCTCACGACAGACTCACCACATTGTTGCTGCTGGCGATCATCTTGCATTCCTCGATAAGAGCTTGTGCTTGATGCTCGTAGTTCATACGCTGGAGCGATTCCTTCTCGAGCAGCTGTAACAAGGGTACGTTGGTAGAGATGCCAATCAATATCTATACTATGTACATAACTGAGTCAAAAGCATTCACTGAACCTTCAGCATTACATATGAGCGATTTGAACTAGTTCATATTGGCTCAAATTTCACGATCATAAATTGATAAATTTACTTGACGCTGAGAGTTGAGGTCAGAATTCAATTTGAGGTTTTCGTTACGAATACGTTTGCATTCCTCCTCAATCACTGCGTTACGGCGTTTTGTCATACAAATCTGAAACAAATCATTGATTAACTCACCGATCGGTTTTTGATCTAGTTAGATCTATTAAGATGAGAAATTCACGTATTCAGAGCAAGTAGTTTTGAAGATGTTTCACCTGAGCCTGGAGATCACACAGCTTCACAATGAGATCATCCTCAGCACCCAAATTACGGGCTTTCACGGCAGCATCGAATCTGAAAGTGTAATTGTAATTCGAATCGAATATTTAAAACCATTTCGGAAAACATATCCAAGGGTGGAACTCCTCAGAATATTTCAAGCGATTGAATGCTGTTCACCTGGATCGCACGTCAGTGAGGTCTGCAGTAAGGCCACGCACTTCTTTTTCCAAATTACCATAATCCTTCTTTGCTTCGGCAATAATTGCTTGGGATTGCTGGAAAGTGCATGAATAAGTGTACTTCAAACTTAAACCCCTTCATTACATAAAATCTCTAGGATAGCCCCAGGGCCGTTCGAAAAATCTTCAAATATTAATTAGAAACTAGGGAATCTGATCCACAACCTACGATTATGAAATGATTGGTCGAGTACGGATGCGTGCGCTCATAAGATGTGATTGGCTGATTTCTAAGGGATTGCCGTATCATTATCATCATTATCGTTAGCGTAATTATTCATTGTTTACACGCTCACTGTGTAACAATTTAGCAAAATAGAAGAAGTACTCATTCCAAAACGGATAACCACGCTATAAGGAACTATCACTCTAGCATGAATTACTTGCAATTTTAGTGTTGAGTAATTAATGAGTAAATGATCTAGGGCAACCCAAAACGACTAGAAAGCGATTGTCATACCGCAATTTCTTTCTCGTACATCATACGGATCCCTGGAGCGTGCTTGCCTTTTGTTAGTCTTTCCAGATCATGACTGAGTTTGCGATTCTGAGCCTCAAGGAATCGAACCTAAACGTCATCTCTGATTACTCCATTGTTTTCATATTAATTTTAGAAGCTATTTTTGCAATACGACGCACTTGTTCAATGTATGCCGCTAATCTGTCGTTTAGACCTCGCATTTCCCGTTTCTCTCGTTCCCGGATGTCACGGATTTCTCCAGCGGTCACGCTGCTTCCGGCTGAAAAAACATTGAATATTTCAATAAAAAGGAGCTATTTAAGTAAGAAATAAAAATTCAGTGTTATACTTGCTCCATTTGCTTTGAAAATATTTATAAGAAAAATTAAATGACAATTTTGTATAAAGTTTAAAACTCACATATGAATTCACTAGCTCCGGTGTGAGCCATTCTGAAATTACAATGTTTACATATTCTGTGATGGGTTTGATAGGGTGAACATGACAAGAATAGGGGTCTTAATCAGATCTAATTGAGAACATCTGAACAGCTTTAGAAGGTGGATTAAAAGGCCTCATAGGACCGTCATGGTTAGGCAGTAGTTCTTTTAACCCTCGAAAAAAGTCGACCTTCCAAGGGATTAGCCAACATAAAATGATAGTGCATAGTGAAGAAAAGAAACGTCTGAAAGTGGGGTCTATGTTATCGGAAAGCAAACACAACGGAGATAGTGATAGCAACGGCACGTCTTCCAAAGTGTAGTGCGCACATCCATCAGACATCGGTTTGGCCACAGTGAAAAGCTTTTCTGCAACATTTGGCAGCGCTTTTTAATGACAAAATCGGGCAATATCGATGAATAGCGTGGATTCTGATGTGTTTGTACGATTGATTCGAGGCTGACGAGTACCCGTCGATGAGGCGGGCAACAGTTTCATAAAATGTCAACTACAGCCGCCGACGGCCACAATCGGGTAGGCCACCCGGGTGTACGTTGTGGAGTAAATGCTATTCTTATGCAAATCAACGAATGAACTAGTATTCCGCGAATTCTATGATCCGATCAACACGCAAAAAACCCTGGCCTTGATGCACAAGTATAAAGCGACATCGAAATCGCTAAGTTATTAGAGTGTCAACCAAGCCACGGAACCTGAAAGCTGAGAATGGGGATCGAGCATGGACATAGAAATGCTTCTGATCGTGACTCTCCAGGAGCGGAAGCACCTGCTTCTGGACACTGACAATGTATGCATTTTGACAATATTATTAAAAAAATGATAAAATGAAGCAGTCTAAGCTGGTAATTCCTTTATGGGATTCGCCAGGCATTCTACTTCCGTTCATAGTTTTTGTGGCATTCGAATATGATTTGGCCTACACAATGAGTACCTACATGTGACTACCCTATGAAATAGCCCTTGTTTTTTATATTCTAGGACGGGTCAAGTAACAATTCACCGACCCCGGAGCGATAGAATGCTTGCTTGTCCAGGAGAGTCATTGATCCCGTACTGTGCTCTTGGGAGCAGCACCACTTGCCACCGAACCACATCCCCTTGATTTTATCATACTTCTTTACAGAGGAAAGCATAATGGGAAGGAGGCCAGAGGTCGGGTTATCGAGAAGCAGTTCCTGGGGGAAAGACTTGCCGCTTTCAGGCATGAGCAAATTTTTTGAAGTTTCACAGATGATTTTGAATTGGCGCGCAAAATGCGTCATTTCTTCTGTTCGCGTCTGCACCCTCTCCACGTGGGCAACCCATCAAGGAATTTCCCTTCCCATTGGCTTGAACTGAGTTAGTCGTTATCCTCCATCCATCTCTACTCTAACCGATTGGGACGATTCGAGCCGTCCTAAAACCGAATCACAGTGGAAGTTTTCAAATCTAAGGCACTCGGTGGCAGCTGAGGTTTCCCTTTTGTGTGCTTTTACTTGGCAGCCATTACTGGTTTTTCAAATAGGGATTCTCCTTCCGCAGTTGTGAGACAATTCCATCCCATTGAGCACACCCCAATATGTCACATGCTTCTTATCAGTTGCGACACTCTTAGAACAGTAGCAAAGAATCAGCTAACGAGTACAAGCTTACATGGTTGTACTATGTATCAAGTACTACATGTTTGTCCCACTCTGGGGTTCCTGATAACAGTCAAGTATTCCGATGAATGAACAATTACGGCATTTTGAGGCGCTACCACAAAAGGAAATTTCAATTATACAAGTTGATGGGAACTGTCTTCTCTATTGATTCTTGCTAAGCTCAAAGTTCCAGAGAGGGTTTTAGTTCGATACAAATTTTCACTGAAAATGACTTACCCGCTTAGAGGCTGTGTGCGAGCACCAATGCCGCCAGATCTTCTGAAATCATTGCATTTTGCTAAAGACTTAAGATTCTGAAGCATTGATGTTTACTTACCTTGAATAATGTTGATGCTCTTCTTGGTAGATGGATGGCATATCCTAAATAAATGTCACTGAATTGGCAAAAAATGTTTTACAACAATCTTAAAGGAAACTGTGATGATGGGGAGCATGGGAATATGTGTCATACCGTAAAAGCCGTCAGAGGAGCTTTACTTGAATGTGTCATTTTTATCAGTAAGTTTGCGCTTTATACATGCCAAATACCAAGAGATGTTATCAGAAAATGCATGGGCTGGCTTGACGGCGGCAGTTTAGCGCGGAAAACCGCGGTGATAAAAGCTGATTGAGAATGTGAAACCGAAAACAAACCCGCATCGTCAAGTAGTTGTTGGACATATAGCAAGAAATAGATTATTTAGAAATTTTTGGTGACTTCAATAAACTGGTAGAGATTCCAGCAGTTGTGAGGCCATAGTGTGGTGAATTCACGGAAAGCTGGACAAATAAAGCACCTGTTTCGCGGCGTTCTCGGTTCCCATAACAAAAAACAGATATCCTGACTTTGTGAATAAGAGTCGTGCAAATCCTAGAGCTAACTGAAGAAGAGTACGTGAGTTTGTGGATTGTGCGGTGGCATACCCTCCAATAAATACCCGAGCGAGAGTTTGCAATTTCAATAATCGATCGGTGAAAGATGGAATTTTCAGCAAAAAAAAGCACCTGGCAAAATGAGGCTGATTATGCACAGAATCACGAACACAGAAACAGAAACCTTTTTTTGTTTCCATTGTTCTGCAGTCCGACAATCCTTAACACTATTCCTTCCTCTGAAGACCTTGTCAATGTGATATCTACAGTATCTCGCTAGTTTGGAGAAGTTAGGCCAGAATGATGTAGAGGTGGGCGGAGTTTGTCAGCTCAAATTAGACACACCAATCAATACTCAGTCATTGTGGTTGAAGAGCATACTAGAATGGGTCTCGATTATGTCCGTGTCTTCATCCTCGAGCTAGAGACGTTCTACGGTCTTTGGGTTCTTGGGCCCTGAAGTGATTACAGTGTACTGCGCTTTCACTCGGACTCGACCATAGGCGTTGGACGAAATCACTTTGGGAACCAATTTGATAAAATGCTCCCCTCGCTACGCGGTGCAAAATCCTGTTCTATCGATACACGCAGGCGAACTGCCCTCTGTGCTTCTTTGCACGACGAGGGGTGTGGCTAAACGCTTTACAACCCTATCCCTCCAATCACGATCCACCTAGGGTCTCCTTACGGAACACGGGATCTCCGAAATCATGGAGCCTTCACTCTACTAAGGACAATATTCGATAGCTACGGTAGCCATCAGGTAGACCAGCTTTGACAGTTTTTCCATACAAATGGGCGAATCTAGACGTAATTTGCTCAGCCTCAGGCTTCCGTACAGCGAATCAGCTTGAATTTCTATCACTCAATCATTTCAATGGGAAGCTCGTGATGTAACCAAAATTTGGGCAGTTTTATTTGTACAGCATGCAATGATGTGAGTAGCACTGTAGGGATAAAGGACAAGGCATGAATGAATAGCCGACACCAGCCCCCTAGAGCAAATTCTAGTGATTCGGGGAAGACCGGATTTGAGCCATTAAAAGGGTTTGACGTTGATACGGATTTCTTGCACACAATGCTGAGAAACAGCTCAATCAAAATTGGACCACTTGACAACGCTGCATTCTCATCTCAGGGGTTGTCAGATGGGTTATTTGGATCGACACTCGATAGTACTAATCAAAACGTTACCACTCATCATTTCTAGTAGGTAACGTATCATGTTACCAGTATTCTACCAAAAGTTCTCATGAAGACTAGTTTTTTCCGCAAAAAAAGCTACAATTTCTTGTCAACTAAGACGGGATCTTGTTCGAACTTGAGTATGTCCTGATGTTGTGAGTTTCTTCCTGTGTATGGTGCTAAAAGAGCTGAGACACGTGCTAAGCAGTTTTTGGCTTTGCTTTCTCCCCAAGCGTATCGAGGAAATGCCGAGCGCGCGTCGCCCTCTAAGGGTTAGCGACGCCGCATTGGCTCCTCTTGCACCAGCCCAGCTCCCTCTATCCTATATCGTATTATTTTCAATCACACAGCACAGCTACAATGATGATTGGGATTCGACCTATCATGGAAGGTATTACAACTGATAGACTAACACAGATATTCAATCTGCTGTGGATGAAGTACGATTGTCACAAAGGTACGGACAGAACTGTTGCTTTGGGTGCAATATGCAGTCACTCGATACTTTTCGATTGTATTCCATCGCTTAACCAGGAAACCATTTATATGATTGGATTTCCCAATCAATCAGAAGTTACGGTAAATTACGAGCAGCAATAGGAACTGATAAGAGTGGCATCCAGATTCTTGTGTCCTCTCGACTAGCCATTCTACGATATACAAGTACTCTGTCAACGTATATGTGCACGCTGGGCAGAAAAGCGGATCTTCGAAGAGTGACGTCTCACAGTATTTCTTCAACCTCGTGTTCCTGGTTTTGGCCCCTTGCCAGACGAGCGGCATCTTCCAAAAACCCCATAATACCCTTGAGGTCGCACCTGGAAGCTCGCGTCACATGACCAGTCCCAGACTAGACTAAAACGAAGTGGGTTACAGAGAATTACTGAATCAGTGAGTAAGACCCTCGTGTCTGCCAGGAAGCCTGTATGCTTCCTCGGAACACTTTCATGCGCACAACGCGTGCTGAGCCCTGTTGTGATTGGTGCATGCTTATTCCAACCAAGCAAGCGCACAAATGGCTGCAGCTCAAGTAATTTGAGGGAATTTCCGACACATGCGAATGAAGGTAGATGCTTCGTGGCTTTCGAAGGTGATTATCCTTTACGTCCACGTTACTACATATTACTCTACAGCGATTAAACTTGACTGAATTTATTCAAAGAAAGGTAGGCAGTACAGTTCCTGATGCATGATCAGGTCGATGTCATTTAGCTAGCTTCCGACGCCTTAGACTTAGCAAAAAGATGTTCGACAATTGTTCATTTGATGAGGAGCGGGTACCCATACTGATTCCAGGAGATTGCTGTCTTATGCCCTGATCTGAAGTCACGGTGTCCCTTTTAGGGAGTGACAGATCAAACCAAGCCAATGCAAAGGTACATTTCGAGGAGCACGATGAATTTTTCATTGTCATTTCGTAAGGACGGGGTGGAACCAGCAGGTAACTCGGCCACTATGGCCTGCACTTCGAGGGAAAGAGGGTTAAATTCGCAGTAGCTCCCCAAAGGCGTGCAGGGCATCTTTCAAATACGCTTTCCTTCCTTGTCCCTCAGCCCCCCCCCCCGGTGCCTCTCACGAGTTCTTCCTAAAAAATTTCCTTTTCTGAAACCGTACTTTCAATAGCTTTGGATGCCTCATTTTCTACGGCGGAATTTTTCTCATGTTAAAAATGATTTTCGACGCTCGAATACGGTCAAGTATTCGAATATAAATACGAGTGACGAAGTTGCACGCGAAAATACAAGAATTCAAGTGAGATGGAGCTGCTCAAAGTGACGGCCGACGGGATAGCGCGTTGGGGTGAACGCTACACAGCTGAGGATCAAAGAAGCGATCATCATAGTCAGGTATGCAGAGGGGGGAGCAAATCAACAATGGGCGCGAAATTCTGCAATGCGCTCTGCCCGTCGACGGCTTTCCAAATGTCACTCGGCGGGAGTTTGAACGAGTTGCTCTTCATATTTCCGCTTTCAAACAGAGGAAATTTCTCGGATCCTTTCGTACTTTTTCCTTGTACTGTATCTAATAGAATGATTTTAAAAGGAACGAGAATTGTAGAATTCCCGTGAGCGATTCTTTTAAGACACGTTCCACTCTCGCCAGAAGGAGGAGTCCAGCTGAGACGTCACTGGTAGGAGGAGATAGGCTGCTGGGCGTGATGAGCCCTCCACTTGAGGTGCCCTTAACGCTAATCAACCAATGACGATGCAGCTCAACCCCACTTTCCTGCGATCGTGTGGTGTCCCTTTGGAGGCCCCCTCGTGACCATAAGGGTTCTGTATAGGATATGGGCAAACATGTAGTTGTAAGTGAGTGATAACGTCAAAACCACGAATATTGAACTATTGAAACTACTATTGATCAAATTGAAACATACGCGTCTATCGGGAGGCTTCGTCGTTGTTGTGGTCTCATCAGATTCCTTCTTCCTTTCGTATTCATATCGTGTCGTCTCACGATATTCTCTGGATGATTCTTCTTGTTCTCTTCTTTCGCGTTCCCTCCTTTCTCGTTCCCTTCTTTCTCGTTCTCTTCTTTCTTCATCCCTCCGTTCTTGTTCTTTTCTTTCTCGTTCCCTTCTTTCCTGTTCTCTCCTTTCGTGTTCTTTTCTCTCGTGTTCTCTCCTCTCTTGTTCCCTCCTTTCTTGTTCTCTACGTTCTTCTTCTCTTCTCTCTCGTTCCCTTCGCTCTCGTTCCCTCTGTTCCTGCTCCCTTCTCTCTCGTTCCTCCTTTTCTTTTTGCCGTTCTTCCCTTTTTCGTCGTTCTTCGAGCAGTTCTTCTCTAACAATTTCCAAGGAGCTCTTAGTCACTCGTGGTGGAGTCGGTGAACGTGTTTGCGGTATAGCGACACGAGGGAAAGTACGCACAGTTTCTGTGGTCACCGTTTCCGTCCTATCTTCTCGGCGTCTTGTATCAGCGTATTCTTTTGTTGGAGGTGGACTGACGGGACCTTCATCACGTCTGAAGTCTCTACCGCTTCGTTCAACCTCTTCAAGACGAACCTCTCTCGTTTCATGATACGGTGGGTACCGCTCTTGTTCTACTCGTTCACGCATTTCATGTTTACCCCGCAATGGTATTCTCTGGACCTCTTCTCTAGTGATCTCACGTCTTTCCTTATAGGGCTGCTCTTCTTTTTCAGGTCCAACTAGGGTCTTACGTGATGTTATCGACTCTGTATACGTCTTCCTGGACGGTAGCAGATCGCTGCTCGGAATGTAAACTTCCTGAAATTGAAAGCATGGTTAAAAGGCTTTAATTCTGTTTTATTCAGTAACATCACAAGGACCCTTACCCGGCACCCATGTTGAAGGAATCGTCCACGGAAATAGGTTTTTATGTGACCCATATATTTATGTTGAATTTGCCTAATGTGGGCCGCATGCAAGGTTTCACGCGAAAAATGTGAGTGCGGCCAGGATACAGCACCACAAAGTCCTGGCCGGGTGGGCGGGGCCTCCGAGCAAGAGCCCACCCCGTCGTCCGCCGCGGTCGGAGACGCATTGTAGGAACAGAAAGTTACGTAACTAGTCCCACTCTCCGTTCCCAACCGCGGCGGACAACGGGACGGAGCTTGTTCTCAAAGGCCCCGCCCACTCGGCCGAGAATTTGGGGAGCTGTATCTTAGTCAAATTCTCAATTTTTCGCGTGGAACTTTGCATGCGGCCCTTATTAGGCAAATACAACATAAATATAAGTAACAGAGAAACTAATTTTTCCGTGCACGATTCCTTTGAGTAATGTATTATTTTCGGGTAATCGATGAATCGAGGACCGTTCTAAGTTTGGCAATCAAAATTGGAAGGCGAATTGGCTTTCCTATGTCGTACTTGTTTACATTTTTACTTTTCGCTTTTTTTTTATTCAAGAATGTCTCATACACCCAGCGCCGCA
Source organism: Trichostrongylus colubriformis (assembly GCA_963978905.1). Classification (NCBI taxonomy): domain Eukaryota; kingdom Metazoa; phylum Nematoda; class Chromadorea; order Rhabditida; family Trichostrongylidae; genus Trichostrongylus; species Trichostrongylus colubriformis. The sequence goes on along the minus strand of OZ022261.1, from coordinate 28,753,395 downwards.
ATTTTATTGATACCTATGCAAATAGTATGAGTGGCGCGAGAAAGCTCTGATAAGTCTCGATGGTTACGTGGAATTGGAGTTTGTTCCAAAAGACGAAAGAGCGCCGCCACTGATTACGTCAATTCTGGACTTAGTAATATAGAAGGAGAAGATTTAAGAAACACGTCAAAACAGCCAGAAAATGATACATCCACAAAGGCCCGAAACTGTTAGGACTAGCTGGTCCTTATCACCGGTTTTCATCAGAAACTGCTCAACCTAGAGGGTAGTTCAGCTGAAATGCAGGTCACGGTTATCTGGTATAACTAGCAAAGTGGTCTGCACTACAAGAATTTCCGAGCCCTTGTTCAAAATTGTGGCTTCAAATATTCAGAATCAAGCATTAGGCTTGACCTTTCATCAAACAAGAAAATGTAACTAAAACTCGTTAAGAATGTGGGACACACAAACCGAAATCCTCTAAATCCCGTCCCGTGAGCTTATAGGTACGAAGTACGCTGCGCGGAAGCGACCATGAAAGCGCACACTTATTCCGGGTTGAGTCAAGTATGTGTTGGTTGATTATGGATTTACTGTAGAGTAAATGCAGAACGAATGATCTCGCAAGTAGAAAACCAGGACCGCGCAATACTTATTACTGAGCACCATCATGCGTGACGAGCGGTAAAACCGCGCGTCGCGCTGCGATACGTGTTTTCCCGCGCTGTATTTCCCGCTTACGTCGCGTTCATACTTTGCGGTGCCGGCGGCAGGGTGTGGCTGCGTGTCTCTGCGTCTCCGCCTCTGCCACCCTGTCTCTTTGTCTGCATCATCTCGGCACCTCTCCCGCGCCACTCTGCCTCGCCGCCTGTGAACGCAGCCACGCCCTACCGGCGCAAAGTATGAACGCTGCCTTAAAGTTCAGATATGTCGAAAAGAGGGTGGAGCTGGCAAACAACAAACCCTATCGCGATCTGGCTGCGTTTCTCGATGCTCACGAACGCTCATCTCCTCGAACTTCTCCTTGTATTGGTAAGGTCGTCGGTCGGGCGTGCTGCGTCCCTCTGCAAAATAGCAAGGTCACGTACTATTAAGGTTACACCCATGTTACAGCCTTGATCTACGTAGGATCAATAAATGAAGCAACGGTCGTTAAAATTCTCAGTTTTTCTTTCTTGATTATTTAAATAGATGATAATACAAGATAACTTAGAATTTGTTAGTATCAACAACCTTTCAAATATTATACATCACATTCAATTTTATAGGTAAGACAGTAGATTAGTATGAGGTTGTGTAAGTTCAAATTATACCTTCAATTTTACTCTCAAATTGCTCAACGACGCTTCGTACAGGTGTAGAGCCGCGTGTTTCCTCAGTAACCTGTTCACGTTGCTGTTCCCGAGAGGGAAATACCGTATGACCAGTGAAGGTTTCCTGGAATAACTTTTTCATAACATTGGTCATCTTCAGCATATTCGTTAACGAGCACCTTCTTCTTCTCCGTTGGAATTATGATCTCCCTAGGTTTATACGGGGGCTCTTTCTTTGTTGGTGACGTGTACGACTTCACCGAGCGGTACTGCTCCTCCAACTATAATCATGACATGATTGATTTTCCTTATTGAACTCTACAAAGAATTTTAAAGATTACTTACTTGATATCTCTCTTCAACATAATGGGGTGTTACAGTGCGATATGTGGGTGGTTCAATGTCAACGACAGTTGTTGACAGAACGGACTTCTGGTCCGATGGTGAATATGTCGGACGATCGATACGATGCACTCGCGAATCATCAGAAGAAGAATAGACAAATTCTGAAGTATAATGGCAATTTAAAAAAAGAATGAATGCAATAAGGGAGGAGCGTGCCTAGCCCAAAGTAATTTATGAAGCGTTCAATAGAACAGATGTAAAGGGAGTGCATACAAAAAAGTAAGTCCTAGCCAAATTAATTTCGAAAGTGGGAGATTGTTTAATTAATATTAAATGCTTCCAGGGTAATAAACACCTTTCACCAGCCTTGATGAAACTTTCTGACTTCTGAGCGGTAGCTGTAGTCGTAACGGTGCCAGAAGCTGATCTCTTGGCTCTGCCTCTGTATCCCATCAGAAAAGCACGAAAATTTCCGGAAAGAATAGTACGAAATTGGACTGTGGTAGGACATGTACTCCCTGCTCCTCATGTCTACTGAACCGGAGAGAGCGCAGACAGTTAGAGAACAACTGCTGACTCAGCTTAAGGTTCAGCGAAATGGTAGAGATTCTCTGGAGAGTGAGTCACTCGGAGAGGACACAGAGAAATTTGACCACTTGGCGCGGGAATTTCAAATCTAGAACCTCCATAAACCACGAACGCACGACCGTAAAAGGTCGAAAAAATTTCACGAAAGTCGGATAATGATTACTTTTTTATGGCTAATTCTTAAGATGCGCCATGCACATGGATCAGTTTCGGAATTTCAAGGAATTGGAAAGGAATTTTGCTTATACAATGTACAAACAGTAAGTTGACTGCCATTGACTGTCACAACAATAGCTTCACACTGATGACATTGATAACGACTGACTAATACTGACTTGACAAATACAGTAGCTCCATAATCTCTATAGTACAGTTGTTTTGAGTACTTACCTGGACCTGGTTTTGATACGACAACAACACGTTGAGATGGTCTCTGACCAGCGCGTGCTCTGTCATCAGCGCTGTCACTACGTGACCCACGCTCAAAACGTTGGGTTAATTCAGTCACTCCAGGCATTTCCGAAGATGAAACACTGCGACCGTGGCTGAAAGAAGTAGCATGAAATCCTGTGAAAAACTGGTCAACGAAAGTTTTCGGTCTGAATAGCACGCAGGTTTTGTAATTTGACCCTATTGATCACACTAAAACGGTAACATTTTAGCCGGAGAGTTGAAATATCAAGTGAACCACCATAGACGTCCATCAACATTGAGGGGTGATGGAAACGGGACTGCAATCTATGAAACGGCAAATTTTTGTCAATAATGGCGAAAATCAATACAAGGTTAGCCACAAAATGATAGTTGGCAGATATATCGAATTATGAAATCTCGTCCTTTATCCAGCAATTTCCATCGATGCCACAAGCGTCAATCGTTTTTATCAAAACCTACGAGTTCCAAATATGTACAAGTTTCGGCAAACTTCATACGGCAGTTGTAATAATTTGGTGCAAAAATATCGAATTAGACATGATTAAAAACTTAGTCTGATTATGATTCCAATTCAATGAAATTCATTGAAAGAAATCCCAATGAACACTGAAACCTTAAAATGAAATAAAAATCCCAACAAGTTTACTACAAGGATGCTGAGTTATAGGCAAAAGCTTCGGTGCGGACAGGACTCGAACCCGCACTTCATCCTTTCCGGGGATATATGCTAACCCATTACACTACCGACACCCCTTTCACCTTAACTCAGCTTCTGAATGGTATATTTACCATAGCTTATCAGCACTCACACGTATAACGTGTTGAGCCGGTTGGCCAATATCGGCATCGAACCGTGAAGCTGAAAGCTTTAGTACTGATTTTGATATTTTCGATTTTTGATAACTGCTGTTTAGCTGCGGCGATAAACAGCAGTTATCAAAAATATTAGAATTGATAGAAGACTTTGGATTCCTCAGTTGAAGCGGGTTAATCCATGAGGAGATAGGCTAGGAGTGATCAAGTGTTGAGGTTGGAGGAGGGCGTTAACCTCACGGGTCTTGTTAAGAGTAGGCCACAAAAGAGTGAGGTAATGACTCACGGTCTGCCTACTAGTTATTTGATAATGGACAGTATCGGGGTGAGTAGGTGAACACGGCATGACACACCTTTCCTTTTTTGGTTTCCATGGCTTAAAGAGCGCAATCATGGCGACAGACGAGGGCGTAAAGTGAGAATTGGGTTCTTTACGAGGCTGGTATAGCGTGGTCTAGTAAGACGGGGTCAACGTGGGTTTATTCTTTGGTTGTGTGTGTTTCCGTAAATGTGGCGCGATTCGTTGAAAAGATCTTAGCAACGATTGCATAGTTTTAGATCGTATACTGCTGATGAAACACATAGATGTGAAGTATCAAGAAACGTGGACCTACACGAGAGAACACAGGGACAAAATGTGTTTCCTATGGCTGAACAAAATCACCGTAGCAGTACAGCTAGACAGTTGAGTAAACAATCGTCATAGATTGATGGAAGAATGTATGGAGCGTGTGTACTGCCACTTATTCGCTTGATAATGGAATAAAATGTAATAAAGAATAACGAAAATCAAGAAGAATTCCTGTAGCTGCACGGCAAGCTTTTGAAACGGGAAAGAATTTTGGAAAAGGACGCGTAAAGGGATTGGGAACGTGAAGTGCCCCTCTTCAGTTACTCGGCGAATTTCACACAGACAGTTTCCGGGACGACTATCATCCCATGCGGGGGCACGCGGGATTATTAACACGGCCGTATTTGCATTTCGAATCAAGCAGAGCACAACATATGGAAATATTGTCGTTTTTTACCATTCTGTAACGGATTTTCAACGATGCATCGTAGTGCAGACACAGTGACTCTACGACGGATGAAATATTTTACAAAGATAATCCACAATTGATTCTGTTTATAAATGCATGTTACCAATCTAGCCCCTCCGAAAGAGTCATCATGGAATAGAGCGCAGCCGCTTTTTATGGCCAACAACAAACAAATGCCCTCGCAACTCTTGAAGAAAGCGCTGCAGAACGACATGCGACCAAAAACCGTGCACGAGAGGAACAGAACGAACCTACGTGTCACCTTTCGAATTTCAACATTTTGATATTTCTTATAAATCAAATCGGCTCTCGGATTCGCGGTTTCCGGAAAATACAGTGATACACAATACAAAAGGGATAAAGCATTTGACGTTGATGATCCGTTTTCGAGAATGCGCCGCGCATTCTGCTTCTATGTATTCAGGATCGTATTGGCATCTAAGCGCGATATTGCATACATATATACAAGGTGCGACAAAAGTATTGACCGCCTACAAAGCCTAACCATATGAGGAAGAAAAGAGATTACTTTATGATTTTCACTGGTACATGTGATCAGCAAACAGTTCTAACTAACGTATCATAATCTGCCCCGAAAATCGTCTTCGTCTTGGGCCCAGCGATGAAGAGGACGAGGAAAAGCATCTGAGCATAAGATAGCTCAAAAATGATGCTGTACAAAAGTGGCATTTAGAGCGGCAGACTAATTTGTCTAAGGACTGGTGAGAACCCAGCTAAGGACGCGAGAGACAGGGGGCGGCGAAGTGTTGACCGCCTGACAAAGCCTTGCAACACCAGGAAGAAAAGAGGTATCAACATGAGTTTTATTGGTATATCATAAATGCCATAGAACTCCACAGGCCCTCGTCATGGGAGCAGTGACGAAGACGGTGAGGAAAGCATCTGCCATGGATGGCAGGCGGCCCCTGCACAAATCTTCCCACATCTTTATTAAGGTAGGCTTGAAGAACAGCGATAGGAGAGGTAATGGAAACGGATTAGTGAGCAACTCAATGTTCAGCTTCCTGGAGAGGGGTTGCTACGAGACGGTGCGCGGGGGGGGGAGGATACCGAAATTCCGCTAACCCAACGATATTTGAGTCAAACCAATCAGCAGGATGAACTCATCAGCGATATCATAAGGAGACGCGCACACCCCAGATAACACCTCACCTTGGGCCCCATTCAATTGACTTCAACTCCGACCCACGAGGAGCGATTGCTGAAACACTGGTCTCGGATTAATTTTGAAGACTTCACCACGTCGCCCATAAAAGATGTGAATTCCAATCCGCTCAACTAGTCCCTTTGAGGTGTCTCGGAGGGGCAAGACCTGTGCTACTCTTCAAGTTATTCAATTTTCTGGAGTCTACACTAGCGAAAACTCAGCACGGTTTGCATCAAGTTACCTGCGTAAAGACATACGCTCTCCCTCGCCTTCTTCCTCAGTGTGTATAGCGCAGAAGGGGTGACGGTTGGGACACACGGTCAGTGAGGTCACTAGGTCACGCTGTGGCCATGTCCATCCGCGACGCAGACTGCAATCAGATAAAACTGGTAAAACACCTTGCCGAAACTCCTCCCCTAAAAAGGCTTAGGCAAATCTGAGAGAGCCTAGACGGTGAAACACACGCCACCACTCCAACAATTCGCGAAGCCTCGCAGCGCGCGGTGACCCGACCTCAAGCCGAGGTCAAGATTCGTGTGTCCTAGCATACACCCGGCCAGAAGCAATCTTTCGAATTTTAGGATTAAATTATGGAACGTGTGGGACAGGACTTGTGTCAGTCAAGTGGTCAATACATTTGCCGCACACTGTAATGGGTTGTACAACAAGCTCGTTCGGTTTTCTATCCTCGTTTTTCGAACGTTCTTTTGTTTGACGACATTATGTACAAATAAATTCGATGGAGCTTTTTCTTCTCTACAAAACCCCTGCCATTTGTTTTATGATTCATTCAACTGCGTTATATTTTCAAGCTTTGAGAAGCTGACCTTATTCTCTACATGCCGATATCATTCATGAGTTTATTGTTATATATAAGATTTTTGTGGCAACTAAGACTGTTTGATAAAACCTCGACAATAGGTGAAGAAGAACAGATGTGAAAGTGCATACTTCTGCCTCCTAGGCATTTCATTTCTGAGCGTTAGAATTATTAAATAATTAAGTAATGAAAGAACGAAAAAATTACTTTGTAAATTGTTTACTGAAAGCTTCTAAATGAATATATAAACGTTACCCAAAAGGAAGAAAGTTGTGAAACAATTCGAATGCAAATAGATCGACTAGAATTTGATCCTCGACCTATGCGCATGAGAGCAGCGCCACTTGTCACTGCACCACCGCCTCAACACGAAGTTCTGAGACCTTTACCTTGTTGTTGTAATAGTTGTCAGTTCTTTCACGGTAGTGGTTTCTGAGACCACGGAGCCTGCTAGACGGGTCGAGGCGCGACTATCCACCACTGGACCACGATATGTGGCAGACGAAACGGGAGTGATTGGTACAGAATGCACCGATTCACCTCCAATATAAGCGATTCGCACTGAAAATACGCATCTTTCAAACTGAAAACCCTCGATGGACTACGATTCAGTATTGAGAAATATGAAACCTTCCCAGATAATGTTTCGGTTGTTTGTTTAGCAATTCGATTAGTTTGTGAGTATTTGTTTTCTCAGAGACCAGAGCAGTAAAACAAGATTTGAAAGACATATAGGAAAATTGTATTTGCTCATACCATCTGAAAACCTAAGAGAGGTGGAAGGTCAAAAGAGTAAGAGTCAAAGCATAAGAGGAAAAAGTAAAGTACTAAGTAAATAAATAATTCAAAGAGCTCGGATACTGATGCTTCCGATTCTGATGTGTACAGTGAGACCCCGAAAAGTTGGAAATGAGTTTTTCAGATAGACAGAAAAGCAGTGAAGAGTCTTCCCCATATAGGTAAATCCCCACGTTAAAAGGAAGCAAAAAACTTATTGTTCCGCTTGAACAAATGCGTATGCTGTCGCTTATGTCCCAGTTTGCGAGTAGAGCCGCTTCCATGTTAAATTCCAGAAAAGAAAGCGGTTGAATGTACTCTTACTAGTGACAGCAGTCAAATTTGAATGGTGCAACGTGAATGGGAAATGTGGAAATTCACATTTTCAAAACATTTTTCATCTTATATAAAAGGGCTCCTCGAAGAATTGGGAGCTATGCATCTTTCACGGCTTCTCGTAGTAATGCTGTTTCCGGAGAGGTATGGCCAAAATTGAAGCGTGCGGTAAACTTGAAATTTAGTGTGGACACTTTCTATGGTCCCCCTAAAATTACTGAAAAATACCTGGAAATTCAGTTTCGTGTCTGCCACGAGCATTGATTCGTTCAACCGATTCCGGACTCGATATGGATTTCTGGCGCTGACGTTGGGCAGTGACGTAATCTTGTACAGATGCTGAATTTTGTAGAATCAGTCAGAGTTGAAATCGCTTTGAAAAATCTTGTGCAAAGTAGCATCTGCAGAGCGATATAGTGCAGACAACTTGAAGAAATTTTTTTAAAAATTCAAAAAAATTCCGAAAATCTGCATGAATCACTTTAGGTTAACGAGTAATTACATTGAAGAAGTTCAAGGGACGGGCGGGATATGTAGCATGAAATGCCAGAGAACTTCCTGAAAAAACGCTCACTCGCTTTTCTAATACTGAACGGAGGAGCCGTTATCGCATTGGCGTTTTTTTTTTGAGTAAATACATATAAAATAGTAAATTAATACAGTGATAACGAATAGTGAACTCCAGCCGTAAATATGAAAAATTGTCGCGAATTGCCACTGGATTCGCCATGTATTCAATTTTTTTTCAAGATATGGCGATCTAAGCTTGTCTTAATACAAGTGTGAAACTTATGAAAAGCGATAGGTGTAGAAGTATAGTCCTGTCAAACACACTCCCGGGTTTTGGATGCTTGATTCCCAAGGTGAGATAGATCTCATGATCGGGCGGGCAATGACAGTGTAACTTGTAGGCGCTGCGCTATTCACACTAACCTGAACTGTGTAAATACAATGAAAGGCTGTGCAATGGACCGAGTAACGTGCACTGGTCTCCGAATTGGGTAAAAAGGCCTTCACAGCTTTATATGGCCCACTTCATTTTGTTCCCTCTTTTACTGACCCACTGACCAACGAGTAAGGGTGCAATGCTCCTAGATACCAGAAACGTGTCAAGAAAAGGACCAACACCCCACTCACACGCTCCTTCTCACTCCTGCCCTGCTCCATGAGTTGATAGACACGACCCTTCAAAAGAAATACTCAAATGCTGCCCTTACACAATGTTTCTGAGCATACGAAATTACTCATCCCGTGATAGTCCAGTAATAGTCTGGAAAGTGAGCTATTCTACACATCGCATACATCTTAGCCAGGAATCTTCATTCTGTAATGAACGGTCCCATTTTTTGGTTCATTGCTATGCCATTTGCACAGTGGTAGTAATATGTATTAGGGCTAGAGCATGATGAGCCGATGCGACGTCGCGAACGCGCTACGCGCTGCATTTTCAAGAGGTGCGCGATGTCGCAGCGGCTCTTCCTGCACCACATCGTACTGGTAAAGTAGTAAGTAGTGAAGGAATGCTGAATTTTTGCCAAAAATGGGGGCATTATCATTCACCAGGAGCAAATTGCACCAAAAAATTGCCTCAAATGCCAGTTCTTTCTACACTCCTATCTTTTGACCCCCCCCCTCCGCAATTCAGCCCTAACTACTTAATAACTGCAGAAAGCGATGTGTTAGGATCACGTATGACCGTGTGACGGTTTCTAATTCGAAAACGTTTCAATCTCACGATGTCAATTCATGTTCACCCGTCATCTGTGATCGAACTGACGGAGGAGGGTGAGGGACGGGAGGGTTGAATTGCCGTCAATGTCAGTGATTATCCAGTAGCAAGTTTTCCAGGCTCTCAACAATAAAATGATCTGTGCTCTAAGAGGAAAAAACGAATTGAAAGCATTTCAGCAGGCAACCTCCACTGACAACAAACGAATAGATGTTTTTCTTATTCTTTGTGTGCGTCAATATAACTTACACGGCTAGCTCAAAAAACCTAACTCAGACTGTGAGGTCACTAACTACGTAGGAAAGGTGTTTAGTTCGTTATGGACTAAGATAGCCAGGTTTACAGATCAAGAAAGATAATCAAAAAACTGATTGCTGAAAAATTCAAGGAAATCATATGTTAAAAAAATTTAGGCTAAAACAAATCTTGCTATTAGGAAATTCATGCATTGGACTATGTAAGTGATTGGAATATGAAAACCAAGTAGAAATAAAATGTGAAGAATAACGGATTCCTCCGAAAACTTGAAAAAGTTCAAAAAAAGTTCAAAAGTTTATTTCAAAAGACTCAAAATAGCTTCCACAAAACCGGTTGCAAAAAATGGGTTGCGAAAGAAATTTGAGCCTTATGGGCAGGCTTTCGGCGCCTGGCGCCTTTATCAAGCCGTCTTCAATTTTGGCTGTCTTTGACAAAAAAAATTGTGCTCGAAGAGGAAAAAAACGAATTGAAAGCATTTTAGCAGGCAAAAGTTCGAAATGGGAAACGTTAGCGAAGGCTACGTGTGATGTCAGATGATGTACATGCAAATTCCGGCCGACCAATTACCACCAGACCTCTATGAAAGGATAACAGCATTGACTCGTCCAGTCGGTACTGTGAAGGTCAAATAGCATGGGAACCGGGCAGTAGAGAATGCAAGCCAAATCGTGCTACGAAGAGAGTCCCGAAAGGTTGAGAGAAATGCAAAAAAAGTTTTTGCTTCAATTTCACACCCCATTTACAATTTTTACTGTATAACTTTCTGTAGGGTAAAGATCAGTGTGAATGGGCTCAGGAGAAGTCAGTGAACAATGGAACCTGGCATACTCAAGAGCCATTGGAAAACAAGCAATGAAACTGGACTTGGTGCCGGCAACTGTAAACGACTTGGTAACTACGGGGTGGATTACGAGGATTTGTCATAGAACAACAACGGAAGCATGCAATCCAAAGAGAAACAACAAACATGGGAAGATCTGAGTATGAAATGCTCAGTCCCTTGAAGTGTAAAACACGTGTTTGGGTAATCTCGAGTGGTCCTCTTTTCTGGATTTTACAGGTTTCACAATATTGGAACCTGATCGCATACGAGGCCTAACTTAGAGTAAGAGCATATAGGACTTACAGGGCTCATGAACGCTTCGCTTTCTTCGGAACGCTTTAAAGCACCACTTAATTTTCGTTCTTCGCGATCATCTTTGCTAAGAAAAACGTCCCACCCCACAGCACGCAGGTGGGTGTGGCCAAAACGCTTGCCAACGCCATTCAACCAATAACGATTCAGAAAATCTCCTCTTTCCCATGAGCGTGCTTTTACTTGACTGAGTGCTGAATGCCGCTGCACTGGGAACGGTTTCGGGATCAGTTCCATAATTGTAACCAAGATATATCCAGATAGACTATGATCAAATACAGCCAAATTTCGGGAGTATTTTAAGGTCTATTGCAAAGATAAGGAAATGACATGATGGCATTGGTTCAATTGATGACACCCTTTTCCTTCATAGAGGAGCTCAGAAATTTAATATTTGTCCATCCTATCTTCATGATAATGCCCTTTACGGTTCCAATAAATAATTGTCCCTCAGATGAGATTTTTCAGAAACTCTTACAATAGTCATCGAGTGTCGCACGTTCAGAACTGGCCAATGGGCGTGAAAGTGGTGAACTTGGTGCAGATATCGTTATTGGTGCAGAGTACGAGATTGCGACCTTAACGAAAAAAAGCTCATTATATTTACATTAAAATATTTACATAGCTGCACAACTACGTGGCAGTGCGTGAGTACTACACACTACGCTGTGCACCAGACTGTATGTATGTTTACCTCCTGTATGATCTGGCTATTGTGATATTGTGGTGGACGTGAAATTTGCTGAAATCGATTTTTATAGTTTGTATGGTGAATGAAAAAAAAACTGCTATACCTTTGATGCAGTATACTTTCCATTACTAGAGTATCTTCTTCGACGATACATCTCATCATCGTCGCTCTCATCGATGTATCCCGGCGACGAGGACATACTACACTGGCTTTCTGAAAGTCAACTACATTACCCAAGGGACTGGACTTATGAAGTCATTTCAGGCAGCTTATACGGTGATTAGGGAGGGGGGGGGGGGTGAAATCATTTCAGGCAGCTTATACGGTGATTAGGGGTGGGGCAATTGTCGTGGAAGTCAAATTATTCGACAGTAAAAAACCGGTTCTCCTACTCTACCGCTTCCCTTCTAGTACAGCTCAGAAAACGAGGAAAACTTTCCCTTCACCAGTGATTACTGAAGCTGCCGTCAGCGACTAATTTACTCCTTTGCCATACATAGTACAGCCCTATAACGTATCTCGATTTCTATAAGGTTTTCGAGAGATGAACCATTTATAGCGCTGTAAAAAAAGATGGAAAAAAATTAACAAGTAAAATAAAAATTTGAAAGGGACTATACTAAAAAATGCGATTTTTTTCACAATCAAACATTGTCGAACGGCAGTGTAAGTAGCTCCGGAGCCGGAAGACTATTATATGTAAGTCACTCAAGTAATTAATAGTTATGAATAATATTTATATATGCCATCTTCATGATAATTTCCATTGTCAGTTTCAATAAATAATAGTTGTCACAGAGAACTGGATCAGTGACGTCACTTCAAACAGCTCTAAAGAGGGTGCTGTAGAGGATTTCAAGCCACTGCTCGCCACATACGCCTCTATTTTACAATACCTGTATTGATAGCCAAAATAGAAAAAATATTATAGAAAAATAGAACAAAAACTTATAAAATAAAATAAAACTCTGAGAGGGAGTCATACTAACAAAATTCTCGATAGCGATTTTCTTTCGTTGGAAATAAGTGAAACATATATGCATATGCACCCAAAAGTATGCGGGCATTACCTGTACTGAGTAACTATTCATGTAGTTAGATTATGAGTATTAGTATGATGATCTTCAAGATGGTTTGGAATGTGAAAAAGTGGCAAGAATAGGTCAATAAATACTGTATGAAAGAAAAAGTAATTTAATGGCCGTATTATTTCCGCTGAGTAAACATTGACTGTGTGAAAAACAATTGGGATTCACAGTTGATCAAATCGCCTCCTAACGATTTCTGTTGGCAAATGGGGGAATAGGGGGGGGGGGCATGAATTGACGATCAGATGTCAACGGCATAGGGGCGGGGGTAACTCACATATTGGGAGATGCTCTGAAGGGGAACGCGACAGGGTGGAATCGAAGTGTTGTCCCGGAGAGTTTGCACAGTCGCGCGTATTTCGCTCGAAGGGCGTTGTTATTCAGAGATGATGCCGTGCCATACGCATACGCACTCCTATTTGCACCTCAATTACTTTTTTCATGTCGACTTTATGTATGAAATCATCTATTGGGTAGTCTAAAAAGTTTTTTCGTATTTTCAAATACCGCTTTTTCCCTCCAAACTGTTTTCCAGCAATCTCTTCTGTACATACACATGTAGTACAAGTCCACACGCATCTATAGGTATTGTTGTCTTCCATCTCCCGGATAACCCTTTTCGGCAAAATAAACATATCAACGGTCAACCTCATTTTCAATACAAAAATTATAAAAATTTTTTCCTTGAATGGCATTAGACAGGGAAAGGAAAAGGTGATAATCCAATAGAGCAAGATGAGGACTATAAGATGAATAGGGCAGCAATTTTTATCCAAGCTCGATAATTTTTTGGCGAGTCATTTTTTCACTAGTGGTAAAAAAATTTTTAAATTTTTTCTTTTAACAAATTCTCGAGCTTGGATAAAAATTACTGCCTTATAGCCCTGATCTTGCTCCATCGGATTATCACCTTTTCCTTTCCCTGTCTAACGCCATTCAAAGAAAAAAAATTGGAATTGAAAATGAGGTGACTTTTGATATTTTTATTTTGCCGAAAAGGGTTATCCGGGAGATGGAAGACAACAATACCTATAGCGTGTGGGCTTGTACTACATATATATGTATAGAAGAAATTTTGTGGAAAGCAGTTTTGAGGGAAAAAGCGGTTTTTAAAAATACGAAAAGACTTTTTAGACTACCTAATATTAGGTTGTTCGAGAAATGCGCGTTGAATTTGTCCATTTATTTCCCTACTACTGTAGAAGACTTTGTAAAATAGTTTTGCCTATTAGAAAGAGATTTTTATTGTGCATCCTACGAAATATTTTGTCTATGTCTACTTCGTTTTTTTTCAAAGAAAAAAATCTGAAAAATTTTCAATTTTTTCTTCAAAATTCTGAAAAAAAAATTCAAAAAATGCAAGATTCAATGCGATAAGCGATAAATATGTCGCAGTGCATAATAATGATTGCGGATGGATCTGGCTGTATAAAGTCGAGCAAAGTTCCAGCGTTTCAAAAATGGTAATAAAGCTTGGAGGACGAAGGACATGGAAGTCGGCCTCAAATCGCTGAGACTTTTTTTTTCTTAAAAAAAAACAATGTCGACATAGTTTGAAGGCAGTGGTAGGGGCAGCTTGGGCCGAATATCGAAAGATTATCGAATACCAAAGCTCAGGTGCTTCAAGAAAACCGGAATAAAATGGTCAAAAACTTCAGATATAAGATCCTCTTCTTACTGCGTTTCACAACAAGCGGGTTCTGCCAGCGAAGGGGCGGGTTCTGTTAAAAATAAGCGCAGCTGTGGAAGAAGACGGCTCCCATAGAGCTTGGGGCACACTTCTTTGCCGGAAATTTGGCAAAATGATTTTTGAGTAGAGCTGCTAGGCCCTCTTTCGGCTCAATTACACCACAGGAAGAAGGAGTTGCAGCAGCCGTGTGGTAGAGATAGGTGTTACGATCCTTAAAGTTAATACAACGGTTCGGATCCTTATCAAAACTCTACCTTAGGGGTGTGTGCAGATATGATAGCGAATCGCTTCGCGGCATTTCACTCGCGGCGCCACCAGTACGACCCGCCATATCAATTGCCCTTGGGAGCCGGCCGAGCGTGACTGCGTCACGTCTGCGCTTCCACTCATGCCACACTGCCTCGCTTGAAGGCTGCCATGCTCTGCCACTGGCACTCGCACCCGCCGCGCCGCTAGCCGCTGGCGGCCACGCGATTCGCTGTCATATCTGCACACACCCCCTACCTTTGCATTCTGTTGGAGTGGATGTAGAAGACATTTCTATTTTGACGTTGTCATATTTGGATGTCCCTTTCGGCATAAGACGTGGTCAAATGGTTAGTGGATCACTTTTTGCAACTGTCATGACCGATTGTACTTAATCAGTTTAAACCAGGACTTCAATATTTTATGTACAAACGTCTCCAGTACAAAATGATTAAAGCGTACAAGCTTTTCACTGTGAGCACAACGAATAAAACAAATTTTGTCGCAGTCTGCCGCTTCCCAAACGCTCACCAAATCAGGCAGGAAAAATTGTACAGGCGTTCCATCTCACGGGTGAGCGCTTAAGTACTAGAAGCATGCCATGAGTGCGAAAGGAATCCCTTGCATCTGACGGCACGGAATTGAAAGTACACAAGCGAAAGGATGCGGAAAAAGGAGTCATGAGTATGAAATGGAAAGTCGATGGTATTATGGGCAATTACATGAGCCGTCACTCGTTTAAACATTGTTTTGAATGGTAAGAACAAAAGGCTGTACATAGCTTGTTGCACGTTGGAGAATATTTGATACTTTCAAACGTGATAGATCAAATTTGACCCTGAAAAAATGCTTTACCTTCCAGTATCGATCGGACATGATAGTTGTGAAAAGTGCGAGCTCACCATTTGACCATCCCTTATGCCAAATGGCAACATCAAAACGTGGTAATATCAAAGCAGAAGTGTTTCCTGTAGCCAGGAACAGGAACAACTGCCCAAAGATCCGAACCGTCGTCAACAAATCGTAGAGCGTGACACATACCACTGTGCTAAACGTCTGCTGACATTTCCACATCCTATGGTGTACTACTTGAGCCGACGTTTGTCCAAAAGAGATTGTAGTAGTTCTGTTCAGAGAATCGTTTCGCATATATGGGAAGCAGATTGGAGATCAGTTTCCGAAGATACGCCAGACCTTTTGTATCCAATTACAAACGACCACTTCAACCTCGGTCCCTCCTTGTTAGCCTCAGGGCAAGGTACCGAAGGGGATAGTCAGCCAGATGCAGTTTTTTGCATTTTTTTCATCCCAATATTTTTATTAGAAATTCAAGAGAGTTACATACCCGTCCGAGACCAAAATATTTGCCCGTAACTCAGCATCCATGTAGCAGTTACATACATTGTTCTCAGAGATTATGGGAATAGTGAAATTCCAAAACTTGCTTTATTGCTTGTTATATTAGTGATGGAAAGAAGATTAGTACTAACAGGAGCATGAAGTTGATGATGGCGAGCCAGTAGGAGTCATCACTGGAATGGAGTGCAACTAACTTTCCTTTCGGTATTTCGTTGAACTTTTCTTTGTCGTATTCAACAACATCAAAGAGTGTGAGTCACTTGAACAGGAAAAATGCCAAACACGAGTCACGAAAACAAGGTTCAGAAACACTGGTTGAAGTACATACGAGATTTCAATCAAGATATGAAGTTAATGTGAATTTAATAGGTAACAACTCACGTGACCCCCTTGAGGGGGTGTAGACAACACGACGTGTTTGCGGATACTGTCGTTGTTGTTTGGTATGAAACACGTGCGCAGTAGTGATTTCTTTCTGCTGAAATCAAAAGTCTAAATCGCGATATTTAGTAGAAGATAAGTGGAAATTTGAACACATGGATAAATTACAACTGGATATTTATTGCGAGAAAATTTTCTAAATTAAGCCAGCAGATTTAAATATAGAAATATTAAATGTAGGAATAACCAAAGAATTTTCGAATTGACTTACAAATAACAATATCTCTTTATTCGAAATGAATGGGGGAAGCATGCAGTATAGCAAGTTCAAAATCAGGTTATTCCATTTTCGCACGTTCGGGTATAAATATGAACAGAGCAATGACAGGACAAACAGGCAATACCAGCCACACGTTCATATGCTTTATTTGTTAAAAAACTGTTTCTTGGTTTGAATTTTGCTTCCAGTTTCTATTGAAATACCTTTCGTATTTGATGTTGCACTCCAATTTATCTTATAATGAAAAATCGTAAAATGACTCATTTAATGGCCGTGATAGAGGTGTCCTAAACTGGGTCACGCAAAGGAAAGCTAACAGTTTAGGAAGGACTATATGCGAAGAGATTTCCGATGAGAAAGAGTGCCCCCGGGCTTTATGTGAGCTGTCGTCTCCAACGCTGCCACTTGTTTTATCCCAGCCCGCCCCTTTTTTCGACCTGACCCGCCTCCTTTGAGGGTAACCTGTGGGAAGTGGGTCCTATTTCTCAGAATATGACCTTTTCATTCCGTTTTTTCTTCACTATCGTACTATTAGGTACTTTGGTTTTCATATTTGATGATTTTTCCATATTCAGTCCGAATTACCCCTATCGCTGCAACTGATTATGATAAGTGCGTATAAACGCCTCTGGAGAAGTTATGTGACAGCTGAGAGTCCAGTGAATATGCAGCATGAAACTAGTTTGACTTTGAAGCTTTTCAGATTAAATCCTTTCCTTTACCTGACTATTTCCCATAGGCTTGATCGATCCCGCGCATTAAAGAGTAGTAGCTGGGAATTTTGTAGTTGTGAAAGCTGATAGTGGGGATAAAATATGAAATATGTTCCGGCAACTTCAAGAGCACACTCTGTGTACTTATGAAAATAGGGTAGATCAAAAGCTGAATCAACAACAGACGAGAAAGTTCCATTGTGTACAGTGCATTATGTCTGAAGTACACGAAGAATGTGAACATTTTACCGATGAAAATGATACATGAAACAGTGTACTCAAGGTGAAAACGCCGATTAACCAATGTATGCCGGCGAGATTGCGGACCAAGATAGGGGCGAGCTATAAAAAGTGTAAGAAAAAAAGTAGACAAAATCGGCTACTACAAGGCAGCATATCTCGCTGGGGTGCCGTAGCACTTCTCAAATTCAAGAAGTTATGAAAAACATCCAGCCGCGACTGGCATTTTTGCCGCTTTTCTTGCTTACTTCGAAAAATTTAATACTCTTCGCTTGTTTTTTTTATGCTTTATTGTTTTGTTTTGTTTTTTATGCTCCATGGTCGTTGGATTACTTCCATGAGTCTCGGATTTTTCTCTTTTTTGGTTGACTATTGTCATGATATTTCTTGTGTGGTTCTGCGCAGCAGTAGATGTATTTAGATAAACTTTGTAAAGTCAATGTTTGCAAGTGCACTTGTAAACAAATAGAAAACACAATTCTGACATTGACTTTCATAACATGCAGATTTATCTTTATTGAAAACAAAGAGTACTGTGGCGGAAACGCTGGAGAAACCATGTGAAGGCTCTTTACGGAATCGGCAGAATCTGTGGGAGCCTCGGGCTAGCACTGACTATAACCGAAATTATCATGAAAAATTCAAACAAAAGCAATTTTCTTGTATTGATTTGTTCCTTTGAGTGACCAATTACTCTTTAAATCTTTCTAAAGGAAAGATGATTTCTAATCCAGCATTATAGAAAGTAGGATCCCTTGACGTCATATATCGTCGGGTTTCTCTATGCACGTACGGCAGTCAGAAGAGCGCACGCCACGGCTGGAATAGTCGTAGGAAGCGCCGCTTCCGTTGGCGTGGTCCAGGGATCGAAAACGGAATTAATTTTCGTCGCGGTCATGAAGTTTCCTGTCCATCCGGAATGGGTAAAAAGATATCATACCGACCTGATACAAGAAAAAGCTTGACCTGTACATCGACTAACGCCGGTAAGCCATGATATACTTCAGATGACATTCAAATGTCACTACAATTCCGATTTGAAGCAGAATTCATGGCGCATCTCAGGATGAGACTTATGGCCGACGACTTATAACTTCTATCTTTAGAAGAGAATCGCAAATACTAGAAAGGAAACGTTAGCTCCAATCTTCCGGGGGTTTTTTTTTCAAGTGTTCGATAACAGCAAGTGGATATGTTCGGATAAAAACGTCAATTGCCCAAGTTTCCCGAACTGTTCGAATGTTCTCAACGAATCCGAACAAAAGAATCAGCCTCAGTTTGAAAGTCGAAAGCGCTAAATATCTAGGGGATTCTCCAACAATCGCTGAAGGTCGCTCAGCAGGTGGCATCATACTTCATAACGCATCAATGCCTGTAAAAGGAGGTCACCTGGAGTAAGGCTTGATTTTGCCTGAGAAATCTGAGCTGTCGTATGCTGATACTGAATTTTCATATTTATCGTTAACATTTTCCCTGAGCCATTACATTAGATTGAATGGGGCCAGAAGGACCAGGTGGACGTACTGGATTTCAACTTCAGAAATCTACAAGCCACGTCAAGAAAACATCGAACCGAAAGATAAGCTATGAAACAGCTTCGAAATTTCTACCATTTCGAACATTTTCCTACTTTGGAATAATAGATAGTACTTTTAGCTTCATATTAAAAATACTCATGCACATGCATTCGAACTATGGAGGTCAAATACTGGAGAAAATCAATAATCTTTAAATTCGCTTATATGAGCGCTTCATTATATCTTATCTTATTGTTGCTATGTATTTGTAATCTATGAAGTCAAAATCAAAATATGTAAACAAATATATAAAATATTGTTCTATGAAGTGTACAAGAATTCCATGCCCAAACTACTGAGATCAGAATTTGAGGAAAGAAATCAGTGATAGGTAGAAAATTTCACAAACGTGCATAAGAACCCATGAACCACGTATTCATGAAGCATGGTGACAAAAATCTGGAAAATCACAATAGCAAGAATATTTTTTAGAACTATATACAAGCCAAGTCATGAATATTGAGTTTTGATCAAATCGCAAAAGTTGCATCCTAATCAATGTCGCATTTAACCAGACATTTGCATGACTTAATCAGTCATCAAAATTAATTTCAAATGACTTCACGTAGTTCAAAAAAGGTAGCGATTAAAATGACTGGGACGAGTTTGGAGATTGTAGGAAGTTCTCCGTTGACCCACTTGAACCGAATAACGCGGCGGACGAAAAAGGGTCTTATTCAAAGTCAAGATGTTACTTTTTGTGAGTGCAACACTGTCGACTGAAGATTACTGACTAAGCAATAATGTAGCTCAATGATAATTTTAAAATATTGAATTCACATATTCAGTGATTCAAGGAAAAGGTGGAAATGCGAATGATGAGATGTTGAAAGATTACAGTGGACCATTTTATCACAAAGATCAGAAAAATTGGGCACTTGCAGGTGATCGAGGATAATCGCGTGAAGGGACGTTGTCTGAGGTCTAGGAAGCTTTGCGCAGTCAGCGACTGTCAAGTGGGAGGTGATGAGGGGGGGGGGGGGAAGGGGGAGGACGAGGAGGCAACGGACAGGAGACGCGGCAACACCACGATTTCACCTAGATCAACAACACACAGCCAAATTTCCCAAATACTACACTGACTGAGCCGCCACCGATAAATTCCGAAAAAATTAAAAATTCAAAAACTGCAAAATGATCGAGGGGATCTTCATCGGGGAACCCCTCATTGGTACCTGGGTAAGACGTGTAAAGTGGCAAACAACTTGACCTTGATGCCGAGGGACGGCTAAACCACGGTTTAAAGAAGGGCGCTAAACCACGGCCCAAAGAAGGGCGCTATAAATCATAGCTAATTGTGCTGAGGAGGTTAGCACGGTGAGTGAAGAATTGAGTTGCGGAGCTAAAAGAGCATGGAAATGTATGTGCCACAGGACTTCCTACCGTAGTGGTACAAAACAGAAAACATGCAGAAGATTTGTCTCGACACAACGTCAAGTACAACAACGATCAAAACAACAAGAACAGGAAAAGGCGGTCCTTTCAGCTATTAACGACGACTTTTTTTTCATAGCGGGGTCCATGAATCTGACCTTGCTGTTCCCACAACGAGTTCCCCCATGTTTTGAGGTGTTTTGTTTTTGCACCTTCGTTGGACCACCCGTTGAGATGCATTTATGTTTCTTCACATTAAAGTCAGAAAAAAATTCTTTTACAATAAAGGACACCGGGTTAAGCCATGAACTGGTCAATTCCGTCGTAGATGCCGTATAATTTTATCGATGCAGGCAGGTTTCCGTAACTGTTTACTTTTGATGTGTAGCAGGCCGAAGTTGAGAGCTTTGTAAATATCACAGAAACCGCCGATCAACCAAACAACCGAATCATCTGTATTTACGGAGGAAAAGGTCACACCCACTATAACTGCACAATAAATACTGACTTGTACATCGACTGACCTTAACAGATCATTGTAGAACTCACATCGTATTCAAATGCCATTAAGATTCTGGGTGGAAATGAAATGTATGGCTCAACTCGAACAAGACTTCAAAGCCGCGCTATCTTTAGCACCTAGTAATCAAAAATCAAATTGCCAAAGAAATTTCGACGGCTTTGAAACTGACAAACACATGTAAAAATACGGAAAGCGGTTTCGATAGTTTGAGAAGTTTCGAGTGCAGGTTTTTTATGGACGAGGTGTTGATGGTACAGATTACATGGAAGGATCTTTTGTAAATAGAAACTTTCGTTAATTAAAAAATATCAAGACTTTCCTGTAAATTGTAGTGCAGTTTCAATAGAAGAGTCTCCCGGTAGATGCATTATAACTGCCAAGTGTGAAAGTAACATGGGCATTAAATTACGAACTCAAGGGTAAACAACCGCCTTTCATTGTGTGCCTATGACTTCGCAGGCGAATCGCATCAGAGATAGAAAAAATGAACGAAACCTATAGTTCAAACAAAAATAGAATCGAGGACAGAGAATGCTGAAAGGTGTTTGCAATCGAAACAAAATTTTCTGTCAGGAATAATTGCTTGAATGATGAGGAATACCAGAGTGGCAGCGCTAGTGTGCAGTAAAGAAGCTAATCATTTGAAAGGAATAGTCCACAAAAATGGGTTTTTCTTTGTTACCCATATATTTATAGTGTATTGCCTAATAAGGGCCGGGTGCAAAGTTTCACGCGAAAAATCGAGAATTCAGCTGATACAGCTCCCCAAATTCTCGGCCGAGTGGGCGGGGCCTCTGGTAAAAGCCCCGTCCCGTCGTCCGACTGGGAACGGAGAGTGAGACTGTTTACGTAAGTTTCTGTTCCTACAATGCGTCTCCAACCGCTGCGGACAACGGGGTGGGCACCTGCTTGGAGGCACCGCCCACTCGGCCGAGTCTTTGTCGTGCTATCGTATCTTAGTCGAATTCACATTTTCTTCGCGTGAAACTTTGCATGCGGCCTACATTAGGCAAATACAGCATAGATATATGGGAAATAGGGAAACTCACTTTTTCGTGGAAGATTCCTTTAATGTGATTCATTTTGCTACGAATGGGTGGAGTTGGAGTTGAAATACTTGCATCAATGGTTACAGTAGTGTGGACATCCTCAGCTTCTTCAAGCGCTCAAAATGGACTGCCTATCAGTTGGAGTCCATGGCAGTGCGTAGGGTACTTGGATCAATAGCTGGATAGTAGTGTAAAGTTGTGAAGTAGCATATTCCTGAATTTGTTATTGAGATAGAATAAAATATGTATTTATTTTTGACTAAATAGAACAAAAGTGGCACATCAGTGAAGTAGGAACCGAAAGTGCAAAAATTAAGACCCCATTCTACCGCTGACTTTTTTGATGGACACGCATTCCAATGCGCAACATCGCTCACGTATCTGTCAATGTTCCGTGGATCTGTTGTGTGCGGCGGCTAATCATCGAGCCGAGTGCTCGCTGGCATTTTCAGGAAACTGGGAAACCCGATTCACAAATTTGACGATTTTTGAAACAGCATCTAGCAGAGATCACTGAGTTGAGTCACGAGCGAGGTTTCTCTGCAGAAAATTGCAACATAAGTTGAGTTGTAAGGAAAAATGCGGGTTAGCATTTTCTGCGTTTTCTTCCGAACTTCTAACACAGGCATTTCGCTACCTAATGGTCATTTGCCTAGTTTAACGCGACAGAATTCGAACGATCGAACGAAAACTTCAGAAAGTTACATAAGTTTATCATTTTGATAAAGAAGTGACAAAATAGCTCACATGCAGGAGTAAAGCCAGTTACAAATCTACAAGGCGGAAAAAATGAAATGTGCATGAACAAGTGATGGCAGCGAGTTTCAATTCTTCATGTTGTTTTCTCTGAAGCGATCAACAAGGAGTTACCGTGAGATTACAACGGTAAACAGTGGCATCGTAATACACTAAATAAACGATGCCTGCAGAACCATGACAACCAAAACACATAAAAACATGAATTACCAGCGTTTGAAGTCAAGATTTCATAATTCTCTGGTTATAAAATTATTCATCAATCTTTTCATTATGAGGCGAAAGCAATTACCGACTCCCTAGGAAGCCGCCAGCAAGTAAGTACGAAAAGAGTTAGACGCTTCAAAATACACGGATATGTCGTTGGCCTGCTACTATTGCGTACGTCAATGGTAATAGGCCAACGACTGAAGAGCACAGAAGGCCTCCCACGAGCAGATAGCGTACTGATCAGCGCAATATTTGAATGCCTTAGCTTCGGACCGAGCATGGGGTCAAGGAAATTGACCATGTCAACGATACTCTTCTTTACAGATGTTACTGCACAACTATTCGTATTTTTTCCGTACTCGAACCCATTCCCATGTTGGCCAGAGAACGAGCTTTCCAATTTATCTGCGTTCTCTAAGAATGAGGCAAAATTCGCTGGCCACCATCTACTGCTCCCTTCCCCACTTTTTCAAAACCCTGCTTCGCGTTGCGTCTTAGTTGAATGCGACCGTCGTACTATAACCAAGGGCCGTGTACCCTTACATTAGGATCTCGCACCGCGGAGTGTCGCAAACGAAGCGATGCGGACGAGCTGAAGGCAGCATGTTGATGGGTCCCAAAGCGATTATAAGTCATCTTTATATGGCGCCCTCAGCATTACCATGTACTCGCTCTAAGACCCAACTCCAGAGGCGCGATAACTCGCCCAACCGCGTCATACGCCGCTCGCCGTTGTGTGAAATCCTTACATTAAGGTACACACCCATAACCGAGCAGTCTTGCGATTATAAACGGTGAAATTATAAAAAAGATCTGTATCTGAAATTCTATTCGGTAGAAACTGTATTCCACAGCGGCTTATACAGCCTTCAAGATGGCAGTGACGTTTTTGATTTCCCCTATTTGCATATATCTACTTCATCAAAAATTTTTTTTTGCTCCAGAAATCAATTCACAGTTATACGGTTATTGGTTACTTCATACTGATTATCTTTATTGATTGATGAGTGAGCTTATTGGGCACAGCATTAACGAAGTATTCCTTTACCTCATTCTATTTCCTTCAACATTGATAAAAAACGATTTTTTTATTTGACTCTCTGATGAATTAAAATGAGAACAAAATTAAATGTATAAGTGAGGTAAAGTTGAGGAAACTGTTATTCTGCGATGGTATCTAAGCTTTCACTATGGAAATATGATTCGATGGTGAAATCGTTGGATTGCAAACTATGTATGTGAAGCATGATCAGGTATTGACAGGTTATGAGTGCTTTTTTTTTCGATTTGACGAATTTTGAGACAAAATCCAAGAAAAGTAGATAACAATATATCGATATCTGCTGAAATTAAAGTGTGGATGAATTTTATGGAAAATGTTGACTCTTGCTTGAACGAAGTTTCGAAAGAAACAAAAAGAGAGGCTTCACTGAAATCAGAAATGCGTTCGTTCACGAGGACGTTCACTCTATGCAAAATCTCCATCCAATTCTATGCCTTACTCAATAATTTGCGCGAGCGTATCAGTATTATTTGAATTGAAAGAGCGGAAAAGGGGAAAACCACGATAATTATGTGTAATCATAAGGCGAAAAAAAATTCAACAAAAAATTCAAAAAATAATTAGTGAGTGAAATATATGCATGAAACTTTGCATGCTACAGAAAACTGTGAGCGATTTCAAAGTGCGAAAAAGATTATAAACAGTATATAGTTGTTACTGACAGACATTTTCATACTGAAACACATTACCCACGCAACGTGACTGCGTGAATCGATGAGGGGGTAATGTGGATTGGAAAAAAGGCATTGTCGGACGAACCGGATTATCCATATCGCAGAAAGTTATAAACAACGAGCACAGTGGTTCGGAAATGTTGAATGAGATATGTTGAGGCTCCGACGACGGTGCCTCGCGTCTAGGACTGGGTGCCACACTGAAAACATCATACGAAAATAATCACATTTTGACCACGATCACCACGAAAACGAAAATCAGTGAGGATCGCACCTATAACATCGAAACTACATAATGATTGAAGGCACCAGAAGAGGGCAAGAAAGAAAAACGCATTCAGAAGCACTGTTCTCTATGAGCGAACATTCGACTTCAGAACAGATAATGTGTAGCGAAACACGCGTTGAAAAACGCACTTTTGGGGTGCTATTACGGTCCTGGTGCGCTTCACTGCGAGCTGCACTCTTCAGTGGCCGAGTTGCCTGTTGATTGGAGGTAGAAATGGCTGACGTTGCTGCCTTTTGATGTCGCGGGCGAATTCTATTTCATTCATAATGATATAAAACAAGTGAATCTACAAACAGCAGCAAACAAGTGTAACAATCAAAGGGAAAATAAGTGAAAGAGTAAAAGAAACGGTGTTCTAATAATAATAATAAATCCAAGAATTCACATGCGATGACTTGGCAAGACGTCGTGTGTGCATGTGCAGCAAACTGAACGAATTGCGAGTGTTAACTGTAGTCAGAAGTTGCCCCTCACGATGTCATCATAGCGAAACGAAACCAAAAAGTCACTTGAAATCCTCAGATGGGTTGGTTCCTGGGAACCTCACTTTGAAGTGAACGTAAATGGTGACATTATCAGAAAACAGTTGTGAAACTATACACATCCCTACACACATGTGTGGCTAAGTAGGATGGAGGGGAGCAATTTTTCGGCCCAAGAAAAGAATAAGCCTGTAGTGCCGAATCACTTCTAATGTATTCCGAACTTTCCCTCACCCTGCTTGCACAAGAAAAAATTGTTTCACAACCACTTCGCATCGCCTTTCTTGGCTTTGACAGGACGGCCAAGGCATAACCCACGCTGCTGGCACGGTGTCCTTACCTCACCATGCGGAAATCCAGCTGTTTTCATTTGATTCGATTTGTTGAAAACTGCTCGGTGGATGGTATGCAGCGGATGGGAGTGGTTATCGAGAGTGGGCGGGGCCATGAGATGAAGCGAACTTCTCAGGTGCACAAACTCAAATCGGAGATCTCTGAGAGGAGAGAAGTATCTAGCACATTATCGACCCCTACTGAAAGCCTGAATTAAACTACCGGAAGAGAAGCTTTGACTGAAATATCCGCGGTTTCAAGGGCAGTGTGAGAATAAGATCAGATCACAAATTACATAGCAATCTAGTTACTATTACATGTCTGATTAATAGGTATTTCCGAAAAAACCTCATAGTTAACCGGTTTCCTATTACTCAAGGATATGGCCATAAACACAGAGATGAGACGGCATAGTTGCATGGATGAAACGAAAACACATGTTAAAAAAAACCTGTTTGGCGGCTCAGTTCCTACACAAGAACTATTCCAGTGGACATTTCCAAAGGACCAATTTTCAGCCACTAAGGGGTAGGAAATATCTTAAATCCGGCTGACGCTGACGGGGTGAAGGGGCTGTCAGCAAGCATCACCCTCCACCACTCGCTGATCCTGACAGGAATATTCTCGTTGAAGCTGGTGAAAGATGAAAAGCAAGTGCGCACAACAACAAGTGTTTTAGGCACGCTACCAGACAGGGAAAGAGGTGACATTGATAGCGATTGCTAACTTGTTATCGGTCTAATTAGGTGTAATAGAATCAATCTCCCCTCACTTGGCACCTTTTTGCCGTTTTCCTTGTTATTATCAACTTTTTCAGTTTCACATCTCTCATTTATCTGTTGTCTCCGCATTCGAAAGAGAAACTCCTCACAAAACTTACATCGCATGTCCTATTAAGGGACTGCTACATATATTTATTTCCAAAGTTTCTTCTCGCAGCAATTGCACTGAATATGAAGAATCTTCCCTTTTATACTCGCGTGGGCGAGTTTTGTGACACCCAGTCACGTACCATGACGCGCCCAAATGTGGGGGAGCTGGCATGCAGGGTGTTTCAGCGCGAAAACCTTAAGCTGCTTTCATACTTTGCGGTGACGGTGGTAGAGCGTGGCTGCGCGTCACTGCATCTGTGCTACCCTGTCTCGTTCCCTACGTCGTCTCTGCACCTCACTCGTGCCTGTGAACGCAGCCACGCTCTGCCGGTGCAAAGTAAGGAAGCGGTCTTAGAGCACGAATTTCACCGCGACTGTCGCGAATCATGACGGTGGCAGCTGTGGACATCGCGCTCACCTGCCCATGCGTCCAGTTGCAACTGCGGCAGCGCGTCGCACTCGTAGTTGACGCCGCCCTTTGTGGTTGAAGCCAGTATAAAAGGCTGGTCGCCGACTGCCAGCCAGTTTCACTGGGATACGCCATGAGGCTACTCTCTGAGTGCCGTTGCACTCCCGGGGTTCGAGTAGTGAAGCGCTCGCATATGAGTTGGCCGGTGTCTACCCCTGCTCCCGACTGGGAGCATCCATGTGGCTCAGGTCCCCACTAGACACTGTCAACACAACTTGTCAATAAATACTATGTTGTATATGCATCGTGTGTTTTATCTCAAACATAAGATGTGTTTCTACAATGCGCTGTAGCGCAGGAGGCAGTTTCGGGGGTAATTCGCAAGAGTAGTGAAAAATCTAGTGGACATGAAAGCGGAGATTCTTGGTAATGCGACGGCTAAGAAAAAAGGGTAGGAAATGGCTAAAGACCCGAGAAATAGGACCCTCTCCCACCGCTGATTCTCGATGCAGACGCCCTTCCCGTCAAGAGGCGGGTAGTCCGAACGGGATTTCCATTGGCATGTTGCCGAGTAAACACAAGGGAATTTTCGGAATGTTCGGAAATACGACAGCATCTATTTTCTGGAGTGAGCACCAAGCTAAAACTGTGAAAGCGCGCCGTAATACCTTCGGTCCTGCCGCTCTCATCGTAGCCATTCAGGAAGCACATCGCCTGGAGGCGAGGCCTGTCATCCAAAGGCGTCACCCGTCGATGTGAACCTTACGTTGTCTCTACAGCTTGGGGGTTTCAAAAAAGATTTCTCCATAAACAGGCTTTTTAGGCCCACAGCTTTCATGTGAGTGACTTCTTTCAGAGTTTCCCCAATGAAGACATCACTCCTAATGCTGTCTTCAATAATCTATTATCACTGGGGAGACCAGAGGGTGTGCTGTGTGCCCAGCGGAGAGCTGAGGAACCCCTCATCGCCTAGCGGAGAGGCGGGTGTTTTGGTGAGGCTTAACAGTTTGATTGAGCTCCCTGACCCAAAAGGTCAGAGCGACTGGAGTTCGAGCGGATGTACCGCCGATGACCGCACATGATGGGAGCTTATCGCAACAGCGACTGCATCGCAAATCTCTCTTTGAACCTTTAATTCTGTTTTGTTTTTTTTAATGTGGTAAGAATACTTTCTGAACGTTTAAAATATTGTTGCCACTGAGGAACGGAGGATTAACGAACTGCTGACAAAATCGGCATTCTTATACACATTCAACCTATACAATGGCTTATGTAAGCCAACCAGCGTTTATTTATTTATTTATTTATTTATTTATGCGTGCCGTGACGCGCCGTCGGATGTCACATAGCTACAGGTAGAACTGGAGTAGGCAACAGGCAAAGAGAAGGAAACTATAAAAAATTTTGGAACGCTTCACGAATTTGCGTGTCATCCTTGCGTGTTTAGGTCAATCTCCTTGTTCCATTCATGCAATCATAGCGTCAATCAGCCAATCTCAAAATGTTAGAGAGTCTCGCTGGCAGTGTGTACCTTGAGTTGCAGACTCTTCGACAGGGGGTCGTATTCAATCGGACGGGAGGTGGGGGGGGGGGGACGTCGTGCTTGCATAGGCTAGAGTCTAAGCTTTCAATAAGTAGATGAGAAGCGAGAGGCATTTCACAGCGAGTGCGCGTCAGAAAATACGAAATAAAAATCTGATCTGTTTGTTCCAGGTAAGAATACATAGCAGTACATAGACGTTGCAACTATACGACCCCGCCACAGTTACTGGTATTGTAGAGATCAAAAAAGGGGGAGGGTTCATATTCGGCCACATAGAGGAAGGGGGTCGAAGTGAAACGGCTATTTACTCAACACTTGGGAGTGTGCTGTTCGCTGGCCTTGGTGAATTCGAGCATATAGGCCATGCATGTGGTCAGGGCACTTTTGCTTTGCGCACTTCATCCGTACACCGTATGCCATACATCTTACTGATCATACTATCCAGCGTTGTACGTGTCCTGGAATTGCTCACCATGACACAATTCCCAAAGGACATTTCGACAGTAGCTGACTTGCAGTCATAGTAAATGCGCTTTAGTGGACTGGTTTCAATCCTTGAACGAAAAAATCACAAAAAAAAACTCTGTGCATGATCCGGGTTTTATTTGCGTAGTAATCGTATAGCCTCCCCGTAACATATTCATTCGTAAAAGTTGAACGTGAACGTTTGAATTTCGAAGCATCCCGGTGCCATGAATCGGATTGGTCTCGTTTCATTCTGTTCACGTATGCAGAACCCTCTACGGATTACAATATATTAAATACTACAAATGGTTACACAAGTCAATGAGGGCTACTCGTAATACTATTTCCATGACCAAAGCGCTTAGAGTGCGTAGGGTGGAACGCGCGCGAACTCTTCCAAGCGCCAGTATGTTGGGCGGGTATTCTTTCTCCTTAATCCCGCCCTTTTGCTCTAACACCGCCTATTGGAGGAGACAAATTATGACGAACCAACTATTTGGCACGAAAAGTACTTGCTGCGAACCACTACAAGGGTAGAATCTTACGGATTGGTATGAAAATGGTCCAGACCGAGTCAGAACAAACATGAAGCGGTAGGAATACGGTGGTAATACCCTTTTGTAGAATATTTTAATTGCTTGTCTGCAAGTCATCCAGTCCCAAAATAGACTGTATACATTGGGAGCCTCATGATCCTCGTCTTCTGATCTCGTTCAGTAGCAAAAGTGGCATCGTTTTGCCCCGAAATGAAAAAGTGGCTGAGCATTAAGGGATGCTATAAAAACAGGTGATCTGAGTCGAGTGTTCATACAGCATTTTTTTCGTTGAACCAAATGCGAAATATCTCTATTCAGACCATTCTAAAGGTCGATCACCTTGAAACCACTATCATGTACCCTGAAAATTCAATTTTGTTGCAGCGAAAATCGCCTGGCATTCAACAAAATCGGACAATTCCCATATACAGTCCTCCATTCAAACATCTACTAATTCTGTATTTGTCCTTCACGGTTTGTCATAAAGGTCAATCTCATGAATATCCGTGTTCCAAATGTGGAGGCGGCGTAGCTGGCGCACACTCTCACTCTCATGTTGATCAAACCCCGCATCTGTGCCCGCTCAAGCTAATCAAGCAGTTCATCCGCCCGGAGTGGGTGAGTTGGTACCAGATCCATCTGGGAGGATAAAATCACTGACTTGTACATATGTAAGGTGGCCCACGCGTCTTTGATTGTATAGGCTATCGCATACATGGCATCATTCATTCTGAGTGGAACTAGAATGCGCGGCGCATCCCAAAAAGCGATCGATTAACGACAAAACACTTCAGTTTCGTCTCTGCTCCAGCAGTAATAGTAGTTAATTTATTAGACAATAGTTTTAGTGTATGCGAATTGTCCCGATGGTGTTCACTATGAAATAGCGAATGCCAGTAGTGGTAGGTGGATTATTGGACAAAATAATGTCGAACGACACCCACTGCTGGCGATTCGTAATAACGTCATTGATCGTTTGAATAGAATAGTAGCGTGTAATATGGCGAACGAATCAATGTGAATGGGATCAGTACGGGGATCATTTCACTAGTCGGATTATACATCCAAAAGTCATTTTGAAATGAGCAAGGAAATAGTATTTTGTTATAAAGAGTGTGGTGTCTACCACAGCGAGCTCACTAGGGGAGCTTACAAAGACTAATTGTTTATTTGCTAGCCGTATGATTTCGGGTATTTTGAGACTATTACTAGCATAAAAACTTTAGAAATAATTTTTGTCAAAGGCACCGTAGAGACCATCAAGAGAATAGCCTAGTTGCCGCGCTAATGGGCGTGGTATCTACTCGAAAATGGGCGTGGTGCTGAAGACGTAGCTATTACGTATTCTCAGTATCATTAATGTTGTTTGAATTTGAATAGCGGAGGGAGGACGGGGCGACACAGAATTTGGAGAACCAAGGAATCCACTGATCAGCGCATGTACATACATTCTGCTCATTCGTGGCAGTCCCATCTGAACGTGATATGGCACACGGGTGGCTGGAAACTATGGAATGTCATTCTTCCACATTTAAATTTCAAGATAGGAATCGGATAAACAAGCAACTTTTGCAGAAAGTTAAAAGACAACAGTATCATTGCTATATCACAAAAGATGGTCAAAATTCCATCATTCTGCTTTGACGCAGGCCGCCGGGTGAGGCTACTTACGCCAAAAAACCGCGTGGCCGCCCGCGGCGAGCGGCGCGGCGGGTGCGAGTGCAAGTGGCAGGGCATGGCAGCCTTCATGCGAAGCAGTGTGGCATGGGTGGAGGAGGTAGGGTGGCATGGGTGCATGAGGCAGTGTGGCATGGTTGCGAGCGCAAAGGTGACGCGGCCACGCTCTGTCGGGCTCCCATGAGCAATCGATTCGCAAGTCGTACTGGTGGGCCGCTAGTGCGACACCGCTGAAGCGATTTTCTGGCGTAAGTAGTCCCATCCCAGGTCGCCAGACCCTCAAAAACAGAGTCTGCAGTGCGCCGTACTGTATATTTCGTGTCGTAATGGACTCGGAAGTCTATCAGTAGAGTGCATCGATGGGCAATCTGTTGCCTTAGGTCACCGAGAACTTTAGTAAGCTTCATTTATCTTTCAACAAGTTTGGACCGTTTTTCTAACTCTAGACCGACTATAGCTGTGCTTGACGAGTACTTCCCTGAATACTGGGGCAAAAAAGTTCTGAACACACCTCAAGTCGATAGGCTTTCTCAAATGAGGACATGTGAGAGCAAGTCGCACAGTTGTCTTCTATCCTTTAGTTAAATTTGTTTTTCCGATTCCTGTCTTGGAATTCACCCTCAGAAACATGGAGTTCCGTACTTTTCAGCCACCCTTGCAGTGACTTACGTTATACTGTTTCAAATACCCCTAAGGAACGGAAGGGTTTGTGGGTCGGGGTGGGCGCACATGGCATTGTATCATTTGCACGATAGGCCACCGTCAGATTGCGCAAGTTTGCGACCTTGCGGCGCCGCATTTTCACAAGCGATACTGCGACTTTGAGAATCTGCAATGCCGCAAGTTAGCGTGCGAAGACGCGACACGGCAAAAATCGCAGAATCGCTAGCCGCAGTACTTCACTTTAAAGACTTCCAGAGTCTTCCCGTACCTGTAACACCCTTGTATGTCGTTTGTGCAAGAAGTGCGTAGCGACCGTCGCTGTTTCCCGTGCTAAACCGGGAAGCGATGCCTCACAATATTTACTTGTCGGCTGTTCCTTTACGCGCTCGCTTAATGCTTTCACACTTTCGCCGAGATAGTACAACTCATCACACCTTTCACATAACATTTTGTAAATATTGGTGAAAAGGCTGTTGGTCCATTAAACGATGACATAGTTTCCCAGAAAAGAATTTTGTAGTAGAATGACAGAGTTCTCATCAACTGCCGCCAAATCTTTTATTATATCTTGGGATATTTACTCAGCCAGGCCTCATGAAGTGCCACCTTAACGATGCTTCAACACATAACGACCGAGGCTAATTTTGATCTTTTCAAATCGCATAACGCCGTGTGGTGCACTTGGCCGACCAGCACTGTCTTTTTTTGAATGACACATATGAAAGCGTCGTTTTGGGAAAGCTAAAGCTTCTAGAATACGTTTTCGGTTACGGAGAACAATACTGATATGAACCAGTAATTAGCACCGCGTATCTTCTAAGTGAAGTCTGTTGTTGCTAAGCTTGAAAAAACGTTGTAAAAAGTGCATGCACATGTATAACGTCACAAACAGTAAACTTGTTTTGCCGTTGCCTGCTGCATATGCTGTTCAAAAGCGTGTTGTCAAAATTCATATCTACTCTGTGAAAGAGGAGTCTTCAGGAAGATATTTCGTTTTCCGTACTCGAAAACAGGGAAGTAGCTTTTAACCACGAAAATTTTTCAAAAAAAAAAACCAAAAAAATGTGGTTTGAGTCTCGTGCGACACCATGCATTGCACGAGGTACGCTATGGGTTAAGGAGCCCCACAGTGAATGACTAGCACAAATATCGCCTTGTTCCTTATAGAAAGGGATGAGTTTTGGCCCTTCTGCTTGATGAAAGCTCGTAAGATGGAAGATCATTAGCAAGCTGTTCCTCTTGGATCATTTCGCTACTAGGTGGGATCTCCGAGAAAGGCCCATACTCGCCCAATCCTGTTTACGAGGGCTTCGAGCTAACATCGCAACCAAAAAAACACATACTATAGGGTTACAGGACCACTCCAAGGTTTACCACGCACTGTGACGTAGGGTCACCTTATTCATGAAGTAATCGGAAGAAGGTAAATTTATGCGATAACTGTTACTATTTGAATGTTACCAGTTCTACTACTCATAGGCTGAAGGAAAATTTCTCCATCATTTCGGATTTTTCTTATTTTTTTGCAACCTTCAAGAAACTTCCATATATGGGAGCTGTGAGCTTGAAATGGGTCCTGTAAGCCACTGTTCACTCAGTGGTAATTTTCTAACATCGACGCCTGTGACAAGAAGGAGGATTTTTCGAGTAGGGCTTTGGCAGCTCCTTCTTCAAAATCACCGCCTGGACTCGGCAGCGACAACGCGCTATGCGAACTAACACCATATGTAGTAGACTCCATGGGTTGTCCGCAACCAACGTCGTTGGTCCGGTCGCTTTGTAGGAAATTAAGTATCGAAGGTTTCCAATTATTCCCTACAACCCGTGAGGAATGCTCTAGAAGCATTGACGTGCCTATCACATACATGGGAAGTTGTCCAGTTTTTGTTTTGTTTCTGCTGCTCAAATGTTTCTTAATCTTTAACCTACCCTTGCCAACAACCCCCTGTTGAAAGGAAACTTTGAACCCGGCCACTTTCATGGAAAGCTGTGGACAAGTGCAAAACGCTCTGTATCCTCGGTTCAGATAATCAATCATTTTGAATCCAGCTATGTCACAGAAGACCTACATAGAAACTGCCTGAATAATGATCTTATATTGACATGATACTGTGCGAAGCAGAAGTGGCGTAAGTGGAGCCGCATCCAACAGCATGGCTGAGGATCAAATTCAACAGCGTTGCCTGTCCATGGATCCCCGAGTTTGCCAATCTCTCCGGGATAGGTAAATCAGAACGTGAATCGTCTGAGAAGATTAAAAACACTGGCATGTGCATTGACTGGCAGGCCATTACACAGGCCAGATCGCATTCTAGTACTATTACTATGTGAATAGAAATGGAATGCATGGCGCACTCCAAATAGACAAATGACTAAAAACGAATGTACTATCGTTTTCATGATTTGGACTAGAATAACAGCGCATTGATCAATTACGCAATAAACAAGTATAAATACCCCCATAAATAACGCTGCCCTCCCAGGGCAGTTCAAAAACTGGTTCACCGTTTTGTACGAGCATGAGGAAGAAAAACGATGCGAAAGAGAGTCAATTTAGCATGTATGCAGATTAAAGAATATTCAGGAAAATGTTAATTCAATGGTCTTCACATCTTACCTAGTTTTAGTAGGTCCCACTGCATTTATTGGATCTTTATTAAAACGTAATCTCCGCAGTTTCGGACTTTAAGAATGAAAACAGGGCACACACAGGTGACGGAGAAAGTGGCCGCTTCTGTGCGACCCCCCCCCTCAACGGGACCCGAGTAAGATCCCTCCCTCAACATCTACACGGCCTCTACAGGATCAGTGACCATTGATGATCACGGGAGTACTAAGTATTTCATTATTGTATTTTTGTATTTATCACTCAAACTCAATAATATTTTCTTACATAACTGGGCCAGCCGATAACACTCTCCGTTTATCATCTAGCCTGGGGCCATTGCTCACCATTGTATTGTCACACCCTATACTGAACGTCAAATACAACCCCCCCCCCCCTCCTCCTCTCCAGGAATCCTCGACTCCCGGGGTTATCCTACTTTGAAATTGTCATTCCGACAAGGATACATGATGAATGTACATACACCTCACAGATGAATGCGAAATATGATTAGAAAAACATGGTTCAAGTAATAACGCAAGCAGACAAAAGTAGACATGGATTAAGATAAGAAATTTCAATGAATATCATGAAAGTCTGACTAGAAATGCCAAGAAAAGGCAATGATCGCCTGGTTTCTGGTACTTTTATGAATCCCATTGTGAAAGTCAAAAAACTGATATGCGCCAGAATTTGAAACTGGGAAATTGAATAGTATAGCAGCATC
This sequence comes from Trichostrongylus colubriformis, assembly GCA_963978905.1. Taxonomy (NCBI): domain Eukaryota; kingdom Metazoa; phylum Nematoda; class Chromadorea; order Rhabditida; family Trichostrongylidae; genus Trichostrongylus; species Trichostrongylus colubriformis. The sequence continues at coordinate 28,718,144 of OZ022261.1, read as the reverse complement.
TATCAATGCTCAACGGAATCCTCGGAAAAAAGTTTTAGCGGTCCATTACTTTGACACAACTAACTTCTGAGTACTGCATCTTGGATGAAAGTCCGGAGGAAGTAGTACAAAATGGTGAGGAAGTTAAGCAATTCTCTCATAAGCATCAAACTACGAGAGTAAGGGAGGGCAGGGTGGGAGCTGAATACGCAACATTGCGAACATTGCACCGAATTGCTCTGCGATGATAAAACCTGCAACTCGATAGTAGACAGGGCACAAGCGATGACGGTTTATGCAACGAGTGACTCGGAAATTCGAATCGTGAATGAGAGTGGCTCGGGAGGAGGTTTTACGCCAGCGAAAGCAGATTAACTACCATGTATAGCGCAGCTTTTCACGGCCGACGCTGTACGCAGTCAACGGCGACCGATATTGCCTGAAAGCCATCAGTCTACAACGGTAGTAAAGCTGCCAAACACAAGGGATCAGGGCGACCATAGAATTCTAAAAATAGCTCCGAAATACTTTATTACTTTTCTTTACCTAAGAAAATAGGTGGAGCCTGTTTTTTGGAATGAGTGAACAGCACTACGCACTTTGAAGACGTTGGGCGCGAAAGACTAATACTTTTTTTTCTTTTGCGCTTGTATGTTGTACGCGGTCGCTGGAGGTGATGTGCAAAACTTCTGGCAAAAAATCGGAATTCCCCCGAGTATGGCAATTTGAAACCTTTTTTTTCGGAATCCTAAAGGATTTTGGATTTTTTATTGAAGCGCCCTTAACTAAGATTTTTTTTATATCGTGGCAGGGTTGTTTCCAGTTATCTCCTCATACTTGTAGAAGGCTTCACTGACTACAAAAGATTCATGTAGTGGATCATGTACTCCAGACTTCCTCTACCTCCAAATAAAGGCATCATCTAATGAGGGGTGTGCGAGAGAATACTTGGATGAGGTCACCGTCCCTAGTGATTTGAGTGACCGCGCGCGGCACTGCCTGACGCATCGATTATGAGCTGCGCGTACACGCAAAGGTGTGAGCACCGCCTATTCGTGTGACCTGACCCATTTCGATTGTCTTGTCGCATATCCTATGCGTGGCATATCACCTCCATAAGTCACAGGTTTGTGGCGGTGACCAATACGCCAGTAGTACGAGTAGTGCGAACATATACAGGGGGTGCCAAAAAAAAAAGTAATTTTGCCCACGTCTCACATCTGCCAATTTCACAAAACGTAGGGAAACGAAAGAGATAAAAGTATTGGGGCAGAACATTCCCGAAATGTTCCTCTAAAAGCAGGAACAAGCTGTGGCTCCTCACGTTCATGTTTATAAAAATATGGTTTCATTCGGCGCAGTCGGGCTTCGGAGTACCTACATTCAAAAATTCGCTAAAAACAGTGGAGCCAAGCTCCGTGGTAGGTCTTTTGTGGGAAGCTTCCTGAGGGTTGGCCCTTCGGTTCTTGGAAGTCATAGAGCCCCTGCTGCTTGGACAAGGCTGCTATGATCCAAAGTATCATTTTCATGCCTCAAATCCGCCTCCGGAGGGGTTTTAGTGGTAGGGGAACGTTTTGGCTCTTGGAAACGAAGGGCGCTGGGAACCCGAGAAAAACGCAGTGTTAAAGAACACCATCCGGTATGAATCCCCTTAGGTACCCAGATTGAACGAACGTCAGCAAGGTTGTGAAAGAGGGCGAAGAAATTTCGGATTTTGCCCAGTTGAGGTGATACATCTTGTTCAGTCTTTCCTTGCTCCCGTTCTTGCTCGTGCAGGAGGCTGCCACGGAGTATAGTGATAGAGTGAAGTCTGCTCTTGATTCTGGGGATGAGAATACCTCAATAGAATTTACTGTAGTTTGGCTAAATGGGGTCGAAAGTGGAGGAGACAAAATTACTTTTTTTTTGGCACCCCCTGTACATATCCACATGCAGTGAGTGAAAAAGAGTCCGTTTTATCTGCCACGCTACTTAATACCTCTATTTTATTTTCGATGAGAAAGCAAAACCGCATATGTGCTATGGTTGTGAAGTATTTCTCCAGCAGTACAATGACTGCGGACTGTGAAATCGAAGGTGCGGCTCAACTTGGCTTGTAATGCACAAAAGATGTAGGTCTCACCATTGTGAGCTGTGGAGGAAGGGTAGTGGTAGACATTATTTTTACTGCGACCGAACAATTAATGTTCAAAAGCAGTTATTTTAACATGCACTTGCTGTTAATCAAATTAAAGTAAACTAAGTCATAATTTCGTAATTTTCATAGTCGATAAGCATTCACATTTATTACAACTTGCATCTCGCATGGGCTGGATAGCACGATAAATGTAGGTAAGAAATCAACCGAGGTTTAGGGAATTTTTAATATCGGAGGAATAAAACATGCAATGAATCTTAGAAAGAAAAACAAGGGAAACGCAGTGAAAATCCTCATGAACCTACCTTCGCTTTAGCAGCCACCACTCGCCACCGTGGCTTTCCACAACTCATGGGAACCGACAGAAGCGTGTCCAAGATCTGGAAGACTTGTATTTTTACATATGCTGTAATGGGAATAAATTATGTTGATATACAAGATTCCCGCAGCACATTACTTATCAAATTTTGAGGGGTGATCGATCACTATAAACCGCATCAGTTGAAGGCACCGTGGAGGGTAAGGAGAAAGTGAGAACTGGGAATATACGTTTTCCGGAAGAAACATTTCACTTCAAAGAGGTAATTTGCGGCGAAGCTTGCACTGGAAAAGAGCGGTCTGGGGTCTCAACACGATTTCGCAGCACCTTGACTCGTGCTGCCGTTCATCCACCGAAAAAGCGAGGGGCCACACGCGACCGGCTGATATGGTTCTTCGCCCGTCTGCATTGTACCCCCACCGGCTAGTGATGCAGAGGATGAGCAAGGGGAGGGGAGTTGGAGGGTTTCTATTTCTTGGGTTTTTCGCCATTTTATTCCGTTCTTTCTATACTGAGACACTGCTGAGCTCCCCCACTTTCATATTCGCTTTCATATTCTACAATCTGCCAAATATACTCCTTTCGGTGTCTTTAAAGGAATCGTCCACGGAAAATGAGTTTTTGTGTTATCCATATGTTTATGTTGTGTTTGCCTTATGCTGGATGCAAAATTTCACGCACAAAAATGTGATTTGGCTGAGATACAGCACCCACAAAAAGCGGTCCAGGTGGGCGGGGCCTCCGTGTAAAAGCCTCGTCCCGTCGTCCGCCGTGGTCGAAGACGCATTGTAGGAACAGAAGGTTACGTAAACAGTCCCACTCTCCGTTCCCGACGGCGGCGGACGACGGGACGAGGCTTTTACACAGGCCCCGTCCACCTGGACCGCACTTTGTGGTGCTGTATCTCAGCCAGATTCACATTTTTTCACGTGAAATTTTGCATGAGGCCAACATTAGGCAAATACAACATAAATATATGGGTAACACAAAAACTCATTTTCCGTGGACGATTCCTTTAGGCTCCATCTCTGCCGATGGAAAAAAGCTAATCTCGCCATTGCCTCAGAGTTGCTGAACTGGTATTCCTGCCGATGGAAAAATGCTAATCTCGCCATTGCGCGGAGTTGCTGAACTGGTATTACAACAATAGCCTTACTGATTCCAGTCAATTACTAGACGCCGTTACACGAGACGACGTTAGGGGTGATTCAGGCAGATTCCGGAATGATTGTGGAATATGGTAGTAGGAGTGATCAGTAACATGAGAGTAGAAAGAAACAGAACAGAGTTGTGAAAACCTCGAGAAATGGGTACTCGGGTATCCTCCTTCTCACTCCTTCCCTTACATACCCTTGCCGGTGAGGGTGGATGTAGACGGGCGATGGACTAGCTCAGCTACTAGCGAACGTTGCTCCGCCCTCGAGGCAACTTGCCAAGCGGATGCAAGGCAGCGTGAGGCCGCTTTCATACTTTGCGCACCGACGCCGTCACCGACGGCGACGGCGTCAAACTCACGCAACCATTTGCCCGCGGCGTCCATAGATAATGCGCGGCGTTTGCAAAATTCTTGACCCAATCACACTACAGTATGGTGCCTGGGCCAATATGGTGATTGTGGCCGCTTCGTGTATTGGCACAACGCCAAGATTCGAAATGGCCACAATCACCATACTATAGTGTGATTGGGTCAAGAATTTTGCAAGCGCTGCGCATTATCTATGGACGCCGTCATCTGCAGCGGGCAAATCTTTGCGTGAGTTTGACGCCGTCACCGCCGGTGACGGCGTCAAATCGACGCAGGTGATGGCGTCGGTGCGCAGAGTACGAAAGAGGCCTGACTGGCAGTGCAGCGTAATCGCAATGAAGACCCCAAGACGCCTTTTTTTTGAATGAAGGTGTTGCCAGAGATAATCGATTGTGGACGGGAATGTTCTTCAAAATCTATTTCCTCCATAGCCACCAAAACATCAATATTGAGAGTCCTACAATCATAACGAGTGCCATTGGTGAAGGAAACAGAAACAACGGCTGCCATAGTTCCTATTCCATGAACTGTGTGACGGACTTTTTTCTGGCGATTCATGAGTGATCCACTGAATGTACCTGGTGACGTGTTCAACTTCTAAGGAACAATGAATCAAGCATAGAATGGCTCAAGTATTTCCTGCACTCTATGGAAATCGTCGAAAACATGAGAACCAAAGCCTTCTCCGCTATCAAATCACAGTTCTCGAATAATACAAAGATTTGCGTATAGCACGTTGCATTGCTTTGTGATAGTGGGCAAGCGCTAATATTTCCAGCCTCGCTGAGGTTACATGGATGTGTACCTTAATGTCAGGATGCCGCACTGCGGAATGTCGCAAGCGAAGCAATGCGGACGAGCTGAATTGTTGGGTCCCGAAACGATTAGAAGTCAACTGCGTATCGCACTCCTAGCATTACGTTGTAATCGTTTTGAGACCCAACTACCGCGACGCGCATAGCTCGCACACACTGTGTCGCACGCCGCTCGCCATCGTGCGGCATCCTGACATTAGGGTACATATCCAGGTTACATTTATACTCGACGCGCATCGCTTCAGTTACGATTGCTACTACAAACCTGACTCTCATGCCATACGATCGATTTTGACGTTCTTGAGCAGTGCAATGCCTGCGAGAATATTAGCGTGCTAATCACAGAGCCAGCGTTGCGGATGCGCGGCGGCCATCGCGTTCGCACCGCTTAGTATGACTGCGGCCGAAGATATCCATTTAACCACATGTTTGGTGGCAATGGAGGTTCCTCATATGCACTCAGAAAGTTATCCAGTACATTGAGCATCGTTGCTAATTGTTACCAAAATATGCCTTACCAGAAATAGCCACAGATAGATAGAAATAGCCAATTGGATGCTCCCTAACATAAAGGAAAAGCTTTTGAAACCTTATTCGTACCGGCGACCAAACGCTGTGATTGACCAAACGGTGCAGCACAATGCAGTCAAGCGTTCTTATATCAAACGACGAGCGTTTGCGTTTTGCAAGGAATTTTTCAAGGATTTTTGCAAGGAAGTCATTGAATTTTTTTCAAATAGAAACCGCGAATTTGAGAGAAAGTGATGGCTGTTTTTCAAAGATCCTTTCTCGTTTTTCAGTCTAATTCGTATAATGTGCTGAATTGGGCTCCATGGTGAGGTTTTTCGTAATATCCGTGTATATCTACCAGTAAAGGATGAAGGAAGAATGGCATAAATGATTAAGGAAGAAGAGATGAAGAACAGGACCGCTACCGGAGGCAGCGAGAGGTTGGATCGTCGAAAGGGCACTGTAAGTGAGTGGTAGGCAGGAAAAGAAAGTAAGGAAGGACGGTGGCAATAAAAACTAGTGATAACAACAAAAGGAAAATAATAAAACCTGAGAAGACATTAATCTGATGAAGAGAGCAATGTTGGGTTACTGGTGGACTCAAAGGGATTGGTGATTTGGAGAAAGTTTCTGAAAGTTATTGAAAGGAAAGCAGTTGAACCGGCGTATCAGATCTTGAGCAGAGAGAGCATCCAGTATTTATTCAATACATTTGACACATATTTGCCTCACACAGTGGTACAATGCAGATTCAATTTCGGTCGCTGCTTTCAGCTTCTCTTCATAGAATACGAGCGGAGAGAAGAAGAAACCGTTCGGGCTAACTTTCTCAAGATACCAACACAAACATAACACAAGTTGAACTAGTTTTGGAAATAATAGTATACAAACGTTCATTTTAACAAATGATTCCAGACATAAGCAGTAAAACGTCCTTTGCTGGATTTGAACGACAATTAGCCGTGAGATCTCCTTTGAAATTGGCCCACACTGGAACAAACCAGTTCCACGCTGTACATAGCTGACTTTTGACGAAGAGCACGGTGAAGTATGAAAATTTTCCTCGAAATGAATTCTTCGTATCACTTTTGAACTGAATCCATTGTAGCTGTGATATTAGCAATAGCGTATCAAGCTCAAAATGAGAATTATGAGAGTCCGTGAAAAAATCGTACACGGCATTGATCTGATGAGGACTCTCATAGAAATTTTGTTTTAAAATTTTCGGATACATGGTTCTGAGAATGCACCACGCATTCTTCTTCCACTCACATTCGTGGTGATCCTTAAAGACACCGTTAGGGGTAAGTTCGGCAAATGGGGGGATTACGAAAGTAGAGATGCTCAGCAATATAACAGTAGAGAAAGAATGACATAAAACGGCGAAAAAACCGAGAAATGGGAACCCGAAAATCCCCCTCCGCTCTCTCGTCCTCTCCGTCTCTAGTCGAAATGGACTGAAGACAGGCCAGAGTCTGAACCAGCCGGCCGCGATTGTTGTCCCGCCCCTCCACGGCGACTCCCCCGGCCGCATAACCGCATAACGACATGCCGTGATGCGGGGTCGTCATAAGACCCCGAGCCGCGCTTTTTCAATGCGTTTTTCGCCACATACGACCTCTCCTAAAGTAGAAGGTTCGTTTTCAGAGAACATGTACTCCCAGATCTCAGTTTTCCCTTACCCCTAAAGGTGCCTTTAAAGGAATCGTCCACGGAAAATGAGTTTTTGTGTTACCCATAGATTTATGCTGTATTTGCCTAATGTTGGCCTCATGCAAAATTTCACGCGAAAAAATGTGAATATGGCTGAGATACAGCACCACAAAGTGCGCTCCCAGTGGGCGGGGCCTCCGTGTAAAAGCCTCGCCCCGTCTTCCGCCGCCGTTGGGAACGGAGAGTGGGACTGTTTACGTAACCCTCTGTTCCTACAATGCGTCTCCGACCACTGCGGACGCGGTACGAGGCTTTTACACGGAGGCCCCGCCTACTGGGACCGCACTTTGTGGTGCTGTATCTCAGCCAGATTCACATTTTTTTGCATGAAATTTTGCATGAGGCCAACATTAGGCAAATACAACATAAATATATGGGTAACACAAAAACTCATTTTCCGTGGACGATTCCTTTAACTACAATTTCTTGTTTAGATGACTTGCGGGGACTTTCCTGTGTTCAGCTCTGGGTTACATCCTCCAAGACGAGCTGAGACCTCAGAAGGTAGCTGGCTTTGTTTTCGTGGATGTTGACCACAATCTGACTCTGGATGCTACTAATGGCAGCGGCGCCACTTGCCACTGCGCCACTTCGCCTGTAATATGTAGTATATTTATTCATGCAGCATATCATGGAATCTGTTCACATTCTAGAATTCGAACCCATGCTCTGAGAATAGTGAAAGAGTGACCTTATCGAATCACTCGTTTCCTAAACGATTTTGTATTACTGCATATGTAGAAATGCATAAAAAACTGGTACACAATTTTTTTTGCACAGATGCGACTTTCTCCCAGAAATTACCAGTTCAGAGCTTCTTGATGTAATAGCATGTCGGCAATACGGTAATATAGCCGACAATTTCTGTGAAGTCAAGGTATAAAATTTTGGGAAAGGCAGCATGTATTGCAAAAATTGTTAACTTATTAACTTTGAATCCTTGTCTATTTGTTCTGCAGTCTGCTTGCTTGTTTGCGCACTTCTTTTTCACTGGCACTTGAGGTCACTAATTACCTGAAAGAAGTGGTGAGCCACTTCTGGCATATGAGGATGCACTCCATGAGCAACTTCTTAAAGCGTACTTCGGAGAGGCTGCTAAGTTACGACTGCTATATGAAATGACGCGAACTTCAACAGTAACCGATAGACGAACGTGCTGAGAATATGATGGTACAATGGGGAAATACATAAATGTTTCGCCATAGATGCGTTCCAAAGATGAGTCGAGTAGATCCCAGCGGGCCATCTGGATAAGGAAGAGGGTCAGAGAGTTTGAGAGCATGGGAAACTTTTGTGCAATGCCCGTTTTCATATGAATGAATAGCATTTTTTATGACAACCACAAACACAAGCTTCTTAGTTCCACGAGACTTTTAAAGACACCATCCGGAGTAATTTGAGCCGATGGTGGTATATGAAAGACTAATTGTGCAACAGCAGAAAAAAACTGGCTGAAGCGGCCAATACGCGAGAAATAGGATTCGTCCCTCAGTCCTTACTTCACCCGTCCTATCAAGGTCAAGCCCGGTGTTAAATTCGTTTTTCTTGAAAAATAGGGTCCACCACCCAAAAATGGAGGGGATCCTCGGCTCGATCCAATCGACATCTAATGCAGGAAACGACTTTCCTATTCCTTCTTCCTGTTCGACGTCCTCCCACACTGCCCCCCCCCGCTCCCCCTCCCCTCGGCCTCAGTCGACGCAGGACTGTCTGTGTCTGTCTCTATACACAAGACATCTCCCCACCTGGTACTCAAAAAGAGCCTTCATTTGAGGATAATCACACCATTGCCACCTTATACAGAGTGCAAAAAAACGATTGATTCTATGACCTTTTCTAAGGATCAACTCATCGCGGACCTTCTAGGATAGCCGATGAAAATTGCGAAAATGGCACCCCCCTAAGCCAAATTACAGTTCCTCAGACGAGGAATCCTCAACAGAGCCCTGAGCCTTTTCCCTGCATCTCTGGCTCCATCCTGAGGGAGGGTAGACACATCCTGAAGGCGAGAAGTCAAGTTAGCCCCCGCACCTTGCCATCGCTGTAATTCGGCAAGAGAAGAGCTGCAGCTTGAAGTGAAGCGCGATGAAATCGCGATGATGACCCTTAAGCGCACTTTTCAGTGTGAGTTTCATTACAAATTATCTCTTCTGAGCTCGAGTGATCGTTATAGAGAATATCATCCTCAGTTCTGCTTTCCCTTCATCGCTCCCTTTCGGTTCCTGTAAACTTGCCCTCACAGCTCCGTACTTCGTATCTTGTATGAAAGAAAAATCTTTGGCAACACGATACAATATGAGTTCCACGTCTCACTTGTAAGTGGAAGCCTGCTCATGAGCGTGTCGGTAACTAATCTTGTTTCTTGCATCGCAAATATGATAATTCAAAGCACGAGAACCTCGTCTCTACTTCTAAGCAGGTGGTACAAGGACACGATGTGTCGCAGAGGGATTTCTGGCTTCCCAACAAAACTCTATTATGGTCGAGACTTACCACACCTGAGCTCCACATGCAAGAGTCACATAGCTGTGCATCACTATCACGTGCAGTCCATTTCGGAGCGCCTGGCAGGGCGTGGTCTACGGACTTGGGTGAGTGGCGAGAGTGAGAGTGTGTGGCGGGGTGAGAGAGTCTGATACACTTTCATCCAAGTCCGTAGGCCAGGCCCTGCCAGCCGCTTCGAAATGGACTGTATTGTATTCCACATGACTCCGATTGATACCCAGTGGTGTACGGGCGGAGAAGTATGTTCGCGATGACAGTCAACATTCAATAGGTACATCAGTTCTCGGACTTTCAGAGATATCTTTCGTTACTTTTTCACTGTCGCACTCAACACACATATCTTCATTTTCATATTCGGCGGGTGGTCCAACTACATATTACTCCTGCTCTTCCAATGTCGAAAAGCAGAAATGGAGCTGGGAGGTTCATTCATTTTGCAGAAGTTGGAATTTTACAGAATCAAATTGAATAAAAAAAGAATAGTACCGTGGTGCTCTAGGCAAGTGAAACCCCCATCAGCTTGAAATGAGAATTACTTCCCCGTCGATATAGTATAATCTTCAGTTCACTCCGGCTTGAGATGCAGAGGACGAGAGAAAAGGGGAATTTTCGGGTTCCTATTTCTCGGTTTTTTCGCCTTTTTATGTCGTTCTTTCTCTACTGTTAGATTGCTGAGCACCTCTACTTTCGCAATTTCCCTTACCGGTGTCTTTAAGGTGATTCACTATCCGGCATGAGCTTTTTTAGGTGCTGCCGCAGTTCGTACAGTGTAGTGACAGGTGATGCCACTCTACTTGTATGGTCGGCGGGTCATATCCATGACCAGTACCTCCCTTGCCGATCCTTCAACTCATTCACAATTGGTGAAGTGAAACCGGACTCGCCTGAGAAGATAAACTACTGACTTGTACACCGGTGTGTTGTAGTGATATCGCTTTCAAATGCCAGTACAATTTTGAACAGATGTAGAATGCATGGCGCGTACCAAGGGGAGACTGGTCAACCCATTGATTCCCTCTTCCACCATCTATAATTTTCTGATCATTGATCAATTTTTGATGATTATTATGATTATTTTTTGATTGTTTATAAGTCTAGTCAGTCATAGAAAATTGTAGAGGCATTCCCACGGGTTCTACTTTAGTAATGCCTCAGGTAGTGAAGTCAATGAAATCTGACATAAGATTTCAAAGGCCACCTGCTGCATGTTCTAACCTAAGTAAAGATTTGGATTGAGTGAGGAGGTGGTGAAAGAAAGATGTGGGGATAGCGCACATCGTTACGCGGCTGGTCGGCCGCGAGATTCCGGTGCATTGTCCACGCTGGTCATGATCTGGACGAACACGGTCGACCGTCATCTCCCCAGCGTCGCAATGTCATCATCATCATCACCGCTGTTATTGCTATTTCTTATTCCATACACGTCATCGCAACTTCTAGAAATATTCGGTTTATCTACCGGAGATGCCGGTACGGTAGATCGACAACCATTTCAAGATCTTGCCAGGTATTTCTGTTATTTTTGTTTATGATACTTGTTTACCGAGTAAATGATGTTTTTTTACAGTCAATCCGTCGGGCTCATCAACTATCTCCAGACTGTTCAACGCAATCCCAACAATCAATTGGCGAAAAAGTGTGTCAGAGAAAGGAGAGCGTGTGAAGGAGAGTAGTGAGAGTCCTAGGAAGTAATAGGAGAGCATAGAGTACAAAAAAAACAATAGTTCCTAAATTTATGAAACCTATGGTATCAGTTCAGCTTTAAAACGATCGATAAATGTACAAGAAGTGAGGAAAAATGAGGAACATTGCGGGCCCCTTCTTCAGAGGTGTCACTGATTTTAAAAAAGTTCATTTTATGACCGCACCTCAAAATTTAAGGAGTTTAAGCGTGTAGCTGCAAAAATCATTAAGTACAATTATTCCTGAAGTGTTAACGGTCATTTCTTGTTCTGGTTACGCGAACCGCTTCCGACAATGAACTTCATGGGTGGCCTACCGGTGGTACCAGGTGTGATGGGCAGTCTTCCTGGCGCCGGATCGTGTCTTCCGCGTGGAGCGCCTCTTGTGCGAGATAAGTACGCCCTGTTTTCATTGTTCTGGTGTTGCTCTCTATGATCACCTGTGTAAATTCTCCAAAGTCCACAATGAATGCCACAATAGAAATTGCTTTTCAGATCACCCAGTTTCTTCCAGAACATTCTGAGAAATATTCCTGGAGCTCATGATTATCTAGCTAGCTTATTACCGTCCCCCAAAGTGGACAGTGAGGCACTACTTGGCAAGTATCAATGGGTGCGCTTTATTATGATTTCATAAAGATTTTATTCTTAGCTAGTTGGCCACTTGAATTGAATACTTTCTACAAATTATTGTCATTCTCACCTGATAACCAGGCATGATTCCTGTTTCTGGCTTAATTGGGAATGATCGTAATCAGAAAAAGGCGACTGGCGAAAAATCGGACTCATATGTAGTCAGAGTGGCTTCATAAGATAAAACGGATATATTTTTCAAATACAGCATCCGTTGGGGATGACTTCCTTTGCATAGGAGACTTCTTTTTTGATGCTCTCAGATCATGTGTAAGCATTTCAGCAGCATGCTTCAAAGTAGTAAGACTGGAAAGAGCATGATTTCAAATGTGCCCGAAAGCTTGAACTTAAATCGTTTCTCATAGCAAACCAATTCTAAAATAGGACGGGCCACCTGTCCCTGAATTACTGGTAAGGAGAAAAGCAGGAGCCGTAATTGGGTACCTAGTCAACGTACCAGTTGAGTTACCGATCTTCCACTACCTGTATGTTTTCACAAGCTCTTTTTAAGTGTGTTTACATGAGCTTTCGAAGCATTCAAAATTTGAAGGCACATCCCACGTTTGCCAAGAGCCACCTCGGGGTCTATCGGTGGAAGCGCTATGGTCACACTTCCGCATGCTTATTCTGACCCTAACACGCCCCCACGCCCTTCCACCAATGATAATAGAGGTGCCGTCCTCCCTAGGCGAGTATGGATGTACACTTTAGAGCACATTCCCCGTAGTTATAGGCTGATTTGATATTCCGTTCTCGTACTATTCAAACATTTTGAAGCACATGTGGCAGGGCTACTTTTACTTTCATTATTTTTCCACATGCTTCTTTTATGGATTTTGCCTTACAGAATTATGCGATCGTGTGCCTTTTTTATTGTATTTAAGGTGGTTGTGTTCCTATTACAAAGCATTATAAAGGGACTGTAGCAAACTTTTCCAGTATAAGTGATCAATAGTGCGGCAATTTAAGACTTATTGTAGAACAAGACGTAATTGCTCGTTCTTTTACAGGCACTTGACACTCCATCAGTCCATAATCGCTTCTGCGCAACAACTGAATGTGAGTTGAGCCTCTGTCCCTTCTACCATTCTACTTTCTGTAATACCAAAGGCATACCCCCGTGCGTCGGGGTCAAGCGTGCCGCCGGGGAAATTTTTAAAATTTTCAATACGATCTCCCTGGAAGAGGCATCCATACGACTATCCCCCCTCTTCAGGTTCTGCTATTTTTGTGGTTTCTACTCAGTCTACGCTATTAGAGCCTACGTTAAAAAACCGAGGTCAAACTCGTGACAAAGCAAAAAGGATGAGAAGCAGAAGCTTGACACCTTGTTTGCAGCCCACAACTTCAAGAGATTTAGAAGGACAGCATGTCCCTTAACTCTATTATCTCTTGCGCTGTCCATGCGCGCTTCTGTCTAAGCACCTGTCCTAAATAATTGTTTTTTTCCTTGTTTCCATTTGTCGGCGGTAGGAGGGGGTGCTTTCTATAGGTCCTTCGAATAAATTAAATAATAGTTACGGAATCGAACCCAGTAAGTCAGTTCTATCACATTTCCCCCTTACAGATTGGGGCCTCATCCTGAGGAATTCTGATGATAACTACTTACCTCAACCAGTGCGACTCCACCCCTCCCAGCGAACCAAATACGACCCTCCCCGTTGACACAACATGCCTCTTACCAGTACGATTCGGCAGATCCCTGATGGTGGCGAAATGTGTCTCCTATGTATATACATTTCCCAGACGGTTCTAAATGTGTGGGGGTAAAACAATAGAGAATAACAGTTACGTACATACGAGTGTAGGAGCAAAATCAAGCGATGAAAGCGTTTCAGTTCAACCAACAGCTCACGCTGGAAATTCGTCATCATTCAGTTTACAGGAGAAGTTCCGAACCCAAAGCGAAGAAGGAGGAGAAAAGGTCAGTCGCCTATCTGTATTATTTAAACGCCTCTCTGTGTTAAATAAAATAACAATGGAAGGAGTTTCTTGGTGGCCAGTTATGCTTATCTATTAAGCCACCTTCCACATATTTTTTAATATGAGTTACGTTGCTCAAAAAGGCTACAGCCTGAAGCGAAAAACATCATTTTGTGTTTGTATATTGTTGTATTGGGTCATTCCACAAGTAATGTCGTTTTTTTTCAAGCATGAATTTTCCCTATGAAAGGTTTTTGCAGCATGTCATATATCATTTGAAAGAGGTTACCCTGCTCTACAAAATGAAATGTTCAATGTCTGAGTTTGTTAGAGTGGGGCCGACATTTAGGCTGGCGAAGAGGTAGGTCCAGCTGACAAAAATTGGCCAAACCGGCAATCAATTGAAACACTATATTTCGCTTTGGGAAAATCAACCATTCATGTGTCGCGTACTTGATACTGACCTCTTCTACAATTTCCACTATTTAGTTGATCAAGAAGTCGTGTTGTTCTTTTTTTAAAATCTTTTTTTCGAAAGCACCCAGGCTTATTCAAAATAAAAATTTTTCTTTCAAAATTCTTGCTGAGAGTTGTTTCATAAACCACTCCTAAGAACCTTTTCTGCTATATCGAAAACATCTTTCTAGTTTATTTTGGCTGCGATTCAGATTGAGATACCATGTGATAGGGGTCCAGTTGACATTTTTCACAAGTTATTTTTTCAATGAGAAAGTTAAAAAAATTTTCTTGCCTTGGTTTGAAGAAATTGTCTAAAATCACCGAGTTGCGGCGGAAAAACTAAATGTTGCTGAAGAGCGTCGTGACTTTTTAAGCAACCGACTGGTGGAGCTTGCAGAAGAGGTCGGGGCTAAGAATGGGACACATGATTGGTCAGTTTTCCTCAAGTAAAGTATGGTGTTTTAATTGGTTGCCGGTTTGGCCAATTTTTGACTGTTGGAACTACCTCTTCGCCAGCTTAAATCTCGGCGCTATCCTATCGTACTCGAAAAATGAGCAGTTCTTTTTGTACAGTAGAAAATTTTCTCCAGAATGATATACGACATGCTGTAAAAAGCTGTGATTTTACGGCAAAAATTTTTGCTTGAAAAAACGACACTACTTATGGAATGACCCAATACAATTTAAAAGAATCGTACTTGGAAGAATGAGTCTCTTTGTTACCCATATATTTACGTTGTGTTTGCCCAATGAGAGCCGCCTGCGAAGTTTCGCGCGAAAAAAAGAGAATTCGGCTAAGATATACCGCCCAAATTCGCGGCCGAGTGGGCGGAGTCTTCAAGTAAAAGCCTCGTCCCGTAGTTCGCCGCGGTTGGAGACGGAAGTGGGACTGTTTACGTGACTACTGGCTCCTATAATGCGTCTCGACGGGGTAAGCACTTTCTCAGGGGCACCGCCTACCCGGCCGAGACTTTGTGGGGCTGTATCTTAGCCGGATTCACATTTTTTCGCGTGAAACTTTGCATGCTGTCCACAATAGGCAAACACAACATAAATATATGATTAACAGAAAAACTCATTTTTCCGTGGACAACTCCTTCGAGGACTACCCACTGGTAGTTCCCATGTTCTCGGATGTTGAAACCTCGGCATGACGTCGACTGTTTTTCTTTTATATGCCGACAGGTTAGATTTGAGCTTTATTAGTCTAACGCTCCGACCTTCTTGTTTTCTTCAGAGGCCTGGGGACGACTCGAAGCTTTTTTTGATTCGCGAAATATCTGGACAAACGCATCCTCCTTTCCAGCTTTTCCCACTCCGTTTCGAGATAGCTCTCAGACACCCCGGTAATGAAGCAGAGTCACCCAAGATTCCAGCAGCGGAGCAGTATCTCACGCCTGAATTACATGTGTCAGTGGGGGGATGAGTCTTATTTTACTGTCCTCTCCTTATACATTCATATACATATACATACATTCCTTATATACCAGAAACCAGAAACTGCCGTGCACGTCGCCATCACTGTAACTCGCACTGGCATACAAAAGGAGGAGTTCATTGCTAAACGACAGACGCTCGTTCTCGTCTTCATTCGCAGTTTTCTTGTGGAATTCAGAGAGATTAAAGCACTTTCCTTTACAAAAGGTCCATCTCACACGTCACAATGGCGCACATAACATCAAAGTCATTTCCGTTATGCCCCACAATGTTATGCTTGTCGAGTGGGGTGGTTATAACACCACGCCCTTATCCGGCTAGATGTTCCTTGACCTGTATAGCAAGTGCCCTCCTCACTTCTCCAATGTATTTGCTATTACAAGCACAGACATTGACTTTGGAAAATCAGGAACCTCTGAAGAAGACGAGAAGGTCGAAACGTCAGGACAATAGAGGTTCCATACTATCTTCGCATTAGCTTACAAAGAAAAACAGTCGCCTATCTATAGAATCTTCGACATTGGTCATATTCACTCTCAGGTATCCAAAGAGGTACATAACCGGCTAGAAACAAACTGAGTTTGTTTATGTGTTATTGGTGGTCATTAAGCAGTTATTCCTCATAGAGAAGTGCCAAGAGAGAAGTTTCTCTTTTCTCTTTTTTGAGTCAAGGTTTCTCTTTTTCATAGAACCCTTGTTTTCTTTGACGATGTGGGAAGATAAAGCAGGGCGATCCGAAAGGTTCCGAACCGTGCCCGCTCAAGACCCTACGCTTTCTTTTATGTCCAAGCCACCATGAGACAATGTCGATGGCTTCTAAGCAGTGTTGCAAATGCCCTTCGAACCATCAACTCCATCACTTTAACCTTCGACCTGGTTATAATTGTACATTTTTCTTCACTGTCGAGTGCTACAAAAGCGAATTGCAACTTTTCCGAGAATTAGGCCCTCAGGAACTCACTTTCAATCAACTAGCGCCTTTTATAGTAGCCATAAAATGGGATCTGGGGTATGCCCAGATCCTTTTTACGGCTGCTGGGTTAGGGTAATAGTTTTCTGAAACTAGAATGTTCTTGGTTAATAGATTAGTTGTGTTCCTCAATCAATTTTTGCCTGCTTCAGTTCCACCCTATACCTTTGTGTTTTATGATGGCGCGTCACAGGGCGCATAAATGAATAAATAAATACCGTATGGTTGCGGAAGTTGAAAGTACACCTGCCGCCGCCAGTGTAGTCAAAGGACACCTAACATTTCAATGGTTACCTCCCTTCCAAAGGGTACCTTACAGTTTTTGCTACTGCAGCACGAAATCCAAAGTTTAGCACATTATTATCAGGTTGCTTTTGGATACGGTATACTTCACAATGAACGAACTTATGTCTACATGCAGGACGATCCATGTCCGTGTGAGTCAATTCAGATAACATTAATGTTTGATTATTCTTGCGTTCAAACAGCAGGCTAGGTATCAACAGCCAAGCCTAATATCTCTAGATGAATCACCCAACCTTCCATTTTTAGGCAGTTTTTGACAGTCTTGGTCTTCAAAAGATGGCTCTTAAAGATGTCGTCATATATTACTATAATCGAGTGGTGGCGATCATATTCTTTTGCGTATGCTTGGGGCTTCTTCAAAGAATTTTCAACTTGAAGGCCTATCTGGGGTTGGGAGTAGGTTGCTTTTGCTGAAGGCAGATTTTTCGAAATTTTTCGCGACAGTAATTCTATTCTTGTGCTCAACATCCACGCACCCTTGAGAAGAGCCCCTCCACCGTTGAGAAGTTTTAGGCCGTCGTCGAAAGCGGAATAGGGCGTCGAAAGCGCACCGCGTCGGCGAGTGTCGTATTCCCCAAAAATGTTCCGTTCACTGGGCTTGACCGAGGTTAGGAGAGGGGTATTGGCCACACATAGCCCGCTGGCAATGGTGTGTGGCTAAAACGCCCCATGGTATCCTACTACCAGTAAGGACTAGGTTCCTAGAGAACGTAAAATATGCCTCCATGCATGCAAACCTTGAGTTACCAAATGGTACTATCATCTACCACATGCGTTATCGGCTCCGATCAGTCCGTGCTCTATTCGTTTGCCGTACTGAACCTGCTCGTCGCAGGGAGGATCATGCAGCGATTTCTTCTATATAAAACTGTCAGCACTAACTTTGATCCTTTCTCTTTTCTTTGGAGCTTCCTATCGTCAGCCTCTTGCCACAGAAGCTCCGAAGTGAAGAGAAGAGATTATCAAAAAATCATTTCAGATCAAATCGTAATCGTTGGGCCTCGAAAAGGAGGGAAAGGCCAGTACGAATATGTCATTCTGTCGAACTGGGCACGATTTCCCTTGATCGGTCTAGTAAGAGACATTCGTGTTTTCTATAAAAAATACAAGGACCAACTGGAAGTGGAACTCGAGAAGGAAGGCTTTATCAATGACTACTCTGGGTGAGTACATCTCATCAGAACAGTGAACTCAGGTTTCGTGGCGTCTGACCCAACCATCAGAGAAGAAAGTAGCTCAACCACTAGCTCGACGTGTAGCAAGCTTATCTTTTGATCCCACATATCGCGTCCCCTCGTGTGACAACAAAAAAATAATGGTAACGGGGCTTTTGCCCACCATTTGTGTAGATGAGACTAACATTTGCCTCGCTAGAAGCGAACATGTATCGTTAGAGCATGATATCGCATTATTGGGGTGCAGCGTCTGAAGCGATACTGTAAGCTAAGAACGCCGCACGTGGTTGGGTCCCAAGGCGATACATGTCTTGGGTCTTATTTTAGGTGTATGTCATCACTCCGGGACAAATTGCGCCTCCAGTTCGCGTGCATCGCATCACGCTCCGCACAGAACGTTGCGAATGCTGTTCTTATGATACACATCCCTGTGCACGCTGTGAAAGCATTGCTGGAGATAGGGGGCTTGAAACAGATGAATTAGAAACAGGCAGTGGCTATGATTTCGCAGCCACTTCCACTTTGTAAATACATTTCCTTTCAGATCCGCTAGCATTCATTACGCTGATTGGTCGAAGTGTAGGCCAGCCACACCTGTCAGCTATATTCAGAACGTTCTCAGTGAATTATTCGGATAAGCATGGCCAGATTCAGTACAGTCATCATCGGATCACGGAGGAACAAATAATGCTGGTCGAGATGTTTGCTAATGTTCATGTACATATCATCTTGCAAGCTACAACAACTATTCTTTCATTTCATACATCATGAGTGAATGCATTTACTATTTCATCAGCTTTTATCAAATACATTCTATGTCACATGCTGTTTCTGTAATGCTAATTTATAAAGAGATTCACAGTGCAAACGTTATAATGGAAGCCTTTTCCAGTCTAGTTCAGTGTACAAGCTATCTTCAGCGATTGAAATTTTGTCTCTATGAGCATCATCAAATAGATTACCAACGCTAGACATGTGTACACACTCCAAGTTTTTTGTAGTCCGTCAACCCACAGCCGATTTCCAGTATTCTCTTCCACTGGGCCCTCATGATGTCTACGTAACAATCGATATTGAATCCCCTCATGATTACATTGTGGGCGTTACATTATAGGCTGGCAGTTCTTGTTTGCTCTTAAAGGCACCGGGAGGGGGCAAGGGCGGAATAACGTTTACGAAAACAATGGCGTCTGAAAACAAACATATGGGTTCGGTAGATACAATGTGTAACGAAACCAGCGTTGAAAAACGCGCCGTGAGACGGTATTTGGCCCCGGGGCGCGCTTCCGTCCGAACTGCAAGCTTCCGTGGCCGAGCCACGCTTCGTTCATTTTGAAGCTTGTCTTCGGCCTGATGTAACCTTATTTTTGAATTATTTCCTCTTTACTGTTTTCTAGTGACATATTTTACTTGTTTACTTATAGATCTTCTTAATTGTGCATTTCTTTATCTGAAAATCTCAGAAGGGTCAAATAAAGTCGGGGGGAGACGCAACTTTGCGTTGACGTCGATGCTCCTTTCCCTTACTAGGCTTAGGCTAAAATTGATATCCACTCCTCCCACATTAAAAAGCATCTGTCAAAGCATAGGTCTCATCAGCTTTAGCCTAACCCTAGGAAGGGAAAGAAGCTTTGACGTGGGTAAAAATTTTGCCTCTCCCCCCCCCCCGACTTTATTTGACCCGTAAGTACATCTAGAAACAATATAAGGAAGAACAAAGTGAAAACTAAAAGGAGAAAACAAATCTATAATAGAACCACCTTCTTTTGGCACCATGCCAAGGCGTCAAATTGGCGAGTTTGTGCAATGGCGGCCACTCAAACTCGTCCACACTACGTCTGTTCTACCGTAAGCCAAAATTACCCCTCTTGGTGTCTTTAAATCAATCGTGCTGCATCTCTACTGGTCCTTCCTAGGCCATATTTATACTCTGCGATGATAGTGGCAGTGAGTGGCACTGCCGTCTCTGGGCTTCCGCTCGAGCCACTCGGGCATCCTTACTAGGTATATGTAAACGTGGTTTTAGCTCACTGGCTCTCCAACAAATGTACAACTACTACCTTTCGAATACCCTAGCTTGATACGGATCTAATTTGCTAACATAATTAGGAAAGTTTATCCTACACATAACAATCGCGATCAGTGTTGTTTGCTTAGTCGTCAGAACGTCAGAAGGTTGTCTTCGACATATCTGAAGGTGAGCGAGAAGAAAAGAAGGCATGTGATGAACTGCATTTCAGAACCTTAAAGAAAAAATGGATTTTTCCTCATCTTCGGTCTGTTCTTATGAGCTGGGCCCTGCAAGTTCGATGCGGTTATAATTTTCTTAGGTATGTCGACCACCACCAGTCGGTGGGTTTGAAACTGGTCGGATGGTCAGTCGTTGAGGTACAGATGGTGATGAATCGTAAGCGTTATTGCGCCCATTACTGGGAGCTGAGATTCTGATTCACTCGCTCGAGAAGAAAAAATAGAGGAAAACTCCTGTGAGCAAAAAATGAGGACCGCTGACCACAGTCCTTGGACGCGTACTGCATCCTTGAAACGGGTTTTTGTTTCGTGGTATCACTCGACCAACCAGTATACTATAGATAATTTTTGGCAATAACAATAAAGGCAGTAAATGTAACAGAGCATGCAGAATATGTGCTATGTATTATTAAAACAGACAATTACATATTCTCAAAAGTTACTGGCAAATGAATAATTGTAAACAGATCGATAGTAATTGTAATACAAAAAATGTTGTATATCGCATAACCTGCAACTCTTGCGGCAAGCAATAGTAGATATAATACACGGAAACTCAAAGAAAGAATATCAGAACATCTCTACAACATCTATTCCAAAAAAAGAGAACAGAACACTATATATACATCTCCAAAGCTGTAATAAAGGAATCCCGATTATCATTTTGGACTCCTTAAATTCGAATTATAAACTTATTTTGTAAGATACAGAAATATTTCGGATCAAGTTACGCATCCATGCGAGTTGAATGAGAACATCAAGGAATAAGAGAATATCAAAATGTAGACAATCCCATAACATATAATAGAGGGAAAAGGGAAAAGGAAAGTAAAAATACCAAGCAAAAAACTATGCTATATGACAAAGTTCTACATGAAATTCTTAACAAATAAAGTAATATGCACCAATACAATGTTACAGGCTAGAGAGCTTGTGCAAAGAAAAGATTAATATGCTCATCCAATGCTCATTCAAGGAACACTTTTGAAAATAAAGTCAAATATGAATATTTTCTGAATTCTAGCGCACTTTTATCATAAAGTTACTGAGGATAAGGAACCCGAAAGGGTTTACCGCAATGTTGTTGCTGAAATTGCTAGTAGAATATTTAACATTCCTGTAACATAATCATCAATTCGACATATATTAGAGACAGCATAAGTAGTAGTAGTATAAATATGAAATATATACCCAGTCATATCAAATATGAACACTCATTCTCTAAGATGGAATATAATTATAAGAAATAAGAAAGTGTGTAAAAAACATTGTGAGGCTCCAAAATTTATTTTCAAAGGACTCGAATTTTTCACAAAAGAATGCGAAAGGATTTTGAGCTTAATGGCGAGCTTTCGACGCTAACAATAATTACGAAATTATCTGCAAAAGCTTAGCTTTTTAATAATGAAGTAATGAAAGAAATGGGTGCGAAAGGATTTTGAGCTTAATGGCGAGCTTTCGACGCTAACAATAATTACGAAATTATCTGCAAAAGCTTAGCTTTTTAATAATGAAGTAATGAAAGAAATGGGAACCAACTATAGTTTAACAGAGAGTAGTGTTAGCTTCATCCATACTAATGACTCATATAGAGCAAGGCGACAATCAATATTGGGAATGTATGCATAAATCCCTCTGTGATAATAACAAGCTCAGTCATGAAGTTGCTGCCGATCGTCCCATTATGTGCGCACATCCTACACTACACATAAATCCCATCAAATTAAAGTTTACTACTGGAGCTTGCATTAGTAGTATGAAACCACTAGACAAAGAACTTCATACCGTCTTCAGGCGTATTAAAGGAACACTTTATGATTACACATCAGTAATAGAAAATCGTAACAGAACCATCAAGACTTACTGGACCAACATTGGCACAGTCATTAATTCAAAAATCTTTTTCATATAAATCTCAGAATTTATGCTGATTTTGCGGACGTGTTTACTAATCTAAAACAAATTCATCGTTAAGAACACAAATTTTTGTGAATGCTAGCGAATCAGTCACAGCCTTCAATGGAAAAGAAGTACACTACACAGATGGCAAGGATTATAATAGTGATTATAGATACTAAGGCATATCCGACATCTTGTATCTTATAGAATATATACCAAAAATTGCTTTTGCATTGTTATAGTTGATATGGAAATTTCTCGTTGAAGGAGATCAAAGAAGTTCCGCAGGGTCTTGACTTTAGTTAAATGCTTTCGGATCTCATGCTTTCACACATGGAATACAAGCTTTGAAAACCTATAAGTTCAATAAAATAAAGTATTTATACCTTACAGATAGATGACTTGTTAATAATACATAATCAAGGTGAAGAAGACACTGATATTACCTTTCTGAGCTTCATAAAAACATGTTAGTTTGCAAAAAAAAATATATGCGCACACCACTTACTATATTAATAAAACCAGCACCAAACACTACAACAAGAGTGGTGTTTTCAACTCCGAAGTCATCCGTTTCCCTCATTATGACGCTTGCTATTTTCAGCTAAGGTGACGGAAATGATCAACTAACTGATTCTAAAATCGCTATCATTCTTTAATGCAGTATGAAAATAAATTTGTTGTGTGCAAATCCAATTCACCGAGTAATTGCGAGAACATTGAAGCTTGTTGTTGGCTTGTTGGATAGAAGAAGCACTCAACTAAACATATGCTACTCGGTTTCTGTTAGAACCTTTCGGTCCCTCCTGCTTCCGTTACGCTACACTTCACACTTGGGTACATACTTTTTTCCACTTAGCTTTCCTATTCGTTTTTTTTTTGAACCCTTTATTTTTATTTAATCCTTTTATTCGTATTTAACTTGACACACATGATATTCGCGTGATTCATGTTGCTCATTGCAGGCTACATGCAAACGCGCCCCAGATGCACAAGAAGACAAAGGCGTATATTAGTAAACGTGTGTTTTTCCTCATTCTTGAATCTCTCCTGCGTCTACTTCTATAGCACCGCTTTCTATGTTCTATTGAAGATTTCTCTATTTGTTTGGTTTCCCTTGTTTTTCATTTGCGCATTCGCTTCCTTCTTTTATTTCATCATATTTTCTCTGTGTTCCTTACTTTGCTAATTTTTCCTCATTTTTCCTTGCGTACTCTTCCATTTCTTTTATCTGATTTTTTCCGATTTTGTTTAAATTCCTACATCCTTCCCTAGTAGTGTTAATTGATGAGAATTTAAATTAATAATCTCTGATCGCCCTTGATTTCCTGATGTTTTTTCGCAAATTGCGTTTTTAGCTAGTCTTTTTTTCTTTCATCTCGTTTTCCAAGTCCTTCTTTGCTACAAGTTTTTTTGACAACCCTTCTATCTAGTGTTTTTGAAGATTGTTTTTTGTGTTACTTATTTGTTCTTATTTATATATTTCTGTGTATGTACTTTTTACATGTCGACATTTATGCTAGTTTGTTTTAACACCTTTAGATTAATCTTCAAGTTTTCTATCCACCCTAACTCACTGATGAGCCTTGAGGGTAAATAGAAAACACATCGTATGAGATCAGAGGCCGAGCGAATGAGAGCATGAACTTTTCCAATACTTTGACTTGTTTCTTCCTTTTATTTAGCTGGGTTGAGCTGCTCAAACCCACCATACAAGCATTAAAGCTAAAGTACACCGCACGAACTTTCAAGTTGACGTCTATACCCCGTACTACGGTGCTAGAAACTACCTCTGCGTTTTTTTTTCAGGGTACTACACTCCGCCTCCGGAGAGCCACTTAATCGGAAGGTGAAATTAACAGGATCATCCTATCCCTTACGACCCGCTATGAGGGCCGAAGTTTATCGACGCACGGGGAGTTTTGGAGGCTGTCCCGATTCTATTACAATAACACCTCCATATGCCAATTCTCGCTGAAATCCCTTTCTCCATACGAGATAGTAATGGCGCATTCGCGCATCAATGTATCTTCGGCGATGCCTTTCACGAGCCACCAGTGTCGAACAAAGCTCGTAACGCACTCGCCAGGCTCGTCCGCCGATGCTTACCAATAAATACGGAGGATGTACTTCGCCGCTCACCATTTCTAAGACTTCTCCGGCGGATCTCAGGTGGTTCTCAGACCGCCTGGATGAGTTCGAGAACGATTGGATGAGTTCGAGAACGAGAACGAATCGATCCGGTTGGATCGAAAACAAAGTTAGCTCAACTTTCCAACGCAGCTTGTTCGGCGTAGGCGCCGGTGAACGCCGCCGGCGACGACCGCCATTCTCATTCGGAGGTGGTCAATGTGTCGCAGCCGTCATGGTTTCCCTTTTGGCTAGAGATAGGGACTTCAGAAATGGCATGCGACGCAAGATGGGCTACCGGACGACATGTCGCTCTGTGGGTCTCTGGATCCAACAACATCATCCGCGCCACGATGCTAAGCGTACGTGCACTTCTTCACGAAAATCCTCTGCGATGCTACTGCTTCCGCTGGTCCCATGGTGCCCTTTGTCGCGCTATCGGTCAGCACGGTCGCGACGTTGGCGGCAGTAGAGATGTCGACGTCGCCGTTCGTTTAGCAAATCCACAGCGTCCGCAAACTCCGTCTACGACATAGTCTCCCGGACCGACATCTTTGCGGGCGTCGGTTGCGCTATAACCGCGGATTCCATCGCAAAGCCAGTATCTTGTTACGAGCGACAAACACTATCGCCGCTATTTACCTCCTTTCTCTTCAAGGGCGCATCCTTGTTGGTCAAGGATAGACCACTCTCGCTCACCCTGTCCAGGAGAACAGGAGGACGCCGTCCGCTTGGGAACTGGGCAGCTACCAATAGTTGCCCCGCAGACAGCTTTTGGAGCTCGAAAGACTCTATTTGGTTTCCCCATTGCAGCCATTTCCTTTACCAATCCAGGGCCCACCGTCATTGTTACTATCTCGACCAATGCTGCCGTAGTGCTCTTCACCGAGACTCTGCTCTCTCTGAACGACTTTGCTCAGCTAACGGTGGTCAAGCACACCGCCGATACCGTCGCCGTGGACAACCGCTGCCTACGGATCTGGACTTCACTGAAATACTCAAAAACCTAGGCGATAATAACGCCGCTCAGTTGGAGGCTGAGGACTTTTAGGTCTGCCATAACTTTCGCCAGTATCGCCAGCTCCTTCAGAACTATTTGGAGCATCCAAATCGCGTGTTCGAGATGTCCGATCAGACAAGGAGAAGTACGAGCTTGCTGAGCAGTACGTCTCTCGGACTACCAAATGCATGGTACGCATTATGTTCGAGGCGCGGCGCCCTTTGGTAATATGCATGGCCACTGCTTCCCTATTTAATCCCATCACTTTGCGGTCCTATCCTCTTTCAGGGCGCACGCAGCGTCATGAGCCTTTTCGTCAGCGCCTTAGCTGTTCCAGCGGCCCCCTGGTCACCACATTCCGCTCCCACCCCACATCAGTAGCTCTGCCAAATCGTCTCGCTTATCGCGCACTCGTAAGCGAGACTCCGACACAGGCCCGTCAAATGTTATTCATGACCTTCCCAGCCCGCCAAATCCTCTTCCTGTTCATCAACGTGTACGGCGTGCCGTGCACGCCGTGAGCAGGTCCCATTATAATGAGACCGAGGCTTAAGTTAACACAGAGTTCATCAAGCAGCTGCTTGCACGCGGTATCCGCCCATGTTTGTGAATCACTTTTTACAGAGAACAGTACCGTCAAAACAGAGATCGGTTGGCCGCCATTGACGTGGAGCTAACGACGGTGGACTCAGTAAAAGGACGCCAGAAGGGGTTTGTCACTCTTCTTACTACTGAAACGATTTCGCTCCAGAGCTCGCCGAATTTTCGAACGGCCACCGATGCCTTAACGTCGCTATCTCGGGCTGCCGACAAGGACAGTTCACTCTCGGCCACGTCCGTTCCTCCGTGCCATCCCGTCCTGGGGTCGGCCTCTGCAGTGGACAGACTCGTTTGGAGCCGTCAGCACCACTACCGTCCTCGACCGTTTCCTTCGACCAATCTAAGGACCTATTCGAGTGACAGTTCTTTTTCTTCACCTGTCTGCTTTTAGGAAGACCGTATCGAATTTTGGGCAAATGAGGGACGTGTAAGCCGCGCCGTGTAGACGGCTTGGCATGTTTTTTGCATAACTCACGCTTATTGGCGATATTTGTGATTATGAGATTCATGTGTCTCTGCAGTGCCTTTATTTGGTGCCATTGAAGATAAACTGATTATCTCTATGTTTACCTACAGAAGTACGGTGGTCACCTTGCGCTGCGCCACGCAGCTGACTCTTTGTATTGCATCTGTAAATTTGTCAAAGGCGCGTCGACCGCAGCTCAATTATTGAGCGCGCAGGATTCCGAGTATATAAACACGGGTTGAGACTAACAGAAAGAGGGGCTCTTTTAGCCCGGTCTTCGCCATTTGCTCTGTAATCGATTTTCAGGTTCTGATCGCACTTTTCGCATTGTTCGCTCGATTCGTTTTTCCCTATTGTTTTCTAATAGGAATCTTTTCTGGGACCGTCACTGTTTTTTGTTTGGCCGCGCCATCGCTATTCCTTGTAATACCGTTTTTGGTTTTAGCTCGCTTTGTTAGCTAGATCGACTGCTAGCCAGCTCGAGGACGGGAGGGAATCTTGTCAGAGTATTGCACCGAGTGTTGGTCCTTGTCCCCATTCACTCCCGGTGCCTTTAAAATGATAATGCATAGGCGCCTCTGTTCTGATGTAGTTGCGGGTCACTCATTTGCACACTGTGGTCCCTCACTAAGTAACAACCCACAAACATCAGGTTCTACACTATAGTGTACATCTTAAAGACACCCGGAGGGTGGGGGGGGGGAGGCAATTCTGGCTTACGGTATGGGATTGCGGCGGCTTGCAGTTGCCGCAATGCACCCACGACACCTTACCAGGACGTGGAAGGTGAACATTGGGTTTTAGCTGCAATCACTCTTTTTCTTACGCTTACGTTTATTCTTCATTTGATTGTTCAACTTGTTTGTTGCTGCGTGTTGTTTCACTTATTTCACATCCTTACGAATGAATGAAATACACCCTACGAGACAACAAATGACATCTCTACAGCGAACAACTCGGAAAGTCAGTGTGTTGACGCGAGGGTGATGCGAAAACACACCACAACGTCGCGCTTTTGTATCCGGGTTTTTCCACCGATTTCCCTTCTAACTTGAATGTTCGTTACAAAATGATAATTTCTTTGCATCTTCCTCTTCCTTCGCACTCCTTCCGATCCTTCACGAAAAACTTGGTTTAGGAGGGAGAGGATTTCTCCCCCCCCCCCCCCCCCCCTCCAGACCGAAGCAACAAAAAAAATCTACACAAAGATAGCGCCGGGCGTGCACAGTGGAGTGACAGACGAGGAGTGCTATCATGGTACTTATGAAGATCCCGCAAGCATGAATAGCTTCGAGCTCCGCTGGAACCAACATAACCAACGTTTTCTATTGTATTCAATTCAGATGGAGCGACGGTGTTGAAATCAGATGCTCGTCCCACCCTGATGCTGCACTTCTCGCCACTTCACTTTTCGTCAACCCGAGTAACGCTACACTTCAGAGACATGACAGTATCGTAATAAAAGCTTTAATTATTGGCACATTTTGTACAAAAATAATGTATGATTATATCACAGATTTCACGTAAGTCATTCAGGAGGCACTAGGAGGGAATTCGTTAATGGGCAAATATTTTCATATTTCATACATTTACTATGAACCACATATCCTGTTTTCAAATAACAAAGAACGTCATTACAGGACAATGGGTTACTGCAGACCGCACAAGCAGCTTTATCCTCGATCTGGAAACGTGCAGTTATCCGTATAAAAAACAAATTAATAGCTATATGAATGAATAATAAAAGAGTAACACATATAAATGAAAAAGATAAGGTTTCGGTTGTTGCTTATTCCTTGTCAGGATGCGCCGCGCGTTCTAATTCCACTCAGAATCGTGGTGGTAGGAAAAAGTTTTAGCCTATACAATGGTTTTGAAGGTTGGCCGATGCACTAGTCAGGGCTCTGATCCTTCCACCAACTTGGTACCAATTCACCTATCTCGGACGGTTAGAACACTTGGGTGGCCTGGGTGGACTTTGATGTGGGATTTGATTGCCGCACCATGAGAATGGGAGGGCCACCACTTGCTACTACATCAGCTCTGCCCTTGAATCATACCTGTAGTATAAATAAATAAAGGAATAGATAAGTAACAAATAAATAAGCAGATAAATAAATGTTTGACGAAACTTAAAACCGCAAACCATCTGCAAATCGGTGCGAATAATCAAACCGGGACTACGGAAAACTCTTATCTGAAGGTTTCGGCAGCATATTCTCCCAAGTGGACTAAAAGGTAATCAATCAAGCGCTCGAAGAATGCTTCAAGACAGCCAGTCACTGGGTTATCACTGAATTCGCAGGATACCCGGAGGGACACTAGGCTTTTGTCACGGGAGCTATCCGACGTAGTCCCCCGAATTACAACTTCCAATCAGTCCCGCCCGGTTCCGCCACAAAAACTGATGTTAGGGAGATGGAGAAGGGCTATTTGTGGGCAGGGCTTGGTCTCATTGTCAGCATCGCCTGCCATTGCTCAGTTTGAGCACGGATTTCAAGTGATCTGTAAGTATTCAAGACATCATAAAAACACACCACGATCTTCTTATTCGGTGAATGATATCTCTCCATTTCCACACATTTTTCAAGTAAGCTTTCCTTACAGCGGAGTAACTGTTGCTCCTCCTGTTTCTTAGCCACCGCTCGCATCAGGAAATATGATACCTTAATATGAAATTCAGAATGCGCAGAGTACCTGTGGAACTGAAAAATTCGCAACAGCATATGGATTGATAGACGTAAAACGACATACTAACATAAATTAGAACCAAATACACAATCACCTGGTCAATCGCCGTTGACTCCGGCAGTACGTCAATGACTTTTAACGGGTCAACCGCATCACCCATACATTTGAGCAGCGAACAGATGCGTGATTCGGCACCGTCTCGTCCGCCAAATTCTGATCCTCTGTAATAAAGGAATGTAGCGCATTTTCACGTTTCCAAACAATTCTACCGTACTTATTCTCCAGGAACTTCAGGAGATTTAAGCATATATCTGGTTGTGTAGGTGAATAGTGAGAGCAAATCAGTTCGGCTGCATCGTAGTCATGATACAAGTTCACCACTTTATCGAGAGTATCTCCAGGTGATTGCTGAAATCTTGAGGTTACTCTTTAATAGGATGTTATACATTACTTGTAGCTCAAAGGCAAGAACGCTGTTTTTTTCATTAACTCTATAATACCTCCTCAAGCAGTATTGCTTCAGTATTTCATCCTAAACTACTCAACCCTAATTCACTGAGTCATGATCCCAGTAAAAACACTTTGCGACTTTGCTGTAACGCATTATTGCAATACGCGATCTCAAAATTCTGCAACGCAGCGACTTCAATACCGCGGAAACACGAGGCCGATGTCGGCCTAATCTGACACCAATTAACAAGCACTCGTGGGTCTTCAAAGATACCTGAAGGAGGGTGGCTTGCAGTTCGTTTGTTTGTCGCAATTGCACATAAGACGCCTTGCCAAGACATCCACTGTGAATTCATGGACGCTTTTGTTTACAGCATCCTTTTTTCTCACTCTTTCGCTTATTCTCCCCCTCAGCGACTCAATTGTTTGTTGCTGTGTGCTGTTTCACTTGCTTAACCTTATCATGAATGAAATCCAATTCGCCCTACGCGACATCGAATGACAATGGCGTCCGCCCGCCACCACCAGGCAGCCGCCCACTGAAGCGTGTAGCTCGAGGTGAAGCGCGTCAGAATCGCAATAGCGTCCCGACGCGTTTTTCAACAATTACACGTCTTCTTTTCTGTGTTCGAGTATTCACTTACGAGAGCCGTGTTTTAATAGACTCCTTCCTTCCTTGCCCTTCCTTCCTTCCTCCCGGTGCCCTTAAGATTTGCTCAAAACGGATTCGGACGGCCGATTAATTACACCATCGTAACTCTTTTTAAAAATGCAACGCGCCTTTTGAAGCTCTTGACACCAGCGCGGTCCTTTTCACATAGGTGATATATGGTTTCCTGCATTTGATAGATGATGTCTGCCAGGATTGACAGAAGATACTTTTCATACACGAAGTAAGGCTGCGGTCAAACTTTGCACATTGACGCCGGTGTCTGCGCCAATTGACGCCTGAGTCGGCAGCAACTGACGCCGGTGTCGGCGTAAATCTGAAAACGCGCTCCGTTTGCAAAACGCTCGACCCAACCACACTACAGTACGGTGATCGTGGCGCCAAATGACGCCAGTGCTGAACTCTAATCTTGGCACAGTGCCATACTATGCCATACTTGAATTTGAATTACTGGGCTCTCGCCACGACCACTATACCGTAATAAGGTGGGATCGAACGTTTTGCAAACGTTTCCAGATTGACGCCGAGACCTGCGTCAATTTGGCGCAGACACCGGCGTCGGCGAGCAAAGTATGATCGCAAACTAAAGAACGCGTTGCGATCCTAAACAGGGTGACGGTGAAAATAATTCACCGGGCTCCAATCCATCTTGTAAGATTCTCTCGGCTGAAAGGAGGGAGACTGCGATTGTGGAGGTGCCGAGTGGCGCGCTTCTGTGACCATGGAGGTGCGAGCACGAGCGCTCCATCAAAGATCAAAGAGACCGGCTTTTTTTTCAGCATATTGAGCCCTAGTGAATACTCGCAATAAGTAAATTGACCACGACAATGAACTCACACTGGAGTCACACAGCAACCGCTCCACTCCACATTCTGGAGGAATTCTGTCATATAAAGCACTTCGATCGGAAGCGTTCATTTTTAGGAGTAAACGTCGAAAACGATGACGACAACTGAGATCTGAATTGAAGATTTAAAAAGTATTGAGAACCACGACTCAGTACAAAAAAATCAGGACACTAACACACAAATGAAAAACAACCGCGCTAACAACCTCCTCTGTTTATATCGTTGATGTAAATTTCGCATAATTCCTTTGCTACGTCTTCAGAGAATGGCAGACTTTCAAGGTAAACTCGCAAGAACTCATGATCATTTTTGAGCATTCCCCTCACAGTCGCATAATCCAACAGTGTATTAGCCACGATGATCTTGAAAATTGGAATCAAATAGATGAAAGAAATAAATAATAAGAAGAAATAATAATAAAATGCAGTGGTGCACTGATAGCAGTAAATAAATCCGTAACTACCATGTTTGACGATAACTGCCAAATACGCTGTGTCACTTATAGATGTCTGGGATAAGTAAGGGCAAATTGAGGGTTAGTCAAGCGCTGTATTGAAGTTGGGACCACATCTGGTCCCACGGTGTAAGACTAATTTACTGTAAATGAAAATGATAAGAATCACAGCGAAAAAGCGTACCTGCATACAGCGTTCAGGATGCAAAGGAATCATCCATGTTAAAACATCTTGCAATAGGTTTTTGTCCTTGATGCTGAAATAACCCCCAAAAATTGTGTTAACGTGAAAAGAAAATGATGAAAAAATCATAGTTTCAGTAACTTCAGACATATTGGAATGCCGTTATAATTGCACACATCACGCTCTGCGGCCGGCCGACTTCGGGGCTTTGCAATCTTGTGATTTTTAGGATTTCCCACGCCACTCCGCGATCCTGCCATTCTGCGATGTTACAATTTGTGCAGTAATGCACAGTCACGGTGACATCGATCTACCACACTTTTTAGGCCGCTTTCATACTTTGCGCACCGACGTCGTCACGCGCGTGACGGCGTCAAATCGACGCCGTCATCTGCGTTGATTTGACGCCGTCACGCGCGTGACGGCGTCAAACTCACGCAACCATTTGCCCGCCGCAGGAGACGGCGTCCATAGATAATGCGGACCCAATCACACTACAGTATGGTGATTGTGGCCGATTCGAATCTTGGCGCTATGCCAATAAGGTGATCGTGGCCGCTTCGTGTATTGGCACAGCGCCAAGATTCGAATCGGCCACAATCACAATACTGTAGTGTGACTGGGTCCGCATTATCTATGGACGCCGTCTCCTGCGGCGGGCAAATGGTTGCGTGACGGCGTCGGTGCGCAAAGTATGAAAGCGGCCTAACTCTTTTCCTGCATTCTGCATCTAGTGCGTACTCCTTGATACCTCCGCTTTCGAGAACTGAGGAGAGTACTCCAGAATTATCCTTTCGGAGAGCGCTTATGGGGCGTGGGGCGTGCGGCGAATCTAGCCTAAACTATTGGCCTCCAACACTCCTTTGTCGTGACTGCACGAAGTGAACAGAAAATCGAAGGCAAGACATATCATAGCAGCCATTGGAAGGGGGGAGAGGGAGGGGAGTGTATCGCGCAGAATCTTGCATGTTATTCTCTATAAGCATGCGTTGTCCTACGATAAATCCTTATCCAGGTAATCCTGCCCAACTGAGGACTAAAGAAGAATGGAAAGTGGGCACAGAGATCAGAGTAAGAGAAGAAGGCGGCTACATGGACACGGTATTTGCTAACCCATTTACCATTCACTCTTCCTGCTTATTCAGGTGTACCCAGCCTGCATTAAAGACAGTGTTAGGGGTAATGTGAGTGATGAGGAAGCTAAAGGGAAACATTCACTCAAAAGCTATGGGTCTAGGAAGCCTATCTGCGGCGAAATCCCCCGCGAATGGCGCGCCTCTGAGCTGTGGCAGAGACGGCTTTTTTAGCTCCAGCCGCCTTCCTTGGCTCGGTCCGCCTCCTGGCGACTGAT
Organism: Trichostrongylus colubriformis; assembly: GCA_963978905.1. Taxonomy (NCBI): domain Eukaryota; kingdom Metazoa; phylum Nematoda; class Chromadorea; order Rhabditida; family Trichostrongylidae; genus Trichostrongylus; species Trichostrongylus colubriformis. The sequence continues at coordinate 28,685,063 of OZ022261.1, read as the reverse complement.
TGGCGGGGGTGGGAAAAGAAGGTATCGTGGCCCGCTTCCTCAGTTTAGCTTGAAGCTCACTCCAGAAAAAGGATGCTTTCTGATTTGAACTTCCCTACGAGTTGACGACATGACGGCAACACGTCAATGGGAAATTCGTCCGGACTAGGCGTCTCTTCACGGTGGGCTCCACATCGAGAATCAACGGTGGGGAGGGGTCCTATTTCTCGGGTCTTTGACCATTTCCATCCTTTTTTTCTTCTCTGTACTATTACTAGACATCTCGACTTTCATATTCACTGCTTTTTTCACTCTTCGTCCGACTTTCCCCTATCACTGCCTTTAAAGGTACAGCACGAGATAATTAACTTAGTGGCTTACTTTCTTGGGGCGAGTAAGTCCTCAGGTGACTGCGGCTTGTTGCGGCTGCACAGTGCACCCTGCCGGTACTCTGCCTGCTTGAACGCAACCATGCCACGCCCATCCAACAGAATCACACCTAGCTTCAGACGAACGAATTTCCAATGTGTAAGCAGCTTTCACGAGCGAAATGGCCGTTTCACGAAATTATCTTCTCTTATCGCAGGTCTACTGAGCGCCAAGATGGAAATTTGTTCGTCTAAGGCCAGGTACGATTTGGTTGGGTAGGTGTGGCTCGGTTGCGTTCAAACAGGCTTCACACCGTGAGGGGCTTCGCGCAGCAGCAACAGAGGTGCAGTCTGAGCAGTATACAACTTGCTCCAATAAAGTAAGCCACTAATTCCATTGCCGCGCGGTGTGTATTCAAGTGTGTGCAATACCCATCGATGAACCAAGTCAAAAGACGGTACGGTAGTTTTTGAGGGTAATCATATGCGTAGGGCCATTGAAAATGCATGAACAGATCTCGAGCCACCTTCTGCTTGATTCAACTCTCTAGAGGTGCGTCATACCTTCCGCACCGTCGCTGATGGCAGCAAAATCATGTGCCCGCCGCCGACCACGGCGGACTCCGGTGACGCTCTCCGTCTGTAAAACGCTCGATCCAACCACACTACAGTGTGATGATCGTGGCGAGAGCCCACGGATACGGATTCAAAATTCGAATAGCTTGGCTCTATGCCAAGATTCGAATTCAACTTGTGGGCTCTCGCCACAATCATCATACTGTAGAATGGTTGGGTCAAGCCTTTTCCAAACGAAGTGCGTCACCGGAGCGCCGCCGTGGGCACATGATTCTGCCGGCGTCAATGCGCAAAGTATGAATGCGGCCCAGTCCGCTTTCATGCTTTGCGGCACCGGCGTCGACAACAGCACATGACGCCGACTTCGATGGCGACGGCGTCGGATAGAGTGCCTACCGCCGGCACTATTGCAACACCCTCAATGTATATGTCGCGGATCGCCGCGACTATGGCCTTGGGGGCACCGCGTTCCCCGGCCCGTCCGCGCTGCGGCGCCGCTTGTCCCGCCACAAGACACGCGGTGGCTCCGCCCTCTGTGGTCGAAGCCGGTATAAAAGGCCGACTGCCAGCTGCCAGTCGGTTTTCACCGGGCAACGCCATGATGTTGCTCGGGGTCTGGGGGTGCGTGCACCTTCGGCTTCCGAGTAGTGGAGCGCTGGCACATGAGTTGGCCGGTGTCTACCCCTGCTCCCCGACTGGGAGCAGCCGTGGTTGGATCCCCATATGAGACACCGTCGGCCAGGAGTCGGTCGACTGTCAGGAGTCGCCCTAGCGGAGGCGACTTGTGGGAGTCAGGTATTATACATTGTAGTATTGTTATTGCATGATAAGTTTGTGTCATGTTTCTCGTTATGTAATCTATGTGTAGTTCATGTGTATATCCATGTCGTGTCTTGTCATGTTTAGTACTGGGGGCAGGTTGTCAGTGAAGTGACGTTCAGGGTTCGACAGCCCTAGGGAGGGATCCAGGGAATAGGTCGGTAATGCCCTTTGGTCCCCAGGGTGGGTCCGCTCCGCCGGCCGTCGTGGCGGCCGCCGGGGTGTCTCCGGTGGGGGCGTCTGGGGGGCGTCATCTACCATTGGGTGCCTCCTGGATGCGAGAGGTTTGTGTGCGCTAGGACGTCAACACGCGAAAAGGATGCCTTTGATCCGCGACTGTATAAGACCCCGGTCGTACTCTGCGATGCCGGCGGCACTACATGACTGCGTATATCTGCGTCTTCACCTATGATACTCTGCCTCGTTGCCTGCGTTATCTGTGCACCTCCCCCCTGCCACTCTCCCTCGCTGCCGGTGATCGCAGCCACGCCGTACCTGTGGAGAGTATGACCGCGATCTAACGCTCGACCGAACCATACCACAGTATGATGGTCGTGGCAAGAGCCCGGGAAGCCTTGCCACAGCTTGACAGAGTGCCAATATTCTCGTCAAAATCCAAATTTTGCCACAGATCCGCACGTATTTTCGAATAAAAAAACTTTTATATACAGTAGCATGGTTAGGTAGAGCGTCATCAAGAGAGGACGTTGCAATAATGCCGCCGTGGCAAACGCCAATCCACAAAGTATGAAAGCGGCCTAAACTCTGCAGTCCATTTGGCATTCAACCGTACACTCTTTCCCCTATTTCATGTCGCTTTACAACCCAACATGCACTGAACCCTGCAAAAGAACTTAATACGACTGACTCACGATGATACACGGTCAATCACATCGACAAGTTCGAATGTAGTGTCTTTCAGCTCTCCACAACTCAAACGTTTCCAGATCTTCCAGGCCTTCGACGTCTCCCCAGCCAGCAGCCACATTTCCGCTGCATAGCCATGGTGGTTTGTATTTTCCAAGAAAGTTGCACTCTCCTCATAATCGGGATGGAAATTTTCGAGAGAAAAAACATCCTCTAACTTGTTGTGGATCGTGAAAAGTTTCAACAGTGACGAATCCACACTCTGAACGAAAACATAGAGAATAAGTAACAAGAGTAATAAGAATCCACCAACCGCCCTTGACGAGCTTGCGAAGTGCATGTTTCGAATCTGCAGCAGATACTCTTCCAAAAACTGGTAGCTGTCGAATGAGCTGATGCTGTTGCTCAATATACTCTCGCTACTTGGCCATTCAAATAAAGCAATCACCTGAAAAACGCCTTCACATCACACTAAAAGAGGCTCACAAAAGAGTCCGATCATAGTGAAAAGTTTCCCCTTAATCTGCATTCCGCTTATTCATCATAAATTCGAAGGAGGTGGTGTAACAGAAGGGAATTGCTGTTCACATAAGTTTGACGTATGGGCAAGTATCGGGTAAGACCTTTACTGTCATCCGAGCCGTCCATTTCCCGGGATGGTGGGATGATACTTTACCTTCCTGTGAAAGAAATGGCTGTGTTGTACACGGTAGGGGTAAACCATTTCCTGAACCCGTACCACGCCATATTACTCAAGCTATATCGCGATTCTCGTATAGGCCATCTCGAAGCGCTCGATAAGGTAGCCTACGGACTCGGATGAGGGTTTATAAAAGCTCTCACCCCGCCACACACTCTCACTTTGCCACCCACTCTCACTCTCGCCACCTCAGGCCACGCCCTATCTAGCGCTGTGAAAGGACTGTAATAGATTTCAGAAAGTCTCATGGAAGTAAACTATTACCTCTTTCGGATCAACTTCTGTTGAAATTAATAGCTCGGCAGCTTTCTCAAACATCCGTTCTTCGATGTATCGAAATGCGATTTTTCTCTTCAATGTGATGAAATTCTAGAACAGAGTGAGATGTTCAGTAGAATAATCGCCAGGTACAGCGAATGAGCCGCGGCGGTGTCGCGCCATCAAATGCTCGCCCTTCACTTCTGACCGCGGCTGTACTATTATTTCAGGCTTCGCAACGCTGCATCGGCTCCTTCAGCACTAAAGTTAATAGGCAAACAACAAACCACCAGACTGTCCACATCAAAATGTTTATTTATTTTCTCCTGATACAGCGACATTGCTTCGTCGTATTCGCCACGTGTGAAAAGAGCATCAATCTAAAATATGCACCGAGTATAAGATGTCAAAAGTTATTGAGACTTTCGGTAAGGAACAATAAATTCGCTACGCGGATCATGAGCCGCTTTCGTACTCTGCGGTGGTGCCGGCGTGCCATGACTGCGTTCACAGGCAGTGACACAGAGTGGTACGGGCGGAGACGGAAAGCAGACGCAGCCCCGCCTTGCCGCCGGCACCGCTGAGTAAGAAGGCGACGTGAAGGACCGCATAACGCGGCCTCCCAACATGTGGTCGCAATGCCCACTTATTGTGGCCTCAACGTGCTTCCACAATTTCTTCAGTTTATTCATAAGATCAGAAGGAGGTGACATTTTTGCCATAAAAAGATTTTGTTGGCTCATCCACAACTGCACACTAATGATCAGTCCGTGAATGTTACAGCATATGCACCAGTACGTTGCAGTCACGCATGTACAGTCCATTTCAGAAAAATTGGCGGGGCGTGTCCCACGGACTTGTAAGAACGTGTATAAAAGTGTATCAAACTCTCTCACCCCGCCACACACTTTCACTCTCGCCACGTACTCTCACTCTCGCCACTCATCCAAGTACGCAGAGTCACGCCCCGCCAGTTTTTCTGAGATGGACTATAGATATTGCAAATTTGAAACAAAGAGAACTCTCGGTCGAGAAATATGACACATCAGATCTGACAACTGGCTGGCCCGTTCTAGAGACTCACAAATTCTGTACCTGAGACTGATCTGCACTGAACTAACCTGCTTCTCCAATGATATAACGGAAACGTTATACAATATATTATTATTAGCGACAAATACTAGTCCATCAAGTATAGACAGCACTTTCGCTCCGTCAGCTTTAATACACTGCGAGATTCGAGCGTCTTCGAGACTGGAAGTGAAATTTACGAGTTTTCCAAGAAGTTTGTTAGTGATGATGGGGCGGCTACCTGGGACAAGATATCATAACAGTATGTAATATCACTCGGAATGAAAGAAACGATCCATTAAGAGAATAATATTGGATTATCATTACCTAACTATCAGAATATCTTTGGATGAACGAATAAATACAAAAGGAGAACAGCACACTATCGCATCTATCGACACCGATGGAATTACCGCAGGCGGTCGAGTCGAAACACCTTGCTCGGTAACGGAAATGAGAAGACCATCCATCCCAGTCACGAGAAATTCCTGCAGAAAAGGAAAAGAAATTAGAGCTTTATAATCTGACAAGCCAATTACTGGGAGACTCGACAATAGTTCGAAAGGACATAGAGAAACTTGTCTGACTCTCTGCTAGTAAAACCATGGGTAATTAAGATTCCGGAAATATAACCAAAACACTGCTGATTATGTCAAAAAATGGATCCTTCCAAAACCAAACCATTCAGTTAACTTAACGGGGCAAAATCACCACTTGCAAAATTCAGCGATCGAAGGCAGTTTTGCCCTCTGCTTCCATATTATCCGAAACACCGCAAAAAAAGAGTGGTATGCCACTGATGTTCATCCTGCAAACTATACGAGCACGATCCTCTATCTTCACGCCCAACTCTGCCTCAGCTACATAGGCTGCATTCATAATCGGCGGCAGATCGCTTCAATCGCCATCTTCGCCGCACCGAGTAGAAATGCCGTCTCGTGCATGATTTGACCGACTATCTTCAGGATTGTTGAAAACTATTGTAGAAATCATTGTAGATAGGTGAGAGAAAATTTCAAAATTATTTTTACCATATCAACGCAGCAGATATGTGGTCGTATGATTTGTGGATCAAACGGGAATAACGGGATCACCGATTTGGTGGCCATACTGTAAATTTTGTACATGCCATTTGTTGCGAAGCAGACTGTTAGCCTGAATAGAAGTGCTGTACGAAGAAGGAAGAATGGATAAACAACATGTAAATACCGTGAAAATGCCATTGCATGTGTGGTCCCTTCTGTGTTCAGTTTTTGCACAACTTCTATTTTGCCATTACGTCGTTCACAAAATTGAATGTGTTTAGAGGTTGTAGCAACAGCGAATACTAAGCAAAAAGGATCATCGACTATAGGGTTCGTATTTACAGCGATGCATTGTACCGATGTTCGATTGGTTACAATCTAAACACAGAAAATCAAATGCCTTATAGATTCCCAGCGCAAACTGAGAATATGATTCAATTTTTTAATAGCCTTGGCATCCTATTGTGCTATGGGTTGTCCTCTCTAAACAAAAAAAAAAAATGCCGACAGAATATACCTCTACAGTCTCTAGTTCAATATCGAACAGGATGTTATCGCACAACACTAAAAGGACACCGAGAGCCGAAGCGAACTCTATTTGTCGAATCCACTGCTTCTAAATATGATTAAAAATCTTGTGTTCAGGCAAAGTATATGAACTATACTCGATTTCGGAGCGCCTGACAGGGCGTGGTCTACGGACATGCGGCGAGACTGAGTGCGTGGCAAAAGTGATAGTGTGTGGCGGAGTGAGAGAGTTTGATACACCCTCACCCATATACGTAGGCCACGCCCTGTCAGGCGCTCCGAAATGGAGTGTAAGCAAGGAGATCTAGAAACAACTATCTCACAGTTGGCAGTTCGAAACTTCCAGCAACTCTAAAGCGAGTCTCTTTCTTTTTGAGGTGTATAACACGTCCATGATTGGTGCCTAGGAATACTACAGATGATGATCCACCTATCGCGGTAATCTGCAAAGAGAACTTTCAAAGTCTACCAAAATGGCCACCTCTAGTAGACAGAAAGTGCCAATAGGAGCCGAACCTAGTTGCGCCACTGTGAAGGAAAAGAGGTAGAAAACGGTCCAGGCAGGCTAACTCCAAAAATCACACAACAGCCGTCACATTATGGTTTCGAAAAGAAGAGACTTCGATTTTGAAGAAAACTGACCGGATGACATGAATGTGACGTATGATGTCGGTTTCGGGAGTCAGCCTCAGATAATCTTCGTTGAATCTGATCCTCAGCCCTCCTCTTCTCAATGTCCCAAACGTGACTTGGATAGCTTACTATCAAGTGAATGGATAGCAATGCACCATAGTAGTACAGCCGAATCTCACACTCCTACTGATGACCTTGCTCAACGGCACTTCCCGTCAGTGTATCCTCATGCTCACAGTGGCCAGAATACCTACAGATGGACAGCGACTGACCCAGCCCATACCAAAGGCCGAGTTCATACTCTGCAGTGCCGGCGGCAGAGCGTGGCCGCGTCTCTCTGCCTCTTCGCCTATGCCAACCTGCCTCTTTGCCTGTGAGCGCAGCCACGCTTGCCGACGCTGAGTATGAACGTAGTCTAAGCCAGGGGAGGGAAATCTCGTCTATGACTGATCCACATGGTAACTCTATGAACTTCAAAACGATCAATTTCAAGAATGAGCAGACGACATAAAAAAGAAAGAGATTTGCAGTCACCGTGAATCTAAGAGCAAATATACAGTACTTGAAGGATTAATACCTCTTCATCTGGCTTCACATGGTTGGCAACCTCACAGCAAATAGTCAGCTCAAATTTATCGACATCAGAGATGCTTTCACTCATTTATTGAGTACCCTAAAACATAGAAGAGTACTTCACAGTAATAAACGGCACCAACACTCCGAAATCGTAAGCAGCAGTTCACAGAAAATCGTAATCCTCACATTACAGAATTATCAGCTCAGTAGAAGCCCACCTCTCATGAAATAAAGCAAAGAAAAAGCAATCACGTCACCGTTTCTGGGCCGATTTTTCTGAGTTAAGCTATTACGTTCAAAGTTGAAAAACTACTTCATGAAATACTGGTATTATGATTTCTGACCGGCAAACAAAATAGATCTTCACTATCCTTGACAGGTGTATGGGAAATAGTATTTCCTCAATGCAAACAGATGGTAACCGAGTGGCGACCACTCGGATTCATTCTTCGGGACCATGAAGGTTTTATGACCCCTCCGATGAACCCCAGTTCTCCACATTGCCACATCCATACAGAACCCGTACGTGTGGTCATCAGCATCCTTATTATTCCCTGCTCTAATGACAACTCACGATTGAAAACTTACTTACAACGTATAGGTGGATTCCGCACATCGAAGAACCCATTGGAACCGTTCACCTATCAGATCCAAATCAAAAGTGCAACCGCGGCAAGATGCGACTACCGTTTTCACATTTGTGTGAACAAAAATCACACAAAATTGTAATTTATATGTGTATGAAGACAAACTCGAATGCAACACGAGTTGACACAATCGTTTAACCTCCATCATTGCTCTCTCTTCCCCCAAGTTTGACTTCTTACTTCCTACCAACAGTCCCATTTCGATCTCAGTGTCGAGGTTTTTAAACTGGTGCTTGTAATAAGAGACAGTGTATTGCATCAGCATCACCAAAATACATAAACAATAAACACTCGAATCACCAACGCGAAAAAAATTTCAAATAGTCTACAGTATTTGGAACAACATGAGTAACGAGCATCAACAAAGTAGAAATGATTTATCGGAATCATGAAATGGAAAGAACGATTAAGACTAAGTAAGTCAATATTGGCAAGATCATGGTGGATATGATGAAATCAGTGAAATTTTTGGCATTCACTAAGTATAAACTTGCACAGTAGAACACAGAGAGTACCCTATTATTCAGGAGTATCGAATAATACCGAATACCACATTAGAATGAAATGAAAGTACACGTAGAAACTCAGTAAAGGACAAAATCCATTAAAACCGCTGTTAGGACACGAAAGATCTAATCTTGTCCTAACAAACATAACTGACCGTAGTGTAAAGTGCTGACCAGAATATTATCACAAGATAGAGATCATATAGAGATGATATTTTGACTAGATTTGAATACTTGTAAATGTTGAACAAAATAAAATCTACAGCGAATAAAACTTCTATATGCTATAAATTCCAGGACGGATGTATCATCCTTTAAGACCGAATATGCTGAGAAATGCCATTAAAGGAATCGTCCACGGAAAATGCGTTTTTGTGTTACCCATACGTTTATGTTGTATTTGCCTAATGTGAACCTCATGCAAAATTTCACGCGAAAAAATGCGAATCTGGCTGAGATACAGCACCACAAAGTGCGGTCCCAGTGGGCGTGGCCTAAGAGTAAAAGCCTCGTCCCGTGGTCCGCCGCCGTTGGGAACGGAGATTGGGACTGTTTACGAAACTTTCTGCTCCTACAATGCGTCTCCGACGACGGCGGACGACGGAACGAGGCTTTTCTCTTAGGCCCCGCCCACTGGGACCGCACTTTGTGGTGCTGTATCTCAATCAGATTCACATTTTTTCGCGTGAAATTTTGCATGAGGCCAACATTGGGCAAATACAACATAAACGTATGGGTAACACAAAAACGCATTTTCCGTGGACGATTCCTTTAAGCCACCATGCTGTGAAATACCATCTGGCCAAGCATCACTACCTGCGCACACATACTGGAGCACTCCTGAGTGGAGTGCGTGGCCGATTCGCATTTCTTTCCTCTTCAGGATTTTAGAAAAGGAGCATAGTACTCACAAAAAAGGAGAGCAATAGCCGGAAATCAGAACAGCAAGAGAAAAAGGTTTGATTAAAACGCATCCTTCATCTGCTGGAATGGTCGCAAAGCTAAATCGACCGGGAGCTCAACATTATATTTGTGTAGACCTTCCAAGAGAGTGTACAACTCTTCGCAACCTGGGAAAAAAGAGTACAGGTTCTAAAATTTTTCAAGCAAGAAAATAGACACGAGCTCATATTTTTGTAATAAAGTAAATAGCAAGATGGACCACGATGAAAATTCATGGTATTATAACATCGAAAATTTGACAAAAACTTAGACACCATAGATGTCGAGTTGGGACGCGCTGATGTCGACAAGGATATGAGCTGTATAGAGAGCTATCTGCAGTTCAAAATTTGAGCTACTGTAATATCAGCGTGGCTGCAATATCGTATCAAATAAGAGGGCCTTGGTAGGACCAAGGCTTTTTTCCAAGTACCTATGGATGGTTGTTTCTTGCGAACAATTCGCAGACCGGCCGTAGCTCGGTTTAACAACAGATATGTCAAAGGAACTATTCTGCAATTTCACTAAAACAAAAGCTGCGACGCTCAGGCACGCGACGCGTTTGCCATATTAGGATACTGAGCAAAAACGCTACGTGGGGGTAGGTCGAAAATTGGAATTCTCAAATGATGCAGACCGTTTTGCAGTAAATGCAAACAGGCGTCGTGGAAGCATTTAAGGAAATTTAGGAAAACGGAACAGCAAATTAAATCAAGGACATTGTGATGCTACGAAAGCTTTACAGAGCCATCCGTGAAATCGTTGTCACATTAACGATTTCGTGAAAAATAAGAAAAACTACAACACACCTGTTCTAGAAACGTAGCTCCAACTGTTGTAGCACATCTCAACAACATGACGGGTACGGAAAATAATTCTGGAATTTATAATTATATAGAATGCATCAATTGAAATGACGTATGACTATAAAATTAAGTACCGAAGCCAAGCGGGTAGCTTCTTCTCATTCATGGCAGCCGAAACAAATGCTTTCCACTGAGCGTCTTTCGACCTCCGCAAACGAGCATGTGTGGAAACAATGTTCTCAATCGTTGTCAAAAGGATCTTAAGGGAAAAAGAATTGACTCAACGAGCTTCACGCAGTGTTCACTTATAATACCTGCTTTGAAGTAATACTTTTGCCCGCGACATTTTCGAGTTTGAAGGACTGGCTAAGCTTTCGCACAGGGGCCTCGCTCAGTTCTCGGCCATTTCTCGAGTCATAGAAATACAACACGACATCCCATATATGTTGGAGTGGAGTGGCTTTGGAATCTAATAACACAAGAGTAACTCAATGAGATATGAAGCCATTACTTTGTACACAAGTGGAACTCACAGGTAGAGCCGTTCTTTGCCACAAAACAACCAAAACCGAGAGATGACGGTAAAGACCGGTGAGTGACCGTTTCGCTTAGCATACCATGCTCCAGAAGGGCTTTCAGCGATGGACAAAGCTGCCTTCGCACAACAGAAACAACTTCTTCCTCCGATCGTTCGAAAACTTCCTAGAACAAGGAGCATCTATCGATAACCCAACTATAAAAAAGACGTGCAGATGCCATTTCAAGATAAACGCTAAGATTCTAGACAGCAATCTTCCAAAATTAGCAGTGACATTGGAAAAGATTCTCCAACCCGTTCGGGTTTACGCTATAAAAGTAACACTCAACAGAAACGGCTCAACACTATTCAAAAACAGAAATCCTAATACACATAAGACAAGCGAAAAAAAGGAACTGGGCCGGAATTATTCAAAATGAGATAAATCCGCTAACAGGAGTATGGTGGTAGAATCTGTCAAAAGTGAAAGGACAGTTTGATGAACTACGGGAGTAAAATAGACTTTTCGACAAAGAATTTGCGATCAGTTACGGTATAGACTTACATCATTGACTAAATCCAATTCTTGCAACTCTTCGTTTCCTGACGGGCTCTCGATATTCAAAAGAGTATACTTTTCCATAACCCGTAAAGTTGCATCTACCGCCAATTGCAAACGCGCTCTTTCGTCACTGAAATAAAAATTGGCACGCTTAGCTAGTTCTAAAAACTTTGGGAAGGAAACATCAGAATAAAAAGCCCAAATCTCACAAATAAAACAAAATGAAAACGTTAAGAGCGCAAATACAAGAGAAGTGGTACCCGTAATGATTCCCCCGCAATGTATTTTTGAGCTGGTTCTTTTGAAAATGTTGCGAAGAGCCTCCTACCAGTCCAAAGAAAGAGGTCGACTTCGGCTTGCTAGCAAAGCTAGTGAATTGCGAAGAAGAAATTGCCTTAAATTTAAGTGTTAAATGAAGCGAATGGGGAATCCTAACGGACTTAAAAACGTACTTTAGCAGGTGACGCATCTGTTGAACTATTCTCCTTTTGCAAATAACTCACAAATCTTTCAAGATCGATAATCTGCGTTTGTAACTGCTCAACGAGCTGTTGCTTTTCTTTGAAGGGATTTACTAGCTAAACAAATCAAAGTGTCAAAGTGCAATGAAGAATACAACAGACGAGTTAAGGAAGTTAAGAAGAGTGAGAATACCTGTTTGAGTGCGTCGTCTACGTGCTTTTGTATATCACCGAGTGACATCTTGTCCAACTCTAAGTTCAATGACATTTTAGCATGCAGCTCGTCTAGCGCAGCTTTCTTAACAGAGAACGGAGTTGAGAACTCAGAAAAAGGAAATAAGAGATAAAATAAAACAATTGCAGAAATATTGACCTGCTTCTGCAAAATTAAGGTACTTGGCATATCGCCCTCGCCATTTTCGTATGCTATTCGTTCCAAGTCTTCAATTTGTTCGCGTAACTGTTTTAGTAATTCATTTTGCCTGAAACACATATGTATATCACTACAAGGGATGTATATCATTTTCGAAAGCAGTTCCCCGCCGCCGAGCTCATATTGCCTCATGTATAAGAAAGGACCAACAAGCATACCAACTCAACCACCACTGTGACTGTCGGTCAAAAGGCAACAACCAGTCACAGGTATGTTCACACGTGCGACAAGAACTTAATATACTGATAGCGATACCTTTGCTTTTGTATCTCCAACACTTCACCGTCCTCGTTTTCGCTCCGCAGTTTCTTGAGTTCGTTCATATCCGCACATCCTTTGAATGCAAAATCTTGCAGATTTTTCAGCAGTTCCTGAATGTATGGATTCATAAATGCTGCCAAAATCGTCTTAAGCTAAACATGGATTTCGTTTTACTCGGCTGACCAGGAGCGGATCAATTCTCCATGCATCTAAACTTTGACGTAGAACAGTATCCCATCTCCCCTATATTTAGGCATTCTTTTTTCATGCTACACATTTGCCTTTCACATCGCTTTCGCTTCTCAAATGAACCTTTTATAACCATTCCAGGCACATCCTGATTCATCACACCTCTAATGTTTGGTCGTCAGAGCAAAAAACGTGCATCACTTATTGCATGGAGAGCATCCTTAACATAGTCTACATGTTGGAGCTATACTTGTCCCCCCCCCCCCCTTCTATTATTCACTGCTGTGAGATGCGCAAGGTAGCCATTATCGTCACCACTGTTAAATATTCTTCCATAGGCGTCAGAGGTGAAACTGCAGTATCTTGGGTGTTATCAAGACTCTTGCTCGATGTAATAAGACCATGCTCATTACCAGACCTTTTCACGCTGCGCTCTCTTTCTATTTCCTGCTCATTTTTTTCAATTCGATAGGATGTTAGACATTCTCATATATTATATGAAGCGGCGAGAGAAAAGACGTAGATGAGATTGATGGGAAAATTTCGCGGGCAACATCTTCCACACGCATCAATGTGCTGTAGAACTCATGAAAACGAAACAGAATAAATAAAACTCATTACAATAATAAAACGAGAAAGAGATTGAAAAAAAACACAAAAACGAAATGAAATAAATAAGATTCATTACGATGATAAAACGAGAAAGAAATTCGAAAAAAAAACAAAACGAAATGAATTAGATAAAACTCATTACAATAATTAAACGAGAAAGAATTTGGAAAAGAACCCAGACTCATAAGAGTTCATCTGTAAAATGAATCGTTTTTCACCCTTAAGGCTTCGTTACAGGATAAGCAATCGAAGTAAACCAATTAAAGCAAAACTTACAAGGGCAGTTTCATGTGAAATAAATTTCTACACATCGTGCCAAAATTAGTAGGAATTAGCAACAAAAGATGATTACATGTCTTCGTGGAGATCAAATTTGGGTAAAGAATGCTTATCGGTTGTAAACACATATACTAGTGCATCTATGTAAGAGGAAAAAAATACGAATGATTTTGAAGTAAGCATGAAAATAGATTACCTCTCTGTCTTCTCCTTTAGCTTCTGCAATCTGTTTTAGTCGAAATTGAACTTGAGCAAAGTGTGAACTCAGGGAAAACAGAGAATTATTTAGTCGTTCCTGTTCTTCCTCCAACTGCTGAACACGTAGGGCGTCATTCAAGCTGAACAAAGTTAGAAAAGTCTGGTTTAACAACGCAGATAGTAGATGTGAGAAGGCAGACCTTGAGCAGTTATCATCGCTAGAAGACAGCCTAGCGGAACGCCAGTCCGTATCAGAGGTGGTGTCGGCATCTGCAAGAAACCTTATTTAAAATATTGAAAAAGCTAAACCCATATATAACAGCTGAAGATGAGGAGTCATACTTCCTATTTCATTGAGTAGTGATGAGGTTCAACCCGATCCATTATATTTTATCAACACTGCATTGTAAAATGAGCCGCACATTAATTTGCGTCTAGTCTACGTGCGCTACAGCAACGCCGAATTCGACTAAAACAGCAGTTCTTTGCTTCGCCCTCCACAGCACTAAAAACGACTACGGTGTGCAGCAAAAACGACGCAGCAAAACTACGCGATTAGCGGTGTCGCACTTCCGCATGCGACTTTGCGATCTAGTGATTCTGCATGCTGCGACTCGCAAGCGAAACTTGACAGCGCAAATTGCAAAATCGCGAAGGCTGACAACCGCGCACTGCCCCCACGAGCGTCACACTTTACACAATGTAAACCACTAGGATCACTGAACAGAAATCAACCCACTGGACTTTCCAGTCAATGATGGCTTGGTTGCATTATCGAATCCACCGCTAATAAGACTACCCTGCGAAGTGAAATGGATTTTGAAGTCGTACTCAGATTCGGTTCAATTAAAGTCAAGGGATAAACGCCTGAAATTCATATCCCCTCCTCCTACATGGAAAAGCATCTGACTCATCTGCTTTAGCCCAAGCCTGGAGAGGGAAAGGAGCTTCGACGTCGGCGAAAATTTTACGTCTACCCCATCCCTGACTTCAACTGACCTTTAAGCTCTGATGCAAAGGCTAATTCTAGATCAAAATCGCTCCCCATCGGTCGCTAGAGATCAACTCCCGCTTCGCGATGGATTCATGAAAGATTCTATACCCACAGAGATTCCCACGAAACATTTAACGACTCATTGATAAGTCATGCGAGGGTCAAAAATGCTCCGTAAGACAGTAAGAACTACGGACCCCGGCTTTGTGACCATGAAGCAAATGTATTGAAGAAGAGCCGTTCAAGTGATAACTTACAATGAGGACAAACCGCACCGCTTATCCCAAACGTGCCCTTCATGGGTCAACACATTTACAGGATGGGATGCTTGTCGAATTACTGGGCCAAGAATCAACATTCACTACGCCCTATCAGACAAACTGCTCAAAACCATGAGCAAAGATCATAGGTAAAAAAAAATATAGAAAAAATGCAAGCAAATGAAAGCATGGTATAAAGCAATTATGGAACAAAAGAGAAACTTAAACAAACCGTCATCATTGGTACATTGTTCAAGTTTCAGCGAGCCGAGCGTTTCCTCTAAACCAGCGATGCATTCACCCTCACGAGGTTCTGCCATATTTCTAGAAATACGCACGATAAAGCTTATAAATTGATGGGAGATGAACTCTGGAAGACTATTTTTCAGGAAATACAGAAAATTAAGCAAACACACATGAGATATTGGTCAACGTCATTAGTGACGACATCCCGCGTCATTGGGGCATGCACGACATCGAATCGATGCGCCTACGCATTCATGTCCTTACTGGAGAACTTGCCCGCCTCACACGATGACACAGGCGCTTGTCTGCAAGCCTCAAAAACGGGATACCATTCATAAAAATATTGTTCGGTATTATTAACTATACTGCACTGATTAAGTGTTGTCGCAATGTCCTATGAGGGAGCAGCTGTTAAATGCGATCGTGTCGCGTCAGTTAATGAAACTGAGAGGGGTAATTTCGATGGACTGTGGAATATGAAATACGAAGCGCTGAGTAGCGCAATAGCGGCGAAAATCTATATAAAACGGTCAAAATGCGAGAGATACGACCCCGTCCCCTCTCCTTCGCCTTCTCTTCTGCGCATCTCTAGCCGCTGAGGATAGATGAGGGCGGCGAGGGCTATGCTAGCCAGTCCGAACGTTCCCGCCCTCGCAGCAACTCGGCCAGCGAATCACTGCAGCCCTACGCGCGTTTTCAGGCCGCAACGCTTGTTTGGAATGACATACCCTCGGGAACAGCCATGACAACTGTCAAATGCGCAAGTAGTGTTTCCTTAATTATGACCTTCATATACTACTTTTGCGTGCAGAGTACAGGTTTCGTTGGTTATACATGGTAATTTCAGATTCAACATTTTCGTTCACTCTAGTATAATATGAGTTCTCGCGGAACTCCCGCCCTTTTGGGGCGTCACAATGGAACATGATAGCTCTGAGAAGCGAAAAGACATGAAAAGTGAGGAACGAAAAACGTTAGCGAAGTTGCAATTCACTGTGGCAGAGTATGAAATGACCAATAGCTGAGTTTCTACCTTGCTGCGTATTGACAGTCCTATAGTAAACATGCCCTATAGTGAACATTTGGCTAAGCTGATTTAACGAAATGCAGTGACTCACATACGTGATGAAAATCGTACCTGACCTCTAATTTATCTACCAGCATAGCGTTCATAACTCAAGTGAACGAGAGGCGCATGGTAGAGCGCCCCATCGCAAACCGCCACGCTGATGCTGAAAGAAGCGGCAGCAAATACTGATTTTCCAGGTACCTGCCATTCCGGGCAGAGTGACGTGTAAGGTTTTCGACCAGGGTGGCGTGCAAGTGTTCCGACCAGTGCTCCAAGAGGTCAAGTCGCCGGTAGACCAGTTACGTGGCCAAGATCTTGAAGTCGTTAGTAAATCAATCGTCTCGTGGGGTAAACCCACTTATGGGTGACTTAAACCCCACTAATCACCTGAACACTTGCAACACACCCACCAGCCCTTGCTATTTCTACATCTTCGCTTGGATGTACTTTCTGGAACCAACTACTATTAGAGTAATATCGTCAGTGTAGAGGGTTCCCAATGGTCTCTTTATGAACTCTTTCACCATGCCCCCAGGGTAAGCAAAAGAGGAAGGAGCTTAGAGCTGATCCTTGATGTACTCCTACCGGATACTTGACAGTCCGCGGGGTTGCCCATGCTCCATCGTATATATCCGATGTGAAAAAGATCAGACACCGCGATAGCAACCGTTCTCGAAGTATCTTCCAACCGTCCGTGGTAGGCAGATGTGGCCTTCTGCAGATCGAGGAAGACTAGGCAGCAAGATCGATCAGTAATGAAAGAGCATTTTTGGGTATTCCTCCATTACCCATCTAGGGCATAAACCCGAACTGCTCGTAAGATTTCCGAACGAGATCCCCTGTCCTGGACTCACCAAGTCACCTGCTCATGCCACTTCACGGTATTTGCTGCTACGACCGCGTCAAAACTGGAGTAGTGATCGACTCTCTTTTTTGTTCGAAGATGGTGAATATGGTGGTGGTGATTCGCGAATTTTGCAGACGCCATGTTGTGGATGGTCCCGTTCTACCCGTACTCTCCAGGTGCTGGCCACACCTCCTACGGTAGCTCGCCAGGACGAACGATGTTCAGGGTCGTCGTCCTCCTCAGACTCGACGAACGCTTTCCTTTTTTCCAAAGCATCATGGGGCGTGCCATCTCCTTCCTTCGAGGGAAGGCCGCGTTCATACTTGGCGCCGGCAGGGCGTGGCTGCGTTCACTGTCAGCGAGCTAGAGTGGCATGGGGGAGGTGTAGAGACGACGCAGGCAACGAGAGAGCGTGGCACCGGGGGAGATGCAAAGACACACAGCCACGCTCTATCGCTGGCACAGCAAAGTATGGACGTGGCCGAACAGAAGTCCATTGAGATATTCCCACCACCACCTTGTGACGTCTTTTAGCCCAATCAAGACGGCATCTTCGCTGCTCTTCAGCAGCTACGTTTGTGGTAGCCCGATGCAAGGTTTATCTTCAGCCATCTGGAAGACAAAATTCCTTGCTTTCGGCCCATCAATCTCTCGTACGCGGCATGATCTTTGTCTCCACTATGGCAGCCTTGGCAAGTCTTTTACTGCTTCTGTGGACAGCCCGGGCTCCAGGGCTCTTCGTTTTTTCCAGCGCTTGTAGTTTCCTCTTATTTTTTTGTTATTCTTCAATCTCACTACAACCTTATCTCGTTCCAGAACCACGCTGATTCGTCTTTCAGCCATCTCAAGTGCAGCGCCGCACACTCCTAGTGCGTTCTCGCGTAAGAGAATCGTCCACGGAAAAATCAGTTTCTTTGGTACCCTTATATTTATGTTGTATTTGCCCAGTAAGAGCCGCATGCAAAGTTTCACACGGAAAAGTAAGAATTCGGCCAGCTACCCCAATCCTTGGCCGGGTGGGCGGAGCCTCCGAGTAAATGCCCCGTCTCGTCCTCCGCTGCGCTGAGAACGGAGAGTGGGACTTTCACGTAAGCTCCTGTTCCTACAATGCGTCTGTTATCGCGGCGGACGACAGGGTGGGCACTCGCTTGCAGACCCCGCCCACCCGGCCTAGACTTTGTGGTACTGGATCTTAGCTGGATTCACCTTTTTTTCGCTTGAAACTCTGCATGCAGCCCATAATTACAACACAAATATTTATGGGTAACAGAAAAACTCATTTTCTCCCTGGACGATTCCTTTCAAAGACACCAGTAGGGGTAATGAAAAATTGAGATCTGGGGGTACATGTTCTCTGAAAACGAACTTTCTATTTCAGAGGAGGTCATATGTGGCGAAAATCGCATTGAAAAAACGCGGCTTGGGGTCTTATGACGACCTCGCAGCTCGACATGCCGTTATGCGGTTATGCGGCCGGGGGAGTCGCTGTGGATGGGCGGGACAACGATCGCGGCCGGCCAGTTCAGACTCTGGCCTGCCTTCAATCCTCTCCGGCTAGTAACGCAGAGGACGAGGGAGAAGGGGTTTGAGCTCCTATTCCTCGGTTTTTTCGCGGTTTTATGTCGTTCTTTCTCTACTACTACATTGCTAAGCACATCTACTATCATATTCCACAGTCTGCCGAATTTACCCCTTCTGGTGCCTTTAAGACAACCTTGGCTATTTCAGTCTTCTGAATAGTATCGCAAAGACTGAAAGACTAGCTCCCATTACCCCTACCCTGATGTATGTATGTTTTTCACCATCTTATATTTTTCTTGGTTCTTGTTTTTGTTTCCTTCGGGAGTTCCATGGCGGTGTCTGTCGGGAAAATAAGGAAGAACAAAATTTCCGGAAGACAAGATACCGAAGTAGTAAAGTAGTTTTTCACAGTAAAAAATGGTGCTTTTTCAATGAAAAAGGCATGAATAGAAGCAATACGATGAGCTAAGCCCGCTAGACGCTATCGATTCGCGCCCTTTACCATTCAAAGCATGTTTCCTGCCGACTCGGCCGCGACGAGTGCGACGCCGCATGCCCCGCCCACTGGCGCGGCATCCCGGTCCGGGTCACGATAGAATCGAGGCTGACCCGTCGATTCCCCTGTAAGAGTGCGAGCTCGGCACCAGTTCGCGGAACACGGCTGCCACAGTCAACGCAGCATTCGACCTGGGCACGACTACCGATCGCACCGTTAGTCGTTGATTTAGTCGCTTCGAAAACAGGGATTGAAAACGAAGAGCCACAACGATTAGTAACGCCATTGACAACCCGCCGACTTCGGTGAAGATGCATTCAGCCGCGAGATCGAGTTGCACTCCAATCACACCATTGCGACATAAAGACAGTATTAGGGGTAATGTGAATATCGAGAAATCTCTAAAAGAAGTCACTTACATGGAAACTATAGGTCTAAGAAAGCTATCTGTGGCAAAATCCCGGTGAAAAGCGCCTCTCGGAGCTGTAGAAACGGCGCAAATGACACCTAACGCCTTGGATGACCGTGACCGACCCCGCCTCCAAACGACGTGATTCGTCGTCGGCTATGATGAGAGCGGCCGAGGATATGCGGCGAGATCGAACGTACTGCGGCACACTTTCTCAGCTTTAGCTTTAGGCTTACTCCCAAAAATAGATACTGTCGTATTCCGAACATCCCTTCGTGTTTATTTGGCAGCATGCCCATGGAAAACTCTTCCAGTCTACCCGCCTCTTGACGGAAACGTCGTCCGCGCCCAAAACCAACGGTTGGAAGGGGGTCCTCTTTCTCGAGTTTTTGGCCATTTCCATCCGTTTTTTCTTTACTGTCTTGTTACTAGGCATCTCGACTTTCATATTCACTACTTCTTTTATTTTTCGTTCGAATTTTCCCTTATGCTCCCGTTAAGGCAATCTGCTACTCCTACTGCACCACAGTTCGTCACTGCACTCCACGGGCTTCAGGAAATCTCTCTCACGAGGGACACTCCACGCTACGACCGTGAGACGGAATTTATGAACCGACCTAATAGATCGAACGTTTCGGAATAGACAAAAGCGCGAGCAAATGTCGTCGCGAACAGCATGGTGATGGTATGAGTGATTGAGCGGTATTATATAGAGCAGACCTTTCTCTGTATTACGACGACCATATAAATTGAATTCCCTCCAGTGCTAACTTCTCAGCATTATGATGCGACAAAGAATGGATTGTTCCTAGCTCAGTGTTCTCGTATTGTGATACACCAGGCCTCGAAACTTCAACATTTTTCTGTAAAAATTGCACTAATTGGTCCTTGCCTGTCGGTACGGTCCTAAAAAGTTTAGAGCATCCTTGAATGGTTTGATGATGGCCCCTTTGGCTTCTTCGCTTACTAAGAATGTTTGGGTGTGTGCAGATATGACGGAAAATCGTTTCGCGGCGTTTCACCCGCTGCGCCACCACTACGATTTGCGAATCGATTGCTCTTGGGAGCCCGGCAGAGCGTGTCGCGTCACCTCTGCGCTTCCATTTTTGCCACACTGCTTCGCTTGAAGGCTGCCATGCCCTGCTACTGGCACTCGTACCTGCCGTGCCGCTCGCCGCGGGCGGCCACGCGATTTTCCGTCATATCTGCGCACACCCAGAATGTTTGATCAATAATTTCGCACAGCGTGGCAGCCAACAACCATGTGATCGCGACTCGGAAAGAACGGATGCCGTCCATAACGGGGCAATCTTTAGGGAGTGTGACTTGAAATAATGATCGAAAAGAAGTGAGCTAGAGCTTCCTATAAGCAAGCAATCGATTCGAACATTCCTAAGATGAAACGCTGGCATGTTATGCACGTAATACATTAGTACTCTGCTGTGCTCCGATGAGAAAGCTCGCTCTAATACAAATGTCTACGGTAGCTACCGTTGAGGCCGCGGCACACTGATCGCCGTCCCCAGCTTGAGAGTTCTCCCGATATATTTTCAATGAGTGTTTGTGAAATATTTTTGAGACTATTCATACTTTCTGTGCGCACTATTACCGCGTATTAAGTGTGGGGGCGGCAGCGCGACCATGAATATACTCCCTGAAGTACATCACTGTCTAGTAATCCGCCTAGAGCTGATTCCCAACCTTAAAGGAGCAGATGAGGGCTGCACATGTGTTTAACTTCTTGGAGATTCTTTCGGTCCTGTACTCTTTTATATCTTTCATAAAGAAGGCAAGAAATAACTTAAAGCAAATCCATTAGTAATACAATAAAAAACCAAGTGGTCCATGTGATTGATACATGGCTTTTGGCACTCGTCTGTATTCGGAGCAACGATTTCATAACGTTAATGCAATGGATTCGCGTGAAAAACAATTCTAGTGCAGGTTGAAATGAGTGGTACACCGGAAGTGCGCTTCAGCGTTGATTTATTCAGGCGTCGGGTCACAGTAATTGTTGGAGGTACGCAAATGCACTTGTGAGCGGGCGTGTTTTTTGCGTATTACCCTCTGAAACCCCTCTCTCTAGACTCCGGCAAATCTTCCTTTGGATCACACCTGCTTCTCCACGTCCTTTCCGAAGTTCCTTCCTATCTAGCTGAGAATGTACCAAAAGCATAACTTCAATGAAAACGCGCATTCTAGATGACTGGCTGTCTCGACGTATTTCTCACAATCCGGTACATGATTCTTGAACTGATGAAATGTGGCCGTTTTCATTTCACGCGCGATTTACGCTTATTTTCTTATCGTTTTTCTTGCGGTTTTCGAAGTAGCAAACTAAGATTGCTCCGTAGTAACGATTTAAGACGAAATGGTTCACCCATTCCAAACCTGTCGAAGTTTTATCTCTGTTCTTTCTCTTGTTGTTTTGCACTGTTTGAATTGGGCCAAGCTCATCATTTAGTTATTTCAGTCACTAATCGTTACTCTTTACCCTTTGTAGGTAAAAGCTAAAACACGAAGTCAAGTTGTCCAGCAGGTAGCCGTCCTAGGTGTGGCATACTGAAGTGATGTCTCATGAGAGGCTAAATATGAAAGCAAACTAAGATTATTGATCCCTAATATGTCGATGTGCAGATACATTCTAGTCATGGATAGACATTTCAGCTTCCAGTGTGTATTTTACCCATCTGAGTGACAAGGCAGAACATTGTTCGAACCTTAATCAGGGGAGAAGATGCTTGGCCTGAAAATAAAGAATTCTAACGGTCTGAATTACTTTTTACAACCGCTTAATCGAGTGGTCGCCTAGTCGGCTGTATCGTCAGCTGTGAACAATGCTTATCCAAGCGCAGTATAATGGGGGAAGTGGGAAGTTCAATTTGGCCCCACTGCATCTAAATCCATGATGTGGCCATCAGGACAGAAAGTTTGCAAGGCCGCATGCGGCGCGTGACACACTGAGTCGACGTATATGAATGCCGCATTAGTGACCCCCAAAGCGATTGCGCTTGACGTAAGGCTTAGGGCACCGTCGCAACTATTATAGGCCTTTAGCTCGCACCCATCGCGTCGCATGCCGGACGCGGTGTGCGATTTTCCTGCCCTGATGGCAACCCTCTGCAAGTACGTCCAACACATTCAGAGCGTGCCAGTAAAGGTGGGTAAGATAGGAACACATGATAGAGAGTATGGGAGCGGTTTTCATCTAATACTGGGAGGGAGGTATCTCCGGTGTGAGTGAACCACTCCTGTTTCCCACCCCTCGATTCTATCAACGGTCAGATAAAACGGGTTCATTACGGAATGAAGTGTAAATCATTTGATTGCGAGCGTTGGACTTTTGGGAATTTCAAGCATAATCTGTTCTCATTCTGCCATCCGGACAGATCTTTCGCATCGCGGCAACTATGAAAGTGCACTTTAGCGCAGACGAGCACACACATTGAAAAATATCGGTGAATTAGAGGCGCAGAAGGTTAGGGTCTCGTCGCGATGCCGCATTGCGACACGTTCTATTCATTGGCGCCGTTGGCCACTTTTCATTTACTTCTCCATGGGTGCATTATTATTGCTTATTGTCTTCAGCTGGGAGCCTTTCCATTTTAACAGTATTGATCAGTTCATTACAACTGTGCGTCGATGACATTTTCTTTTTGGTCAAAATTCTATGAAACTACCGAGACCTCGTTTATTTTTATCAGGCTAAGCGTTTATTACGTTTTAGTTAAGTTATTGCTGTAAAGATAACGTGCATTTCTCACCAGTTGCGTTCGGCCGAATGTTATTAGAGGACACTCCATTTTCTTGGTTTGCAGCTCACCCAGATCTCTGGACAACATGAAGGTTGATCCTGACGGTTTGCTGGCTTCTCTCATTGAATCGCCCGTACTTCTCAAGCCGTATGCTTCTATTGAAGATCAGCTTGAAAAGAAAGCAACATACGTGCAGAGTAGATTAGTAAGTTCGCGTCTTCTGCGGATGTTTCGCCTATTTGTGCAAAAATTTGGATGAAACCGATTTTGAGAACACTGCTTTCAGGCACGCCTTCAAGAATATGAGGATATCGCTAATGCTGGATTGCCTTTGACTGTCAGTCAGAATGATGCTAGATCGAAGATAGATGAGGTTTTGAAACATCTGGATTATGTGAAGGTTGGATGCTTTCCGTGGCAGATATTGGTTTGCTGCATAATTCAAGCGCATTTTTTCAACCATTTTATTTAACAGGAACAGTAAATTTTAACAAAAATATGTTGAAATGATTATTCGGGAGCGTTTTAACCATCGCATTCAAGGATTGCTCCCCACTTGGTAGCCGTCAGAACTTCAATTTCCACTGCACAAAAACGCAGCAACAACGAGCAGCATTAATTATCATTAATCTATTACTTTGAGCTATGTTTGTAAACTGGTCCAGTAATGCATTTAATTTGTCGCTATCCATATCTGTAATCGAATTTTCGCCTGCGATATCGCTTCAACCAAGGCTCAGTGTGCTCATGCTTCCTAGTGTGCATCTGTTGTGCAGGGTCCACTTCGGTTCCATTTCTCAGGCTGATATCATAATTTGCAATTTTGCGATGTCGCAGTTCCGCCCGCGACTCAGCGACGCGACCTCGCATGCGGAACGCAAGCGACAAAGCAATGTTTTGAAGACTGGCATGGACTTAACAAGAGCGACTGTACCACACGCTACTAAGACGGCAAATTGGACTGAAATCTTGAACAAATGAGAATTTTCATTTCAGTAGTGGGATTAAGGTCAACATCAATAGGTATAAATGCCAGCCTCTTAACAGAACTTTCCTTCAGTGCCTCACTTTTCTTCCGAAGGACATGAATCATGACAACAAAATGAAATTTCATTTTTGCAAGGGATTTGTGTGGGATGGGCTGGTAGTGCAAAGCGTTGAATTGTCCGCGCCATACGTGAACCAAGGTAGCGAAAGTTTATGCATATAGCTTTAAACCTCTCCACAAGCCCAGCGGTGAGGATTTCCATTAACTTGGAAACTGATGATGCTGCGATGAGACGACGTAATGTGAGCCTACTGGTCAGGCGCTCTTGATCATCTTTGATACGTAGCGCTTTTTGAAGGTCGAGGTTTTCAGGCTGTTTAGCTGATTTAAGTGTGATCCCTGTAAGGTCCCGTTCATACTTTGCACACCAACGCTGGCGACGGCGATAAAAACTGCGCCTGCCGCCAACACGGCGGCACCTTGGTGACGCGGTCCGTTTGCTGAATGCTCGACCCAGCCACATTACGGTATGATGATCGGGGCGAAAGCCACTAACTCAAATTCTAATTTTAGCATAGTATCAAACTATACATGATGAGCGTGGAGAGAGCCCACGAAGTCCAATTCGAATTCTTGGGCTCTCGCCGCGATCATCGTGCTGTAGTGTGGTTGAGTTAAAAGGTTTACGAAGGGAGCGCGTCACCAGAGAGCCACCGTGGTCGGCGACGGCACGTGTTTTTGACCTCGTCGCCGCCAGTGCCGCCGTTTATGCGCAAAGTATGAACGCGGCTCGACACTTTCCACGATTTCCAGATATTTATGTGTTGTACGAGAGCATCTCTTCACCGGCAAGCAGCCTTGAGCTCGGGTGGATCTGAGACGAAGACTGAGCTAGCCAGCTGAAAAGATAACTGAAGATAATGGTTAGCTGTTGACTATTGCAATTAAAGGTTATGACGTGATGTAGTCGCTTGCCGGTGTAAGACTTCAAGCGTATCTGACAGAGTGTAGTGTTCTGAGCAGAAGAGTGAACTATCACCAAATAACAAATTCTCCGTTCTTTTCGAGTTTTTTTCAAGTTTGATTCTGAAGTCAATATCCGTGCCATCTTACTTTTCCCGGTGTTGCGCTCACCTTTGTTTCCAGTCGTTAGCTCTTATTGTTTGCGTTGTTCGGATTTCATGTTATGTTTTCAGCATCTCATGGGTATTGTACAGCATGATCGCATCCTGTTCGAGAAGTCCATTAGAGCAGCCGATATTTTGCTTTCAAATAAGGTAGCTTTCTTTTGGGTGTTTGTATACAATCTCTTTCGTTTGAATTTATCGTTTCCGTGATTTTCTAGATAAGTATACCGTGTTTCCTGATTTCAGTTGGACGGTTTCCGAAGCACGACGATATCGCTTTCATATGTTTACGGTGAAATCCTCACCTATCTAGCCCATCCTTCATGTAGGAAAGCATTTCTTTCCGGAACTGATGGAGCCATTGTTAGTTATTGAGTTATATCTACTCGTTCGTTGAACGCTGATTTCTATCGATTGATATATTCGCGTTGTTGCAGACTTTAACAGAGGAGGAGTTAGATGGTCTCAATCGCTTGAGATGGGCTTTCTTTCCATCGTATTGTGATTGTACTTCATTAGATCAAATGGAGGCAAGAGCTACTGAGGCTTCTCATATTGTTGCTGCTATACTGTCGGCGAGTAACACGATTGTAGACAAGAAGTCGAATTTACGAGGTATATCCTTCGCTGCCTGCTTCTTTATACATCCTCGTTATATTACACCATGAAGTCTAAATATTCGCAAGATTACGAAGAGCATCAGCACAGCTTCCATTTTCAGCAAATAGTGATCAGGGTGCGCGCAAAGAGGCAACACAATCTGCGGATCAGGATCTCTTTCTGCGTTTTGTATGAATTCCATCTGCTCCCGGATTGATGAATGTTCAATGACACATGAAGCGTGACTTATAGATCCTCATGCTATTCCGCTTGAACCATATTGAAGACCGAATTATGAAAATGGTTGCAGTTGCAGGTTTTCTCTTGTCCTTGTTGTGTTACTGATAGCTGATTACGGGAAGGAAAAGCTTACACGTTTCCAGTTTTTCATGGATACCTTAAACTCTGTAATCTACCTCCTTATTCACCCAGCGAGTACGCAGACGGATGAAAGTCAGCTGCTGATTCACTAAACGTGGCACAAAAAAAGGGAACTCCTAATGAGTGAGGTAGTTAAAGGGCATAAGTGAGAGCAGCAAAATGAATCCGTGAGCGCGAGATCGATCGAAATCGTATCAGGATACCGCGGTTTATGTAAGTTGTTTTGTATTTGACATTTTGCGAATAGAATTAGGCAATATTTGGTACATTTTTGTGATAGCCACTTATCCTGTTTTTGATTGAAGCACTGCTAGCATCTGATTGCGCGTTAGGCTCTTTGAAGACATTGCGTAGCGAAAAAATGTGAATGTTATTGTTTATATCCTTTTGGGTGGTTAGCTTTTTGATTGACTCTCTTCGAAGGTTGGAATGTTTGTTCATCGTGAGCAGCATTAGAATTGGAGCTTGTTTGCTGGTCCATGCATGTGCTAATACTCAGGGATAATATCCATTATCGAACATTGCCAAACTTTTAGTGATACAGATGTTAGCAGTAGTGTTCGTAAGTCCCTGAAGTGGTTGACTTTCTACATAATCTTTGGGTTACATCTGTTGCACTGGCATTTTGGATGTGACTCTTTCCTGATCAGACAAATCAAGATGCTACGAGGGTAGTTTTTCCGATACCCTTCGTACAAACATGTTCTTACAGTGGAAAAATGAATGCTGCACATTCATCTTGTGTTTCGACTGTTTCGAAAACATTTCTTTTGCAGGGCATGAGGTCCTAGCACTCCTCGATAAGGTCAAACATTCGGACTTCTTCTCCGCAGGTCCCTGGCCGGTGGTAGCTGACGATGCAAATACCGATCCCGAAGTCGTTGCAGCGTTACCAGCAATCCCTGAGTCACCAAATGAGAGCGACAACTTAGAGTCTTTGTTCATCCGCACTGATTCAAGAAATAGTGGTTCCTTCCTTTCAAATGAGGATTCGACTAGTAAAAGTGATGGTACGGAGTTAGCAGCACAGGAGACACTCAAAAGTATGGTGAATTCTGTTGTTTTGGAAGAAACCGTTGGAGACCAAACGTCAGTATCGTCTCCGCTTTCTGCTCCTACCACGGAAACTAATGACGGTTGGTTTTGTAGTTTTTGTTACTTTCTTGTGGTTTCATGCATGTGAACTTTTGTTTTACAAGATTCCACTACTGCTAGTGAGTTATGGTGCTGTAGCTATGGTAAAGGTGTATGTTGAATTGTGTATCTAAATTTGCTCTTTCTATGCGATAGGACACTGATATGTACATTTTCGCTAGTGTTTTGCTAGACCTTTCTGTGATGAAGCAGCGAGGATATGTAAACATGCTTTTTAAATCATCTTTGAGCAAACAAGGAACGCACGTGCCTTTTTTTGGGTGTTGCGCAGTTCGCATTTTGACATTGGGGGAATGAGGTTTTATCTTATAACATCTTTGGCGTATGCGCAAATTTAGAACGCCACAACACACCGCAGGGCGCGCCTGCATTATGTTATGGTTGTTGCTTCCAGTTGATTACATTCCTTTTGTGAGAGCATCTTCTTTAGTAGCCTCTATAAATAGGACTATACCCACCTGCTTTGAACTTTTGGAGCAACTGGCCGAAGTTTCCAGGCAATGGTTTTGACACTATCGGTTTAGATCACAATGATTCCGCGAACGTGTCCGATTCCGGAAATGGTACCGTATCTCCGGATTGTGACGTGGCTCCTGATACGAAAATAGAGCCGAAAAGAAAACCGAACAATGTTGTCAAAGAGGTATGTCACCTATATTGTTCGATTTCATTTCCTTGCCGTAGTCATGTTAAACATATTGATGGTCCTGGAATTTCTCAATGTTGTCCCGCTCTCACATCATTAGGACTCATATTGTTCTACAGCTCTGGATTTGACATCCTGTTATGGAATCAAGGGCTATTCCACTGTAATCATTTCGAATCGGGTCTGTTGTCATGATAGTAGTTGCGTTAGAGTGATCGGAATCTAACACTGGTGTGCTAGAAAAATGAGTTGTGATCTGTAAGTTTCATGTCCCGTTATTTTCAGAAGAAAAAGTATCGAGGATATTATCGATCCGGTGAAACAGGAACTCATCAGGGAAACGGTGAGTTTGCAAGTCATTCAGAAAAAAGCATTGGATATAGATTGAAACCAATGAATCGGCCAAATGATTTTGTCCTTTTAGAGCGCGAGCGTTACGATCAAAGAAGTTATTCGGCGAATAGGATCCAAAATGGTGGGAATAACACCTCACAAACAAGACAAGGAAGCTTCCAAATGAAACGTGCAGACCGCGTGGGCCAGTATTCTAATACAGGAGCGCAAGATAGTTCACACTACTCAGAACACTGGCGATCGGACAATCGAATGAATGGTTCGCGATCGGATCGTTTCAGTAACTATCAGAGCCGTTCCTCTTTTACCTACGAACCGGGAATCAGCCGTCGTCCTGGCCCTACCACGATAGGCTTCATATTTGCAGGCAAGTAAGATTGCCGTAATTCGCAGCTCTGATGCCAAGATTTTAGGGTTTTGGTATCACCACACATGTTTGCCGTCTGTAGTGTGTGCTTTACTGGTTTTCTGCGAACATACGTGTTTTCGATTGTTTTTCCATCACTTTTGATCGAACTGGTGACTAGAGGTGAATGAATGCGATGCTTTGTCTTCTTCAAGAGAACTGGGTCCTACTTGGGGTTTTCGGTTTGCTCTCAATTTTGCGAATTTCTCTTCAAATTTTTCAGCAAAATTTCTCGATGTTTTGTTTTTTGTACACTTTAAGCTGTTAGGAAATTCCCATTAGGTATTATGTAATTCACGATTGCTTTGTTTGTTTCATTCCGGCTCTTCCCACTTTGCTGTGTTCTAAGTTGCCACAGTGCGTGTTATGGGTTTCACGATCTTCGATTCTCTTCTGAAGGAATAGTTTAGGTTATGCGATCTATCTTTCCTTTGAGGACCTGTGAAGTATACTCTGTTATAGATGAATTTTTTCTGTTCATTTTCTCGTAATACTTGAAGACTTACTACAATTACAGGTGCGCGCCTCGAATAGTCCTGTGACGACTTAAAGGCACCGGGAGGGGGGCAAGGGCGGAATAACGTTTACAAAAACAATGGCGTCTGAAAACAAACATATGGGCTCGGTAGATACAATGTGTAACGAAACCGGCGTTGAAAAACGCGCCAGAGGGCGCTATTTGCCCCCAGCGCGCGCTTCCGTCCGAACTGCAAGCTTCCATGGCCGAGCCACGCTTCGTTCATTTTAAAGCTTGTCTTCGGCCTGATGTAACCTTATTTTTGAATTATTTCCTCTTTAGACTGTTTTCTAGTGACATATTTCACTTGTTTACTTATGGATCTTCTTAATTGTATGGAAGCGAAAAGGAGAGCGGGGGTCAAATAAAGTCGGGGGGAGACGCAACTTTGCGTCGACGTCGAAGCTCCTTTCCCTTACTAGGTTTAGGCTAAAATTGATACCCCCTTCTCCCACATTAAAAAGCATCTGTCAAAGTGTCAAAGCATAAGTCTCATCTGCTTTAGCCTAACCCTAGGAAGGGAAAGAAGCTTTGACGTGGGTGAAAATTTTGCGTCTCCCCCCCCCCCCCCGACCTTATTTGACCCGTAAGTACATCTAGAAACAATATAAGAAAGAACAAAGTAAAAACTAAAAGGGAAAAACAAATCTATAATAGAACCATCTTCTTTTGGCACCATGCCAAGGCGTCAAATTGGCGAATTTGTGCAATGGCGGCCACTCAAACTCGTCCACACTACGTCTGTTCTACAGTAAGCCAAAATTACCCCCTCCTGGTGTCTTTAACACAGTTCTAAAAGAGAATTTCATGGAACACCAGCGGGAGTGCACCGCATGCTTTTTGGCAAATTTCCGGTGGTTGCTTGATCTAGCCTGCGTTTGCACTGCATCACTGTGTCATACTCACAGGAGGGTTTTGATAGGCCCTACGGAAAAACTCACCGGCGCGCGCACGCATCGCGTGCTAGGGGACGTCACACCCACCGCGCGGCGCCACGATGAGCGATGGCCTGTGCTCCTACCAGGATATGTACCCTAATGTCAGGATGCCGCACGATGGCGAGCGGCGTGCGACACAGTGTGTGCGAGCTATGCGCGTCGCGGTAGTTGGGTCTCAAAACGATTACAACGTAATGTTAGGAGTGCGATACGCAGTTGACTTCTAATCGCTTCGGGACCCAACAATTTAGCTCGTCCGCATTGCTTCGCTTGCGACATTCCGCAGTGCGGCATCCTGACATTAAGGTACACATCCCTCCTACCATGCACTTCAGTGAGGGTAACCCTTTTGATTCCTTGCTAATACATTAACAGGGAAGGCCTATCAGGTCATGGTGAGCTTTTCAAAACGGTTTGTTGCATTTTATAGGGTCACATACATGAAGCAAAAAACCGGTCTCAAATTTGGCTAAATGGTTTTTGGGGCCCGGAAAATAGTTAATGGTTCGATCCCCACTTGGGGAGGACTTGAGGAGAAATTTTTGCATTTTTCTAGTTTTCGTCCATGTGTGCTCGTGTAGGACCATACGTGCAAAATATGTGCAAAATCAATTTTTATCCTACCAGGGAACCGCTATCCCCAGTATTTTTGCGTACTAAGCGAATGATTGGTTTGGACCTGCCAACGCTCATAACAGGGGAACTAGGCGTTTTCCCGCAAAGTACGTGTGATATTCATGCTCAGGGGGTCGAACTACCCTAGATGACAAGTTTTCAGCCTAATCGTGATCTAGACCCAAACTCGAAAAAGTGGGCGGCCACTAGTGCTACTACTGTCGCAGTAAAGAGCACTCAACGAAAGAAGGTCGGTAGCCGGTATTGTCTTTTGCCATCGCAAGGTGTTGCTAGGTGCATTTCACTGGGAAAACGTTGATTCTGCACATGCTCCATTGAATTCAATCGAGGCTACTAGTTGTTTGTTTGTGCAAGTAGAGCAGTGAATATGTGGCCATGTCCATCTCATTGTCTCGAATTTGGGTCGAAATCTCGATTTGGATAGTATTTTGTATCGAGGGCTAATTGAGTCTCCTGAGCACGGATATCACACTAGTTTCGCAGGAAAACGCCTGGTTGGCGTGCTAGGGGTGCCGAGGGGTTGCAACGAAAATCGCAGTCATTGTGCATGTGCTCAAATAATATAGCGTTGGACAAAGAAAGTTAAGAAAGCGAAAACATCGCGAGGACTTGAACCACAAACACCCCCTCCACCGTGCCAGCCGACCCCTATACCCATTCGGCCATCCACCCACTGCAAGTGAGTCAGCCTGTGCATCCCCTATCAGTTTTCCTTGCCTCGTTTAGCAGTTACTATAAGTGATTTTGATGTTTGAACCGGCTCGCAGTGGTTTTGGCGTAGATTTGGAGACAGTCTTCTGATATGCATATACTGAACGCCGCAGCTGGAAAACATTGCAGCAAACTGGTCAAAAGTGCTTCTTTCTAAGCAACTTTTGTCACTCATTTTCTGGGACTCCCAAAACCATTGAGCCGAATTTGAGACCGGTTTTTCGCTTCATGATGTGACCCTATAAAATGCAAAAAACCATTTGGAGAAAGCTCACCATGACCTGAAGGCTTCCCTTGTAAGAGCGAGCACATAATGCCGCGGCGAACTTTGCTGCTTTGACATACATACCACAGGTGGGAGAGATGACCTTTTTCGGTGTGGCTAGCCTCTCCAGCCATATGGATTCGCCTCAGCGCAATGATGTACAAGGTTTAGGAGACAGCGTGTTCTCCGTCCGCTGTTAATCCATGTCGGGAGAGAGTAGAAAAGCGCAAGCCACCTCAAGACTATGAAGTGACAGCAAGGTTATCCTCATTGAAGCGCAATGTTTTAGCGCAAGCCGTCGTACACCGCCGCGTCGCGCGATGGCTGTGATGTCACCCAGCGTGCGCCGCATGCGCAGGCTGGTGAGCTTTCCCTCCTCCAGTTTTGAAATGCTAGTGGGAGAACACTGGAGCAACGAGAAACGGTTTTGTTCCGAACAATTTGTTCGATCTCCCTTTGGATGCGCTCGGTCATTAAACTGATGTCTAACTAGATGCTTAGCAGAGGTATATCTACGATGAACGTGGGCCTCAATCAGCTGGCTCAAATGCGAAACATTCAGTAGAGGCATAGGCAAGATAAAGCCTATAAAGGAGCACCTGATCAGGTATATGAAACTGTGGTGAGGTATTGTGATGGCGTTCAATTCTTTTGTAAAAGACAGTGAAGGGATATGAACACGAACTGTCCCGCTCAATGGAACCAAGCTATCCGAATTAATGCACACAAAGTTCAAGATGTCAGCTTCAGACTGCTGGAAGTTACCGTGCTCGCAGGAGGTCAATGAGTTAGGTCACAGCGTCTGCCTTGCTGCAAGCTCTGAGATTTAACCATCGTCTTAATTAAAGGACATCATACCACGTGACCGTTAGTTGTGGAAATTAATTGAGGTGGCGCTGAAGCAGCAATAATAGAAGTAAACGAATTTTTCGAGAAGCTATGGGACTGTTCTCATTGTGCCGCGGAGAAAAGCGTCACATAAGAGCGGAATACGGCAAATCATCCACAAAATTAAATCAATCAAATCCACGGAGTTTACAAGGCCGAAAAGCACCGATAATCGATTGAATGGATCGCTATTCTTGAGCTGTCATCAAGAATTCGGAGCAAATGAATCATAAACAGTGTTTACGGTGTTAAATGGATCAAGAATGAATTCGCAGACAACTCGGAAACGGATTGGATAGACGGGAAAGTATAGACGTTTCTCGATCCATCTTTGAAGTTACCAATACGATTTCAGGCGAGTTAATCATACAACATCAAGATCATGAGCATCATCTGATGAAGAAGCTGTGAACAATGAATCGCTCTTATGGTACTAATCACATAAAGATACATAAAGAGGGCTCAAGGTCCCTCATCAATTCCAAAATTCAGGGCGCAGGCTTTGCTGCGACACGATATACCAATTTCCCGACAGTCACATTTCGAGGCTTCTTATCAGCCCTTTTCAGTAGCTATCACTTCCGATCCCTCACCATTGATGTTCCCTTACCACTCACTATATAATATCTAAAATCCAGGGTCCCAGCGTTGCTGCGACACGATATACTAATTTCCCGACAGTCACATTTCGAGGCCTCTTATCAGCCCTTTTCAGTAGCTATCACTTCCGATCCCTCACCATTGATGTTCCCTTACCACTCACTATATAATATCTAAAATCCAGGGTCCCAGCGTTGCTGCGGCACGATATTTTAATTTCCCGACAGTCACATTTCGAGGCTTCTTATCAGCCCTTTTCAGTAGCTATCACTTCCGATCCCTCACCATTGATGTTCCCTTACCACTCACTATATAATATCTAAAATCCAGAGTCCCAGCTTTTCTGCGACACGATATACTAATTTCCCGACAGTCACATTTCGAGGCTTCTTATCAGCCCTTTTCAGTAGCTATCACTTCCGATCCCTCACCATTGATGTTCCCTTACCACTCAATATATAATATCTAAAATCCAGAGTCCCAGCTCTTCTGCGACACGATATACTAATTTCCCGACAGTCACATTTCGAGGCTTCTTATCAGCCCTTTTCAGTAGATATCACTTCCAATCCCTCACCATTGATGTTCCCTTACCACTCACTATATAATATCTAAAATCCAGGGTCCCAGCGTTGCTGCGACACGATATACTAATTTCCCGACAGTCACATTTCGAGGCTTCTTATCAGCCCTTTTCAGTAGCTATCATTTCCGATCCCTCACCATTGATGTTCCCTTACCACTCACTATATAATATCTAAAATCCAGGGTCCCAGCGTTGCTGCGACACGATACTTTAATTTCCCGACAGTCACATTTCGAGGCTTCTTATCAGCCCTTTTCAGTAGCTATCACTTCCGATCCCTCACCATTGATGTTCCCTTACCACTCACTATATAATATCTAAAATCCAGAGTCCCAGCTTTTCTGCGACACGATATACTAATTTCCCGACAGTCACATTTCGAGGCTTCTTATCAGCCCTTTTCAGTAGCTATCACTTCCGATCCCTCACCATTGATGTTCCCTTACCACTCACTATATAATATCTAAAATCCAGAGTCCCAGCTTTTCTGCGACACGATATACTAATTTCCCGACAGTCACATTTCGAGGCTTCTTATCAGCCCTTTTCAGTAGATATCACTTCCGATCCCTCACCATTGATGTTCCCTTACCACTCACTATATAATATCCAAAATCCAGAGTCCCAGCTTTTCTGCGACACGATATACTAATTTCCCGACAGTCACATTTCGAGGCTTCTTATCAGCCCTTTTCAGTAGCTATCACTTCCGATCCCTCACCATTGATGTTCCCTTACCACTCACTATATAATATCTAAAATCCAGAGTCCCAGCTTTTCTGCGACACGATATACTAATTTCCCGACAGTCACATTTCGAGGCTTCTTATCAGCCCTTTTCAGTAGCTATCACTTCCGATCCCTCACCATTGATGTTCCCTTACCACTCACTATATAATATCTAAAATCCAGAGTCCCAGCTTTTCTGCGACACAATATACTAATTTCCCGACAGTCACATTTCGAGGCTTCTTATCAGCCCTTTTCAGTAGCTATCACTTCCGATCCCTCACCATTGATGTTCCCTTACCACTCACTATATAATATCTAAAATCCAGGGTCCCAGCGTTGCTGCGACACGATATACTAATTTCCCGACAGTCACATTTCGAGGCTTCTTATCAGCCCTTTTCAGTAGCTATCACTTCCGATCCCTCACCATTGATGTTCCCTTACCACTCACTATATAATATCTAAAATCCAGGGTCCCAGCGTTGCTGCGGCACGATATTTTAATTTCCCGACAGTCACATTTCGAGGCTTCTTATCAGCCCTTTTCAGAAGCTATCACTTCCGATCCCTCACCATTGATGTTCCCTTACCACTCACTATATAATATCTAAAATCCAGGGTCCCAGCGTTGCTGCGACACGATATACTAATTTCCCGACAGTCACATTTCGAGGCTTCTTATCAGCCCTTTTCAGTAGCTATCACTTCCGATCCCTCACCATTGATGTTCCCTTACCACTCACTATATAATATCTAAAATCCAGGGTCCCAGCGTTGCTGCGGCACGATATTTTAATTTCCCGACAGTCACATTTCGAGGCTTCTTATCAGCCCTTTTCAGTAGCTATCACTTCCGATCCCTCACCATTGATGTTCCCTTACCACTCAATATATAATATCTAAAATCCAGAGTCCCAGCTCTTCTGCGACACGATATACTAATTTCCCGACAGTCACATTTCGAGGCTTCTTATCAGCCCTTTTCAGTAGATATCACTTCCAATCCCTCACCATTGATGTTCCCTTACCACTCACTATATAATATCTAAAATCCAGAGTCCCAGCTTTTCTGCGACACGATATACTAATTTCCCGACAGTCACATTTCGAGGCTTCTTATCAGCCCTTTTCAGTAGCTATCACTTCCGATCCCTCACCATTGATGTTCCCTTACCACTCAATATATAATATCTAAAATCCAGAGTCCCAGCTTTTCTGCGACACGATATACTAATTTCCCGACAGTCACATTTCGAGGCTTCTTATCAGCCCTTTTCAGTAGATATCACTTCCAATCCCTCACCATTGATGTTCCCTTACCACTCACTATATAATATCTAAAATCCAGAGTCCCAGCTTTTCTGCGACACAATATACTAATTTCCCGACAGTCACATTTCGAGGCTTCTTATCAGCCCTTTTCAGTAGCTATCACTTCCGATCCCTCACCATTGATGTTCCCTTACCACTCACTATATAATATCTAAAATCCAGGGTCCCAGCGTTGCTGCGACACGATATACTAATTTCCCGACAGTCACATTTCGAGGCTTCTTATCAGCCCTTTTCAGTAGCTATCATTTCCGATCCCTCACCATTGATGTTCCCTTACCACTCACTATATAATATCTAAAATCCAGGGTCCCAGCGTTGCTGCGACACGATACTTTAATTTCCCGACAGTCACATTTCGAGGCTTCTTATCAGCCCTTTTCAGTAGCTATCACTTCCGATCCCTCACCATTGATGTTCCCTTACCACTCACTATATAATATCTAAAATCCAGAGTCCCAGCTTTTCTGCGACACGATATACTAATTTCCCGACAGTCACATTTCGAGGCTTCTTATCAGCCCTTTTCAGTAGCTATCACTTCCGATCCCTCACCATTGATGTTCCCTTACCACTCACTATATAATATCTAAAATCCAGAGTCCCAGCTTTTCTGCGACACGATATACTAATTTCCC
The DNA here is from genome assembly GCA_963978905.1 of Trichostrongylus colubriformis. Classification (NCBI taxonomy): domain Eukaryota; kingdom Metazoa; phylum Nematoda; class Chromadorea; order Rhabditida; family Trichostrongylidae; genus Trichostrongylus; species Trichostrongylus colubriformis. Next base: position 28,648,153 of record OZ022261.1, on the reverse strand, counting down.
GACAGTCACATTTCGAGGCTTCTTATCAGCCCTTTTCAGTAGATATCACTTCCGATCCCTCACCATTGATGTTCCCTTACCACTCACTATATAATATCCAAAATCCAGAGTCCCAGCTTTTCTGCGACACGATATACTAATTTCCCGACAGTCACATTTCGAGGCTTCTTATCAGCCCTTTTCAGTAGCTATCACTTCCGATCCCTCACCATTGATGTTCCCTTACCACTCACTATATAATATCTAAAATCCAGAGTCCCAGCTTTTCTGCGACACGATATACTAATTTCCCGACAGTCACATTTCGAGGCTTCTTATCAGCCCTTTTCAGTAGCTATCACTTCCGATCCCTCACCATTGATGTTCCCTTACCACTCACTATATAATATCTAAAATCCAGAGTCCCAGCTTTTCTGCGACACAATATACTAATTTCCCGACAGTCACATTTCGAGGCTTCTTATCAGCCCTTTTCAGTAGCTATCACTTCCGATCCCTCACCATTGATGTTCCCTTACCACTCACTATATAATATCTAAAATCCAGGGTCCCAGCGTTGCTGCGACACGATATACTAATTTCCCGACAGTCACATTTCGAGGCTTCTTATCAGCCCTTTTCAGTAGCTATCACTTCCGATCCCTCACCATTGATGTTCCCTTACCACTCACTATATAATATCTAAAATCCAGGGTCCCAGCGTTGCTGCGGCACGATATTTTAATTTCCCGACAGTCACATTTCGAGGCTTCTTATCAGCCCTTTTCAGAAGCTATCACTTCCGATCCCTCACCATTGATGTTCCCTTACCACTCACTATATAATATCTAAAATCCAGGGTCCCAGCGTTGCTGCGACACGATATACTAATTTCCCGACAGTCACATTTCGAGGCTTCTTATCAGCCCTTTTCAGTAGCTATCACTTCCGATCCCTCACCATTGATGTTCCCTTACCACTCACTATATAATATCTAAAATCCAGAGTCCCAGCTTTTCTGCGACACGATATACTAATTTCCCGACAGTCACATTTCGAGGCTTCTTATCAGCCCTTTTCAGTAGCTATCACTTCCGATCCCTCACCATTGATGTTCCCTTACCACTCACTATATAATATCTAAAATCCAGAGTCCCAGCTTTTCTGCGACACAATATACTAATTTCCCGACAGTCACATTTCGAGGCTTCTTATCAGCCCTTTTCAGTAGCTATCACTTCCGATCCCTCACCATTGATGTTCCCTTACCACTCACTATATAATATCTAAAATCCAGGGTCCCAGCGTTGCTGCGACACGATATACTAATTTCCCGACAGTCACATTTCGAGGCTTCTTATCAGCCCTTTTCAGTAGCTATCACTTCCGATCCCTCACCATTGATGTTCCCTTACCACTCACTATATAATATCTAAAATCCAGGGTCCCAGCGTTGCTGCGACACGATATACTAATTTCCCGACAGTCACATTTCGAGGCTTCTTATCAGCCCTTTTCAGTAGCTATCACTTCCGATCCCTCACCATTGATGTTCCCTTACCACTCACTATATAATATCTAAAATCCAGAGTCCCAGCTTTTCTGCGACACGATATACTAATTTCCCGACAGTCACATTTCGAGGCTTCTTATCAGCCCTTTTCAGTAGCTATCACTTCCGATCCCTCACCATTGATGTTCCCTTACCACTCACTATATAATATCTAAAATCCAGAGTCCCAGCTTTTCTGCGACACAATATACTAATTTCCCGACAGTCACATTTCGAGGCTTCTTATCAGCCCTTTTCAGTAGCTATCACTTCCGATCCCTCACCATTGATGTTCCCTTACCACTCACTATATAATATCTAAAATCCAGGGTCCCAGCTTTTCTGCGACACGATATATTAATTTCCCGACAGTCACATTTCGAGGCTTCTTATCAGCCCTTTTCAGTAGATATCACTTCCAATCCCTCACCATTGATGTTCCCTTACCACTCACTATATAATATCTAAAATCCAGGGTCCCAGCGTTGCTGCGACACGATATACTAATTTCCCGACAGTCACATTTCGAGGCTTCTTATCAGCCCTTTTCAGTAGCTATCACTTCCGATCCCTCACCATTGATGTTCCCTTACCACTCACTATATAATATCTAAAATCCAGGGTCCCAGCGTTGCTGCGACACGATATACTAATTTCCCGACAGTCACATTTCGAGGCTTCTTATCAGCCCTTTTCAGTAGCTATCACTTCCGATCCCTCACCATTGATGTTCCCTTACCACTCACTATATAATATCTAAAATCCAGAGTCCCAGCTTTTCTGCGACACGATATACTAATTTCCCGACAGTCACATTTCGAGGCTTCTTATCAGCCCTTTTCAGTAGCTATCACTTCCGATCCCTCACCATTGATGTTCCCTTACCACTCAATATATAATATCTAAAATCCAGAGTCCCAGCTTTTCTGCGACACGATATACTAATTTCCCGACAGTCACATTTCGAGGCTTCTTATCAGCCCTTTTCAGTAGATATCACTTCCAATCCCTCACCATTGATGTTCCCTTACCACTCACTATATAATATCTAAAATCCAGAGTCCCAGCGTTGCTGCGACACGATATACTAATTTCCCGACAGTCACATTTCGAGGCTTCTTATCAGCCCTTTTCAGTAGCTATCACTTCCGATCCCTCACCATTGATGTTCCCTTACCACTCACTATATAATATCTAAAATCCAGGGTCCCAGCGTTGCTGCGGCACGATATTTTAATTTTCCGACAGTCACATTTCGAGGCTTCTTATCAGCCCTTTTCAGAAGCTATCACTTCCGATCCCTCACCATTGATGTTCCCTTACCACTCACTATATAATATCTAAAATCCAGGGTCCCAGCGTTGCTGCGACACGATATACTAATTTCCCGACAGTCACATTTCGAGGCTTCTTATCAGCCCTTTTCAGTAGCTATCACTTCCGATCCCTCACCATTGATGTTCCCTTACCACTCACTATATAATATCTAAAATCCAGGGTCCCAGCGTTGCTGCGACACGATATACTAATTTCCCGACAGTCACATTTCGAGGCTTCTTATCAGCCCTTTTCAGTAGCTATCATTTCCGATCCCTCACCATTGATGTTCCCTTACCACTCACTATATAATATCTAAAATCCAGGGTCCCAGCGTTGCTGCGACACGATACTTTAATTTCCCGACAGTCACATTTCGAGGCTTCTTATCAGCCCTTTTCAGTAGCTATCACTTCCGATCCCTCACCATTGATGTTCCCTTACCACTCACTATATAATATCTAAAATCCAGAGTCCCAGCTTTTCTGCGACACGATATACTAATTTCCCGACAGTCACATTTCGAGGCTTCTTATCAGCCCTTTTCAGTAGCTATCACTTCCGATCCCTCACCATTGATGTTCCCTTACCACTCACTATATAATATCTAAAATCCAGAGTCCCAGCTTTTCTGCGACACAATATACTAATTTCCCGACAGTCACATTTCGAGGCTTCTTATCAGCCCTTTTCAGTAGCTATCACTTCCGATCCCTCACCATTGATGTTCCCTTACCACTCACTATATAATATCTAAAATCCAGGGTCCCAGCTTTTCTGCGACACGATATATTAATTTCCCGACAGTCACATTTCGAGGCTTCTTATCAGCCCTTATCAGTAGCTATCACTTCCGATGCCTCACCATTGATGTTCCCTTACCACTCACTATATAATATCTAAAATCCAGGGTCCCAGCGTTGCTGCGACACGATATACTAATTTTCCGACAGTCACATTTCGAGGCTTCTTATCAGCCCTTTTCAGTAGCTATCACTTCCGATCCCTCACCATTGATGTTCCCTTACCACTCACTATATAATATCTAAAATCCAGGGTCCCAGCGTTGCTGCGACACGATATACTAATTTCCCGACAGTCACATTTCGAGGCTTCTTATCAGCCCTTTTCAGTAGCTATCACTTCCGATCCCTCACCATTGATGTTCCCTTACCACTCACTATATAATATCTAAAATCCAGAGTCCCAGCTTTTCTGCGACACGATATACTAATTTCCCGACAGTCACATTTCGAGGCTTCTTATCAGCCCTTTTCAGTAGCTATCACTTCCGATCCCTCACCATTGATGTTCCCTTACCACTCACTATATAATATCTAAAATCCAGGGTCCCAGCTTTTCTGCGACACGATATATTAATTTCCCGACAGTCACATTTCGAGGCTTCTTATCAGCCCTTTTCAGTAGATATCACTTCCAATCCCTCACCATTGATGTTCCCTTACCACTCACTATATAATATCTAAAATCCAGGGTCCCAGCGTTGCTGCGACACGATATACTAATTTCCCGACAGTCACATTTCGAGGCTTCTTATCAGCCCTTTTCAGTAGCTATCACTTCCGATCCCTCACCATTGATGTTCCCTTACCACTCACTATATAATATCTAAAATCCAGGGTCCCAGCGTTGCTGCGACACGATATACTAATTTCCCGACAGTCACATTTCGAGGCTTCTTATCAGCCCTTTTCAGTAGCTATCACTTCCGATCCCTCACCATTGATGTTCCCTTACCACTCACTATATAATATCTAAAATCCAGAGTCCCAGCTTTTCTGCGACACGATATACTAATTTCCCGACAGTCACATTTCGAGGCTTCTTATCAGCCCTTTTCAGTAGCTATCACTTCCGATCCCTCACCATTGATGTTCCCTTACCACTCAATATATAATATCTAAAATCCAGAGTCCCAGCTTTTCTGCGACACGATATACTAATTTCCCGACAGTCACATTTCGAGGCTTCTTATCAGCCCTTTTCAGTAGATATCACTTCCAATCCCTCACCATTGATGTTCCCTTACCACTCACTATATAATATCTAAAATCCAGAGTCCCAGCGTTGCTGCGACACGATATACTAATTTCCCGACAGTCACATTTCGAGGCTTCTTATCAGCCCTTTTCAGTAGCTATCACTTCCGATCCCTCACCATTGATGTTCCCTTACCACTCACTATATAATATCTAAAATCCAGGGTCCCAGCGTTGCTGCGGCACGATATTTTAATTTTCCGACAGTCACATTTCGAGGCTTCTTATCAGCCCTTTTCAGAAGCTATCACTTCCGATCCCTCACCATTGATGTTCCCTTACCACTCACTATATAATATCTAAAATCCAGGGTCCCAGCGTTGCTGCGACACGATATACTAATTTCCCGACAGTCACATTTCGAGGCTTCTTATCAGCCCTTTTCAGTAGCTATCACTTCCGATCCCTCACCATTGATGTTCCCTTACCACTCACTATATAATATCTAAAATCCAGGGTCCCAGCGTTGCTGCGACACGATATACTAATTTCCCGACAGTCACATTTCGAGGCTTCTTATCAGCCCTTTTCAGTAGCTATCATTTCCGATCCCTCACCATTGATGTTCCCTTACCACTCACTATATAATATCTAAAATCCAGGGTCCCAGCGTTGCTGCGACACGATACTTTAATTTCCCGACAGTCACATTTCGAGGCTTCTTATCAGCCCTTTTCAGTAGCTATCACTTCCGATCCCTCACCATTGATGTTCCCTTACCACTCACTATATAATATCTAAAATCCAGAGTCCCAGCTTTTCTGCGACACGATATACTAATTTCCCGACAGTCACATTTCGAGGCTTCTTATCAGCCCTTTTCAGTAGCTATCACTTCCGATCCCTCACCATTGATGTTCCCTTACCACTCACTATATAATATCTAAAATCCAGAGTCCCAGCTTTTCTGCGACACAATATACTAATTTCCCGACAGTCACATTTCGAGGCTTCTTATCAGCCCTTTTCAGTAGCTATCACTTCCGATCCCTCACCATTGATGTTCCCTTACCACTCACTATATAATATCTAAAATCCAGGGTCCCAGCTTTTCTGCGACACGATATATTAATTTCCCGACAGTCACATTTCGAGGCTTCTTATCAGCCCTTATCAGTAGCTATCACTTCCGATGCCTCACCATTGATGTTCCCTTACCACTCACTATATAATATCTAAAATCCAGGGTCCCAGCGTTGCTGCGACACGATATACTAATTTTCCGACAGTCACATTTCGAGGCTTCTTATCAGCCCTTTTCAGTAGCTATCACTTCCGATCCCTCACCATTGATGTTCCCTTACCACTCACTATATAATATCTAAAATCCAGGGTCCCAGCGTTGCTGCGACACGATATACTAATTTCCCGACAGTCACATTTCGAGGCTTCTTATCAGCCCTTTTCAGTAGCTATCACTTCCGATCCCTCACCATTGATGTTCCCTTACCACTCACTATATAATATCTAAAATCCAGAGTCCCAGCTTTTCTGCGACACAATATACTAATTTCCCGACAGTCACATTTCGAGGCTTCTTATCAGCCCTTTTCAGTAGCTATCACTTCCGATCCCTCACCATTGATGTTCCCTTACCACTCACTATATAATATCTAAAATCCAGGGTCCCAGCTTTTCTGCGACACGATATATTAATTTCCCGACAGTCACATTTCGAGGCTTCTTATCAGCCCTTATCAGTAGCTATCACTTCCGATGCCTCACCATTGATGTTCCCTTACCACTCACTATATAATATCTAAAATCCAGGGTCCCAGCGTTGCTGCGACACGATATACTAATTTTCCGACAGTCACATTTCGAGGCTTCTTATCAGCCCTTTTCAGTAGCTATCACTTCCGATCCCTCACCATTGATGTTCCCTTACCACTCACTATATAATATCTAAAATCCAGGGTCCCAGCGTTGCTGCGACACGATATACTAATTTCCCGACAGTCACATTTCGAGGCTTCTTATCAGCCCTTTTCAGTAGCTATCACTTCCGATCCCTCACCATTGATGTTCCCTTACCACTCACTATATAATATCTAAAATCCAGAGTCCCAGCTTTTCTGCGACACGATATACTAATTTCCCGACAGTCACATTTCGAGGCTTCTTATCAGCCCTTTTCAGTAGATATCACTTCCAATCCCTCACCATTGATGTTCCCTTACCACTCACTATATAATATTTAAAATCCAGGGTCCCAGCTTTTCTGCGACACGATATATTAATTTCCCGACAGTCACATTTCGAGGCTTCTTATCAGCCCTTATCAGTAGCTATCACTTCCGATGCCTCACCATTGATGTTCCCTTACCACTCACTATATAATATCTAAAATCCAGGGTCCCAGCTTTTCTGCGACACGATATATTAATTTCCCGACAGTCACATTTCGAGGCTTCTTATCAGCCCTTTTCAGTAGCTATCACTTCCGATCCCTCACCATTGATGTTCCCTTACCACTCACTATATAATATCTAAAATCCAGGGTCCCAGCGTTGCTGCGACACGATATACTAATTTCCCGACAGTCACATTTCGAGGCTTCTTATCAGCCCTTTTCAGTAGCTATCACTTCCGATCCCTCACCATTGATGTTCCCTTACCACTCACTATATAATATCTAAAATCCAGGGTCCCAGCGTTGCTGCGACACGATATACTAATTTCCCGACAGTCACATTTCGAGGCTTCTTATCAGCCCTTTTCAGTAGCTATCACTTCCGATCCCTCACCATTGATGTTCCCTTACCACTCACTATATAATATCTAAAATCCAGGGTCCCAGCTTTTCTGCGACACGATATATTAATTTCCCGACAGTCACATTTCGAGGCTTCTTATCAGCCCTTTTCAGTAGCTATCACTTCCGATCCCTCATCATTGATGTTCCCTTACCACTCACTATATAATATCTAAAATCCAGGGTCCCAGCGTTGCTGCGACACGATATACTAATTTCCCGACAGTCACATTTCGAGGCTTCTTATCAGCCCTTTTCAGTAGCTATCACTTCCGATCCCTCACCATTGATGTTCCCTTACCACTCACTATATAATATCTAAAATCCAGGGTCCCAGCTTTTCTGCGACACGATATATTAATTTCCCGACAGTCACATTTCGAGGCTTCTTATCAGCCCTTTTCAGTAGCTATCACTTCCGATCCCTCACCATTGATGTTCCCTTACCACTCACTATATAATATCTAAAATCCAGGGTCCCAGCTTTTCTGCGACACGATATATTAATTTCCCGACAGTCACATTTCGAGGCTTCTTATCAGCCCTTTTCAGTAGCTATCACTTCCGATCCCTCACCATTGATGTTCCCTTACCACTCACTATATAATATCTAAAATCCAGGGTCCCAGCGTTGCTGCGACACGATATACTAATTTCCCGACAGTCACATTTCGAGGCTTCTTATCAGCCCTTTTCAGTAGCTATCACTTCCGATCCCTCACCATTGATGTTCCCTTACCACTCACTATATAATATCTAAAATCCAGGGTCCCAGCTTTTCTGCGACACGATATATTAATTTCCCGACAGTCACATTTCGAGGCTTCTTATCAGCCCTTTTCAGTAGCTATCACTTCCGATCCCTCACCATTGATGTTCCCTTACCACTCACTATATAATATCTAAAATCCAGGGTCCCAGCTTTTCTGCGACACGATATATTAATTTCCCGACAGTCACATTTCGAGGCTTCTTATCAGCCCTTTTCAGTAGCTATCACTTCCGATCCCTCACCATTGATGTTCCCTTACCACTCACTATATAATATCTAAAATCCAGGGTCCCAGCGTTGCTGCGACACGATATACTAATTTCCCGACAGTCACATTTCGAGGCTTCTTATCAGCCCTTTTCAGTAGCTATCACTTCCGATCCCTCACCATTGATGTTCCCTTACCACTCACTATATAATATCTAAAATCCAGGGTCCCAGCTTTTCTGCGACACGATATATTAATTTCCCGACAGTCACATTTCGAGGCTTCTTATCAGCCCTTTTCAGTAGCTATCACTTCCGATCCCTCACCATTGATGTTCCCTTACCACTCACTATATAATATCTAAAATCCAGGGTCCCAGCGTTGCTGCGACACGATATACTAATTTCCCGACAGTCACATTTCGAGGCTTCTTATCAGCCCTTTTCAGTAGCTATCACTTCCGATCCCTCACCATTGATGTTCCCTTACCACTCACTATATAATACCTAAAATCCAGAGTCCCAGCTTTTTTGCGACACGAGATATGAATTTTCGGTCATGCACATAAACACACATACCAGCAGAAGCACTTAGCCGGTGATATATTGTAGGATGATAGGTATTTCAAGCTATTTATTTAGCACTGAAGGTTGCACGCTCAGTAAAGCTGCTGCATTGGTTATTTGAGACTTCGAACGTATGACTCAAATAGGTCTTCCATGTTCCCTCCGAGGTGCTTTCCCACCATATACATTCACTGTGCCCAGTCGCCGTTGTATCGTGCAGTAATATTTCTACCTGCTAAGTGCCTTTGATAGTTATTCTAAAACAAGACTTTCTCATTTTCCCCTTCAACTTCCCCTCGAGCTTTGCTGAGTACGTCTTGGGTATCCGAGGTTGCATTACAGGCGCAGCCCTGCCAAAGAACCACAGTGTCATGACGTTAACAGAATCACTTTCATTTTTCTCTCAAAACAGAAAGGGCTGCACTTCTATGAGCGCTCGTTGACACGGTCCTCCGCCTGAGCTATTACTGGTAGAACAGTGAACCAATCGGCCGTCCAATATCAATGTGTCACTCAGCATTATGACTGCATTTCCACCTTGCACTGTTGAACAAGTATTTATTAGTTCGTAAAATTCAATAGCGATTCTAGTAGAAATTTAACAATATTATACAATAATTATTAGTGATCCGAAATGTTAGTAAATAGATTTCCGCGAGTAATTAATAAGCTCCATACCCACCCCCCTCCTCCTCCTTTATTGTTGAAAGAGAGGGTTTGAACGTGCGGAGGGGTGGACGACCTGCAAGCATTCTATAGTTAACACCAATCCCACCTGAAAACAATTCTTCGCAAGGAAATCGCTTAATGCTCACTTTTCGCCAGCTTTATTAATGCCATTTCGTCGAGCCCAACATTACGGCATTTCGGCCACCGAGACGAAATCTTCTTAGAGTCATCCTCTGCAATGGTGTTCATATATATTAGGCCAACTTCAGTATGTTTCAAGTACACCTCCCTTACCGATTTTAACGCTTCTCATGGCTTCTGGCTGCATTGGGCTTTGGCTATCCTGGCGAACGGTATAGAGCAGAAATGAACCATACCCCATAGTTGAGGCTTTTGTACACGTTGGAATGAATGATATCATTTCTTGTTTACGCTTGCCATAATAATGATGATAGTAGCACACAGCATTGCAAATGAAATGTAGGTAAGTACGGTTGGATATCCCTCTCTTCTGGCAAATCTGGACCAGCGCAGCACATTGAGAAGGTAGCTCAGGGATAATACGACCATCACTTGATTTGACGCATTTTACCATACTCATGCTTTCAATTCTCCAAACTTATTTCACCTTTGCAATTGTGAAATAATTCGCATCATTATTCCATTATTATGAAACTTCTTAACCTCAATGAAAGCCGCACGGCTACAACTACTGTCGCTTCTCAAATTACAATTCTGGTTGTTTACTATTCCTCATTTAATCACTTATATTGCTGTGCTATATCATTATATTAACATTATATTTTAGGAGTTACTTTCTTGGTAATGTTTTATCTAACTATCGCTGTGTAATATTACGCATTATCATTTACTATCTACCTATATCCTACTATATATAATCGGCTAAGCGTGCCTGTTTAGATAATACATAGGGGGTGATCAGGGAACATTAATGGTGAGGGACCGGAAGTGATAGCTACCGATAGGGGCTGATAAGAAGCCTCGATAAGTGAATGGCTGGGATTTAGTATGTCGTGTCGCAGAAAAGCTGGGACCCTGATTTGTAGGTATTATATGGGGGGTGATCAGAGGACATAAATGGTGAGGGACCGGAAGTGATAGCTACTGATAGGGGCTGATAAGAAGCCTCGATATGTGAGTGGCTGGGATTTAGTATGTCGTGTCGCAGAAAAGCTGGGACCCTGATTTGTAGGTATTATATAGGGGGTGATCAGAGGACATAAATGGTGAGGGACAGGAAGTGATAGCTACTGATAGGGGCTGATAAGAAGCCTCGATATGTGAGTGGCTGGGATTTAGTATGTCGTGTCGCAGAAAAGCTGGGACCCTGATTTGTAGGTATTATATAGGGGGTGATCAGGGAACATAAATGGTGAGGGACCGGAAGTGATAGCTACTGATAGGGGCTGATAAGAAGCCTCGATATGTGAGTGGCTGGGATTTAGTATGTCGTGTCGCAGAAAAGCTGGGACCCTGATTTGTAGGTATTATATGGGGGGTGATCAGAGGACATAAATGGTGAGGGGCCGGAAGTGATAGCTACTGATAGGGGCTGATAAGAAGCCTCGATATGTGAGTGGCTGGGATTTAGTATGTCGTGTCGCAGAAAAGCTGGGACCCTGATTTGTAGGTATTATATAGGGGGTGATCAGGGAACATAAATGGTGAGGGACCGGGAGTGATAGCTACTGATAGGGGCTGATAAGAAGCCTCGATATGTGAGTGGCTGGGATTTAGTATATCGTGTCGCAGAAAAGCTGGGACCCTGATTTGTAGGTATTATATGGGGGGTGATCAGAGGACATAAATGGTGAGGGGCCGGAGGTGATAGCTACTGATATGGGCTGATAAGAAGCCTCGATATGTGAGTGGCTGGGATTTAGTATGTCGTGTCGCAGAAAAGCTGGGACCCTGGTTTGTAGGTATTATATAGGGGGTGATCAGAGGACATAAATGGTGAGGGACCGGAAGTGATAGCTACTGATAGGGGCTGATAAGAAGCCTCGATATGTGAGTGGCTGGGATTTAGTATGTCGTGTCGCAGAAAAGCTGGGACCCTGATTTGTAGGTATTATATAGGGGGTGATCAGGGAACATAAATGGTGAGGGACCGGGAGTGATAGCTACTGATAGGGGCTGATAAGAAGCCTCGATATGTGAGTGGCTGGGATTTAGTATGTCGTGTCGCAGAAAAGCTGGGACCCTGATTTGTAGGTATTAAATGGGGGGTGATCAGAGGACATAAATGGTGAGGGACCGGAGGTGATAGCTACTGATATGGGCTGATAAGAAGCCTCGATATGTGAGTGGCTGGGATTTAGTATGTCGTGTCGCAGAAAAGCTGGGACCCTGATTTGTAGGTATTATATGGGGGGTGATCAGGGGACATAAATGGTGAGGGACCGGAAGTGATAGCTACTGATAGGGGCTGATAAGAAGCCTCGATATGTGAGTGGCTGGGATTTAGTATGTCGTGTCGCAGAAAAGCTGGGACCCTGATTTGTAGGTATTATATGGGGGGTGATCAGGGAACATCAATGGTGAGGGACCGGAAGTGATAGCTACTGATATGGGCTGATAAGAAGCCTCGATATGTGAGTGGCTGGGATTTAGTATGTCGTGTCGCAGAAAAGCTGGGACCCTGGTTTGTAGGTATTATATAGGGGGTGATCAGAGGACATAAATGGTGAGGGACCGGAAGTGATAGCTACTGATAGGGGCTGATAAGAAGCCTCGATATGTGAGTGGCTGGGATTTAGTATGTCGTGTCGCAGAAAAGCTGGGACCCTGATTTGTAGGTATTATATGGGGGGTGATCAGGGAACATCAATGGTGAGGGACCGGAAGTGATAGCTACTGATAGGGGCTGATAAGAAGCCTCGATATGTGAGTGGCTGGGATTTAGTATGTCGTGTCGCAGAAAAGCTGGGACCCTGATTTGTAGGTATTATATGGGGGGTGATCAGAGGACATAAATGGTGAGGGGCCGGAGGTGATAGCTACTGATATGGGCTGATAAGAAGCCTCGATATGTGAGTGGCTGGGATTTAGTATGTCGTGTCGCAGAAAAGCTGGGACCCTGGTTTGTAGGTATTATATAGGGGGTGATCAGAGGACATAAATGGTGAGGGACCGGAAGTGATAGCTACTGATAGGGGCTGATAAGAAGCCTCGATATGTGAGTGGCTGGGATTTAGTATGTCGTGTCGCAGAAAAGCTGGGACCCTGGTTTGTAGGTATTATATAGGGGGTGATCAGAGGACATAAATGGTGAGGGACCGGAAGTGATAGCTACTGATAGGGGCTGATAAGAAGCCTCGATATGTGAGTGGCTGGGATTTAGTATGTCGTGTCGCAGAAAAGCTGGGACCCTGATTCGTAGGTATTATATAGGGGGTGATCAGGGAACATAAATGGTGAGGGACCGGGAGTGATAGCTACTGATAGGGGCCGATAAGAAGCCTCGATATGTGAGTGGCTGGGATTTAGTATGTCGTGTCGCAGAAAAGCTGGGACCCTGATTTGTAGGTATTAAATGGGGGGTGATCAGAGGACATAAATGGTGAGGGACCGGAGGTGATAGCTACTGATATGGGCTGATAAGAAGCCTCGATATGTGAGTGGCTGGGATTTAGTATGTCGTGTCGCAGAAAAGCTGGGACCCTGGTTTGTAGGTATTATATAGGGGGTGATCAGAGGACATAAATGGTGAGGGACCGGAAGTGATAGCTACTGATAGGGGCTGATAAGAAGCCTCGATATGTGAGTGGCTGGGATTTAGTATGTCGTGTCGCAGAAAAGCTGGGACCCTGGTTTGTAGGTATTATATAGGGGGTGATCAGAGGACATAAATGGTGAGGGACCGGAAGTGATAGCTACTGATAGGGGCTGATAAGAAGCCTCGATATGTGAGTGGCTGGGATTTAGTATGTCGTGTCGCAGAAAAGCTGGGACCCTGGTTTGTAGGTATTATATAGGGGGTGATCAGAGGACATAAATGGTGAGGGACCGGAAGTGATAGCTACTGATAGGGGCTGATAAGAAGCCTCGATATGTGAGTGGCTGGGATTTAGTATGTCGTGTCGCAGAAAAGCTGGGACCCTGATTCGTAGGTATTATATAGGGGGTGATCAGGGAACATAAATGGTGAGGGACCGGGAGTGATAGCTACTGATAGGGGCCGATAAGAAGCCTCGATATGTGAGTGGCTGGGATTTAGTATGTCGTGTCGCAGAAAAGCTGGGACCCTGATTTGTAGGTATTAAATGGGGGGTGATCAGAGGACATAAATGGTGAGGGACCGGAGGTGATAGCTACTGATATGGGCTGATAAGAAGCCTCGATATGTGAGTGGCTGGGATTTAGTATATCGTGTCGCAGAAAAGCTGGGACCCTGATTTGTAGGTATTATATGGGGGGTGATCAGAGGACATAAATGGTGAGGGACCGGAAGTGATAGCTACTGATAGGGGCTGATAAGAAGCCTCGATATGTGAGTGGCTGGGATTTAGTATGTCGTGTCGCAGAAAAGCTGGGACCCTGATTTGTAGGTATTATATGGGGGGTGATCAGGGAACATCAATGGTGAGGGACCGGAAGTGATAGCTACTGATATGGGCTGATAAGAAGCCTCGATATGTGAGTGGCTGGGATTTAGTATGTCGTGTCGCAGAAAAGCTGGGACCCTGATTTGTAGGTATTATATGGGGGGTGATCAGAGGACATAAATGGTGAGGGGCCGGAGGTGATAGCTACTGATATGGGCTGATAAGAAGCCTCGATATGTGAGTGGCTGGGATTTAGTATGTCGTGTCGCAGAAAAGCTGGGACCCTGGTTTGTAGGTATTATATAGGGGGTGATCAGAGGACATAAATGGTGAGGGACCGGAAGTGATAGCTACTGATAGGGGCTGATAAGAAGCCTCGATATGTGAGTGGCTGGGATTTAGTATGTCGTGTGGCAGAAAAGCTGGGACCCTGATTTGTAGGTATTATATGGGGGGTGATCAGAAGACATAAATGGCGAGGGACCGTAAGTGATAGCAACTGATAAGGAGTCTCGAAAAGCGAATGCCGGGGATTCACATGTCGCGTCCCAGCAAAGCTGGGACCCTGGGTTTCACATACCATTTGTTGTGGCGCATACGCCGGCGCGTCAGACATGGAAACATGCGTAATGAGGTTGATCGGTATCGATTGATGCGGAAGGACGAGATACAGGAAGAGATTTTGTTTCTTTTTTCCTTTCTCGAATTCCCTGTTTCTGCAAACCGTTTGAATGATGATACTGATTGATCCGTATCGATCAAGCCCAACTAGCATGCTTCCATGTACGACGCGCTGTAGTGTGCCCCACCCAACTGGTTCTTACTGATTGTAATTGATCATATTTTTTACAAGTACTGCGCCTGCAACAAACCTCAGTGGATGAGTTAAAGAGAAGATAAAAGTGTCAGAGCTAATGAAAGAATGTTGATAGCTACTTTTTTCGACTTGCTGAGCTCGCCAGCATTGGATTTTTGGTTATTAGTGGCAAACGGCGCAGGTACCGCATTTACGACCCATCGATCAGATCCCGCTCAAGTCAGCCGAGCTTCACTTTTCTCTTTTGTCTTAACAGCCACCGTCTCATCTTATAGGAAGAACACTCAAACTTGCACTTGGCCAGCCTGCTCACAACATTGAATAGTCCAAAAATGGTGGAGGTCGATTTGTCGAATTTTCGCTTCGCAGCGTCGCACTCGCGGCGCCGTCAGCACGACTTGCTGCAGTCGGCTGGAATTCCGCTCAGTTTGCAGTGGGCTGGTATCGTAAGGAACCTTCAAAGATTGCAGAGAAGCTTCGGAATTTCTTATATGCTGTGGATGTTGCTTTTCAACGGATAAGATTACAAACAATTAGCACTCGCACCCGCCGTGCAGCTTGCCGCGGGCGGCCGCGCGAGGATCCAAGCAATCAACCCTCACCCGTCCGAAAAAGGGCTATTCAATAGCCAAAAGGGCTTAAAAACCGCGGCTTATTTTTGACTTGTTACAAATCGCATTCACCTACTCAATTAGCAGGATCTCGTCACTTCCAAGGCAACGACTTAACTATTTTTAGCTAATCGATTTTTCATATTACTATCGAGTGAATCAGGAAATGGAATCAGGCCGAGGTCGAGTAATCCTAAGAGGTGACTTTTGGGTTCGAAAGGCGGGGGACATATTCGAGACTCCCTTGACTACCACCATTTTCTGGAATATTCTCGGACCGATGACTAGGCGATCTCTGAAAGAGATCATTAACAGATAGATAGCCATACTTTGATACACCGGAGGGGGGAGGGCGATTTTGGACTGCGGTAAGACCTACCGTAACGCTTGCAGTTTGTTAGCTTGCACACATTGCACACACGACACCTTGCTACGACGTCGAGTGTGAATTCAATGAATGTTTTTTTACTACAAACACCTTTTTCTCACCCTTCCGCTTATTCTGCCATTGATCGTTTCACTTGTCTGTTTGAGCCTGATGCCTCGCTTGTGTCGCGTGGTCATGTTTAGAGACACCAGAAGGGGATAATTTTGGCTTACGGTAGAACAGACGTAGTGTGGACGAGTTTAAGTGGCCGTCATTGCACAAACTCGCCAATTTGACGCCTTGGTATGGTGCCATAATGAGATGTTTCCATTAGAAATTTGTTTTTTCCTTTTACTTTTTACTTTGTTCTCTCGTATATTGTTTCTAGATGTACTTACATGAATGCTAATGTAGTGGGAATGGCCACTCCACTGCGCAGGGAGTCAGATGCTACAAATAACGTTGGACCGCGGCCCGTCTCCTACAGCGGACAACTCGGAAGGTCTGTGAAATGATGCGAATTGGATGCGAATACACACCGCAGCGATGCGCTCTTGAATCCGGGTTTTTTCACCGATTATCGCTTCTAACCTTCTGCGTTCTTTACAAGATGCTCATTTCTTTGCATCTTTCTCATGTTTCGGACCCCTTCCGGTTCCTTTAATGGAATACACCCTACAAGACAACAGATGACATCACCTTAGGCGAGCAACTCGGGACGGTGATGTTGCACTTCGAGGGGTTGCGCGGGAGATGCGAATACAGACCACAACGTCGCGCATCTGAATCTGGGATTCTCTTTGGGTTATCGCTTTTATCCTCGAATGTTAGTTTCAAAAGGACCACTTCTTGGGTAGCGATACTATCGTTATTGATTGACAACCTTTTCAGGAAGCACTTTTAGAGTATAGGCAAAGGTAGTGTTGAATCGGAAGCGTAGACCATGAGAGAAAGATCGAATTTCTCAAAAAACTCTTTTGATGCTTGGCTTGACTCTATCTGGAGGCGCAATGCGCTGACTAATGAGTAAAACTGCGATGCTGGTATCTCCCTTCGAGACTTTTAAGGACAGATACCCACTTCGATACCTTTACTTCTTTCATCTAACGTGATGTGCGTGGCTATTCCTGGAGCGAAAGACGAGTACGAACTATCTCACTAAATTATCGAATTATCCTTGAAATCAGATTTTTTTAAGAAAGCGCCCAACGAGTGTTCCTGTATATCGCTTGGACCATCCGAAAGGCGGGTTTCGGTGAGAAAAGGCTGAGAGGCATCGACTATTGGAGGTCAAATTCGAAACTAAAGAAGTGTCTCGCCTTTTTCAACTTCATTTATGATACATCCAGAAGGATAAAGTGGCTTTGCCGAGTTGTGTAGGGTAACAATGTCGTACGATAAAGTCCGTCTACGGAATAGCTGCCGATTTGATGGCAGTTATCTGACTGGTATCGAAGATCAATACGAGGAATCGATATTGTCAACGACTGTTATCACTGACAATGCGGTGGCGGGTGTACTAATGGAGGCGCATGGTGGCGAGTAATGCGTGCCTCCTCGATTTGCGACCTGACGCGATCAAGGCTACCTCGTCTCTGATAAGACACATCCGACAATTGCACGATCACTCCGACTCCTCTACAGTGGTGGCAGTCATGAGTGAGTGATTGGTCAAGTTCAGGTTTGTATTCCATGAACATTCTCGTTTTGCTGCTGTTCCGCATCTGATAAGACCTGGTCGTTGTGTCATTTCGTTAACGTTCACCTTATCCTCACATCGCACTCTTAACGCACTCTGATACTCGTACTCGCTCGATCTTATACTTGCCTTTGATCCCATGCCGTGCCACTTCTGTCTTCTTTGTGCCTCGAACTGTATGTATGGGGGTTCATATTTCACCTGCTCAAACCTCCATACGTCCATATTCGCTACCAAGCCTCCAGTGGTGTGTTCTCAGCCACTAGTGCTATCGTTTATCGCTGTGATACTGCGCAGTACAACTGTTCAGTCACTGTACAAGGTTGCCAATTGAGGCGATTAGGCAAACAGGCGAAAAGAATAGGATGGGTATTGATCAGGCGATTGGACGATTAAGCGATCAGTTAATTTGGTGATTAGGCGTAAAAAATAAAGTAGTCACCGACCCTCGATTACACCGGAAGGGGTAAGAAGAAAGTGAGTACTCGCATATCCTCTGAAAACAAACCTTCCACTTCAGAACAAGGATGTGTGGTGGAAATCGCGTTGGAAAAGCATCACTTGGGGTCCCATTACGATCCCGCAGCACCGCGTGTCGTTCTGTACTTCTTCAGTCGGGCGAGTTGCCGACGAGGGCGGGACAACGTTCACGGTCGGATGATTTAGCCACTCATCCGTCTGCAATCTACATACGGTTAGTGAAGCAGAAGGGCGTGAAGGAGGGGGGCCCTCAGGTTTCTATTTCTCGAGTTTTCGCCGTTTTATTTCGTTCATCCTCTAGTATTTCTCTGCTGAGCACCCCTACTTTATTCCACGATCTGCCTAAATCACCCCTCTCGATGTCTTCAAATACGTACCACTCGCGTTCGCCTAGTCGCCCCTTCTCCCAATCGCTTCATCGCCCATGCGGCAAATCGCCTCATCGCCTGATCGTAGAGTATCTTTCTCATTTCTCCTATTGGCCTAATCGGCCGAATCATCCATCGCCCGGAGTCAACACTGAACAATGCTTCACCACTCTCCATTGTGACGATACATTCCACACCCACTAAAAAGCCTATTGTTTAACAAAGCTTTCCGTCTAGGTTCCAAGTGCTAGCTGATACTGAGAACAATAAGTCTGTCCTGCTAATATACTCCTCGTGCCTGCAATAGGCCCTTCCAGCGCGAGGAGCTACGCGCACCCAGTGTGATCCAAACCGGCAACTCTTGTGATGGCTTATTATAGTTGGTCGTAGAGCGATGATTTACACTATATACTTACACGGCTACCAGTAGTTTTTGGTAGTGTTAGCTTTCACGCACTCGAATGGATTTTCTGTAGCCATTGTTACTTGGTTGATATAGCCTCCTTTTTTTGGAAAAGTGTGATATACAAGATTATCAACAGGGAAGCTGTGAAAATTTTGCTCACTAAGCAAGAGAAAGTGCGCACTCTGAGTTATGGATCATAGAGCGAAATCGAGTAGAAAAGTGGAAAAGGTGAGGAAGCCACGATGAGGGAAAGTGTCGGTAGCAAGGTACACCGGGAGTCGAGGATTTCTGAACAAGGGGTGGGTGGTCGTATGTGGCTGGACAGGAGTGGAGGGTCGTGCCTCCAGAGGTCAACGATAACCAATAGAATCTATGCCTTCAACAAACCGATGACAAGCGAAGGTGTTTAAGAATGAAACCGCTTGAAGAAATGTGAAGTAACAATCTTTTTGCTTCAGATAAGAATACATGGCAATAGAACACATTGCAACTGCAATCCGGCAACACTTGCCGATATTGTAGAGATTAAAAGGATCTTATTTGTTCTGCATGGTGGGTATTGGAAAGGCCATTCTCCCCGACATCTGAGAGTGTCGCGGTCAGTAGGGTGAACCAATGGAGATTGGGGGCGTCTAACAATAAGGCGCTAAGGAGCGCACATGGAGCGAGCAGCTCAGCTACTGCGCTCCATGTGAGATAACGCTGAGCAAAACGCTGGAAGACATCGTGCACTGGAAATAAGATTCTCTGTTACCTATATGCTTATGTTGTATTTGCTTAATAATGACCACGTGCAAAATTTCACACAAAAAGTGAAAATGTGGCTCAGATATGCTCCTCAAAGTGGCGGACTAAGGATGTTGCTGCGAGTGAGTGCCCCGCCCCGTCGTCCGACTTTGAGGAGCTATATCTTAGCCACACACTCACTTATTCGCGTGAAACTTTGCATGTGGCCCATGTTGAGCAAGTGCAACATAAATATTTTGGTGACAGAGAAACCAGTTTTTTTTTCGTACGCGATTCCTTTAACCCCTGGTGCTCTGCTGTGCAAGTATTGTGTTGTCCATCAAAAGTGGACAAAAGCTTCAGTATATTCCCCCTTCTGTTTCCTTGTTTCCTTCTACTTTATGCTACAGTTTTCTTTCCAGTTCATAACTCTTAAATCTTTTCTATTAGAAAGTATCATTGAATAATTGCCTTCTAACCCATTTTGTGACGCATTCCCTCTACTGGATGCTCTGAAATATGTATCTGTTTACACGGTAATGCATTTTTTATACAATATTTTGCTGCTCAACATTATTTAAATCATGTGTTTGGTTACCGATTTATGATTTTCGAATGGATGGGGTTATCAACATCAACTTTAAGTGGTTTTACTCCAGCTTTCCGTTATGATTTGATTACTGTCTTACTGAATGGCTTCACAGGGACTGCAAGCATTACTCTCGTGCACTGGGAAATGAGATTTTGTGTTACCTATATGCTTACGTTGTATTTGCTTAATAATGACCACGTGCAAACTTTCACGCAAAAAGTGAAGTGAAAACAGTGTCCTGCAGGACACACACAGCCCAATTCGGTACTTTCCAGTGGGATAAGAGGCCTGTCTGCATCAGCAAGGATTTGAACCAGCAATCCTGGGGAGCGACTCGCACACACAACTCTGGGCTAACTACTCATTTCAGTCACGTTTCTTTCAAACTGATTTGTGTATGCTGAGCAATTTCACAGCCATTATCCACTGCCATATTGTAGAAATTGTGTCTGTCAGACATTTACATGAAAGGTGGCTCAAAAGCATTCGGGAGTCCTGTAATTACAAATTATCCACGTAGGACTAACCAACTTTTGCTCCCTTATTACTTTCCTCAAGTGGATATGGGCTGATATGTATGTTGATGACAAAGTGACGGGAATCCTCAGATGCTCTTCGAATTTTTTTTGTACTTATGATAGTACTAGCCGTGTCATGCAGGAGAAGTGTGGATGCTTTCAATCAATATAGCGCGGGAGAATACAGACGGGAAACGTAGATCGCGTGGTCACTGCCTTGCGGAACCAGAATGATTTTGAGCATTTTCTTCGTTATAGAAGTTCTCTGTCAGCCAGCAGTCTTATTGTGTATTAGCAAGGTCCTTTGGGTTTCTTATAAAAGATGAGCTTTGTTGAAGTGTGAGCTATCCATCGAAGGAGCAGCTGTCCAATTCCATATACTCTACCAGGCGCATACAGTGCCTTCATTGTTGCATGGGTTTATGATACTGCAATAATTCTTGAACAGGACCCCTTCAAAACTCCTTATAGTACTTATCACGCTTTATTTGTTGAGTTAATCCAGCTTAACTGGCCTCATGTAATGGATACCGCGCCACTTCGAACAGCCGACTTCGCGTCAACTTTTCCGGGTGCACTTTTTCCATTTTGGTCATTGCACGGTATCGTTACATTTTTAGTTTCTAGCGTCAGCATTTATGTTACGGCCGTATGCAGATCGTACAGTGTCGCCCCTTCTAGATGTGGTATCACACAGGTGACATTGACAGTGTTAGCTGGGTTAACTATTGCGTTAAGAAAAATATTTTACATTAGCCCCCTCCCCCCTCCTTCTCGGGGGCTTCAACGTTGACTTCGTTTGTCACATTCACATGTCACATGTCACTTTGTCACTTCCACCTTTTCTCGACCGACCCCTCTTTCGGGGATTCCTAAACCCATGCTTGACCATGGGTGGTAGCGGTGTCACTAGGAGGCGTAATGCTGTCCACTTCTTTTGAAGGTTATTGCTTTTAGGCAAAGTATTCATTGTTGATTGCAAAGCTCATAAGATGATAAGCTCCCTCTCGCATTAGGTCAGGCATATCTTGTAGGAGTCGGTGCTATTAAAAGGATTGCAAAACTCGTTTGCACCGGAGAGGATCCGAACCAGCAAGTGTCTGCTTGCGCCAAGTATTAATGGCTATTCCGATGGTTTCCAGCAAAAGTCCGGCCAACTTTGTATCAACGAAAATAGCAAAACGAGGGAACTACTTCACCGTAGCGCCCTCGCTTCCATTCTGACTTTATATATGGCCTTCGTGACACCATGCGGTCGGCTGTACACATGTAGAGGGGATTTTAACCACTGCGCTACATGCGGACGAACCTTAGCTCTTCTGGATTTCAGAAGAGCTCATTACACCCCCTGGTCCCATAGGTTTTGCCGACCTACTCTTACGTTCAGATTCGAAAGAAAGGCTCTAGATGTTGTTGGACTGGGTTTCTTATACGGTTAAGTGCTCAACTATCTGTCTATGGAGTGCGATGTGCATGTTTAATGAGGCTCTGAATTCGGCAAGCGTTTTATCACTGTTTAGGTTCACTCTTCTACTTCGTTCCGATTTCAATGTTTATTCATCGGTAGCCTTGTCTTTGATGAAGCCTTTCGTGAATGAGCATGGTTCTGCGATTATTAGTAGTTATTTTTTGAAGTGTTTTGTACGAAAACGTTGGCTCGCGCACTACACGCCTCCGAACTTACCATGTAATAGTATTATTTATTCAGGGAAAACTCCAAAATTTTACTCTCAAGAAAATCTTCATAATTCTACTCAGAAGATCGTTTGGCAGATTCTGAATATGGATTTGAAATCAGCGTCCAAAAGCGCGTCGAGTGTTCCATTGCAAATGGCCACTTCGACCTGGAACTCCTTTCTTCGTTAGGGTGGAGAAAATTTCGAGAAATACTCCGCCCTAGACGTAGCTTGAGGATACGATATCAAATGGTCATCGATCGATAGTCATAGTACTTCTGTTTAAAGCAAATTTTTATATTTTGACGACTTTTTGGAATCACCTGTCCGCCTCCGAAATCACTGAAAATGGGAAGGTCTTTCAAGATTGCTTTAGCATTTGAAAAAGATCCCGTTTCACCTCAAAAACATGATCCTCCTTGTAGATCCTCGATCCATGTTGGATTCTGGCACGACTACGAAGATATCTGGCCTACAGCTAATGTTCGCTCTATAAATATTGTACAAAGGATTCTTTCGTTTTTTTTTGGTAGTTTTCATGGGAAGGACATTCTGTGCTCGTGGAAAGGGCTTGAATTAGTTGAAGAATGAATCGGTGCAAATGTGTTCATCTGCTGATTAGAGTGTGTTGCTGACTGAGAGATCGGTTACTTGTCTGTCAGCGCTTATCATGAGGCGCGTCGCCGCTTGTTTGATTGGAACTCGTTTGTCGCTCAATAGCCGTTTACCCTAACTACCCCCCCCCCCTCCCTTTAATTTGAACGGATCATCCGAAGTCTTCATATTTGCTTACTGATTTTTATGGACCTCTAGTGGCGTAAGGAAATGCTGGAAAGGATCTGCTAAGAACGTGAAAAATAATTAATCATTTGATATAGAAGGGACCTTCTCATATTGTGAGGTGGATACGGGGCCAAAAAGACCGTTGACTCCTGTGACAATAATGAAATTCGTTTCCTCTCCGAAATCTACTTGTCATCTTTACTCGTAATGTTGTGATCAGAGCTTTCAGAACTTCACTCGTCTTCTATCGTCAGCGGAATCTCACCTTTTGAATGCGATGGCATTTGGAGGGTAAAGTGCGTGATGTTCTGTCCTTACACTGAATTCTACAATATCACTCGATCAGCCGGTGCTGATTATTTTTTGATGAATGTAGATCTCTGTGAACTCAATAAAATAGACATCGTTCTGTTCTCGTCATGAGCTTTGCTTTTAACACACTTTCAATAATGGTTCAGGTTGTTTGAAAGGTCAACATTTTCTTCAAAGAGATCACTCAGTAATTAGAAAATGTTCTGAAAGCTTCCCCTAAAGCTTATTCGCGGCAAGAGTGAGTGATGCGGGTGATTCTGTATGTTGCTCACACCTTATTGCTTAATGAGTAGTGAAATGGTAATTTCACGTTTGGTGGTCGGTAGTAAGGCTGCAGTATTGCATTGCGAGCAATTTACAGTCGTTGCAGTACGGGTGTGTATTAGGTCGTGGTTCTACATTGCGAACATTTTGCAGTTTGCTTTGAGATCAAGTGATCATTGGATAAACACGATCCAACGATTCTGTGATTGCACGATCGCAAATCGCAGGTATAACCGCAGCCCTAGATACGTACTGACCCAGCTATTCGGGATTCGAATCAATGGTTAGGATCGTCGGGTCGATACCTATGTAGGGTGTGTACGGCTGAAAAAGGATTTTGCACCGCTGGGTGTGGCGTGGGTTTGGAACAGTGTGGGTGTGTAACATTAAGACAGAAAATTCGCGTTGCGGTGCGCGACATCCGGTTCAATGGTGCACCCATGCGCTCCCTATTGGATGGGTCCTCGAGAGATGATGAAACTCTACGCCTTATTCAAGGCGCTATCTCTTCACGAATCAAGTAGTACGACGCCTCCCCCATCTCGCACCATCTCGTCGCGTGTCAAACGCGGCCACGCGAATTTTCTGTCCCAATGGCACACACCCAAAGCGCACTATGTGATGCAATTTTGGCTTTCGCCCAAAAGTAAGGAGTAGAACACGGCAACCGCCTCTAGACCAAACTAAATACGGCACCCCTAGGTCTCACGCCACGGTACGTCGTAGTCCACAACTTCTCCCAAACTGCAAGCAAGCTGCGAATCGTTAACAAGGTATATTGTGTGTAACTTGTTACGTGCGTCTAATTTTGGTTCAGCAAAAACTCTTTCATTCAAAATCTTGAATAAGCAATATCTGGTTGCGTTTTCGTCTGTACGAAGTGACAATTTCCTACTTCACCACGCTTTTCATAAACTGTGTCACTGTTTAGGGATTTGCACAGTCTTCTCCGTCATACCCCCTCACGGTGCTATGTGCATATTTCATTGTGCATTTCGCAGGACTTTTCGACCACAGTAGCCGGTCTGTATCGTACCGTTTTCATTCTCGCGCACTGGCGTTCATGGCTTCCTCCTCTCCCCATGTACGTGTTTATAGCCCGTTTACCATATTTACACGCTTCCAGGAAGCGAGTATGCCCAGTAGAGTGGTTATGTGTTCAGCGGTAGGGGTCTCTTACGACTTTGAGGGGATTTGCTGCTTTGGTATGGTTGTTCCCAAACACACCTGCCCCCTTGCCTCTTCTCCTTACAACGATTTCCACTTTTCTGCCACCATGTGAGGCGAAAATGCGAGTTTTTGCGCCAGTCGCGTGAACTTTGTCTGTGGGAGGTGCGTCATCTTTAGCACGTGCAAATTCCCTCTAAAGGTCTGAACTGCTTTGCTCAGAAGAGAGTCAGCGTATCGAAATCAACCTTGGCGCTGCTTTCAGGGCATAAGCCTCATCACTCAGCTATGACGTTGTTGTCCTCCGCGCCCAGTTGTGCATCACGCCTGTTTGTTTTGGAATGATTCGACATAGGTGTGTGTGTGTGTGTTATGCGAGGTGTTGAGGAGGCATGATACCGTATAACTCAGTCGGAGACTTTGTGTAGCGCACCCCGCGCGAGGTCTCCCCTCCCCTCTCGTCGCTTGCCCCATGTTAGAACACACTCACCCCGATCGGCAATGTTTCATTCGTCCCGAGAGCGAAGCGGCCACCATCATTCTCGGGCTATCTCTTCTTTTGCCTACCACCGCCACCAACCCTCCTTCCTTCTATAGTGGCCTCCGTTTTACCTAGGCATCATCACCTCGTCACCCACGATGACGACTACATCATCAGGCGTTCAGGAGCACCACATCGTCGTCACCTCTCGCTCATCCTCCCCTCTCGCCCCTCCCCAACAACACCACAGCCAGCTAGGCGAAGAGCATTTTCATGCACACGCCCATTTGCACTCCGCCCATCGCATGCACTCGTGTCAATCACTCGATTATTTGACGCTACCAAATACTCCATTGATGAATTCAATGTTATATGTGAACTCTTCGTATTGACCAACGTTCACCATTGTACAAGCCTCATCCTCCATTTGATTAAGCTGTCATCCGGTTTAGCATGTTCTGAGGATTTTGTAAACGTTTTCATGCCCAAACAATGGTCGTCCATTTGTGGTTTATAAAGGGTTTTTTTATGAGCCACGTTAATGTTAACCGGTAGTTTTTTGGTGATAATTTGTTGCAGTTACGTCATGTACCGATAAGTTCCCAGTGACACGCAACGCATTAGCGTTACGCTTTATGGTCGTCGCAATAAGCGCCCAGTGTTGATGATGATGCGTAATTGTTTACGCGTATCGCAATAAGGAGGAACGGTTACGATGGTATCATTGATTATCACTAATGCTGAACTCAGGAATTCAATTCATTACATTTATTTCTTCACTGAAATGCGCTGTACGCTCTCTGATACTAGTCGCCTCGCTAATGATTGAACTGATCTGTGTTGGAAGAACTCGTTAATACTCGTTGATGTTCAGAATTCTCGGCGCGTCAACCTATTTGACTTACTTAATCGCGAGCGATCTTGTTGTATATTGGGAACAGAGGAGAGGTCGCTATGCCGATGCTACTTCGTCGCTTCGTTCCATCTCTCACCCCCCACCACCTATCCGACCCATAACGCTTGCGCATCGTTCGCTACCTTACCTGTGACATAACAGCACTGCCCTCTCTTAGGAACCCCCTCCCTGTAAATGTACGTATCAAAGCTTGAGCCTAAACAAAGCTTGTACAACTGATTTCGTGTACTGTTGTCCAGAGAAGGTGATCGTTTTTCGACGTCGATTTCTTTGTCGTGATAGATTCTGATTCTTGAGAGCGTGGTTGTTGTCAGGGTAGGCTTTGGGGTTACCCTTTACCGTTACTTGCATCCCTGATAGAAATCAGGTTCTCTGAAAGGAAGCTATGAGGTAGTGAGTGGAGTTTCAGCAATGAAACGATTGACTGAAGACTTGAAAATGTTCACTACTGAAGGTCGGTTGTAGTAAATAAGGCTTAGGTGGAACTCATTGCTTTAGATCCATGCGAGAGTGACTCGTCGTTGTGTACACAAGGAGTAACGACTCATCGGTGTCGTCCCTCAGATCATCTTAACGTGACAGACAGTCTCTATAACTAACACTGACTGTCACATTGCTTTTATGATTATTGTATTCACAACAGAACATTTCACTATTTTCTGAACTGGTACCTAACACTCAATATAATGAATGTTCTACCCAGCTTCTCATATATTACTGCCAAATATCTAAGTTTTTATTCAGTTCAAATATTTAATACTCACTTTTTAATGATTGCTCGGTCATGGTTGACCATGATCACATCTTCGCTATCACCTCTTTATCTCTCATTCTCTCTCTAACAATTCCGCCCGCGATTTAACCCAATCGCGTCTACCACTCTATCGTTTTTTCGAGTTCACGCTGAAACTCACATCGTTTCTATTCGTTTTGATCGACGTTTATTTCATAGGTACAAGTGATCTTTGAAGGGAATTTTTTAAAGTGTCGATTATATGAATAAAGTGGTCATGACTCTCTGTACGTAGCTGTATGTGGCTCTCATTTGTAACTAGTTCTCTTGGCGCTTTACTCCGAACTGCCTCCTTATTGAGAAGTTCACTAGGTGTCAATGGAGGTCTCTTAGTGATTGCAGCGGGAGTGAGTTGTGGGGAGACGATGCCCTTGTAAAGGTCTTCAGAATGCCAAAGCTCTTCGAATGACGACGCCGATAGGCTGGCTGGTTAATGGCGAGTCGCGCTGTGAATCTTGCTGATATGTAAATGAGTTTCGTATGGTACGCCCCGAGGCGGGGAGGGGCGGGGTGTGGCATTCGGCGGAATCCGTAGTCGAATGTCGCCTCTGCGCACCGTTGCGGCGTCGAGATAATCGCTCCAACAAATCACTCGTTTATGCCTCCTATTCTTCTCCGTGCTCCTTCTTGTGTTCGTATCGTACCGCTGAATTCGATGAATGTGTTAGCTGTCGCTTGCTCTCCCTCGGTGCTGCCTCTCACATCCCTCTGATAACCCGTCACTGATAACTCTCGCATATTCTCATTCAGGCATCGGCGACGATAAGGAGCAGAGCGAAAGCGAGTTCACGGCGCGCCCATGCACCATCGCTGAGACCAAACTTTACAACGACGAGCCTCTCTCACCCTTTCGCCTCGATATGAACCACCATCAGCCGGTTGTCGTCAATTCACTGCTCTGCTTTATTCATAATTTTCGCGGCAATCCACAGGTGCGTAATCTAGTCGCCGAATATTTCCCCAAGACGGCCATTGCTGAGGCCAAGAATATTTTGTGCTCAAAAGTTGCTGATGATACGACATCATCGGTACCGGAAGACGTGTTCGACCTTTACGATTTGCTAGTGACCAGAGAAGAGCAAATGCAGTTCGCCGCCACTGATCTCACTATATTACCGTTGGCGTTGCTCTCTAAAGATGAGGATAAAAATGAAATTATGCGTGAATTGAAGACATTGCGTACCTTCATCTCAGATGCACTCGACGGTCGTATCGAGGATACACCTCAACCAAGGTAAACATTTGCTGTAATATTGCGCTAATTATCTTATCATCACTATGACGGACAATTGAAATGTAATTCGATGTATGCGTTTCAGGGAGACACCTACACCAACGGTGCGATGCAAACTGAACACGTCGGCTTCATCGCCCGAGTTCCCTGTTGTTCACATTCCGGTTTGTTCACGTCTTTAATCTGCTTCTGATATTGTCAGTTATCATTTGGTGATGTTTCGCCCCCCCCCCCCCTCCCCTGTTTCTATGGCAGACATGGCGTTCACTCCTCTGAGTTTTGTCAATGAAAGCCGCGCTCTGCTGCGCTGCTGCACATGCACGCTGGGAACGGTCATGAGTCGAACCCGTTGGCTTTTTTTTTCAACGCCTGAATACAAAGTCTATTGATTGCTGCAGCAATCAGTTGGTGCCAAGTGAATGAATGGATGAATGAATGAGTGAATAAAGACCCCTCATAAAGATCCATATTTGTATTAAATATGCGTTTACATATCAGATTCTCCTGATTTCAGGCAACAGTTCCATGTGAAAGTCCAAAGCCATTGTTGTCTTCATCGCCAGTAAACAACAATGTCTCACAACAATCCCTACAAATGGCATTAGCCCAACGACAGGCATCGGTCGCTAGTCCAGCGCACAGTCATCAATCAGCGGCAGTAGAGGTGGTGGAATTAATTGTGCGTTTAATATACATTTACCATTTTCACTTGTAAACCATGTTACGAGTGTTTATTTACGTGCTTACTTGCCGCCTTTTATTTTGCGAGAGTTTAAACATGTTTTTATAATAATAATACACTTGTGTTAAACACATGAAATGTATCAGTTGATTGGTGATATCCTCGAAGTGGCTGCGATCCGATTTTTTTTTCTGATCGGCTTGCCTCGGCGTTTCGTCGTTTTCTGACCGCTAATCGAGTGTCCTTGCCGCGCTTAGCGTATCAGTTCATTAATTGATTACCGCCCTGTTTTGATATCGATCTGAAACTCTGAGTAATTATTTCCTTTAGCGTCACTCATGCTATAGAAAATATGGTTTTCGTGAGCAGTGGCGTCAATGCCATCCTGCGGCTGGCAAATGGCAAAACATTTGAACGGCTGCTTGGGGTTACGTGCATGGATCTGAATAGAAATAAACTGAGGATGTTAGCGTAACATGGTGGACATTATGGCCGAGTTCATGCCGATGACGCCAGCACTGTG
The DNA here is from genome assembly GCA_963978905.1 of Trichostrongylus colubriformis. Classification (NCBI taxonomy): domain Eukaryota; kingdom Metazoa; phylum Nematoda; class Chromadorea; order Rhabditida; family Trichostrongylidae; genus Trichostrongylus; species Trichostrongylus colubriformis. The sequence goes on along the minus strand of OZ022261.1, from coordinate 28,618,292 downwards.
AAGCGAGGATTTTTGCATTCGCCACAGCGGTGGTGGTGGCGATGACGGTGAAACGGCGATTCGCAGCGGCTGCCTGCTTTTGCTGCTGCTTGCCGATTTTGTATTACATGCCTTCGAGGCGAGAAGCACCACCCGAAACACTTGCGCTGTATTGATTATATTTATGGATGACAGAGTGTAGATTTTAGTTCATTGCGTCAAATTCATACCGTACCAAGCAGAGTTCTCCACTGAGGGAACAACCGAAGTACGTCAAAGAACGAAACTGACGTAGCATTCGTTCCATTTTGCAATTTTCAATGTGCACGCCTACGTCGTCAGTTCGTATTGACGTCAGCGTTCACGTGTGATGGAGATTTTTGAAATCACGCACTCACCTTAGGCGCATTCAAATCGCGCTCAATGAAACGTACGTTCTAACGATGGATATTTGCAAGACAAAAAACTACAAAGCGAGACACATATCAGCGTTGAGAAATTTCGCAATGATCATTCAGTTTCAGTTTTTCTATCCACTTTTCAGAATGCGAAACGAAAAGCTGGCCGTAGTTTGGATGCAACCGTTCGAAAGCTGAGTGAAAAACGAAAAGCCGAACTCGAAGAGCCTCCACCACCGCCGACGGTTACACCGTATCAACCGCCAACGCTTGATCCGCAAGCGTATCTGAATATGATACGAATGATGCAAACACCTCAGACGTCAATTTTTAATAGTGTGATCAATCAAATGTGGGTTCTCTTCGAATCGGAACGTACTCAAGCTTCTCTTGTCAAGTTTGTCGTCGTTTCTGGCTTTTTTTTCGCTATCCCATTGATCTTATCGCTTTTTTTACCTCGGATTCTTTTTAAAACGCTTTGACATTTCGATAACTGTTTCGTGGGAACTGCCTCACCGACCCGCTACGCTCTTTTACGTACTCACTTGGTCGCTTGCAAGTGTCTGGGTTTTACGTTTCGCTTTTGATCCAAAGTGTTTGATAGCAGTATGGGCTGGAGTGTGTTGGAATTCAGTTGGCATTTGTTGAGGAGAGTGCGCGCCTTTGCTTCGCCTTTTTCACTCGAAGGGGATGCTGAGTCATGTATATTGAATAGCATAAAGCCCCACATATGGACGGAGCGATCGGACGGCGGCGAAATTCGCATGAGAGTGCACTGACGGCAGGAACAGTGCATCGGATGTGATACGGATACGTGTAAGTAGGTGAACATACACGGAGGTTAATATGTAATTATAAGGTGTAGACACTTCCGGTGATTCGTTGGTAGCGAGTTAGTGGCTGGGTGTGTGTGTGTTGTGTGCGGTCGTTGCGGTTACCGTATTCCAGTACCAGAACGCGGCGCGAGCGCAGTGCTGCGTGTTTGTCAAGTGATACGGTGTCGCCTCTCTCGCCCCTCACCTCGCGAGTTCATTGGCTTGCGGTTGTAAAGTAGTGCGACATCTCTCCCATCGTCGTGCACCGATAGATAGACGGGGGCAGAGAGAAACGGGTGGTGGGGGAGGCACACACACACACAACAAACGTGTAGACAGGGGGGATCGTCACGTCCTCATCACCATCCATGTCCTTTCAGATTCCCTCTGTCTCGTAATATGCGCGAAATCTTCCGACGCAACACTCACCATCAGCGACCGCATCATGGCACGTCAACGGTCACAGCGTGGGTCATTGGCAGACAGCAGTGCGACATTAATCGGGCCTTGGAAGCCGCAGCAGCAACAGCGCTGGTTCTAACCTTGTCAGGCGTGTCATTTGCAATGGTTCAGCTGGCATCTACAAGTGTTATCGTATGTTTTTCTGGGTACAGCCTTCACACACACACATCGGAACAGCTTCTGATTACTTGACAGCAAGTGTGTTTGTTGGTCAAACAACTGCAAGGTATTGTTAAAAAACATGATGATGATCGTGTAGCGGTGCTTGTAGTCATAACCACCACAATCACAACCCTAACCACCACCACCACCCACCCACCAAGCACCAACACATCAGTGACCTCTCCTCTCATAAAGGCAGTGTCGTGTCGTTCACTCTGATTATCGAGATGATAAATCAACCTTGTTGGGGATGCGATTCCGGTTCCTTCGCACCTCATGCAATTCATCACACATTGCCAGTCGTCTTCCTCGCCAAGTACACATGCACACACATACACACACACAGAGACATATACATACTGTGTGAGAATCGATTCATGACCTGCTCTTTGAGTACAGACATGTTCCGGGGCGCAAGGGCACAGGAGGGGATACGCGTTCACGTTAAGAAGGGGGAGGAATGTAAAAGAGGGATGTCAAATGATTTACAACTAGGCATTATCAGTTTTTTTTCTTTTTCTTCACACACACACGCACACACTCCGCCGTGTCTCTTTATTGAATTTCAACGTATTGATTTATGCAATGAGGGGGGGGGGGGACGACGTCGGAGGCGAGGATGGCGAAAGTAGCAGGCTATTGTATAAGCAGGGGGCTTTTTCTTACATGAACCACAACGAAAGGACCGGAAATATGGAGACTTCCCACTTGAACCTGTCAAACGGCGTTCCCTTGAACTGTTTCCCTACAATGAGGCATGAGGCATGACTTATACAGTAGCCCTAGTATTCATTCGTACCTATGCAACGCTCGGTATGAATCACCTGCGAGGTCTTTCATGGCGCCTTGTGTGAAGACGCGATAATTCCGTGGCTTCTTCCACTGAGTTCCGTACCAAGTTGCTCTTCGGTACGCTATTAGTGTACCATCGATGTAGACTATAGTGGAGACCCTGTTCCATTTGGTATTTTACACCTTTGATTGGATGAGTTATGCCATATCAGGTGATCATGTAAGTATAAGAGGTCATTATGAGTGCAATGATAGGAGTTGTTGAATTCGCTTAAAAGGGTGTCACACGAAGATGCCGACGCCACGGCCATGTGCTGGTGTCCATTTTTCATCTGATTACTGCGACGTCGGTTAGCGACGGTCTCCTTGTTTTGCGGGGGAAAACGATCGCATACGCACCGCATTGGTATGAGGAATTTGTTGACATGCACACGAACCTGATTGATAACGATTTGTCTAATGACTCTCGGAACCTCGCTCAAAAAGGAGAAGAACAAGATAGAGGGGATGGGGCTGTGAGAGAGATAGGGAAAGAGTTTACGATTCGTAGAGAGATTTGACGTTGATCGTGGAGGAGGTGTGGTGTGGCGAAAGAGGAAAGCGAGAACGGAGACGGATGAAGTGAGTGAAACCCGCTCGATCGGCGCTCATTGGTGGGGTGACGGCTGCGGTGGCGACGACGACGTCGGCGCCGACGACGCAGTGGAGCGCGCAGACTCGTAGCTGCTGCTGCTGCTGTGGTTGCAGCTACAGCGTCTGTCAGTCAGTGTGTCTACACACAGGATCGGATGTGTGAACGGATGGAGAGCCAGATCGCGCAATCAACAAAGTGAAGAAGGATCGAGTCTAGGCAATCGTCACGCTTATGTCGATCAACTATATTGGCCAGGGCAATTGCGTAGTGGACTGATGAGAAAAGCTTTTCCAAAACCTCCCGAAAGTGTGTTTGTAGGGCAGACAGATATACTTACAGGGGAATTGACTGGAAGTTTGAAATTGTCTGAAAGTCGTGGTGTCTTATGCATACACCACGTGAGGTATAGGCGTGATTCATTGGAGGTCTGTTGTCACGTGAAGGACTGAAACTTTCAACAAAAGATTCATCATTTATTTCTCGTTTCGGATGTTGTTTGATAGATGAGGTTTGATATGTGGAACTTTTATCAAAGTCCGACGTTTGGAGCGGATTGTTCTTTGTAGAGGCTTCTCACCACGGCTGAAAAGGCATAAACAAATAAGTAAAATAAATAAACATGAACAATCAAATTAATGATGCCGCTCCAGTTCACTTATTTGATCCTGCATTTGGAAAGTGGCATGTAAGGCTATGTGAACAGTAGGAGATAGGTCCGTGTAAATATTACAAGTGTTTTTTTTTAAATCAAAGGGCTAAAAGACATTGTAACAAACGTCTTTTTCCATTTTCAAAAATGGTTCGATAAGTGCCACTAAATCTGAATTTATTGGTTTCTTTAATGTTTCAAAGAAACTTCCGGTAAATAGCCTTGGCACTCTGGTAGTTTTGTTCTCGTTTGACGCTCTCTCTCTATTTCGAGGGTGTGTTTTGGACAATCATTTAAATGGAGTCTATAGGTAAAATGAACAGTGAAGAGATCACATCTGTAGTTTTCCATTAAAAATAAGAAAGTGAATTTCAATATGTAGAGGAAGCGAAGATGCTCGTTCTTTGAGTCGATATCACTGCAAGTGGTCCTGAGGAGAATTCCTGGAACGTGGTCGATGTGTGTAGGAACTGAATCAGGGCTTTTTGGTAGTAAGTGGTGATGTTGGTGTTTTCCTTGCAAAGACAAAAATTTCCCTGCCGCATGCATTCATTAGAATGTCGAAACAAGCAGCAAGCATGTCACTCTCATAGTCACATTGTTTAGCCTTCATTCTGATACACATTTATATTATTTATTTTTCATTTGCTGAGCGCTTTTCAGAAGAATGAATGGTCAAGTGGAATGTGAAAATTTCGAGGATCGTACTGATGAGTTAGCTGACGATGGCGATAGTTCACCTTCACCATCTGAAGACACCAAGTACGACTTTCCGTTGACTGAGATGAGTTACGATAACGACTCTGGTGAGTAGGTAGTTTTGCTGTGATTTATTCATTTTCATGGGTGGTGTTTGTACTTCATGGGTGGGCTTTGGAGAGAAATGCGTTGCTCCATGATAGCCGTTAGATTTGAATTTTTCCCAGAGTAACTGGATTACCCAGTTGGGTGGAATAGTGGAAGAGCCAGTGAAGTGTTTAGTTGGTGGTTGGTTGGATTCCGTAATTTTGCAAGCTATTTTGTGACTCTTCGACTTCGAATGCGATGCGGCGACATCGCCAAATCGCGAAATAGCGCGATGTCTGAAATCAGATTATCTGAGTGCATCTTTCTCTCACACTGTGTATCTATGCGACCGTTAGCGCAAAATCGTCGTAGCGAGGTTGGCGTGTGTGTGTGTGCTGAAATGTAGGTGTACAGGGATGCGATTTCAATCTATCGGCGGTGGACCTCTCTTGGTGAGATGTTATCACGGGAGTGGATGAGGGCATGGGAGGTCATCCGCTCCGGTCTCTGTCATCAATCTCCCACACACACCCACACTAGGAGAGAGACAGAACACCACGAGAAAACGGGAACGATGAAGGGAGTTACGACCTCGAATTAGAGGGAAACACCGATGACCCCAGCGGTAGTAGTAGCAAGGGGACCGTTTAGCTCGACCCACTGAATTTTCAAACTTTCTACTATGTTCCTGATGTGATTTCAGATAAGCCGTTCATCTGTGAACATGCGAATTGTAATAAGAGATTTGCGAACAAATTCCTTTTGAAGAAACACCAATTCATTCATACAGGACTTCGACCCCATACTTGCCCGTATTGCAGCAAGCGGTAAGATTTAATTTTTTCCAAAAATATGTTTCTCGAAGTTCAGTCATATCCGTGGAACGTTTGTAATTGACTGCGTTACTCCAATAAATCGGAATGTGAAGTGATAACGTTGGCTGTAAATTATGTGTGGCGATTTTCTATCTTCTACTGCGGTTACTGTTTAGATTCAATCGGAAAGATAATTTATTACGGCATAAGAAAACACATCTTCAAACGAGTGTTGTGGAGGATCGAAGAAGTCTACCGGAAGCGTTCAGTGGATTGTTTCCAGCGTTCGGCAGCACATTAGGTCTTGACCTTAAAATGGACGGTTTGGATGCGATTAAAATCGAAGCACTAGACGCGTTCAGAGTGGAAAATAGTGAAGACTAGTCGGTGCGAGGCGATCCTCTTATGTAATCATCACAATTATAGTCTGAAAAGTCTTTGGAGATGAACTCCAAAGCCTTCAAAATATCCATGAGGATTTCATCCAGCCACAAAAGCGCGTCCCTGGAGATACCGTACCGTTTGTGCAGGGTCCCTCCAGCTATACCGGGGTTTCAAGCAGATTTGGAAGTTTGCTATGTGTGGAACAGCGTCAACATTATTTCAGGATCTTACTTTTGCCAAATACAACTGCAGTCATTAAAGTGATAGGTCTGATGACTAGGAATGACCTTAAAGATTAGGGGTAATGCGGTAATGGAGAAATCCCTATAAGGAGTCACTCACATGGTAGTCCTGGGCCTAAGAAGGTATCTGTGGCGAAATCCCGGTGAAAAAGCGCCCCTCCGAGCTGTAGAAACGCCGCAAAACGCCGCAACCGCACATCTGTTCCGCCCTTTCATCAGTCGATCCCGCCTCCCGATGACGTGATACCTGGTTGGCTACAATGAGAGCGGCCAAGGATATGCGACGGGATCGAAGGTATTGCAGCGAACTTTCGCTGTTTTGGCCTTGAGCTTACTCCATGAAAAAGATGCTGTTGTATTCCCAAACATCCCCTTGTGTTTACTTGACAGCATTCCAATGGAATTTTCGTTCGGAGTATCCGCCTCTTGACGGATGGGTCGTCCGCGTTGAGGATCAACGAGAGGAGGGGGTCCTATTTCTCGGGTTTTCGGCCATTTCCATCCCTTTTTTCCCCACAGTCCCATTACTAGGCATCTCGACTTTCATATGCAGTACAACTTTTACTTTTCGTCCGACATTCCCCTAATGCTGCCTTTAAATGCACCCTCTACGACAATTACGGGTGTGTTCACGCGTTAAAGGAATGACTCTGGATAGGTAGTTAGTGACAAAGGAATCAGAGTCACCGCTTGCAACACTCAGATTGGGCCTACCTTCCTAGTTTTGATGTTCGTTATTGTACGAGTTCATGGTAGCGCTAGGCAGAGAACCAGGCAGTAAAAAGATGCTGTTGTACTCCCAAACATCCCCTTGTGTTTACTTGACAGCATTCCAATGGAATTTTCGTTCGGAGTATCCGCCTCTTGACGGATGGGTCGTCCGCGTTGAGGATCAACGAGAGGAGGGGGTCCTATTTCTCGGGTTTTCGGCCATTTCCATCCCTTTTTTCCCCACAGTCCCATTACTAGGCATCTCGACTTTCATATGCAGTACAACTTTTACTTTTCGTCCGACATTCCCCTAATGCTGCCTTTAAATGCACCCTCTACGACAATTACGGGTGTGTTCACGCGTTAAAGGAATGACTCTGGATAGGTAGTTAGTGACAAAGGAATCAGAGTCACCGCTTGCAACACTCAGATTGGGCCTACCTTCCTAGTTTTGATGTTCGTTATTGTACGAGTTCATGGTAGCGCTAGGCAGAGAACCAGGCAGTTAAGGCGGGAAAGAGGTCGGCTAAGGAAGAGACAAGCGAGAGAGACGCAAAGTTGACCAGTCGGTGCGCCCTGCTTGCTCCAATAACTCTTCTTAGCGCTCCATAGAAAAACCAATCCCATAGCTGCTGATCTATCTGTCTGCGGACTGGGCTACAATTCACGAATTATTGTGAAGGGTTACTTCAATGGAAGCTGTCCAAGAAGTTTCTTTTTTTGCCTCTGTATTTCTGATCATCCTTTTGAAGAGGATTCGGGTGGTCGAACCGTAAAAATCTCTCCGTTAGTACCGATACCCAATAGATAGCAAGAGTTTAATTCAAATCTGGAGCATCTTCATAAAGGAGCTCACCCTACAATGACGAAAATTACCATAAATAAATATTGATTGGATGAGATCTTCAGTAAAATACACTATTAGGACTAGTAAGTCTTCAAGACTGCTCCTGTATACAGCCCGACCAAAGATGGAGCGTGTGAGCACAGAACGACCAAAATAAATGTCTATTATATAATACTGTGATTTGGTGCCGGTATTTAGGACGTCTCGTTCATTGCTTACCAAATAGCGATTGTTCTCAGTATGCAGTACCCTTGTGATATGTGCATTTTATTTTTTTTCCAGTTTATTTTCCGTTTGCTTGTTCACGTGGACTTCAGTTTTTTAGAAGGATTCTTTTTCCGTGTTTGTATTTTCCAGATTTTTCATCTACTAAGAAAGGTTTTATAGTGTTTTGTTGTTAACCTGGCTGACAGCCATAATCTGTTCAGAACTTGTGTTGTTATTGCATGTTCACACTAAGTTTTTTTTTTCGCAAAAGACAAGTTCTAATGGTTTACCAACAGCGGTTTGTTTTTCTTTTTTTGCTTTTCTGAAAAAATAGTGTGTGAAATTGCAAATCAGGAAACACGTGTCTCTTTTCTTAACTGTGAATATTTCTCACTTGACGATATATGTGCCTTGCCGATTCCCACTGAGATATCATAGTTGCCATAGTTTTGACGTTTTGTTCTGGTATTTCATCTCTTGATGTCATATTTATTTATTAATTTCTCAATAAAGGTGATGCTGGTTGTCAGTAACCGTATCCGGGTTAACTTATCGGTTGTGGAAGCAGTCTACTATGACTACAGCAAATAGTCGTGTTGAGTCACGCCTTAAAAGTGGCTCAACGCGAGTATTTGCCTGGTCCCGCGAGTATTGCATCTCGACTTTCATATGCAGTACAACTTTTACTTTTCGTCCGACTTTCCCCTAATGCTGCCTTTAAATGCACCCTCTACGACAGTTACGGGTGTGTTCACGCGTTCAAGGAATGACTCTGGATAGGTAGTTAGTGACAAAGGAATCAGAGTCACCGCTTGCAACACTCAGATTGGGCCTACCTTCCTAGTTTTGATGTTCGTTATTGTACGAGTTCATGGTAGCGCTAGGCAGAGAACCAGGCAGTAAAAAGATGCTGTTGTACTCCCAAACATCCCCTTGTGTTTACTTGACAGCATTCCAATGGAATTTTCGTTCGGAGTATCCGCCTCTTGATGGATGGGTCGCCCGCGTTGAGGATCAACGAGAGGAGGGGGTCCTACTTCTCGGGTTTTCGGCCATTTCCATCCCTTTTTTCTCCACAGTCCCATTACTAGGCATCTCGACTTTCATATGCAGTACAACTTTTACTTTTCGTCCAACTTTCCCCTAATGCTGCCTTTAAATGCACCCTCTACGACAATTACGCAATGGGCTGGTACCGTAAGGGACCCTTAAAAGTGGGGTGGGGAGTCGCGAGGTCGAATTTCCGCTTGCGGCGTCGCACCCGCAGCGCCATTAGTACGAGCCGTTGGGAATTCCGCTCAAGACGCAATGGGCTGGTACCGTAAGGGACCCTTAAAAATCGCAAGTTGAAAACTTCGGGAGTTCGCCTACCTTTAAAGGTCCCTCACGGTACCAGCTCATTGCGTCTTGAGCGGAATTCCAAACGACTCGTACTTGCCGGACTGCTCGCCACGGGCAATCGCGCGGAAATTCGACCTCGCGACCCGCACCCTTAAAAGTGTGGTACGTCAGGTCCAAAATCGAACTGCAACATGCGGTGCGCTGTGCGTTGCGTAGGAAGTGGAGCAGTTTGCCATGAAGTACATGCTGCGAGTGATTACAGTGTTCTTTGCCTGAACTCATTGTCGTAAAGTGGTCCTGTTTGCAGTAGATCTGGAATTTCCCTGATGGTGGTTTCTGTATTATGGACATGGCTTGCATTTTGATGGCGCTGCAATGATCAAATGGGCAAATAACACAGAAGAGGTTGCAGCTTGTGATACACATTTTTTTTATTTCGTTGGTTGTCGTTGCTGTGGCGTGAGCATGGAGATGGTGACCCGAAACCTGATTGCAGTGCAGTGAATCTACACTGCTAAAAGAACCACTTACATGAAAAATGTACCTTAAAATCCTCTTGATTTTGCACGATGAATCGCCAACAAAATGTAACCATAGAGAAAACTAAATTTCGCAAATCTACTCTGCTGCAACATGAAGGAAACGCTGGGCTCACCATTGCCACTGATTTTCGGGGAACACTCAGAGACTGTTGCAATATGTCATTACACACGGTGACCGCGCGCCACGCTCCGCTTAGCGCGTGCCAACGTCGTTTCTGATCCAATGCTACTTACCCCGACTATCACAATGTATTGTAGTATGCGTATTTTCTTGGAGGGGTAGTATTAAGGAGTTATGTAGGAGGCAAGCTTACATTGCTTCGGGAAGTGCCTGGCTAGGTTATCCCATACGACAAAAAATGAGATGTGAAGCGCCAGATCAGGACTCGAAGTCTTACAATCAGAGAAACCTTGCACGGAGAAGTAAGTTTCTCTGTGTTCCATATAGTCATGTTGAATTCGTCTTGTAATGACCGCATTCAAAGTTTCACGCGAAAAAGTTGGAATCCGGCCATGGTACAGCTTCTGGAAGTGGTAGCCGAAGGGGCGGGGCCTCAGTGTAACTGCTCGTCGTCCACAGCGGCTGGAGACGCAGGGAGGAACAGGATGTTTCGTGACAAGTCCACCCGTCGTCCCCGACCGCTGCGGTCGAGTGGGCGGGCACTTTTTTGAGACCCCGCTCCTTCAGCTACCACTTCCAGGAGCTGTATCTTAGCCGGAATATCACTTTTTAGCGTGAAACTTTGCATGCGGCCCTTATTATGCACATGCATAATGAAAGCGTGGGTGACAGAAAAATTCATTTTTCGTGCTAGATTCATTTAACATTGCAGCTTACCTCGATATGCAGAAATTGCACGATAAATTCCGGGAATGGCGCTTTTAGGAGTCGCCCAAGTGTACCGCGTGCGAAGCGCTGCAAATCTTGTCAGGTTGTGGTACATACGCTAAATTTCGCGCGGCTGCGCGCGACGAGTGGCTCGGCGGATGCGAGTACCAAGCAGCGCATGGCAGCGTTCAAGCGAGGCAGTGTGTCATGGGTGGAGGAGGCAGTGTGGCATGATTGAAAGTGCAGGGTTGACGCAGCCACGCTCTGCCGGGTTCTCAAGGGCAATCGATTCGGCAAGTCGTACTGATGGCGCCGCGAGTGCGACGCTGCGAAGCGATTTTTTGTCGTGAGTACACACACTGCAATTTAACCTTCTGCGATTTATCGTGAGATAACATAGCTTTGTTCCACAATAAGACTTTAATTGGATCAAACTAAAGTGAAAATTTTAATGGAAAACTGACAATCGAGAAATTCCTGCTCTGCTCCATTGACTTACTAATAAAATGAGAAGTGTCGTCGCGCAGTTCATGGCTACCGCAACGTTGCTCGTTTTGCTTTTTTTCTTCAATTTGATACTTGCTTGTCAGAAACTGAACTTCAGTGTCACTGGCAGCAGGATTTACTCTTACCAGACACCGGGAAGTGGCAATTTTGACCCACGGTAAGAGTTACCATAACGCTTGCAGTTCGATAGGATGCAGACATTGCACACACGACACTTCATCAAGACGTCGAGTGTGAATTCAACGGATTTTTTTGCCACAACTACCTTTTTTTCTTACTCCTTCGCTTGTTCTTCTTTTCACTATTTCATCTGCTTGTTTCTGTCTTTTGTTTCACTTGTTTCACATCATTATGAATAAATGAAATAAACCCTACGAGAAAACAAATGACATCTCTTACAGCGAGCTACTGGGAGAAGTGATGTTGCAGTCCGAAAAGATGCACGGAAGATGCGAATACGAACCAACGTCGCACTTCTCTACCGATTATCACTTTTGACCTCGTATGTGCGTTTCAAAACAATCATTGCTTCCCATCTTCCTCTTTCTTCCAACCCCTTCCGATTCCTTCAATGACAAACTCCCACTGAGTAAAGGGCTTGGTAGATACTAATCCTTGATCAGAGAAAAACTAACATCAATTTTATTTATTCTCGCGAACTCACTGCTGACACTCTTACATGTCGATGGTTGTGTGAGGATACGTCAGTGGTTGGACGGTTCGTAACCACAACGATTGTTAGAGCGCCAAGTAAGGGTGAGAGTTGGTGTTGAGTGACGATAAGAGCGTATCGACGAAGTCAGGTTATTGCGGAGTGTGATGTGATTGATGGATGGAAACAGTTAGCTAAGGATGTGTATGGCATGAATGCCAATATAGTATGACCTAAAATTTCCAGTTTCAAGCGGCAAAGTCGATCGAATCGATAAGCAAAGGCGGGAGATATGGCTTTCACATTATAATACAGTGCATGTCAGAGTGAGTGCTCGTTTTCTGCGTTATCGCTTCTCAAGAATCGATATGTGATGAGGCAACGGCATTCGAATTCATAGCGCCACTTCCATCCTTGCGAGGCCCACAGACCCCTACATTTCCGAAGACATTGTAAGCATCAACGGCATGCAAAAAGCTTGAAATTTTATTAACGGTACAGAACACCTCTTCTTGTTTCTCAAAGACTTTGGGGTAAAAGAGGATGTAGTGCAGCACTGGCGAGAGAATGGAATGGTGGGATGAAAAACCAAGAAATAGAACCCGAAAACCTTCTTTCCCGTTCCATCGCTTGCGCGGGCTAGATGAATTGGTCAAAAATCTGAGAAACAGGGCCACTCCCCATCATTGGACACGTGCTTACGCTCCCCCCGCATCACTGATGCAGAGGTGATGCAGAGGGCGAGGGTAGCTAAGCCAATGGCTGCCCGCCCCCCCCCCATCCCCCCCCCCCCCACATCCACAGCTATTCGGCCATCTGAAGCCGTAGAGCCGTAGACTGAAACACATCCAAGCGAAACCACGACAAAAACTCCAAAGCGTGCCTTTCTAGGCTAGTTTCGCCATCGCCATTCCATTTCCAGAGAACATATACTCCCTCCAGTTCTGATTCCCCAACTCCAAGTGGTGTCTTGAGTTGTGAAAAAATTATTGAAAAGCTTTCTAGAAAGTTAGCAGAGCTCACAACTGACCCTTCAGCAACTAAACGCTCATAAATTATACTGAAGCGAGGGGTTGAACACAATTCCAAGAGAACCACGAGAACAGTGCACCCTTTAACCTGATGTGTTGTCGATGAAGACCTTATGCATGGCGCGATCAACAGCGAAGCCAGCTAACGTCAATAGCTACTTCGTTGGTCCACTGGCACAAAAACCACTTACAGTTGGGCCTCCGAGTTCAGGCCTCTTTCGTATCTTACTACGGTTGCAAGAACGTAATATAGTACTAGCGAGCCACTATACGGACCGTATGAGTGTTTGTATGACCAATAATGTGGATGAGATCCTCATGCATGGCGCATCCTGCTGCGAGAACGGCCAACGCTAGTCGCCATCCCGTTGCATCTTCGAGAGCAAAGGATGTGTTTTGGAGGCATTTTGGACCCAATGGTTCGTTTTTCCAAAGATTCGACCATTCTGCGTAGCGGCCATCGTAGTGGGGCGCATTACACGGCTACTTTTGGCTTCTGACATTTTATCTTTTTTCATGCTTCATCTCAGTCGCACAACTTGCACGACCTTCAACCCTTTTTCTCGGTAATTAGGAGACGAGCACATGGCCCATGGTCGGCCACGCTTTCGTTTTGAAATATAAAGTTTGGCCTCACTGTTTTTTTTTGATCGTAGGCTCATAATTTCCTTGATGAATCGCTGCGTAGAAACCACAGAAATAGCGGAATCTGAAGACGGGGAGGGCGTCGTATGGAGGTCCCCTTCAGGGACAGAAGGATCGTATTTTTGAATGTTATCCTCGACGCCACGCTTGACCCTGCTTTTAGGCCGGGTGCCAGCGATTTTGGCGAAAACTTGTTGTTGCACAAAATTGGAACCAACCTCAAAAACGGTTGCCATATTTGTGTAGAGAGTTTGAAGTTTATAGTGCTTATCAATCCCTTTTAGTCGCGCATTCTAGTTCCATTCGGAATCGTGTTGATAGGTGAATGCGATTTGGCCCATACATTGTCTTGCAGAAGTGAATTGGTAGAAGACTCGTTTGGGGGAATAAAAGCATTAACTTTACATCGGCTGGCCAACGAGAATCAATGTGTGAGCCAAATAGCATTCGCATATTCGTGATCAGCTTCATAGGCGAAATTTCAAAGAAAATTTTTTTGACCTGATGGCGGTGTTTGGGGTTGTGATAGTTCAATAGTATCACTTTTTTTTTCAAACAAATTAGTTATTTAAGGAACTCCAATTTCCGACACACTGTTTTGCACAGGCCTCCTAATCCATATGGGATGGCTGTAATACCCGTGTCTCGGAGTTGCGTACAAGCTTGTGCGACCCCTGCATACTTGTTACCTTGTGTGGCAGGACATCATAGCCTGCTGATGTCGGTTCTCGTTGAAGGACTTGTGAATACGATTGGCCTATATATTGACTTGCGCAGGTGAGTTGGTACAAAAGTCGTTTCGGGAGTACCATATAGGTTCTAAGTAAAGCGCCATCTAATTGAACCAACCCAGAAAAGGTATGTAGCACAACTCGGTTTGGAAAGCGCGACGTGTGGATTTAGTTCGCACCTCTCGTGCATCACTGCAAAGTGCGCGCATCACCTTTCCGAGTTGCTCGCTGCAGGAGATCCATTCGCTGTCTCGTAGTGTGTATTTCATTCATTCATAATGATGTAAAACAAGTGAACCAATAAACAGAAACAAGCAGATGAAAAAATGGAAAAAACAATGAGCAAAAGAGTAAGGGAATTGGTATTCATTACTGAAAAAATCCAATGAATTCACACTCAACGTTCTTGGCAAGGCGTCACGTGCGCAATGGCGGCAACTGCACAAAGAGTCTCTATAGCGATGAAGATCATCACTATCAAGGATTCCGAGTTGGTCTTCTACTCGGTCTCAACCCGAAACAGTGACTCATGCCTGTAACTTCATCTAAGCTCAATCGATATCTAAGTGATGAGTCATTTGAGTTCCCATGGTTCGGAACCCTAACTCTTTGTATCATCTATAAACAAAGAAGGCAACTTAAGACCGCCTCCTCGCAGCTTCTTTGTAACATCATGCCGGCTCACAGTTAACCTCATCTACACTCATTGATATGTACATTTATATTGCTCACAGGCGTATGTCATCATAACAGTGCTTTATGAGATCTTTCACACATATCCATTTATCATCGTGCCATACATATCATTTCGTATAACATGAATAAAGTTTAATTACCCAAGTTTGAGATTCGGTGCGTTCCAAACCATCGCTCAGGGTCCGTTACGTCTCAACCCGCGTGGCCCTCATATAGAAGAAGAGCAAGCAGAGGATCTTCAAGCATCGTCCCACTACCGATCAGAGGACCTTGACTGCCCACTTTGGCACCCGCAATAGTCTCTAAGGTGCTGGCACAACGTCATAAACAAGATGAGAATACAGGATGTCTCGAAAACGATTGGTCGCCATAGAGAATGTTACGTGCTTGCCTCAGTTTGGCTTTTCTCCAATGAAGCGATTGTTCTCGTCATTACTAAATCCTGGACCTGTGTTCTGTACTGACTTTTTCCTGATACTCTCAGACCTGGTTAAATGCAAATGCTCAGTGCACTCACATGTTTGGACACTTTTTTAGTGTTCACTGCTCCTTCTAAACCTCGTTTTGAGGTAAACAACCAGACAATTATGGACAACGCTCTCATTCAAATGCACTCCATGCACCACTATCCTTCCACAGTGGTCCGCGCCTCTTCTTTAGCTTACTTTATTTTCAAATTTTTAAATTTTTTTTTACAAATTCTAAGAATTACTTTTCATCACTTTTTTACCTTCTTACTCGGCTTGTACTCGTTGCTGAGCCTGTGAATCGTTGCTTGGTTTGCGACACTGCGGTAATCTGCGACCCTTGTACCGCCTCTAAAGCGATGCACACTGAAGACAAGAAAGCTTACATGATACCGTCCCCGGGTACAGCCAATTAAAAATCCGCAGCTGGGAACAAGAAGAAGCGCTGCTCGTCCCCTGACTCACCGCTGACCCATAGCTTTCTCCTGTGTGTGCAGCCTTATGTCGGAAAATCGTTCCGCGGCGTCGCACCCGCGGGGCCATCAGCACGACTTGCCCCGTCAGCTGGGATTCCGTTCAGAACCTGAAATTATAGCACCGTGGGCACCCTTTTAAAAAGCTGCGCTTGTTGTGTTTTCATAGCTGAGAACCATGATGCAGTGTTGCAGACTGTCTAATTGCAGGGTGCTATCGCAATGAGGAGGGCATTTGGTAAAAAGTTGCCCATCTAAGCATCTTGGATGAATTTTCGAAGAATCAGTCTGCACTCTCAGGTAAATAATTTTGCTTTTTTCAATTTTTGCCTGACAAGGGAGGTCTTTCAGGTCATGACGCGCTTTCGGGAAACGGTTTTTCCATTATATGGGGGTATCTACATGAAGCATATAACTGACTTCCATTTTTGCTGCGCGGCCCTACAAATGCCAAAAAAGGAGTAAAGAAAATTTTGTTAAAAAAGGCGATTTTAACCCATTCATAGTAACGCATCTTCCTTGCAACTTTGATCATGTGCAGATCCGAAGGTGTTCCTCTATTTCACATTCAAAATAAAGTCAAATACAGAAAAAATGAAATCTTATCTCCACCATGTACTAAAAGTGCGTAGCAGTCTCATAAAGGCTCCCCGATGTGTAGATGCTGCGACTGGATGGCGTACTGGATGTGGCGATGGACTCTTAAACGGATGAAATGCTGGGTTGGTGGTTCAAATCCCGGCACTGCCGAAGTTTTGCATTTTTCTTTGCATTCACTTTTTCGTCTTCAAATATGTCTGTTTATGCCAAATGACTACGATTTTCGTTGACAGCATGCCAAAATGACTCTATTTACGAATTGTCAGTGAATTTGGTGATGTGACCTTTTTAGACACGAAAGGGCCCGTAGCGCTCGAAATTCGCGATTTCGCACAAAATGAGTGTCATATTCGTGTTCAGGCGGTCAAACTACCCTTGGGGACACATTTCTAGCCAATTCCAAATTTTGACCCTAACTTCGAAAAAGATGTTTGGTCATGGGTACATGGTGCGCTTCTACTTGTAGAAGTGAGTAACTCACAAAACCGATGAAAATCTATGGAATATGCACAGCATAGATGCCTATCGCTATAATTTCAGCTACCAAGCACCAAGCAAGAGAAATAGAGAGAATTTCCTAACAAGTGGTATCGCCGTCTCCGTCATCGAATGTGCAGTCGATGGTATTCCCAATACCCAGCTCAAATTTTCGAATTTGGGTCAAATTGATTGGGCTGGAAACTTACCCCCAGGGGTAGTTCGACCTCCTGAGCACGAATATTGAATCCGTTTCGCGCAAAAACGCCTTGTTTGTGTGCTATGAGCGCCGAAAGGCTAAAAAATTGGACTGTCAAACTTGCTGAAAACTGGCAACAGAGGGCAGTTCGGAGTTCTAAATGTGATTACTGCACTTATTCTTCATATTCGAATGTTTACGAGTCCGAAAACTGAAAATATAAATTTTGCAAAAATTTGTCCTCAGTGGGGATCGAACCATCAACCCCGTTTTTGGCATTTGTAGGGCCGCGCAGCAAATATGGACATAAGTTATATGATTCTTGTACGTACCCCCATATATGCAGAAAACAGCTTTCAAAAAGCGCGTCATGAGTTGGAAGACCTTCCTCGTGAGCCTCAGTGTAGAAAAGTGATTGCTATCCCCTTCGAGGCTGAGGTAATTAATGTCCATAGTTAGATGTTCCCTGCGCTCTTCATCACAGTTCGTTTTTTTTTTGAGCGTCCAAAACAACTAAACTCATTGAAAAGATAAAAAACGGCAAAAACCAACAACAATGAGCACCATCAACTCAAAAGCACTCAATAATCAGATAACTACCTTGGGCGTCGAACTTAAAAGGACCTTTGCGCAATCGCACGCAAAGAAGCATCCCGGACTCGCCGTGCCGCTCGGTGCGGGCGGCCGCGCGATTTTTCTACACAGGGCTATCCACCCTGATACTCGCCCATATGCCCAATGCGTTTAACGCTGGATCTCCTATGTACTAATCATGCGTAGTGCATTCCGCGGGTATTTCGCCTTGTGCTTTTTCTCACGCGGAGACAAAGCGACGAAACAGGAGACAGTGTGAGACATCCAGGCACAAGTGCCGTTGTACATATTTGTCTGGTTTCTTTCCTCACTCATTTTCGTGATGTATTCGAATTTCTGGGAACATGGATGTGAGACAGGAAATCTAAGATTGATATAGCTCGAACTTCGCACGATCGTCATTGGGCGTTGAAGTGAAGTGTGACTGGCGGTGACATCATCACCATCATGTGTTGAAGAAAATGCGGTAGCATGATCATAGAATCGCGGTTTTATAAGGTGTGACTGCAGCGAAAGGCCCCGGTTATAATTCAAAAAAGTTTTGCGGTTGAAGTAATTATCGGATGCGGTGCTTTAAGAGAACGCAGGATGCGTTTAAGAGAACAGCAATCACAGCTGAGCTCGTTACTATTCCACTACGTTTTCATGGTAACATGCAGGGGTACATAGCTATGTTGCAGGACAAATAAACTGCTCTTAGAAAACGGTTAGAGATATCACCTGATAGTTATCATAGCCTTATCGCAAACAGTACTCTTTACGGTGGCACCACAAAGTTTAATTGTGGCATTTCTGAGGAAATCAAGAGCTGATACCTCCGAACTGAAGAGCAGCTAGTGCCGCAGTAGAGGCTATTCTTCTTGTGTCGCCAGTAATACTCCTTCCGATTATCAAAAGAATCGTGGGCGGAAAAAATGAGTTTCTCTGTTACCCATGTGTAATGTTGCACTTGCTTAAAAGAATCGTCCACGGAAAATGCGTTTTTGTGTTACCCATACGTTTATGTTGTATTTGCCTAATGTGGGCCTCATGAAAAATTTCACGCGAAAAAATGCGAATCTGGTTGAGATACAGCACCACAAAGTGCGGTCCCAGTGGACGGGGCCTAAGAGAAAAGCGTCGTTCCGTCGTCCGCCGTGGTCGGAGACGCATTGTAGGAGCAGAAAGTTTCGTAAACGCTCCCACTCTCCGTTCCCAACGGCGGCGGACCACGGGACGAGGCTTTTACTCTTAGGCCCCGCCCACTGGGACCGCACTTTGTGGTGCTGTATCTCAGCCAAATTCGCATTTTTTCGCGTGAAATTTTGCATGAGGCCCACATTAGGCAAATACAACATAAACGTATGGGTAACACAAAAACGCATTTTCCGTGGACGATTCTTTTAATAAGGGCCGAGTGCAGTTCCATGCGAGATAGTGAGAATGCGGCTAAGAAGCAGCTCCTCAAAATCAGGGACTGGGGGCCGAGGCCAGCAGATAGGTGCTCCTACCCGTCGTCTGCTTCAGTTGGAGAGGAGAGGGGGACTGCATACACAACTTTCTGTTTCCATTATGCGTCTCTGACCACGACGGACGACGGAACGGGCACTTTGAAGCCCACCCTGTCGTCCGTTGTGGTTAGGGAGCGCCACACCACATGGTAAACCACGGCTTTCTTTTTCAACATGCAATAGTTAACTTCTCCTCTGGTAGTTAACTTCTCTTTCTGTAGAATTATTCACTTTTTAGAGTAGCATCTGGTGTCAGTTTTGCATGAGACCTGTTACTAGCTCTGTACCATCTGGAATGATTGCCACCGTATATTAACCAGGCAGTGTATCATTTAGTGGAGCCAAATAGATTTTTACAACCTAACGACCGTAACAACATCTACATATCGAGGTACAACAGGTGTTTCAATTACTATTGTATCACTAGTAGAGTAATGCGAGATGTTACCAAGCGCCATCACGGCTGCTCTTGCTTCTCACCAGGTAGGGGTTCCTCATGAAGCACTGGTCGGGACTCAGGTGGATCGATAGGGTCTCAAATGCTGATTACATCTTTTGAAACCAAATTTGCAAAATGCCCCCTCGAAGAGAGTTAGGAGGGGTCAAAGCTCGCGTGCCATGACTCTTCGGCGGACTAACACGCCAACGAGGTTAACCAGCAATAGTATCCGTGGTGCAGTGAGTACGGTCGGGTGTGTACCGTTATGTCAGGATGCCGCATTGCGGCATGTCGCAAGCCAAGCAATGCGGACGAGCTAAAGGCGCCGTGTTGTTGAGTCCCGAAGCGATTAGAAGTCAACTGCGTATTGCACCCCTTACATTACGTTGTAATCGTTCTGACCAACTACCGCGCCGCGCATAGTCGCACACACTGTGTCGCACGCCGCTCGTGCGGCATCCTGATGTAAGGGTACACACGCGGTACGGTCTTGCTCCAGAGATGGTGAAGGGTAGGCTTGCACCCTCAAATATACATTTTGATTAGTTTAGGCACGTGTGCGTTTTACATGCAGGAGTCTGAGTTCTCAGTTCATTGATTTGAAAGTAAAGGGCGAATCTACAAAGTTGTATGAAGCGATTCTTCTCTGTTCATATGCTTGTGCAGCTAATGAGTATGGGTACTTGTCAGACTCCACTCGGTCCTTTCTGATCTTCGAAGTAGAACGACAAAGGCTCTCGAAGACAATTGGACTCCTTGCGGAACTTACATCATGTGTATGACACGGTTAGATACCAATGGAAGGTCACAGGTCCGTCTGAAGCAGTCAGGCCATGTCAGTAAGGTCATGATCATTTTCACCCCCGTGCCTTCAGGATTCTACTGCACAAACGCCTCTTCTCTCAGCCACACCACAATAGGGACCTTCTCGGCTGCCAGGTGGCTGAAGGTGAAGGAAGAGCTGCTGCTGAGCCGCTCGCAGCACGGATAATTATAATATTAGGCTGTATCAGAAGTCTTGTAAGATTTTTTTCTGTAATTATCTCTTTTTATTATTACTACATTTGACAAACGACAAAAAAGCAACAACGTATTAAGCATCGTTATCGACAGCACTCTGCCACCACATAGGTAATTCTTTGCTTCCCTCCTCCCAAAACTCTGGGTTTTGAGAGTCAAAGAAGTTAGCGATCGCTTTTGCAAGCAAGTCGTAGTCAACGTATTTTCTCTTGGCCAGGAAGGATTTCACAGAATGGGAAAGGTGATAGTCAGAAGGGACGTAGTCAGAAGTCAGAAGTCAGAAGGGACGTCTGGAGAGTATAGCGGGTGGGGCAGGACATCCCAACCGAGCTATTTAACTTTGCCTGGGCACTCTTCGCGACGTGGAAGTGGGCGTCGTCATGAAAGAAGGTGACCGCGGACGTTTTCCGGCGGTTTTCTCGAACAGCGACGGTGAGCTACTGGAGCTGGTGGGTGTATACGACAGCTGCGACTGTCTCGCCTTGTACCAGCACCTCGTGGAAGACATTCCTTTCTCGTCCTAGAAGTAGCACAGTCCTGAGCGTGGTATGCCTTCCATGTCAATCGGTTGTGTGTCCTTATGTCAGGATTTTCGCACCGCGGCACGTCGCAAGCGAAGCAATGCGAGCGAGCTGAAGGCGCCATGTTGTTGGGTCTCGAAGTGATCACATGCCAACTACGTATCGCACCCCTAGCATTGCTGTGTAGTCGTTTCAAGACCCAACTACTGCGACGCGCATAGCTCGCACTGCGTCGCACGCCGCTCGTAGTCGTACGAAAGCCCTGACATAAAGGTACGCACCCATGTCAATCTCGCCGTTGCTGAAGCTGATGAACCAGCAGCGCGCGGTCTCGTAGCTCACAAATGCAGCTTTCTCCACGGAATCTGGCGGGTCAATATACTTTACTTTGGTAGAAAGCTTAGGGGGTTTTACCATATTCCTGAACCGCCTGGATTTGTCGTGAAGTAAACAATACTTATTGATGTTTTTGAAAAATCCTACAAGACTTTTGGTACAACCTAATAGATTCACCCATCACTAGCTCTCGTCCACCAGATTTCATAATCATAAAAAAAGAAAAGAAAGGAAGCGGGCAAAATGAGTCTTCTAGCTTGCCGTGCCTCAACTGTCGGCATGCCTCTGGTGACTACCACTCTCCCTGACCCATGCCACAATCTCGAGAAGACTGAGATGCTTAATTGTCAAGCCTTCGAATCGGTGGAAAAATGCGATTTGTGTTTAAATTTTCTAGACCCTGATAAGAAACTATGAACCTAAACTATATCATATTTTCGTTACCCAAAATGACTAAATCCATTTCTCAATTTTTCACTGAATTCACTTTTGGAGCCCATTTCAATTTACTCGTTCAGAAAGCTAATGGTCATTTAAAGTTCTGTAAAAATACCGGGACGCAGGCTACGGCAATTCGGTCATAGGAGAAATGATTTATTCCTAGACATTTCGAACCGCCGTACTGTTCTTCACAGCGTTTCTCTGCGTAAAGCGTCAGCCGGTTTGATGGAGAAACTGCAAATGAAGGCAGAAGGTCATAAGTTTTGAGTAGGTGGAGCCTTGTATTCGTGGAATTCCCATTTTTCAACTAGGTGTGGTGGTTTCCCTCTAATTAACGATGCAATGAGCCGGACAACTGAAAAACAAGCGTTGGGTTGCGGAAATTTTTGAGAAATGCAACTTCCAAACCTGCATTAAAGGAATCGTCCACGGAAAATGTATTTTTTCGTTATCCATATATTTATCTTGTATTTGCCTGATAAGGGCCGCTTGCAAAGTTTCACGCGAAAAAATGAAAATCCGGCTAAGATATAGCACCACAAAGTCTCGGCCGGGTGGGCGGGGCCTCCGAGCAAGTGCCCACCCCGTCGTCCACCGCGGTCGGAGACGCATTGTAGGAACAGAAAACTGCGTTAGCAGTCCCACTCTCCGTTTCCAAGCGCGTCGGACGACAGAGTGGGCACTTGCTCGGAGACCCCGCCTACACGGCCAAGAACTTGTGGTGGTGTATTTCAGCCGGATTCATCTTTTTCCGCGTGAGACTTTGCATGCGGCCCTTATTAGGCAAGACAACATAGATATATGGGTAACAAAAACTCATTTTTCCGTGGGCGATTCCTTTAAATTATATAACAACTCGTCAGCACCCGTCCATAGCGGATACTACAGCTATGCTTCAGTGATGACTCGTCGATAGCACGCATTAGTCACTTAGATTGCATCTGCTTCAGTTGTTCTTTTTATGATCTTACCAGTTGGACAACCACACACTACTGTGTGTATCACACTGGGGTGCAAAATGGGCTTATCCGGCTGTTCTAGTGTGATTCCTGTGTTCAGCCCATCCAATGTTACTATTACCCGTACTTGACAACTGATACAAAAAAATGATTTTGACCGATCCCCGATGGCTCTGTGTAGTTTTCACCTTTGCAGTAGCCATATCTACCACAGTAGGCGGCCCATTACTCACTTCTTACTCTCAACACTCAATAACCGATAATTTCGATCAACACCGGTTGATAGCACAAACATAGCACTCCGAGTTTTCATTTTTTAGCCGATCCACTCACTGATATGATACTCGATTCCGGCTTCCTCCGCAACATTCCCCGCGCGAATCGACTACCTCAAGACGCAAGCTTCAAGAGACGCGAAATTCAAATGCAGTTTCTCAAGATACTCTCGTTGTGATTTTCCGGGCTCATTACGTTGTCCTAGTGTGATTCCTGAGACAACTCAGTTGGTGTTACTAATACCCGTTCTTGACTGATACAAAAAACTGATACAAAAAATGTCGATGTTCCATGGCTCTGTATAAATTTCACCCTTGCAGCCATAGCTACCCACTTGAACGCCCCGACCGATAAATTCGACCAGCACCGGTTGATAGCACTTACATGGCACTCTAGGTTTTCATTTTTGCGTCCGACCCACTCACTGATGTGATTCATTACCCGATCCGGCTTTCTCCGCAAGATTCCCCGCGCGAATCGACTACCCCAAGAGACAAGCTTCAAAGGCGCGAAATTTAAATGCATTCTCTCAAGATACTTTGTGATTTTTTAGATGAAGGGGTCATGACAACGGCACTGAGCTGAGGAGTGTGCGTATGTGCTTGTGTTGTGTTTTGCGTGTTACGCGACGTTGTAATGAGGAGCAGCAGGAGGTGGAACACAGCCGTCACTGAGCTGAACATTCGAATCGATCGATGTTCATTGTGAACAGAGCAGAATGTCGACTGGTGATTTACCTCCACGTTTTCAACTGGCCCTCAGACGTTCACTATTCTTCGGAATATGCATGTGCTTCTGGTTACTCATCGGCACACTCGCCTTCTCTTTATTATCCGTGGTCGGACAAAGGCGGGTACGGTATACCGCACTGTAGGCGGTTTTTATTATTTTCTACTAAACATGCAAACAAGCAGCTCGAGCTAATCAAAGATCTCAGAAGCCACAGCTGAAAAGCTGGTAAACCCAGCCTCTTGTGATTTTCTTATTGAGGGTGGCTAACCGTTTCACTGCGGTTCTATCCCTTACTGTTCATTTTTGGATCCGGTACCAGATTTTTCATAAGTCTGGGGTTTTTCCTGTTTTTTTTTCCTGCGGAATTTTGAAATAACATAATTTCTGTCCTATGAAGTATGTGAACAGACCATTGACAGTTGTGGCTGATTTCCACAATCAATGCACCTTTTCCCATTCAGATAAACTCTGAAAATGTAAATGCAACGTTTTGAACAGTCCTCCATTACCTCGCCAACTGATTTCAGTGATGGGACAGTTCCTATTACTGCCATGCAAGGTGCTGCTCATTGAAAAGTGTTTCCTTCTAAACCTGACGTCGTATACATACGGCAAAGGCAGTGAGTGGCCTACAGTTTCCGTCCTTTAACATTTCGTATTGAAATGCGTGCGAATTTTCCTGAACTTTTCTCGAAGAACTCACTCGGCAATTTCTCATATGTCAGTGTATCATGTATTCGTAATACACCGTGATCAAAGTATGTAATTTGAAATTAAAAATTAATTAAAAGTAAACGTAAGTAAACGTAATTCATCTGGGAGGCGCCATATATGCAAGTGCACGCATAATCCCTTGTTCCGTGGCCCTTGCTATGAAGGCATTCAGTGTAGTGTCGGGATTCCATGACGGAAGATGCATAGGGCTCAGTTTGTGCTAATTTAAGGGATTTTCTGTTTCCTGTACTGTATGGAATCTATACGCTGTTTGGAATTTTCCGACAATTCCGACAATATAATTATACATATGAACCTTCTTGACTGCTGTCATAGAGAATGCTGAAACAGTTTTCAGCAGTATAAAATCATGCGCATCTTAGCTAAAAATGCTGTCAGCTTGTGAAATGAAATTACTTGAGAGTCATAAAAAACAATAAAATACGTGCTAAATCACTGAATGAAGTAGGGAAATATTAGGTTGGAGATTAAGCTCTCGCTCTTTTTTATTCTCTGTGTTTCGCATCGTCCTTTTTTCCTTTCGACTAAGCTTATACATTCATTTGATAGAGCTTTTCCTGCTCTACAAAACAATGCTATCTCTGCACTTCATGCTTCCCGGAAAGCATAAAGTGCGGGTTCGAGTCCCGTGCGAAACCGAAGCTTTTGCTCATAACTCAGCATCCTAGTAGTATGCGCATATGTTTTCGATAGAGCATTTCAAGCTCCACAAAACGGTTTCATTCGTTTTTGATCGTTTGATTGTGTAATTTTTGAGGTTTAGAGATGGAGTAAACTGTAGGGAAAAATCTGCATTTTTGGCGCATCGAGGTTCAAAAAAGCTGACCTTTCCCACGTCAGATGTAATCAAACAAGGGAAGAAGACATCCCTGGACCATATATGTACTGTCATAATTGAGGGTTTTCTTGTACGATGAAAGTGTTTGGTAAAATCTCGATTTTTTGCGAAAAAAAATGTGGAGGTGGGCTTTTACTGGGTACCCCATTTCTAAGCCTCAGGAATATCGAAGTGTGAATATATTGCAAAGATTAGTGGCATCATCTCGTGAAGCAGAAAAAGCTCTGTCGAGTACATGTACGACTATTCTCTTCAATCTCGATGGTAGGCGAGGATTTGAAGATTCCGGAAGTGCACACTTTTGCTAAGTGTTGCAATTGTGAGTTTTGAAAACAGCAAAAAGTTGAGCGATTCAAGTAATAGGCAGCACCATTCTGTAGAGCAGCAAAGCTTTATCGAAAGCTTATGCGCAAGAATTTTTTGATCTCAATCGAAGATGAGGAAAATGAAGTGTCGAGAGGATGAATTTTGCCTTCTGCCTACTTCATTTCCATACCTCATAAATATCAGGCAATCGAAGGAATCAAAAACTAAAAAGAAGCACCGTGTAGGGCGAAAAAAGCTCTATCGAAATCTTATGTAAGCTTTGTAGAAAGATGAAGGGACAATGTGAAAAACAGAGAACAAAATACCGCGGGAACTTATTCCTCAACCTAATAATTTCTTATACGCTGAATTTGTTAAAAAAACATGCTGCAAAGCGAAGTGGAAAAAATGAACCGAAAGCTTCAAAAAATATTCGTAAAATTCTTGTGGCACCGATTCCTCAGATAGCTGCAGTTTCAGACTGACCTAGCTGGTATGGTGAAACTGGACGCTAAGCGAACCGAATTGCTGAACGTTTTGTGGGCAGAGACCATTTCTAAGTCAGAAGCTGACTGGGCAGAAATGGCCAATCAGAAACTCGAACTTTATGAAAAGGTGAAGGTTTTAGAGCATTGTGACATTGTGTGATTTCTTGTTTGTTCCAGGCTCTTCTCAACTACTTGGGCTATCACGACAACTCTGAAGACCGATCTCTCATGGGCTCTCTTCAAAAATCATTTTCACTGTCGACCACCATCGGTTAGTTGGAGCCCACAGCTCATGGTCAAGCTTTTGCATAGAATCCACGGTGAAAGGGTTTGTTGTTTCGTTTCGACTGAATTCGAAGGAAAGGCCTATATGGTGTTTTTCGGTATGAGATCGTAGTCATGTGATCCTCTGCAGTCCTTCTCGCTCCAAAACCACAGAAAAATCATTCTGGAACGAGCGCTTTGCAGTTTTTTGCTTCTTGGTTTGCGGAGAGGAGCTGAGACGCAGAAGATTTACCGCGAACCATGTCTGACTGTACCCGGGTGCTCTATCTACTGCATTCATTTGTAATAGATCAATGAGAGGATAAGGATTCTGCCAGTGAAATGCATGGAATCCATACACGAGCAAGATTTCAGCTCAGATACTCTTTGTAATTTCAATGTTACTACCGTTTACTTGCAAAAAATTGTTTGCAGGGCCAATGAATATCGCTTCATTCACTACTCCTGGGAAAGCATTTGCTATTTTATACGCACTTATAGGTAAGTCACATTTTTTGAGTGGAGTCTTTCATTTTTGTGGGGTTCGTGGAGAGCTACATATGTCGCTGGGCTCACTACTTCCCGATCAGGATCGAAAGTTAGTTGAGGTGTCCTTGAAACAGGGCACTTTACTATTGCTTCGAGGGAGGAGGCGATTAGATGGGACAGGAGGAAATGGGGAAAATAACAAATAGAGAGTCAATTCAATATTTGAACTGGAAGTACTTCGTGAAAGCTGCTACTTTGTCGCTCTCTCTCGGCGCTCTTTTTGAGGGCAAGGAATACGCCCGGCAACACCTATTCTGGAAAAGTGGTCGCATAGTCACAGTTACTATACAGGAGAACGTTTTACTGGCAGGTCTATCCTCTTCAGTCTATGTAAATCATCGAGTACAACAGACTAGCTATGAAAGCTGAACGACTATTAGTGAAATAGCATGATTTCAAATGATGAAAGGATGAAATTTCATGCTTTTCACACTTTCACGTGACCTTCATACATAGGTGTATCTTTCAAGGTATCCTTTGAAGGTTTCAGAACTTTCATGATTGCATGTTTGCAGGTGTACCACTATGTCTGCTGTTTATCTCACAAGTTGGCCGAATGATCACCTCCATATGGGAGGTAAGTCTAACGTCCTCTCCATCGCTATCGACAACACTATTTAGAAGTTCATTATTATTCGGAAAGAAAACACAAAGTCGCTTTACAATGTTCTACTAAAAATCGATTTCGAAATTGTTTGTGCTCGTGCTATTTACCAGAGAACTCAGCGATAAATAAGTTGTCAGACACCATCCAATCTTTAATGTGGAAAGGAGTGCTAGCCTTGGAGCTGATTGAAGACGAGAATCCGCAACGTTTCTAAATTTCCAAAACAATACTTCATTTGGGATATATATTTGTGTAAAGCTCATCTTTCCCCTGTGTGCCATCGACCAGTGACGCTTTTCGTTTTTTTAAATTTCAAATTAAAGGAGCGTTGCTGATAGAGTGCTCAACAATCAAGGTATAGGACAGATTTTAAGGCCACCATAGAAGTGGTGGCCATTTTGAAATTTCATTCCACATTTGACGAAATGGCGCATCTCCTAGGTTATCATTAGGAACAGAACGATCGGTTACTGGTTGCCACGCCCCGCTGTACGCCGGGATCTGTAACGAAAACGCCCCTTTACGATCTCCCATTGGTGACTATCCATGGTTATCTTCATCCGCAGAGGGGGAAGGTGATTCATAAGGGTAAACAATAAGAAGGTTTGACGCTCAAATCCGCCCTCAGGTGTCTCGGTTGCCGTTTATTTTTGCTAATACTGCGCTGGAGAGCTCTATTAAGTTCTATATAGAGCTCCACCTTTTACTGTCCTTTTAGGTTCAATCAGTCTTCTTAAAAATAGCGGTGATAGAAAACAGGATAAGTCTGGGAAGCTTGCCTCACGTCTGTTGCTGAGAGTAATGTGATGATAAACAATCGAGAAGTAAAAACAACGGATAACGAATCAGCAAAATAGAAGAAAAACGGCCATAAACTCCTATTTTCAGCGAACGGCTTTGATGATACCAGTTCTGGTTTTCGTCTTCGTTTCCGCCATCATATATGATATCATAGAAGATGGAACTGATGATGTTGTAAGTTACGCTTACCTGTTTTTGAGCTTTTCGATGTAACAGCTTCATTTCGTCACTATCGATCGAAAGTATTGATTAATTGCTCTCTTTATAACAACCTTTTCATTATTCTTATTCAGCCTTTTGTTGACGCCATCTTCTCGATTTTTCTGCAATTTTCCGCAATCGGAGAAATGGATAGCGAATTCCAGTAAGTCCATTTTTTCAATGGTGTCAGTTGCACAATTTGCATAAGCGCACAATGCTTTGCATAATTCACAGATGTTCTTCAGAAAACCCGAGGGTAGCCCAATCTAGAAAATTATGCCTCCGCACCAACTTCCATTCCGCCAGCAGCGCATACCAAGCTTCAGAAATCACCATGAATTTTTTAAGCTACCATTCCTGCCTACACTCGTAAAAAATGGCCGAAAGCCCGTTCTCAATAGATGGAGGGGGGTTGTGCCGAAAGTCATCAAGCACAACCCGTCAAGGGCGTAAACTTCAGTTGTATGTTTTCGGAAGACTCTTGGTTTTTTCTGGGCGTATTTTCAACTCTACTGACTTCTGGCTGCCGAAGGGTTCCATTTTCCTATGTAGCCTATCTGAAACCTGTTTTTCAGTGGTTTTCTTCCCTACACAATCACTATCATTGGTCTTTCTATGATGAGTGCCGTATTTGCTCAAATGCAACATGAACTTGAACGATCGATTCATGGACCTGAGTTTACATTCTCAAAGTCAGTTTATGCTTTCATTGATAGTGTAAGACATCATAAATTATGTCACAATTAATTAACAATATAGAATGATAACTTTTGAGAAGCTTTTAGAAGCCCTAGAAACGAATTTCACTTCTCTGAAACCTCTTTAAACTTACTTAAGTTTTTAAACTTGTTTTTAAGGCCCTGGAAGCACTTTAACTGTGATATTCAAAACAAATTGGACCAAATCTGCCTCGACCCAATGCGTAATGACTGGGTGGTCTCAATTCTCCCAAAAGCAGATACTGCCACTTTCCTGCCCAAATTGAATCCCGTAGTCTGAAAGTGAAAGCATTCGATATTTGCAGTATCGTGCAAAAAAGTTCAGGGCCATTTCGAAAAGTATGAGTGTAGTGCAAGAAAAAAAGCGACGTCTTCTGGAGGGTACGGCGAGGAATTTGAGGGCACCGGGAGGAGTAAGGAGAAAGTGGGAAATTGGAGTGCATGGTCTCTGGAAACAAACGCTTCAATTCGGAAGAGGTGATACGTAGATCTCCCATTGAAAAAGCGCGACCTGGGGTTCTATTACGATCCCACATCACGGCGTGTCGTTCTGCAACTCATAAGCTGGGCGAGTTGCCGACGAGATCGGGACAACGTTTTCGGCCGGCTGATTTAGCCCCTCCGACCATCTGCATTCTAGCCCCGTCTAGTGACGTGGAGGAGAAAAGAAGGGTATTTTCTCGCCGTTTTTCGTTCGTTCTCTAATATTGCACTGCTGATCAGCACCTTCTGTGCCCTATCCTGGAAGAGAACAATCGTCTTATTGTTGGGGAGTTAACGGACCCACATTAAGTTTTCACGAGATAGCGATTTCTCTCTAACTGGAGCATTCAAAGGTCATACCTCTAAGTAAGCAGGCCTAGGACGAAACTATCTTGAACAATGCCTTAGTGTTTTAACAATCTATTGCTTCAAGTGTAAAGCAAAATCTTTTCAAGAAAAGTTCTCTGAACTCGTTCAACTTGAACAGAACTGAGGTTCAGTTGACGGTCACTTCTGACGTCACCTGCTTGATACATGGTTTTCTGGAAAATCCCTGGATTCCAGTCGGGTATCGTTTTTTGAGCTCACTTGCTTGATAAATGGTTCTGGAAAATCCCTGCGTTCCAGTCCCAGTCATGACGTTCGAAAGCAAAGTTAAATGAGATCTTCAAAATCTTCTCGCTATAAAACGCCAAGGTATTAAACATTACGAGCCAAACTATCACTTTTTGGGATGCGCCGTGCACTCATTATCAGGCAAAGTAATTATCGCTCTATCCGTGTTAAATGATCTTTGTCGCCCTGTGAGCTCAAAGAAATCGTAAAAAAAATAGTTTTTTTGCTACCCATATATTTATGTTGAGTCACCTAATGTGGGCCGCATGCAACGTTTCACGCGAAAAATGTGAATCCGGCTAAGATAAGGCACCACAAAGTCTCGGCCAGGTGTGCGGGGCCCCCGAGCAAGTGCCCACCCCGTCGTCCGTCGCGGTCGGAGATGCATTGTAGGAACAGAAAATCACGTAAACAGTCCCATTCTCCCTACCCAACCGCGGCGAACGACGGGACGGGGCTATAACTCGTAGGCCACCCGGCCAAGAATTTGAGGAGCTGCATCTTAGCCGAGTTCTCACTTTTTCGCGTGAAACTTTGCATACGGCCCTTTAGGCAAACACAACATAAATATATGGGTAGCAAAAAACTCATGAGTTGTTATGATGAGTTGGAGAACCGTATGAAGAAGTCATGCAGTGAGAGCTTACTTCAAGTATGTGCGATTGCTCCAAAGCCAAATGTTTAGAAAAATGTGATCCCTTGCTTTTCGAAAGGAGGAGATGGCTCGCTTACTACAGTAGGAGCAGCGCAAGGTCAGGTGTGGGCGAGGAACCTCGAACTGAGTCACCGCGCGACGCAAATTGCGTCATCGCGTGTGACAAGGCCTCACTGCTTCCGTTTAGAGTTGTCCGCGGGCGGATGGGTGTTATCACCGCAACGTCTGACGACATGACCCAATTCGAGGGTCTCTGACCCCTGTGCCAAGGCTGGTGCATTTCGTATACTTCTTACATGCTCAGTGCACACAAATCTGGTCTCAGCTGCAAAAAGTGTATGCCGCACTCGGAAAATTATTGAACTTGTTCAGAGCGGAAGCAATTTCATAGACTTCGACTGAAGTTGTGATTTATCAGAAATGAAATATCACACATTGCTAGTTCAATCATTCTGTGTTTTTCAATTGCAATGTTCTCATGATTTGTAGAACGGTGTTCAGAATCTTCTCCAAATTTGAACGATGGATGAGTGAAGGAAAGGGGTCCGTGAACACCAACCGGATAGAAGAAGAGGACGAAGAAGGAAGTGACTACTAAAAGATTCCAATCTCTTCACTTCGCCATAGTGTTCCCTTCCCAAGCTTTCCAGAGTGAAGACAGAGCCGCGATAATTCAGTCTGTGGTGTTTTCTCTATTGTAAAATACTTTTATTCGAATAAAGTGTGTATATAAGTGAGAATATCTACGAAATCAGTGGAAGTTGACAACGTTATGCGGGAATGGCTGAGCAAGGTCGGCGTAGGTGTGAAGGCAACTGGTTACGTCGGTACGATACCTTCCCCTTCCGGATGCTGGTGTCAGCAGTGTTGTAGTTTACCCTCTTCCGGACAGCATGTTAATGGGCGTGTGCCATTAGGACAAAGTTTTGTAGCCGCGCCTGGCGCGAGATGAGGTTGCACCGAGCTGCGTACCGTTACGTCCATAAATCTCGCTGCGGCGTCGCACGCGGCGCCTTCAGTACGATTTGTCGCGGTCGGTTAGAATTCCGCTCAGGATGCATTGGGTTGGTGCCGTGGAGAATCTTCAAAGTGTGCAGGTCGGAAGTTTCAGAAGTTCGCCTATACTGTGGTCGTTCCTGTATCAACAGATGAAACTGCGAACGACTCGCACTCGCTGAACCGCTCGCCGCCGACGGCCGCGCAATTTTCGAAGTAACGGTACACACCCGTTACGCCGTACTGGTTGAGTCTCGAAGCGATTACGCCTAGAATAAGGCGTAGAGCACCGGTTATCGCTTCGAGACCCATCCAATATGACGCACAAGGTTCGCACCGTCGCGTCGCATGCCGGACGCCACGACGCGAACCTTGTGCGTCATGTTGGATGGGTTTGAAGCGATAATCGGTGTGTAAGATGGTTGAGGGATCTAATAACACACACCCGGATGTCAACGAAATATCTTATCTAAAACTTAGAAAATTCACGGTGAGTTGTGTAAGATGGTTGAGGGATCTGACGCTCGGCCCTTTGCGCTTCCTCCCCTCAAAGAGTCAGAGTGTGCGACAGGTCACTCGAATTATCTGACGCATGCAAGTTGGGTCGTCACGCATCACATGTGCCTTCTAGGTGCTGTTCACCTGGGAGGCCCGGCCGCCCGCCGAATCCTGCGGGCAGTCAAATCGAGTCACCACCTCGACTGCCCACACACACTTCATTTCAGTTTTTCGCAAAACTCCTTGTATTTTCAATTTTAACAAGTAACTTCTTGCATTTCGCATTTCCTTGGGGAAATGTGGAATCCGTTTCTTACACTATATTAAAGGCGGTATTAGGGGTGAATAGGACGAAATAAGAAATGATTACCAAATATGAAAGGCAAGGCTTTGGTGGAGCGATAGTGGAAAAAAATTGAAGAAATGGTCAAGAACCCGAGAAATAAGACCCCTCCCCAGCGTTGATTCCTGGTGCCGTAAACGACTTCTCGGCCAGGAGGCGGGTCGCCCCCTATTCTGTACCCTTGCTATGGAGTTGTTAAGAAATTGCACTTGTTATTAGCTCCGAAAAAGAAGTCAATCAATGAAGTCAGGAGATTTTCATCACGGAACGGAAATTCGGACTAAGTGTACTTTGAACTGGAGCAAAGCTCATCACAAAACTCAAAGGCGTAAAAGTTCATGAAGCTAAATCAGTCAAGGCTTTTTTTTTGGTATTCACTGTGTGACTATCTGAGCACATCATTAGAGAAGCACACGTCGGAAGGGTGAAACGAAGGAAATACAGCCAGGTAAGATAAAGGAAAGCCCGAGGGTCTGAGACATTGTGATGTACAAATGTTGCACTGGCTTTAAAATGTCCTTTTTGACACACGACGGACCGGGACTGTCTCCTTTTCCCTTTCGCGGGCAGAAGATTATACTCAGTCTCCACACCGACAGTGACAAATTAAGGTAACTAGATGTAAATGTCAAAAACTGTTCAAAAATTACGGTGCCCCAAATTCCCGATCAATACTCAGGTCATGAGTGGCCATATGTTCGCTCTGTGGTGGCTATCTCCTGAACTATTGCCTGAAGTGGTTCCGAAACTTAACTTGCCAATCAGGATCGCTACTTATGACTAGAGTGTTGATGCGCGACATATATACCTTGCAAATGTCATTTACTTCGATTTATCAGAAGCCTTTGATAAAGCATCGGCAATTTGGTATTGGCAGAACGTTTTTTGCAGGAAATCAATCGTATTTGAGTGATCGTAAAGCATGCGTCAAAATTGCAAAGTTCGTTTTCGAGTTGAAGGCTAGAGGTTATGAAGGAGCTCCGAGGAGTGTCCGTAACCAGGAAAAGGATGAAAAAATATTTGCTACACTAAAGAATATTCACCCATTCCAAAGCTTCTTCCCCCTCAAGGCTTAGGCAAAAACCACATTCCCCGTTTTGCACTGATATCTTAGTATCTTCCAACACATCAAAAAACATAATACTAGAACAGACACGCATAAAAGACCCAAAGAACAAAAAAGAGAGACAATGGAATAACTAGGACCGAGCATTCAGCCTAAGCCTTGGGTGGGAGAGCACACGGGAGATCATCAATGGGAGGCAGGATTTTGTTTGTTTATTCACTTTCGACATTTCGAAATAAAAACACCCTCATGACGATCGGACACGTTGATATTACAAGCTTTGAAGATTTGTAATGGAATAATTCTCTATTGTAATTTCAAATGTGTTTTTGAGGGCCACCCCCATAGTACATATGCGCCGGCTTTTGTCCCGGACATTTGTCCTCTGAACTAACCTTAGTGTTCCAATCATCTTCCTATCTCTGGCATGTATTGAAGCATATGCAGATTATGCAGGGAAGCAATCAACATTTTTTTTTGTTATTGCATTCACTGTTCTTTGACCTTCGATCTGCTACAGCCGTATTGTGGTAGGGTCTTGCGTGCTACACCATGTGTAGCACATAGAGCAAAATAAAGTATATGTGTACAATGCCTCGCTCTAAGCCTCCAGATACGAATCAGAAAATCAGAAAGAATGAATCACAGACCTTAATATCTCGCAATTTTCTTCCCAAAACATTTATAGATGCGTGGAATTCACTCCAGATATTCAATAATGGCTCGCCATCCTCTTCAATATTGTAATGTTTAGATGCATTCATTAGACGTCAACCACCCACGATCACGATCAACACGTACAGCGTTGCCAGGAAGACCAAAACAAAAGATCAGAAACGATCGCTCTGCTTATATGAATTGAAAACATTGTTCACGTGAATGCAGAATGATTTCAGTGGAGAAAATCCCAAACAGCAAGCATACAACGGAATAGTAACAATAGTAACACAAAACAAGCAGTTACATCAGAACCAGGATCACCTTTCTTCCCTTCTCTTATACTCATTCAGAGGGAGGTTTAACAAGGCCACTATAGGTTAAAAGTCATGTGAAGGGATGATAAGAGTCTACTACGGATAAAGCATCAAAGCAACGGTATGTGATGAGCGCCACTGATAAGGTGCTTCCAAGCTACTTATGAAGGCGATAGGATGACTCCTCTATGAACTCCACCTTCACACTAAACGATCGTTCCTGGCGTGCGACCGCGACACATCATAGATCCGCATGAACGCGATCGAGACAGCAGTGTGCACATGGGCGGGAAAGAAGGATATGCATGTATGGCGTGTTACAAAGCAAAAAGAATAGAGGAGATCTTAGTTTGGGCCCTTTATAATAGATCAGTTTCGGATAACAGAATTTGCTATTTTTCGTTTGTGTTGTATATTTATCGTACTGAAGTAATGAGAAGTCTCCCTTTCTTTGCCAACCCCTCGGAAACAAGAAATCGCAGTTTTTCGGCATGCATTGACTGAACGATCATTCTGTTGTATGATATCCAACGGTGAAGTGTCACGGGAGTAGGGGTCTTTCATTAGCATAGAGCTCTACACACCAACGTCGGAAATTCATGAACGAAATCCTGTACTGCAGATGGATACGGTGATGTAGTCAGCGAGTTAAAAAACGTCGCGAAACTCGCGAATTCTCATCAAGCCTACAGGTCATCGTCAATTCTTTAAGGGAGAGGGGATGTTTGATGGTGGCGAGGGCGAATTGCTATCATATTTCCGATCGATATCGATAATCATATTTTCAACCTGGTGTGAGTACAAAAGTACAAAATGGGGTGTGACAAGTGACTAGTGTGAGGTCAGGTCACCCACCCTCCCTTCACCACGAAAATGCACACTTTGATGGAGCCGGGAGCTGTTAGGAGAAGAGGAAGATGAGAAGAAATGATCTTTCTGAAACGAACATTCGAGGTCAAAAGCCATAATCGGTAGGGAACCCCGGACTCGAAAGCGCGAAGTTGTGGTCTGTATACACATCTCCCGCGCATCTTTTCGAACTGCCTCATCACCTTTCCGAGTAGTTCGCCGTAGAAGGTGCCATTGGCTGTCTCGTGGAGTGTATTTTCATTCATTCATGATGATGTGAAATAAGGGAAACAGCAAACAGCAGCAAATCAGATGAAACAGTGAATGGGTGAATAAGCGAAGCGGTAAAAAAAAGGTGTTCGAGGTAAAAAAAACCCCATTGAATCTATTAGGTGTATGCAGAATAAATGGCCAAAACAGACCATTTTTTTTCAAAACGCCATAACTTCTCACAGACATAACCTTATTTGCTGACATAAAAGCCATTTGAATCTACACAATTTTGTCAGCGATCTGGTCAAGAAAATATGCAATCATGATAAAATTCTGGATTGCGAAAATTAATAAAGTCAACGATGGCATTTTCCATATGCATAGTATTCGCGGATTTTTTCTGATTTTTTTCTGCATCGAGAACCCGAAAAAAGTGATAATCAGTTGGGGATAGGTCTGGGGAATAAGGGGGTGAGGGAGAGTCTCGATGCCTAACTGCATCAGTTTCTGCCGGCTGACTTGCGAAGTGTGGGACTTCGCGTTGTTTTGCGCACCCAGCAAAAAGTGATGCGCTCAGGCATCGAGACTCTCCCTCACCCCCTTATTCCCCAGATCTATCCCCAACGGAGTACCACTTCTTTCGGGTTCTCGATGCAAACCTGCGTCAGAAATACTTCGCCGATACTATGCACGGTAAAATGCCATTCATGACATTATTAATCCTCGCAATCCAGAATTTGATCGTGATGACATATTTTCTTTACCGGATCGTTGGCAAAATTCTGTAGATTCGAATGATTTTTATTTCGACAAATAAAGTTGTGTCTGAGCGAAGTTATCCACTTATGTTTTGGCCAATTATTCTGCATACACCTAATTCACTCGACGCCTTAGCAAGGCGTCATGTGCGCAATGTCTGCAACCTAACGTAATGCAAGCGTTACGGCAAGACTTGCCGCAAGTCAAAATTGTCACCTGCCGGTGTCTATTTGAATCGCCTCTTTCCTTGCTCCGCTTTTAGAAGCTACTTGTTAAAAGTAGGTGTCAAATTTCGTGAACTTCAAGGTTAGTCATTCACTGATTATTGACTGAATGGCAGTGTACACCGAGAGTAGAGGATTCCTTGGCAGGAGGGTCGTATTTGGCCGGATAGGAAGGAAGCGGGGGTCGTACCTTCGAAGGTCAGAGATAATCGCTAAAAACTAAATTCTCAATAATCAGACGACATGCGAAGAATGTTTCGTCGCGAATCCGTGTGACAATATGTCGAATAAATTTATTTTTGCCTCAGGAAAGGTATATAACAATGAAATGCATTGCAACTATGCAATCCAATCCGGCAATAGTTACTGGTATCGTAGAGGTCAAAGAGGAGGTCGTATTTGGTCGTCTTAGAGGGGGAGGGGGGGGGGGGAGTCGTACTATTTTCCTTGGCGGCTAATTTCCTCGACACCTGGGAGTGCCCTGCTAATAGGTATGTTGCCGCATTTTCAAGCAGACTTCCTTATTGCTCTGTAGCACTCAAGAACAAACCTTTCCTTTCTTCTTCACGTTATGCTTTTCTCGGTCACTATTGCACATACAGTAGCGCTCAAAAGTCTTCGGCCAAAACTTTTTTGTCATAACTTTCTTCCATTTGACCAAATTTGACAAAACTTTAATATGTGGTGCCTGAACCTATTGCCAACATTTCCTGCTACTTGAAAGCCGCTTGACTCTTTTCATGGTTTTTTACAAGAATTCACTGCAAGACCACCCAAAAAAAAGAAAAATGCGTGGTCAAGGAAAACGACTTTCTTTACAAAAGCAAAACGAGCAAGCCTCACAGAACATCAGTATTCTGTAGAAAAACCACGATGACAGCGGCTTAGCGGGACGGCATAGGGATGGCACTCCAAAAACCAAAAAATTGCATTCAACCACGTAACTTACACCGTTGAGCGCCAAAATACTATATTTAATATGCAATGTTTCCAAGTACAACATACTAAAATTCTCTTAGATCGGTCCATGAGCAAAAAAGT
This sequence comes from Trichostrongylus colubriformis, assembly GCA_963978905.1. Taxonomy (NCBI): domain Eukaryota; kingdom Metazoa; phylum Nematoda; class Chromadorea; order Rhabditida; family Trichostrongylidae; genus Trichostrongylus; species Trichostrongylus colubriformis. Next base: position 28,580,187 of record OZ022261.1, on the reverse strand, counting down.
TACAGGTGAAAAACCCAAGTAAAAGACCATTTTGCCCAAAACTTTTGAGCGCTACTGTATATACGGAATATGCTAGGTTACTCAAGGTGAGAGGGTAGAGGTAAAAAATGTCATTGTACCACCTGATACATACGGAAAGCTAGGTTCAGAACCAGTATGGAAGTATGGTCCTCCTTTTCCAACTTTACCATCACTGTGAGTTCGGTCTTCACACTGCCCTACACAGCCGCTCTTTATCCATTTACAGTCAGCCAATTTATCGCCCATTGTGCAAAAGATTTTGCTGAGAATCTTTTTAATTTATCAGAAACACTGGTTAACTTCTAGCCACGAATCTAAGAGGTTTGCTAAGTCTGGTGGACAATAGTAAAACTAGAACCATGAAAATGAATTAACCATTATCCCGGCCTTAGAAAAGAGTGCAATAGTTTCTTTTCGAGAGCAATATGTTTCTCCAGCACATGGAAGACATTCTGAACTACTAAGTTGTTAGGGCATAGGAGTAACTCTCGTTCTGACTCCTTTTAGACGACAAAGAAGAGCTTGAGCTTTTTCACCTAGCATGCGTATGAATTGGATTGGTGCCAGCAGGAATCCATGCTGCCAACGTCATTTCTTGGTTATATTACGAATCAATGCAAAAACTATAACGGAAATGATATCAGTCATTCCATCAGGAACGAGGATCTTGACAAATCATACAGTTTTCACGTCACAAATCAGTTTTTATTCTGGCGAACACACTTATCATCTTTGCACTGGTTTCGACGGTGAATGCTTTGAATCCTTATTTTAATCAGTTCAGTCAGAAATGGATTTAACAGCTGTGAAACTAAGGGATATGCCCTTCTCTTTTCTTATTCTCAAATGAATCATGTTCGACCTCGATACCCTTCTCGCTAATGCATGACTATGATTATTTGCGTACAAAATGGTTTACGTTACAAGCTTACAACCCTTCAAAATTGAAGTTCCTGTCATTATGCTTTTTTTGATGCCTATAGGCAATCTCTCACTAATTGTTGGCTCCACTCGTTTTGATTCACCGAGTTTTTCAAGTGGGTTCTTATTTACCTATTTATTCATTTACACTCTATGGCGCACCGCAAAAAAAAAGCGAACAGAAATACAAATCCGGACTTAGTTTGTGAAGGAAAAGCCTCAGCAAGTGTGTACCATTAGTACACCAAATTCGTGTGGCCGCGTTTGGCACGCGACGCGTGAGTCACTGCTTTAGGGCCTATCCAATGCGGCGTGCATAGCTCGCACCCTCGCGCCGCACACCGGACGCCAAAACGCGAATTTTCTGTCCTAATGGCACGCACCGGGTGTGTGCAGATATGACAGCGAATCGCGTGGCCCCGCGGCGAGCGGCGCGGCGGGTGCGAGTGCCAGTGGCAGGGCATGGCAGCCTTCAAGCGAGGCAGTGTGGCATGGGTGGAAGCACAGATGTGACGCAGCCACGCTCTGCCGCGCTAACAAGAGCAATCGATTCGCAAGTCATACTGGTGGCCCGGCGAGCGAAACGCCACGAAGCGATTCGCTGTCATATCTGCACACACCCGCACGCACCCATAGCTTGAGCCGACCTATGGCGAAGGATCAAGTGTTATCCAGTTGACAGAAGCAACAATCTACGGTTTGCCACTCCAAATTATTTTGGGTCCAAGAGACCATGTGACCGTCAGTGCTATCTGTTCCTTTCGACTGCCACCGTAGTAAAACTCTTGAGCTGACTTGTACACCTTTGTTTCTCCTAAAGATCCAGCAGTTTTGCAACGTTCATACGAGCGCGGGAGATTCAATAGTAGCAACGACCTCTGATCGAGATTTTTTGCACAGGCAAAGCTGGCCTGGACCTTGAGCTTCAAGTCCGACACTGGGGTTCATCTCGTGTATGAGGGACTGATTTGATTGATTTATCAGGAACAAGGACTTAACGATATCTCCGCCAGTGATCTTCAGCAACACAAATGAACGTCAATCCTGCGTTGAGAACTCAGAATGATGAGAGCTGCTTGCGTTCAAAGATTCTTTTGCCCCTCAGATTCTTAATGGAACCCGCATCATTGAACAGGGCTTCACTCACGGAGAGCACGCTGTTTCATACTGGATGATTTCAAGCACATCTAAGTGCTTAATACTATTGAATTCTGCTCTGCTTAACTCAGATCTGACCCTTGTGACGATTTCACCTCATTTTTAAGGTAGCCCATCCCTCTTATTGAAATGTTAAAAATGTTTATTTTATCTCTAGTCATTATACTGTTGATACTTCTCACCATTGCAGTTCAGCAAAAAATGGGTGATCTATCGTTTCAAGGTTTTCCTAAAACCCTTTCAACAAGAACCAGACACTCAGATTTTCGGCATACCTAAGCGCTCACTACTATCGAATCCTGCTTTGATTCTTGAGCTAGTTTTCAAGAATAGTTGTGACTCTAAGGGCACTTCTAACTGATCCAGAAAGCGGATCTAGCTCCAAACACTCAGGATGGCCTACAATATGATACTGGCAGGCGGAATCCAAATTTTCGAATATACAATATGGTGTTTAGTCTACCGAATCCATTGGTCATATCCATGTGAATCGTACTTGACCATGACTCCACTTTTTTTTCAGCCCTATTTATGATTTGCTTAAAAATTTTATTCTCATTCCTGTTCAAGATACTGTAGATACTTCTCATGGCAGTTCATCAACAAATTGGTGACCTAATGTTTATCATTTTCCTAGAATCCCTTTAACAAGAACCTGTAACCTTTTAGCATCAAAGGAAGTTGTGCTCATCCGACAGCAAAATTGTTTAGTTTCCTTTCTATACCAAACTCTGCACCAGCGGAAATCATCCCAGGCACTATTCCTTTGTTGTAGGACAATTACTCCCTCTTGAAACGACAACTCATGCGTTTACTGTATTGTTCAAAACATACTTTTTTTTAAACTTGTTGCTAACGTTTTTAAGACTATTCTTATTATGCTAATAATTTTTGATTACTCAAGGCATGCGCGCCGTCATTATTCTCGTGGCAGCCTGCTTTGTCGTGCTGGAAACGGCTGTCGTTTTTCGACGGGTTTGCAGTTACTGTCGCGACAAGGAAGTCTACAAAGTTAGTAATTTTAAAACTTATAACATATTTTAAATAGACTCCCCCCATTCGAACTTTCGTCGAATTGAAATATTTATCTCCTCTCATTAACGGCATCAGATGGCACCAAAACATTCTATGCTTTTTGTTTTTACTTGTCGCAAAAATGAAATGGCGCATTCAGCGTTTCAATGTCCCTGTGCGCCATGCATTCCACATCCATTCAGATACGCAATGATCTTTGACCGTGATATAGCCATATCATAAAAATTCGTAGCCTACTGCTGGAACAATACACCTCGCTTAGTAGCTTCGTACTCAACAAAGGTGCAGGGCACTGCTTAGCCGCGCTGGGCCACCCTAGGGATATTCGACGCTAGTTCAGGAAAATGAGTTAGCCTCCTCCCAAATCTTATTGAATGCGTCGGATTTTTTCAAACGTTTTGCGATGAGCAGCTTCCAAAGTATTGTGCTTTTGTCAGCATGGTCACAACTATGTCGGCTTCTATCAAAAGCACAACACAGGACCACTTGAAGGGTTCCCCTGCGCTAAAGACCGAGGAAATCTGGTACGTGGATTCCGATTTTCTGTATTTGGCTTCAGAAATAAAAATATAAAATACAGATGAAGTGCTCAACGTCATGCATCCAGGCTCAACTCATCGAGCAGGAAACAGGAAAGAGTGAGTAGAAGATTTAATTGATAGTACAGATGTAGTTAGGAAAACTGTCACTACAGTTTTATCGTATTGATATCGCATTACAGTTTACATGGGCCCAGATTCAGAAAACAATGCCGCGCCAGTGGGCGGGCATGCGACGTCGCACTCGTCGGCACCATCTGGCAGGAAACAGGGTTTAAATCTCAAAGGGAGGGAAGTCGATGGTGCCTAGCGGGTTTAGCTCATCTCTTTCATTGTGTTGATCACTTTTTTCGTTTCTTACTATTCGCGTTTTTCTCTCATGAATTGAGTTTCTGTGGTAAAAAACCGTTATCTCTGCGATACATTGAGAATATCTGTGTCAGGAAGGATTGGGAGATGGCCCATCTTGTGTTTGATTTACTAGACTTAAAGGCAGCATTAGGGGAAAGTCGGACGAAAAGTAAAAGAAGCAGTGAATGTGAAAGTCGAGATGCCTAGTAACAGAATAATGAAGAAACGACGGATGGAATTGGCCAAAAACCCGAGAAATCGGGCCCTCTTTCCACTGTTGATTCTCGACGCGGACGACCTGTCCGTCAAGAAGCGGGTAGTCTGATCTTTTCATTGGCATGTTGCCAAGTAAACACGAGGGAATGTTTGGAAATACGACAGCATCTATTTTTTGGAGTGAGCTTCAAGCTAGAACTGCGAAAGCGCACCGCAAAACCTTCGATCCTGCCGCATCTCCTTGGGCGCTCCCACCTCAGTCAACTGGGAATTACTCATTCCGAGGCGGGATCGACTTATTAAAAGGCGGAACAGATGGGCGGTTGCGGCGTTCCTACAACTCGGAGGTGCGTTTTTTCACCGGGATTTCGCCACAGGTAGCCTTCTCACGCTCAGGACTACCATGTGAGTGACTTCCTGTAGAGATTTCTTCATTACCACATTACCCCTAGTGTGTCTTTAAAGTGCCGTTGAAGCATGTAAAGGACGCTTCACTCGACTCCGATGGCACCCTCGGTTCGCCGCGCAGTCCGCCGTGCGCGGCGTACGCGACGTTGAGCTGCTGGGTCACGATTGGATCGCCGTTAGAGGGCTGCTTCATGCTACTGGTGCCCTTAGTGCAAAGTATTCGAAGGACAGCAGACACATAAGCCCAAGGATCGAGTGTTAGAGCTACGCGGCGTCACGAATGTCGCGCGCTATGCTTCTGGGAAGGGCAAGTGAGTGATCAAGGGGGTGTATGCCAGGGCCAAAAATTTGCTCTGCGGCATGGGGCTCTGTGCGACGCGATGATGCGAGCTATGCGTGCCGTATTGGATGGGTCCTGAATACACTTTTGGTCAAGCTGCTAACCGGCCCTAGCGAAGTTCATGGGTTCCCCTAAAACGACACTCCGGACTCGCACGCCTAGCGCCACACGGGTTGGTGCGATACCCTGCTGAGTATACACGCTAGTGTCGCGTAGGGCACTCCCAGATGTCAAGGAAAATAGCTACTTCAGTACGATCCCCCCTACACAGGTACTAAATACGACTCCCGCTTTGACCTCCTCCTATTCACTGTGACAGTTCATAAGACAATGTTTCAGTCTCATTAGAATATCTCTGAGTATTGTCCTGCCCCGAAGCCTCAGTCACATTCTTCACATTCTTCACAAATTTAGATTCTCATTAGAATGTTAAATTCGTCGTTTCTTCAGTGTGTACCCTCCATGCGACACTGGTGACTGTCCTTCGGAAACACCGGTCCAAACCCTTGCACGTCACCCGAACTCCATACATCCATTACGCTATGCCGAGGAAGTAAAGACTCGAGTATGCCATGAACGCACATTTCAGATGACCCCTCAAACGTACATACAAGTTGAAGTGAGGGGGTATGTTGAAGATGCAGGCTTTTCGACTAGTAAGCCTGTATTTTCGAATGGAGAATTGCTCGAAAGAGAAGATCCGCCAGTGTCCATAATTTGACCGCCCGCCTTGCTAGGATAGGAGACCCTTCGATCTATAATTCTGAGTAGTGGAGTAGTGCTCTACTCAAAGACAACATTAGGGGTAATGCGGTAATGGAGAAATCCCTACAAGAAGTCACTCACATAATAGTCCTGGACCTAGGAAGGCTATCTGTGGCGACATCCCGGTGAAAAAAGCGCCCCTCCGAGCTGTTGAAACGCCGCATACGCCGCAACCGCCCATCTGTCCCACCTCTTGGTAAGTCGATCCTGCCTCCGGCTGACGTGATTCCCGATTGACCGGGGTGGGAGCGGCCAAGGAGATGCGGCAGGATCGAAGGTTTTGCGGCGCGCTTCCGCAGTTTAAGCTTGAAACTCACGCCAGAAAGTAGATGCTGTCGTATTTCTAAAGATTCCCTTGTGTTTATTTGGCAGCATCCCAATGGAAAACTAGTTCAGACTACCCGCTTCTGAACGGACAGTTCGTCCGCGTCGAGAATCAAAAGTGGAAAGTCAGTCCTATTCCTCAGGTTTTTGGCCGATTCCATCCGTTGTTTCTTCACTATCCTGTTACTAGGCATCTCGCCTTTCACATACAGTACTTCTTTTACTTTCGTCCGACTTTCTCCTGATGGTGCCTTTGAGTGGCTATTCTTTCGGAAGTGTGCCGTCACATTTATTTTGTTATAGTTGCCTTCATTTTTAATATGTACTTCCAATTTAGTCTACACATACCGCGATTGTGGGACCTATCTACTTCAAGAATTTGGCTCAGAGAAATTCAATTTATCTTACACTCAATACGCTATGATTCTGAGCGATGTTGATGACGAAGGTGAGGATTTAATACCAGATTTTTCGAAAAAACTATAAACCACAATTAAGAACGGTCAAAGCATCTGCATATCTAGGTAACACCTGGGTGTTCAAGTTTTGTAACAAAGAAAAGTGTTTGCGTGAGTGCCCTATCTTTATTAATATTTCCTTAATTATTTTACGCATTGTGAGTTTGTGCACAAGAGCTGACTTTCACCTTAATGTTTTTGTCGATTTAGATCCATCGGATTACGAAATTACGGAAGGGGAGTATCGAGAAAAAGGTACAACTAGTAAGTTGAATCAATACAGGAAATTAATTTAAGCGCGCTACTCGAATCAAAGACATGCAGGTATTCAGGTGACTGGCTCTATGGTTACCGACAGCAGCATTCCTGGTGTGCAGCCTTATGTCAAATTTCCGCTTTGCGGCGTCGCACTCGCGGCGCTATCAGTACGAATTGCCGCGCTCGGTTGAAACTCCGCTTAGAATGCAAGGGGCTGGTAGCATGGAGGTCCTTCAAAGAAAAAACTGTTTATCTGATCATTATCTGTGATTAACAACTTTTGCACCCTAAAAAGACAGAATAGTAACATAAAAAGTGAAAGGAGCAATAGCATTTTATGGTAACAATCCTAGCCAGGAAAGAATCGATTCGGGCGTAAAGTTCCGAAGGGAGTGTACGCAATGTACGCAATCACACGCGAAGAACTGCGCCGTGCGCGGCCGCGCGAAAATCCGACCTGAGCTACGCACCTACGGGGTGTATATCATTAGGACAGAAACGTCGCGTGGCTGTTCGGCACGCGACAGGATGGTGCGAGCTATGCGCGCCGTATTAGTTGAATCCTGAAGCGATTACGCCCTAGAGTGAGGCGTAGAGCACCATCAAGACCCATCCAATACGGCGCGCATAGCTCGCACCCTCCCGTCGCGTGCCGAACACGGCCACGCGTCGTTTCTGTCCTATTGATATACACCCCGCACCTACGCTCCCAGGACTCAAAGCCATCTGGAAACAAATACCTCCTAGTAAGTCTCGACAAAATGCTGCTAACATTTACGATGATCGGCCAGATGTCGCAGCTTTTGCTGCTGTGTCGAACTCAAGTTGGACAGATATGTGTTTGAATCCACGCCCCAATATTTTTGCTAATATGTTGTCAACAGTGAAGTTGACGGAAGCTTTCGTGAGTCATGATGGTCGTCCCGTAGTTGTGTGCCACCATCGAAGTGATTGTCGAGAAATTGTCAGTATACTTCAGCGTTGACGGTCGCTTTTCTCGTTCAAAATCGTGCGCTTTTTCCTATCGGTAGTTTGCTTGCTTGCTTACCTGCTTACTACGCATGAAATTTATCCCATGTGTTTGTTTGTCTTAAAATGTTATCACTACAGCTTGGTCTGTTTCAGAAACGTCCAGGAAATTTCTCATCGTAAGCTGTTCTGTGGCCGTGGGGATTATTCTAGGACTTGCAGCAGCAAGTATGTGACTATCCTCTTTTACTCGTCTACATTCCAGATTGCTCTCACATTTATTTCAGGGTTGTTGAAAGCTTATAACAAACGGCGCTCAAGACGCAGTTTTCCTCCCGTTGCTAATGTTGAGGTACCTTTATAATGATGACTTGTTTTTGTTTCTTTACGCAAGGAAAACTTGAGAATCTAAGGCATGAAGTGAGTATCTGCACCTTGCATGACATTTGTAGGCAGTAAATTCATTGATGAGGCTTACCTAATGTTAAACGAGTTAGTCAGTATAAAAAAAGTAGTCAGTATAAAAAAAGTATATCCTCCTTCGGCAGAAACTTCTAGAGTACATCCTATGCAAAGTAGCATCAATAGGAGCGATTTCGTCAACTGTTGAATATGAAGAGGTGCTCAATAGTGCTACCATAGAAAAATGGAATGAAACGGTCAAAAGGGGCTACCCTAGCCAAGCCTTGGTCGTTGCCCCGCGTAGCACGACTATTCACCGACAGGGCCACGTTGAAGAGCCCAATTCGCACCTTTGAAGATATGTCCCGTCGAAATCACCGCTTCCATGCCGTCTACTAATTTACGAATAACATGTCTTCCCACTTGTGATTACCCTCATTACCCCTAATAGTGGGGTGTGTGCACTTATGACGGAAAATCGCTTCGCGGCCATCAGCACGACTTGCCGAATCGTTGCCTTTGGGAGCCCGGCAGAGCATGGCTGCGTCAGCTCCGCACTTCCACCCATGCCACACTGCCTCCCGCACCCATGCCACCCTGCCTCCTCCAGCCATGCCACATGCCTCGCTTAAAGGCTGCCATGCCCTGCCACCGGTACTCGCACCCGCCGAGCCGCTCGCCGCGGGCGGCCACGCGATTTTCCGTCATAAGTGCAGACACCCCTAATAGTGCATTTGCAATCGCGTAGCAAAGTATGAACGCTCACCATTGGTAGCTAATATTTCCTGAAAATGAGCTCTGAAACAGAAGTACTCGGAGGCTTGCCAAAATAACTGCCATTGGACGACGCCCACAGGCTGAAAGATGCCACCTTTCATCTCTACTATCTCTACTATATACTTAAAAAGCTTCGTCTGTCTGTACGTCCCTCCGTCCATCACTCAATGCAGCGCCATCTGGATGTAGGTGTGCTCATGTTCACAAGCATGAGTAAAGCGCTCGAACCAGCAGCTTACCCTGATTTGAAAATGACCAACAAGTCTTCAATGTCGTCTACAGCGGTTCTCCGTTCAGACACTTGAGCAGCATAACGATTGTGGAGTTTTGTCCGACTCTATTCTCCCCTTCCGAACTACCAAGTGAACCGACAAACTCGTGCATGCAACTGAGAAGAGTGCAGCTCGCGAAGTTCATGCCACGTCTACGACAAGATACCGATAAGAAGTTACAGCCCAATCTAAAGCAGCCAGACCATTTCAGGAACCGGTCTTTCTTACAGTCGTGCTTCGACAATCATGCTGCAAAATTTCATTTTTCAGCGCTCGAGCGAGATTGTAAAAGGGGCATTCTCGCCTGATACCCTGCAGATGGTAGTGCCGGTAAGCGTGCCTAGAGCCCTTGCAACGCGAAAAAATACATCCACTCACCACAAATGCTCACCTAACAAAATTTTACAACTGCCAAAACAAAATGGAAAGAAAGCTGTTTAATTTTCATTCATCGTATGACAGAGGCATATTTCTTGACGATTACCACTTCTTGCACATCTTTGCTCCTATCTGGGAAAAAGAATTTGGGGACACGGTTAAGGGTGATTTTGACCGATTGTGGAATAAGGGCTGTGGAGCACGAAGGTATAGGCACCAAGGGGTGGGGATCTTTAGTCAGGATTGACCTTCCACGACTCCTGCCTCTCACCTTCCCTAATTACTTCGCACCTCTCCGAATGCGCCTAAGGTATAACCTTACTTAATTGACCGATCTGACTGTCTTCATAGATTCATCAACTGCGTAACTAATCAAGATCCTCGTTACATGAAGCTAAATGGAATAATTACAATTGAAGGGAATCATTATGAAGCAGAAAAAAACAGGATTCCGAAGTTACGTAGGAGTATTAGTAAAGTAGCTGGAAGTAGATAGAAGGAATCTTACTCCTCACGAACGTTTTCGGACTTGGAGATCAGAAAATCAGAAAACTACCAGAATTACTCCTCATGAATACATACTTGTTCCCTTTTATATGGCTTCTAGAAAGAGGCCAATGTTGCTCAATTAGTTCTTTTTCATTTCAGACTCATTGTTCCATTTTTCACATTTTTACTCTGTCTCTCATTCCTTCATGAATTCTCACTGATTTCACTTAATTCTGCAAATCTCTCTTTGTCCCAACTTAATTCTGTTCCTTGCACTGTAAATCATGACTCAAGCGAAGGCAATTAGTGAGGTCATCCCTAAGGCGCATTCGGAGAGGTGAGGAGTAATTAGGGAAGGTGCGAGGTAGGAGATGTGGAAGGTCAATCCTGACTAAAGACCCACACCCGGCACCAAGTAGTGCAACGGGCCAGAAAGAAGAGAATGAAGGCCGAAATTCCAAAGAGTAGGACCCCTATTCAGGATTTAGGACGCGTCTTCGTTCCCTCGGCATCACCAGCTGCCGAAAGGGTTATGCAGACGGCGAGGGACTAGGTCAGCCAGCCGTGAACATTACACCGTACCCACATCGACTAGGCCACGTGCAGCGGTAAAACCCGAAAGGCTGCTAAGCCAGGCCACAATAATGATCCGAGGGTGCCTTTTGTAAACGCGAGTTTCGTCGCGGAAAGTAGTGACTGGGTTCAGAAAGTTCTAGAACTCTAATTTCTAGAACAGAAGAGTTCTCGTACGGTCAAATCGACCGAGAGAGGGTGTGCACTTTTACGCTATTATGGTATGCTTCATTGCTAAAGTGTGTTGTTTGAAGTTCAAATTTGAAAGAAAAGTACAAATTTTGATGAAAAAACCTTTGGCACCAAGTAATTTGTATATAACTGTCTAGAACAACCAACGGACCGATTTTTAATAGTTAACGTAAGTATCACAATAAATTCAAGTTATTGAAGCTCCTCCGCGATAACGAACATGAGCCTGAAGCACGCATCTCGATACCGCAACAACAGCAGTAGACTCATCAAAGAAACTGAATTTCGTCATCTTCTGATTTGACGTCATCTAACTATTTTTGATTGAGTTTATCAATGGTCCGATGTATCGCCTTATGTAAAGATGATATGAAGTGTTTGAGATTCCGTGGTGGATCAAGGTTTGATCGTACCCCAAAACTTAACGCAATTTATGAACACTACTCATTTCAACGTTACATTTCTCAACTGTACGGGTTTACTTCACGTTAGAACGATCTTCATAATGACGCTTTGTATCAGTTACTTTCTATTGAATGTACTTTGTAATAAACACATCTTTACTCAGTCCAACAAATCACCTAGAAAAGAAATCCAAACATCCATCAATTATATGCGATTGCTTCTGCTCGTCAACAATTTAACATAGATATTCATTATACTAAAAATTACATCAGTATGGCATTTGCACAGATACATTTCTCAGAAATCTAGTAGGAATACTATATTCGGAAACCGCTTGTGTACCGCAGATTCCTTGCAATTTAAGTAAAAACCATTTCAAAGAAAATGCTAGTTCTATAAGAAATTCTACAATGGGTATTGACAACACTTTTATGACGTCATGCGATACACAAAATTTCTATATTCATTCTGTGATGTTTATATTCAAATGTATATTGTAAAGCTGAATCAAGCGACTAATGCCGTTGAGGTGTCCACAGAAGGGTCATATCTTGGTATTTTACGTGACGAGTAAATATGAAATTGGGCTGAAAGTACAATGACTGTGTGACTGAATTGTGTTGGAATTAACTGCTTATCAGCGGAACAACTTTTGATTTTGACTTCGTGTGTACTATATTCGCCTAGCAGCTTTAGGACAGGCTATGTTGTGAACTAGAGGATGGATTAGCCTCGAACGTATTCCTTGAAAATAGACGGGACTCAATGGAGAAGCCAAATGACTAAGTTGGACCATGAACCATGAAGAGCCTTACCAGGTTTACGAATACGGCCTGATAGGATATTGCAATCTATGCTACATTTATACTCGGCGACGCGCTACGATAGCACCCGCAACGCAGCCTCCCCAATCAATACGCTGGCTGAATCGCAGTGATTGGAATAAACGAGATGTTGCCGTAAATCGATTGCGTCGTCCGTTATGAATACGGTCAAAGGACGTAAGACATCAGAACTTATTAGTTTTACGTATCGGGTGTGTTGCAAGTCTTCCGATTTCTAGAGGTTAGCACCAAATTGGGTCACCGCGCGCGGCGACGCTTCGCGAATTGTCCGAATGGTGGCGCGTCCTACCGTCTGGGCTCTCCCATAATTGCCTAAGCCTTTGTAGGGAGGAGCTTTGGCAGCGTGTTTTTACCTGTCTTTACCAGATTGCAATCCGCCGCGCAGCCTGACCTGACCCTCTACGTATCTATTATCTCGTCAGGCGTGTGGCATTTGGCACTTTCGCGTGGCGCACACTTTCACGCTGGGCAGACGCTGTCTGGAAACTGGATGAAGAGCCCACAGTTGGTGATCCATGTGTAAGGTGGCCTATAGAGTTGTGCACTCTTTTAGGAACATTGATTTTTGATTCGCACATCTGTGGCGCAATCGCGATGCGCTTCTACAAAGGTTCGCGCGGCGCGCCTCGGAGACAAGAGATACGCGCTTCGCATAGTTTCATTAGCTGGCAGCAAAGATGTTTTACAGGGAAGTTATAAGACATTGTGAGGGATTAAACAACGAATTACACGGAAATAAGTTATAACGAAAACCAACCGTTTAGAAATTGTTCTCCCACGGGCGTGCCGCAAATGCACGATTTAGTGAAGAATAACTATTGTTCTTGCCTCCTAGATTAGCATAAGATCTCTGAAACAATACGCTATTTCCAGATAAAGCCATTCCAACTATCATTTCCACAGGCTTCACAACACATTTCTATTAGATACAAAGTTATACACACAAAAAGTATTCTGATGAAAGTCCATTTTCATCAATATCGAAGCCGATCCAGTACGAAAACTTTATCAGTTGCTAATTACATCTCTGAAGAAGCAGACAGCCCAAACATACAAGTTAGTGAGTGCAATGTGCTGCATACACCTTACATATTGTGCACTAAAACAAAGAAATCGCGGTTTCGGATGTTGTACTATAAAAATTTTCGATACAAGAGCCAATAGTAAGAAATAAAGCAGATGGTCATATATAGAAAAAAAGAAAAAGAAGAAAGGAAAAGGCGAGGACATGGAGTAGCGTGAAACACAGAGGCGCACTGGTGTCATTTATAAACGAGCTACCTAAGCCGAGCATTTATATTACACATATGTAACACTAAAGAATGAATCGATATTCAGTCTACGTTAAATCGATACTCGGTCTACGTAATGATGACACACTTGCCGCGAAATTTAAATGTACCATTAAGATAGGGAGTCGCATACTATGCGTGTTAGCCTTTGGCCTTACATTGGGAATAATTTGAGAAATTAAGCTGACCTAGCAAACTAAAAATAAAGCTCATCTATCTACGTATCGCTGATAACGTGAGCATTTCTGAACGGGATCGAGCACGGCACTGAGTGGTCTCAGCTAGAACAGATGTACGCGATCGAGAGGGGTCCACGGCGAAATTGCCAATATCAAACTAGTAGTAGGGATAGAAATGAGAATAGACACTTGTACGTGGATGTGATGATGAGCGCATAGTCGAATATGGGGTCGATCGCAGCACATCCATTTGCCGCAACGCCTGATTCAGCTTGCTCGATAGCTGACTGTACTCGGAGCGCAGCTAAATACAATACATGAAATTACTTTCGAATACGTCGTATGCACGACATTTCATGAAGCGTCTCTTCACTCATTACATTACAACCCCATAGTAAGCGATGGGTGGGTGTAGCGCAGACGTTGGTTTGCATGGCTTGAAGCCACGCGCGGATGGAGCGACCGCTCTGCTGCTTCAGATTTATTTTTATTTCCTGATCTTATTTGATTCGCTGCGCACTTAGGCTGAGGTTGTAACCCGCACGATCCCATGTTGATGCGATCGCATGTGTCGTCGTACGCGCGCGTCTCTCTTGCGTGCTAATTCCTCTCCTCAGCGCTGGTCTATTGCATTACGGGCCGTGACTTGCGGAGGAAAAATAGCACGCCCGACGACACATGCCATCACAATTTGGTACTCAACGCAGTTTTGCACAGCCTTGCGGACAGTGCCGGTTCGCCCACGGCAGAAGCGACAGCCTGTCTGCGCCACCTCCACCAACTCCTTAATATGGAGCATAGGCAATGCGTGCCAGCAATCGTGACAATTTAGTTTGGTGTGATGGAAATCCTCACTACACATATTCTCATATATGGAAAGTGTCTGAAGCGCTCTTGCTATAGAATGCGTGCCCCATGCAAGAAACGCACGTGATTGGTGAACAGCGAGGAATGACCAATCGCAAGCAGTTCTAGCATGTAGCACGTTTCTCGAGTTCTGGCATGCAAGAGGCCCGAAATCTGAACGTGACTTCGTGTGAACTTTTTTTTTCCAAAATTTGGCCATATAGGAATTGAAGGGACACCATTACGGCACGCTTTGCTACCCAGTATAGGCAGAGCACGCGAATTTGGCCAGCTTCCCGTAGTGTGGAATCAGGGTAAGGTCAAAGCCACTAAGGGAACGTAACGAACCAAGGGAGTCATATGATATACAACATGACTGCACCTTTAAAGGCATATATTATCGAGGAGATTGAGTACTCCATAATCGCCCTGCAAAAAAACGCAATCAGAAAAGTTGTCCGATCAGATAACGACCATTTTAAAAAGTCCGAATTCATATCAGCCAGGGAAACTTAGGTAATCGGCATCCACACCATGTACATGGACAAGAAGCAGACTAAAGGTTGCATGGCACCATCGCAATAGCTTTTTCCAAGCAATAGCTACACACGTACCAACAAAAGATAACGCATAGCACATGATTCTACAGTCGAGGGGTGTCAAGCAGTGCAGGCATTCTGCGATAGCGAGCGTGACTTCATACCCACGGAGATGAGCACGTTCGCAACGTACGGGAGAAGCTGATACAGGTTCGCAGAGTGCCAACCTTCTACGCAACATGCCAAATGCACATGTGATTGGTAGTTGCTAAAGCGCACCAATCACAAGCAGCCTTCTCACCTTTCGTGGTTGCTTGTCACACCTGAATGGACTTACAGTTGCAACGAAACTAAAAACAGGTTGCGTGGTGTTATCGCGTAATGACTATTGCCTGAGCACTGCGAACTGAATAGGTGACAAATTTTTATACTATGAGCAGCTTGCTCACCCTGTCCTTGGTAAGCAGTTCACGTGACAGTGATCTTTCGAGTTGACCAATGCGGCCCTGAAAAACACTGTTGTGTTTGATGAACTCAAAACTCTGCCTTTTACTGTGTGCCACTTTATGTGACGGTTGTGATGTTAGTGAATGTGGTGGCGCACCACGTTTTACTCAAGCTTGAACTTAAATAGCGTTGGCAGCCACTGAACTCAAAATATGTCACCAGTTTTCATCACATTTTATAGAAGGGTTACCAGAAGCCTAACATAAAGAGTCCGCTGAATAAGATCATAGAGGTGTTAGCATTATGCTGATACTGAACGTGCAAAATGAGAAAGGAGTGCAATATTCATCGAAACCAGAACGTCTAAGAAGAGGCGGAGTCGTTGTTATACGATTGGTTGCCGCAATCACTCGACCAATGAAAAGCGATAGTTGCCTACAGGCTAGTGTATTGGTATAAATCTGGGTAATGGGGATGAAGAAACAAGCACCTCAACCCCAAAACATGGTTGTGGATTAATAACAGCTTCACGAGTTATTTTGTGGATGATTATAGTGGACAATAGGAGACGCACGTACAGCATTGAACAGGACCGACGACAGTAATCGAACACGACAAGAAAAAATGTGGGATGCATAGAGCGAGTGAAGTAAAACCGGATGTACCCACCTCATACATGCTCATGACCATGGGTGTCATGTCATGCTGATATCTCTTGAAGCGACGCGTAGTGTCGGTATCGATGTACGATGGTGAAGAGTTATAGCTCTTAAATATCGAAAGAATAGTACGACGGTCCAGTCTGATAGAGTCGGTTCCAGAGAAATTAGGGGACCCGCTATTCAACACTGGCAGCAAGAATGAGTTTTAGAAAAGCACTCATTCCCTTTTTCCCACTCGGGTATGTTCGAAATAACCAAGCATTCCAAGAGGCACATTCCACGGTAATTTGAAGACTTCATCGTCTCTTAGTTCCGTCCTTTTCACGCCTATTTGGTTTAGTTCCTCGCCATTCGCCTTCATGGGCACGAGCAACGACAAAAGTCAATATAAATGAGAGCCCATTTCATGATTCAAATTTCTCACATGTTTTTTCCAGCGCTGAGTCACTTAGCCTTGCTCGTTTCACTTTTTGAGCGCAATAAAACCACTATATGACGTCATAGTGGGACATGACTCAAGGCCATAGACAATATCGGGTGACTCTTTAGGCCGCGTTCATACGTTGCAGTGCCGGCAGCAGGGCGTGGCTGCGTGCCTCTGCGTCTCTGCCTATGCCACACCACCTCGTTATCCGCGTTGTCTCTGCATCTCCCTCGTGCCACTCTGCCTCTCAGCCACGCCCTGCCGGCGCTGAGTATGAACGCGGCCTCAGGCTGGGGTAATAGTCTAGGAATTGAAGGTGATTGAAAGTGATCAATCAGCCATAATCAAGTTACATTCCACGCTCCGTCCAATGAGGCATGATCTAGATCTTCATTGGTGGAACATGTACCTGGTGTGCAGAGGGACGAGAGAACCACTCCGTTTTTCACCAACGGCAGCTCAGGCTATGCCCCTGTGCCACAATGTGTACATTAGTGGCTTTCAAATGCTTTTGGAAGAATGACAATTGCTAAGACGCCTGATGAGCTTAAGGGGAGGGTCAGTGGTTAAATGATGGGGGTGGTTGCCGGGAAAGTCAGAAAAAAACATTGTCAGAAGGACACTGAATATGAAGATGCCCGTTTGATGTGCTTGGGGAACACGAAGAACAAATGAAGGAATCAGGAATAATCGAGACAGTACAAGCAGGAAGTTCCTTCCAGAAGAGAAATCATTTCTATCAACAACAGGTGTATATCGTCGGACAGAATTTTGCCTTGCGGCGTATGATCGCAACACGATGTGTGCAGCTAGGGCATCATATGTAGTTGGGTCCTGAAGCGATCCCCTTATTCGGTGCCTTATTTCAGACGTATTTGGGTCACAGTAATTGAAAAAAAAACAGGACCCAACAACGTAAGGCCGCTTCCATACTTTGCGCACCGACGCCGTCACGCGCGTGCCGCGTCACGCGCGTGACGGCGTCGGTGCGCAAAGTATGGAAGCGGCCTAAGGCGCCCCTGGCCGCGGACGCATCGCGTCGCGCGCCGCAGTGTGGACTTGTGTGACATCTACACCTGACCCGACAAGAATGTCCAATCAGCCCAACGGAACTTAAGTACAGAAGAATGAAAAAAGGTGCTGAGTGCTGTGCTGCTCTATGAGTACCTCTACCTCTATGACTAGTAAAAATTGATATCTAACATGAAGTTACGTAATTAGTTCAACTGAAAACCTTGCGTGATCATACGAACATTCTAAACGGAAACATGTAGCTGAAAAAGCGCCTAAGTTTCTAGACATAAGTAGAGAAGAACGAGGTCCATGGAGAAGCGATTCTTACCGTGTAGCCACTTATCGTTGAGAAACCTCCGGATCGTGACGAAGAGCGGTAGCGTTCATAGGTTGACGGCATCTAACAACTAGCTATGCTACTTCAATGTTGAAAATTACATCATTATCACTGTTTACCTCGTATTCATATGGAGTATGAAGATCGCGCACATAGCTGTCAACACGGGACAAACGACCGCCTCCGTAGTACAAGTCAGAGTTGTTCACACGAGAGCTGAATTTCTCTATGAGTTGCATGAAAAAGGCACACATTGGCTATCAGGGAGCACAAGGGATAATTTAGGTGTTCAGAAATAGATCAACTGTAAAAGAAAACCAGAAGCCAAGGAAACTGCGTATGGCACAATTCACAGCGAGAGGTTCCCTGGTTGGGCCCAATGAATACCCTTGACCTAGTTTCGCACACAATTTGACGTGTCATGCTGAGCGCCACGCATCACAGATTTACGTGTCCCCCAATCGATACATCAGCGATGAGACGCGCAGCAATAGCAGGCACGCCGTGGAGGTCAAGAAATGATGGGTCTGACCAATTTGATTCGGTTCTCGCCAATCTACTTCTTTCTGTTTGGTACGGTTTCACTACTCTACTTTGATACTTTAGCGGTTAGCTTAATTATCCGTCGTTCTACCTACAGAGGCTTTGGGTGAACTGGGTGTACTAGAAGCTGGTAGGCGAAGTCGTGCCTGCCAAATCCGATTCTTCGACGGTTGAAATGGTGGAGTCACCGTCTAATACTGCTCATTGGCTGGCACGATTCCGCAACGCTCAACGCTCCCACTGCTTTGAAGAATGATGCAGCCTTATACGATACCTGCTACGGGAGAGGGCAGAATCGTAGATGGATGAACGAGATGCGTTACGCGACAGTTCGCCGTTCTTTGATCCGGAGTATTCCATGAATGAAATGAACGATCCTGCTCGTGATGGTGGCCTGCTGTACTCACGCGTCGGTGGCGTTGAGTACTCACGAGCGCGAGTTGGTGCTGGATACTGTGACGTGTACCTGAACTAGTGATCATGAGCTTGTACTCAGCCATGTCCGTTCTCTGCTGAACCTATCCCAGAACAGCATAAAGCGGTTACGCTAACAGAAACTAGATGCCCTTCTGCTGTGATCGATTAATAAGCTACTAAGTCAGTAAGACACTAGATAAGTCTCTAAACATAGTACGGTAGGAAGATATATAGCAAGTTGAAGAAGAGGTTGTTGCTGACGGCAGGAAAAGTAGCGTGACCCATATGATCTGCACAATCAGTGCAGTTTTAGCACAAGCGCTAGCCAAGTGTTACAGATGTTCCATCTTCATCGTCATTCATCTCCAACTAGTCACGCCTAACCCAAACAAATCATTCAACATAACTCAGGGACTATGCAACTAAGCTACACCACCCATGCAACTAACTCGGTATCCCAAAAAAAGCAAAGCAAATCGTTCTCATTTAAAGGCTTACGCGTTGTAGAGATATCTGGAACAAAGTCCATGTTACAGTATCAGTCTGATTATTTAGTTATAGTGAAAACAAGGGCGACATTCTTTGTTCAATGGTTAGAAGATTTATATCGCTCGATTCGTCTGTGTAGACTTAGTATGCGAAGTTGCGCCGCGAGCGCTTCTTTTCGAGCGGAACGTGGGCTACCAACCCAATCAGAACATACAGTAGCCTTCAGTGCCGTGTCACAAACGGCATGCGGCAAATTTTCTGCATCGTCGCCATCTGACCTGACCATACACTCCCCTTCTGAGTCACTCAATGCGGCTCAATCTGGTTCGAGCGCCACTTTGAAGGCAGCATTCGAAGAAATTCAGACGAAAAGTAAAAGAAGTTATGATCACGAAAGTCGGGATGCTTAGTAACAGGACAGTGGAGAAAAAACGGATGGAGATGGTCAAAAACCCAAGAAATAGTACTCCCTACCCACCGCTGGACGATGAAGAGGCGGGTAGTCCGGACTCAGTTTTCACTGGCATGTTGCCAAGTTAACACGAGGAAATGCTTGGAAATACGACAGCAACTTTTTTTTCGAGTAGCTTCAAGATAAAACCGCGAAATCGCGCCGCAACACCTTCGATCCTGCCGCATCTCTTTGGCCGCTCCCACCCCAGCCAATCGGGAATCACTTCACCCGGTGGCGGGGTCTGTCATCCAAGGCGTCGGCTATTATCCGTTGCGTCGTTTCTACAGCTCCGAGGCGCGCTTTTTCACCGGGCTTCGGCACGGGTAGCCTTCCCAGACGTATCGTTCCCATGTAAGTGACTTCTTTTAAGGATTTCTCAATAACCACTCCTAATGCTGTCTTTAAGAACTGTCGCCCTTGCAAAGGTGTTAGCCTTTAAGTCACCTGTAGTAGTTGGACATGGATCTTTGTGAACGCATTGCTTGCCGACGTTCACGTGTACGACTACGTGATCGTTCGATCAGTCTTGTAGTCGAGTATAGAGCAGACGAAAAGGCTCCTGAGATACAAGTACATGGATGCCCTCATAAGGACGATAATAACACAATCGTTTTACTCACCTGAATTGACAATGTCATCGAAGTGGCTTAGATAGGTACTATTAGGGCGATAGTTACAGTTGGCAGTGTACTCATTACGATACTTGTTGGGATTTGTAACGAAGGGGCTGGAATGTATCAATAGTGCGTACTAATACTAGTAAATTACTTTCAACTGCAATAGATAAAAATCCAAGAGGTACAAGTAAAATTTGAACCTAATAGCAGTGTAGGATGATTTCTCAGGAGGGCTCCACGAAGAAAACGATGTTGCGGTGGGGATCCGTGGAGGTGGAACATGACGATGAGAATCCTAAATTCATCACTTTACAAAAAAAACTCCATGTAGCGCACAGCAGTAACTGGTCCTGAGGATAAAAAAAAGCATATGCAAGGGAAAGGTGGCATTGCGCGTATTGCGGTGCAGTAACATGTATCGTGTTCCATTACACCAATTACATCATAAGGCACGTAAAAGAAGTGCGACAACACCATTCATACAGGATGTATTAGCAGAGGAGTTTTTTCATGCAGCGGAAAGGAATGTGAATTCTTGCTCAGATCGATGCATGGGAAATTAGCTACAGGGTGGATGAAACCAATTCTGTGTGCCGAAGGGATTTCTTACTTGAACTTACCCAAACTTATGCCTTAACTCACATGCTTTGGCTTAATTTAGTTTTCTTGCCCCTTGACAAAGATGAATTTACATACCATTCAAAATACGAAGGTACTTTCCCTGATAACATTGAATAACTAAAAATACGTTGTCGTGCTGTTAGGCGTAATTGTTGTAATGTAACATAATACACGATGCTGCCTCTAAAGGGTGGCACCCTTCCTTCAAATTGACCCGGTAAGGCTGAGCTCACAGTCAGTAAGACAGCATGGCACGGGGGCGTTGTAGAGACAACGCAGGAAACGAGGCAGGGTGGTTATGGCGGAGACGCAGAGACATGAAGCCACGTCCTGTCGCCGGCACCGAAGAGTATGTACGCAGCCTAAAGTAGGCTGATTGTGATTGTGACCTGATCATAGCTGGTATAATCACGAGCTGGGCGTCGTTCAGGTGAAGGCGACGATGGTCGAGCACGACGTGGTGGGGATGGCGAGGCTGCTCGGTGACGTACCGGAGGAGGACTTGGAGATCGCTTGGTTGGCGCTGCAGTCACCTCCTCAACCTTCTTCTGAATAAAAGTAACCTTCACTCAACCACTGATATTGAGCCTCAGTTTTGAGTTTTGACGGAATTTAAAAGTTTTCATTACTGCACTAAGTTAAAAAAAAACCAGCTTTCGTACCGGTGGTGGAATCTCTTCCTCAGCATCAACAGCATGATCTTCAGCTGGCTCAACCTCCGACTTTTCGTCGGCTACTTCAGCCTCAACAGGCTCCGCTTCCGTAGGTTCTTCCTCCTTGTGCTCTTCTTCCGCAGGCTCTGCCTCATCATGCTCCGGCTCCGCAGCTTCCGGCTCTACATGTTCTGGCTCCGCCGGTGCCTCCTCAACAGCAGGGGCTGGCTCAGGCTCTTCATGCTCTTCTTTAGGTGGTTCCGGCTCTTCTTCGCTATAAATAAATATAACGCTAGTGTCAATTAATGAAATTGATAGAATTCAGACCAAGTTTTGATTGAAACATGAAAAATTAGCTCTGAAATTATATCAAAACCAACGCATGCTTTGCCGATTTCGGTGTTCTTGGTGTTTTCGGCGTCCGAGGCGTTCTAGGCGATTTTACAGATTTCGCAGGTGTCACGGGAGCCTCGGTTTCTTTAGGCGTCGCAGGAGTCTCCTCGAAGTTGAAAGCAACATTAGTTTTAGGCGTGCCAGTTGCTTTCGGTGTTCCAGTTCCTTTGGGTGTCGAAACCTTAGGGCTGAAACAATTTCGGACTTCAAGCATTTACAGACGGATGGAAACTACAGAGATTACTCGATGCGCATACACAGGAGCTGCAGGGAATCGGAATATGGTTCAACACGAAGACAGCAATTTTTGGAAGGATGAAGCTTGAAATTCAACTTTGAAATTGGTTGATTGTAACGGTCAAGACAATCGCCCGGTTGCCGCGATAGTAAACGTGGTCGCCAATTTTCGTCTCGAATGCACTGTTTGCCCCTAATTTTATATGAATCTTAATGGTGAGAGGAATGGGAAGGATATATACGATATTGCGGACAAAGGGAAACCACTTTTCAGAACCGGTAGAGACACCGTACATCGTCGGAGTAGGGCTACACTGCACGCGACGAATGCGTCTACTGAGCGATTCTTCTGCCAGTTGTGACAAGTGTGACACTGCTCCAACTGGAAAGAGAGGGAGCGGCTTAGTTAGAGGCAAGAGAAGGGTATGCAGAAACTGCGAGCTGTGATTGCCCGTTCTCTGAAACCGAACCTTCCACTTTGGAAGCGGTGATGTGGGCTGCACAAGCGCGGCTTCGGTTCATATCACGATCCCGCAGGAAGGCGTGTTCTGCAATTAATCAGCCGAGCGAGTTGCCGGCGAAGGCGGGACAACGTTTGCGACCGACTGATTCAGCCTCTCCGACAGTCTGAAGTCTATCTCCGGCTAGTGACGCAGAGGGGCGCGAAAGTGGAGGAGAGGGGGAGGGGGTTTGAGTTCCTATTCTCGGTTTATCGCCGTTTTATTTCGTTTGTTCTCTGCTATTGACTGTGGAGCAATCCTACTCCTTCCATATTCCACATACTGCCAAATTAACCCCTCCCCGTGTCTCATTCCGTTCTGTTTACTAGTAAACCGCTGAGGATCCGTGCTTTTATATTCTACGATTATACCACTAATTTCAGCCTCCGCTTTTCCCGAGAGAATTTCATGCAAATTCAAGAATTTTTAAAAAAGAGTGTTGCATTTCTTACGTTTCGACTTTGGTGGATGGAGTTCCAGGGATACTGCCATTTGGAATGGAACCATTTGCCATTTTCGGAGTTCCTGCTTTAGGAGTCGCTGGCACAGATCCGGCAGGAGTACCGAACTTCTTCAAAAAACCCTTTGAGACTTAAGCACGGAGAAAAACAAGTAGGAAAAAGTTTCAAAGCACGATGAGCATACCTCATCTGTTTTTGGTGTTGCCGGCATAGAGCCTGTTGGGGTGCCGAATGCCTAAATTGAGCAATTCATGGAAAGAAAGGGAAGGTTGAAAGATGTGAAGGGATTTCCCAAGGAATTGCTGTACCTCTTCTGTAGTCGCTTTCGGAGTAGGCGGCACAGAATCAGCTGGAGTACCAGGAGCCTAAAAATTGGATCGCATTATTAATAATTGCAAATATGTAGTTGTAGTGAAGTACCTCCTTAGTTGCAGATTTCGGCGTGGGTGGTATCGAGCCTGCGGCTGATCTCGGTGTCTGCGGAACAGACTCAACCTTTTCTAAAACAAAATAGCATAGATCTTGTCCAACTACTTTATAATGTCGCGAGTTGGATCGTGATTTCTTTTTGATGGATACATCTACGCGATGTATTACATCGTCTAAATTTTTACGCTTTATCTTTTTTACGATCATCTTTCATATTTTTGCAGGTTCCACGGATAGCCGCACAGAGGTGAGCTGTGGGCGCCTAGGCCGAACTGCAAAGTGATTCACGCTATACATCAACAGTGCTTTCTCTACCGAAGGAGAGGAAAGGAAATTGCTCACCATGAGGAATGTGGACTGATTATCTTGAATTGTCGAGCTTTTTCCAAATTTGCCCTTTTTCGGTCTTCAAACTCTTTTATAAACAACCTTGAGCACGGTATCAAAAAAAAAATAAATAAAAAGGATTATGGAGGTTATCATGCAAACCAGGTACACCATTAGACGAGGTAAAAAATGTAATTACGGGCAGTCATCAGAGCCACACTAGAGGTGGAACAGAAAGCCTTAGTTTCGTATAGGTTTGTGTGTCAATGGTAGTTTCACTGCGCTTCAATCCTATTACGGGCTTGAAAAGGAATTCTAATCTCGTAGGCGGTTATCCCCTCCAAAACTACGGAAAAAGCAACTTTATTGTGCGCTAGGGTAGACGTACAGAAAGTGTCGGTCATGCTGCACACGCCATCAGCTGAGCACCGCCCACCTTCAATAAGTGTGGTACAAGTGGAGGTAACACGTGGCGAGAGGGACAGACGTTGGATAAGATAAGATGCGGAAGAGTTCTTAATAATGAAAGCAACGTTAGCAGGGGTGAACCAGTTTAATACACACATTGATAGGGACTTCGTTGAGTTGGTCTGATGCCACTTTTTAAAGTGTAGGCTTTTGAAAGCCCCCTCCTGTTATGTGATCCCCGCCATGAGGTCAGGAAGGGCTATTCTCACTATTTTAATATTCCTTTGATATTTTTGCCACTTGGCCCTCCTGGGGCACTTTCAAAATCTCCACTTGGCGCTATAAGCCACGATGATCATGCTGGAATTTGCTTTTACGGAATTGGGGTAGGGATTAATAGTCGGAGGCCACCACAAGTCCTACACACTACGGCAGCTGTCCACAAGAAATCCTTATAATAGATTGCGGTATAAGGAGCAGGCAATAGCACGCTGCTGTAATATTAAAATGATATTTATGGATAGCATAGCTAAATCCTAACCTGAAGCAGCAGGTGTAGCTGGAGCAGTCTCCTGCTGGCTGACTTCTGCCTTTTCGAAAACTTCCACTTCTACCTCTTTCGGAGCTTCATCTTCTTTCGGTGCTTCTTCTTCCTTTGGTGCCTCTTCTGCTTCCTGGGCTACTTCTTCTGCTGGTGGTTCCTCTGCCTCTTTTGGTGCCTCTTCTTCCTGTGGTGCTATTTGTACTGGTATATCTACAGACTCTTCAGCTTCAGGTGGTGGGTTGTCGAGGTCGTTGGGAGTACGTGGACGCTTGCCTTCTGGAGGGGCTTGTAGCTCGAATTCCTTTTCAGCATCTGCGGCAACCGGTGTACCACCAGGAGGAGCCATCTGCAGCAAGTAAACGTTATTCAGCATATCGTCAACATGGTTGACATTGAATGTTTTCGGTTCATAAATCATTTAGAAAAAGAAAATAAAATTGAAGGCAGTTCAAAAACAGTATCAGTCATGGAATCAATATTCTCGATAATTAAATGTGCTCCTAGTTTATAGTCAAATGAAGTGAAACACGCGAGTTACTACGGGTAAAGTGTAAGGAGGATCTAAAAAAAAATATACATTATTGTTGATCGAGTGTACACGATGCACATTCAGCTATAACGTAAGCGCACGCAACGTGTAACACACGCCTACTATTGGTGTCCTCTAGCAATGACCAATTACAAGCATTCTTCGCAGTTCACATGCGTCGATGTCTTGGCGCTTAAGAAGTGCCCAAGTTTATGATCACTTCATACCTTCCAATCATGAAAAAGTGTTGTGGACTATTAAGCATAGGATTTCGGATTATAATTGAAAATGGAATTTCGGCATTATAACATCGTTAGTAATGGATTACTCAATGGAAAAGTGGAATTCACACGGTCAAGAAATAAGCCGCTCATGCTACAGTGAATTTTCATTTTCTAGATGAACGACGGTGGTTTCCTCTGAAAAGAGTGCCCGACAAGTAAATGCGGTTACTAGTAAAATGGAGTAGGTGGGAAGTAAGAGGCGAGAAAGCGCCGTCACAGCCGCCTCAGGATTGCTGTGGGGATACACTGATGTACCACAACAGCGCATGCTATTGTTGATCGTCTCTCAGTTATTCCATTACCGATATAAACACACTCGCTCTCTGCTCCGATTGATGGGTACCAACTGCTCATATATGTATAAATAAAAATACAATAACAAGATAAAGAGTGATCAATTAATTCTTTATAGTTTTCTCATTACTATTTTCCGTACCATTAGAAGATTGGAAACTCATCAGCGCTCACCTGCTCCTCAGCTTCGACTTTTTCTTTGGCTTCGGGTTCTTCTGCAGGTGCTGCATCTGGAGTGTCAACGACGACTTCTTCTTTAGGAGTTTCGGCATCAGCTTCAACCTCGACCGATGTTTCAGCGGCAGGAGCTTCATTCTCAGCTGCTACCTGCAGTAGACGTCTTAGGAGGTGAAACCGACGTAAATACGCTCATTGTGGGTACCTCATCTACTACAGGCCCTTCATCTCCATCATTTTCATCAGCTGGAGCAGCTGCAACATCCGAAGTCTCCGGGGCTGCGGCTGCTCCGCTGTTTTCATTTTCCTGAACACCTCCGCCTTGCAAGAGATTTGTAACAATAGAGTTATACGGATTCCGAGGTCGGTGGCGTCAGGAAATGCATTTGAAGAGATTGTTTTAATTAATTGGACTTAGTTTTCATGAATTCCTAACTAAGAAAATATTGTGGACTGATAACTGAAAACGAACTTCGTAGGAAACCTAAGTGCAAACAAATTCAAAGCGTTAGTGAAGGTATGTAGCAGATGTGTAACCTGTTCATGTCCATCCTCAGCAAGACGTGGTAATATATCATCGCGGAACTGAGGTATATCAGAATAAGCGGATCGATATCTGGAACCTTTGCTGTCATCGTTGTCAGCCGGTGGCGGTTCCGCAGATTCCTCATGTTCGGCATGAGCGTCTTCTTCTTGCCTCTCGTCCTCTTCCATGATAGCATCCTCGTATTCCTTCACGGATAGATCACATAAAGCAGTGGGACAAAGGTGAAAGGCAAACAAACGTTAGCAATGGCTACAACAAAATGAAGCCCTACCCGGTGAGGCTACTTCGAAAAATCGCGTGCCCGCCCTCAGCAAGGGGCGCGGCGGGTGCGACTTGCGAATATATGGTCCTTGGGAGCCCGGCAGAGCGTGGGAGCGTCACCTCTGCGCTTCCACCCATGCCATACTGCCTCGCTTGAAGGCTGCCATGCCCTGCCACCGGCACTCGCACCCGCCGCGCCGCTCGCCGCGGGCGGCCACGCGATTTTTCGGAGTAAGAAGCCTCACCCGCCCTACCCATAGCCAATCTATCAGTCTTTGACGTATTTGAGAACATCGACTAAATGAATGAGCCACGCTCATTCATCCTACCACTGATCAGGTTTTTCAGTCATTATGGCCAAATATACCGGCTCTAAGAAGTTCATGGCTCATTCACCTAAGCATACATACCTGTTTCATGCTACCAGTGAATTCATGCGATGGGCTATTGCTTTGCTTACAAATAATACTTCTACATTATTTCCAAATTTGATTCAAACCGAACGAACGTAAAGCTTAAGAGAAAGCGCCAGTTGCAGCCAGTGTTGATAGCCGAGCAAACAATTTTTTGACATTTTCTGAAGCCAGTCGTTATCGATCGCCTTCTCTTTTTTATAACTCTTACTGAGCTAGCTTTCTTTTAGGAGCAGGCAGCATGTTGCACCATTGGAAATGCATTTAAAAATCATTCCATGCGCAAGCGGTAGTTGATTGCAGCATAACAGCCTCATAACCCTTGAAATAACCTACAACAGCAATTCAAGTGTAATATGGTGCTAATGTTATATATGCTCAACCTGTGCTTCTTCATTTGCCGGCAAATCCTCAATACCATCCATGCTTGTGGTCATTGGATCGATATTCTCTGTACCGGTGATATCCGGAACCTGCAAATGTTCGACATCCTTGACCAGATGGGTTTCCGTGAACGAAGTCAGGACAAGGTGTGAAGCTGGATCTATTAAGAGGACATGGCTGGAGGTGTAATCAACAAAAAACATAGACACATGCACACCTGTACGTGCTTATCAGATTACACTAAGGGTGAGAGGGATGTGGAGAAAAACGCGGTGGAAGTGATTCAATTCGATACTCGAGTGTGGCTTTCCAATGAAATTTTTGCTACAGTTGTATATATTATAGGGTAGTACGCAGAGCTGTACTAGCCGATACTTGAGCCGTGTAGTGTTAGGTGAAAAAACCGCATTGCGGTGTGTAGCACGTGACAGCTCTGTAATTTGAATTGCACATTAGCGCGCAAACGGTAGTGTGCGATTCAGTAGCGATATTCCAGGATTCCTTTCCTAGCATTCCACTCCTAATTTCAAAATAATTCACGCAGGGGAACTCCTGATGGTGTCATCCCATTATCAGGACCATCATACGTGGATGACACCATCAGGAGATGTTGTCCCCCGAAAATTTTGTTTAAATCGAAATTTTTTTTCTAAAATCTCCCATGGAATTCTGATTCCTTCAATTTTCGAGCAATTATTGAACGGGTTCATAAACTTGATCCCTTCTAGTTATATACAAGTTCAGACACTATGTCAGCTACGTCAGGCCATTCGCCCTCAGTACCACCAAGTATCGTCGAATATATTTGTTGCTCGCCAATACTAGATGATAGATGAATGTAGCTGACTATTCAAGATAGGTTAAGCTTCGAGAAGCAAAAACAATGGCTACAACATTATCTTAAGTTACTACTGATCCCACTTTTCGTAATCTATTGCGGTATCACTGAAATTAGAAAAAGTGAGTTACTATTGAT
Source organism: Trichostrongylus colubriformis (assembly GCA_963978905.1). NCBI lineage: Eukaryota > Metazoa > Nematoda > Chromadorea > Rhabditida > Trichostrongylidae > Trichostrongylus > Trichostrongylus colubriformis. The sequence goes on along the minus strand of OZ022261.1, from coordinate 28,551,393 downwards.
CCCCACACTAACCAGAAAAAGTGCATTGATCCCCATACTAACCAGCCTTCCTACGAAATTTTTCGAATCAGTTCACGCATAAAATGTCTGATTCCTCACGCGAATGTTCCCCATCATTGTTAAGGTGCAAAATCAGTTACTAATTATGCTACGAGGAAAACACATTTACCCGTGGGGGTCCGAAATAGGCTGAAAAAAAAACTGGGCCACCCACATCCATAATAATTTCTCGGCGGCGGTGCAATCACGTCGTTTGCGATCAGACATTGACACTTCGCTTTACTACGGTTGGCGCAAAGCCGTATGCATGTGTTTCGAATGGCAACTGCTTCAGTGTGGCACCAACCAGTGTAATACGACACAAAAAAAGCGGAGCTTTAAACGAAAGTATAGAACAAGAAGCATTTTTTCGTGGCTCAACCCACACATCACAAAGGATGCCGATTGATTGGTAAAGAGAAATACCACAGTGTACAGTGTACTGTGCTGGAGCAGTCCTATAAGAGGTTACCAGTTCAAGTGTGGTTCGATTCTTGGCTATAAATCTCGTGAAATAGGTGGTGTGACCCTTCTCCTAGCACACATCTGTTCCTGGTGATGAGCAGATGGAATGGTTAAACGTGCACAGGTAGAAAATGAAAAACTGAGAAAGGCTGCTCGTAGCCAAGCCGACAGATCCTGTGGGTAAGAAATTATTAGCGAGCTGGTTGAGGGCGATGTTAGAAGTAGTCAAGGTCGAATATCAAAAGATTATTGAATGCGAGAGTCTAGGAGCTTAAAGGTTCGAAATTGAAGAAAAAGGGATTGGAACAGCTAAAACCCGGAGAAACAGGACCCAGTGGCTCCGAAATCAGGAGGGCTCTTTTAGCAAAAGGGGCGGGCACTATATGAACAAGTGGCAGCGATTGGTACAGGCGGCTCTTATAAAGTCCAGGGGCGCTTCTTTTTATAATAGGAAATTTCGCCACATACAGTCTTTCTGGACCCGTTGTTTTCATTTTGATGACTCACTGTAAGAGTTCTCATTACTCACTTTACCCCTACCGTAGTCTTTGTACTCTTACCATTGAGATAGCCCTGGGTCATGTGCCATGTACATATAACCGAGCTCAAGCTATAGTTTTTTGTTCATCAGCTCAGTATCAGTCAATAGATCGCCGTGTCGGCTGACATCGCCCTCTCTTTAGCCGACACACAATGAAACTTGCCTGATCCTCTGTCCTGTCCTCATCTGCCGCAGGCTGAGCACTCTTCTCCTCTTCGGCGTCAGCTGTTTCGACACTAGCTGAAAGGAGCACGAATAACGTGTGGATACTATTTCGATGTCATAATCCGAACCACCGGGGCAATACTGCAGATATACAACAACAAGAATCTGCAGGAATATTTTGAAAATGAAGCCACTCATTTGGGCCTAAAAAATTCATGAAACAACGGTTGGCCATCTCCTTCCTATGCCCGCCACCGGAGTAGCCCTTTCATCTTGAAAACTATCCTTTCACATAGAGATTTTTAGTGCCACAATGGCTACATGAACTTCTCAACTCAAACTCTCCTCATTGAAAAGTTCTCGAAGATTTGTAATTTTTGAAATAAAAAAAACAATGGCTGACAAGAAGAGCGGGATAGGAATCATAGTAAACCTATGCTACGTAGGCAGAGTAACCAGGCCATGGAGGAGCATGTTCATCTTCCACAACTGAGAACGTCTATAAAACTTCATAAAGGTAGCTACATGTATGGAAAAAGAATGCTTATTTTCATACTATAATGATTTTTTCAAAGAACCCTTTTCACCACAGGAACTTTCAGCGCGAAAGGGGAAAACGTGAAACAAGCCGAAGGAGAAATCACTTCAATGAAATTCTTATTATTGGGTGATTTACTTAATTTTATCAATAACTTTGCAGGCAATTTCAGTCTACGTTCTTGTGGAAATCGAAGAGGATAGATTTGGGACAAATATGTACCTCACTAGGTTCCGATCCGAAATTTCTGCCTATGCAAGGAGGAGAGGGGCGAAGCAAACATCAAAACAGAATAATGTCTAAATCGCTTAGATATGGTACATGAAGCCAAGAAATCTTAAGTATTGATATGTCATGTAATGTGTATCTCAGATATAAAAACATTCAGAGAAAGCTGCAAGAAATTTGTCGTGCGCTTTAAAAAAATAGTGAATTGAAGTACATTACCAGAGGCTGGGGCAGCACAACGAATTGACAACTGAAGCATATTTTTCTCAACTTCCGGGATACGCCACGCATCTAATTTCATTCCAAATCGCAGTAGCATTTGAGTAGCGGCCCTTACAAAGAATGACCGGACAGGTACAACAAATGTAAAAACCACTAAACTTTTCATTCTAGACTACAGCACCGGGCAGTTTTAGGGCCAGGGGAGCTCAAAGAGGTAGTACTTGGCTGGCATTGAAAAGGATTGGTTAGGAATTCGATCCCCAGACCATGCTAGTGGAAGCGACGCGCCACTACACAGTATACCTCATTCGCCTCTAAGTTTACACATAACCGTGAAATCAAACACCTCTAATTTTAAAGCAAGACTCAGATTCGATGACCTTCAATCTAATTCCAATTGAAGTTATTCAACTGAAATACTGATTTGATATTCAACAATGTGGCCCCTGCACTTCTACTTATTGACGTTATTCTTGTAAGCGCATTATGCCACACAGGAGAGCTCTAACTTTGAGTCTGCGTTAAAAATGGAAAAATCGCTATTTATAACATCATTTTCCCCGCCTCAATGAAGTGCTGTAATTGTGCTGGAATTATTCAGGTGAAAAAACTCAATGACGAACTTCATCGATAAAAATTGGACATGCTCCAAAATGAAAAGTACAAAATCCACTCTGAAAGATGTGTAATAACAGAAGTCAACAAATAATTTTGTTCTCTAGTTGACCATATGCAGCAAGTATTATTTTATATGAAAAAAAATTTGCCTAGCGCTGTGATGAGAAGCAATTCCTCCTCGGGTTACTGGTCATTGCCAGATTGATGTGAATCAGCAAGGTTTCCAAATGTTCAAAGAAACAGCGTTTTTATGAGGTAAGCCATCAAATATAGAGTTACAATATTTTGAACTAAATTTGAAAATCGCATTGCCCACAGCAGTGGAGGCAGCTTGACTGCTGACCAGTGAACAAGCGAACTGGGTAACTAACCTGGTTGAGGTGCTTCACCGTTAGCCAGTTGATCCATGTCGACGGTGATCTCCTTCTTGACGAAAATCGCCTCCTCTTCTACCTCGGCTTCAGGAGCTCCTCCGCTCTGGTCCAGCTGCTCCGCCTCTGACATCTATGACCAACCTGTAACGAATTAATGAGGAAGACGGTATAGCATCAAAGGAAAAAGTCACATGAGTGTGAAAACATTATCGTTGAGCCTTGTTGAGCTGGTAACTTTACAGCACTGAAAATGGCTGCGAGTATGATGGAATAATGAAAAGTGAAGGAAAGGAGAATTTGGAAGGCAACAGAGTAATAACAGAAGATAACAAAATGGTTAAAGGAATCGTCCACGGAAAATGAGTTTTTCTGTTACCCATATATTTATGTTGTATTTGCCTAATGTTGGCCTCATGCAAAATTTCACGCGAAAAAATGTGAATCTGGCTGAGATACAGCACCACAAAGTGCGGTCCCAGTGGGCGGGGCCTCCGTGTAAAAGCCTCGTCCTGTCTTAAGCCGCCGTTGGGAACGGAGAGCGGGACTGTTTACGTAACCTTCTGTTCCTACAATGCGTCTCCGACCACGGCGGACGCGGTACGAGGCTTTTACACGGAGGCCCCGCCCACTGGGACCGCACTTTGTGTTGCTGTATCTCAGCCAGATTCACATTTTTTCGCGTGAAATTTTGCATGAGGCCAACATTAGGAAGATGCAACATAAACACATGGGTAACACAAAAACTCATTTTCCGTGGACGATTCCTTTAATTTGTAAGCAACAAGGATGTGCCCTCACGTGAGGATTGGTAAAGCAGCATGCGACCTGCGACGCGATGCGTACGAGCTAGAGGCGGCGTCATAGTAGGGTCCCAAAGCGACTACACGGTACCCTCGTATGTGGCTGCCGTGAAATCACTTTAGGACCCAAGTCAAGTGGCGCCTCTAGCTCGCACACGTCATCGCGTACGCGGTACAATGCAGTGCGAAGTCCTGGCGTATGGAAATACATCCGAGCAAAATCGGTAAGCAAGCTCTTAAGGTTTTTTTTTTCGAGACAGTAATTTGAGAGGCACGTTTATTATGACGTTCATAATTCGTTCCATCAATTAAGGGCTCCTTGATGATGCAGGTACTTCTGGGATGCAAGAAAGGTTTACGATATAACAGATAAATAGACAGACATTGAGAAGGAGAGAGACAGATAGGCAGGCATACAGATAGATGAATAGATAGGGATAAATTGAAATTCCCGGAGTTTTCACAGATTTTCTCACTACACTTGCAACCCGAGAAAACGCTCGAATGTGTGAAGAGAAGGAACTCGACGAAGTGCTGTGACGGGAGATACACGGTCTGACTTCATGATTAACTGCGAAGTAGGTCGTAAAATCATAAATAATCGTGGCCATATAGCCATGAACGAAAGGTGATCGTTTCAGATCAGCTGTTGGGTGTTTGAGGATATTTACTGACTACAAAACACATAATAAATTTGACATTCCAGCGATGTGATGTGAACGTATGTGAACATGCGAAAACATGCGATTCGTTGTCAGTCGAGGATCACCCACCGATTTTTACATCAATGCATTGCAACACAATCACTTGTGAGATTCAGTTTAGCAGCATCCTCGGGTTCGTTCGTGGTATGACGCTCAATGTTTGACAATCCGGCCAATGTTGTCAAAAAGTAGAACGAGCTGTTAGATAGAATAGCGTGAAAAACTGGCGAAAATCCACAAATCTTTCGCCGTCTACTCGGAATTGTACATAAAATTAAGTACACTAAATGAACTACTATAGCACTACGGTACATGGGAGCGGTGCATGGCCCAGTTCGATGCAGTTGGAATTATTAAGCTGGAACTTATAAGTATGTGAGCCTTTTAGTAAGGAGTACTGTACATGTGGACTGTCCTTTAAAGTCAACGCTATAAAAACAGCGTCATCTCAAGTAGGTCCGCTAGCTTGTTCTCTTCTCTACTTCACCTGGCCCACAAGACGTCACCCTACTGCATGTCACGCCCTCGTGTTCGAGCACTGGTACACGAGAGTGTGCCTTGTTTTGAAGAGCAGGTGTAGTTGTGTAGGTAAGTGAGTGGGGTAGCAAAGACGCATGCGTGGGTGGAACATAGGGGTGGACAAGTCGTGGCAAGGAATGAGTGAGAAGTGAGTCGAATAGATAGGCAGCGATAGAGGGGGTAGAGAGAGAGGGAATGAAAGCGAATGAATTTTAAGGAGGGTGATGAACACATATGAATGATAAATATGTCAGTGGACCAATGAAAAACGTGAGAGCCACGTTCAGTGGATTGGTAGCTGATAGGAGAACAAGTTGACACTCAGAGCAGTCCTCGAGTTGTTAGTGGTATGTCAGAAAACTACACGTATTTGTTATAAAAGAAAGTGTAAATCTCTATTTAACAGCTAACAATTGGAGATACGAGTTGAGAGCTGAGGATCTTTGAACCGAAGTAGTATAAATCGTTGTATCATGCTTAATTGGCTGTGAGAGGCATTGAGAACCATCCAAAGAAATCGATCTTCCAGGTATTATGAAGTGGATTGAGAGTGAAATTTAGCGATTATAAGTTCAAAAACCTCTCGAAATGGTAGTCACTGCCGGGAAACCCTTAAACCGCTACCTCAATGAATAGTCGGATTGAAGGAATGGCCACTCGAGGTTGACCGGCAACAGTTTAAGGGAGGACTCAAATGAAGTGTTATCGAAGTAGCCTGACTATTCAGATTATATTATATTACGGCGCCAAGGAGCTGGCCAATGGAAAGAAATCCTAGTGTAATCAGATCTGAACTGGAGTGTAATCAAATTTCGCCCACTGGTCCACAAAACGCCATCATTCGAGAGATCTGATGGTTTGTAGCACCCATCGCATCGTTAGAACATTTGTTCACGATCTGTGATCGCTTCGCTAACCTGACCTCAAGGGAGAAGAAGGCCGATCATTTTGCAGAATCAAGTTAAACTTCACAGTTTTTGACCAACAGGAAGCTAAGAGTGAATTTTGAACGATTAGGTTCCATTTCTCAGTGGTGGTCAGAGCGCCGTGGCACTTTTTCAATTACAAATTGCGCAAAAACTCATTGGAAAAAAAAGTTGATACACTTCCTCGTGGGAATCCGTGTCAATAAAAACTCTCTGAACGACTTATATTCTAACGATGTGGTTGTTCCTGGTCCGTAGCACCAATTACATAACGAAAGATGTCCAAGATCCACCTGGACATCCTCAGGTGCGTTACTCGATAAGAATTCGATTGTAAATGGTAAACTGGAACATTCGAGGAAATCCAATCTTTAGGTTTCTAGTTCAGATGGATCAGAATGTGAGCATCGTCGGTGGCTTGGCAAGTAGGCATCGGCAGACGGACAACTGATGGAACTAAGCTACGTCAGTGGTCGTGTCCGCCTCCACCTCGACAAACGGGCGTATTTTCGGAACGAGTGTAAGATCGGCATCCAGGCATTCATAAATCAAACGTCATGAATCTATTTTGCATGAGTGTGCTAAATTCATACCAATTTGATGCACGACTTGCGTGGCGGTTCACACTGTGGCATTATGTTCACAAAAATTTATGTGGGCGGGAAGTTTTTGCTGAATAAGCATGAGATGGTGTTTTTCATAAGCAGTTTTTAGGGATGACATGGAGACCAGGAAGAAAACAGGCATCTGCATGATTAGGCGAATGGTACGGTAATGGTCACTAATACGCTTGTGCTAAGCCTCCGAGAATGTTACGATATTTATCATTCGGCTAAGGTATTGCAGTGATACAAAATGTCGAGTACCCTTTTTCAAATTACAAATAAAAACTAAGGATGGATCAATCCAAGGAGACATAGTGAAACCCGCTGACCTTATGAAAACGTGAGCTGTAGTTTGGCACCTTGAGCTAGAATCTTTACGGTGGTGCTTAATGCGTTTGAGGCCCCCAAGGCTAAGTCAGATTACCCTAAAATCCCATAGATAAGAGCGGTTTAATTTATCGGTAAAAAAATTCTGCAAAATTCTTAAAAATCTTCAAAAAAAATTCTTAAAAATTCGCATTGGTTTAAGTTCCTCTCCAGCAACAGTCACTCCCAATGCAACAGTAAAGTTAGGTACTTATGGGAACCCCCCCCCCCCATGGGTATTACTATCATTGTAATGGACTAACGGATCGCTAGTGTAGAGCATGTAGAGCTACGTAATACATCTGAGGCTGCATCCGGAACAGTACTGTTGTGACTGAACCAGCAATGCGTCAATTCCTGATATGGCTGACTTGTGGACGAAAGTGTGGAATTGTCAATTTCACTATCCGCTACAGGATTCCCGCTGTCCTATTCCTAAATCCTTGACTATCTAGCATTTTGAATCAATGTCGAAAACTAAGAAAAAGCCATTGGAATAAGCTGCTAATCGCAGGACGGCGGAGTCACTAACTAAGTACTCATCTATATATCGACGAAAACCTTAGCGAAACGGAAACCATGGTCCATCTTAGAAACCGTCCAGCTTCTAAAATTCATCCTTTGCTCTCAGCAAGTTGGCTCCACTCAAAGCTGTGCTTCCATGGGATCGCAAGCTCTTGCTCATGCTAGTGGTTGTCATCATAGTGCGGTAGCGGATTTTCTGCTCAATAGGTGAAACTTCAGGGCCTCCGAAGACGACGATTCAGTCGAAACGTCGGGCCATTTTAATGAATGTTCCACCAGTCAACCTCGATAGGCACAAACTAATTGAACGACTCACAACTAACATGCCGAGATTGCAAGAAGAGAGAAGCTGGAGAATACTATCAAATGATATCCTAGAAACGAACTTCCCTCACGATCCATTGAAAAGGGGTGACTGAAGTTTAGATGCCTGGCAATAGTTGATCTCCCTGCGACGGCAAAGAGTAGACAAGTTGCCGCCTAGCAGGCGCGACCAGAATTTTGCGGCAGTGAAGTATTAACCGTCGCATATGTTATTTGAACTTGGCTGGTGACGAGACTGCAAATAATCTCTTATTCCATGTTCGGTCGACATCGTCATCCGAGCCAACCTGTAATCCGCACAAAGAATTTTATCCGCGCGCGACGAGCACGTCTTCAACGTGGTTCTCTTGTCTCACACCTTCCTTAAAGGCAGTGATAAGGGCAAGTCGGACGAATAGTGAAAAATGTAGTGAATATGAAAGTCGAGGTGCTAGTAATACGATGGTGAATAAAAACGGTAGGAAGTGACTGAAGATCCGAGAAATAAAACCCCTTTCCTACCATTGATTCTCTAGGCGGACGATTTTTCCGTTGAGAGCCGTTTATTCGACGAGTTTTCTATTGGCATGGTGCTAAGTCGTCAACACGAAGGGATGTTCGGAAATACGATAACATCTATTTTCTGGAGTGAGCTTCAAGCTAGAATTGAGAAAGCGTGCCGCGATACCTTCAACTCCGCCGCAGCTCCTTGCCCCTCCTCCACAGCCGAACAGGGATGCTTGTCGCTATGAGGCGGACCGAGCCAAGAGAGGCGGCTGGCTAAAAAGAACGGGTCTGCCACAGCTCAGAGGTGCGCCTTTCGCGGCGGATTTTGATGCAATTCGGTTTCCTGGACCCCTAGTTTTTAGATTAGTGACTCCTTTCAAGAATTCCTTACCACCCACATTACCCCTATCGCTCTTTAATATGCGATGATCTATACTGGGAATTGAAGTGAATTTTCGCAGACGCATTAGGCTTACTTTAGGAGTTTTAGAAGCCTGCCAAATCAGAAGAGTGTTTATTATTGTCTCGAAGTAATTTTTTACTTATTGACTGGCTATAGGAAGTGATGACCTGTTCGGCACAGACGGGATCCAATCCGGGACCCAGTATCCGTGGTAGCAAAGCAATGCACCTTGCCATAATCCTATCTTTGCTAAACTATTATAATAGAAATGTGCCCCACAGTTTTGGGCATCCCAAATGGCGTGAGAAATTTCACTCAGAAAATAAGTCAGCGAAGTACTGCAGATGGAGTATGGGGTAGGAATAACCAGTACAGTGAATAAACCGGGACGCGAAATGATAGAGGCGTAACAATCTCAGCCCTTTTTACCCATATGCTTTACATCGGAATCCTTTGATTCCCGCATTGAACTATGGAATCCCAAATCACCCACATTAACGTCAATCACGTGTTACATATATATTCTCAACCACCTGCAGTAACTGTGTGATCGCGGGCCACCCACATGTCTGAAACTGAACGATAACGGATCGATGTGTATGGGGTTCAGCTCCCCTCTGTGCGTATGATTTTTATCGAATTCAAAGTTATTCCTTTTTAGGCAAGTTTCACAATGGAAAGACTTTTCCACGCCTACTCTACGGACTGTGTCAAGAGAATTTTTCGACTGTCCACCAGTGTAAAGCTCGTTCAGCAGTAGATCGATGGAACTTCTCCTGTTAGGCGCTTGACGACGCATTACCGTAACCAAATATGTAGCAACATGACGATACTCTTTCCTTGGTGGGAGCGACTCAGGTCGATCGTCATTGGAGAGAAAGCCCCTGGAGCGTAACGTCTCCACCCCAGCTCCAGCCAATAGGCATAGTGATACCTCTATTCCCATCCAAAGCTCTCTTGCCGATGATGATCCACCTCGAGTTGTCTCACGAGTGAACGCGTATAATGCCTCCAAGCCTAAACAGGGTGTTGCAGCACCACCGCTGTGCCTCTTTAGATCAAGCGGATGCTGAATCCTGCAGGAACTTCTGGCATAGAATTTATACACACTTTCTCCTTGATTTCCGTGTCTTCACAAGTACAAGTGGGAGGAAGCTCTGTTTCTCAGACCACAGCTCAAAACATAATTATGCCGAGATTAGATAAGATATTACATTTAGATTTTTTGCTGTTTATTCAGGTCGTGCAGAGAATGATCTCCTCCCCCTTTATTGTAACATCTATCAATCAATTGTTGAGCAACTCTTGTTGTGAGACGATTAGAAGTCAACTTCACCGTAGGCACAGGTTCCAAACCAAGAAGACATCACAGGGCACATCAACGTGAACCGCTCGCATTCTACACCCCTGAACCCGATGTTTTTATGTACTCGGTGAAACAGGGCCCTTCAGCAGCAGACTTCTTGGGTGAATCAAGGCAGTTCAATCAGCTCATGGCGGCACGCGAATTGCGTCACCGCGAGCGACAAGTGTGTTGCTGGTCCTGATGTGAATTGGCCGCGCACCAGAAAGCCCGCCGCTGCCTACTCTCGTGATCTGGCCTGGCTGGACAGGGGAGACGGGCCTTTGGCTCGTCCGGGCTGGCACGCGACATTTGCGCGGCAAACTGCGCGACGCCGCGTCCCTCCGCAGCAACTTTGACTGGAGCGCGAATTCGCAGTCGTGCTGATTCAGAGCAAGATACTGAGGAGTCTTGTCGAGAGAAGGGCTTCTTCTTTCTCCCATGCGTGTATATATGTTCGAACTTTCGAGTACTATGTTCTTATTCGTGCAACACATTTTTATTACCAGTCAGATTACATATTGTTCTCTTTATGAACTTAATTTTGAAGAGTTTGATGATAATGTGATAGAATCTGTTTTTTTCGTCTTGCATTGGTCCAATGTGAAACCGTGCTAAACTGTCAACAATTTGATGTTGCTTGATTATCTCGCTCCTTACCTTTCTCAATTCAAAGTTACTTTTGTGTTCGTGATGTCAATATGATGCAATCCGCTTTATTTCTTCTCCGTGGCTGGAGTGATGAACACTTTATATGTACTTAAGTGTGCTTGTATATAATGACATTGAAACAAGTAGGAAAAAAGCGGATTTCATCACATTGTCATCAAACTTTCAAAACTTGTCATCAAACTTTTCAAAAAGATGCTCCAAAAAGAACAGAAAGCGATCTGGGTGGGAATATGAGGATACTAAACAAATAGAAGTATTACACAGGAAAGGCTCATCATATAACCACTGCTGAAAGGAAGGAAAAGCGTGTGCCCAATAAAATTTCTAACCATCTTAGCCTTTATCCGTTCCATTACGTTTCGCGCCCTAATCAACGACGCCTAGGTCGGCCGCGTCATCGCGCACTTCGCCGCGTGCCAGTCCGGACGAGCCAAACGCCACACACCCGCTGGACAGTCCTGGCGTAAACACTTGGCAATACGACGGGTTCATTTCTAGGTTTTCTCCAGATTTTTCTAATCGTTCTGATTTTGCCGCACATTGTCGCATGACGCTATGTCGTTAGTATTTTTGTGAAAGCCTCACTTACTCGTCGCCATATTAACATCTCTGCAGCTTCACATTCCGTCTGCTTCCTGGAAGTTTTCATATTTAATTTTCGCGTAGTGTCACAGTATATTTATTGTACATATGATCGCGTCTCAAAGAGTGCAACAGCCGACTGTACGAGAGAAAATAAATGGTGAAATGTGCGACTCAAACCTCTAATATAAGAAAAATTAAAGGCAGTGATAGGAAAAATTCGGATGAGTAGTGAAAAACATAGTGAATATGAAAGTCGAAGTGCCTGGTAATATGACGATGAAGAAAGATGAAACGGAAGGAAATGACCGAATACCTAAGGAATAGACCCCGTTCCTATCGCTGATTCTCGACGCGGACGACCATTCCATCACATGGCGGCTAGTCTAGACGAGTTTTTTCATTGGCATGTTGCCGAAGTCGTAAACACGAAGGAATGCTCGGATATACGATATAACCATCCAAAATTTTACTTACAACCTAATACAATCATTAACACCTTCCACTATTTTGTAAGCCTTGGTAGAGCGAATGAAGAATCAACTCGCTCGCACTTCACTCACATGTTGTGTGGCAACTAGGGCACTCCTAGGTGTCGAGGAAAATGGCCGCTTCAGTACGACTCCCCTCTTCGGGTCCTCAAATACGACCCCCTTCCTGTCCTCTACAGCACCGAGATGTATTTCATGTTCTATGTCTATTATATTTCATGTTTCGTGTATTTGTATACTTATATTTTGTAAATAACTGTTACAAATAGAAACACACATATTCATTGTCTTCACTTCACTAGTATCCAATTTTTAAAAATACAACTTCAATTTAGTAGTACAATAAACAGTACGGAGAACACGAAAAAACCTTTTTTTACAAACACTACTAGCAACATGCACTAGCCGCATTATAAGTTGCCCTGCGCCGGCAAGATACATGTTCAATGTCCCATCGTCGCTCATTCGCGTTGCACGCAAGTTAACCCATCTACTCCTTAACAAGTCTTTCCCAGGACTACTTTGGAGTTACTCCATACTAGAATAACTAACTCTACACACATTGTCTTTGGCGGACGTTTCGAAAAAGACGAATTTGAGCATCACTTTCGAATAAATGTCTTTATAAACTAAATTAATCACTTCGCTAGACTCACTCACCACGTTTTGCTTGCAGAGTAATAGTGAGGCTAAGCGTTAGTCCGCTTCATACTTTGCGCCGACGGGGTATGGCTGCGTTCACAGGCAGAGTGTCACGGGGGAGGTGCATAGAAGACGCAGGATACTAGACAGGGTGACAAAGGGGGAGACGCAGAGACACGCAGTCACGCCCTGCTGCCGGCATCGCAAAGTATGAACGTAACCCTACGTCTACCACCGCATTCTTCACGTTTACAATCCTTTAGACCGGAATCTACGGTAACCAATAGCGAATTATCAAATCATTGCGGAGATATTGTAGCTGGCATTTCAGATATCCTTTCGGCAAGATATATCCTATCATATGTTGTTGGCCACAATTGGCTGCTTTTGACGGTTCAGGCCGTAAGTTTTGAAACAAAAGGCAGCATAAAACTTTGAAAGCAAATGGCCGCTCAGTGCACTTGATAAGCTTTCGAAGTTTCAAAGATATCGTGAGCTTCACCTCACCAACCATGCATCTCTCCAAACAAAGAACTTGCGCAATACTGAGCAGCAAATGGAATAAAAAGAAACGATGCAGTTTGTACAGGGGAATACAAAGGATAATTCTGGGAAATCCTGTATCGTACACAGTCTCTTTTTCATGCAAGGAGATTAAGAATTGTTGGTTCCATGTAACCTCACTGTGTGGGATCCTGCATCGTTAGTTGATATGCCGCGGTGAGCTATCTTTTCCCCTCAGCGGCGCTATACATAGCACAGAACCTTTCGACTTTGCTCAGTTTCAGCTGACTGTCAGTCTCGAGCCACGAGTACCTATTCGACGCTGATAGGTACAAGGCTGCATAATTATTATACTATAGTCTCGAGCAAAAGGTACGAATCACATCCTACAGCGGGTTACGCGGACTCCGTCTCGAGAATCCCATTGCAAGTGACATCCCTTTGTTATGTTTGAGTATATTGAAACCAAGTCTCACGTTGTTTGCTACACTTGTGCTTATGTACATATCTATAATGTGTAAATCCTCCTCTAAGGAAACCACATGAAAATCAATACTTTATAAAAACAACAACAATAAATATGTATCATAATTTAATACTCGTAACATTCATAGATCCTCGTGACTTTGAAGAAAATATCTTGGGAAGCTTTGTAGCAGCTTCATCCACCTGAAAAACGCAGTGTTAAAAAACTCTGAAAGCTGGTGCAGTTTTCACTGATCATTGACCTCGGACAATGTCTCTAGTACGATGGATAGCACTCACCTCGATCGGGGTTTTGTTTTTCGTTTCAGGCAATTTGAAGTACAGAAAGACTACAGATGCGATAACTGGTGCTACGAATAGAATGAGGTATGACCATGATTCTCCAATGCCATTTTTCATTGGAAGAAATATTGTTACAATCACGAAACGACTGAAAAAAACTAATTAATCTCCATCCATACATTTGATAAGATTTATTCTTCTCAATGTCATGTGAGGCAGCTATGTAAAGGGAAAAAAAGCAAAAAGGAAAAAGGGATCATTTTGCATATTCGGGTGCATTCATACTTTGCGACGCGATCGCAGCAATCGTTTCCATCTTCGCGCGCCGCACAGCAGCCTCGACACAACCTCCCAATCGATATGCAACGATAGTGAGCATGATGACGTATTACTCGCACAGCATGCGATGAGAATGAGGCGATCGCGACGTAGAGTACCCGTACAGTATCTCTCAATTAAGCCCCCACCTTCGTCGAAACAAAGGGCTGTTCAGTGAGCTCTGACTGAAAGAAGGCGTGGTAATAATGTCAAACAAGACCAGTCAGAGCAGAGCCAGGAAGAAATTCACAATATTTTTCAATCCAACAAATCATTGCGCACTGCAACGATTGTGAGTTGAACTGAATTTTATTGGCGTAGTTTGAAGGGTCAATTGTGAGGAGAGCTGTGATTGGTTCACAGGAACTATCTACCAATCGTTATTGTTCCACCCATCCTCTGGGCGAATCACCCAATTAAATCAGTAAGTTGCCGTTTTCTCCGAGACCGATATTGTCTGTTCTGTATTGCTGGGTGAACAACACCTACTCAATGGCTCGGTTCCAAATTCTTTGCATAAGTCACATACGGACCCCAAGAATTTGAACAGGAGAGAAATGTCTCGTGCATCCTGAAGACATCTAAACTATGATCACAACTCTTTGCGCCGCTGCTTTTTTCAATAACATGGTATTCGCCACCGGGCAGGTGTAACAAACGATAATCAAGGACATAGGCGGGACAACCGCAGGAAAATCACCGCCCACTCTGCGCTGTGTTGCAGTTGTTCCTGTCTATATCAACAGGAAAACGCAATGGTTAAAGACGGATGGATTGTGGCCGACGGGATGCCAGAGAAACATGAGGTTCTGATCCGCTGGGGAGCTGGCATCGAATATTTTACACGATTTATTGACGCTGTCAATCTTTCCATATCCCTCAGGCATTTCTCATCAGCAGAAACTTCCCTCTCAGATAGAAATAACTTAGTGACTTGTTCACTGGCCATTTCTCACCCACCCACTTTCAACACGAATGCAGGGTTCATTAAACGATTTTCACGCTATCACAGCAATCGAAGAAAAAGGTGTCACCTTTTATCGTATAAAATTTACGTGATTTACAGTGAACGAGGTATACTCCTCGCAATTGGAAATTTCTCTAGACTTCAAAAATCGCACTTGAAGCTTTCATTAGCGCACTGACAGCAGATGTTGCCAATAAGGGTGAAAATAAAGTCTTGCAATTTTTTGAAGTTTTCGCTTTTAGTGGGGCTACTACTCTTTATACATTATCATCTGATATATAGTCTTACCCTTATACGGTCCAGTGGTCCAACGGTACCGTCTTACTATTTATTCCCTGCAATCATTCATCACATTATCGTATCAAAATTAGTTGTATCCCACATAATCATGAAAAGACGGTATCGTTGGACCCTTGGACGGTGTTAAAGGTGAAGCTATCCATCAGATGATCAGATCAAAGTGGGCATGACGTCTTCACGCGTTGAAGACACCGGAAGGGGGTAATTTTGGTCTACGGCAGAACAGAAGTAGTTCGGACGAGTTTAAGTGGCCGCCATTGTACAACACTCGCCCATTTGACGCCTTGGTATGGTGCCAAGAAGAGATGTTCTTATTATAAAGTTGTTCTTTCCTTTTAATTTTTCCTTTAGTCTTTCTTATATTGTTTCTAGATGTACTTACATTAATGCTAATGTAGTTGGAAATGGCCACTCCACAGCGCTGGGATTAGGGGCTACAACTAACGTTGGCCCGCGGCCCGTCTCCTACGGCGGACAACTCGGAAAGTCGGTATGATGATGCGAATGGGATGCGAATACACACGCAGCGTCGCGCTTTTGAATCCGAGTTTTTTTTTTCAACGACGCTTCTAACCTTCAGTGTTCGTTACAGAATGCTCATTTCTTCGTGTCTTCCTCTTGTTTCGGACCCCTTTCGGTTCCTTTAAACAATCCGAAATGGACTGGGATCATGAGTCGATGGACATCGAAGCATGGCCCTTTCGCATGATGCATGAGAGTTTGTTCGACAAACGTTTTTACAAAGCATGATCAATGCAGAATGTAAAGCTTTCCATGAGGTAGAGTCGTCTTTCAATACTAATGAGCTGCGACGTCCGTTCTCCGAAGCGAATTAGCGTCACATAATTAGTCTTCATATTCTAGACCATCTATTTTGAAGTAGAGAACGACCACGGGTGATATTTTTCGGGATCAGACATCGACAGCGTGCACACACAACTGTCCGTGTATCTGTCGGTGTAATTGATTATCAGAAAAGAATGAGCTTTTAAGAAAGGTTTGTGATAGGTTCTCTGAATTAACTTATTTCAAGTGGATGATACATTGTGGATCACTAAACCATTGCCACCACATCACTCCCATTAATCACCTGTATCCATGGTGTGTGCTTATTGCTGTTTATTGAAGAGCAGGAGAAAAGAATGAATCACCCTCAAAATGTTTGTGAGGGTCTGTGGTATTAGGGTGAGGGTTGATTGGTCGATTTTTTGCTTCGCAGCGTCGCACTCGCGGCGCCGTCAGTACGAGTCGTTTGGAATTCCGCTCAAGACGCAATGGGCTGGTACCGTGAGGGACCTTCAAAGATCGCAAGTTGAAAGCTTCGCGAGTTCGCTCATTTTCAAAAGTCACTACGGTACCAGCCCATTGCGTGTTGCGCGGAATTCCAAATGACTCGCACTCGCCGCGCCGCTCGCGGCGGGCGGCCGCGCGAAAATTCGACCAATCGGCCCCCACCCGTGGTATTAAGGTCAGGAAATGTAGCAGCGCAAAGTTGGCCGCTATCCGCGCGCGGCATATTTGAACGGCAACGATGTGGACCCCATCCCCAGACTACCGAGCTCATTTGCCGCGCGCGGCAGGCTGCCAGTTTCGCATGACGCCGATTTGTGACCTAATGTAGCTCACCAAATAGCTGATGATTGAATTCGGAAAAGAGAGAAATGAAATACCTCAGCATTTGCACAACACTTGTCCAACTTTGTGCTCCACTTCGAGCCGCTTGACCGACTAATTCAGCGGTAATAAAGTAGCACAAAGGACCAGGTCCAATAGCGAAGAATATGATGAAGATGCAGATCACAAATATTAAAATAAAGCCAATCACGTGGTACTGAAACGTGACAATCTCTGTTGATAAGAATGCTCTCATGACGATGTCATATATATCAATAGCCCTATGCTCTAACAATAAGACTTTGGTGATACACGAATGCTCTTGAGATGCCCTGCTCTCTACTCCCAAGGGAAAGGAGAGCATGCAGATATTGATTGCACTGACCTTGTCGGAAGTACAGTTTTTTTTCCTATTCGAAATCAAAACACGTGTAGTTTCGAGGAAGTTCCATTCTCATGAAGAAGATGTGAATGCCAGTATAAACAGTCCTAATCCCGAAGATAGGGTAGGCGGGTCGCATGCAGCTCGTTGCGCGCGCAGTTGCAACCGCGTGCGTGTACGGCTCATCCGACGACTTAACCCATTGACGACTGCGGCATTTACACTTGTCTGGCGCGTGGGACCGCTCGGCATTTTCCCACGCTCCGCGTGTGACACGACGTCGTGTCACACGGTCCCACAAGGACACTTTTTTTTAGAGAGGCTATCAATTTTCACCTTTTCTGCATTGTAATTAGGTTTCCACCTTTACATATTATAATATATAACCACATTTTTATTAAGCTTTTCCTTCCAAATGAGAATGGATGCCAATTATCAAAGTATCAACGATCAAAGTGAGATAAATCAAAATATCGATAGACTGCCACCAAAAAATGGATTTGAGCGACCAAATGGCGTCTCACATGCCGTTTGTGAGAAAGATCATCAAGTGGTATACCACGCGTTTCTTTCATCTCCTGACAGACTGTGGTGATCAACCCTGGTTTTCTACTGTAAAACTAAGGTGACTAAAATGAATTGAATGGTTGCCAACTTGAGCTTTTAGAATCATTACCACATTGCGATGAAACACATATGAATACTACCACTCACAAATTCGAAGAGTCATGCGACGGTAAGGCGAATGATCGCAGGCGATGCGTTAGCTGTTATAAAGAAATGTGCGAAATTCAAGGGGGCAGATACGCTACATTTCAAGCCACAAGAGTCCGTACCCGTTGAAGCAGATGCACTATTTTTGTTCTGACTGTTTCAAAATAACCACAAAAAATGTGATCAGTCATCGTTATTCACCCCTCCACTTGGAAGCTCAATAATTCAACAACCAAAAGCTATTTTCTTGGACCATGCTATATGTGGACAACCTTCATATCTGAGGTATACGTAATAAAAAAAGATCAAACAAAACTTTAAAATGAAGCTTAAAATATAAGTTTTAAGGTTGTGACACGACATCGTGTCACACGGTCCCACGCGGCCAACATAGTGTGACACGACGTCGTGTCACACGTCGTCAATTGGTTAAGACTCGGTTAGCCTGAGCAAGATTTGTTCCACGGGGACATACAAGTGACAGTAGAACCATCTATAGGTAATCCGCCAACCCGAAAAAGAATCCCAGAAATATCTTTGGGTAGCTCTGCTGTTTGCGCCAGACCGGGTCTAGAATTCAAAGCAACTCACCCCTAACTTGTCAAACATTAGCATGAGTGCAAATATAAGCAAATTGCAGATTAAGCAGCCGACGAAGGCCATCAGAAGTAGAGGTCGGCGTCCGAATTTATCCACAACCATAGAAGAGATCACAATAGCGAACTGAAAACATACTTTTGTCTTTAACTAGACGCCGGTTCAAGCATTAAAAGGAATTGTCACCCATATATTTGGGTCGCATTTGCTTAACAAGAGCAGCATGCAAAGTTCCACGCGAAAAAGTAAGAAACTCACTCTGGCTCTTTAAAGACAGTGTTTGGGATAATGTGGGTGACAGGGAATCCCAAAAGGAGGCATTGACTGAAAAATTGCGGGTCTGAAAAGCCTATATATGGCGAAATCCCCCGCAAAAGCGCCCCCTTAAGCTGTGGCGGAGGCGGCCTCATCAGGGCAAGCCGCCTTTGCTCAGGGCAGCCCGCCTCCTGGCTTCCCCTTGATTGGTTGGGTGAGAGGAGCCAAGGCGAACGGCGCGGCTGGAGCGATCGGGCGCGCTTTCGTCAGCAGAGCGTTGCAGACCCTTTTTCAATCAGCTGATTAGCTTTTTCAGTGTTTTCGATTTTTGTTGTTTACCTGTAGAGTTCGCGAGTTTTTCTTTTCTATTCTTCTTTTCTTTTCCTTTAATTTTCACTTATTGTCTTCTCTCGTCTGCAGTCAACCATGGATGCCTTTCAAGTTTTTCATATTATTTCCACGTTGTTTTTGTGCATTGATTGCCTGGATACATGCCAATGGCAGAGTCGTCCGGGCCACCCGCCTGTTGACGAAATGGTCATCCACGTCGAGAATCAACTGTGGGAAGGGGGTCCTATTTCTCGGGTTTTTGGCAAATTCCATCCGTTTTTTCTTCACTGTCCTATTACTAGGCACGACTTTCATATTCACTACTTCTTGTACTTTTCGTCCGAATTTTCCCTAATACTGCCTTTAAAGTGGTGGCCGAGGGTACGGGACCTCAGAGTAAATGCCCGCCCCGTCGTCCGCCACGGTCGGAGACGAAGCGTGGGACTGTTTACGAAACTTTGTGCTCCCACTATGCGTCCTCGATCGCGGCGTACAATGGGGCGGGCACTTACTCTAAGGCCCCGCCTCCTCGGCCACCGCTCAAGAAGCTGGGTCTTTGCCGAATTCTCACTTTTTGCGTGAGTATTTGCATGCTGCATTTATTAGGCAAATACAACACAATTATGGGTGAAGAGAAACAACTCATTTCTCTGTGCACGACTCCTTTGAAGGGTTTCAGTAATAGGACCCAATGCTTGTATCAAATTGTTGAGTTTGCTCAGTTTGCTCACTACAATTTGACACCTTAACGGTGCACAACCTACTGCGCGCATGGTTAGGGTTGCCGCAATGATCTGTAGAGGTTACTAGCAAGGAATAGGGCGGTGAGTTCGCGAGGCTGCATGACTTTGATCGCGTCTAGTGCAAGAGAAACAGATGCGACGTTGCGTCGCACGATGCCAAGCCTGTCGTGAAAGTGGCGTGTCTGTCCCTTCCCTGAGGTTCGCCACGTCGCGTCGGCTCGTCATGTACACTGTCTGAGAGGACTTTCGGCGGTAAAAAAGCTGCAGCGCCAAAGTTACTTTTTTAGCTCGAATTTCCATTCCGTTTGTTAACGTCACGGAATTGGGCATAGGCCCGATTCAGGCTACCTTGTATGGATAGTCGTGTATCGCTAGTACAGGATTTCATAACATAGCGCGCGACGTGTGAGGCGACACATGAGATGTAGTAGGATCTGCGGAGATCACGGAGTTCCAACTCAAAATAGAGCGCACAACACGGTAACACACAGGACCAGACTACCTACGGCGTCCCTAGCTCGCCCACTGCACGCCGCGTTGCGAAATCCTGTCCTAACGACACACTCATAAGAAACAGTAACCTTGGATCGCGTTCATCCTTTGCTCGGCAAGGCGTGGCTGCGTTCACGGGTAGCGATGCAGAGTGGCACGGGGTAGGTGCAAAGACGAGACAGGGTGGCACAGGCGGAGACGCAGAGACACGCAGTCACGCAATGCTGCTGGCACTGCAAAGTATGAACGCAGCCTTATCTAGTACGGATACGCTTTCATCATATGCAAGCTTCTCAGCGATGTGTACGGAACGTGCTTTTGTATTATCAGTTGATTAATTTACTTGGAGATCGTTACCCGCCATTCCAGTGACTAGTAGCACTAGGAGATAACGCAGTTACATTTACAGGCATTTACAAGCACGTCAGAAGGTATTAGGTCGTCCGGAAACTTCCTGCAGTTTTCGACCTCTGATTTCAAATGCGCTCATCTCGGCTCAATCGAAATAAGTATCATAGGGAAAAGCAGATTTTCGTCAACGGGACACGAACTTGTTGAGTCTTGAGCGTTTCTCCCAAAGGAAGCTGTCCAGACGGTTGAAGAGATGGTAATCGGGTGGGCCAGGTCCAATGAGCCTGGTGGATGCCGCAGAGTTTTGTAGCGCCACTCACTTAATTCATTCAAGGTCGGTACGCTTTCGATGCAACTCGCAAGCTCTTCAAGGTACTTTGCAGCTTTATTATGCATTTTCTAGGGACCCATAAAGCTATGGCAGATTAGAGCACCATAGACCACTATACCGCTCCTATGCTGACGAGGCCTAGCGCTAGTAGCTCCATCGTTGTGCAGATGGTCGTAGATTCCCTACAGAATTCGGTTCTCATCACATGTCACGATGCGGGTAAGAAATGGACCCTTTGTGAGCCGGAAAGAAGGATGTCGAGACATGGTGTGGAGCTGTCGTTTTGTTCTAGAGACTTTGTTCAAAATACATTTTAGGGCTTGAACGTTGCTACGTTTGAATAGGGCGCGAAGTGGGCTTCAATATGGTATAGGCAACGTTGAAAAAAAAAACCAAAAAAAAATAGAAGGTAGAACATTTCAAACCGCAACGATTTCCGAACGACATAATAAAACCTCGGGTTTTGTACCTCATGCTCCGCTCATCAAATTCGTTTGAGCAAGCTGATCCACACCTTTCTCTTTTCCAACTGACCTTTAGTTTTCGAGTTTCAGTGCAAAGTAATAAAATATAATTAACCTACCACGCTGACCAAAGCTATTCCGACGTTAGCCAGCGAGGCCTCGAGCGAATCCAGTCCCGTGCTTAGCAGAATCTCCACCGCATACGCGTTTATTACTGAAAAATAGGGTATGTCGAGTTATTAACATTCGAAACACACACGCATACGAACCTGACACTCCACTGAATGACATAGCAAACATCACCACCATGCCAATGAACGTTTTTTTCCTCAATGATCCCTTCTTCATCACGTCCGTCATTGTGTACACCTTAGTGAAACGCTTTTGTTCCTCCTGAAATTGAAATTCGTAAGCTGAAGATAATAAAAAACTGCATTTTTCTTTGTGTGTCTTTTGGAGTATTATTTTTAAAAAAATCAATTTTTTGAGAAGTTTGTGGGACGCGTTTTGAAAAGGCGAGGGCTCCCTCACAATCGCTTTCAAAGGCTTCATTTGCGATCACATTGCTCGGAGGCGGGCATGATGAATTAGCTCTATCACGCCCATGGTGCATCACACGCGCCACGCCCTTCGCGCGACTTCACCACCGCCGCGCAGTCGCGATTGGTGCCACCTGGAACACCCTTGCCCAAGATGTAAAGACGCATCGCTCACAAAGAGGATAGAAAAGGACTCATTTAATCATTTCATGTACTCCCATTTCTAGGTTTGGCATTTAATTGAAGAGCAATTTTGTAACCGTAAAACAATTATGTAAATAGTAATTATGCAAATACAAACAACGATTAATTACATTTATGGAAGCTGTAACTGAGAACTTACTTTAATAAGAGCTAGGTGCTTCTCAGCATTTTCTCCGTCACATTTATAGTAAAACATAATTGATCTCTTTGCAGCTTCTAGAGCACCACGTTGAACCAGAAAGCTGGAAAACATTGCCAATTGATTGCTGCGTACTCCGCCACAGTACCGTATGATGCGTCATTTTTGAAAACGACAACCCACACATCAATAGACTTCTCCATATTTCTCTCTTTAACATCGTTTACCGATCATTTCCTCAGGTAAGAAGCTCATGGTACATTTTTTCGTAATGGTCTCTTCGATTGCGGATTAGTGTTTGTGTGAAAACCATTTTACTAGCGTGCAATTCAGTATCCCTACTACTTTTTCCTATACCAAACGATTATAGCGGTTGTGAGTGTGTATCGTTAGGACAGGGATATCGCTTCGCGGTGTACGGGTGCGGAGCGATGCATGCGAACTGGAGTCGCCGAATGAGTTGCATCCTGGAGCGATTATCTTAGCCACACTTTATTTTACGTGTAAAATATTGTAATTGCCATAGGACCCAAACACATACGGCGTCTTTAGGTGCAAGCGCACGCAGCGCGTCCTCGTCGCCTTGCGAAACCCTGTCCTAAGGAACCCAGCGGCCGCTTTCTTTCAAATGTCACGCCTCCTCTACACGTCCAACCCTTTTAACACGGATCTTGTCGAGGGTTTTTCGTTATGAATTCGTCCATTGGGGCACCGCAAAATCGCATACCCTTATGTAGTCTGGGATGCTCACACTGTATTTATAGTGTCTCGCACCGATACGCATTCTAACTTGGCCGTGGTTCATTAGGATTCTGAAGACGTAATAGGATGGGGCTCTGACAGCGATTGTTTATTATGTCATAATATACTATAGTCACTTACCCCGGTGTTTCTGGTAGAAATGGATGAAATATTGCAAACATCAATATCATTCCAATTTCACTGACATAAATATACGGCCTGGAAAGGGGAACTATTTCACGGCATACTTGAGCAATTTAAGATTGAACGAAATAACGCTTACCACAAATCAAATGTGCCTAGGATTTGTGGCATTGCTAAAATTGAACCAACTACGGTACCAAATTGCACACATGTACCAGTTATCATTCCAATTGCACCACGACATTCTTTCGGACTGTAAACAAATGAGTAAATCTAAATGTTTTCTTTTTGCAGATTGATCCCCATTCTCGTGAGGTTTAAATGACTTCTATATCACAGTTAGGAACAAGCATGGGTTGGAAAATCCTCAAGATGGGATGGGGACGTGGACTGGGTCGAGAAAGGGGGTGGCACTCCCATGATGAGCGCCGATCAAGGGATCCAACTGATTTTTGTGAAAAAAGCTTGAGCCTTCGCAAGGAGCAGAATTTGTTAGGCCGCCACCAGACTTGCGATTTTTCGATTCTGTGTTGCGACACCGCACTTTCGCACGCAAAGTTGCGGCATTGCACAATCTCATGGTCGTTGTATCGCGTGCGAAAGTGCGACGCCGCAAAATCGCAAAATTGTAAAGTCTGGTGGCGGCCTATGGATCAGCTACGAATGACGGACTTTGAATTTCCCATTGTGACCGCGATTCCCCATTGTTTGTGTGTGGCGTATTCTGATGAAGGGGATGAACCCTGTGGCGTAGTGCTCACATCAGTCCAAACTGGAATAGTCCCTCAATTTCTTCCGATCCCACGGTAATTTAAAATTGCTGGATTTTAGCCATGCATTGACTCAATGATCAGTGTGCTGGATGATTTTCGTCGTCGAAGTATCGAGGCATGAAATGGGGTCTTTCATTGGTCGAAGACCCTGAGCGGTCGCGTATGAAATCCATGAGCGAAATCTTCTCTTTTACATACATACAGTAGCGCTCAAAAGTCTTCGGCGAAATGGTCTTTCGCTTGGGTTTTTCACTTGTAATTTTTTTGCAACTGCACCGATCTAAGAGAAATTTTAGTATGTTGTACTTGGAGACACTGCATACCAAATATACTATTTTGGCGCTAAACGATGTAAGTTACGTGGTTAAATGAAATTTTTTGTTTTTGGAGTGCCATCGCTATGCCGTCCCGCTGTGCCGCTGTCATCAAAAGTCGTGGTCTTTCTACAAAATATTAATGTTCTCTGAGGCTTGCTCGTTTTGTTTTTGCAGAAAAAGCCGTTTTTCTTGACCAAGCCTTTTACTTTTTTTCGGTGGTCTTGTAGTAAATTCTTGTAAAAAACCATGAAAAGTGTCAAGCGGCACTCAAGTAGAAGGAAATGTTGACAATAGGTCCAGGCATCTTATATTAAAATTTTGTCAAATTTGGTCAAGTAGAAAAAACTTATGACAAAAAAGTTTTGGCCGAAGACTTTTGAGCGCTACTGTATATGCTGCAGTTGCATTCAGATAATATAATTGATGAATGACTATCAATGAATTCGCAAGTCCTCATCACGTGTGTGCAGATCACCGTTGATCCAATAGTGTTGTTCGGATGTGTACTCTTATGCCAGGATCTCGCACGCGGCGCACCAGCGAAGCGATGCGAACGATCTAAAAGCGCCGTGTTGTTGGGTCCCAAAGCGATTACAAGTCAACTGCAGATGGCGCCCCCAGCATTACCGTGTAATCGCTCTGAGACTCAAATAGGCGACGTGCATAGCTCGCGCACACCGCACCGCATGCTGCTCGTAGCGGTGCGAAAACCTGACATAAGGGTACACACCCGGAGTGTTCGGCGTGTCAGTGCGGTTGTCCAACACCCGAATCTGCCTGCCTGATCACAATCCCATTCCACCGTTCTCTACTTTCGCATAACCATATTTTTGATCGATAATCATATTTTGAACTTTGTATAAGTGGGGAAATACAAAATAGCACAAAACATGGTTATCGATCGATGACCTTGTTAGACGACACTTTTTAGCAGTATACCAACAGCGCGTAAAGTGTCGCCAGATATCAGTGGTTTCAGTAGGTTCAGAGAGAGAGAGGAATCTGATCACGGTCTTACTTTCGTTTCGAGACTCTTTCAGTGAGATTGGTGCCCTTGCGAGCATCTCTTGATTTTTCAACAAACAAATTTGGATCTAGTCAAAAGAATGTGAAGATTTTTTTTTGAAACTAGGTGTTGTATGGGGTTCTATGCTTACCGTAATGAATTGCTTACCTAATACATATTGAGGAATGCCTATCACAAGCGTGCTTAGTGAGACTCTGTGAAAGGAAGAAGTACAAATTATTCGAAAACAATAACGAACCTTGATTCGGAAAGAAACAGCGCTGCTAGACCCAAGCTTAAACTAACGGAGAAACCCATTGTTACTCGTGAAATCGTGTACATTATTACACTAGGAATCTGAAAATAGGATAGTAAGTTGCATAAGTGCTATAACTGTCATATTCTAAGTCTGCTTTACCTCCAATCATATGCACAATACAGCAAAGACATATATTTACAATTTTTATGAAGTTCCCTGTTTACTGTAATGAACGGTGGGACTCTATGCAAGCGGATGTGTCTATTTTTGGATAGAGCTCAAACCTAACAGGGCCCCACACAGGCTGGCCGACGCCCGTGTGCAGGCTCCCCCTCCCTCCCTCCCTCCCTCCCTCCCTCCCCCCGTCCTAACAGCGAGCGCGTTATGTTCTGCGTAAAACATCCATGCATTAAGAGCCAAAATGGCTTCGAACGATATCTGTAGCACAGCCAGATACGTGTCATGCTAACCATTCTGCGAATGGCTAAGATACCTGAACTGGAAACGCCCTTTGAAACGCGTCGCGTACCGTACGCGTTGCATCAAATGCAACACTGCTATTTGGCATGATAGCCTGCCTCGAAGCATAAAGAGGTGTTCGATCAGCCGAAGAAATCATTCTGGCTCAATATTTATTACATCCCACACTTCTGTCAACAATTTATGTTTACAAGCTTTTTTCAAAACTGTTTTAAAAATAAGGCGAATTAAAAACTCACAAACTTTGATCCTATCGATAGCCCAGCAGAGAGAATACCAATTGCCATAGATACATAAAGCCCCTGTTTCCGACCAATTCGATCAGCAATCAAACGAATTGAAAACGATCCAGCAAGTGCCCCGAGAAACAGTATGGCGACAATAAGACTCCATATTTGCTAAATTATTACTAAATGTAGATCGATAGAATCTAGTAAACCGGTGGAACCCAGTAATGGACAGTGTAAGAAACTCACTGATAGTGCATTATCGCTTGCATTAATATGCAGTTCGGACTGAAGTGATTCATTGAGAAATTGTATGAAGGCCTTCTGAGATGGATTGGTGATTACCAGTTGGTAACCGAAATGAAATGATCCACCTAATGAAACCACTAAAGCCACGGTTACCATTCGGAGACTCGGTTTTCGTTTCATGATCTGAAAAACAACAACTAGCAAATTCTGTATGAGCTTGGTTGTGCGAAATCCCGTCACAATCAGAGCTGCACCGCACGTCAACTTCGACTGCAAGAAAGAATTTGCTGGATCATCATTGGTAAGAAACGGGGAAGGGCGTGTAGTCATGTCCTTTTGTAGACAGGGGTCTGTCTGTCTGTCTGTCTGTCTGTTTGTTTGTTTGTTTGTTTGTCCGTCCGTCTGTGTGTCTGTTTGTGTGTCTGTCTGTGTGTCTGTGTGTCTGCGTGTCTGTCTGTCTGCCTGCCTGCCTGCCTGTCTGTCTGTCTGTCTTGTCTGTCTTGTCTGTCTTGTCTGTCTGTCTGTCTGTCTGTCTGTCTGTCTGTCTGTCTGTCTGTCTGTCTGTCTGTCTGTCTGTCTGTCTGTCTGTCTGTCTGTCTGTCTGTCTGTCTGCCTGCCTGCCTGTCTGTCTGTCTGTCCGTCTGTCCGTCTGTCCGTCTGTCTGTCTGTCTGTCTGTCTGTCTCTATTTGTTTGTTTGTTTGTTTGTTTGTTTGTTTGTTTGTTTGTTTGTTTGTTTGTTTGTTTGTCTGTCTGTCTGTCTGTCTCTTTCTGTTTGTCTGTCTCTTTGTGTTTGTCTGTCTGCCTTTCGCACTTTATCCAGGGTGTGCCAAAAAGAGTAACTTTACCCGCTGCTCACTTCCAGTAAGTATGCACAACAGAAGGCAATGAAAGAGATGAAAGTGTTGAGACAAATATTCCTGGAATGTTCCTCTCAAAGCAGGAACATGCTATGGCTAACCACTTTCACCGTCATGAAAATATGAAGTCTTCACTCGGCACAGCCGGGCTATAGAGCACCTACGGCATTAAAATCCGCCTAAAACAGGGGTTTCAATGGTAATGGCACGTTCTGCCTCTTGGAAACGAAGGGCGTAAGAAACCTGGAGAAAAGAGATCGCTCAAGAACACCACCGGATATGAATCCCTTTAGATACCCGGAGAGAACTCGAAATGCTCATGTATCAACATGTATCAGTGGTGTAGCGACAGGTGGAGTCCCTCTTTCACGGTGTGGGGATCGAACCCTACTTCAGAGCCCGTCCAGCCAACGAGGTCCCCATACCTTCGGTGTGGATGAATTGGAAGCAGACTCGTCTGGGAGGATAAAAGCATTGACTTATATGTCGGTTGACCTCCGCAAGCCATTGCACAGGCTAAATCGCATTCACCTGCCCATACGATTGTGGATAGAACTGGAATGCGCGGCGCATCAGAACAAAGGATTGATCAACGCTATTAAGCTATATCCTTTCAAATTTTAGAGATTATCTTGAAAGTGTAACATAGCTATCGATTCACAACCATCTTTTTTGACATAAGCATAGACATTGCATCGTTTGATCTTGGTATGCTAGTTCTTTGAGCTTTTATCAGTAGACGCATGTCGCTTCCCTGTTTTCTGGCCGATTGAGTAAATGATGGGAGCAGTTTCAAAAACGACTGATAGTGCCTACGCAAACATTGCTGCTTCCGACTGTTCGCCTTTCGTCTTGTAATGTTAACGAGAGCTTTTCCCATGGAGACAGAACTCCACTATGGTCCTTCGTTTACTGAAAAGCTTTATGTGCTTTCAGGCTTTTCGTTGTTTCACCAACTACATGTGATGTATGCTTTATCGGAGTAGTACAAAAAGTAAACAGAGAAGCCGAAATTCCAAGAATTCAACTGAAGTGAATATTTGTAAATCATTGTAGAAGAACTATAAAATATAAAGTGTAGAGCCTCGAGATAACCATTTTTGAGGTGCTGAGCACTATACATCCATTCAGAATCGTGGTGACTTGTGGATGCGATTTGTCCTGAAAGACGAGTCTTGCGGGCGGTAGGCTGTCGACGTTTTTAGCCTCCCAGACAATCTATATAATATCAAGTGGCATAGTACGCAGGGTCGAAGACTTGGCAAGCGTGAGAACGTATCTCTCCCCTCTGAAAAATCACGTACAGCACGGCGATTTATAGGTGACAGATATTCCATTAATAGATTCAGCCAAAGAGTTTAAAAAAACGAGTTTCTGGGAGTACTGGTACGTGTCGAGGACGTCGACTGACATAACAAGTATTCATACTATTATTCATTTTTACCATGTTCATAACTCCCATTGTTTTCCTATACTAATAGATTTTTGAAATTGCATTCACACTTCTACGCAAACAAAGATTTCGATCGCGTGGAGAAAGTGAGAACTATGAATACATGTTCTTTGAAACAAACTCCCCGTTTCAGAAGTTGTTGCGATACTCGCACGAGAAAAGCGCGACTTGGGATCTTATCAGATTCTCCTCTGACCCGTCTGCAATCTAACCCCGGCTAGTGACGCAGAGAAGGGCGAGAGTGAAGGGTTTTTGGTTTACTATTTCTCGGAGATTTAGTTTCGTTAAGTTCTTTCTCTACTGTTGCACTGCTGAGCATCACTACTTTCATATTCCCCAATCTGACAAATCTACGCCTCCCGGTGCCGTTAATTTTACCCGCCTAGTCGGAGTGATGGCATCGATCATATCGCCATGTACATAAATGTAAAGTAAACGGTGTGGATTAGCTGCAGAACTAAGGCTAGGGGGAAGAACTGCTCACGGCAATTGCTGAAAGTAGAGCCAGAGGTGGGCAAATCGTGTAGCAAGCGTGATGAAGTAACATGTAAGTGTCCTATACAACCCAAGATCAAGAGGTGGGGACTTGATAAAGCTAGCAATGCAGAAGTCAAAGTCAATAGATTGCAAGAATCCATAGGATCGAGATAAAATGGCCGAATGGGAAACCCAAATAAAAGCCCAGATAAAAAATCGATGAAAGCAGCGTCACTTTACATAAACTCTATCTTCCACCATTTATTTCGCGCTCTTCCTCATCGCAGCTCCCAGACTGAATTTTTCGTGCGGCATAGCATAATATTGAGTTACAGAGCTGGGAGGACTGAAGAGTCCTCATTTAACCACCTACACAAGTGAATAAAGCCAAAAACACTATTTCTACCTCAAAATCGTCATGACGCTTATTCGATTTCCATACTTGGAAGCACAAAAGCTTCCAGCTTTCCTGACTGAAGTTTCTTTACGATGGGACATAAACTGTTTTTGGAGGTAGTGACAACTAGTGTCGGTTCTACTCGCACGAGGGCGTGTGCCACCAAGACGAAAAGATTGCGCTGCGATGCGTGCTATCTACGGCCGCCCTAAGTCGTCTGTTCCATTACTGTGATCTACACCTTATTTCAGACCATGCATATACCAAACGTGGATTTAAGATCCACCTACATACGACTACCCTAGCTCTCATTCATCGCTTCGCACGTCATGCCAGCTGAGACATCCCTTCCTTTGCAGTCGAAGATCTAGTACATACGGTTGTGCGCCATGAGGACAAAGAATTCGCATTGCGGCGTGGGGCACGCGACGCGATGGTGCGAGCTATGCGCGCCCTATTGGATGGGTCCCTAAGCGATAATGGTGCGATAAGCCTTATTCTAGGTGTAATCGCTTCAGGACTCAGGTAGTACGCCGCTTCTATCTCGCCCCATTTCGTCCCGCGTCAAACGCGGCTACGCGAATTTTCTGCACTAATGGCACACACCCAGTATCATACTACTAGTCTGAGAGGTATAATTCTGACTTGCACATCGGCTGGCATCGAAGAGGGCCGAAACGCATTCAATGCGGCAACAAGATTCTGAAGAAAGGTAGAATATGTGGCACCGCAAGTATGGATTGGTTACCTCAAATAATACAGTCTTCCATCCCCTATTATCAATGCTTGCAAGTTAACATCAACTTTCAGAATATAAAAAAAATATGAAAATGTGGAAAATATAAAGAATATATTGCCAAAAAATAAAAAAAAATAAACAAAAAATTAAAGAATACAAACTACAAAAAAATCAAGATTGCTAAGTTATGTACAACCTGTTTCATGAATCTCAGCTGAACCATTTGGTGCCATGGTCATTTAATCATGGTACAGGTGTAAGAGTAGACAGTCATGTTGCGCAGCAAAATTAATAGAGCAGTGCAACGAAGATCAAAGTACCTTTCAAATCTTAAACGAACTATTTTTGAACACTTTCTAGATTCTTTCATCGTTATACTGCAAGAACTACTGTAGAATCGTACCAATGGGAGCCGAAGGTCAGTCTAGTAGCAATGTGTGGAGTGTTCATTAAAAGTCATAGTGAATGAATCCAGCCTTGAACGCAAAGATTCGGCGTCAGTTCGCGACAGTTCCTATCTTTAAAGATTATCACGAACAACTGAACGGATAGGAAACCGGTCATATCATATCTGTAGGCCACTGATCTGAAAACACCAATGATGCGATGACCAAAGCTTTTCCATCCGTGAGTATGTGATCGAATAATCCCTGCGAAAGTTGACGCAATAATAAAAAAAATAAAAAATATTCCCAGTTATGACATTGAAAAGATCTTGAGCATGGTGAGAAGCCCATTTCTATGATGTACAGCGTTTCACGCGCTACATACGAAAGTTGCTAATTGGGAAGTTTTCGAGCGCAAACCCTGGCCTTTTCAATTCATGCACAACTTGAGCCATAAAATCCATCTCTGCTCAACACCACCTTTATGTTATTTCGTAATGTTATCATTTATAAAAACCCGTTCCTAAATATGCAGAAGGCAATGTGCACTTGTAGGCCTCTCAGCACAACGGAGCCATAGTAAGAGCTGTGTTGAAAACTGAACAGAGCAGAGCTTCTGAGCAAGATAGATTGCAAACGGTCACGAAAGCAAAAAATGAAGACGCGTGCAAAAAATGATGGGTTCAGTAGTTGATAGACGTCACAAGAATAAGAGGGGTTGAAACGCTTGCGAACTGTGTCCACAGAGAATGGAAAAGAGTTGGGCATACAATCATGTTTCGGAGGGAGCATATGTTAACGAATCTCAAAATATAACCTGATGTTGACCATGTGGAACGTATTACGTGAAAGTGGCTATTTTCGAATATTTAAGACCATGGACTCAACTATTGATCCAGTACACTGTACGCCATTTAGCCTACTTATGATTTTGTTCCGGCAGTTTTCTGTTGAAGTGCGAAAGTCAGCTTCGAAATTTGCTTCCATACCAGTTCCATCAGGCGTAGACCAAGGCACTCGAATTGGGCCATCAGACAATTTGCGTCATTGTGCACGACAATCGCACTGCTGCCCCCGCTGTGGATGAATTGACCGCGAACAATGTAATGAGGACGCTTCGAGCTCCGGTGACCTGACGCACTCCGAGTGTCCTCGTCAAAACCCCTTTATTGTCGTCATTATTTGAGAACATCTTCAGTATGGAACAATAGCAGACATATTTTACGTAGATAACTATTTAAAATATAAGTGCATATTCCCTGGTTCAAAAATTTATAATTGCAGTGAATCATAAAAGCATGCTCGTTTGTCAGAGTGCATTCAACAATTTAGGAAAAGAACTTGGAGTGTGAAGGCATTTAAGACTAACAAGCTTAATATTTGTAAATTTTCAAAGCTGGGATTCGCCCTGCTGACCGGAGCAAATGAATAATCTAATAGTAAACTAGGAGTGCCTTACATAACAATAATAAACAATCATTCAAGTAAGTTCATAAGTCCGAGGGTGGATCTTAGCATGTCTACGGGACTTGATCCACCCAAAGCACGTTCGTAGCGTCATGCTACTTTTCCTTGGCGACCTCAAATCTAAGGCCATACGTGGAGGCCGTCGACTCTACTTACGCCCTCACCATCAGTATACAGTGCTGAATGTTGAAGCACTGTTGCCATCGATATATCATGGCGATTACGTCGCTGAGTATGAATGCAACCTGACGAATCCCATCCTCACATATGGGATTTTACCAAGAAGAATGCTCGCGCTTAATTGCAAAGTTATCTTTGCCTGTCTAAAATTGAGAATGATGGAAAATCTTTAGAAACAGAACGGGGTACCGAGTGAGGTAGGTTTGGACTGGTCCAGTACTATGTGGATCGAAGAACTGATTTATTTCCTTGTTCGCCAACAGAAGTCGAACGGGCCAGCAATTAATTAGCAGTCAGTATAGCAAGTTCCTCGGCTTAGCGTCTGACGTCGTAATTCAGGGTCTACAAACAGGAAAGGCAAAAGACGTCCCGATAGGTGCCTACGAGCACTGCATCTGGTGCAGTGCTCGTAGGCAAAGAGCACGAGAAGCTGACTGACGGCGTACGACGCGACTATGTATCTTATCCATCGGGCTAAGTCGATGAACCTAGCTCAGTCCGTCTCCCCCTCCACACTTTCCTCCTTCTTTAACTTCGGAGCCATATGAACAAATAATTTGAAAAGTGAGGATAACTTCTCATACCGTGGCGAGAGATCAATGATGTTTACCACGCATTTTCGAAAAACTCGTTGACATTATCATTTTGTGAGTTAAGCCCCAGAAGCATCTTCACTTCGAGATTCAGCATCTATGGATTATGGAAACAAAATAAGAATGTAATATGAATAGTCACCATGTGACTGTATGTATACGCATATGCCCAGCGCATACCGCGACGGCCTCGCCTATCTCTTGGGTTTATGATCCCTTATGAAATCTTTCAGACATCACGCGAAAGAATAAGGGATATGAGACAAGAATGGTTGCAGGGTTGCCCAGAGTAGAGCGGTCGTAGACCACGTGTTGTGGTTTTCGTCGGTGTACATTCCGCCGGGGAGAAGTAGAAAAAGGCAGGATTGCAACCCAGACCCATCAGACGACAGTGCGATTTGGAGACCACATTGAAAAATTACAGCAAATTTTTTTGACTTTGTTTGTATTGTTGCTCACGTGAACATGGCGCAGTGTCTTGTGTACCTTATTAAGCTACGGAGCTTTGTGAAGAGCCCTATCTAGCCCTGGACCGGTAGGACGTGCCATTAGGATATCAGTCGGTCCAACCAACACAGAGCCTGAGAGGCACCACCTAATCCTTTTCATCTACCTGAGCAGCTTCCTTAAAGGAATCTTCCACGGAAAACGAGTTTATCTGATGCCCATACGTGAAGAGTCCCACTCTCAGTTCCTCACCGCGGCGGACGACGGGACGGGGCTTTTACTGCGAGGCTATGTCCACCCGACCGAGAATTTGTGGAGCTGTATCTTAGACGAAGTTTCACTTTTTTGCGTGAAACTCTGCATGCGGCCCTTATCAGGCAAATACATCGGAAATATATGGTAACCATCGCATACAGAAAATCCTCATTTTCATATAAGCATGTTATACATGTCAACTGCGGACCATATGTAGGTTTTCATGCGAAAAACGAAGTCAGGAGAAGCGATCCTATGGAAACTATAGTTTGGGGAAATGCTTTGGTGCTTGGGCGGAAGGGTACAGTAGGGGTTAAGCGGTAATACCACGGCACTCCCAAGTGTCGAGGAAGATAGCCGGTTCAATACAACCCTCCCCCCCCCCTTTTGAGTGGACGAAATTAAATCCCTCCGCCCTTTTTTTTCCCTACTACCAGTAACTGTTGGCGGATTGTATATTTACAATGTGTTATGTCCTCCTACCAGAAGAAAAAGAAATAGATTTCACATTTCCTCACACGGATTCGCTGTGAAATACTCTCTGTTTCTCAATGGCTCACTGAAACCTAGGATTCTAGTGCCTATAGGTGACGTCTGCAGGTGCCTATGGCTGACCTTTGCAGCTAAGACCCCCCTTCTGTCCGATCAAATACGAGCCCCTCGTGTCGAGGAATCCACGACTCCCAGTGTTTCCTGGCTGGGGCTAAGGGTGTAAATACAAACAGGGTAAATTCAGTTTTTGTATGCGACACTTTAAGTTTTGGTAAGGGCTAAAATGGATGGTATCAAACTAAGCGTTCAAATTTTAGAACACCTATTTAATCGATAGCATTCTGTGTTTTTGTCTTAACTCCCTGAAATGCGAGCTCGTTACAAAGAAAGGTAGTTGTTGTATGGCAACGAGCGAAAGGGTGGAAGTAATAGCACGAAACTTTATTAGACATTACTATTTTTGCAGTTTTTCAAGATATTTTTACAGGTTGAAAGATGAACAAGATGAACTTACGTAAATTCAAGCAAATAACATGATGAATTAAATAGATCAGAATACAGTACTAATAGAGTGAAAAAGAAAAAAGAAACACAGAAAGGAAGTGTTTACACGCAAATGCGCTCTCCTCCTGGGGCAATAGTTGTGACAGTTGTACGGCAGGAATTCAAATGAGTTAGCCTTGCGATTTCCAGTATTTTTTAAGCTCGAGATAAAACTAAAACAAAATGCTCAGGTGCGTCGTCTGTTATAGTTTCATGGAGTACTGTTGCCGATTTATATAGATTTTGGAAAAGTTACGGTTACGGAGTTTCCGTAGATGACTTGTTTAAGTAGTAAAAAATACCACTATTTACATTACAGTATCGGAGCGATTCTAGTAATAGAATTGGCAAAGTTCAAGTCACTCACAGAACTAGATTATACCTTGGCAAATATTACCACAATAACAGGGTGATAGCTATGTCCTCTAAAGCAAATATGACTGTAGTGCCGAAGTTTCTTTCTCAGCACGAAAAATTGGTCTGAAGAACGAGTGCAAATAGAAGCATATTTTATGGTCGATTGCCGTTGCAGATAGCCTAGGAGATAGGGCTAGACCTTTGACAATACTACAGACTCGGAAAATTGCAGACGTTACGAAAAATAATCACTACCACAGAGGAAGCGATAATATTTGATAAAAATCAAGGACAAAAGGCAAAATAAGTCAAATCAGTTAGGCAAAAATATTAATTTCGTCTTCCTCCCATGTCAGAAATTTGAGGGCTTCTGCATTTCTGATTGTCCGAATATGCTTTTTTTAAAATCTAAATGAGATTTTAAAAAAACTATCAAAAAAGAATACTAATGTATTCAACGAGTAAAAATAATTGAAGCGCTGAGCTTGAGACAGTCATGAATATTCGGTTGCCAACTTGCGTGAAGACTATACCACTTCAGGTTTTTGATGCAATTTTGAATTTGAACTACTAGCTACCTCATTCAGCTCCTACATGATGGAAACGACAAAATAGGTCAGCATAAGTGACCTGCCAATCACAGGTTCGGCAAAACGGAGTACCTTTTTGGATAGGAATTTCTTGGCTACTCCGGGAATTTCCGGGTACTACGAACATTGTATACCATGACTCAAGGATTCCTCGAGAGGGGATCGTATTTGACCGGACAGGAGGGAGATCTTACATGCAGAGGTAAGCGGTAGGCACTGGAATCTAAACTTTCAATCAGCAGATGAGAAGCAAAGAATATTTCACAGCGAATCCGTACGAGGAAATGTGAAATAAATATCATTTTGCTCCAGGGAAGGATACATGCTATGATGCACATCGCAACCATACAACATTGCAACAGTCAGAAGTATTGTAAGAGTCAAAAAAGGGCGGGGGTTGTATTTGATCCCGTAGAGGAGTGAGAGGTCGCACTAAAATTTTTATTTTCCTCAACATCTGGGAGTGCCCTGACCCCGAAGCCGTCATCGAGTTTCGTCTATAGTACGTTAGAGTGCCATCAAACCAGTGACCAGCTATGTAACCCCAGTAGCCGTCACGACCTCTACTTCCTCTTGAGCAAAATGTGATGTTGCTCAGCACAGAACTAGGACCCTTATGTCAGATTCCGCACCGCGGCATGAAAGCAATGCGGACGAGCTAAGGGCGCAATATTGTTGGGTCACAAAGCGTGAAAGTCAACTGCGTAATCTCACCCCTAGCATTACCTAGTAATCGCTCAAAGACCCAGCTATCGCGACGCGCATAGCTTGCGCCCACTGCGTCGCACCCCGCTCGTCGCCGTGCGAAGCCCTGACATAAGGGCACACGCCCACAAAACTATCTGGCCTGAATTGGAAGAGGACAACTCGCTTGGTTAGCAGTGAGGGTGAAACTAATAATGTATATCTCAATATTCAAAGGATGTGGTGGACTCTTCCAAAATCCTCAGCTGAGATGTGCACTGAAGCCTCGACGATTTTTGAGATTTGCATCAGTACTATCCGACTACGTCACTGGACCACGCGAATTGGGTTGCCGCTCGCGACAAGCTCATTGATGGTCCCGTTGTGAATAGGTGTGGTTCCACTGTCGACCAGTACAACGGGCCCAACAGGTACATATGTATGTCGTGCACGATGGTGCAATTTACATGGCATGGTGATGGACTAGCGCAGCCCTGGCGCACACCACAATTTCCGCGGTTTGACACTGCCCGTTGTGGTGCATTCGGATGACTCAGCAGTGCCTGTGGGGTCGTCTCAGTTGGCCGACCTCATTTCCGGCAGAGCTGCATCAAACCAGGTTTTCCGGCCCGCTTAATCTTCATGCATTTCCTTATTTCTTGAAATCCTTGTCATGGGGCTGTATTTTTAGGAAAAGAAGATGTAGAAAAGACTGTTAACGCACAGTTAGAGAAGTTCTTCCGCGCAGTATAATATAGGCCTTACGACGAGAAACTCGCCTCAAAAAATGAACAGTCGAAAGCGCGGGAATTGTTTCCTAAACTGACATAAACCATTAAGTATAAATATGATAGTAAAATCTATAAAACACAGTGTAGGACAACGAAATATACAAAAGTAAAAAATAACTTGGGAAGATCGATAAGTGAACACAACGCAAAGCATGTTTTGGAAGCACTTGAAACTGTATTTGTAGGTATTGCTGTGAAAGTCAAAACCACGCTGCTAAATATAGTATCACAACTTCCAAACACCTTTTCGGTATCAGTATGACACAGGCGTCACCAGTTTGCTTGTGATTTGCTCATTGATGTTGTCTGTCATGAGAACGATATATACATAGTTCCAGCCGTACAACAACCACCTTCACCAAAGATCACTTTTTCTAAACGTGCTGTTCACTGTAGATCAGGCGCTTTTTCAGTTTTCGTTTCGGTTTTATACATACCCTCGGCTTTTCCAAGGGTCTACGTTTTGAAAAGCCTTTCAACCTGTTTGTGATTGAACAGGCCCTATCATGAAGTGGAGCACGAGCAATATAGTACATGCATTTCCGCGATTACCTTGAATAGGTTTAAGAGCTGAACTATGAATTTAGAGGTGAGAGAATAAAAAAATCCGAAAAAAGCTCCCGAAAATGGCAAAAAATGAGGCCTTCTGACATCTGCCCTTGTAGGAGATTACCGCGTGAAAACGAGCCTTTGAATCAGTTCTGTCGCATGGTATCATGAGGAACCTTGAGATATGTATTAGGTGTGTGCAGAATAAATGGCTAAAACAGACCACTTTTTTCAAAACACCATAACTTCGAGCAGACACAAGTCTATTGGTCGAAATAAAAACCATTCGGATCCACGCAACCTTGTCAACGATTTGGTAAAGTAAATAGGCAATCATAATAAAATTCTGGATTGCGGCAATAATAAAGTCAACGATGGCATTTTCAACATGCATGGTATCGGCAAATTTTCTCTGATGCAGGTTCGCATCGAGAACCTGGAGAAAGTGGTAATCCGTCAGGGATGGGTTTGAGGAATAAGGGGGGGGGGGTGAGGGAGAGTCTCGATGCCTAACTGCTCAGTTTCTGCTGGGTGACTTGCAAAGTGCGGGGTTTCGCGTTGTTTTGTGCACCCCTCACCCTCTTATTCCCCAGACCTATCCCTGACGGATTACCACTTTTTCCGGGTTCTCGGTGCAAACCTGCGTCAGAAACATTCGTCGATACTATGCACGGTAAAAATGCCATTCTTGACATTATTAATACTAGCAATCCAGAATTTCATCGTGATGGCATATTTTCTTCAACAGATCGTTGGCAAAATTCTGTTCGATAGTTGTTATTTCGACAAATAAAGTTGTGTCTGAGCGAAGTTATAGCCAGTTATGTTTTGGCCATTTATTCTGCAAACACCTTATATTACCTGCTTCCCCAAGTGAACGTTTCGTTAACTACTGGAATTTCTTCTTTATCTTATCTTATCGCAGAATCACAGGCCCACGTAAACGCCACATTGGAAAAATCTTCGTCCAATGCCGGGTGGGGTCGAAGTTGCTTCCCGCGGGCTCAGCGTTGCCAGGAGGCCGCGTGGCGCCGCTCAAACGGTACAGCCTCGACATTTACTCGGGATCCTAACCGCTGCGGCAGGGTAAATAGGTGGTGCGATTATCGCGGAAAGTGCCTTTAAGTTGGTTGCTATTGACGAGTTCGAAGAAAAACGAGTGTTCTACTGAAATGGAAAAAAGTTTACTCAAGGAATTATCGAGTACTTGTAATCATCGAGCTGAAATCGGGTGTGCACACTAGGCAATGCGCAATAGGGTATGATAAGGGCCGGGGAATTTAGAAATGATGCACGACATTTCCACTAGGTCGTGACAAAACGAAGGCGGGAATCGCGCAACGCGATGTCGCATGGCTCCTGCTACACAAATTGGAAGGCTACAAAAACAAGACATTCCTTAACTAAGGTACCGGGAAAACTTAGTAGTGTCGGCAATTGGAATGATATATTGTTGAACAAAGTAATTATCTAAAAAATGGAATTTCTCTTAATTTTTTGAGTGATAGTAAGTGTCTTTAAGCTTTGAGTCCCTGCTTCAGAGACAGCTGAACAAGTCACTTATTCGCGATATTTACCATAAAAGGTGTGAATCAACCCAAACAACAAATTCAGAAAAGTAAAGATTAGGGAAAAAGTTAGTAATTGGAACTGAAAGTTTGAGAGTACAACATGGTTTCATGACAGCACCAAGGCACGCTTGACACATGTAATCGAAATTTCGCAAAGCATAGCCGTAGCCTCATACCTTCAACTAGTTCTAAAATCGTTTTTGTTGATTCTAGGTGTAGAGTTATTTTTCGCGCATTCACAATTTCCCATCAGGCAAGGGCGTGGCCAAAACGCTTCCAAAAGCTCCCTCACCAATGACGACAGCTCTACCTCTCCTTTGAAAGATGCGCTTCAAAAGGCGTGTAGGATTAGTTGCTCGAACTAGTCCTTTAAACTCATAGTTTTCGCTGGCAATAATTAGATGAACTTTTCAGGTGTTTCTTCATGCTGCCTCTGTAGCAAGTTGCAGGAGGTGAGGTTCTTTGAATACATGCAGTGACACATCCCTGCACTTTCAGTTTCCTGGTGAGCGGATCAAATCCAATCAACGCCCACCCAGACTGACCACGCCCTCCATCCTTCCGTAATAGGTGATGAGGTACGGAGTGCAAGTCTGTTAGGATAAAAGCACTAATTTGCACATTGCTAGCTCTCTAAGTCATTGTATGTATTAGTTTGTCCCAAACGTCTTGTAGGATTTTTTCGATCATCACTTTTTATTATTTTTTCTTCCAACAAATAAGAATTAGGCAACAACGTATTGACCATTGTTATCGACAACACTCTACCACCTCATAGGTAGATCGTTGATTCCCTGCCCTCAGAACTCTGGGTTCTGAGAGTCGAAGAAGTCAGCGATCGCCTTTGCAAGTGTGTCATAACCAGCGAATTATCTCTTGGCCAGGAAGGATTCAAGAGGTTGGGTAAGGTGATAGTCAGAAGGGGCAATGTCTGGAGAATATGGCGTTTGGGGTAGGACATTCCAGCCGGGCTTCGTAGCTTGGCCTGGGTACACTTCGTGACGTATGGGCGGGCGTTGTCATGAAGGAGGGTGACCGCGGACCTTCTCAGGTGCTTTTCTCGAATGGCGACGACGATCTGCTGGAGCTGGTGGGTGTAAACGGAAGCGGGGACTGTCTCGCTTTGTGCCAGAACCTCGTGGAAGAGCATCCCTTCCGCGTCCAGAAGCAGCAGAGTAGAATCTTCTTCGGATGGAGGTCGGACATGGGCTGAGTTGGCGGCTCGGCGTCACGTGGC
Source organism: Trichostrongylus colubriformis (assembly GCA_963978905.1). Classification (NCBI taxonomy): domain Eukaryota; kingdom Metazoa; phylum Nematoda; class Chromadorea; order Rhabditida; family Trichostrongylidae; genus Trichostrongylus; species Trichostrongylus colubriformis. The sequence continues at coordinate 28,510,542 of OZ022261.1, read as the reverse complement.
AGCCAAAAGGCGCGGGGTGCGTCAGTATCGTACATGTCTCAGCCTTCATCGCCCGTAGTTACATAGACGAGAAAGTCGTTGCGGTGCGGGCGGAACAGCAGCGATTGACAGATGCTCACACGGGCACTTTCGTGAGCATCCGTCAGGGCATGAGGACCACCGTGACAGCACCTTTCGATAACCGGGCTCGTGGAAGCGACGATTTACGGTCATGAGCGCTTGTCCACTCCTCTCCTCCAGCTCGCGCATGGTTGTTTCAGGATCGGCGCGAACGGCGGAGAGCAGCGTTTCGTTGTCGAATGCGTATGGGCGTCCCGTGCGTGGCTTGTCTTCCATGACATCTCGCCGTTGCTGAGGCTGATCCAGCGGGGCACGGTCTCGTAGCTCACACATCTCTTGCCCAATGCAGCGTTGATGGAGTCGCAAGCTTCCGCCGCTTTGCTGCCCCAAGACCACTCATACTAAGTAACACCGCGTGTTGGGTGGGTATCGATTACAGGCACTGTAGCTCTCTCCACGAAATCTGGTGGGTCAATATACATTTTATTAGAAAGCTTAGAGAACGTTCTACCATATTCCTAAACCGCCTAGGCCTGCCTCGAAGTAAACAGAGTTATTGATTTTTTTGGAAAAATTCTACAAGACAACCTAATATATGAAGGCCGAATCGCATACACCCGCCAAAAATTCTGAATGGAACAAGGATGCGTGGGCATCCCGCAAAAGAGATTGCTTAACGCCGCGGACGTTATCTTTTACATGAGTACTGATGAATTGCATTCGGAAGTATCCTACGGAAAAACTACGGTTGAAAGAAAGAACAATGGAACGTGCAGTGATTGTTCGTGTAAATGGCATATTAAAACAACCATGAACTTCAACGGAGCTCCAGCGATTGAACTGTTACGTTATCATGCATATTCACGATTTTGTTGAGTTCTCTACTACGAATTAATATGGTAATCTGACTTTACATGGGTCTTTCGGCAGCAAAACGACAGCGATCTCGAACAGTCGCCGCACGTATTACTGCATAGCAATGCATAAGCACAAAGGATCGTTTGCTTTTTTTCCGACCAGAATTTGCGTGACCCTGTACCCTGTAAAACCAGTATAATCCGTGATTACTTCACTAAATCACTAACAGTAGCAAAGCCCAGCGTTTGTAGGGAAAGAAAGTGTGAATACAAAAGATCCACAACTTAGTGACTCAATAAAACATGCTTAGAAACATCCTGGTTCAGAAGGTGTTATGTGTGGAGGAAGCCGCATCGGAAAAGCGCGGTTTGAGTCTTATTATGAATCCGTAGCATTGCTAATCGCGCTGCCACGGATCCGCCTGGAAAGTTGCCGTGAGAGTGGGACAACCTTCGCTGCTGGCTACCCTAGCCCCTCGCCCGTCCGCATCCATTCTGCTGGTTAATGATGCAGAGGGGAGCGAAAAGAACCATGGGAGAAAAAGGCTCTCAGCTTCCTACTTCTTGGGTTTATTTCGTGCCATCGTAAAGATGTTACACTGCTCAGCACCCCTTCTTTTATACTAAAATTATGCCATAATCTGCGAGAGTTACCCTTTCCGCTGTTTCTAATCCGATAAAGCGCTTTATACCAAGTTTCAATGTGGCTCCGCCCTCTTGGAATTAGAATTATCGAAAAAGCCCTGTTACAATAACCCTAAACTCGAGCTATACGAACATACTTGTGGAGAAGTCGACGGAAGGCAAAATTCGTATTGCAACGCTTCCGCTGAAAGAAACAAAGATAAGAAGAAGCAATAAAAAGAGGATGGTCATCATAAAATTCATTGATAAGGTAGGTGATCGCTTCGTAATACATTTGTATCTTATTATAAGTGGTTCCCATTCCTCCCAAGATAAGAAGTCGAAAAATTTAAACGTCATAATTATTTATACTGTAATTGGATTATTCAAAGTTATTAAGAAAGTTGGTTGTAAAACACAGTTTAGAAATTATTTTACAAATGTACATAACTCACAGATCTTAGACCCTTCCCATTCAAGTTCTTCCTGCCCTTATGAAGGATAATCATGACGGAGACGAAAATTGAAAAAGAAATCACAATTTCACCGCTCAGTTATCTAGATCTCGTAGTTGTGCCCAATATAGACTGTTAGTTTGATTCAAAATTTTTCTTTATCAACGATCAATCATACACCTATTCTTATTACTCGACCTTTCTGTCTTAATAAAGTTATGACTCCTTGGAATTTAGTTGTTTTGATGGCAGTTTGTGATAGTATGGCCGATAATTGGAAACAAAAATAGAACTGCTAAGCAGTATGGTGCTGGAAAAATTAAAATGCACTTCGAAAACCAGAGCGATCAAACCTCTGCTCAATTCTTTGGTTATGAAGGCATTGGCATTTGTGCGCCGCATCACTGTTACAGTAGCGCTCAAAAGTCTTCGGCGAAATGGTCTTTCACTTGGGGTTTTTCACTTGTAACTTTTTCGCAACTGCACCGATCTAAGAGAAATTTGAGTATGTTGTAGTTGGAGAGACTGCATACTTAATATACTATTTTGGCGCGCAACGGTGCAGGCTACGTGGTTATATGAAATTTTTTAATTTTGGCATGCCATCGCTATGCCGTCTCGCTGTGCCGCTGTCATCAAAAGTCGTGGTCTTTCCACAGAATATTAATGTTCTCTGAGGCTTGCTCTTTTTGTTTTTGTATAGAAAGCCGTTTTTCTTGAACAAGCCTCTTACTTTTTTTTGGGTGGTCTTATAGTAAATTCTTGTAAAAAATCATGAAAAGTGGCAAGCGGCGCTCAAGTAGAAGGAAGTGTTGGCAATAGGTTCAGGCATCACATTTTAAAATTTTGTCAAATTTGGTCAAGTAGAAAAGAAGTTATGACAACAGAGTCTTGGCCGAAAACTTTTGAGCGCTACTGTATATCGATCGGCGCCACAAGGATCTGTGATGTGAGACGATCACACGCAGTGACTTGCTCACTCGGGGTGATTTGCGCATGCAGCTCCTACATGGCCTTGTTAAATTGGAGTACGTCGTTTACTCTGTACTAAATTACATGAGAGCAAACCGTACCAAGAGATACTTTCTTATACAGCATAGCTTTTCAACAAAAACCCTACTTCGCCATGTTAGACATATACTAAATTGCTCGATTACTATTTCACCAAAGAGGGGTAGCTGGCACTGCAGCGAAGTTTTGGAAGTGGAATGAGCATAGTCCTTGTGGTGGACGACGGCTCGAATACCTAGAGGTCTGCCATCAGGACAGAAAAGAAACGCTTCAAAAATTAGTTTTAAAGCGATAAAAAACTAGGCAATGAGTTAAATCATGGATGAGAGTCTTCTCATAATGACCCACAGGGATATACTGACACGGCCAGTATGTGTTTGCCATGCCGCATACGGTGAACTTGAATTCCACTCAGATTCGAGTAGTTTGGAGTTAAATTACAACTGTGTAGAACCGTCTATCCATCTATTGAAGGAGACTCAAAGAAGATTAGATCTCCTTCGTCAGAATTCGAACAATTTCATCGCAATACAATCATTTGCCGTTCAGTTTCGCAATGCCGAGCAAGAAAATTGTTATTGATCCCACATGATAAACATATTATTAGAGTATACTGAATACAACAAGTACGCCAGGGCTCAGAAGACAGGAAACAAACGAAAAGAATATAAAATTGCTATTCGGGGCTCGAGACAAGTGTAGTCAAAGAATGGTTTAACGAACACATAGGCAGCATGTCATAACAATACGCAGGCGTCATTCAGTCAAAAAAGCGCTCGATAAGTTTCATCATGAGGCAAAAAATCAGCGTTATGGAAACCGTTCCTCAAAAAAATTGACATACATTAAGTTATACATAAATGAGTGAAAACTGTGAGGAAATTACATTTCGACATGCATTGAAGTCATCGATAATCATTCAGTTACCCCGTGTTTGAATTTAATGAATTTAATGTAAAGGTAAGATGGCAGAAAATCATACAGATTTTTAGATAGACTGAGTATCTAATTATAACCTCACCTACACAACAATTCTTTAATAGGATACTCCCGGTTGTATTTAAAGGAACCGGGAAGGGTCGGGAGGGAGAGAAAGATGGAATGAAGTGGTTTTGAAATGATCATCCGCGGTAAGAGCGATAATCGATAGAGAAACCCGTGTGTGTGCAGATAAGACGGAAAGTCGCGTGGCCGTCCGCGGCAAGCGGCGCGGCGGGTGCGAGTGCCAGTGGTGGGACATGGCAGCCTTCATGCGAGCCAGTGTGGCATGGGTGGAAGCGCAAAGGTGACGCAGCCACGCTCTGCCGGGCTCTCAGGAGCAATCGATTCGCAAGTCGTTCTGGCGCCGCGAAGCGATTTTCCGTCATATCTACACACACCCGAGAAACCCCGATTCAGATGCGCGACGTTGTGGTCTGTATTCGCAATTCCCGTGCATCCCTTCAAACTGCAACATCACCTTTCCGAGTTGCTCGCTGCAGAAGATGTCACTTGGTTCTCGTAGGGTGTATTTCATTCATTCATCATGATGTGAGTAAAACAGCATACAGCAGCGATCAGGTGAAACAATGAGTGGGAGAATAAGGAAAAAGGTAAAAAAAAAATGTTCGTGGTAAAAAAATCCACTGTCATGTGTGCAATGTCTCAACATAGCGAACTGCAAACGTTACGGTAGGTCTTACCGTAGGGCATAATTGCCACCTCCCGGTGTCTTTTGATTGGAGTGGTACGTAAGGGTATGTAGTGGCTACAAAACGGGTAGATCAAATGGGTTTGGCAGGTATTGAACAAATAGCGTACTTATCTATATGGTGAATCGATAAGCCCCCAAGTTGCGCTCGATATAAAGAGGAAAGGATTATGAAAATTGTCTGCATGATAATACGTTTCCACAGTTCTTCTGCACTCTATTCACCCATTTTCGGTAGCCAGGTGCTAAAGTCTCAGCGATGATTCTGTGGAAAGGTCATCACCAAAAATTAAACTGGAAAAGTATTTGTGAATGTTAGTCAACAGTTCGTTGTTCAATGTCAACAGCTCATGTAGTTGTATAATTCAATGTGAACAAATAGTCATGGTGGAAACGGTACGGTTCTCATAATCTTTCATATACATGGGATACATGGCATTTATACTCCCTTCCATGCATCCCTAACTGAACGGCTAGAGGACATTTGAGATTTGCGGCGATATCGCGTCAAGTATGAGGTACGTATCGATCGGAAAGATTCCGCGTACCCGCGATCTGGGATTTTTGACAGACTGGTACATCCGTGATTTTGGATACTTGCCATAATGAAAATAGGACGACATTGTGGTTCGTGGCATCGTGAAAAACCCAAAATCGTGGATACGCTAATCCATCAAAAATTTTAGGACTTCGGGTATGAACGCAGCACAACGTATGCTGATACATAGACGGAATATAGCGGCCGAAATAAGCAATTTTCGGTCTCAATTCTATAATTTACTTTTTTACATTTTATGCACATATATTCTACCTTACTCCCACCTATTAGTTAGGTTCGGCATGGGGGAATTCTGAAAACAAAGTTAATGATACATCCATATGTAAGGAGTCTCATTGTAGGGCACTACTGCTTATCTCAATCGTTTTTATCACTTTTCTGTACCAACAGAACAATTCATTTGATGCGTCATTACAGTTACATGTCAAATGAATAAAAGATCGAGGGAACGCTACAAAAACAAGAGACATCAGAAACTAATTTTAAGAAGAAGAGTCCTTATCGAGAGAAACATTGAAATGCGTACAAAACTTAGCGATATTACAATTTTTTAATAACTGCCTATTTTCGCCCCAGCTAAGATAAATATATCGTTAAGAAGCTGAGGTAAGCCGAAGAAGTTTCGATGGTATGATGAATGTAATGGATTAGCACATATGCATGGAAAGTATAGAGTGTGTGTTCGTGCTCTTCCGAGACCAAAGTTCCTGTCTATAACACAGCATTCTTGTAAAATTACAAATATTACTACGACAAACTTGTCATACTAAAAGTAAGATAGGTCTGTGTTCAGAGGGAAGTGAGAACGAGTAGAAATAACATGAAGCAACCGATCCCGATCACTGAAATCCTTTCAGCGTCATTCATACTTTCGAGATGTATCTAAAAGTGAAATCGAAAAGTTAGACTTTTGGATCTTATGTCAGAGAAGCTCTCGGACGGCGCATAGGACTCGTCAAGGCTCACTAAGCCACACGTACAAACATATGAATACTGAACCGTATACAGTCACATTATTACGTCATGTAATTGCATGCGGTCACTACAAAGTAGACAGTGGGCCAAGGCGAGCGTGTGAATTGAGGCAGAACGGTAATCATTCGTAATTATCACCCAGCAATTATTCGCTTTCAAGTTGCCGAATCTTGCCAATACATGCACAGGGGAAGTGAACAGTAAATATTTTATCCTGTAAGAGACACTCATTTTGCAGGTAATCGTGATAAACTTTGCATATGTTTTAGTTTCCGCAGTCAAGATAAGCTCGCATCCTACATCAGGAATATATCTGTGGTGTGTGGCGGTCATATGCAGCACATGGCACGCTGTCCTGGAAGCAGTGGAGCATTGCAGGAGAAACCCTAGGTTGCTGAAACCCACTAATTTAGTGGGAAAGTGGAGTTGCAGATTGTCAGCTTTGTGAAGCGATTCTGCGGTGGTGCATGTATACATATAGGGTGATCCATGAAGAACGTAACACGGTTTTCACGGGGTAACTTCCTGAGTAGGCGTAATGTCAAGCGCTTTCGCGTAAATTTTACTCAAACTTTCATTCAACACAACCAGTAGCATATATTTAGCCCGCACTCCATTCACTGCCATTGCTAATCTCATCACCTACCAGTAAGTTTTCGCTGTTGACAGCCGCATAGTACCCTATAGTACGTATATTTTTTCACTTTACGGTGCCTCTTGAGCTTCCAGCTATCTTTCACTATTCTTTTCTTCGAAAAGGGTAAGTGGGAATTATTAAGGCCTTGACGACAAGCGATACTTATTCCAAAATTCTGGCCCTGCTCAACCACAAATTAGGAATTTTGGTGGGTTTCGAACTGCTAAACGAAGTGAACATATGCAAAGACGTTGTAGTGGGCTCTGATATGACACCATTGAAGATCTTCAATTTTTTTTCGGGAGAAATATGGGGCAGAGCAAAACTTGTTGCATGCATTATGGATCAATTCGCTCTCCGAAGTTATATCAATAACCGTTACGGTAACTAGCCTCCTACTATTCTATGCATCTCATCTGCTTTTGATTGGGAACCGTGCCCTATGAAGGAAGTCATAACTTCATGATAATGAAGATATATTGCATATATATTCAACTATATTAATTACGTACCTATGATCTTGAAATCAATGGTGATCAGTGGTCTCGCACACAAATGTGGTCAACCCGACCCGACACTCGCCACACAGTCCAGTTCATCAATCTTTATCAGTTGAATAAATAATTACTCGTAGATTTATCCCGCTCTTCATTCGTGGATCAAATCACAATTGTTAAAGTTGGACTTTCTGGAGCTCATTCTCTAACATCACTTCTTCATATCACGCTCCGACGATTTGGCTAGCAACTCATACTAGAGTCACGAAAACCACGGAATCGATTTGAAATTCGCGCGCGAAATGTGTTCATTTCCAATATTGTGTGCGGGGTGAACGCCATAGGCCAGAAAATACGTTTTGCGGCGTTCGGTGTGAAAGGCGATGGTGCTAGCTATGCGCGCCGTATTGGATGGGTCCTGAAGCGATGACGATGGCTACGCTTTAATCTGGGCGCAATCGCTTCAGCACTTAACTGATTAACTGATACGGGGCGCATAGCTCGCACCATCCCGTCGCGCGTCAAACGCGGCCACGTGATTTTTCTGCTCCCGTGTGCGGATATAATGTCGTATGCGAACTTTCGAATACTCACCCTCCATCGGTCTTCTTTTGCTTTGGATCAGTTTTCGACTGTTATCGCTATTGAATGTACAATAGCCGCGACCTCTACCGCCTGCGCTCTAGACGTCTGAGTAGAAACGCATGGCAGGGCATTGGAGACGTCCCGCCCCTTTGGCAGCATTTTCACCCAGCTTATATGTATGTATTTGTGTAGTCCCAGCAAGCGTCTTGGGTGGTTCGTAAATTAGCGCTGGTATGATTAGCAATCTTTGCACATCAAAGTGAGCGGTGGAAACGAAGCTATAAAAACAATAAAAAATAAAAGATAAAGGATAAGGTTTTCGACGTCAATTTATCCCTTTTGTGAGATGCTCCGCGCATACTAGTTCCATTCAGAATCTTGATGGCATATGAATGGGATTTGGCTTGTACAATGAATGACTTGCGGGGGCCAACCGATGTGCAGGTCGGTGCTTCTACCCTCCCAGAAGAGTCTGGTACCAATCCATCTGCCCCAGGGATGAAAGGCTCGGTTGGCTCGGTTGGTCTGGGCAGGCGTTCATGGGGCATTTGATCCCTGCACCATAAGAGTGGGGTGCGCACCACCTGTCACAACACCACTGCCACACAATAAGTTTATGATGCAATTCGTGTAATAATATTCAATAAAAATTATCCAATAATATTACAAAAATCGTGTCATAGAAGGTTGGAAGTCATGTGGACAACAAAATAATATATAGGGCTCATGCGTTTGCACTCCCACCTGATTTTTGAACCTTGGAAATGGAACCCTATCCGTCCGAAACAGCACGTTTGTAACAGCGTTGTTGTCCGCTGTCGGCATCCTGACGGCTGTTTGACGTATTGGTGACATTTACATTATCGATAGCGAGATTGATAGAGTGGTCCGTAATTGCAGCGTTGACCGACAGATTTTCAGTTCCACTACCATGAAATGCTCATCGAAGTTCTGTTCTTTAGCGTTCAAATTTGCCAATCAATAAGTGATTCAAAGATGAACAACTGCCAACTGAAAGTGCTGACAAGTGTGGGTATGAGAGAGCTCATAATTTACATTTACATCTCATAAATTCTGCATCTGTTTCACATCTCTCTAGCTTCGTAGCAGTAACCCTTCCACAATCAATTCGCGTCTTCTTGAACCCATGACAATTCACCTTCATACACCATATTTCCTCGACGCCCTATCGTCAGGTGTTAGAGTGACTTTCCTCCCTGCGGTTGTTAATTGACTGCACTGCTCCTCCCAATAATTTCCATTCTTTGCACGAGACAAATAACAATATTGCATTGTAATAGAAAGGCTAATAATATGTTCCATTCCATTTTACTACTGTAGCGTATTACTTCCTTAGCCACCTGTTCTTGATTAAACGCACCTGGAGGGGTAAGGGAAAACTGAGAACTGTGAATGCATGTTCTCTGAAAACAAGTCTTCTACTTCAGAAGAGGTATTGAGTGGCGAAACTCGCACTGAAAAATCGCGTTCGGGGTCTTATCAAGACCCCACAGCACGGCGTGCCGCCTTGCAATTCTGCAACCGGACGAGTTGCCGGCGAAGGCGGGACGTCGCCTGCGGGCACCATCCTTTTAGGTTCCTGTTTGTCGGGTCCTTCGCCGTTTTGCCTTGCTCTTTCTCTATTGCGACATTGCTGAGCATCCCTACTTTCATATCCACAGTGTGCCGAATTTACCCCCTTAGTGTCTTTACAGGAGCCCATTTGCGGCGAAATCCCAGCAAAAGTCTCGCCTCTGAGCTGATGCAAAGGCGACGTTTTGAGCTCAGGCCGCCTTTCCTGGCTCGGTACGCCTCCAGTGACGAGCATCCCTGGTTGGCTGGGTTGGGAGTGGAAATTATCGTGACCCGCCCTCGATTTGGACTGAAGCTTACTCCAGACAAAAAAAGTTGCTGTCTCATTCCCGAACGCCCCTTCGTGATTTTGACTTGACAACACGCCAGTGGAAAACTCGTCCAGTCTACTCGCCTCTTCGCGGGAAAGCCATTCACGTCGAAATCAGCAAGGGGAAAGGGTACCACATATTTCTCGGGTCTCTGGGCATTTCCATCCAATTTTTCTTTACTGTCCCATTGCAAGGCATCTCCACTTTCATATTCACTGCCTTTTTCACTCTTCGTCCGAATTCCCCTATCGCTGCCTTTAAGTGCGGAAAGCGTGCAATACTATAGAGAAGTGTTTGAAAATTTACCGAATGTATGTAATCCTGCGTATGCATAGCATATGAAATACCTCAAAGAAATGATCTGTGAGTGGCCTCGCATGAAGTTTTATTATGTTTATATCGAATAGTGCGCATCCACTTCTTTGTATACGCTCCTTCGATGGCACAGAGGTACGCGACGCCGCTGAGACATACATAGTCCGTGAAAAGAGTTCCTCTCTGGTGAACTGCGTCTATTCTCCCGGTTGAAGAGTGATACACTTTTTTGGAAGAGTGAGCATCAATAACCATTAGGAGAGCCTTCGGTAATCGTTTCACAGGCCGAAGTCACGTTTAGATGTTAGGCCATTTGAAATATCTAAATGTTCAGGAATAAACATAAACATCTGAAGCTTCTTTCTTCCGGATGCTGGTTGTCACAGGAAAATATATAGTACTATCTATCTACGATTGCATGAAATTTCATTTTGCGTGCGCGATCGATTCGAACGTGATGGTCTTTGATGGTCAAGGTACTCGCAGGTGTCGGGAAAAAAGCCGCTCCAGTACGACCCCCTTTTTTGAACTCTGCAATACCAGTGACTGTTACCGGATTTCATAGTTGCAGTGTGTTCCACTGCTATGTTTCCTTTCCTGAGGCTAAAATATTAGGTAACCGAAAAAGCTCGTGCGGTTTTGTAAGTGGGATAAATAAATATACAAAGAGCGGTTTAACTGGAGTTCATTCTGAAAAATAGTCTCCTTCAGTACCAATGACTTTCTTCCATCGTGAAACGAGCTGGTATAATCCATTTTCATGAAAGTTTTCATTCATCTTCAAGGTTTTCATCTCCAGAGGATAATTTTTAAACCACTTTAGACCCGTCCGTTCCGCTATGGTACCTTCCCCAAAAGCACCGCATATCTTACGACAAGCTTCTGCAGCTTTGGTGCGAAGTTTAAATTCGTAAAGTAAATAGGCGCGAATTGCCTCATTCGACACAGCCATACTCCACCAAAAATTTTAAACCCAAAACGCACGACATAAACTTATGAGACCCACTGAATGAGTCTGCATAAAACAAGCTTCGAAGCATATGCAATGTTACCCTCCTACCACAACCACTTTTTTTTTAAAAATACATTGCATAGAAATAATCTTTTAGAAAAGACCGCGCGAACTTTTTCGGTTGCTAATATATTTATTTTATATTTTGTCTCACGGATTTGCGGTGTAATGCCCTTTGCTTCTCATCTGCTTATTAAAAATTTAGATTTTAACGCTTACCGCTGACCTCTAAAGATACGACCCCTCACCCTCCTATTCAATCAAATACGACCCCCCTGTCGAGGAATCCTCAACTCTCGGTGTACCCTAACGATAGTTCATGTGTCAGGCTTCACCCAGTACCAAGCAACACTTAAATGTTGACGGTTTTGTTTGTTGGGAATACATGTATCGCAATGAGTGTCTGAGCGGCAACGTGATCATATTTTTACACAGCTTTCCGGTCAACTGGTTCCTCGGATGACGCGGCATGAGATATTGGCTTACTACACCTATCCAATGAGGTGTTTCAGTGTAATCAAGCGGAAGAGAAACAAACTAGCCCTTCGAGCAACTTATTTGAGATATTTCTTACACAAAGCTAAGATGCATCTTTATTTCAAATATCTATAAACTTAAACTAATTTTTACTTGGCCTAAGTTGCACCAGGCAACGTGGTGGCACAGGCACTTGAGCAAGTTCAGCAGAGGTCATCGCGATTCCAAGAGAACTTCTGTCTTCGAGCTACATAGCGCTCCTTGGAGTTTGTAATGGAAATTTATTAAGCTTCACCCAAAGATGCCAAGTTTTTTCCATTTTTTCTTCTTATTTTTTCTTTGTTTATGATCTTCACTATGCACCTTTGAGAGTATTATTTTATCCAATGAGGTGGACTATCATGCAGAAAATCCTGTAGGGAAATGACACACTGGCTCTTCTAACTTTGAGTTGAATCAGTTTGATATGCTGAACGGCTGAAAGCTGGAAAATGTCACCAGCAAGTGGCGTCGTTACTGCATGCACGATACGGGATCAAATCCAAGATCAACACGTCTCCTGGATAACTAAGACCTCCTTTCTCCTAAAATCGTCGTCGTAATCAGGTCGTCTAAAATAAAAGCCAGGACGTGCGCATCACCTGAACTCTGAAAATCATTGTACAGGCCGAGTAACACCGAAAAATCTTCATGATTATGATAATCAACGATGATTGAAGGAATCGTGCACGGAGAAATGAGTTTCTCTGTTACCCATATATTTATAATGTAGTTGCCTAATAGGGGCCGCATGCAAAGTTTCTCACGAAAAAGTGAGAGACTGGTTAATATACAGTTCCACAAAGTTGCGAACTGGGGGCGGAGCCTCAGAGTAAGCGTTCTCTCCGTCGTCCGCTGTGGTCGGAGAAGCATTCTGGGAGCAGGAAGCTACGTATACAGTCCCATTCTTCGTCTCAACCGCACCAGACGACGGGGTGGGCATTTACTCTTAGGCCCCGTCCTCTCGACTACCAATTTGAGGGACCGTATCTAAGCCGGACTCTTACTTTTTGCGTGAAACTTTGCATGTGGCCATTACTGAGCAGGTACGAAATGAATACATGGGTAACAAAGAAATTCATTCTTTCCGTGCATGATTCCTTCAACGTCGAGTAGATGGCGCATTTTGAAAAATTATCATGAAAAGTTTTGGATGAATCTATCGTATTGCAAACAAATATGCAAATTGAAGTGCAAGGGTTGCTGAAGGGTTTCAGTTGATAGCTTGTCCGGCCAGGCACACGGTTCACGTCTTTTCGGAAGGCTCTTAATTCTACCCCGCTATCTCTTTATTAAGACGTTTCCGAAATTTAAATGAGATATGATTCCACCGAAATGCAAATGAGGCCTTTTCTACTAGTATACATATATTATAAGCGGCTACGCGGTTGTTGGTATATGTGTGTATCTCTGGCTTGTGTGTTTGGCTTGAAATTTATAACTCACGTAGCAGCTATCACAGGATCCTGATTTTTTAGAGTGTTTTGGGGGGGGGGGGGGGGAGAGGGGTGGAAGAAAGGCATCAGTGGGGTAGGACTGAAACTGCTAACAACTAATAAAAAAATAGACTTCAACTTTGTTTGTAACAGGAGGAAATGCGTGCCGTCATATTAAATGGACCGGGAGGGGTTGGGAGAAAGAGGAAGATGACAAGAAATGATCGTTTCGAAACAGTCATAAAATTGCAGCGATAATCGATAAACAAATCTTGATTTAAAACGCGACGCTGTGGTATGTATTCGCATCTCCCGCGCATCCCTTCGAACTGCCACATCACCTGCAATTGAGTGAAACAATTAGTGATATAATAAGCGAAAGGGTAAAAAAAGGTGTTTGTGTTAAAAAACATTATGTTCACACTAGACATCTTAGCAAGGTGTCGTGTGTGTTATGTCTCAACCTAGCGAAATGCTAACGTAACTGTCGGTCTTACCGTAGACCAAAATTGCACCTTCCGGTGTCTTTAAAGACACCGGAAGGGTAAATTCGGCAGATTGTGAAATATGAATATAGAGGTGCTCAGCGATGTAACAATAGAGAAAGAAAGTGACAAAACGGCTAAACACTCGGGGGAATAGGATTCTCAAACCAGCTTCTCTCGCACACTCCTCTGCGTCACTAGCCGGGGTGGACTGCAGACGAGCGGAGAGGCCAAACCAGCCGGTCGCGACGTTGTCCCCCCTCCGCTAGCAATCGCCCTCTTGCAGAAGTGCAGGACGACACGCGGTGCTGCGGGGTCGTGATAATACCCCCAAGCCGCCCTTTTTCAATGCGAGTTTCGCAAATGATCACCTCTTCTTCTGAGGGTTTGTTTTTAGAGAACATGTATTTACATGCTCAGCTTTGCCTTACTCTTCCCTGTGTCTTGACATGTTTGGAGCGAGGTCAAAAGATGCCAAACCTCCTTCAACCCCTATGACGTTTAAAGTGGCACCCGTCATTGAGTGGGCGTGGAATGTCCCTTCAATTCATTTCTATGCATGTTTTGAAGTTAATTCTGAATGGTTCAATTTTGCTGTGACTAATGCTTATTGCGGAATGCTCACCGCGCTTTCAAACTCGCAGCCAGACCTTTGCCTGAACGCAATTATGCGCTATAAATTTTGAAAATAAAAATGATGTGAATTAAATAATCAGGATTACAAGGATTTTCGCTGAACGCTCCTTTCATATTGGAGGTCTCACCTTTTTCGTACATAGCTATATCGTACCATAACATTCATGTACAACATTGTGCAACGCTGGAACGAGCGGGCTTCGCAACAGGACTGTCAGTGGATTTACAATGGTTAATGTATAGTTTATTTTGCGTAACAGATATGGCGAAAAATTTATGACAGCAAAACTTCACTGTAAAGTAGGGGTGCAATGAGGTTAAACATTATTGGTGAATGGCACACTGAATTGAAAGCATCGGCTGAAATTTAGTGAAAATCACGTATATTCCCTACATACCCCTAATGTGTGTACGTTAGGTGGCCACTCATCAAGCCCTCGAGAATGTGCGAACCTGAAGGCACAAGTCACAATAATCTTGGTCGGTCATCGTGCTCAGTGAAGTTTCTGAAAATGCTGAAGAACTCAAATGTGAAGGGAAAATCGAACACAACCCTTAGAGACCCTGAATGTAAGGCGTTTCCGACCTTCTGTGCGGACGAGATCATAGCCAGAAGTGGGCGTTTGCACGAATTTCTACTTGAAGTTTTCACCCAAAATTCAGCGATATTACCTTTCTCTCTTGACTGAGTTACTTTAGTACGACAATCTTGTCGGTCTTACCACAATCGATAAAAAGTCGTTTTGCCACCGTTGCACCTGCTACTCATCCTAGCGCGCCGGTAAATGTTCAACCTTTTTGAATGCGGAGGGAGCTATCTACTCTATTTTAATTTTCTCCCAATTTGAATATTCACCTCTTTTGAGTATCATGTCACGGTGGCATCATCCGGTATGGACACAGCGGAATAGACTTGTAAGGATGATAGGACATGAACAACTTGTCTGAATTGCCTATGTCAAAAGGTCCAAAAGCCACAGGCTATCACAGGGTCGCAGGCCGAGGTCAAAATTCATGTGTCCCCATTTACACCCCTAAAGACGCGTCGGAGGATAACCTTTTGTAGTTTATCGCGCTGAAAGTGAGAGACGTAGACAGAGAAGACATTGGAAATACGGGAGAGTGGAGGGAGAGGACAGACAGCGGCGCAGAGCTGCATCGACTGGTGGGTGGAGCCCATCATCCAGTAGGGTGTGCTATCTATCCACGCCATATAGTAAATTCATTGTGGAATGTGCCTGCAAACCGGATAGACTTGTTGGGTTTCACGTGCACTGACCATTTTGTAATTCTTAGTACTTGATCGGCACCCAGAAACCGTAACACGATTTCAGGCTTTGGAGAATCTCCATCACTATGATATTACTTCACAGCAAGCCTATTGAGCTCTGAAGTTGTTTCCTGGTGCATATTCAGTACGGAAAGACCAATTACATGAACGGCGGACATAAAAACTAGTATTAATCATATTCGGATAGCTCTGCATTTTGAGCGAGCCGTAGCAGTAGGAGCAGGGGACTTTCAGGTTAATCAATTCAGGGTTATATGTATGTTTGAAAGGTATCCAAGGTTTGTCTTCATCATTGCACGTCATGCTCTGAGTGCTTCTTTTGCTTCTGGCATGGAAAGCGTCACTATCATCGGAAGGCAAGGGTTCGGCTTAGAATCCCACCTCTTGCTTGATAAAGGGATGTGTGTACGAGGTTCTGCTGTCTCTTAATTAGGCATTCAACAACTGCAGTACCCAGCATCATGCTTTCCCGTATGTCCTATTGAAGATTAAAGAGTTAGAGGCAATTTCGGCTGGCTGTGGAACATTAAATTAGAGGTGGAAAGCAGTTGCAACAGTTGAGAAAGAGCAGAGTGAAACGAACAGAAAACGAGAAACTTGATTTCCTTCCATGATCGGGAACGTGCATTGCCGCCCTCTTGCGTTGCCCGGCCCACCACAGTTACTGGGCCATTGAGAGCAATACGATCGATACGTATCTGAACGATACTACAGTAGAAATTCAGGGTGCCTCTTCACAATAGATCACGTCCTCAAAACTGACTATTCCAATCGCGGAAAACGTGCCTATTCAATTTCGATTATGCTAATTACCCTTAACAATATCTTTGGGCCACACAGTTTCTTTCTCTTATGCTTCCCTCTGTCTGTGATGCGCAAGACGCTGTACGCGCTATCCATGCTGACCTTCCCGGTTACTTTTTCATCGATGCAGATGTTCAAGAAGATTTGCTGAAATGAATAGGCGCCTATTAAGCTGAAGCTGCATGTCAGGACAATCCATTGCAATGGCGGCGATGGCGGTGGCGAGCACGACGGACGAGTGAACGCGGTGGCGGTGTCGGCGGTTGCGGTGGTGGCGGCAGCACCCCTGTTCCAGGATTACAACCGCCTCGCCCTCTCGCCGATCCCCGACATCTCAGCACAATTCCCGATCCATTCGTTTTTACCTCAGAGCCGACCACGTTCTGAGTATGAGCTCCTGTTCATCTATCGATCGCAATTCCTCACTGTTTTCACATAGTTTACACTCGAACCTTGAGGCGCTCATGTTCAGTTTCCTGTGCCATTAATAACTATTACTTGTTAAGGTCTAAAGTATAAGTTCATTATTTGCATATCACTTGTTCACAAGCACTTGTTTGATGTCCTATGAGTTCTGAGTGGCGGTCTCATGCATGTTGTGTATACGTTGGCGGCTTTATTTGAACACTTGAACAAGCCGCCGACCGGTCAGAGCCATTTCGACATTTAGTCAGCTTTTTTAACCACACCGTTGAGTACATCACTACTACTCAATCGAGCGTCCCATCATTCTAAACTAATCGATACTCACTCATAAATTAATATTACTACATAGACATCATTTTTTATTACTATGTAATCAATCCATCCTTCTGTTCGAGCATTTCACTACGGAGATACCTAGTGTGTACGGTGGGATACCTGATCGACTCCTTGAATTCAAGGATCCCGAAGCTCTCCTCGTTACTTAGGCTTCCATTAAACTGATCTAACGCTTCGAATTAGCGCCTTCTTCAAAGGCTGACTTTCCACTGGTAGCAACGGCTACTGTTTATGCTCTGAACAGTTACAATTACAAATGTGTTTTTCACACGTACTTACAAATGAGAAGTAGATGCTGCAGTTACAAGTGGCGCTGCTCCCACTGGCATGTTCCCTAGATCAAATCCCAAATAAGTCCATTTCAAGGTCAACCAAGGCCCATTAACCCTTAAGGTCAGTACTATGTAGCAGATTAGTTGGAGTGGTTGCTCGTCACTGCATAGACGAAAGCCTCTTCCAATAGGCTATGATTCTGAATGGAAAAAGAGTGCGTGGCGCATACCACAGAGGCATTGATCTAGTGCCTAATGCTTCATTTTTTCATGATTTATGCTTGCAAATATCACTTCGATTATCTAATCGACTATTTTTTTATCTCAGTAAAACTGCCACATCATCCTTCAAGGGATACCTAGCCCCTCCCAAGGGTCTAATTACTGAACTATGCGTAAACAGTATCCCGCTATTCAATTATTTGTCCAATTTAGTAAATTTGCAGCTGCTGGAGCAGAAAGGTCTGCATCGCCAGTTATGTACGAGAATAATCAGTACCGATCGTTACAAAGATAGGAATGGAGATGAAGTAAATTCACAAAATCTTGGGAATTACAGTACTCAGTATGGAGATTTTGTGGCAAACTATCGTACTTTTCGTACCTGTAGACGGCGATACGAGTTTTACTGTCTGTAGCATCAGGAGATTTCATGGGATCATATAATGAGCCAGTGGAGTCAGCTATCGGCTCATGGTGGAGACGCTGCAGAAATGCTCCGAAACTGATGGTTCAAGTACTGGTGTGACTTCCATCCCTGAGCTCACACTCCATCTTATATTTCGAAGAGCGGTCAGAATAATCCGAGTGGCCAGGGTGTAGCCAGTAAGCCCTACATAGGCCCCCAGTGCAGGACCCGATCCTACTCGGATAGATGTACTTTTCTGAGCTGACCTTTCAATGGCTAGGCTTTTGCCAATCAGTTTCCCCTTTTCATCACTCTGGCCGTCCAGGTGGACCAGGTTTCTTTACAAGTTGAATCTATTTCTAGTCTTATCGTCTCTTTTCAAACAGTCAGAGCCGCTTTCCAACATTCATCCACCATGCGATTTTTTTCAGCGCATCACGTGTTCTATTCAAAAACCATGCAGCTTGTGGATGTTACTTCTCTGACATTTGGCTCGCATCTACTCAGGCCGCCATAGGGGAAACGAATGGGACATATGACACGGTTTAACTTGCAGTTCATTGGACGAACACCACTGAGACATGGCTTCATACAAAATGTGGTCCTTGTAGCGTGTTGTTTCTTGGTTACGATTTTGCTAGCTTCTGAAGGTTCTAGCAAATCACCCTGCTCAACCTAGTGAATGGCTTTTTATGAGAATGCTGTGATCTCACAGCAATCGTAAATAAATAAATATATCTATGTAATATATGTATGTATTTGAGACGGATAGAGGGATTCTAGAAATGGTTCAACCTTTCCTCCCCCCCCCCCCCCCCCATCATCTTGCTAGATTGACAGGCACACCACGCGATAATCAGATCAGCGGTTTATTTTCATCGGGCAGGTAGGTCTTTGGATAACTGCTCCGACTGCATCTTTGTTGCGGCTGCACGGTGTCTGCCTGCTTGAACACGACCGAGCCACGCCCACCCACCAAATCACACCCGCTCTTATTGTTGGACGAACAATTTCCAATGTGGAAGCTTCTTTCATCATCGAAATGGCTGTTTCATCGAATTATCTTCTCTTTTGCAAGTTTCCTTCTCCACGCGAGCACCATTTCGAAAGTTTGTTCGTTTAAAGCTAGGTGTGATTTGGTTGGGTGGGCGTGGCTCGGTTGTGGTGAAGCAGGCACAACACCGTGAGGGTCACCGTGCAGTCACAACAAAGTCGCAGCGTGAGCAGTTATCCAAGTACCTACTCACCCCAAGAAAGTGAACGACTAATCTGATCTTCGTGAGGTGTGCCTTTGAACCTTCGTGTCGAGAAAATTGGCAGTTTGATCTTACTACAGTAGTACCCAATGTAGGTACTGTTGTCTATGCAGTATCTCTTTTTGAAAAGTGATATCACGACCCTTATTTAAGAGTACATGTTACTATACTATCTCCTCCCTACTTCCAGAAAAAGGGATAGGAAGGATATAGCTATCCATAAAATGGTAGGAATTGTCAAAAGGTGGGTACCTTTCATCTTTCGTTTCCGAGTCCCCATCCCTCCCACGGCAGCCTCCTGTTCAAAGATACCACCCCATTTGATTAGATGAAATACGGTCCCAAGACCTTCGAATATTCTTCGACCAGCGTTTGACCCTGCATCTAACTTAAAAATGATTTTTAACAGCGGTAGACGAAGGTGCCAGGGCTTGAAACATCCTGTTTTAGAAAGAAACTGAGAGCGAAAAATCTGAAGCACCAATAGGTCATTTTTCTTCAGTTCGACGGTGGTCTACTTTACTTATACTTTTGTTATGTTTCTAAGAATTGGCACAATATAGGTCTGACTTGGATTCCATTCCAGAACACACTCGTAAGCTGAAAACATCAGAGCGTCTCGTTACGTTAAATCCTTGTTTTTCTTCCTGTTGTTATTTGCAGTCGCTCCAAAATTTCCCAGTTTTTGGTTCACTGCATCGCCATCAGCTCTCATTCGAAAACGTTAAATGGATTTTAATCAGTGGAAGAAGCTCGCACTGTGGTTTTACAACCATACGGGATAATAACAAATTAGTCATGTCATTATAAAAAATTCTCATCCTATGTGTAGCGTATAATTTATTATTTGTTGTACTCCACTGTGTAATCATCCGCATAAGTGATTGATTGCAGGTTTTGTCTCTGCCTTTGGGTATCCCACGTATACTCCTTTTCTTGAGCGCTCCCATTCTTGCTGTACATCTAATAGTTCACCATTAGTAGTACACCTGCTTATATTGTCGATTACTCACAACGACATAAGGGGCGTGGCCTAAATGCCAATTTGAACGTCTAGTCGATTTTGTGTAAGTGGGGCTGTGGCTATAGATCTTTATTTCGTACATGGCTCCAGAATTAACATACTATTTTACCTTTGTGAAATTAATCATTTTATAACTAACCAAAGAATCGCTATGATCATCAGCTGGCCACAGCAAGTGATGGTATGAATAGGTACAATGCCTCGAGTACTTCTATAATTCTGGTTGGGAGTTGAATACCTGGCGCATAGTAAGGAAATTACTAAGGGAAAGGACTTCCTATTCTTCCCAAAATTTGTCGCCTTTCAAAAAGCTTTCTATCTCCTATTGTCAGTCCCAAATTTGAAATCTCAAGTTCAGACATCTACATATGTCAGATATGCTGGCAGAAATGCGTGAAAATGAATGGTGTACTAGGTAAATAATTCAACTATTGCTATATGTACCCACTCATTATTTACAAATACTCATACTTTTTTGTTATAATCACACACTTCATCGTGTAAGCAGCCATTATGTGATTTTTTTATAAAGCGCGCTAAAACCAAATACGAACGTTTCAATAGGTGAATTGATTGAAACGGTAATAATGAGAAAAGTCCGGCACTTCTTTAGAGATTTCTTAATAGCGGCATAAAATGGGCTGATCAGGAAAAAGGTGAAGTAGAAAAATTAGTAGAACGTTCTGAAAGCAGTGAGGTAGTAAACAATGTCAATGTATATTGCTAGTAAAAGAAACTGTACAGTAGTCCGCATCTAGCTGGTGCGATTCTGGCCTTAATTCAACCCTTAGCATCGCATAAATTAGGGAATAGCCGGTACGCTCCATCCATTGACAACAAATCTTGATTTTACGGCATTCTCGTGAGAAAAGGTACTATCACAATGATGGAGGGGCATTTTACAAAAAGCGCCCAACTAAGCACTCCGAGGGTTCTTTGAGGGGTCAATCTGCATCTCAAATTTCAAACGCCCATTTTTGACTTTTTGACTCATGATTTTTGACTTTGACAGCAAGTAGTCCTTTCCTCCACCAAGGCTCAGGCAAAATCCTTGCCTCAGTTAAGAATCCTGCTAAAGTTAATGAAAAATAGAGTCGATAGTGAGATGCACCCCTCCCCCTCCATTATTACGATAGCACCTGAGAAAAAATAGAAAAATAGAAAGAACATTCTGCGAAAAATTTATGGGTGAGATGGAATAGTGGTAAAAGGTGAAGGTCTTACAACTATGATCCAGGGGCCGATGTATGGATCAGTTTTTCCGGGGAGATTTCAGAACTAGGATCAATGTTGAAGACTTAATAGAACCACATCACGAGGCACGGGCACAATATAATTCTGAGCGGCCCGCAGTTGCGGTCGGTACGCACAGAAATATCCACAATATACTTTTTCGGCTTTTGATTGCAAATTTCACCGCTGCGCATAGCGCTCCAGTGAGGTTTTGCCAAATATATTTTCACATTCCACCTATGAGCTCAGTATTCTAATAATGTGAGGCTGTAGGAAGATTTTCGAGACATTTTGCATTTTTGTCTTTTTAACATTTACCTTTAACTCCAAAAGATGGGCCACTTAACAAATAACTTTGGTATGTGCATGAGTACTCAAAAAAAAATTCGAGAGAGTAAGTTTGTATTTTGAAAGAAAATTAAGATGAAATATAAATTTAAAATCAACCTCTCACGACGTGTATGCGACGGTCAAGTGGCTCACGTTAGAGCTTTACTACTCGCGTTGGAGCTCGGAGTACCGGTGGAAAATGAAGCACCTGAAGTCCATTTGAGGAAATCTCTTCTATAAAAAACGTTGAAATTGGAATAATTTGAACCGTTCGACTGGATGCTCTCTTTTGGTGTCCCACCCGTAGAAGATACTAGAAGCTTACAATTTACAGCTTACAATTTCGAACGAATTCAAATCTCAATCAAATTCAAACCTCACAAACAATTCAAACTTACAGCTTACAATTTCGAATAGTTCTTCTTCTGTATCATTCTGTCCACAGATTCTAGCCAATCTTTTACACGAAATCTATTTATATAATCATTTTGGCATTGCAAGTTCACCCTGATTACCTCACTAGGACGTACTGAATAAGAATGTAGCATAATTTCATACAACTTGACAATTTCCACATCAATTGAACATAGTGAAATGTACATGAAAAGAGTGAGAACCTCACACGACTGGACTGACGAATCGCAACTTAACCACACGTCTCGGGGTACGACTAATCCGTACCTTGGCCGAAATCTCATTTTTGATCGAAAATATATATTTTGGTGTTAGGAATAGAGCTAGAATGACGAGAAGGATGAAGAGTGTATGAACGTACGGCCTTGAAACGAATGGATTATAAGCTAGCATGAAGTTCATGGACAGCGAGGCAACACTGTTTATACATCACTGGCACAGAACCGTCTGTAGTGCATGAAATATGTAGACCGTCAAACCATCGCTTTTTTTACATATTTGCGCTATGATCGATTGCTCGTAGAAAAGTGTTGAGAGGGGATGAAGATCTCGACGAATGGCTTTGTAGACGGACATCGTCTTCCACCCAACCTCGACATGCCTTTAGATCAATGCACCGCAGGTACTTATTAATGTATGACATGATTAAATGCAATTGATCAAGCCACCATTAATCCTATTCGTCTATATCATAAATCAAGTTGAGGTGCTGTGACAAGGTGAAAGGGGTCTTGGTAGTGCAATGGATTAGCACATATGCCCGGAAAGCATGGAGTACGGGTTCGGGTCCCTTCCTAGAACGAAGTTTTTGCCCATAACTTAGCATACCTGTTAAATCAAGCGTTTCGATTCAAATTTTAGTGGGATCAATGGGAGGTGGGAGGGCAGAAGTGATTCAACCATCTTGAGCTTCCTCGCTCAGTAGGTAGACTACCCACTAACCTCTCCCCACCGATGACTGTACGATTTATGAGCAAAAGGCGAAACCAACCACAAGAATAACTTTCACTCCTAACTATTCAATAATTTTCGAATATTTCCCTTGTAAGTTGAAACCCCCATCTTGTGGCCCGCCCTCATTTCATCTAGTCGTCCATTCCATTCTCCCATGAGCTGGTATTGGCTTGTTATTGTTTTGCAATGTGAATAAGAACGTTGGCCTGGAATGACCCCCTCCCCCTTCCCATACCGGCATAGCGCCAGTTTGCCTGATTTCTGGAGAGTTAGTGATCGTCCCCAGAAGAATATCAGTTGACTGTACTCCTTAAAGGAACAGGTAGTTTTTCGAGGATATCTCCACAGAAAAAAAGCACGAGAGATTCCCGTTGACAGCTGCATATTGACATTTAGTGAGGATCGAAATTGCTCTCGCGGTCGAATGGCCCAGGAAATGCGACCTCTGAGATTTCATACATCAATGGCTGTTAATAGTTCTTCTTCTGTATCATTCTGTCCACAGATTCTAGCCAATCTTTTACACGAAATCTATTTATATAATCATTTTGGTATTGCTATTTCCATGATTACCTCACTAAGACGTATCAAAACTTCAAATAAGAGTCGTTTCCGATATCTCTATTTCGGTAGAGTTCAAATTCTTATTTCAAGGGCACGTTTCACATTGAACATAGTGACGATGACTTTCTGGGTAAATACATAGATATTTCGCATTTGTGGACGTCATACCTTTTCTGCCGCGTAGGCATGGATAGCTAGTCTCCGCCCCCCACTCGACTCTGTTGCACGTGCGCAGCAGTCTCTCGTCTCTACAATTTCTTCGTCGCCTTTCTCATCTGCGTCTCTAGCCACCAGCAGCTACTTTCTTCGTTGAATAGTGCAACCTAGTGCAATGTTAAAATGAAAGGCAGCAGGAGATCCCAATTTTAGATGTTTTCACCGGTTCGTTTAATTTTTTCTCTTACTTAATAGCCAGTTAGCATCTATAGCATCGATTTCGAGCACGGTGACCCGGAACAGATGAACGTGTGCCTTTAAGTGGTCGATCAACGAAGAAACTAATGTGAGATTTCTCGCACCATATTCAGAACAGCCTTTTTTCACCCGTTCAGACAGTTTTGTGATAATATGGAGACCTTCCATGCTGCGACATGAGAAGAGATTTTCTGTGTTTTCATTCCATTTGAAAACTTCTTTCACAGCTACCGGGAGGAGGGTGTGCAAAAGGCCAAGCGACACGTCCGTAGAGCTCTGCAACTAATGGTCATCCACGGGTTGCCCTCCTTTTGGAGAACATGGAACGTTTATTTGCGTGAGTGAAAAACAGCTACGCTTTACGTGAGAGTCAGGCTCTTACTCATATAGGTGCGGCATTCAGGTTTTCGATGAGCTGCTAATTCCACGAAAATGTTCACTTTTTCAGCAGTACCAAAAAATGGTATTTTTACTCCGAATTTATCTTCCAGTGTGCTTAAGCAATAAAGACCGTTCAGTATGAGGTTACTCGTTTTAATCTCCAGCGCAAAATCACCGGTGTCGGAACAGTACATCTATTAGTATCGCATATGCAAGACTTCTGAATTTTTTGAAAACTCCTAAACTAGCGGCAGCAAAACGGTTTATATGAAACCCGGTTTCAAGGGGCGCAAAATTTGGCGTTTTGACGATATCCCTTCCAAGATGATCATACCACTATGTGAAACATTACATCCTTTACTGAATCCAAAAGTTGTGTCAAACTGGTGTAGTTGAGGGTCAGGGGCGCCTTTCCGCGTTTGCAGTGTCCAGTGGGTCAAGATTGTCTACAGCTTACTTGCCCTACATATGTCTCTCCAGAGGAGGTGAACTAGTGGAATCTTCCTGTTGTGATATAGCTACATTATGAGTATTGGGTAAATTTCGAAAGGGATGCATGCAAAAGGAGCCGATGCGGTGTCGCAACACTACACGCGACGCTTTCTAGAATCGCGCGTCGCGGCCGGCGGTGCATCTACTTGACCTGCGGCCTCTCACTTTGGCAGTTATTGTATACTCTCAGTTCTCTCCTCGACAGTTCCAGACGGATATTAATACTTCGCAATTCTTCTTGTAGATATTGATTGGTGCTATCCCAATGAGGGGGGAGGGGGCATCCTATTAAAAGTTGCACATCTAAGCATCTTGGAGAGATCTCTGAGGGGTCAAGCTGCACCTTCAAGCGTATAATCTCGCCTAAGCCTAGAGGGGGAAAGAAGATGTTCCTTTTCCCCGTTCTTAGGTAAAGCTAATGTCCATAGTGGGAAGCCCCCCCCCCCCTCCCCTCCCCCTCATTGGTGGTCACATTATTTTGCATTGCTTTTTTGAAAGCTAAGCATATAATTAAGTTAATTTGTATTACAATTATCTCTATTCTTACTTAACCATTACTATGATGCATGCGAAGGGCGGAGGTGGTGTAGTGACAGGTGGCGCGCACCCCACTCTCATGGTGCGGGGATCAAATCCCGCATCAACGTCCGCCCAGGCCAACCAAGCCTTCCATCCCTCCGGGTTCGGTAAATTGGTACCAGACTCGTCTGGAAGGATAAAAGCACTGACTTGTACATCGGCTGGCCACCGCAAGTCATTGTATAGGCCACATCACATTCACCAGCCATCACGATTCTGAATGGAACTAGAATGTGCGTCTGAATGGAACTAGAATGTGCGGCGCATCCCACAGAAGGGATTGATTAACGCCAAAAACTTTATCCTTAACTTTTTATTTATGATGCACGCGAGGTGCTCTGTAAGATCTCGACGGGTGTGCGGTGGTGCCAATGTTTGACAATCTATTGTTTCAAGGGGGTGGATGGAGGGTGGATATGCAAGAACGAGCCTCGAGAGATGAGCAAATGTGCACAGTCAGCTCGTAGACACCTACAATAATCACTTGGAAATCGTCACGTCGTTACTGTCGTCTCACAGCCCCTTACTTACTAATTTGGATTATTATTTCAACGACGGACTTCCATCGACATCAGATTCGACCTCGTTATCATCCACGTCCAATGCCGAAGCGCCCCCATCCGGCACGCCGGTACATTCTCAGATCACAGAAAGCTGTCAATAAGTCGTCATCTGAATTCAGCGACGATTCCTTGATCTCCACATGGGACAAGGTGTTCGTTCAGTTCAGTGTGGAGAATGCCTTCTCTCTGGGACTTCTCCGATCGTATTTAATTTCCAATGAACAATCCAAGCGCTCCGTATTTGCCGCTATTCTATTCTTTTTCTGTATTGGTATTGCGTTCAACTCACATCTTCGAAGAGTCTTTCAAGGTAAACTGGAACTCAATAGTTATAGTTAAAATAGCAAGAAATGTGCTACTCCTCAGAAAATATCTTGAAGTTTTTGCTTTGCTTTCGGTTATCGCAACTGATAAGTTATATTGTATTAATAGCCTAATTCTGCCAAACAGTCAGCTATAGCAGTACTGATGTTCATAATGAGACCGACAGACTCACTCAAGCTCCTCTCTCAAAGTGTAGCGTCAGCCTCCGGTGTATACCGCACGGATACTTCACTGAGAATGTGCTCACTCAAGCAAAACGCAGCACACATGTGCGAATAGAGAATCAGCATCCAGAAAAAGGTTTATGACTTATAATGAACCGTTCTGGACGGTGATACGACAATCATTATGTCGAAGTATAATGATATCCTTTTACCAGTTTGGAGTTGAAATGCACTGGGTAATAACTTTCTACCTTATTTCGCTATCTCGATAAAAACACTCCTTCAGTCGTTCTTTTTTTTTTACATCCGCAATTGGAATGCGATTGATATTATAGATTTTGGTAACAATGATAGCAATATTAGAGTGGAAATAATGTATCTACTGAAATTCAAAAGTGCTTTGAGTGCTTCATGCACCATCTGAAAAGCAACGATAGCGCCAAATTCAAATTGAAGTGCATGCGTCAACTCGCAACGATGGCGCCAAATTCAAATTGAAGGGCATGCGTCAACTCAATAGTCGCGCTTATTCCTGAGGCCTCGTTCGTACATTGCGGTTTCGGCGGCGACGGAGGCAAAACCATGTGCCCGCCGCCGACCACGATGGCACTCCGGCGACACTCTCTATTTATAACGCTCGACCGAACCATACTACAGTATGATGACCGCGGCGAGAACCCGCGCAATCTGTTGCGAAAGCGCCCACGAATATTGCTGCTGTTTGGCACTACGCCAGGAGTCTCGCCAGGATTCCCAGTTTATCACAGATTTGCGCGGTCTCTGGCAAGCGATCATCATACTGTATTATAGTCCGGTCAAGTGTTATAAACAGAGCGCGTCGCCAGAGTGCCACCTTTGTCGGAGGCACGCACATGATTTTACCGTCGTTGGAGCCGGTGCCGCAAAGTGTGAACGCGGTCTGAAGTAATGCCACGCGTATTCCATTCATTGTGCGTATTCAGTCCTAAAACTTGGACGAGACCACGCCAAAAACGAAGGGAATTTTAATTAATACTTCATAGCACAGGTCGGAGGTAATCGATTGGTAATACGCGTGTGTCAATACGCGCATCTTTTGCGAGAACCTTGTCCCGAACGTACTGCTGTCTGAATGAAGTCGTTCACTCGAACCTATTTTCTCATGTCTTTCCAATATGTGATAAATCAATCGTTTTCAGTGTTGGGTTGGGTGGGCGCAGAAATGATGTGGCTGATTGTGTGTTGGGGCCTCATGGCTTTCCTGTGCTATATGGCTCTCAACCACCTCGGCCCTCGCACCGACGAATCTACAAAAACTACTATGTCGTCGGCACAAGAGGCGCCAAACCGCCTGAACGGGTCAGTGATCGAGTTTCCTTCATTTGTCCGTGTTCTTTTGACGAATTTCAATGCAATTAATCAGAAGCTTTACTACGTGAAGCTTCTGAGTACATTTATCAAAGCCGGATCAGATGCTCCTACTTTTCTTCTTCCTGTTACACCAACACCTTCCGAGCGTCTAACCAATTTATTTTGAAGTTTTTCTTGAACGTGGACCACATATCCTACACAAGTTGACATGTGTTCTCCTCAATTTTAGTTTTATCGAGACTACCAGTATAACAACCTTTTATAGTTGGAAAAGCTGTACGTGGTCCTAGCGAAACATGGTAAATGGTGACTCGCAAGCAGAAATCCGCGCGGTGCACCTGTAAGTGATAGCTGTCCGCAGTCGTATGCACGTGCCCATGGACAACTGCCACTACGGGTGTGTCCATTGGGGCAGAAAATTTGCGCTGCGGCGTCCGTCATGGGATGCAATGGTGCGAGTTATGCGCGCCCTATTGGATGGTACTCGAGCGATAATGTGCTCTGTGCCTTATTCTACGAGTAACCACAGCAGGACTCAACTAGTACGTCTCGCGTCAAAAGCGGCAACGCGAATTTCTGGCCTAATGGCACACACCCCTGTTGCTACTCCTTTACTTCGCGAGTGAATGCCACTGCAAAAACATGGATAACCCTTCACAATCCGCACGTGGAGGAGCCCCAAAGAGAGAGGTAGTAGGGTCTTACGGAAATTGAGGCGAAAGCATGGACCAAACTCTGTTTCTGCTCGTTTGCGCTTTCTCAAGCAATGTTTACTTATACATAGATAACTTACCTAGAGTAAGAATAACCTATTTTTTTATGATTATATTACGATTGCTAAACACCCATATGCATGAGCCTATAGGAGGAAACCTCCTTCCTCTGGACCTAGGCTTATAAAGGATAAGAAGAATATGAATCCCCTTCATCAGAATATTTCTTACAACATTTGAACACGATTCGATGCCATACTTCTCTCTGCTCCCGCCATTAGCTTTGAAGGTGCAGAGCACAATGTAGTGCCCTTGCCCTTACTTCAGGCACCGGTAATGATATCAAGGTGATTCAAAAAGTTTAATCCGTACGTGGTCCCGAAGTGACCCGTTAACCACAAACCTGAAATTTCTAGGTGAATGCTCTTCTCCAGCACTTTATGATGTAAAATGAGCAGCGGGCTCTCAAGTACGTGGTCCTGCAAACATGTGACGAAGTGGTGTGTTCGTGCTCGGCATGCCATTGTGCTAAGGATCATACACTTGATGGAAACGGTTCATGACGTGGTCGCGGAGCAACTAATACGGCACCCCTAGGTTGCATCTCTTCGTCTGCATCAATCCCTTCAGTGATGTAGAGCGCGCTAAAGCATGCTCCAATGAGGATCGTCGGTGGAAAGGGTCCCAGTTTCGATTGTATCAGTCCGTTTTTCTCTACTGTTGCAGTATTTGGCATGTTCAGTTCAGTATTCCACAATTGGTCTATATTACCCCATTACCAACGATCAAATTCCTCGTACCCGAAATAAAACTGTGCAGAAGGATGCGTGGGCTGCTGTGGACCAACCCAAGGAGGGGGTCGATGTGAAAAGAAGGGGCAACGTAAATTGTAGCGTAAGTACCGTACTACAACAGGCCATGGGGTTCGAATTTCCTCTCAAACCTGTTGAAGAAAGATGCTTCGGGAAGGTAGGTTTACAGTATACAATGCTCCCTCTTCCTGATATTAACCCTGCGAAACTTCAGAGGCGTGAAGGTGCGCGGTAATAAACATTTAGTATTTATCGATTACGGTAATTTGCTGACTCAACTACCCAACTTTTCTTTGACACTTTCACCCTGTTGAAATTGTCGGTTAAATTGGGGTATTTAAAAACTCAAGTGTCTCTGTGCTTCAAGTGGGTAAACATGAAATGCTCTCACGAAACTACAATGCACGGTATTCATTATTTATAGGACAATTATTTCATATAATTTCCATTCAAGATCACTATTCGAATTATTTCAGCTCGAATAGCGAATGGACGAACGAAGTGTTAGCCTGGATATACAATAACTATCTTAAAGTTCCCGGACCTTTGGAAGCATGGATAAAGTCTTTAAACGACGCCGCTAAAAAAGTCAATAGACCTGTGAGTGTTACTTTCACCCTCCTTTTTTCGGGGCTTCATAATTGATTTCTCGACGTTACTAATTTGCTGCTTTCAGACAGAATGCGAAGTAGTTTTCGATGGCTTTGGTGATCATAGGCAGATCAAATCACCGCCACAAGTCAGCAACATCAGAGTTGAACATGGACCTCGAGAACATTTAGTTAGTTTCAGATTACATTTCTTGTGAACTCTGCCCATGTAAAACTCCCTATCAACCTCTTTACCAGCCACGTTTCGCGTGTATTGCTAGAACGTGATCGAATGTGCACCTTTATGTCAGGATTTCGCGCGGCGCCGGGAGATGAGCGACGTCTACGCGCGAGTTGGCTGTTCTCGGAGGGAACTTGTATAATTGCGTGAGAAGTTCGGCGACCGTATCCACGCCTCTTTTTATTCATTTCGCAGCTATAATGAACTTGTTTATTATTTTCATCTCATAGACAGAATTTGGTTGAAGTTAGTTTCCCTACTAATTGAAAAACTCAGTTTTCTGTTGACTATTGGTTGTTGACAGCGTTTAGTATGCATTCATTACAATTCCTGTGCTATGTATCATTCTTACTAATATATCAGCACGAGGGCATCAGGAATAGATAAGCTTCATCCTCAATCTAGGGAAAAGGAGCTCCGAGGTGAGCGGCATTATAAGAAGGATGCAGAGCGCGGAAAAT
This sequence comes from Trichostrongylus colubriformis, assembly GCA_963978905.1. Taxonomy (NCBI): domain Eukaryota; kingdom Metazoa; phylum Nematoda; class Chromadorea; order Rhabditida; family Trichostrongylidae; genus Trichostrongylus; species Trichostrongylus colubriformis. The sequence continues at coordinate 28,479,672 of OZ022261.1, read as the reverse complement.
GGAATGAATGCAATGCATGTAAAAGCTATTATCAACCGAAGGTGAATGAAAACATTCAAAAGAACTGAATTCAACCGGATCCTGCCTAATGAGATAAAGACGAGCGGAAATCATGCTCAATATAGAAGCAAAATGAATAAATATTGGCATAGATACGGTCGCCGCCCTTCTTATGCGATCCCCACCAAATGTACTCAAACGCATGCAAATGTCACGCGGAGAGTGTCGCAAAGCGAAAACCTGACACAGGGGCACACACCCGTAATCATATGACGCTAGGGGCGAGGGATAAGTGCTGCAAGCAAACCGCAACGCAAATCGCGCGATCAAAACAGGTGAGGCTACTTACCCCGCAAATCGCGTGGCCGCCCGCGGCGAGCGGCGCGGTGGATGCGAGTGCCAGTGGCAGGGCATGGCAGCCCACAAGCGAGGCAGTGTGGCATGGGTTAAAGCGCAGAGGTGACGCGGCCACGCTCTGCCGGGCTCCCAAGGGCAATCGATTCGCAAGTCGTACTGGTGGCGCCGCGAGTGCGACTCTGCGAAGCGATTTTCCGGCGTAAGTAGCCTCACACGTTCAACACTTCTAATATAGCTTCTGTCGTTTGGTAGTGGTTGTATATACAGCAGATAGTGTTCTGATGTGAGGGCGAAGCTGTCAGTACTGTCCATGCAACAATTACCAGAGTATCGCCGCAGCTACTGAGAGAACTGATCACGAACAGTTGCGTGCGGCGTTTGCGCTTCGCCATAATGCGCGTTTGTCGTTAAGTATGAATGCTACCTCAGGGCCCAAGCATTCTTTGCATGATTCCGTAGATTGAGTGCAAACCTCGGTTGAGGAAAAAGATGCGAGTCATGTGACCCAGCGGAACCTAGAGTGACTACTCAACGTAGTTTCGGTTTCAGTTGTATGCACGTTGAATTTCATTATTAATGTTGATCTCATTTCAGACTTTAAGAGCAAATATACATCTACCATGCGTGTGCCTTAAAGTCGTTTCATCTCAGCGAACGCCTGAGAGGCTTTTGGTCAGCAATTTTGATGCCAACATAGTAGATCTTCGTGGAGAGGTTGGTGTTATTGCCAAGTGAGATTGTGAAACACATAGAAGTGTTCCCATTTATAGTAAGTCATATTCCAATTTCATTCGAGAAATTTCATCCGTTGTGAACAAACCATTTAGACACTAAGAGCAAACACTGAGCTGAGCACCACAGTTGTGAAAGGGATCAGATTTTTTGCTATGCGGCCGGATATGTGCCGTATGTACCAACCCACTAGAGGTGATACATTTGCAGAGCATCTGGTGACAGGGACGCTTGGCGCTGTGCCATATTCTAATAGAACCGCACTGTGTACCACGAACAACATAAAATGTTCACAAACAAGCCGTCGCGGTTAAAGGCTGCGTGGCGTTGGGTAGTTGATGCATCAGACCTCTTGGGTACGAGACTCTCAAACAGAGGCAATACTAGGTTTCACATGTGTGGTTATATTGATCGGTCCCCCCCCCCCCTCTCTCAAAAAAAGTGCACAGCATCGGTCCGTAACTGGAAACTTGCCTCATTTTGGAAACAGCGCCCCCACTGTTGCCATGTTAAGCGCCTGCTAAAAACAAATAAAATTTTGCTTCTTGGAACTATGTTCAGCTCTTCTCATACTTCTGTGTATGCTGAAGGGTGTGTGCCCTTATGTCAGGATTTTGCACCGCGGCGTGTCGCAAGCGAAGCGATGTGGACGAGCTAAAGGTGCTGCGCTGTTGGGTCCCAAATCGATTACAAGTCAAGTGTGTATGACGCTCCTGGCATTACCGCGTTATTGCTCTGAGACCCAACTACAGCGGTGCGTATAGCTCACACACGACGTCGCACGTTGCTCGTTGTGGTGCGAAATCCAAACATAAGGATACACACCCTGTGCTAAGCCTTAATCGCCATCGTAGGACATACGAAGGTCGTTGTCTGAGATTACACAAGCATGATTTGTGTGCACGTAGATCATATCATGCGATCGATTTTTGCAGGTAGAATGTCGCTTTGCATGCATCGCTAATCAACTTTTTCTAATGGGATGTTTCAATGGAAGGCCGGAAATGGACATTGAATTGAAAAACGCGGATATAAACGCAGTGAGTTTCTCAATGCGAAATTTTCAAACTTTCAAATACTACTATACTCTTCATGAATTCATAATGGTGTTTCATTTGATCACGTGCGTTATTTTGATTCGCGTTGTCAAGCGGTTTTCGAATCTTGGGTCAGCTTACGTGTCGATAACTTCTAACGTCTATCCTTTGTCTTCGGACCTGCGCTCAAGCATTTTACATCATTTTATTGATTCTGCTGAGATAAAAACAAAATTCCTTATAATGTTCTAGCGTAGTAAGTCGTGTTTTCAGCAATCACAAGTGTCACTCGGTCTTGTGGAAGAGAAAATTCGCCGATGTTTACTGTCAGCAGTCACAAATATCAATCTATCCGAATCAATGCCACCAAATATGGAAGACTGGAAATTTGACGATAATCAAACAATAGACTCATTTAATGAGGTTTATTACCGTAATCAGGTTTGTTGGATTCGCATGGAGTTTCTTTCGCAGAGTTTGGTGACTACTTTCGAATTATGCTATTCAGTGATACTGAAAAAATGTATTTTATCATCAACATTAAGGGCAGTATGTGCTGTAATATGCTGGACGCTGAAAATGGAATTAGAGGTACTGGTTGGTGCGGCCATAAATCACATAAGATAGCCGAAAACTTGCGAAATGAGCTCCTGTTTGTAGGTAGAAGTGGAGTCTCCCGCACGCCTAATCGCAGACCAGGGTCGGGTCTCTGTCTAGGAATCCTCGACCGGGAATCATATTTAGGCCACGACCATACTCTGCGCGCCGACCCCGGTGTCGGCGTCGAAATGGCGCAGGTCTCGGCGTCAATTTGACGTCGACACCGGCGTCGGTGCGCAAAGTATGACCGCGGCTTTAGGGCTGGAGGAGGTCGCATTTCATGTAATCTTTCCACGATAAATCCTCGACATCCACGCACAGCTGAGGAGGTTTCGACCGATAATCATACTTTGTATCAGGTAGAAGTAGGAGTACAGAAACAGTATGGCTTGTTTTGCATGATTTTATGGGAGGGGGGGGGGGTCGCACCAAAGACCCCGTATGTGAGAGGAGTCGCATTTTTCGAGAATTTTCCTCGACACCGGGCTCGACCTTGTCACAGACGTACCCATCGGCGGCATACATATGCTATGCATGATTCCGTCGCGAGGCTTGGTTGACTCGTAGGGCCTCGAGGGCCTTCTTGAATTGTTTCAAGTGCTCCTTTCTGAAAGATCCGCATGCCGTTGTTATACATTTCTGTTTCCTGAACACCCACACACCAAGATTATGGAACTTACCGTATCCAGGGTGTCTGAGGATGTGATGATAAGCCAAGTGCGGCAGTCCGTGCCGTGTTTTTTGTAGAATAGAAACGTGCTACAATGACAGTGGCATGATCTCCTGAGTGTACATAGATTGTGCCAGAGGCTTGCAATCATAAATTTTCGTGAAGTATTTTAAGACTAATCAGTACTGCAATGAAGCTGACGAGGTATTTTTCTCACTTGGGTGAGGAGTTGCGTTGACTGCGTGGGCGAAGTGCTGCGGACGGAAACAAGGGGTCGGCCCGTAGGTCTAAGCATTTACCAGTTACTCAGCTCTCCAGCGATCTGCCCTAAAAACACGAGAGCACCTCTTGCGGATTCAGCTTCTAGTAGGGAGGTGATAGTTACCTCGAACATTGCTTTCAAATTGTGAGATTCAGCTGGTTTTTTCTTCTGCCAAAAACTTCGACTTTAGAATCACTCGGCAAACTCGTCGATTCTGAATCCTTCGCCGTCACCTCGAAGTGATACGAAACGGCTGTCAGGAGAACATCTGGCGGTTGCCGCTCAAGTACCAGAAATTTTCAAGAAGCTCAATGAGACTCATGCAAGTCACTAATTTCCTGCTTCTGTAACATATTGTAAAAATTTAAAAATTCAGCTAATGTCACCTACCATCAATAACAATACCGCTCCGAACAAACTACGTGTACTAGTCGTGAAAGCAAACCACTTAGGAAGAGGACCATGTGGGTTGCTTTTCAGCAAAACTTTCATTTTGTTTTTGGATATCCAACTTGCCAATCTTTGAACGGCGTGAAAATATGAGCTGACACAAGTGCGCCATTGTCTCCTGTGAACTTGATGGTGCAGTTTACTCTGGTGAGAGGTGAACGAGGCACTGATCGTCATTGGTGGAACGGCGTCGTAACGCAAAGAGACCACATCCCTCAGCATGAGGGGCGTGGCTAAACGCTGCTCAGGTCTTTCCACCAATGATGATCAGGAACCTGTATGCCTCCTGACTAGCGTGGAATGCTTCCTATAGGGTCACATAAAAATACAAGATTTGTGAATGAGTAATGCAATAAGCAGTCACTGAGAAAAATCCGAAAATCGTTTCTCTTTAGCCGCACCTGATGTCCAGCAACCATTTGTTGTCATAGAAATGGACGAACCAGCTCAGAAGTTCACCACCACCAAAGGAATCAACGCGTGTCCTTATTGGGAAGAAACCTACGATTTGTAAGAACTAATAACTCAGTTCGTAAATATACAACTCCTTTTTCGGAAAGTTAGGAAACGCACTTTTTCAGTGATTTGACACCAGCTTCAGAAGAAATCTTGTTTGAAGTGTACGATGCTAGTCAGAAAAACACAGCTGATGATGACAAAAACTTCCTCGGACTTGCTATAGTGAATCTCGAAGAGATACGGAAAAGTGGCGAGGTGATTAGAGAAATATTTAAATTTTTCTTGAACTCAACATTGCATTTGATTCTTATGTAGGTTGTGAGTGCAGCTTCACCATTGTAGTGGTCCAGTTTTCATTTATCCAACAAACTTTTCTATAATTTTAGCACGTGCACAACCTAAAATTACAAGGAAGGCCTTATCGAAAAGACGAAGTCAATGGTGAACTCACTGTGCAGGTGATTTTTACAGCTTAATTTTTCAAAAATGGCTATGAACAAGCATGTCATCGCAATCACTCAAAATAGTCCCCTATGGACATTGGACTGAGGGTGTGCTCACGCGAAAGACGATCGTGATTGGTCGCACGGCCAGTCCACCAATCACGAGTGCACCTTACACACTCTAAGCGCCTCTAATCGAAGCATTACTTCAGGCAGTCAGATTTAATGCGATAACTGTGAATTGTAATGTGACATTTTTGCTTTACTCTACATATTATGCAAGCCTTTTACTACGCTTGCAGTTCGACTACTACTACGATCCAAAGAGTTTGACTCCGGGAAAAACAGTCGATACGGTGAAAATTAGGAATAGTACCGGAAGCGAGTTTCGAGAGACAGTAACCAGTCAACGGCGAGCTATTTACGATCCCCATGGTTCGTGTCAAACTTATTCTGGCGTTGTTACTTTCTACCATTTTATCATTGTCCCTTCTAGAATTTCATCACTCTTATCTTTCTATCATTTTTCTATCATTACGAAGTGTGCCTTAGATAATTTCGAGTCTATCGATATAACGCCGAGGAAGACCACAACCGTAGTCGTAAAAACCGTCTCACAGGTGAGCGATGCCAAATCCAAAGGCACATTCTACGTTTGGAAGGAGGCGGCGAAACCTCTGTCGTCATTGGTGGAACAGCCCTATGGAGCGATATGGGCTCACATTTCAGCTAGCCAAGAAGTGTGAACTGATCGCTCCTCACCGCCTTCACCGATAACGATTACAGGAATGCCCGCCTCGTACACGAATGTGGAATTTAACTTCAATCATCCACTTTGTAATGTAACATGTTCCAGCAACTAAAAGAGAAGCCAACTATACAATCCGTTCACGGCTCTATGGAGAACGCAGTGGATCCGCAAACTCAACATATTCTTGACCAGCAGTTCCACAACAATGGAAAAACCGGTCAGACTGAGGTGAGAATGCATTGTTTTTAGAATAAAGAAATTTACAGCACTGCTGATGCTGCCGCAATTACGGCTTCTCGTTCATGATTTAAACCACCACTCATACCTACCCTCACAACAGAGGGCCCGAAGAAGTGCCCATGTTTGATGGGAGGAACTGTACCGCGCTCATGAATATCTAGTAGTAGCGCTCACTGTCATATCCTTTGTCCTCTGGATAATGCCAGCAGAAAGCCTTTCCCACATAGTCCCTTTCTCAAAGCTAATAAAGATACCATGCTCAGAAGTGTTAAATTTTGCTGTAAATGAGTCCACGGGTCCAGGTAGGTAGTATGTGCATACCTTTTCATAGGAGGTGCCTGAAGCACTTTGAAGGTACATTCCGCGCTCGCTGATGGGTGGAGTAACCAATTGTGTTGTCGGCATTTGGGAGGCGGTCTCTCCACGCCCCAGTGCAGGCAATAGGGCGAGGAGAGACCGCCTTCCAACCGCCGACAACAGTGGAGAGTCAATTGGTTACTCCACCCATCAGCGAGCGCGGAATGTGCCTTTAACAAGTCTCCGTGGAGGCTGTCTGGGCAAATTACGTTTCAGTAAGCACTGCGCTGCGTATGACCGCCGCACATCACGTGTCCGCGCGGTGCTGATCCATACGCCTTAATATGGCGCTATATAAGTGACATACCCGTAGCGAGAACCCAGAGGTGAAGTGTATCCTATTTGGGTTCTCGGCTACACGCTCGTTTTTCTCCTCAGCCTTCTACTCACTCTTAACGGCCAACGATTCGTATTCACTGCTTCAAGGGGAGCCCAGTGATAAAAAGAAGTAATGCATCGTAGAAATTTCTGCTGCTGGTACTTTCTAACCCGTTTGCTCATTAAAATTGCATTCTATCAAGCGAAGAACAGAAACAACTGGGAAGAGGCTTTGTATTGTTAAAAGTACATAGGTTCAGAAAGCTGGGTATTCGAGTGAACACTCGAAATGTTCTAGGAGAGCTTCAAGCAAGCCGCCACCACTGCCTCCCAAGCAACTTCGAATCGAACAGTCGCAACTACCACAACAACGACTACCATCACCACTACATCTCGTCCAGCTCAACAACAATCACCTGAATCAACACTGGATAAGCGAGGGCGAGGTGATTACCAAAGCCATTTCAAAATTCACACAAGTTCTCGCTAACGTCACTGGTGGGGAAGCAATGAACGACGGCGTTTTCGCCACACCCCCCAGCATGCCGATGAGCTGGGCGACACGCCTCCATCGCTTTGTTACCAATGATTATCTGGCAGATACTCTCTTTATGCAGATGCCTCCGATTTCGATTACCCAGCATCTTTCTTGTTCACATGAAATGGTATTTTTTAGAAAGAGAAAAACAGAACAGGAGTGATACTATTCCCGAGAAACGAGAACGGTCCTTCTTCGGGGAACTGCGTGATCGACTCAGTGGTAGGAGGCGAAGTCAGACGAAGAGGTTGGTTTTCTCGCGGTATCCTGCGAAGGTTTATCTTCTATCTTTCCTTTGCATATCAATAATAAGAAATTTCATGATGATCGTGTGATATCGTCAACAATACTCGAAGGCGCCACGTATCTGCGACTGGAGTAGCTTTTTCACTTTCAGGTCACGATCGGTAGATCTACACGGTGCAGAAATCGAGGAGGCAGTTAGTTTACCGCCTAGTCGCGACCCGAGTAGGACCCGATACGCAGGTCTCATATTGTAATACTTGCCATTTTCAAAAATTAGTGACGAACCACTAATATGCGTGCCATGCTGAGTTAATTCGGCTGTGTGGACTCATGTCGAATTTTCGCTTTGCGACGTCGCACTCGCGGCGCCATCAACACAACACAACTTGCCGCGGTCTGTTGGAATTCCGCTCAGGACGCAAGGGTCTGGTACCATGGAGGTCCTTCTACAAACAGCTGTTTATCTCATCATTATCTAAAAACAATAACTTTTGTTACCTAAAAAGACAAAATAGTAACATAAGAAGTAGAAGACACGATAGTATCACACTGTAAGAATTCTAATTAAGAAATAATTATTTCGGGCGTAAAACTTCAGAGGGATTGTTGCTGTACGCAATCACACGCGAAGAAATCCGCGGCGCCGCTAGCTGCGCACGACTCGCGAAAATTCGACAGAAGTCTACACCCCAAATTTCCTCAGTTGTCGTATTGTGAGGAGCTGGTCCGTGACTGCCTATAATTGGACGCATATATTAGGTTGGACGGGAAGTTCTGGGACACTTTTTGTTTTTTCCTGTAGAAACCTGTAAAGCTTCGGGAGCATTTGGTAGTGGGGGGTATATGAAGCGTCTGAAAAGGGCTTCTGAATAGCACATTCATATTCTCTACGGCTTCAACTAGCAGTGAATTTACGGCAATTTCGCGAAAGGTGCGAAATTCACGAACACCGCCTCGGTTCCTCAGCATGCGAGGCCACTAACAAAATTAACCAGTCGATGGACCCAGGTACTGTCTCTCATATGGCGGCAGCCCGATGGCTCGATCGGCTCAAATTGGAACAGGAAAATATTCAAAAAATTGCATTGAGAAAAAAACTTTTTTTTTTGAAAATTTTCAAAAAAATAGGAAACTGTTACCATCCAACACGACAGCCACTGCCGATCTCTACTGCAGGCAATTGGACACCGGAGCGCCAAAACTTACCGGAAAAATGGACCAAGACCTCTTCCTCCACGATAACGCTCACCCACATGTGGCAAAGTTGGCGTGTCAAAGGATCCAGGACCTCGGCTGGACGACGCTTCCCCACCCACCATATTCCCCGGACATGTCCCCAACTGACTACCACCTATTCCGGTCGTTGAGCCACTTCCTTGACGGGCGACAGTTCAAAGATGACGACGATCTCAAGAGCGGGCTCCAGAACTTCTTTGACCAGAAGTCTCCCGAATTCTACCGGAAGGGTATCTACGATCTTCCTGAGCGTTGGCAGTACATTGTAGATCACGATGGTGCATACTTTGGTGACTGAAGTTACATGTGAGTAAAATTAAAATAAATTGAATTTTTCTCACAAGGTGTCCCAGAACTTCCCGTCCAACCTAATATTTTGTTCATAAAGATCATCATTTCCACCGTGTCTAGGTCTACATGGTGGCGAACCTCGATATAATGAGACTCATTCTGTTGGAGGAAAATCCGGTGAATCCAGCAAAAGCCTGTATCAACACAGTACTCTGGTGCTTGAACTTGAACATGACAAACAGCTGAAGTGAGTGATGCTTTTCATTTTCAAGCGTCTTGCTGGAGCTCCCACACTCCCAAAAACATCTGAAAAGCTTTGCCAATGTCATGCACCGTTGTACGCGACTTGAGGGCACATTCCACATTCGTTGAAGTTAGGGCATTCGGTGGTTCATTATTGATAGAAGCATTAAAAAGCGTTTGGTCCCCGCCCTCCGGCACGACGGAGGATTTTGCGAGTACGCCCTCAACGACTTTCCGACAGCGACTATCCAGCGCATGCCATCTTTCCGGCGAACGTGGAATGTGCCCCAAAGACACCATTATTGGTAGCGAAGGAAATCAGAATGGAAATATCAAGTTGGTGCATAAGTCTCGCGACACTTCCAAAATTGCATGCGGTTCCGCTGCGTTTGAAGTTTATTAAGTGCTAAATACCAGAGTGACTTAGAGCATACTCCTGCAATTTCCTTAGAATGTATATAATGGTTCGGCTCAGTTGTAACAAGAATCGGCTCGAATTAAAAACCACATGTTTGAACACATAATTTTTCAAGTGCCTTCAGGATCGCTGTTTGGGGAAGCAGCTGCTCATATATGTGATACAGTCACTGAGAGCGCCACCTATTAGTATACAGTGTCTCGCTGCTCCATTCAATTCGGATTGAGAGATACGAATCTTGTTGTCCACCCACCCACAGATGATTGGGCGCACTCTTAATAAGATGTTATCCTTGGAGGGTTGAAAGCGAATCTGAACTTTCTATGCGATAAAGAACAGCAGCCTCACTCTACCCATACGACAACTGGCAGACTGCAATGTTGTTATTGCCCCCGGAAACTTTGAGTACCTCACCCACTCAAAGAGCCGGACAAGGCAGCAGTCAGAGTGACTGAACCTGTGTTGTGCTATCCTTGATTGGCAAAAGGTCTGTCAGACACTACTATGCAGAGACAGTATTAGGGGTAATGTGGTTATTGAGAAATTCCTAAAAGAAGTCACTTACATGGAAACTATAGGTGTAGGAAGGCTATTTGTGGCAAAATCCCGGTGAAAAAGCGCGCCTCCGAGCTGTAGAAACGGCGCAACGGATGAAACGCCTCGAATGACAGGCTCCGCCTCTTAGCGACGTGATTCGTGGTTGGCTATGGTGAGAGCGGCCAAGGATATGGGCAGGATCAAAGGTATTGCTGCGCGCTCTCGAAGTTTTAACATGAAGCTCACTCCAGAAAATGGATGTTGTCGTATTCCAAACATTCCCTGGTGTTTACTTGGCTACATATCAATGGGAAACTAGTCCGGACTACCTGCCTTTCGAAGGAAAGGTTGTCCGCGTCAAGAATCCACGGTGGAAAAAGGGTCCCATTTCAAGGGTTTTTAGCCAGCTCCATTCGTTTTTTCTTCTTTTATCCTGTTCTAGGCATTTCGACATTCATATTCACTACTTCTTTTACTTTCGGCCGAATTCCCTTACCGAATCCCCCTTAATTGTGACCTTGAAGGTACATCCCAGGATTACGTTGAATGGGTTACAGCGCTGAATTTTGAGATCAGAGGTGCTGAGGGATACGTCAACAAACGAAAATCTGAAGGACACCCTCGATAGTAGCAAAAATGAGGCCTCTTGCCATCTGGCCTCGTACGAGATTACCGTGGTGAGCCATTGAGTCGGCTCCCGTTGGATGGTATCATGAGCAGTCTTAAGATATCACATGTTTCCCCTTATCAACGTTTCCTTCACTGTGGGAATTTCTTCTTTGTCTTATCTTATCGCATGAATCACAGGCCTCCGCTGCCAGCGTCATTGCCAGCAATCACGTTTGGTGTGGGCGGGCCTTGGCTGCATGATGATGATGGAGTCATGGGGGCCGTAATAGTACGATAATCCTGGAATGTGCCTCCAAGGCGGGAGCTGAGTACTATACGTTAACCTGACAGGGTACTCCACTAGCAAATAGTGGAGAATCGGTCTTACGGGTAGCAATAGGTGCATTTCAGGCCTGTTCTACTTCCTCTAGGTTTTCTCAGGAAGGCTGCAATCAGAGTCGTACCTGACGGTATTACTCTAACGACTAGTGTTTGTGCCAAAGATGTTCAGAAACTAGCTAGCCCTCGCTTTCGCCGTTTTCCAAAAGCAGCAAATTTGACTCAGCTCATGGCCACTTACACCAGCATGTCGCAAATATAAGAAGGGATGAAGAAGAAGCTGATCCCTGAAGTTCGCTTCCATACGTATTTTCTTGTCCTTGACTGTTCCGAATACTACTTATATGCTAGGGCCCTGAGCTTTACATGTATTCACAAATCGTAGTTCGTGAACTTCCGGGAGAAGGGCATGAGCAGCTGCCCACTCATTGAGTGTAAGCGTTAAAAGACAACGATGATTATATTGTCTATAAAGCTAAAGGCTTTAGGGTAATAAAGTTCTGAAAAAGTCGCACATGCGCAAGTCTTATGCACCATCCTAATATATGGTCTCTGTAGACGAAATGGCATATTCGAAAGAGATGATTCATGGCAAAACGTTGAAAAGCACGCTTTGGGGCCTTACCACGGCGCGTTTCGATTCAATGCTTATTGTGGGCGTAGACTTTGGAATTCACCTTTGTTTTAGATACTTCCTCATTCCCCCATCGATGCTGAATGAACCAGCAGCGTCGAAACTCATGCGACGAGGGAAGAAACTGCACATATACAATGAACACACCTTCGTCGCAGTAAAAATTAGAGGGTACGTTTTTTGAACATAAAGTTTCACAGATATAGCACTTTGTTCCTTTGTCTTAGTGCTATACTTGACTGCAGTCGAGATTCGCCATTATGAAACACATGCCAAACTCGTTCGAAGAATGAAATCCGCTGGATCCTCATTGATGAGGTTCCATGGAGACGTTTTTCCAACACCTCCCGTCCCGCAAATGAGCTAAAGTTGCACTCCCAAACGGTCTATTATCGGTGTTCATACAGTGAATGTCTTCCAGCTGCGTATTAGGTTATATAATACGCAAGCCTCTTTGGATCTGCCCAAACATCCAGAGGGCTGTGGAAAAAGTAAGCGGTCTAAGGCCTCTACTTTGGTTTCGAATTGGAGCTAGCAGTTGCACTGTCCGATTTGGCCAACATGGCTGCGAATGAACAGTTCAGAAAATCAAAAATACTTCGAAGTAGATCACACAGGATTATCAAATATAACGACATGAAGCGAAGTACAAGTCCAGGATGATGCCTCCATCCAGCAGTGTACGCCGAAATTGACGTCACTCACGTCACTGCTGCTATACGGTCCTTGGCTGTTGATGAAACATGTGCGGTGCCGCACACCGAGCCCAAAGTGGTCAAGCGGCGCTCTTGGACAATTACCCGCGAACCGCCTGCGTAGGCCCACTAGCAGCAACGTAGATCCAAATGGGCTCATCATGGCAGTGGATCTCTGGAATGTGGCGTTTTGGTGGCCCTGTCGACTGTAAACAAGAGTCTTTATCAGTCACGAACACATTAACAAATGAATGGCACACAACAACGAAGAGCCAATTTTCTCCTATGACAATGTGAAACCGTACGTAATCCATGTCGTCCGACTGTATTCCTACGGTGAATTGTATTCAGACTTGGATTCTGCTGCATTCTCCAGACCTCCAGCCGTGCTACTTCGGCTCTTATGGTCAGTTGAAGACACAGCTCAGCAGCAAGCGACCGCATTTTGTCGGTCATGGGAAAGGGCACCGCTTTTTTGGGTCTTCTCAAAGTACGGAAGCTACTTGGTGTCCAAATGCTTTTCAGACGTTGGAAAAGTTTGGGACGCGGGTGTCTGCACATGCTGTTAGTGTGCCGCGCGGTATTTTCAAATGTAACAAATTTGCTCAAACACCTATTTAAAAGGCTATTTGATTTATGGCCTAACCGTACTCTAGCTATGAAGGTTTCTCCACACCGTCCTATCATCGGGAAACTGCTCAAGGGAGGAGTCCGAAGCTGCGACACCGCGAAACGTCTAGGATTTCTTTCTTCTACAGTCCACAACGTCTCCGCTGCTTTCAGAGCTCGAGGCGACAGCTCTGAGATGCCAAAGAGCGGACAGCCAAGGACTGTGAACACTCGGAGGATTCCAGGAATTATCAAGAAGCGTATCATTCGCAACGTTGGAGTCAGCATGAATCGGATCGCATCAGACCTAGGAATCAGCCGTCATTCCGTCCAGATAATTGTGGAAAACGAGTTAGGATTGGACAGTTACAGGCTCCGTCGAGGCCAATTCCTCACATAAGAATCCAAGCGAAACCGACTGCTGAAAGCCAAAAAGCTTTTGCGCGAGCTGGAGGTGCTTCGCCTCTTTGTTGTGATTTGGACTGATGAGAAGATCTTTACAGTTCAACCATTTCCATATCGCCAAAACCAGAGGCTGTTGTTGTCAGAAGCTGATAGCAAGTCTTCCAAAGGTCGCGTGTCCCACATCAGGCTTTTTCCCGAAAGTGTGATGTTTTGGGCTGGGGTGACATCGGAACCCCATTGGTATTCATCGACAGAAGTGCGAAAATGAACTCGGAGGTCTACCAAAAAGTGGTTTCGATGGACAGTCCGTTGCCCTGGACCCTGAGCACTTTGGACAGCAACTTTTTGTCCTCCAGCAAGGCTGAGCTCCTTCTCATAGCTCCAGATCGACCAAAGCTGTGCTGGACGCACACTATCCTGGATACTGGAGCAAGGATTCATGGCCTTCTTCCTCCTCAGTCTCAATCCGATGGACTTTTCCGTGTACGGATTTTTGGAAAGCAGATCGCGGGTCACTCCTACGGCTCTGTGCGTGCTGAAGTTGGCTCTTCAGAAGGCTTGGGACGACATCGACGTCGACTACCTGCGGCGCACTGTTGGTTCTGTCGTTGGACGTCTGAAGTCTGTGTCAAAGCAAAAGGATCAAATTTCGAGCACCTTCTGTAAAGTGGCGATAGTGTACTTGTATCTTATCGTTTGATAACCTTGCCTTGCTACCTGCTCCCTACTTTGAAATTTATACATAGAACCATGGCTCCTGTACTTTTCAGCCACCCTGTATACTGAGTAACCAAACAAATCAATGTCACCGAAAACGAAATAATTTAAAATCGAGAAAACTAAATTACTCAATTTCAGCGGCATTAATTGCAACGTATGCCAACAACGGATAAAGTCCAGTTTTGCTAAACAAGCTTATCAATGTCGAGGTGAGCATATTCTGTGGAAGAATTACTCTTCACAAAGTTTCACAAGTGGTTGCAAGCAAGTGCTAGTCGCGAATGTGACGGGCATGCGTAATTGATGCGCGCGCGCCTCTGCCGTATCGCGGAAGTGCATCCTTATGTCAGGATTTCGCACAGCGACATGTCGCAAGGGAAGCGATGCGGACGTGCTATTGTTGGGTCCCAAAGAGAATACAAGTCAACTGTGTATGGCGCCCCTGTCGTTACCATATAGCGCTCTGAGAACCAACTGTAGCGGCGCGCATAGCTCGTATATACCGCGTCCCAAACCGATCATCATGGTGCGAAACTCCGGCGTAAGGGTACACATGCCAGTACCTCATGAATCATCAGGCCGCGTTCATACTTTGCGCGTCGACGCCGGCACCGTCAACGACAGTGTCCAAAACATGTGCCTGCCGCCTAACACGGCGGCACTCTGGTGACCGCCCCGCTTTTGAAGCGCTCGACCAAGCCCCACCACAGTACAATGATCGTGGCGAGAACTACCACTTCGAATTCGCTTCAAACCTTGATACAGTTTGGCGCTAGCTCAGATTTGAATTAGAATTCGTAGCTTTCGCTACGATCATTAAACTGTAGTGTGGCTGGGTCGAGCGTTTTACAAACGGAGAGTGTCACCAGGGTGCCGCTGTGATGGGCGGTGGGCACATGATTTTGACGCCGCCGCTGTCGGTGCCGGCATCAAATTGTCGCCGTCGCCGCGCCGGCGTCGGTGCGCAAAGTGTGAACGCGGCATCAGGACGAAAGGCCACGTCCACTTGTTTTGTTAAAGCCGTTAACGAAAAATGCGACTATGATAATAGTAAGGTGTTTAAACGACTATGATAATACTAAGGTGTTTACAGATTGTAAACTGGTATGTCACAAATCATGTCACTATAAGACGGATGCATTCTGTACGCAAAGTACCGTTTCCAAACTGCAAATGTAAGTATAGCAAGTGTCTGTTCTGCTTCTACTAATTAGACACTAATTTCAGTTCGCCTCAGTTTTGGTGACACATTCTACAGTGCACTTCCACACATCCACTATGTTTTTGTTATGTACACTTTGTTAATGTCATCTGGATCATGTAATCAATAAGAATCACACAAGAGGAATAATCCTGTCAAGAATATACCCGGAACTTCCACTCCAACTAACTTTGGAACCTGCCCTCGCTTCTTTTCCCGCTCCTTTCATATTTAGAGCGAACTTCACAAGCTGTGCGCGCCTATTGATTGAGCTCGAGGACCGATCGATATGCACATCTTGCACAGTACAAAGGGCCCGACTTTGGCTCAGCTCTGCCTCTATATCCCTAGCACTGTCCAGCATGATCCCTTATGCATGTTTCAATGACTCACTATACCTTTCCTTTTCAAATTAGATTATTTCAGAGCAAAAGACGTTGATTGGGCACATTTCCTGAGTCACTACCAATTGGAAGAGTTTATTTCAATCGACGGCGTTTAATCTTTCCGGTGGATATGGCCGGGATACCGGACAGGATAAGCATCTCTTGATGATGCTCTTCGTTCTTTCCTTGTGTATGAATAGAAGTAATGGCGTCAACGCCTGTTTATCTCCTAACTCCTCCGCTACTGGTCAGGTGATGTGAATGACCATCATGCAGCGGTTAAAAACCCTTCCAAACCTTCTGCTTCTTCTCCTACCATGCTTGCCAACTATTCTCTACCTGTATTCATGTATTTACAATTTACTTATCAATACAATGCTCAATATTTCAGCTGAGTTTCTCAGCAAATCTCGATTGTCCCCAATCAAAAATCTTTTTTTTTTCATATGATCTAACACTCCGCTTCCACATTAAAAGTGAATGACTTCTAACCAACATGAACGGTGCCTAATTTTTTCGACATTTAATTTTTCCCTCTAGCCTACCAGGAACGGAGGATTGTACTTTCAGAAGACGTTGTAGGTTTTGGTAAGGATCACAGATGCTCTAAAACCTTCGCGACAATAAATATTCATAACAAGCTTGTGTCTACAAAAGACTTCCCAGTGGCCATCGATGACGTAAATGCTAGAATGCATGTGAAATTTTTGCGAAACAGCAGGTTCATTTTTTCCAAGTGTATTAGCGTTTCGCTTCCGATCACATGTCATCACAGCAAAAATGGAATTAGACTGCATGAACTCGGCCACACGATTGCTTCGGTCCCTTTTATACCTTGCGACACCGGCGTGCCAGAGGGAAGTGTTGCCATGAGCTCTACTCCTCTTGACCGAACCATACTA
The DNA here is from genome assembly GCA_963978905.1 of Trichostrongylus colubriformis. Lineage (NCBI taxonomy): Eukaryota > Metazoa > Nematoda > Chromadorea > Rhabditida > Trichostrongylidae > Trichostrongylus > Trichostrongylus colubriformis. Next base: position 28,462,987 of record OZ022261.1, on the reverse strand, counting down.
CAGCATGATGATTGTGATGATAACCCGCGCATTAGGCTTCGAATCTTTGCGTAGTGCCAAATGTGGCAAGACTAGGCGCGCTTTCGCCGCGATCATCAGAATAAGTGTGGTTCGGTCGCGTGTTGTAAAAGATTAGCGTGTCGCAACAGCGCCGGGCGATGCAGCAGAGTATGATGGCGGCCTCGCTGCCTTCATACTGTGCGGTGTATATGGTCGCTAGGGTGGCTGCGTTGACGTAGCGAGCCCGAGTGGTAAAGGTGGAGAAACACGGACGACGCCTTTACGCCCTATCGTCGGCACCGCATAGTAGGGAAGCGCCTTTACATTGCAGTAATCTCCAATGTCGCAATGCATCTGAATGCAAGGTCGAAGCTACGTGATAAAAACCTTGCTGTCCATTGTGAGTTGGGTGCGCGCCAAACTATGGTAGGATACGTATTTGGCGTACAGGAGGCGGGTTGTGATTGTGGAGGTCAGCAATGGTGCCAGGCTAATGATAAGCGGAACGTGCCGACAACTGACCCGAATATGTAAGAAAATATGATTGAATTAAAGTGACCAACACAATCACGGTAATGAAATGCTCAGTGATGCTATGTAGTTAACGGTAGTTACTGATACTGTAGAGGTTATATTGGTAATGAAAGGTGGGATCGTATATGCGCCTCTGTTGAGGGGGTCGTACTGAAGCGGCCATTTTCCCCGACACTTAGGTGTCCTGCTTTGTGGGCGACCTTTGTACTTGCATAGCGCGTTTTTGGAAATTTAGCCCACCCTTGACCTTTCTACTTTTACGCCTGGGAAATACATAAGGAAGGAGCGGGCCGGTAGCTCACCGCCTTTGTGTTTGTTCTCTACTCAAATATTCGTCTATTGCCGAATTCTAGCGATATTCTGTTCCTTTCCTGTTGAATTTGATCAAGTATAAGCTGTTGGCAAAATGGATGAAAAGGGCACCTAATGGAGCTCCAGATGGTAGAAATCCCACGGGACAAAGCAGTGCCAGAGTTTACCTTCATCCGCACAGAGCTGTGCCGCTCTTTACTATAACACCGCTCCGAATAATCATGAAAACTTACAGCTCATTTGAAGGTAATGATGATCCAATCTCAATACGACGAGCAGGACAGGGCGATATCGATGGAGCAGTCCAGTTAGCCGTTGTTCTCTTGTGTATGCGCACCTAGCAGCCGCGTTTGCTATCTGTGTTCAGATTCATAGTCTAAGGCGCCTTCAAGAAGGCGTCACCGCAATTGAGGCTGTATGCGTGCATTAACTCGTTCTAAGCTTCGTTTATGCTTGAAATTTACGGAAGCTGGTCGATATCCCACAGGGCCTTCGAATTTCTGCTCAGAATAGTATTCGTTTGTACATGGAGGACGGGTGTTGATCGATTGTTGGCAGATTTGGCGACGAACAGAATCCCTCGCGTGGTGTGGGTTGTGAATCGGTATCCCTTCAATAATATTCCCGCACCAAATAACTAGCACAATGACATATTGCATCGGAAAGCACACAATTGTGTAGCTGGTTAGCAACATTAAAGGTAGCCGATTTTGCTTGTTCACAAGTTAAATGGTCCAAATTTGAAAGCGCAGTATCTCAGATCATCGTTATTAATTTGCCGCTCAAATTGACAAAAGTGCTATTTTGCAATATAAGCTTTACCAATAATTACGTAAAGTATTTGAATTGTTAAGGCAAATTCACTTTCTGGCGACTTTCCTTTACGAGTTCTACTGGGTGAGCAGAAATGGAAACAAACACAAATGTAGCACGACAAGGGCAGGAGGTGAAGCAGTGAACTAAACAACTTCTTCCTGGTTTTAAAGGTGCAGAAATGAAAATGAACTGCTCTAAACACCGTTTAATCGAAGCACTTAAATCGAACAGTAGTGAGTGATGAGTGTCCGTATTTGCAAGGGATCTCTAAAAACACTGGCCTTTCCAATGCAAATGTGGCTGACCACCACAGGTAACTTTGATTCGCCAACATTCAAAAAATGGGTGCTGCGCGATCCGTCGGAGCAGTGATGCGGTACCCCGTTTTTCCCGGACCCTCTTCGAGAAACTGAACGAGTTGCAGGCTAAAACCCTTGGTCGTCCGTCCCCGCCAAACCTAGTGCTAAATAGATCCCTTTTATACAAGGACTGGGCAGTGTAAATCGTCAGACTTTCATCAAAATGGAATGACAAATCGAATGGTCTCATTCTCTGGAAAAACATCTGGGAAGACATGCAGTCTTTGCCGGTTATGAACTCACGAAAGTGTAGTTGTGAAAACTGGACAAAACTTTCTTTGCGACCTCATACTTTGAATAGCGCCTAAAAATTTGATAAAACAAAGTATCAAATTCAACATATCGTTTTTCCACAAACACATAAGGACATTTTCTTACCGAATGACCTGCTGTTCAGAGAAAAGGCTATAAGTTCTGTTAAGTATCGGCCCTGCATATGATCATCTACCCAATTGCAACACTTTCATTGAATTTGTCATGCCCCGCTTAAAGGAATCAACCTCGAAAAAATGAGATTTTTTCTGTTACCATATACCTATATTATATATGCCTTTTGCTGGCCGTATGCAAAGTTTTACGCGAAAGGATGTGAATCTAGGTAAGATACAGCACCACAATGTCTCGGCCAGGTGGGCGGGGCCTCCGAGGTGCCTACTCCGTCGTCCGCCGCGGTTGGCGATGCATTGTAGGAATAGAAAGCCACGCAAACAGTCCCAACTGTTGCGGACGACGGGATGCAGCCTTTACTCGAAGGCCGCGCCCACCCGGCCGAGAATGGAGCTGTATCTTAGCCGAATTCTCATTTTTTCGTGTAAAACTTTGCACGCCGCCTTTTTCAGACAAATACAACTCAGATAAAAAAGAAACTCATTTTTCCGTAGGAGATTCCCTCGAAGACACCGGGGGGGGGGGGGGAGGAGCAATTTTCGCTCACAGTATGAAATTACGGTGGCTTGCAGTTGCCGCAATGCACACACGACACCTTGCCAAGACGTCGAAAGTGAATTCATAAGGTTGTACTTGTAATCGCACCTTTTTCTCACGTTTTCTTCATCTAATTGGCTCACTTGCTTGTTGCTGTGTGTTACTTATTTCACATCATCACAAATGAATGAAATACACTCTACGAGATAACTAATGACATCCCTAGAGCGGACAACTCGCAAAGTCAGTGTGTGCACTTCGAAGTGATGCAAATATGATGCGAATACACACCACAGCGTCGCGCTTTTAAATCTGTGGTTTTCCACCGATTATCGCTTCTAACCTTGAATACTCGTTACAAAATGACCACTTCTTTGCATCTTCCTCTTTCTTCGGACCCCTTCCGGTTTTTCTTTGCATCTTTCTCTTTCTTCAAACCCCTTCCGGTTCTTTTAAGACAGCCTTTCTTACCACTCTTAGCGATGGAATTTTTAGCAGCGAATTTTGCTAATGATTGTGACATTCAAAGCCTAGACTTAAATGGTTAACCCATCAAATTCCTTGGAGCGTTTTTATATGCGAAATGCATGCCATTTCATTAAGCGCAACGGGTCTATGTATGATCCAATTACAATTCTTCACCCGAAGGATTTACTGTATGGCACCGTAGAACTGAAACCTGTTTATTGTTTCCGAAAAATGTATATGTTCACATCTAAATGAAAGTTGTCCCAATTCGTCTTGATTTCCATCTTCAGTTAATGATGCCGACTCCGATATGCAACTCAGCCGAAATCGCCTCCATGACCTAGTTCATAAAAAAAGCCACAAGTCTATTCGTGTTCAACGCCATGTCGCGTTCCCGTTCCTCATCAAGTTGTTCAATTAATTAACATCTCCACTATTATTCTTTTGATCCTAGTAGGTTCGTAGCTTCAAGGTAGCTTCAAACAGCCTGTGAATGACTACTGACTCACCTCACTTTGGTAAATATTCCCGCTTTTTATAGAGCCATTTTGATTAACCATAATTGCTGAGAAATTGATCACATGAATGAAACATGAAGAAGACCTCGAACCAAGAAATTCGGTTCAGAACCCTGTCAGAAGGCGGCCCACGAGTTAGTGGAAAATTGAGTGCAACTTAAGGCTCACATCTTGTGATGTGATGTTTTGCTAAGTTTTACGTAAAGCTGGTTCGGTAAAAGATTATTACTATTGTTTGATAACCAGCTCCAGTCCGCATTTTTCGTCACTACCATTTTCACCTTCTAAACCGGTCAAAATCGCAATAAAGTGTGTGGAAAAAATTGGGTGGTAACACCAGTTATTTTCTAGGAATTCTCTTGAAACACGCTGGATTTCAAAGTAGTTGCACTGGAAGTTGGTCTTTGGTGACTTAGGAAAAGGAGGAAAAAGATACCAAAAACGAGTCTTCCTTCATGTCTAGACCTCAACCGTTTTCTACGTTTCTCTAGCATTTCATAGATCCGATGAAAGGCAAGTTGAGAACTTGCTATCGATGCCGAACTCACGCGTAATATTTAGATCCACCATACGCCCTTTCCTCTATCCGGTCCTTACCCTTTTTGACCTCAAGCGGTAGTCCATCTTTTTTGGATTTCCTTAATGTTGAACTATTCAACAGTAAACAAACTGAGATAATTGTTTCTTTTCACCAACTGTTGTATAACTTCCGATCCCTGCATCCACTTGGATCAGATCATCCGTTGTCCAAAAGCAAACCATCAAATCATTCGGCTTAATGTGCTTTGTTAAGGATGCGCCAAGCATTCCAACTCCATTTAGAATCGTAGCGACGTTTAAGCACGATTTGCAATGACTTCTTAGAGCCAGCCGAGGTACAAATCAGCATTTTGCACGCTCCCAAACGACTGTGATACTATTTCGCTACCCTCAGATGGAAGGAAAACCAAATTGACAAAAAGTCTGGAGGGACTTCGATCCACTATTCAACTCCCGCACTACGCTAGTGAGAGCGGCGCCACTTTCCACCACACTGCTCACGCCTACAATCCTGACCTGCTACTATAAAAATAAAAGTGTTTTTTAGGTGTGGCTTTCACATACTTGAGCTGTATCCTTTGAAATCAGAAGCACTCTATTCCACTGAACTCGCCGGCTACCTCGTGATAATTCTTGTGTCACTGAATTTCGCTCAACGCTTCAAGATGTTTTGAATGTAACTTTTTGAAATCACAGTGGAAACCCCCTGTTCGTTACCTGTGCAGCTATTTGAGAGGCAGAAGTAGCTCGGTGGCTAAGGGCATGGTATGTCCGTTCGAAACTCGCTTAAAACACCATCAGAGCAGCAACTAGTTGGTCCCATGCGTTAACAGAATTAGAACGCATCTCAGCCTGACTGGGAGCTAATCACTCATTCATTCCTTCCATGATTCTCATTCACATTCGAGTGTAAAAAAGAAATCCTTGGTACAGGATCATTTCTACCCTGGTCAATGCCCCAAAGATGGCGAAGGGGTCGTAGTAACGCGCAGTTTGACAGGTTTCACAGACCCCACTACTAACCACTTCTCCCTTCCTACTTAATTCTTCCGAAATTCTCTTCAAAACTGAATTATCGCATGTACAATCGTTTCACTATGAACATGAGTAATCCCTGAATTGCAGCAATGAACCACAAATTGATACTCCTTTGCCTTTCATTTTCCTTCTTCCAAGTCGCACTAGCACAGCAAGACGATGGTTGGTTTAATTACGACTATCCGATTTTTTATGATTCACGTTCAGCTACATTGATCCGAGTGAATCGATTTCAGAGGTCTGTCCACCCCTTCTTGATATAGCATTCGTCCTGGACACTTCTGGGAGCATAGAAGAAATTTACAATGAGCAAATCCGGTGGACTGTTACACTCAGTGATGCATTACCGATTGCTAAGGATGCCGTGCGATTGTCTACAATACAGTATGCTCTACTGTTACCACCTTTCGTTAGAGCAGTAAACATTATCAACACGTATGATGAAGCGCTTTCCAGGTATGCTGGCTATCCTCTGACCGAGTTTAGTTTGGACACTTACAACGACAAGGATGACGTTGTACATCACCTACGGGAGATGAACTTTCGGTCAGGTATCACGAGGACGGGGTATGCGCTGAGACGAGCAGAAGACGAGTTGTTCAATATCGACAGAGGGGCGAGGTCAGCACCGTTACGAATTTGGTAGAAGAAATATAGGTCGTCAACCCTTAATGGAAAATTTATTGAATTTACTCTTTCTGAATTCAATCAATAGTCTGAGCTAGTTATTTCCGCGGGTCCCCATGGGTAGCTTCCAATGATACAATTCACTTCGTTTAAATGCAACATTTAAGTAATCAGCTGGACTGTTGAAAAAGTGGGACCCCAGCTCTAAATAACTTTTTTGAAGGGAGAATTTTCCGGTGTCTGCCTTCACTGACGTATCGGTTGGAGCCACATAAATCTGTGGTGTGCGGCGGTCATGCAAAGTGCGTGGGGCGCGCACGTGAGTGGAGCAGTCCCTCGTGCCCGTCGACGCAGCTATTACCGCGGATAACGCTGCATTCCATTTCCTTTTACCCCTGGATTACTTCTAAAGTACATGATTTTACCTAATCGCACTTCTTCCAAATTCTCAAGATTGTAGCACCGCGTTCTCACTTTTGTCGGTTTTGTTTGACATATTTCTGTGAAAATTGGGCAATCAACATTCTTGCGCCATTTCCTTGACCGCTTTTCATCAGACTTTTGTTTCCTGCATGAAAGTATGTCCACGAACGGTGACTTCCGTATACTACGAAAGCAACAGCTCTCCATCTCGCCGTCGTTACTTGCCCCAAACCTGAATCGGTGAAAGCGCTCAACGGATGACTGCAAACCTATTGACCCTATACACAACCACATCATTTATCGGCAATTTCATCACTGTCAGAATAGCACAATGAGTATGAAGGGCTACTATTGTAAAAATAGTCACGACCACCGACCACTGACGAGAGACCGGTTCCACAAAAATTTTGTTTTTTACATTCCTCCCGCTATTCCAACTTGGAATCAGTTCTCAGTCTTTTTTAGTATCCACGATTTCAACAGGCCAAACCACAATAAATAAGCAGTGTTCCCTCCGCGACTAGGTAGTTCGTTTAGCAACTGCACAGATGTGCCCGTAGAGCGACGCAAGGGCCAATTGTCGGGGAGTGCAGCGCCTATGATAGCTAGACTCCGCCCACTTAAAACTTGACCCGCGCATGAAGCCGTGAAAGTTGACCCGCATGAAGCCATCCGAGTGAAATTCATTCGAAAATGCATCTTCACGCTGCAGTCTCGGACGGGATTATAAATGAACAGCGACGATGAGGGCTCTATTTCCAGCGTTCCAGGAAATTTCCCTTGAGTTCTCTTTATCATCCATCGCACTTCTTACTGCGAATGCCAACAAAAGGCCATCACGAAATGTGCATGTAATTCTCTTCCCGAACAACACTTTCTACTTATTTTTCAATCATTTTTGCTCCGGATACTGCTTTTTGTCACCCCCCTCCCCTCCCCACGTACATGAGCACAATAATAAGATTAAGATAATGTTTAAATGTGGTGAAATAGGAACAAATGTAATGTCGCTCCGTACGATTCTCGACATTGATTCCACCACGCACTAATTGTGACAATACCGCGCACTCCTCGTGTTTTGCAACCATGCGGCGTCGCATTGGCTCCTCTTGCTCCACAACCACAAAATCTGCAATCCTCTTTGCAAATATGAAAATTTATGGTGCTCTGCAAAGCTTCGTAAAAGTATGATGGGTGTTATTCTGTATATGCCTAGCTATACAATACCCCTTCTAAAGTAGTACTGTACCCGTCATAATGGCCCGTCTACCGTAAACGTAACTCTGTTGAATATAGTAATTACACTCCACAGTAACCTATGTTTCTGTTGTGTTTAGGAGAAATGCTAGCAAAATTGTGGCTCTATTCACTGACGGCTTATCGATCGACGATCCACTGAAGCCCTCCCAGCACCTACGCTTTCAAAGAGGTTGGGAAAGCAGAAATTTTTACTTTTTTCGATATAGCTGTGAATTTCACTGGTACCTTGTCTGCTCTTCCCGATCACCGATAGTGCCTTATTCTTTCTCGTTTAGGAGTGAAAATCTATGTGATAAGCGTGAATGCCGACGGTTTTGTGCCGGAAATGCAACGTATCGCCGGTGAAAGCGTAAATGTCTACGGGTGAGAAACTGTAATTGGTCCTGTTTCGTGCATAGTGGCGAATCACGCCCGATGACATGTATAGATTACAGTTATGCCTTTTTAAAGCGATACGCGAGGAAATGTTCACTGAAAGTGACATGCAGTGACATACAAGGAATAACCGGTTTCGACTTTCTATGAAAGTTTCGAGCCTTTTCTTTTAAAGAGCAGGGTTGAAAAGATAGAATGTCTTCTACAATCAAACGTTCCAATCTGAGGGCCACCGGCTGGCTATCGCTTGTAGAAAGTTGAAAGGTCGTTCCACATAACACTTTATAACCTATAGCTACCTGGTAACAATGAATATTGCCTACTGTGAAGTGGCCTCGCTACCGTAGCCTTCACGGTGCGACTGAGATTATCGAAAAACATGATCCCTTCATACAGGAGGTGCCAAAAAAGTAATTTTGTCCGCCACCTTCAGTCCCAATTAGTCGAACTCCAGCTAATTCTGACAAGGTATTTTCATCCCTGAATTCAAGAGCAGACCTCATACCATCACTAAACTCCGTGGGAGCATTTTGCACGAACAGGATCGGGAGCTTATTCTGAGTGATTATGATGTGTCACCTCAAAACGGCAAAATCGGAGATTTTCTCGCCCTCGTTCAAACCTTACTGAGGTCCGCTCACTCTAGGTACCTAAGGGGACTCATATTGGGTGGTGTCCTTGAACATTTTGCTTTCTACAGGTTCCCAACGCTCTTCGTTTCCAAAAACAAGAACGTGTCGTTTACCAGTGAAGCCCCCCCCCCCCCCCCGGAGGCAGGTTTGAGGCATGAAAAATGACACTTCGGATGATAGCAGCGTTGTCCGAGCAGCAAGGGCTCTAAGACTCACACGAACCGAAGGACCAGTCCTTAGGAAACTTCCCACAAAAGACCTATCACGGAACCTGGCTTCACTGTTTTAAGCCGACCTTGATACCGACGGTGCTCTGAAGCCCGACTGCGCCTACTGAAGGCTTCCTATTTTCATGAAGGTGAACGTAGTAAGCCACAGCTTATTTCTGCTTTTAGAGGAACATTTCGGGAACAATTTACCTCAATACTTTTATCTATTTCGTTGCCGTACGTTGTGTATACCTGGAGGATGTGAACCATGAGCAAATTACTCTTTTTTTGGCACCCCCTTGGCTTGCCCTCAAAAGTTGACCGTGAAATTTTCATCACTCGAATGGGTTAGGCCGAGAGTTCCCGCTTCGAACAAAATACTAAAAAGTCTACGTATCACCGAGTTAGAGTGTGAGTTCATAATAACAGTGTTGTATTCGGAAAGTTAGACACACAGTGAAGATGTTAGCTTCATTCACAAAAAGTTTCCAGTATTTACGAGAATATTCCGATATCTTGAGCATGTCTCGCCCTCCTAAAACGTTTGCGCCCGCATGGGGGCTAATTTTGTCGAGTGTTGAAATAGCGGGCGTTGTGATGAATCACGGCGAAAAAATATGAAAAAAATGGACAGTCCAAAAACTTGTGGGAAGGTACCCGTACACACCCCTTTGATAACAGGAAGGACGTGTTTTTCGAGGCTCACATTGCCGACGTATCGATCGGGAACACGTGAACTTGTGATGTGTGGCATATGCAAAGCTTGTGAGCCTCTTTTAGGGTGGAGCTAGGCCAGCGAGGGTTTGCCGGTCGCCGCAGATTTTGTAAGCTTGGGCGCGTTCCTTTACCGCGTCACAACACTGTTTTTTTTGAATCCCTGGCTCATTTCGAGTCCACATATTCGTTACCTCTAAGTTTGAATAAAAAAAGCAACTTTGCCTGCCGTATATGTTAGCGGGCATTACAAAGCGCCAATCGTAACAAGGTGATTTCACACCTCAACTCAGACAATTCGTTGACCGCCGCACCGCCGCAATACGGACGCCTCCGCAAAAGGATGAAGTGAATCGGCAGAAACCTCACTGTTGTTTTGCGAATATCTCTCGCTTGAAATATTCACTGCGTGAAGTATAAATATTCACCGCACAAGAAAAATCATCCTTGGAAGAAGACGTAGAATCTACCGAGATAAAGAGCCTTGTTTTGATAATATCTGTTCTCAACCCGTGGTCACTCTCATGTAACCGAATTTTCAATCAAAAGCAATGGCTGCGCCGAAGGGAATGTGTCGGTGAGCGATCCTGTGTGAACCTAAGGAATTAAACAATAAGGGACATCATACCAGCGCCTGGCGCACCCCTGAGTGGTTGGCAGGGAAGGCCACACCCCGTCAACCGTCTCGAAGCTTTCTCCCTGAAACTATGTCTCATTCTCTTTTCTAGCTGATTCTAAGCTAGTCGACATAGGTTTTTCTGTTGTCTTCTCCAAATAGTAATAGTAAACTGGTTTGATAGTCCATGTTTAGAGCAGACGATTTGCAGCGGTTGAAGGAGCGCATGTTGAAGGATGTTGAGGACGCTAGGGTCTGTGAGAGCGACCGAACGGTGTGTTCCCCTTTCATTTATTTGACATGGTAGTTCTGCAGTGGCTTTTACGAATCACCTATCTTCCGTCAAACTCAAAGCATGCAGTTTTAGAGAACTCCACCACCGACTGTCTCAACTACCAGGCTTTCAAGTTCAACAAAGATCGTTCCCATTGAAATTGTTAACGAGGTCCTCAGCTTCGGTGATGAGCCGGTGTTCTCCACATTGCACACAAGCGTCCCACAAAAACTGCACGATAATGAGTACAAACCCGTACGTTGACCCTTTATTTTGTGTGAAAGCCTTCAAAACCTCTAATTACTTTTTTGTGCGTTATTAGAATCGTTAAGTATTATGCATTCGCGATATTGCTTCACAACGACTTCAGAGAGTTGTTCTCCATTCCGCGGAAGCGACTACACCGTTTGTCTCGGCAACAGAAATTTTCGAACGAGTTCTGAAGAGTGTTGGAAAAGCGGTGAGTGACTGAATTCCAAAACACAAAATCTTAAAGTGTTCTATGATGTGCCATAATCGCAAACCGATTACATCTCCCGATGCGGCTCGTAGGCGCGCGTCAGCTGTCAATCGATAACAGCTATTCCCCAAAGGTCGTGAGAACTAGTGCCCTCGAACATGTAAATTTCGCCACAACGATCCCGCCCCCAAGTCCACCACTTCGAGGAGCCGTATCTTAGCCGGACTCACACTTTTTTGCGTGGAACTTCGCATGCGGCCCTCATTCGGCAACTATAACATGAATATATGTTTAATAAGGAAACTTATTTTTCCGTGTGCGACTCCTTTGAGAACGACGCCTAACGTCGGTCTCAAAGCGATTGCTGTTTAGCAGCAGCACCAGTTGCTTCTGTTTCATTAGCAAAGGATGCCAATTAGCCGGGGGTGGGGGTCGATTGGTCGAATTTTCGCTTCGCGGCGCCGTCAGCACGACTTTCTGCAGTCGGTTGGAATTCCGCTCAGTATGCAGTGGACGGTATCGTGATGGACCTCCGAAGAGTTCTGGTTGGAAGTTCTTATATGTTGTGGTTGTTGCTGTTTCAACGGATGAAAGCACGAACAACTCGCACTCGCCGCGGGTGGCCGCGCGAAAATTCGACCAATCGACCCCCGCCCTACACTCACTTGGACTTACCACTTTAAGGAATTTCTTGGATGGAAAACGTACCATTTAAATTTTTGCAGTATAACAGCTCCACCTACTCACCTACAACTAGCACTACCGTGAAGAGAGCCCAGTTGAAGCCAAGTAAAACAACTGTGAGTGGATGACTACAATTCTCCCTGAAATTGCCTGAGGATGATATCTATTTTTCAACTTAAGACAAAAAACTATTTAGGATATCACTGCTGTAAAAAAGAAATCTAGAACAAAAAGAATAAAGAAAATTATTCGTCGTAAGCTGAAGCGAGTTCCTGGGATTTCCAGAAAAGACGAGACACGAAAGGTTAGTCAGCTTGATCTCAGCTTCATAAACAGTCACTAAAAGGATGCCCTAATTTCTCATTTTAGCTTCACAAAATCATCCGTAAAAAGGTCAGAAGGGTTATTTCACATGCGACGTCGCTACCAGAGCCGCATGAGCCAATACTGGTCCGGAGTTCTGGAGACTTCTCCAGAGTTGCGCCAATCCCAGTAACTCCGATGATGCCAGTCTCAGTAACTCCGCTGCCTACTTTGATTCCACAACACGCGCAAGAGGTGAATCCAATTCGATTTTAAAAGCTATGCCTGGATCAATCGGGTATATGATGCACTTTAGTTTGCATGTATGTAAGACGCCCTGAAAAAGCGGTGAATGCGATAATTTGGTCGGCCGCATTAGACAAAAAGCTGAATAAAATAGCCTAGAACCCGAGAAATGGAACCATCACATCACACATTAGAACTGCTCGCAGACTTTTTTCCCGTGCAACACAACCGTGCCGTATCGATCGAAGCTACACGAATCTGTGATGTGTGGCGGCCATGCTACCGTGCAAGTCAACGGACCAGCGTGAGATTTCTCTAGCATCTTTCCAACGCCTCTCGCTGAAAACGCTTCGCACATCGTCTGCTTGGACTGATGGTGGACATATTTCTGCTTTCTAAACGCTCAGATTATCGCACCCCCTGTCTTTAAATGCTTTCCTTGCATTTTTCTGTGGAAAAAATATGAGTAAAAAGTACTATTCAATCACTGTAAAGAGTACGTAGCTTCTGTTTCAGATCATGTTCACATCTACAACACTCAAGCCAATGCAATTCTTGCGCACAACCAGGGCTATCACGAATATACCGGATATCACGTTCACTTCTCAGAATCACAGTCCATCTAGGTTTCCTATCAATCAAGAAGAAGAGATGAGCAAACGTCGGATACACGCTTCGAAGACCGTTCTAGGCGATAGTAAATCCATACCGCTTTCCCTTTCTCATGAGGGAGAAGTGGGAGTACCACGGGTGTTCGTCCCCAGTACTGCCTTCAAAGGAGTGGAATCCACAGTGTTCCCTAAGCCACATGAAGGAGCTGTAGGAACACCACGAGCCTTTGCACGAAAGACATTCCAAGGAAACGCTCCACGAAAAGAAGTTGTAGGAAAAGCACTACCATTGGCTCCTGCTGAAATTCCGCGAATACTGCCTCCCGTGCTACCACCATTACCACTGAATCGGCAGCCTTTACAAAACAACGGTGAATCTTCCTTTTTCGTGGTAGTCATTAGCGTATGAAGTTTGGGTATCTTTCAGGAATCCGAGGAAAATGCCCCCTTGACATTCTGTTCGTCGTTGACAGCTCAGGATCCGTCGGAGAGATTTACGAAAAACAGAAGGTAAAATGTGCCATGATAATGGAGATGTAGTTATTGTAACACCAGCATGTTCAGGAGTTCTTGTTCGACCTGTTATCCTCAATAGAACCAGAAAGTCAGTCGCACAGAGTCGGTCTTATACAATTTGCTGGCGCGAAGTTGCAAAAAACTGAATGGTCCTTCGACACCTATCAAAACAGCTCAGAACTAATGCAGGCGTTCAATGGAGTTCGCCACTTCACAGGTACGCGTGCGATTAATCTCTTCATTCAAGTGGAAGTGGACAGGATGGAGTGTGTGTTATTAAGACAGGAATTCGCGTCACGTCATGCAGCGTGCGGCGCGATACATACAAATTAGGAGAGCCGTGTGTGGTTGACCCTCCAGCGATTGCGCTTTATCTTAGGGACAGTTCACTGCAGTCGTTCCAAGGCCAACTACATACGGCGTCATAAGCTCCCATTCATCGCGCCACACGACCAGCACCACGATGCGAAAATCTGCCCTTGCGATACACACCCGGCAGGATGATAGCTATTCGTAAATGGATCGAGATAACCCACTGTGGACACAACCACACAAGTGGAAGATATAACAATGCAAACCTCGGATAACATCATTTTGGGCGCTCATGTACTATGGGGGTGGCACTCAAAAACAATTTCTAGGAAGTGGAAATTTTTTCCTCACCCTGAGAGGTTAAGAAGGAGCTCCGGGGAGTGTTCTCAACCCGAAATAGGATGAAAAAAACATTTGCTATACAAAAAAATATTCACCCATTCCAAAGCCTTTCCCCCTCAAGGCTTAGGGAAAAACCACATTCCCTGGTTTGCACTGATATCTTAGGACTTTCCAACACATTAAAAAACATTATACTAACCCAGATACGCATAAAAACCCAAAGAACTAAAAAAGAGACAATGAAATAACAAGGACCAAGCGTTTAGCCTAAAGCCTTGAGGGAGGGGGGGGGGGAGGGTGGGCAGATCTTCACACACGGGAGATCATCAATGGCAGGCAGGATTTTGTTTGTTTATTTACTTTCAACATTTCAAAATAAAAACAGCCTAACGACAATCGGACACGTTGATATTACATGACTAGAAGATTTGTACTGGAATTAATTCTCTATTGTTATTTCAAATGTGTTTTTGACTGCCACCCACATAGTACATGAGCGCCTCATTTTGTGTGACTATTTGTGAATTTTCTGAGACCATACCAACGATCGTCTGGATCGGCTGAAACGAATACGTAATATAGAAAAATTGCAGAAAATAGTATGTAGTATGAGAATAATGACGTTGTACGAATATTGGTGGAGGAGTTGGCTGTTCAGACTAATTCATCTTTATCCACGTGCTACAATCGAAAGGAGTCAATAAGGATGAAAAAAGAAAAATAAGAAATGATTTAGGAAATGATAGTACTGGGTTTTTCCTAAGCCGAAATGATTTATAAGAGTAGTTGGATGGTTACTTCTGCACCGGGTGTATATCGTTAGGACAGAAACGTCGCGTGCCGAACACGGCCACGCGACGTTTCTGTCCTAACGATATACACCCCTTCTGCACCCATCCTCCACCCAAAACCACATAGTACTTCATATTGCTTCAAGAAAAGGAAGGAAAAAATTCACAGCTACTGAATCACAAAGGGTGGTAGTACCGAAGCGAAACAGTGAAACAAAAAAAAGGGGCATCAGAAGAAATGGCTCAATGGCTGGAGGACCACAACAATATGTAGTGGCAAGAAAAGGGAATAATTGAGACAAAGCAATGCACTTACACTCAAGCAAAGGGGAAATATTCAGTAAGTGGTTGCCGTGTTAAAAAATGCGGTGCAGCACGGTGGGCTCGTTTGACGGGTAGGCGGTCATCTGATCGATTGTGCAGATTGGTAGACCAGTCACATATGATACAAAGAAGGGCTCATGGACATCTCAAACTCGAATCAACTCGCTCACCAAGACCTATTTTTAAGCTCATTTCTCCCCTTTCCCAGTGGCCCCCTCAACAGAGATGCTCACGATAGGCTTGAAAAGGGCCTGCTGTTTCCTTCATTCGTGAGCGCTACCACTGGCTGGTATAAGATATACAGGGGTTGTCAAAAAGAGTGATTTTGCTCACGGCCCACATGCGCCAAATGTATTAGGTTGATGGGAAAGTTTTGAGAGGGTTGAGACTTTT
Organism: Trichostrongylus colubriformis; assembly: GCA_963978905.1. Classification (NCBI taxonomy): domain Eukaryota; kingdom Metazoa; phylum Nematoda; class Chromadorea; order Rhabditida; family Trichostrongylidae; genus Trichostrongylus; species Trichostrongylus colubriformis. The sequence goes on along the minus strand of OZ022261.1, from coordinate 28,447,366 downwards.
TTCTATTACTGAGAAAGTAATGCAGGCTAATCAACAATATAATAACCATCGTTAGTTATAACATTGTCCCACCTAAAGAGCAGGTCAGCGATTTTCTTCTCCCAGATTTAGGAGGATTAGGAGTCAAAGAAGTCACCGACCACATGTTCAGGGTGACGAATTTTTTTTCGCTAGGAAAGCCTCAAGGGGCCGGGACAAGTGGTAATCTGAGGGGGCAGTATCAGGTGAATAGGGTGCATGTGGAACCGTGTCCCAACCTAGCTCCTCCAATTTTGCACAGGTCTCTTTACCTATGTGAGGGACCCGTGCAAAATTGGAAGAGCTAGGTTGGGACAAGGTTCCACATCCGTCCTATTCCCCTGACACTGCCCCTTCAAATTACCGCTTGTTCCGGCCCCCTAAGGCTTTCCTAGCAAAAAAAAAATTCGTCAACTGTGACCACTTTGGACAAGTGGTCGGTGACTTCTTTGACCCTAATCCTCCTAATTCTGGGAGAAGAAAATCGCTGCCCTGCCCGTTGGGTGGGACAATGTTATAACTAATGATGGTTATTATATTGTTGGTTAGCCTGCATTACTCGCTGAGTTGTAAAATAAAATAGAAAAAAAATCTCAACCCTATCAAAACTTTTCGATCAACCTAATACAAAACGGAGTGTAAAGAAAGAGACAGAAGGCTGGGGCAAAATATTCCTTGAAGAAGTCGTCCACGGAAAAATGAGTTTCTCTGTTACCCATATATTTATGTTGTATTTGGCTAATAAGGGCCACATACAAAATTCCACACGAAAAAGTGAGAATTCGGCCAAGATACAGCTTCTTGGCCGGATGAGCAAGACCTAGTCAAAAGCCCCGTCCCGTCGTCCGCCGCGGTTGGGAACGGAGAGAGGGGTTGTTTACGTGAGTTTCTGTTCCTCCAATGCGCCTCCGACCGCGGCGACGATGCGGTAGGCACATGCTTGGAAGCCCCGCCCACACGGCCGAGACTTTGTGGTGCTGTATCTTAGCCGAATTAACACTTCTTCATGTGAAACTTTGCATACCGCTTACATTATGCAAACACAATAAAAGCAAATGGACACAAAAACACATTTTCCCGTGGACGATTCCTTTAACCGTTCCTTTGAAAGCAGGAGCAACCTGTGGCTTGGTTCTTGGGAACGAAGGGCGCTGAGAACTCGGAAAAACGGAATGTTCAAGAACACCACCAAATATGAATCCTTTTAGGTACCCAGAGGGAACTTAAAAAGGTAGTGAACGAAGGCGACAAAATTTCGGATTTCTGCCCCGTTAAGGTGACACATCTTGTTCACTCGAAAGAAGCTCCCGTTCCTGCCCGTACAGAAGGCTGTTACGGAGTGTATTGATAGAATGTGGTCCACTGTTAACATTAGGGATGAAAATACCTCGCCAAAATCAGCTGAAGTTCGACTAGTATAGTGTTGAAAGTGGAGTAGAAATAACTTTTTTGGCACCCCTGTAGAGTAGGGAGTTCACGTAGCCCGTAGCCATAACGAGTGGATGTTATGGTGAGTGACTTTCCTGAAGTAGGCACAAACGAGACCAGAAAGTGGATGTGGATTGCGCGCACTTTTCAAATCGATTTATAGCTGTCTGTGAGCCGACCGGAAGAAGTGCGCGTCAGGACTCTCCAATTGGGTCACTACCCGCTACCAGTGTCTTGCTACTTCCGTTGTTAATCGTTCACCGCGATCTGATCCAATTCGTGTGCCCTTCTTTAAACATTCGGTCGACACACCCCATTAAGATTGGCGGTATGGAATTGTACCGGAAAGCGAGCTACGGAGGTGAGGAACGATGCTGGTGGAGTACTGATAAAAAGGAGAGGAAATCAGGAAGGGTCGGTGGAGAAAGCCGAGAAAAAGAAACGCAAGCTTAAAAAAATATAAGGGGAAATTAATAGGGTCAAATGCTAAAATATCAATCAAAAGCGGTAGCTCAGCTGTATTAGACTCTTTTGTGGGACATTATTTATAAACAGAAGAAAGATGATATTGTCCTCATGGAATATCGCATATTCTTTCCAAAAAATCATCGTCGTGTTCTCATTAGTACAAATTTCGAGCAAGATTTCAAGATTTATTTGACGGTTCTATGTTTGATCTTGCAGGTACTACGTACATTGGAGCGGCATTAGAATCAGCCCTTGAACTGCTGGAATCCCGACGCCCAGACATTGCGGCTTTGGTTGTTCTGATCAGTGATGGGTACAGTGATGATAATAATTGATAAAAAATAATATTGTAATATACTGCTCATGATTATCTGCGAAAATTTCATGCTTGTCTTATTGCAGATTCTCTCAAGATGATGCAATACGTCCGGCAGAAGCGATTAGAGTAATGAAGAACGTTGAATTCTACGCTGTCAGCTTGTCCAAGCTCAGCAATCGGTACGTCTTATTTTCTGTTATATCCATGAAAATACCATTAAAGAAAACCTTGATCGCTTGTGGAAGGTATAATAGAAGTGCTTTGTCGTGAAACCGTAGAGAAAGAATAGAAATACGGCTATGACCCTGGAAAAGCGGTCATGGGCCAAAATAAAGAACGGGCGGTTGCACCCTATGCATCTGAACGTTGCCTCACTATCCGACGAGTCTGCAATAAAAAACCCAAGGCGCACTTTTCAGTGCAAGTTTCAACTCAGATCATCTCTTTGAAATCAACCATTTAATGGCACTCCACGCGATAATCAGATCAGTGGCCTACTTTCTTGGGGCAAGTGGGTCCCTGGATAACGGCTAGCTGCACCTTATTTGCGACTGCACGATGCACCCTCACGGTGTTGAGCCTGCTTGAGCACAACCAAGCCACGCTTGCCCAGCCAAATCACACCCTTGCCTTAGACACGAACAAATTTTCAACGTGGTGCTCACGTGGAGAGGGAAGCTTGCGATAAGAGGAGATAAATCAATGAAACTGCCATTTCGATGATGAAGACAGCTTCCACGTTGGAAATTTATTGTCTAAGGCCAGGTGTGACTTGGTTGGGTGAGCGTGGCTTGTGCACCATGCAGTCGCAAGAAAAGTGCAGCCTGGGCAGTTATCAAAGGACCTGCTTGCACCGAGAAAGTGAGCCACGGTCATGATTGCCACCCTAATAGTTTCCTCAAAGACTGCAAGCATTCTTATATCACTCAGATGCTCCTAATGCGCCTCTATTCAGGGATTATCTCCGACAGTTAGTGAAAGACGAAGGAAAGATTTCTATGGATAATGATGCAAGTCTCTTCGGTAATCGCCTTAAATCCCGCTTTCATTGCGGTAAATGATTGCTTTTTCACATATTGCTTTAAAATGACACATAATAATAAAGATAACTGTGCTTGCTGCGGTATGACAGAAATATACCGAGGAACAAAGACAGTTCGAAGGCAGTGGACGTGGATATTGTGAACGGAGTTTAATAGTGTTGAGTTGAGAAGTACGAAAGAGGATGGGCTTCACCCCTTTGAGTAGTCACCAGCTAAATTGGTACGCTGTCTGCTCTTTCTTACTGCATGGGGCCGGTTGTAGACACTGACACTCGAGTTGGGTCATCGCGCCATGCAAAGTGCACCACCGCACGCGACACGCCTCTTCCTTCGGGAACTAGCCGCGTGCAAAGTAGCGTGGCCGGTTACCGGCATACTGTCTATTCGGTACCATGCCTCAGTTTACTCATCATCTCAACTCGGTTACGAAAGCACTACAAAAAGTTGCGAATAGTAAGCGTCTCTTGACATCCTGTTGAATCTACTGCAGAGTTAAGCCGAGGATGTGAACTTGATGTGAAATCTTAGGACATATAACGCTGATCTCCAATGCTTTGAAGACACACCTCGCGATAATCAGTTGAATCAGCCTAACTCCTTGGGACAACAGATTCTTAGGTAAATATCCAGGTGGATCCTTTTTCGAGTCACCACGGTGCGCTATCACGGCGCTAAACCTGCTTAAACCCACTCCGACGCCACTCACTTGAGCTCCCTTATTGGTCAGCTGAGGAAAACGGGTGTGGTCGGAGTGGGTTTGAGCAGGTGTAGTGCCGTGAGAGCGCAGTGTAGCGGCGCAAAAAGGGTGCAACCTGGATAGTTACCCGAGAAACTATTTCCCTAATGAGGAAAGTCGGCTATCCCGATTATTGTAAGGTCTACCTTTGACTCTACAATACAGATTTCTCGAGACAAAAGCAGTGGGACAGGAGTTGAACAACGACATCGTTAGAAAGAAGCACTCACTGCTTTTGGAAAATCATTCGGAGCACTGTCTGCTGTTTGGCAACACAGAGGTTTACTTGACGCTTTTAACATTTATTTAACGTGTCTGCTTGAAGGCAGCTAGATCTTCATGGGCAGCATAGAGTGGTGGAATATCGCCTGCACCCTTTGCAGGCAGTGGACGCGGCGGTAACGCCCCGATTGCCTCCTACCAATGACGACACGGCTCGATCCATTCTTGAGACACGTAGTGTTCTTTTGAAAACCTATCAAAAAATGAACCCATAATTGTCACTATAAATGGTCAATGCGGGGGTACTGAAACGTGCGGTGAAACCAACAATGAATCGCACTTCAAGATAAGGCCTCCACTCTTTGATGCGCGAAGCATGCATGTGATAGCAGCGCCACTTCGTCCTTTTAGTTCCAATGCAAAAGAATTATTGAAAAACATCATAAAAAAATGAGTGCACATGGGCGAAACAATAATTTATCGACATGCCAAGCAAACCGATCGAGCTCACAAAAACAACATGTATGTGATAACAAATGACCAGTTTATGTTTCAGAAATCCCCTACATACAATCTCATCGCACATACCCCCCAAATACAGAATCGGTCGAAAAAACGGCGATTCACACATATTTAATAAGGTAACTTAGAAGAAGCAATGTGGAGGGGGAGGCGAAAAGGTCCAGCATGTGGACACGTTTCAAGTTCTCAAATGCTATCACTCTCTACAAGACCCATTAAAGCATTACTCACCTCAAAAACAAGGGAACATGACGAAAATTGAGAAGAAAATTACAAATTATGGAATCACAATGAGAACTGCAAAATTATGACAACATTCAGTATCGATCATCAGAAATCAATTATTAATAATAATCCACCGGCGCAGTATGGAATGACACAGAGTTTAAGCTGTAATTGGGTAACGTGGTATTATTGGCAGGTAGTGCACAGTTTCTCGCGAAACGATTACGATTAGAGTGTTACTAATCGATAAGTGCAATAATTTGAGTCATTTACGTGGTCGTACAAGACCGCATGCGCCTCATCATGCGTTGCGGTTCGACTGACTCATAGACATAGGAAACGTGAACACTTTTAAACATAGCTAAATGAGGTGATCAACAGCCTAATTATTTAGAGAAGTTATTCGGCAATTGGCTACACGAAGCGACAATACTGGATCATATAAAAACACAGCGGAATATAATACAATAGTGGCGGATCATTTGATCATACTGCTTGACTGATGTTTGTACAGAGATGTAAATTATTACGGCTTTCAAGAATTTCAACATGGTTTGATGATTTGATTTTCTGACGAGGTTACGGCTCTTCCTGTAGTAGAGGGCGATCCGGTCTCAAGGGAAAGCTCTGGTTACAGGATAAATCTACACAATCGTATGATGATTAGTGAACCTTTTGAGGAATTTACACGAGCACAGAATACCTTCTAGAGAGTAGACCAAGACACTCGAACTGAGTCATAGTAAACGGAGCTCTCGGCTGCCAAGCCTTTTGGCGCGGGCTAATTCACGACGGAAGCAACAAGGCACATGTAGCATGCGATGATCCTATTCGAGTCTCCTGGCCTACATTCACGGAGCTAATGAGGAGTTAGAGCCACGTCTGAAAAAGTCAGAGCATGTCAGTTTCTGTCACCCTCCAGTCTGTGGGATTCTTGAGCATGGACCAATCTGCTCGAATTGAAGTTATGACCCTCTAAGCTTTCACCCTGCCGGAAGTGCACTTACAGGGTTCACCATATTTGACTGAGTTCAGACACTTCCAGGGTTCTGATACAAGGACCGTTTGTCAGATAAGGGAAGTGGAAGAATTTAAAAAATGGTGCGATTTGTGTCAAAAAAGTTTATGGACACCCTGATGATTGAAGTTTCGTGAAGGTGACAATACTCCGTTGGAACTATGAGCAAATATTTTGAACGGAGATTTGGCAGATGTGGTACAAGGAGAACAACACATGTAAATGATGCTCAGAGGACACCGCTCCTGCACCCTGTCATCCACAAGAGCGTGGATTTCACAATCAGTATCCCTACTGCAAACGCGCCCTAACACACCGTGCGCAGAAATCGCGGCAATTAAATTATCTCAACTAGTTAATAATTGTGCCGATGAAGCTTATGTGACTGGCTGTATGGAAGGCGTTCGTTGACGCTTTGTCATCAGTTTTCGTTCCTGCGGATCGGATGCGCATTCAGTTAACGTCTCCTCACTGACTGATCGATCCCTTGAGCCACTTTCAGCTAGTTCCTGAAACAGGACACTCTATCATGTTCAACCAAGAATGAAGCTTGTGCAGGTGTGGAGCGCATAAGAGACATATAATTTCATTAACAATCAAAATGTAATCATTCAGGTGCAATCAGCGAAGTTGAAACAAAAAAAAAAATTATAAAATGCCGATGATTAGATGCGTACCTCGCGATGATTAGATGAGTGGACTTTTGGGGAAGAAATTCCATGGGTAGCTTTACAGGTCGCATTACACTTGCTCGAGCTCACTCCGACCACACCTATTATGTTCAGCTGCTCATGTGGGCGTGGTCGGAGTGGGTTCGAGCCGTGTAGTGCCGAAATGTCGCACTGTGATGGTGCAAAAGGATGCAGCTGGATATTTACCCAAGGATTTGCAATTTCACATAGGTTATTCTACTCATCTAATCATCGCGCATAGTGCCTTTAACTATGGGCAAAAACATTCAAGGCGGGCTCTTTCAGCGCTCGGCACTTCTCTCAGGGGCGGTCCGCGTAAGGACCGCTTCAGAGCGCTTATTTAGCATCCGCGCTGTGATCTCCGACTACACTTCAAAGTGCAAAACGTGCTACGAGTTCGTGGAAGCAGAATGAGAAAGGAAAGTAGATAAATGAAAATTACTCACTTTGTAATGGTACAGTTGCTGCTTCACAGTATTCAGTTCTGCTTGCTGATCTTGAATCACTTGCATCAAAGCTTTCAAATGGTTCATCAGCGGTGCGGCAATGGCAGTCAGCTGAAAATCGCCAGCTAAGAAACTGTTCTTTCCAGAACTTTCGAGTGTGTACATTAATGTATGAATTGCGCTCCGCGAAGTATTGCGTATGTCGCGACGCGTGCAATCTCAAGACGCCATTCGTAGCGTGGTCCCAAGGCCATAACAGTGTACTGCGCCTTATTTCGAGCGTAAGGCACCGTAATCGTTTCAGGACCCAACTATATGCAGCACCAATAGCTTGCGCTTATCGCGCCGCACGCCGCGATGCGAAGTTCTGATTTAAAGACACCGAGAGAGGCAATTTCGACTTGCGGTATAGGTAACGGTGGCGCCTTACCGAAACGTCGAGGGTGAATTCATTGGGATTTTTTTATTGATTAACGCTTTTTCTCACTCTTTCGCTTATTCTCCCTTCCATTGTTTCACTTGTTTTTGCTGAGTGCTGTTTCACATGTCTAACATTATTACGAGTGAAATCAGTTACGCCTTACGCGGCCATTTGACAGTGGCGTCGGTCCACCTGAAGTGTGCAGTTTGAGAAGAAGCAGGCAATTCCAGGTGGAGCGCTAAAATCGCAATAGCGCCCCTAGGGAACACTTTTGAACGTGATTTCTGCTACACATTATCTTTTCTGAGTACAAATGTTCGTTCACAGAGGGCAGTGTCTCAAAATGCGCTTTCCTTCGTTGCCCTCTTTCCAGTACCCTTGAAGACAGTACCAGGGGTGATTTGGGCCGAATGTGAGAAAATTATTGAACATGAAAGTCAAGAGGCTTAGTAGTACGAAAGAGAAGAAAAAACCGAATGAAGCTGTCAAAAACTCAAAAAGTGAGACTCCTTTCCCACGGCCGATTGCGAAAGTGGGTGGGCATTGTCAAAGAAGGGGCGGACCATGTTAAAACATGTAGCAGATGTTAAAAAATACGACTCTTACGAAGCCCAGGGCTTTCCTCGCAACTGGAAACTTCGCCACATATGGCCTTCCTAAGCTTATAACTTTGGTTGACTTTTTTAGTTTTCATTACTAACATTACTCATATCACTTTCTTCGAGGGTACACACTTGGATCCATCCAATGCACTCAAGCCACTGCACCTAACTTTCAAAGATTGTTCACAGCAAAAGTCCCTTTGATCTCTTTTACTTACAATTATTGTTAATATTACAGTAAAAGCAAACCTTGTAACAAGGAACAGATGGCAAGTTCTTCTCGGCGTCATCGAGGACAAGTAATGAGGCACCGGGATTCGCTTCATCGGCTTCCTTCCGTGCGTTCATGCCTGTAAGAAAATGAAGGGGTGTAAATCTTATGTGGAAATCCTCTTTTCAACAAAACAAAAAATAAGAAAATGGTAACTACGCCCTTGATTAATTACATACCTTGATTAATACTATCAAGTAATCGATTCCCATGAACTATAGCCGACATGGCTAGTTCTTTGCAATCGCGTTGCTTCAAATCTGCAACAGCCAGACCGCCCAATAATTCCGTCAGTTTCTCCAACTCTTCCGTTCTGCCCTTCTGTAAGATTATTTGAGCTCAATCGTATTTGATTTGGAGACTATTACGCATTTATCATGATGCGACTGAAAAGCTTCTGATTGGGGGATTGCGCGCGATAGCCAATCACATGCTTCCAAGCATGGTTTGTGTGCTCTTATTATAGTACTCACAACACTCACATTCAAAAAATCAGAAAATCTCGTGCAATTCCAAAATTTTTAATAAGTCATGTAAGAATACTGCATTTTGACCATGCGCGCTTCTCTTCAATCGCTCTACAGATGTTGAACTAACCTTTGCCTAGTTTTTTTAGCTATCGCATTGACAACAATAATTCAATCCAATTGCACTTTCTCCCTTAACGAAATGGACTGAAATGCATACCGAAAACCATAAAAGCGATCTTAACATAATTCACTTTAATTCGATTAAGAGGAGGGGTACTGTTTCTCCAGATTCACCTCATCTCGATTCAATTTTAGGTCAAAAAATCGATTTCTCTTGAAATTCGTTTTTGAATTAAAATTTAAGAGGTAGTGCGACGTCCTTGGTACGGAAGGCACACTAATTTGGCACGAAAAATAACACCAGGTTCCTGCACCACAGCTCTGATATATACAGTAGCGCTCAAAAGTATTCAGCCAAATGGTTTTTCACTTGGGTTTTCACTTGTAACCTTTTGCGACTGAACCGATCTGAGAGAAATTTTAGTATGTTGTACTCGGAGACATTGCATACTAAATATACTATTTTGGAGCCCAACGGTATAAGTTACGTGATTAAATGCAATTTATTGTTTTTGGAGTGCCATCCCTATGCCGTCCCGCTGTGCCGCTGTCATCAAAAGTCGTGGTCTCTCTACAGAATATTGATGTTTTCTAAGGCTTGCTACTTTTGTTTTTGTAAAGAAAGCCGTTTTTCTTGCCTAAGCCTTTTTCTTTATTCGGTGGCTTTGTAGTAAATTCTTGTAAAAAACCACTAAAAGAGTCAAGCGGTGCTCAAGTAGGAGGAAATGTTGACAATAGGTTCACGCACCACATATTAAAATTTTGTTAATTTTGGTCAAGAAGAAAAAAAGTTATGACAAAAAGTGTTTGGCCGAATACTTTTAAGCGCTACGGTAAGTGCTGGGTCGTCAACTTTGTCCAAACTTCACCCCTTGAAGTTGATCAATCTCCTGAGCAAACCATCACAATCATATTGCACGCGCTCATTTGCAGATGACATCACACTATACCATTTAAAGCATAGGGAGAGGGTAAGAGAAAGTGAAAACTGGCAATACACGTTCTCTGAAAACAAACCTTTCATCTCAGGAGAGGTGATGAGTGGCGAAACTCGCGGCGAAAAATGCAGCCCGGGGATAGGAACTTATTACGATCCCGCGGCACAGCGAGTCGTTCTGCCGCTCATCCGTCGGGGGAGTTGCCCGCGAGGACGGGACATCGTTCGTAGCCGGCTGGATCACTCCTCGCCCGTCAGCAGTCCACTCCACAGGTTAATGATGGAGAAGGGTACGAAAGAGAAAGAGCGTTTCTGGGTTCCTCTTTCTTGATTTTTCGCCGTTTTCTTCTTTTCCTTATCGTTACACTGCTGAGCACCCCTACTTTCATGCTCCGCAGTCTGTCAAACTTACATCCTTCCTCCCCCCCCCCCCCCCCCCCGGTCTTTTTAATTAGTCGTTTGTGGGGGCGTCACTTGTGAACACTGACCACGTGTGAACCACGTGTGAGTCCAACGATTTCCCCGATCTCTACACAAAAGCATCATATTCATACCCCTAGGGACAAGTTTTGAGCAAATTGTTATGGTTTTTATCTTCTGGTTTTTTGAAATCAGCTTTGGTTTTTGGTGATCTACTCTATGTTGGAGTGAGCGCCAAAGGGATTCGCGCCTAGAATGTGCGATATTCGTGTTCTATGGATAAAACTGCACGTGACCACGAGCTCCCTGTCAAACTAGAATCCCTAATTTTCGGGGAATTGGTCTTCCAGGAACCACATACTCAGTCGCATCAAAATTTGCTAAGTCTTTGATAAAATAGTGCCAAAAATGCATATGTGTTGCTTTTGTTGTTCACTTATTTAAAGCGATGGGTTTAGTGACTGAACCCTGATAGCAACAAAAAAAATTCTGATTGAACTCAGTCATGTAGTTTTCAAGCGCGTGTGTTATTAAGCGACTTTTTTTGATTCAGCCATCAAGAAAGTGTAGTACAATTGAATGATAAAATCACCTTGTCGCCAGGTAAAAATTGTGCCAAAATCGTTTGCTTGGTGAGTAGAGCTTGAAAGATGACGTCATCACTTCGCCGTAATCGTTCTGTAGGTGTTAGCACTGGTTGTGCATGTTCTAGCACGGTAGGTTGTTGCACTGTGATTTCTGATGCATGAACCAATCGAGGGTGTGTCAGTACATGGACCTGCAAGATGGAAAGAATCAGGAAAGCAGTTGAACAAACGAGGAGAAAGGCAGCCTAATCACCTTAGCCAAACCATCCGAGTCCAATGATGAGCTTGTACCTACTTCGAAATTGCAGTGCCTGAAATAGAATAATATCAGCGTTTATAAAAACGGTGATGAGTCTTTTCACTTACTCTATTCCCTGAGTTTGATGTTTCTTGTCATTTTCGATCTGATCGGATATCAGTTTGAACCATCTGAAAAAAAAACAATTGGTCATGTCATGTTATTATACTAACCCGCCCTATGCGATCAAGACAAGGTGCGCGCGGTTGCGAAGCGGTGTAGCACGGTATTTCGATCAATACGCGACAACCGATCGCCCGCGATCGTGCACGGCTGGGACTGGAGTGACCGCAATGATTGGAATATGATATTGGTATTCTGTGGGGCATTGTGGGAAATATGACATTTACAAGAACCTCACTATCCATCCTCTATGCCTTCTATATAGCTGATCTGGGTATGACCCATTTATATGTTTGGAAATTAGTAACGACACCTAAAGGCTTCGTGAATGCTCAAAATATGAGTTTGGGCTGTACAGAGGTTCGAAGACATCGGGTGGGTTAAATTCGGCAGACTGTGGAATATGAAGTTAGTGGTGCTCAGAAATGTAAGTAGAGAAAGAACGAAATAAAACGGTGAAAACCCGAGGAGTGAGAATCCGAAACCTCCCTTCTCATGCTTTCCCTTCCGCGCCCTCTGCGTCACCAACCGGTGGGGTAGATTGCAGGCGGGCGAGGGGCTATATCAGTCGGCCGCGCACGTTGTCCCACCCTCGCCGGCAACTCCCCCGACGGATGAAGGGAGGCACGATTCGCACCGCAGCAGGATCGTGATAAGACCCTATGCTGTGTACTTTCGCTCTTTCACTGCGAGTTCCGCACACATCGCCTCTTCTGATGTGGAATGTTTGTCTTCAGAGAAGTAAAATCCCAGTTTTTACTTCCTCCTTCCCCCTTACTATGCCTTTGAGCGCAGTGTCGAGAAAATTAGTCACGTCGACACGACCCCCTGAAGTCATGTACTGAGGTAATACGACCCTACTACACGGAGATAGACTTACAATGACATCTCCCATTTCTTCCATAAGGCGCCAAGAATCGAGCAGGTGAGCGGGGTCGGAAAGGGATGCCGAAAATTTTTCTTCTCTTCTAACTGTCTTAGCTAACCACTTAGCAAACAGGACCTTCCCTTTAAAAAACCCTATACCAAAGTTCGTCCCTAGCTGTACAAGGGGCAGCATGTGCCAGCTGCAATGCCACAGCGCCTATTCAGCAACCACAGGACCACAACACTCACGTTTTCCTCTCCGTAGCCGTGGCTGCGACGAGCTCGTATATCTGAGCACCGTACTGACTGTTGAACACGAGAAAGAATGCCCGTTTGTCATTTGCCTTTTCCTTTGCGATCAAAGGAGCCAATGGCATTATCGGCGACCATTTCGTCTCCTTTGATGGTTCCAAAGTCTGAAACATAACACATGCCATGAAATTCCAGTCAGAAAGCTTGAAATTGAATATACACATCGCAAAATCAGTACAGAAGGCTCACTTCCTCTTAACGGCAGATGGACCCTCCCCGAAAATTTCCGAGTTGTACCCTTACTGCAGCCACACAAGACATTAGGGCGCCACAGCTGGGACCAAAAAACCAAACGGATATGTTTAGCAGACCACACGATCTGCGTTCCTGTCGTTTGCCTATCCTTGCAGTGTCTTGCTTCTCGCCCCTACTCGGGTAGCGCCTTCACGATATTAGATACTGAGGATAGCTATCAACGCCTCAATTAAGGCATTTTGAGTGGTTTTTCTGTTTTGTTTTCACTGACTCACTAACAGAACTCCTACCTTCATTAATGAAACGAGCCAAGTCTAGACTGTGTGTGGTGTACCTATAACCCATTGGCGACGTGTTCCGCGTGAGAAACACACAATTCACGAAAGTTTTCGTGGGTCATCACGCTCAGTAGTGAATTCAAGTGCTTTGAAGAAAACATGGAAGACGAAAAACCAAGAAGGCCTCCACAAGCCCGAAAAGTGTTGTCTGTCTGACTTTGTCGTGGACGATATCGTAACCGGGAAGAGGGCATCAGGGAAAAATACTATTTGACAATATCGCCCCAAAACTCAGCGACATTACCTTTTTCCACAAGTGGTGGTGCCTTTACTGTCAAGGTTTTCTTCCCTCTATAACATGCCTCTTTCCCTAAGTAGTTGCCGCTGCTGATCCGCTGGTCAAATACATAGGGGGAGTCGGCCATTTTGTTACGTTAGGCACCATCTTACTTTCGGGGTTCTCTACGCGCCTATATAGCCTTCACACTGTCCGCGGCTGGGCTTGACTGCGTTACTGCGTTCAGCGGCAGCGAGGCACGGTGCATAGGCGGAGACGCAGAGACAACGCTGCCACGCCCCGCCGCCGGTACCGCAGAGTATGAAGACGGCTTTACTATTCATCCGAGCGCTGCGCTGATGATGCACCCCTTGCCGTTGTAGAAGGGGGTATCTACTTACGGATGTGAACGGAGTAGTCAAATTATCGCAAACTGTGCTTTTGAGAAAATCGCAGAAAGGCGTTCATACCTTCAATTGCAATTTGTTCCCATCACTGTGTTTTGTCAGGAACACCAACATGTTCTCCAGTAGCACCACATGCAATTCGATCATTTTCCCTCGATTAAATCGACACGTCAACGGCCCGTCATGTACAAGACGATATCTGAAATTGCTGGTCATGCTTTCGCATTACAAAACTAACGAAAACATCAAGAGTAATTTAACGCCATTTCTTCTTAGCTCCTTTTTCGATCCGGATAGGGTGAGGTCTGGAAATTTCGTTGTAAACGCTCACGAAGAGGCGACTCGTTTTCTTGGGACACACCAGACTTCGTTGTAGTATCGTTTAGTTTACAAAATTTTATTTGCGCAAGTATTGTATACAGTTCCATAGTGATCCTAACTTTCCACGGAGATCATGCACTCTGACTTCGATCGATATTGATCGAAGTTATTGAACACTGTGCAGACGTCCCATAGGAATGTGTCAGCTGATGAAACGCTAAGGTAATGCTGTCTAGTTTTTTAGTTATCGCTTAGAGACTAAACAGTGAAAATACATTACAGTACTATTACTTAAAAGGCATTACCAAATATCAATTTAATGTGAAGAACACATTGATTCATTGTGTTTAATCATTAATATTTCAATCCATTACGCTGCTTTTTTGTTGCTCGGTGAACTGGGGCGTCCTTTGTTCGCGTCCTGCTGACCTATGGAAACATGTGAAGAGATCCTACGGGTATTTACACAGCCCTTTAGGGTCATACATCACCCTAAAGACTGTGAAGCCGTATCCCCAAAGGCAATGGGCCGCCCCCGTGACACAGTAATTATTTTATTGGCCGTGTACGTACTCATTAATTTACATAGCTGTCTTGTTACTAATATCCGTATTATCACACTGTTTACAACTCACTTTTTATTAGCCGTACCACTTCAGAGATTCTTAAAGCGCTCATGAAGGCCTTTCTTCTTTTACGTCTACTTTGGCGTAAAATTCGAAGATCACGGAAGGTAAGACTTTCAAATTCTTCTAATGTCTTTTAAACACATCGAAAATGGAATCTATAATAAGAAAAAAACTTTCAGATTTACAATGTGGCAAGTAAGCATAAGTTGGAGCTTCAAAATACACAAATCATGCCACCTATAGTGAGTTTTTTGTTTTCAACACAGCCGTAGTATGTATAAAAAATTCTGTAACTTCTTATTACTCATTTATTCATTCATTTCATATTTAGTATGGAATTACCGTGAACAAAATTTTACAGGCGTCAACATATTTGTCATTTAATCGTCCTCATCCACCATCACTCCGAGAAAGATGCTTCCAACAAGGGAATTCTATGCTGGACAGGTCCTGATGATGCTATTTTATGTACACATACTTTTCTTATGAATTCTTTTCAAATTTCATTTCAAAATCGGGTAACTGGTGATTCCTATAGCTACTGAGTAGTCTTGATTTTTGGCTAGTAACTCAGCTATCTAACTTTTTCAGCAAAAGTAAAATTTTCCACGATTCAGCACCGTTTGTGGTTCAAAATTAGCGCTACAGGTCCCCGTGCCTACCACTTCATATGCCCTACAAACCTTCCTTGCTCGAAATTCACTGCGCCCATGGTAGATACTGGGCGTTGAGTTCTATGTGAATGCCAAAAGATTTAATGCTCCTCTGCCTTGCAACCATTTTGTTGAGCAGCGCATTTTGACAAGTGCATGGCGCAATAAGTGCCAAGTTAAAGGCGGCAGGGAGCTTATACACAGAAGAGACTGGAAGTGAAAGATGTGGCTTAGTATATTCCCCATAAGATCACAGAATACCAAAGCGTGATTCTTCAGCACCACAAATCCACGTCGCACGCCGCATACCATGACGCGAACTTTTTGTATTAATGACACACTCGGCATTCTCCTTATAAAACTATGCTTGGAAATACAAATATACTCACTGTTCCATTCCCATTTCTTCTTTGAAATTTCTCTATTTACCTTTCGAGCTTTCGCAATTGCTCGTTGTGACATTCCTTCTGGGAGTACCCGAGGACAGAAAACTTGCGCACAAATTTGAACAGCCGATGACGGTATAAATATGTGATGCACGAGATTTGACCTGCATGACTTTACATGAACAGTTCTGGTACCCAACCCCAAGCAGTTTCAGGAAGGCATCACAAAGAGCAGTGCTATGTATTCTCAAAAAAAACCTTCCATGGCTACGTGAATATTTTTACATTTTCAGGTGTTACTTATACAACAGCACGTCCTCTACTGAAGCAAGTGAGTACTGGGAAATAGATGATACTGCTGTAGGTTTTATTGATAATTAATTATTACTGATTTTTAAGAAAATCACTTTTTAAGGCTAGTGGTAACCATGACAGTGATAACATCGAAGCCCAGGGTTCTACATTCATAGTGAAGCGAGTTATCAGCAGCGACCAATTCGAATATCCTGACTCTTGTAAGGTGAATTTTCGATTGCTGAGGTACATAAGTTATTTCACTAGTGATATCTATCATATTTCAGAACGGCTCAACAATCATCAGACTTATTAATGTTTTGAAATCCAGTATCAGATCTTCAAGAAAGGGACATGGACGGGCTTCGCTATTTATCGTAAGTAAATTGCATTTTAGTGCACTCCGTAACGAAAACCTGACGCGGCATAGATGGGCTCGCGCATAGCGGTAATCAACCATAGACTATGCCGCACACGCATGCGCACGCACGCATTTTAGAGGAGCATCACGCACATAATAAAAAGCATAGTAGGAAGAAGTCACAGCGGTCTGCTACTACTCAAAAATTTCGATTGTTTTCAGCCCGTTTGCTCTTCCACGCCTCTGTGTCCTAGCGTAGAATCTTTAAATACTCTGGAAGATGCTAGTGAAGCCACCGTGTTCCACAGAGATTTAGATAGACACGTGGTAAGTTACGGTAGTGCTGTGCTCAATTGTTTCAACGCACAACAATGCTGTTTCAGTCACTTCCAAAATTCCCGCCACCCCCACCACCCATCGACGAGTTCGAGACGGATTCACTGCTTATCTTTGATGACGATGAGCTTGCGGTGAGGTTAAACGACTTTGTCATATGCCTCCAAAAGTTCATATTCTCAAATGCATTTTTAGCTGTGGGAAATCGAGAAGTCTCGTATGTGCGTGGATGAAACGCGTACGGCGTTACCGATAACCGATGATTCAATAGCTCTGGATGAGGTAAGCATTTATGACTTAACTGCCTTAAAAATTCGGGAAATCTTTCGGATCTACTGCAAAAAAGCCCGTAATTGTGAAGACCAACCATGTGTGCTATGTAATCAGCGCAGTACTTATCGCTAGCGAGTTTGCCAGCGAGGCAGGATGGCATAGGTGGAGACGCAGAGACACGCAGCCCGCCGGCTGCGAAGTATGAACGCGACCTTGAAGTTACCGATCACTACTGTTTCACAACTGTACAAAAATTTCCACCGCCACAGCCCATCCATTTTCATGTTACCTTTTCTATAATCATTCTGCGCCCATGACTGCCCCTTCGCGATTTCTGTTCACCACTTTCTTCCCTTTCTCTTTAAACCCTACCGATTACCTTCACAGAAATGTAGGTAAAGCTACGATAGATGTATCTACTGTTGATGTGTTCCAAGTAATCTCAATGAACGTTTCAGGATGAAGTCGATCTTAATGAAACATTCATCGATGAGGCAACATTCAATATCGATCGACCCATGTCTGACATGAGCGATAGTGTGTTCCACGTCTATAGCAGAACCAGTCCTCATTATTATGTCATCTATTTGTCAAAAAGTGTAGAAGTCTGAAGGATGTGTCATAATTCTCATTTTGTTGTTCTTTAATTGATAGTGTAAATATATAGGATTGTTGAATGATCAACCAAGTTGGTCTCTGTAATATATGTATCATATGTGTACAAACTTTAATAATATGAATGAAGCATCTTCACAATTTGGTACTGCGTCACAGCTGCACTTATTCGGGGTATCAAGACTTCTAAATGAAAAAGGATAAGCGACCGGCCCAGCGCAGAGCAGTCAATGCTGCGTCGCGGACGCGACGCGAGCGTTTTCACAGTAGGCACCGCGAAAAAACGAAAGCGCAGAAAGCGCAGCGCGACGCCGTATCGGCCGCTCTTCCACTGCACATTCGATGTTCTTGCACGAAACGCGTGAGTTGCACCTACTTTGTAAGATTCAGATAAGCATAGTCGTGTCCGCCGAATTCTTTGTCGAATGGTGTGGTGTCCATTCGACGCTGTAGTTCTTCCAAACGTCGCAGATTCTCGGCGTTACGCTTTGCGGTGTTCACAGCGCTCAGTATTCGTTTCGCTGACACTACTGTGCGCAGAAGACGATCTTGTTCCTGTAATTCAGTTTTATGTAACTTGAGTTGCGAGGGTTTTCAAAGGGTAAAAATGACAACAGCAAAAGCGATAATTTAAGTGTTTGGGAAGGCAAAATATGCTAATTTCGAGGAAAAATTAAGGTGCAAAGAAGCGGTGTGTGGAGCAATTTGCGGTAAAATTCGCGTCCTGCGCTCACGCTGGCCGGCAGACTCCCCCTATCCGACGTTCTCGCACGAGGGAACGCGCCATTTCATCGCGTATCACCTCCACGTAGATTTACATGACTCACGGTAATAATTCATGATGATGTATACAGCGAAACACGTCCATGGCGAGGGCGAGCCATGAGATGGGTTGCCGTCATACCCTGCGGCAGCTAGTGCGACGTGATCGGCTTATAGCACGGGGTTTGTTTGATCACGATGCAATATGAAATCCCTTTTTCCTTCTTTAATCTGTCCTAATTTTGTAAAAGTACCGCCCACAGCCTTTTGGTGATCAATTGCTATATCCATCGCTGTGATTAGAAATTGTACACTTATGACAAATTTTCGCGCGGCGCGCGCGGTGAGCGGCGCCGCGGATTCCTTCGCGTGTGATTACGTACATTGCAACACTCCCTTCAAAACTTTACGCTCCAATTAATTATTCCCCAATTAGGATTGTTATCATGTAATGCTAATGCGTTTTTTTCATTTTGTCTTTTTTTGCGTTCCTCTTATTTTGTCATTTTGTAATGCGCTTCTTTTATTTTGACTTTCAGAGCACAAAAGTTATTGCTTTTTTAGATATTGATGAGATTAACAGCTATTTCTTAAAGGACCTCCATGGTACCAGACCCTTGCGCCCTGAGCGGAATTCAACTGGCCGCGGCAAGTTGTGCCGACGGCACCGCGAGTGCGACGTCGCAAAACGAAAATTTGTCATAAGTGTACACACCCGATGAATTGCAAGGAAGTGCAGTTGGTTCACTCAGTATGAATAGAGCGCGTCCCATCTCAACAGTTGCCACCGCGATACGAAAGAAATCACAGGGGCCCATTTCTCGGATTTCTGATTTTCAAATTTCGTATTCCGTACGCTGTTGCACGAATACCAGCTGTCAACACCTTTAGTTCATTTCCGACCAACGTACTGCACTACTCTTCGTAACTGCGAGCCCTCGAATTTATCACAGACTACTCGTTAGCGGAACTGACTATGAAGATATGGCAAAAATTAGCTATATGGATACCTCGCTGGGCTCATTGGTGTATTTGGCGATGGTTTCGAGAAGGAGTGGATATTTCACGAGACGCTGCATTTCAACAGGTATCATGTCCTTCAGCTGTAACTTTCTGCATAGCGCATTCGCTTCAGCATCGGCTAGAAACCGAACCAACGCATCTTCTTTGTCTTTTTTACACCTGAAAACAGAGCAGGAAAAATTAGTAAAGGATTTATGAAAGCAAAGGTCGTTAGATAGAAACGGCTATTGCGTTACATTGGTAAAAAGTTTTGTCGGGCTCTATGCTTTGAGAGGTGGCTCGCCTTGTAGGATTCCAAAATGAGTCCCAGCTTTCGCTGGGACACACCTCTTTCTCCATGATTTTCGACCCTCTTGCGCTTCCCACCGCATCTTGTGGCATTATCAGCGCTAATGCGAACGCCCCGCCCCTTTGTAGCTGCAGGAAGATCGGCCTTCCCCAATACCCGCTCCTTTGATTGACTACTTCCTGGAAAGAAGCTCCAGATTTGCGCGCATTATGTTTTTCTACAAATGTACTTTTGCCTTGACTTTCAAATTAGATCTGCCGTTAACTGCTGACGAAAACTTAACATTCGAAATCTTCATCTACCTTTCTGTTTTCTGAAATTTTGATCGATAACGGCTATGAACAAACCTTGTTCTCAGCATTTCAAGCGCATGCTGTTGATGTTGACAGAACGTTGATGTGACTTGCATGAATTTTTCACCGGCTTCACCTTCGAACATCTTCTCCATTAATTCGCCAATATTGCCGTAAAGTCCATTAAGATTGGGATCTCGCCGCCACTGAAGAATTCAACGTCCAAATCACGATAGAAGCTCAAAATCCAGCATTCCAGAAGAAAATGAGCAAATAAGGGAAAGTGGTCAAAGCTGGAAGAGCTTGGTTCAGGATCATGCATTGCTCCGAAGGAAAATTCTGAGAAATAGCACCATTCCCCAGACTCCGCTACAAGAAGATGCTGTTAGCTGCTTGGTGATCTACTGAAGTTGTGTTTCTAAGAATAGTCGTCCCTATAGTCACAATACTACTACCTAGTGGGAGACGGTGGTTGGGAGCGGTCCCTTGCAGCCAATTTCCCGATGGGGCACATGGGCAGTAGCTGCCACCCTAACCGACCATTCGACGCATCTTCTGCGACGGATGACTCGTCCACGCCCCAAAACCGTCAGATTTTCGTGATTGAAAGGCGTCCGTCGATCTTTAACGGACGATCTTTTGCGGATCTCTTTCCCTTCGAGTGATAAACCAAACGTGAATTCTACATCATTTTTCCCTCTTTCGTTTTTCGCCTCCTAGATTTTTAACATTGGGAAACACTGCTAATCCATGGCGGAGTGACTGTATCACAGACGTCTTGGAGTTGTGATACAAGCTACATCTCAGTAATTTGCAGCGTTTTTTTTTCAAACAAAATCCTTAATGTGGTGATTATCAGTTACGAAAATCTGAGGGTTTGGTGATGTCGACGAGTTGCCCGACGCAAAAGGTGCATAGGATGGTCCGCATTAGGGTGGAAGCTATGGTTCATGCGCTCCATTGGCAAATTAATTGCAAGGGGAGGCTCCTAACCACATATACCTCCACCTAGTACAAATGATTATTGATTGGAAGCAATCTGCTAGAAACCAACTGATCGCATCCAAAATCACTTGAAACTGGACCGTTTAGGATTTCACAACAACTTTCCTTGAGTACGGTCCCTTTTTCCCGACACACAACAACCCCTTGAGATCCTGAAGTCATGCCTGACCCTGGCTCAATGTACTCCCCTAAAAGCGTCCACCTTCGAACTCATTTCCAGCAGTAGGAGTAAGTGATACCCTCAAGTACTAAGTAGAGGAAATGAATTTCAAAATGAAATTCGTGAGAGGTGAAATAAAATTCTGTACAGTGTAAGTTTCAAGCTTGGGTCCCAAGGCACACATTGCAATTTAAATAAATAGATGAGCTTCAAAATAGAACAAAGTCAAATAGTTTTCCACAGAAGTATTCATTTACCTGTTCAACGGCTTGTCGCATTCGATTTGACATATCCGTGTGAATTTCTAATAATTGATCCAAATTTGCAAATAATAAATGTACAACGTCCGGTGATACAACATTATTCATAAGCATAGGCTTATAGAACACCCGTAACAAAATCTTCAGATTTCGTACATGTGTCCGCTCCGTATGGAAAAGTTCTGGAAACAGAAAAATAATATTGTAGTTATATTACTAAGTCATTGCAACTGAACATCGAGACTTGGAGGTACATTCCATGATAATTTGAATTGGTTATCTCGCTTAACAATGAAAACGGAGATCACGGGCTCATTTATAAAGAAAAAGGCAGGAAAAATGGCTAGAAGGCACACTCCACGATAACCAGATAAGTCGACTTACCTTCCTAGGGCCGGAGTTCCTTGGACAGCTATTCAGGCTGCACCTTTCCGCGTCGAAGCGGTGCGCCATCACACGTTTCACCTGCTCGAATCCACTCTCACCACAACCACTGAGCTCTCTTATTGGTCAACTGAGCAAAATGAGCGTGGTCGGAGTGCGTTCGAGCAAAAATGTGCAGCTTTGACAAATGCCCAAGGATATACTGCCCAAGAAGGCAAGTTGACTCATCTGGTTACTGTGATGTACGACTTTGAGTACTTGATACTGGATTTGGGCCTGCTTTCTGCTCTTAGATTTTGTTACTGCACAGCTACATGAAGCACCCAGGATAGATAAGGGCAAGACAGGCGAGAAAAGGGTTGGAAGGGGTAGTGACAAGCGACAGGAACCCAGGGGTCAACAACGTTACTGGTAGATAGTGTATAGCCGCCGTCAGACTTCGCGATTTTGCGACTTTGCGGCATCACGGCTCCGCTTGTGAAGTTGCGGCACTGCAAAATCTCAAGTTCGTGGTGTAGTATCGCGTGCGAAAGTGCGATGCATCAAAGTCGCACAATTGCGAAATCGCAAAAACGCAAAATCTCGAAGTCTGCCGGCGGCTTAACCCTTGGTCTGGCGCACTTCGACTAGCTTCACAAGCCCTGCTCGCTCTGCTACCTGGCGGGATCGGGCCCCGATGAGTAAGCCACTTCGACAGTTCGGCAAGATCTGGCGGATTCAGAAAGATTTCAATCATCGCAGAATGCGTTTCTATAACATCTTTTCAAGTAATCACTAATCAATAGCTGTACCGTTGATAACTTCTTGTCGTTTTTTCTCCTTCGGCTTCAAATGACGAATCACATCCCAGCCGACGAGCTGATCAAGAGGTGGCGCTTCCGTCTCCACTTCGAGATCGCTGTCGTCTTCATAGATGGAGGACGCCTGCATTCGTTCAACAGCTCGCTTCATCTGTACGATACGATGCGTTTATCCAAGCTTTGTCAGTCATCAGAACACAATTCAATATCAATCACCTCATCGTCCACCACACTTGTATGCGACATACTAGTTGAACTTCCACTATTACTCTGTACATCGAGGGCAACTCGACTTCCATCTAGTGATCTGGAATAATTCATATTTCGGCAATTCAGACCTCGGAAATCTCATAATTCGTAGTACAGATACATGCCGAAAAGTCTGAGATAACGCGTGTTCGAGCCAGACGGACCGCTTTTATAATAGGTTGATTCATAATAAATCGGCCAAATGGTAGTGATGATATTAGTGATCATAACTCAGCAACGAGTTAACGAAAATGGACGCGCGAGGTACCGTTGGAATGAGTATGAAAAGCTCTTCAAAGTACCGCAAAATAATCACTCCAAAGTAGTTTCATTCCGCCACCATGCCGCACGATTTCAAGCTGTCCAGAGACCACATCCGCAACGTCATACTATTTATATCGCTATCTGGCCAGGAACCCGCGGATATCGGTAAACGTCTGAAAGAAGTTCACAAGGAGCATGCCCCCGAAAGAAGTACAGTGTACTTGTGGCATTCGAAGTTTGCGTCAGGCGACTATTCCATCGAAGACGAAAACCGCGGTTGGTGGAGCGTACACGGCGTAGAATACTGGGAGCTGCTCGATGAAGGTACAACAGTATCCGCCGACGTCTACGTTCGTCAGTTACGAGAATTGAAGGCAAATGTCCAAAATTGGCGACGGCGGCGGCTACATGTTTACTTCCAGCACGACAACGCGAAACTGCAAATTGCAAGATCGACCAAGGCCGAGCTGCTGTCGTACAGTTGGACCGTGCTTCCACACCCACCGTACTCTCCAGACCTGCCCCTTCAGATTTCTACCTTTTCTCCACAGCCAACGCCACCTGCACGGTCAAGACTTCAAAACTCGCGACGACGTCAAGACGGCACTCGGCAACTTCTTCGAGCTCCAGCCTCCGGCCTTCTATAGCAAGGGCATCCATGATCTGCCTAACCCGTGGCAGAAGGTCATCGATAAAGATGGAGCATATTTCAAGTGAATCCCAGTTGTCGTTGAAAAGTTGTACGACAATGATTAAAATCTGCCAATTTGTCCGATTTATTATGAATCAACCTAATACTTCGCGATGCGGCGACAGGGCGATGCTGCGTCGTCTCCATGTCTATGGCCGTCTCACTCTGCCTCGCTTCCTATGAACGCAGCTGCGCCCTGCCACCGCCAGGCACGCCGAGTATGAAGGCGGCCTCATGAGTTATTCCAAACTCTCCGTCAGTAAGTAGAGACTGAGTCACTTATTAGATACCGCAGGAAAATGGACACATACGCGCGATTTTTTTCAAATTGTATTCGAAGTGATCGTAACATATTGGTAGAATGACCGATGAAAATTAATTCCAAATAGAACATTGAAGCAGTTTTGTTTTAGTAGTAATTTTTACTTACTGAATCTCCCCCGCACCACTACTATACCAACCTAGCTTCCGATCGCGACTCGACTGCTCGCAATCGTCGTGAACCTTCTTCTTCTTCGTCGGCTGGTGGAAGGTCACTACCCCAAGATGGAGTTGATCGATCACGTTTGGTTGCCAGCCGTTCATCGGGTATTTGAGGTATCGTCGACTGAAAGTTACCCATTTTTTCCTCACAAACAAAAAAAGAATTTGAGATTCAGGTGAAGTAGTCTGGGGCAAATGAGCAAGTAGCAAAACAGAAGTTGGAACAGAAGATAACAAAAACGATAGGGTCACCACACAGAACAAAGTGATGAGAAGGTCGAAAAATAATTTGGAAATCGTAAATAAACTCTCGGAGCCATTTCATGGGTCGGAATCGAAAAATAATCAGTTTGATCTTGGTAGAGTCAACTGGATGGGTTTAAATTTCCCTGTGCGACAACGGGATTTTGCAGTATTTTGGAAGTAATTCACCTACACAGAAGCTTCTGCCCCTGGGCCCAATGTTGTGCCTCTCAAGTGTATAGCGCTCTCATGAGCACTCAATCCAGGAACCTCGTGAACAGGAAATCGTGAATGGCAAAAATAAAAAAAAAATGGTATGCGGGGAGTCTCCATATAAAAGGCGCGCGCGAGGTAGCGTTAATGATCTACGAAGATACCTACACTGCATTCACATTTTTTCAGTACAAAGCGAATGCTGGCAAATACCATACACCGTGTGCTTGAAGTAACTTATGGAACTATGCAGCATTCGGTATCCATAGGTGCGTAGTTTTACCAGAATACAACAAAATATTGCGACGCGGCGTGCAACGTGCGAGCTATGGGCGATGTGAGCAGATGGGCTCCAAAGCGATTACCTGTAGAACGCCTTAATTTCAAAGACTGCAATCGCTTCAGGACCAAAATACATACGGCGCCCCTACCTTGCACGCCGCGTTGCGGAGTCCTGTCCTTACCAAGGTGGCGCGGTATGGTAATGGGAGATGAAGAATAGCTAAGCTGGCTGTTGCATTTGGAGAGTCTAAAAGCATCGAAACCTAGTGAGCAATTCATCCCTGCTAGATCATTTAACTGGCAGCCAGTTTCCGGTGAGGATAGGAACGAGACAATGGTTGTTTATATTTATGTTTATGTTTTTCAATGGAAGTCACATGTGTGGAAGTCATCCACAATAAGATTGACCCGTGCGAATCGGTTCATCCCCTAAACTTTTCAATCCTAAATAGTGATCATTTCGGTTACATGACAGAGTCGAACTTAAGATATATGGAGTACTTATTGAACCAACAAAATTATAGGCTTAACAATTTGCCAGTATTAGGCTGATGCATAAATTCTGAGTTACTTTCAGGAAGTCGGTCTCTTATAAGACCTATACAAAAAATATTAGCTGGAACCAAATCCACCATTTTCTGCACTTTTGATGGTCGCCTGAAGGCCATCTCGCGATAATCCGATGAGTTGATTCACCTCCTTGGACAGGAGAACCTTGGGTGACGATAAAGGCTGTACGTTTCGTGCGTTGCGACGAAACACCTGCTCGGATCCATTCCGACCACTTAAAAGAATCGTCCACGGAAAAATGATTTTTTTTGTTACCCATATTTAATGTTGTATTTGTCCAATGTGTGCCGCATGCAAAGTTTTACGCGAAAAAGTGAGAATTCGGCTAAGATACAGCCCCCCAAGATCTCGGACGGGTGGGCGGGACCTTTGAGTAAAAGCCCCGTCCTGTCGTTCGCCGCAGTTGGAAACGGAGACTGTTTACGTAACTTCTCAATCCTACAATGCGTCTCCGACCGCGGCGGACGACGGGGTGGGCACTTGCCCGAAAGCCCTGCCCTCCGGCCAAGACTTTGTGGTGCTCTATCCTGGCCGGATTTACATTTTTTCGCCTGATACTTTGCGTACGGCCCACACTAGGCAAACACAACATAAATGTATGGGTAACAGAAAAACTCATTTTTTCCGTAGACGACTCCTTCTTTCCTTCTAGCCCCCATATCGGCCTAAGCAAAGCAGAGCTGAATTGGATGGCAGTGGCTTCGAGCGATGCAACGGCGCAAAAAGGAGCATCTGATATCCGGATGTCTGCTGCCTCTAGGAGGGAAGTCGACTAATCTGATTGTCACTAAGTGTGCCTTTAAACGCAGGGGGTGACATGATTCCGGTCGTCAGAGATAAAGTCAAGGAGCTAAATATTGCCACAGTGAAACAACGAAATCGAAGAAATGGAGTCCTAACTGATGGTCTTGACTCCGCACGTGTTTTCCCGCGCTTCCTTCACTGAGTATCATCGGAGCTAAGCGGACCTGCGAGACGACGCGGTCATAAGCACCACATGATGCGTTTGCTTGCGGAAGTGAAGCGCAAGAACAAGCGCACATTGGAGGGTTGACAATTTCTCAAATAGCAAAGTGTCACAGAACTGTTGCATCAACCTAATGTCTGTCAATGTTAGCGTGTATACATGCTCACCACACGATTTCGCATGCTATGCGATCTACCAACAGGTTTGTCGTGAATTTCTTGCCCAATGCCGGAATCCGAACTAGTAGACTTCACGTTGTGCTCGACTCGTGGAGTTTCTTCGTCCTCTGCATCTGATTTGCCCATTAAACCGGCGCGCCGCGTCTGAAAAGAATGGCCTTCAGGTTCCTATCAAACTTTTGAAGTCACAAGCTTACAAGGTTACAAAGGCAAAAGACTGGTCCTGCGACAGAACTGACTGGGTCGCCGCACCACGCGACTTGTGGTATCGCGTGCGACAACTCTCTTGCTGATATTCCCGTGATTTGGCCGCACGCTGAAGGGCGCGGCCGTCGCCTCTTCGTGTGACCTGACCCACTTAGTTTATCCTGTCGCACTCCCCGAAATCCAGCATCAATCAGTCAGTGTGCTTTTGCAAGCTCATGTTTGACGCGGATTGTACTGATTCATCCCAGGTGATTTCGTAATTAGTACTACGAACGTGTACCGCACTTTCGTGGATTGCAACGGTGGCCGCTGGGACCATGGCGCTACCCGGCCCATCCGCGTTCGGTTGCTACTGCCCCCTCTTTGGATGAGGTGGTAAAGCCTATCCGCCGAATGCCAACTGGTTTTCACAAGGTGGTAAAGCCATGAGGCTACCTGAGAGCCGGGAGTGCCGTCGCACTCTTGGTGCTCTTGTAGCGAAGCGCTGGCACATGGGTTGCCTAGTGTCGCGTGTGAATGGGTACTGTGAGCGGCTACCGTGACCTGTGCCCGTACTACCGTGAGCGCTTATCTCAAATTCCTAAGTAACGCTCGCATTGCAAGCAATCTACTCCATCAAAAAACTCTAGAAACTTTAGTTTTCCTCTGTATGATGTAAGTACCGGTTTCTCATCTATCCTCGTTACTGTGGAATGAGTAAGGAGACGCCGGCACGATAAATGCTGTGCTTTTTGCACTAACATCATCTATATTTGTCCCCCTTTCTACTTCAAGTAGTGTTCTGATCCGAGCATACATTGCGATAATTGCGATATTCCACCCCTTGTTTAGGCCAAGACACTCGAAATGAATCACTGCGTCATGTGAATGACGACAAATGCGTTAGCAGCGCGAGGAGGGCGTGCTCGACGGTCCCGACCAACCCAATTCGAATGTCTTGGCCCATACACTTCCATCCCATCTGTGAGCGATAGATCGTCTGTAGCTGGCATGGTACCAAGGTATTCATAGGAAAGTATTGTAATCACATTAATTGCATGCCAAAGTTGATTATTGTGTAACTGTCACATATGGCGCGCGTGCGGTATGTATGTTATCCAATCAATACGTTACTTTAATGTGAGCTATTTCAACACATGCATCGAAGAGCCCAATAACACGCACTCATGTGAGTGTACTGAATTAGAAAGCTAAGCTCTTGCGTAGACATCCCGATGATCGGTTTGGATTATCTAAATCCACAGTTCCTAAATAATTAAATTACCTTCGTTTTGTGTTTTCCTTGGGTTGCTGGATAACAGGCATCTGTCAGTGATGATGTGCACTGCGTATGCACCTTGACGTCACAATCTAAACATAATGTAATCAAACAGATTATTCAACTGATGAGCTGCTCGTTTGAATGTGTTCAGTTACTGATTAAACTCACTGGAACAAAAGTAACACCATGGTTGCATTCCCCAGATTGCATCACGGCACTGATAGCAGTAATGTACCGTATTTACCGGATTCACCACAAACATATGTCCTTTCACCTAGAAACTTCGATAATTGACTTTTATCGAATTGTGCGAAAAAAAATCTGGAGCATCATTAGCTATGAAGCGAATTCGAAACACGCAGGATTATGACTTCTGCATCTGCCACAAACTAGTATACCGTAATGGAACGCTGGCTGACTACACTTTCGAAACATGAGCAGGGAAAACCGATTCAATCTACTAAATGTCTACGACCAGAATAAAACACTGCCAGTAGTACAAGTAGTACTCCATCTGGCGTTTAAACGGGCATGCCATTAAAAAAAATTTCTATGACGCCTGACAATCGCTTAACAGTGACTACAAAAGCCTAGGAGCAATTATGGTAACCCACTACTGTGATAGATGCAGAACTTATTATCGTGTCTAATTGATCACTGTGACAGTGACTCGCCTGAGGAACGACCGAAATGACCCAAACGGCCTTTCTTTGAAGAGATCGCAGTATCTATACTGAAAGCTATTTCAAAATGCTTCTTAAGAGCTATAACGAAAGATATCCTCTTCACTTAACATACAGTGCAGAACAAGAAAAAGAGGTCCCTCATCAAATTTTTTATATAGCAGGCTCCAGCCTCTCCCAACTCACCTGGGCCTGCTCCTTTAGTGGATTCGCATAGTGTCGGCGAATCAGATCGAGGCTTCTTACCTGCGCCTTCGCTTTGAGGCTACTCGGCGGCTTTCTACTTTTTCCACCTTTATCCTTCATTATAAACTGAGGATAGCGTTCCAGGATCTTCTCCCATGATGTTGTCGATGGTTTAGGACCAAGCACGACCTGAAAGCGAATACTGCAGTACTTTGTGGTGGATGCCCTTGGAAAAAGATAAAAAAGGTGATTATAACAGGATCGATTTGAATTTTGAAGAGTACAGCGTTAGGCCTCGTTCATACTTTGCGCAAGCAGAACGTGACTGCAATCAAAGGCAGCGAGGCAGAGTGGCACGGAGGATGCGGAGACGACGCAGGCAACGAGACAGGGTTGCACAAGCCGAGACAGAGACACGCTCAGCCACGCCCTGGCGCCGGCCCCGAAAAGTATAAACGCTGCCTTATTTAGATAAGGGAGCAGTGTCGCACATTACTATCGTACGCGGCACGTTTGCGGGGACAAAAAATAATAATATAATAAGAAAAGGGTTCCATCAGGGTATTGACAAGGGGAACCTCGTCTATTGAAGGAGGATTGGTAATGGCCTGTCGAAATAGTGTGCTAAAATCACTTCTTGGCATTTTTTGACAATTCGAGAGCGGCAGGCCGAGGCGAACCCTCTTCTGCTCGACAGCCAAGCCGAGGGAGTCACTGCCAATTTCGTCTAGGCACCCTTTTAAGAGGTCGTATCGTAATGCTCTCAAAGGGAAGAGGGTGCTCGTACTTAGACGGCCTATCCTGCACACCACGCGTACCCTGGTACCTACTGCTATCTAGTCGCGTGCGGCACGTCGCAGATTTAGTGCGGTGACGCGTTCTGACCTGATGCTACACACCCTGGATTGCGTGCAAATCCTGTCCTCAGAGCTCCGCAGACTTCTGCTTTGGTTTGAGTATTTCTTTGAGAGTTATTTCTGTTCAAATTAAAATATGAGAAATTATGGGGAGCCTGCAATTGCTGTTGGGCCACTACCGCAGGTCGCTATCCTTGACTATATCACAGTGATATTTGACACACATTACTTACTGTGAACAAATTGCTCAAACCGTACCCTTATGACTGTCGCCAAACTCGCAACAATGGCTTGCGTTTTCATGTCACACGAATCGAAATCACTCGATGAGCCGATGATATTCTCCAGTGCCCGAAACATCATCTGCTCTCCAACCTGAAAACATTGCATAAACGAATATGAGGAAACATTTTCCGACATGATCAATAATGAAGAGAAAAATACAATAATTTGGTTCGTAAACAAAGTATATAAACGAACCCGATTTTCCATTGCAGTATCGCCACGGACTAAGGAGGTGAGCTGATTAGCATCGAAAATTGAGCCCAAACCTGGAATACAGGAATGCAGTTGAAGTATAATTTTTGAGGAAGGTACTTCAACTTCAATTAAATTGCAGGAGTGTTGCAAAATGGAAATTGAGAATAGGAGAAACGATTAGAGGTGTGTACACGCCCATCCACACAAGTGCGAGCGATCCAGATCATCACATTCACAACATCGAAATGACGCAAGCCATCGTGTAGGGCAAACATGTAATCCAAATATGTGCGACAAGACATCCGAATAGGGTCACCGCGCCATATAATCGCGTCAACGCGCAATGTCCTTCTGCCGCCTCTGAAAACTGGACGCTGCGGCTGCACAGGGGAGAGGTCTCGCGGTAACTGACCCGAATGGAGTGCCCTGTCGCACAACAGTAATCCAATTCTATTATTTCATAGAGAAACCTAATGCGGTGTGTAATAACATTGAGCTTTCTATGAGTTGCCAAGTACATCGATGAAGTGTGATGAGGAACTTGCACGAAAAATGAGCATTTTGCAGCGGCTAAGGTCCAAGCCTAGACTTTGACAATTAGGGGTTCAAAAATAAGCTGCAGCAAGCCTATGGTGGAGGAAAAAATGCAAACACTCATCGCTGCTGAAGCGTAAGTGGTGTAGTGACAAATGGCGCCACTCACACTTGGTGGTTCGAGATGGAATCCTGCATCAATGCCGCCCCAGGCCTTCCATACTTTCAGATCGGCTAATTGGTTCCAGGATGCCAGCTTCGTAGGGGAGGATAAGAGCTCTGCGCATCAGGTAGCTTCCGGGGGGCGAAGTATGTATATGCCACTCCAACTCAGAATCCTAGTAAAATGCGTGGCGCATCCCAACGAATTCCTTGCGCTTAATAGTAGAAGTGAAATATTAGTCTCCGCAAGCTTTTCACATGGTTAGTATGGATTGATGTTTCATGGTCTTTCTGAGTTGGAACAGCTTGCAGCGCATTTTTGGACGAAATCTGGCCACCCAGATCGATGCACAACCGCTCATCATCTTTCTCTTCCGTCAGTGTCTCCCTCACAAGCAGCGACGATTGGCAGTCGGAGCGCAAAACGGATTCATTTCACTTGGCAAGACAGCGCTCCAAGATTTCATTCACAATCAGCCACAAATTAAATTCGAAAACGAAAAGGCTGGAAAGCGTTCACATGCTCTGAAAAAAAATGCTGCGCTTTATATATTTAGAGCTCTGTAACTCAAGAATCAGCATTGCGATTTCAATGAAACAGGATCGAGGAACCTAGGTACTTCCGAGCAAAGCTGGAGGAATAGGAAGCCGGCAAAACGTATTCAAACAGTTCTGAAAGGTGTGCGACAGGGCACACGAATTGATTGGGCCAGCCCACACGTGAAAGCGGCTGCCGCGTTCTTCAACGTGCAGCCATTTCACAGAGAGAGCAAGGCACTTATCGCGCACCGCGCGGTGACCCAGTTCGAGTGTCCTGTCGCCCACCATAGAAGCATGTAAATTGGGACCCATTAGAAGACAACACAATTAGGCACATTCGATGGTCAAGTCAAAACGTAACAGCAAGTAACTAAATTACAGCAAATGAAGTAACCGGAAGTCGGAAGAAAATAGATGGTCTCGTGAACTATTCACACCTCAATGTAACGAGGATGAGGCGGCTGATTGTCAACAAATTGAATTCCTTAGCGGAATCCATTTCTTTCCTACTGTTTCTATACAAGTTAAAGGAGCATACTGGCATGCTCTGGCCTCAGTCTATGACTAATAAACCTGCAAGAATAACAAGGATTGAAAGTCGCGGTGAAAAAATTAAAATTAGTCAAAGAGGTAGGAGATGTGCAAAGCGCATGAGTTGAATGAAGCGTAAATCTCGAAAACCTTACAGTGGATCCGAAAATCGGAAACCGAAATGAGCAAAGTATCAATATTCCAGAAATACGGCGCGTAATTGGAAAAGAGATTCGAAAGAAAAAGCACTAGCTAGCATTATTTCGTTCAAATCTTAAGTTGGAAGGAGAAATTCAATAGCGAACGAACGAAAACGGAATTAGGAACGTCATCGAGATGCCCAGCTTTTCAGCATTAAATTCGAATCCAAAAAAGCCTGCTCCTCAAATCAAATATGCAATGCCCTCATTTAGATTTATTGCTCGAACAAGTTACTATTAGTTTACCTAATTGTCGTTTTTGACGAAAATTCGCCATATGCTCATTGATGTCCGCGACGGCACGTTGTCGACCAGGAACGAATACCCGTTTCAAAATTTCCACATCCGATTCACAGATCTGTTCAGAGGTTGTGGCAAGAATCTGAAAGAATTAGGACTTTTCATGAAAACTGTCACTTATATGTATAACAGTTGAAAATTAGTAGTTAATTTAAAATTTAATAATCGTGCTATTGCTAATCTCAGAAGATTGATACTGGAAATACGGTAACAACTGCAGAAGCAGTTTTCCATCGCGCTTCGTTTATCACCTCCCAACTACACAATTTGAGTATTACGGTAGCTTATAAAAAGAATATTGAGGATACCTACGGAACAACAATCTTTGAACAGTGGCACAATCCACCGGCATTCGAGCTCTTATATATCATGGATAGCAAAAACTACATGGCGAAAACATGGCGCCATTCAAAAGCTTTCTTCAGAATTTGGATTGTTTTTAGGAGTGAAAAAGTATTGATAAATATGGATTAGCAATCAAGTAATAATTGTGGGTGTATCAAGTGACATGAAGTAGTATGAAGAGGTTTCATACAAATCATTCCTATCAAACCGAACAAGTTTTTTGTAGACAGATTTTATGAATGCACTCTACGATAAAATTATTTTATTATTAAAAAGGAACTTATTTATTTTTATTTATTATTAAGTTTAATTTATTTTAATTTATTTTTATTATCAAGAACTATTTCATCGAGAAATAAAGGTGACTTCGAATGGCATGCACTGCATCGCATTGGCTCATGGGTTACTGGTTACATAACAAGAAGTTCAGAAAGTGTGGCGAATCATAAATTTTTATGGAACAATGAATTAAATAAGTGCGCTACGTACATATGCATATCGTTTACGGAGCCTTCCAACCAGAATTCAGTGTATGGAAGCAGGCCCGAAGAAATTAAAAAGTGTAAAGTTCCCGATTGGGACAGTTTGCATCCCAAAATTATTGGAATGGTTATACGCTTTGTGAAAAAAAAACGTAGGACATAACTTACCTTATCGATTGGCTGAATAATACTTTGATCAGAATTCGGAATTACAAGCGGTGAATTCGGTATGACGAACGTCGTAAAAATTTCGAACGCCCATCGTCGAAAATCTTTCGGCGCACCTTGAGCAGTTTGGAAGGCATCCGTAATCACATAGAAGAACTGAAAATGTGAAAAGAAAATATTTTATTTTACGAGGTTGGACAAGGAGCATAAACCTATCGTCTACTCTCCAGAGGGAACGATCCGTTCGCCCAGCCCCCTCATTTTTTCTTCGCAACAAATTATTCACACGAATATAACAATCTTCCCTTCGTTGAATCCCTTGTTTATTCTTGACTAATGTTCGTCGAGCTTGAAAATGGTGTTTTTACGCTGCCAGACACGCAATCCAATCCCCGCGCATAATTTATGGAATAGCAACATCGACTATTTGGTCGAAATCACAGTTAGGCTCGAGGCCTTTTCAAAGAGATACTAGACGTGATGGAATCAAGCGAAGCAGCTATTTTCAAGTTTTAAAAATTGATAATATGGAAAAGTGAGTCACTCAGAATTTGACCCTTACAGCTACTCTTACTCATCCAGATCCCTCTGCACCCGTTCTTCACCAGCTGTAACAGAGAACGAGGCCAACAAAATTTGAAAACATAGAACTCTGGCAGGTGGGGGTCCTTTTTTCGGTCGGCGTTAATTTGTTTATTGACAATCGTCGGAAGCGATTCGTAAAAGGCACCAATCCCTTTAGATGATGCCACAGTGAAAGAGTTGTAGAGATCGATTTGTCACGCGAAGAACCCATCAGAAAAAATTGAGGGTAATTTTCGGGTTATAGCGACTTATGTCATAGCTACCACCCTACATATAATATTCAGCATTGTCATGAGGGAATTACTAGCCCCCTCAGAGTAATTAGGCCGTAAGGTGTGAATACGGACAGTTCCAGCCCTAGCGACAGGTCAATGTGACTGGATACGTTCACATTCTGGCTTTTTTTACGAATGATTTGAGCTTATTCTCAAGTAGATGACATGCCTGAACAATACGGTGAGTAGTGATAACGAAGGATGTGAAAGAAACTAGATCGACGACACACAAAATCAGAGTAAAATTCCACTAAAAACGCCAATCGGGCCATTAGGGGCAATTTTGACTGATAGTAGATTAAGCACGTAGCGGTGCTAATTATGGAAACACTTAAGGGAACCGGAAGGGATCCGAAGAAAGAGGAAGATGGGAACAAATGTTATTTTGCGACGAACATTCAGCGTTAGAAGCGATGACATGTGGAAAAACCCGGATTCAAAAGCGCGACGCTGTGGTGTGTATTCGCATTCCATTCGCCTCACTTCGGATTGCACACACTGACTTTCCGAGTTGCCCGCTGTAGTGGTGCCATTTGTTGTTTCGTAGAGTGTATTTCATTTACTCGTGATTATGTGTAATGAGTGAAACAACACACAGCAACAAACAAGTAAAACAATGAAATGAAGAATAAGCGATAGCGTAAGGAAAAAGTGTGATTACAGTTAAAAACTAATGAATCCATTTTCGACGACTTGGTGAGGTGTCGTGTGTGCATTGCGGCAACTACAAGCCACCGTCCTCCCATACCGTAAACCGAAATTGCCCTCCTCCCAGAGTCTTCAATAACGGAGAAAGGGTCAAAAACAAGGGAAATGGAGCTTCGCTCTTTTCACAGGCCCTTATCTAGAATGCGCTTCAGCGTGTCCTCCATTACTGAAAAGGGTGATGCAAACGATGAGGCCAGCTAAGTCAGATGCCAAATTTCTTCCGCTCTCCAAGGCTACTCCGCCGTTACCATTCACGGAACCAAAATTCATCCAGGCGAGATTGCCTGAGCAGAGCTCTTCAGCGCAAAATGCCACGTTTATCTTTCTGAAAAGCTACTACATCATTTAAAGACACCGGGAAAGGACAATTTTTGTCTACCATAAGACCTACCGTAACGCTTCGTTAGCTTGCACACATTGCATATACTATACCTTGCTGAGACCCCCATTGTGTATTCAATGGGCTTTTTCAGCCATGAACACTTTTTTCTTACCCTTCCTCTCATTCAGTTTCACTTAATTGTTGCTAGTTGCTATTTCACTTGTTTCGACTCATCATGAATGAATGAAATACGTACAGCAAGCAAGACGGAAAAGTGAAGTGTGCGGTCCGAAGAGATGTGCGGGAAATGCAATTACAGACCACAACGTCGGAAAATGATAAAAATAACAAGCAGATTAGTGACAGATGAACGAGCTTCATTAATGTAGTTGTGTAAACGGGTATACATATACAGCAACTGCGAAAAAATAAAAGAAGCGTTCCAAAAAAGAAGTCGTAGCACATCAACTATTATTCGCTAAGATCGGCTAATTTGTATGATATGCTTAAAGTTTGAAAATTTGAGGGAGACGGTAAATCAATATCTGTCGCTCCATCTAACAATTATTAGGGTTTGGCGGGAACAATTCATTGACCAGCATAGCCATTCAGCTGAGAACTCCACACATGCTGATGCTAAGAGGTGCAAAGCTACATACAGTACCGAGTGCGATAAGTATTTTGCTGGTCCCGTTGTGATTAGGCCACGCCCGCCCCGAGGGGCGCTAACCGTATCGTCGCATAGCCTGTGCTAATTCGAGTGTCCTGTTGCACATTCGGCGAGTCCCTGCCTACCTCTCAGCTTCAATAAAAGAAGTACTAAAATGATGGCGGCAATTCGCCTATCAGCTGCAGCTAGCCTCAATTTCACAATAAAGTAGCCAGTCCCAATATCTTTCACCGCACAGGAAATCCGAAAAAAAAAATCTATAGCAGAAGTCAGCTTACCAAGCTATTTGGATTAGCATTTGATAGTAAGTAGTTGATAAATACAGCGAGGTGAGCAGGATGTGTTTTCAATTCGGCCAAGTTTGAAAATGGTCCATGGCTGTCGATCTGAAATTATATACTTGTGTGTTCCTATGTACACTGTTGAAGGCACAATTATGGGCAATTCTGGTCAATTTTGGAGAATGAAAGCGGAGATGCTCAGCACCACACCCGCGAAGAAAGAGCAGATGAAAGGTGAAAAAATTGAGAAATAGGATGCTTTCCTAGCCATTGGTCCTTATTAGAACGTCGTTTCCCGCTCTCTGCATCACTGATCAGAGTGATGCAGACGGCGAGGCTAGCTGAGCCGCTATATCAGTGCTACCAAGCTCTTTGCGCTCCAAACGGCTACTCCGCTACTGGCACTTATCAGGCCGGAACGCACTCACACATAGCCGCGATAAAGACCCTGAGAAGCGCATTTCAAGGCGGGTTCCGCAGCAAATCATTTCATTGAAATTTGCCACTTTTTCACAGAAAAACATGTCTTCTAAGCTATGATTTTCCTCATTATTTTTAATAGTGCCTTTCAATTGAGCTTCCCAAACATAGCACTATCCTCACTCATTACCAAAACTGTTCCTCGCATGTTCCTGTGCATGTGAGAACTGCTCAGCTATTCCGAGGAGCATCGTAGTTCAACACATCCAAGAATTAATTTTCCACCGGAAAATTGGTGGCGTCCGCGTGGATAACGAGGGAATTCGCTGTGTTTCGACAAGCGACAAACTGAATCACAGCTCAATAGCCTTCATCAGAAGCCTGGCATGCCCAGCGTTCCTTTGAAACACATGACATTCAGATATTCAACCAAATTTTTACCTCAACATATCGTGAAGGCAAACTCTCCGTTTCATCTTCGTCTGAGTCACCATCCATTGGAGTGCGGGACTATAATAAATTAAAATGAGCGAAGGGGTAGGAGTTTCATATACTATTTCCGCAAATTTAAGGAGTAAGGAAGCGATTTCCGGAAAATCTGCAGTAATTTATTAAGTATCTAGGCTTAAATTCACCTGACTCCAAGGGGGATCGGCGGGTTTCACGTGTCGTAGTTGCGATTGCAACGACACGATCCGCTTCAGAGCACGGTCGAGCTTCTCGCTATTTTCTGAGTCACGAAGTCCCTGTAAAAGAGTCTTGGGTCATGGTTTTTGTAAAAAAAAAAGTCCGCTGTGATTCATGGACAATTAAGCTCAAATCTCCAGTTTTTTTACTAGTTTCCTGTAAACAGAAAACATATAATGGCAAGCCCGTAGTGATCGCAGTACGTCCATCAACTGGCAAAAACTGATTTGCATTAGATTTTACGCGAGTCTTGGATGGAATGATAAAGCAAGGAGAGTTTCTGCAGGCAATCTCCAGCTGGAATACTACAGAAGAGCCTGGAGCACGTGATTTCAAGTAGCCTAAAGGTCCTCACCGTAAATTCCCTCATAGCAAACAGGAGCATAAATTCTAACCGCCTTTACATTTATTACCATAAAAAGTTCCCGAGCAAGTTTAAAGTTCGAAAGGTGCTCACGAAAGCGAATGGCTTGTTTTCTACCTATAAAATAATATTCTTTTGAACTTCCTAAGTTCACTTTTACGTATATTATCGCGAGAATGTAAGGGGTTATGAAGAGATATAAAAGTAATCTTGCTAAAAGAATGAATTCACTGTCTACCCTCTCAAATCCATTTCTTGAATTCTTTAATCTTTCGTTTCTCCAAAGGTCCTGGTTGTACTTTTTGACAATTGTTACTTCCATAAGGTGCTATCTTCAAGAACAGCCCTTTTCAGTAAGGGCTTCCAGTGGTCCACGGAGATTTGTAAGTAGCTCACTCATCACCTGCCTGCCTTACCACTTAACAACTTGACTTACTTACTTACTTACTACTTGATTATTCGAACAATTAGCCGATTAATTAGGATGGAATTCTAATAGAATGTATTCAAGGGATGGAAATCATATAAAATAAACCTGTGTGAAAAGGAATATGACGTCTATAAATCGAATTAATTTTCAAAAAAGTGGGCAGCTGCTATAAACCCAATTCCATGACAAAACCCTCAACTTCTACGGTTCCTTGGAGTGATTTAAATTATTTCTATATTCAACCCATAGCAATTACAATATGAAACCGAGCTGGTAAAGCTTCAATTGTCACAGGATTTGACGTGTGACCTCTTACTCATATGATCGAATGAACTTGAAAATTACAGAATAGTAAAACAGAATAACTTAAACGACAGAGAACTACGACCGGTGGGAGATGCACGGATAACAGCAGAATTTCAAGAGGTCTATGAATGTCTATGAGCATAAAAAAGTCTCTGAAAACCCTTATGATTCTCAGCAAAATAATTGAAGTGATAGGGCCGTATACAGGTGATATAGGCCTAGACGCTTGCTTTAAAAGTGGCGATACCAATTTTGGCCAGCTCCCAACCATGATCACCAGCCGGACACTTTTTTGAAAGCGTTAAATAGCGGTTGAATGGCTTCTGTATCTGTAGCCGTAATCCTTTCAATGAATAGTATTATTACATCTGAGAACGGCCACGCTAGCTGATACTGTGAAGCAAAAACATGGCATGAGGGAGCTGAATATATGATTCGATATGGATGTGTCCAACCCGAGCCGGCTCATTAAGCGCAGTTCATCAATTCTGAATGCTCTCAAACCATTGAGACTGATGATCCATATGTGGTTCCTTTCGATCAACATGGAAGGCTTACGCAGTCAAAGTGATATGACCTCTAATGTGGAAAAATGCCTACTGAATGATTCTGGAGTGATGAGGACGAGATAGTGAACCGGGCTGCGCATAAAGACGAGGCGGGATGGGGTCGGGATGGAGCCTTTAGCGAGTTAACGAGACATGTCCATGACCGCGCACATGAAAGGCCAAAATTGCGCGATTATGTGGTGGAAGCTGAGGGGGGGGGGAGAGCTGGCAGTGAAGCGCGAAGCTGTTGGTGGACGAAAAAAAAACGAAGTTCGAAGAAGGACGGGGAGCTACGAGGTTTCTCTATCGCTCTCTCACTTTGGCTGAATGTTGAGTCGAGACAGACGGCTGCTGGACGACGGACGGACGGCACATTGATCCTCAGCCTCTAGTGAAAAGAGGAAACGACATCGAGACTTGACGTATCTGGTGGATTCCTCACATCCTCGTCAATCGTCATGAGAGTGTGGATGATTGCAATTTTCTATTCAACCATCATGTATGACGTAAAAGGGTTCAGAAGGTAGTGTATACATTACTCACATATCACCCAGGGAGGACTATTTTGGGGTCAAAAAAGGGATTTTAGTAAGCACTATAAGTGAGAATACATAGATATGCTGTGTGCAGACCTCTTTCCCAAATTCATGGATCACACATCAGATACTGAACACCATGATCATGAACCCAGATGTTTGAGGTTTCCCAGAATCACAAACCCAATTCTGGTAAAAACCTAACAAGTATAGACCCATTCTATCTGGACAAGACCAAGACGCTGAACGAATATGGGATAACATTTTTCATTTTTCAGAGTTTAGCTCTAAGTCTTTTGCTGAACAATAAAGGGCATTAGAGGCCGAACCAGACTCAACATGAACTCAGATGTTTGAAGTTTCCCAGAATCACAAACCGAATTCTGGTAAAAATCTAACAAGGATAGAAGGCAAATCAAATTACACTAGATGCTCCAGCAATTACGGGAAATGTCAAGCGTCTAATAAAAACGAGAAGAGACCGACTGATCAAAAATGTTAGAATGCGATAAGGCTATCTAACTCATATCTCACAGCCACAAAGAAAAATTTTAAACAAAATGCCACATTCTCGCCTTTCGCATGCTTTTACACGTAATTTTGGAGTTAAACTCAATTGGTTTCCTGGTTTCCCCGTTGAGGTTGGAAATGAGGTTGTAAGATGACCTGTGATCAGGGATATACAAGGAGCACGCTTGAGCTAGACTGGAGTTGAAGGTTTTGGATACGCAAGTGCGCATCCCAAGCCGTGAAGCTGGTGCAAGTTGTGAAGTTTCTGCAGAGCTCACAAAGTGCTATTAGTCCGGTAGGTACGCCGTCGTCGCCAAGGCTTCGTTATCTGATTCCTTCGCAACGGACTCGGAAAATCTGCTTCACAGAATGAGTAGGAGCTATAGTGGTATCTCCTACTACTCTTCAATGGTCCTCGTGACCGTGCGGATGTGGTCAGTCATGCTAAACTTTCCACGAAATCCACTTGCGGCCTTCCTATTTGGAATGACTTGTAAGGCATCTCCAAGAACTGTCACCCCCTCCCTCCCCGTCTTAACGGTAGTGGCATATTATCGCACTATACGAATTGGTTGGTAGTTTTCATTGTTAAGTATCCCAAAATAATCACTCTGCGACATGGTATTCAAATGAAATGAACTTTCGGAGGACAGATTTCTTCGCATTCAATTCGTTTACCAAATTCAATGGCGCTATCTCACGTGGCAGAAACGGGGATCTCAATCTGGGGGAGGAGGGGGGGGGGTTGAACAGGCTAGTACATGGCTATTAATAGTTCTCTGAAATCAGCGTCCACACTCCTCAAGAACGCTACAGCAACAGCGACCAGCGACACCAATAACAAACAAAGGTTTCGCTTAATAAGTTTTCTGATTGTTGAAAGAAACTATATTTTTTTATTTACTTCTATTTTTAAGGCCTTTGTCGAGGTCTAGGGTTATGGCGGAATTTCTGCCGTTTATATTGTTTTTTTGGTTCTCAAAAAGGTTTCGAACCGCGAGATTCCCCTGAAATTAACGTTGCATATCTAAAAACTTGATCTTACCTCAACGTGCTTCCGCTCTTCATCCAACATT
Source organism: Trichostrongylus colubriformis (assembly GCA_963978905.1). Lineage (NCBI taxonomy): Eukaryota > Metazoa > Nematoda > Chromadorea > Rhabditida > Trichostrongylidae > Trichostrongylus > Trichostrongylus colubriformis. Next base: position 28,406,005 of record OZ022261.1, on the reverse strand, counting down.
TGACTCAGCAATTCTTTTCGCTTTCGCTTCCAGTCCTCTTTCCCTGTGTTTTGCTGAAATACACAGAATTTTCAAAAGTTCCAGTCGCAGCTGGTAATTTGAAAGAAGTGAATCTATTCCCAAACCTCTATTAGCACAGGCTCATGGATGGAACTCGTGTCGAGTTTCGAATCCGGTATAAGATAAAGGCCAAGGGGTTCCGGTGGTGCACCCAAAAGTGTGAGTACAACGTTTTGACCACCTGAAAGAATCACAACATTTTTTTTTAAATTAGAAAAAAAGAAAAGAAATCGTAATGAAATTTCTTCCCAAGGACTGCAGGACCCAAATGTACAAACATAAAGCTTGTCAGACACGCTAGATGGTTTTTCTTTACACCCTCGTCTTTTAGTGGCATAAGAAAACCTATAATTTTCATTAATGCAGGATTTCCGTCTTCCGTGGTTCTCCTTTCCTTTCGCATAAACTTCAAAGACAACGTCAGGATCAATTTCGGGCCACTAAGGAATACCAAAGGAGAGATGGCAATATGAAGGGTTCAGCAGTTTGGCGAAATGGTTAAAAAATGATCAGGATAATGGACCCTCTTGCTACCCTGATCTTCATCAGGAACATGCTTTCGCTCCCTCTGCATCACTGAAGGGCTAGATGCGGACGGCGAGGCCAGCGAACAATAAACCAAAGTTGCCAAATTCGCTCCGCCCTCCAAGGCTATTCCGCCGTTGGCATCCATCGGACGAAAACGCACCCAGGCGAGACGGCAGGGCTTCTGAGCAGAGCGTTTCAACGGGAGATACCACAGCATAAAGCTGCTTCACCATAGAAGGTATTTTCAAGAACATCTCTTCTTTGCTTTCATTTCCTTTATAACCCTTGAGGATATTTCCGAAACCCAAAACATTTGCTGTGTTCGGGTCTTTTCTAAAATCAGCAAGTCAGAGTTGCGTAGGTTATATCTGCTGCCGTTTTTAAATGGCTCATATCATCTAGACTGACTGAACACACGGAAAGTATGTAAAGGACCATCAAATGTCACATACACTACTTATCCCGATTTCATACTATTGCAGAGTTGTAAAAATGGAAACTGGAAAAAGCAATGTCCCTATGACATTTGGATCAGCAGAATCGCATTCGGTACCGAGCTGGAAAGGCAGTTGGAAAGGATAGACTAGAAACCTACAAAGGAAATCATATAAAAGACCTACCGAAATGTCAAATATGCTATTGTTCCAGTTTCATACTGAGAGAAATAAATCGAAACTGGGAAAAAAAGCAATTCCATGACATTTACTCGACCGCAATCAGATTTCAGATCTACAGTGCAAAGCCCAAAAGGTATCCCGTTCCTACTAGCCCGTAGCAGGAGATGAGTTTGCATCACTACGAACGTGGAGCAGTTTCTTGGGTGTGCGTCAGAAGGATCACATTGGCACCTGGGCTACGCGAACTGGTTCATCGCGAGCGACGAAATCAATGCTGGTCTCGTTGCGAATCTGTCCAATTCGCAACGGGACCAGCAACGAACCTATCGCGCGCGTTCAGCGGAATTGTCAAGTTGGACCATTTCAACGACACCGCAGGGCCTCGATTGCCACGCAGCCAACTGTTCCATCCAAGTTGGTTATGGGACATTTAAATAGAACAAAAGTTCGACGAATTGCTGTTCGCATTCCACTACAACCACTGCGTCTTAGAAAACGCTTCAACATTACAGATTCCGTGTGAGACGTACAAATGCGCCCTACAGATTTCGTTAGGAGTTATAAGATGAAGCAGTGATTGTATGAAAATGAAAGATTGCCAACTTGATAAGTAGTCGCTCCACAGTTTATTATAAGAGACAAGAGAGACAAGATTCGTAAGATGGAATGGGTACGTTGATACTACACCGCACAATGTGATCACTCGACACTTCAGAAAGTATAATCGCCCCCCCCCCCCCCCACATCCTCCCATTGCCAGGAAAGAGAAGCATTGAGGCGTAATGTCGAGCTCCCAAAAATTCTTGCCAACGACGGAAAATTAGACTTGGCAATGAGTTTCTCGCTTCCGCGCGCTATAACCCACTGCTGAACTCAATGCACGTCCTTCCCCAATTTCTTGAGCAAACCCTCTACCTAATTTGACTCTCAGCCCAAAAACAGTCATCATCTTCACAATTTCTCGACTAACTTTTGACCCTGCTTGGTGATCTTGATCGCTCCTTGATGGACATGAACTGGTGTTAGACAGAGCGCTAGCACCTCGATAAGTGCTGGGATTAATCAGTTACAAGAAACGATAAGCTTCCCCCCAGCATCCCACAGATGAAGTCTTATCTAGGTTTTCCTCATTTCATTCTGGGATCAACAACAGTCGCCGCATAGGGAGAGAAGAGAACGAAAGTCCGCATACTTTAGTGTTAGAGCTGAATAGAAATCATATTAATAGACTTAGAAGCATAGAAAAGGAAATGAAATTATTCGGTCCCAATAAAAAGCATGAAGTGTCCGGCGCCGTGCGTGCGAGGTAAAGGTGCTATATGTGACTGGGTTTTGAGGCGATCACGCTTGAAACAGGGCGGAGGTGGTGTAGTGACAGGTGGCGCGCACCCCACTCTCGTGGTACGGGGATCAAATCCCGCATCAGCGCCCGCCCAGGCCGACCAAGCCTTCCATCTCTCCGGGGTCGGCAAATTGGTAACAGACTCGTCTGGGAGGATAAAAGCACTGGCTTACACATCGGCTGGCCACCGCAAGTCATTGTATAGGCCACATCGTATTCACCAGCCACCATGATTCTGAATGGAACTAGAATGTGCGGCGCATCCCAAGAAGGGATTGATTAGCGCCGAAAACTTCATCCTGCATGCTTTTATGCTTTAAATTTGGCGTGAGACATGGCAATCGCTCTAGGACCCTCTACATGTGGCCCCACTAGCCTGCAGCGTCGCGTCCCACGCCGCACACCGTGATGTAAATCCTGAGTGAACGATACACACACAATGTCGAGTGGCACTGTTCATCGCTCGCGTGGTTATCGGTACGAATTTTGTCAAGGGAGGAGCCTAGCATTGCTTTCAAGTCGTATAAGCGCTAGAACTTTTCTCCGAGGTAGAAGCACTGATTTGGACAAATAATCATCTTCATAAGCAGTTTTACGACCAAATACGAACACAAAACAACGTCAAATTCGTGGCGCATTCCAGCGAATTAATCAGCACTGAGTATCTTGCCAATTCTCTATACTGCATTACTCGAAGATTACTTGTTATCGCAATCTGAAACCTCAAAATCTTTCCCGTTTCATGGTCAGGCTTATGCTTATCCGTGCATCGTCGAGAGCATTTGCCACACTGTCCCTGGAGACCCCGAGGTCACACATCTAACACACGCCGCCAAGTCCACTACTATCGCTAGACGCACTCAACTCACCCCTCAAATGTGGCCGTTCTATCAATCTAATGCGCACAGCGCATGAGGTTTTATTATGGTGCAAGATTAATATGAAGCTGTCTCTATTATCCATGAAAAGATGCGAAAGATTACATTTGGCGAATGGGCCGTGACTCTGCAAATCTGATAGCAACTCATTAGCGTTTTTCCAAATTATTAGAAGATACTGTTACAAGAATAGTGAGCTGTGGGCAAAAGTCCGGACGGGACTCGAACCCGCATCCATGCTTTCCGAGTATTGACTAATCCACTACACTACCGAGACTTTAAAGGAGCCGGGAGGGGTCCGAAACAAGAGGAAGATGCAAATAAGTGACCATTTTGTAACGAATACTGAAGGCTGGAAGCGATAATCGGTTAAAAAAACCCGGATTCAAAAGCGCGAAGCTGCGGTGTGTATTCGCATTCCATTCGCATCAACACACTGACTTTCCGAGTTGCCCGCTGTAGGAGACGGGCAGCGTGCCAACGTTAGTTGTAGCATCTGACTCCCTGCGCAGTGGTGCGGCCATTCCCAACTACATTAGCATTCATGTGAGTACTACATCTAGAAACAATATAAGAAATAACAAAGGAAAAAATCGAGGGAAAAACAAATTTATAATAGAAACATCTGCTCTTGGCACCATGCCAACGCGTCAAATTGGCGAGTTTGTGCAATGGCGGCCACTTAAACTCGTCCGAACTACGTCTGTTCTACCGTAGGCCGAAATTACCCCCTTCCGGTGTCTTTAACTCAGCTCAAAACAAAAGAACGACATTTTATCAAAAGCTTTGCTTTCCAGTTTACTATGCAGTAGTATTACTAACATATCCACACCGATGCGCTCGATATAATAAGTATTGCCCATCTCTGTTCAGGGTGAACTGCTCGTTATGCGTAATGATATGGAAAGAGTCAGTGTAGATATAGGTTGCTTTCGTGAAGTATCAAGAAGCATGACCTAGTTTGGTCCCAGCCATGGCCCCAGTAGGGCTTCCTTACTGGGCTCATGGTTCAGAACCAGCCCTCCTGGTCGCTAAAGAAAGGAGTTATGCTAGAAAGTTGACAACAGAATAGTGGAGGATGGCTGATCCCTCGAAACTCAAAGCACATGGCCAATGCGCATTGAACTGCGTCTCGGAGGAAGATAAATGCGTGGCGTGTCCCAAGAGAACTGCTTTACGGCAAACACTCTATCCTATAAGTTTAGATGTAAAACTTTTAAGCAAAGCAGACAGACGTAGCTGGTGAACGTATACTGCTACTGATGGGTGCTACTCAATGACAGTAAATGTGCGTCGCACAGAAAGTTTGTAAGTTTTAAAGGAAGCGTCCACGGAAAATGAATATTTATGTTACCAATATATTTATGTTGTATTTGCCTAATGTGGGCAGCATGCAAGGTTTCACGAGGAAAAAATGTGAATCCGACCAAGATACAGCACCACAGTCTCGGCCAAGTGGGCGGGGCCTCCGAGCAAGTGCCAACCCCGTCGTCTGCCGCGGTCGGAGACTCATAATAGGAACAAAAAAAATACAAAAACAGTCGTACTCCCCGTTTCCAACAGCGGCGGACGATGGGCGGGGCTTTTACACGGAGACCCCGCCCATCCGGCCGAGAATTTGGGGAGCTGTATCATAGACGAATTCTCACTTCTTCGCGTGAAACTTTGAGTGCGGCCCTTATTAGGCAAATACAAAATAAATATACGGGTAACAAAGAAACTCATTTTCCCGTGAACGATTCCCTCAAGAACATCACAAGAAAAAATGGCGCTATGAGAACAGGGTTGTCGAAAATTATCATGAAGGCGAATCTCGCGATAATTCGGAAAGTCTGCATCATGTCTCTCTGGGCACATACATCGGCTTCAACTGGCAATTTTCCATCTGTATTGCAGTACAACGGTCCGTCGTTATGACTCTAAGCTTGCTCACACGACGACTACACAACAAACCACACCCCGCTCGACGTGGCTCATAGCGTGACAACCACGTAGTCTGCGTCTCTGTCGCTCTTCTCTACCCTTCCGGTCTCCGTCCCGCTTTTTTGTCTGGTTGTGTCACCGAGCACTTTCATGAGCATGTGCAACAGCGAATTTTGAAGACAGCAAAGAGGGCTCAAAGTTAGGTGTTCTGAGCGTTTCATCGTAATTTTTCCACTGATTAGCCATTTCAAGCCCCTGCTTTCCTTATTGATCACAACCAGTCATCATCGTAATCCTTTCAAGATAATCACAAATGGGCCTATAGGGATGAGTTGTAATCGTGCCTATAGCTGCAAAATTGATGAGTAGTACACAATAGAAAGGTAAGTCTTAAATGCTGTTAATAGGAAATTAATAAAAGGTAATGTAAAGTAGCGATGTAGCATTATGCCGGTGACAGACATGATTTGCAACATCGGCTATACAGGTGGCGCTGTAGCAGACATGTTATCCATGATCCACATAATTCTCAGCGCGGCGATCTTACCTGTTCTACGAACAATTATCGTACAATCCAAAAAACTGAGGTATTAGCTGCAACGTGAAGATCAATATACTATCGATCAATTACGAACATGGTCCTTACTTTCATAAGATTTTCGCTTCAACTCAAGAAAATGACTAAACTGTCCCAGTGGACATTTTACGAGTAGAATAAGTGAATGTCAAGTTCTACATGGTCCAACATGGAAATTCGTAATTACGATACGATAATTCCCATAAATAGTCAATGTACCGATTGTAAAGGAGGCGGTGGCCTGCATCTTTGAGTATCCCCCTGAAATCAAGCTAACTACTCGACGCAGTGGTAGAGGCATCTACATCGGGACAGTCCCCTGTTTTTTTTTTTTGCTTTTTTTTCTACCACCTACCATTTAAGTTAGCATCTTACTGCGCAATAGTGAACATTTTATTCCACTATGAGGTGTTTCACAAAATTGTGAGTTGTGTTACTCAGCCGACTTCTAACATTCTATTTTCACATTACAATGTCTGATAGTGGACTCCTTCCTCTGTGGGATTTCTCAAATACTTATTGCGCCATGAGTAGGTAACAATGTAGTCTAAACTTTACGGGTAGAAGCTTACTTCGCCAAGAAAAGAGAACTCAAAGACAGGGGTGATGTGAGCAATGAGAACTCCAAAGCTGAGGGTCCGGAAAGAGTATAGATGACAATTTCCGATCAAAAGGAGCGCCCTCGGCTTCTATAAGAGCTGTTTTTGCAACAGCTGTCACTAGTTTCAACAGTGCATGTCCCTTTCAATGACAGAGATCGCATCCTTAAGGAAGCAACGTGATAAGAGGATCTTATTCCTCCGGTTTTTCACCGTTCCATCCTTTTTTTTCACTTTCGAAACGTAAAATGAACACCTGGACTTTCGCTTCACTTTCGAAACGTAAAATGAACACCTGGACTTTCGCATTTGATGATCTTCTGATATTCGGCTCTGACTACTCCTACAACTACTATGGTGTAGCACCAATAAACCCGAAATTTCCGGATATTTTCCGACGACCACCCATTAGAATCCTTAGATTAGCTCCTTCAAAAGAGTCTCAGTTTTTAGATTAAACCAGAAAATGGTGATCTGTGGAGAAATCGCCGCAGATAACATGGATCAGTGTCCCCCATCAGACTACATGCCATCCCCAAGACGCATTTGGAGAGCTTCGAGTTCAAATAATTGGCGAAGTTGCCCAGATTAACTGTAATTTCTGTGACTAGATCCAAGTACATAATAGTGAGGTTTCACCAAGATTCATTTCAAACTGCAATTTTTGTATCGCTGATACATCGTGACCATACTCGTGATACATCTTGTAGAGCAATAATTGACCACCTATCCCTGTTGTCGGCTCGAAGATTTACTGTACGGGCCACATCGCAGGGAGTGTGTAGCATTATGTCGAATTTTCGCGCGGCCGCGCACGGCGAGCTCCGCGGCGGGGTTTTTCACGTGTGATTACGTACATTGCGTACATTCCCTTCAAGTTTTGCGCCCGAATTAATTATTTCTTGTGTAAGTCGTTATCATGTGAAGTTATTGTTTCTTTTACATTTAATGCTACTATTTTGTCTTTTTAGAGTATATGAGTTGTTGTTTTCAGATACTGATGAGATAAACAGCTATTTCTCTGGAGGACCTCAATGGTATCAGCAGCTTGCATCCTGAGCGGAATTCATTGACAGCGACAATTTGTGCTGATGGCGCCGCGAGTGCGACGCCGCAAAGCGAAAATCCGACACAAGGCTACACACCCTGCTGCAGGGATATTTCATGAGATGGGTCTCCGCATCTTTCAAATCACTGGACAAACGATCATGAGCAGTTTCCTACGCGCACGGTAAGCTTCTCCCATTTTCCCTTCACTCGATCGCTAGCTAATCTCCTTCGACGCATTCTCTACGGTACAAACATCCCTGACACTCACACACAATCATTTGCTATTAATGATTATTTATGATACTGCATCATTTTCAATGAGTATTCGCAGAGAAATGCCCCAAAACACGCCGAAAAGAAATTGGTACCGTATCTTTGCCAAAGAGAGTTTGTTTGGAAGAGGGTGGTTTGAAGAGCATTTCTGGCAAAACAAATTGAGCTGTAGAGAGCGAAAAGCCCGTTTAATAAACATGTACAACGTAGAAAAGCGGTCGCCGTCAGCTTTTTTTGACCAATAACGAGGAGAATCGTTGCAATAATGCCTAAGATTCTTAAGCCGGTTCAGCGATCACTCTAAGGCCACTAATAGATGCACAGTGATTGCGCTATTCGAATTGTAAGTTTTGCCGGGGTTAGTCAAAAAAAAGTAGACATGATTAGGCGAGCAGCTGGTGATGACAACGACATCATTAGACGATCACAAGTAGTGGAGTATAAGGGACCCTATAGAAGGTGAATGAGACACCATTCAGATTACCGGTTTTCCCACCCTCCCCCTCCGCCCTCTCTTAGCTGACCCTTAATTAACTACGTTGCTGCCTGAGTTCGGGGTATTAAAACTGTCCTAGAACGCCTTCGTAGCAACAATTCCACTGTATCCTTTTCGAATCTAATCACTAGCACTCTGACACTGGTATTTTTGTTGGAAGTAATCTGTTTCACATTTTGGAAGTCCTGTGACAGGACACTCAAACTGGGTCGCCGCGCCATGCGAATTGCTTCACCGCGCGCGATAAGTGCTTTGCTGGTCCCGTTGATAGTGACCGCGCGTTAACGAATGCAGCAACCGCCTCCTCGCATTACCTGACCCTACTCGAGCGTCTTGTACCACATCCTTTTCATGAGGATTATTGAACCAAGAAAATATTAGAGGAAAGGGAGCGGTATAATTGTCTTTGATGTACATCTTTCGCTTTTCAAGGCATTAAAGCACAATCCTCCATAATATAATAGTATTCAGTGAGTGGACTCCACCCATTCATACGCAAGAAAACAGTATTCGAATTTCACAATAGCTTGAAACTTCAACTTTCGTTTCCAGGACCACTTATTTCTATTTGGGCAAAAAAAAATTATAAAAAAAAAACAAAAATTGGTGTGGGATTTACCCATTGCAAAGATGAAGTCTTAATGGTTGGCCGGTTTCATGGAGGTACAAAGTCGAAATAACTGGGTATGCGAACATGAGCAAAAGGTACTGTATATTTTTTAACATCTGAACTCAATATGAATTCATTTGGGAATAAATGATGAGCACGTTCCCACTTTTGACAGCATCAAAGTTTCTCTTCACATTTAAATGCATGTGTAATCAATGCACGAAATAGTCTTTCGATTTCGGATGACAATGATTTCTTCTGGCTTGGTTATCAAACTTCTTTGTGCCAGATAAATTAAAGAAAAATGTCTGAAAATTACCTGAAATCATGCGCACAACATCCAAGTGATTGCTGCTCGTCACTGGCATACCGTTCACCTGCAGAGAAGAAACTTATTCAATGTTCAAGTTCCATACTAATCTAAAGCCTATTTCTTCTTCTTCTGCTTCTTTATCCTTGATATGCATGGTCTTGATTACGGATCACAGTGCACCATATCAATTACGCTCACCTTTTTATCAAAAGAAGCGCAATTTTAATGAAGAAACGTCCACGACAATCTCATGATTCTAATTCCTCTTAAAAGCGCCCCATTAGATACAGAATATGAACAGAAACATGAAAAAAACCGAGGCATTGCTTTATTCCGAAGCAGTAATCGAAAACTGGTAGAAGAGCAAATCGTTTGAATTCCCGCCACAACATTTGAACAGCCATCAGCAGCCATAGCGCAGCTCATATTTTCGCGCCCCACTTTTGCAGGCCTTGTAAGCAATTAAAACATGTATATCTGGGTAACAGAGGAACTTAAATTTCTGTTGACGATTCCTTTGAGGAAATGGGTTCAAACTGAATTTTAAGTTGTTGCGTTTACATGTAATTACATATAACGTATACTACAGAGGCCAAAGTTAATGGTGACCGAACTGCTGTAATCAATGCTTGAAGGAATAGCAGCTTGAAAAAATAGAGTGCTTTCACGAGATTGGCTGTGTGCTTCAATGGCACAAAGGTGAACCAGTAATCCAGAAATCTTCTCGAATGTTTGAAATTTCAAAAATCATGGTATTCTGTTTCTTCAGCTGTTCTACTTGAAATGTTACTCGTGAAAATATTAGGTTGATTCATAATAAATCGGACAAATGGTAGTGATGATTTCTAGAGATCATAACTCAGTAATGAATTAACGAAAATGGACGCGCGAGGTACCGTTGGAATGAGAATGGAAAGCTCTTCAAAGTACCGCAAAATAATCACTCCAAATTAAATTCATTCCGCCACAATGCCGCACGATTTCAAGCGGTCCAGAGACCACATCCGCAACGTCATACTATTTATATCGCTATCTGGCCAGGAACCCGCGGATATCGGCAGACGTCTGATAGAAGTTCACGAGGAGCATGCCCCCGGCAGAAGTACACTGTAGTTGTAGCATTCGAAGTTTGCGTCAGGCGACTATTCCATCGAAGACGAAAACCGCGGTTGGTGGAGCGTACACGGCGTAGAGTACTGGGAGCTGCTCGATGAAGGTACCACAGTATCCGCCGACGTCTACGTTCGTCAATTACGAGAATTGAAGGCCAATGTCCAAAGTTCGCTACGGCGGCGGTCACATGTCCACTTCCAGCACGACAACGTGTCTACTTCCACAGACCGCACTTCGCAAGATCGACCAAGGCCGAGCTGCTGTCGTACAGTTGGACCGTACTTCTATACCCACCGTACTCCCCAGACCTGGCCCCTTCAGATTTCCACCTTTTCTCCCACAGCCAACGCCACCTGGACGGCCAAGACTTCAAAACTCGCGACGAGGTCAAGGCGGCACTCGGCAACTTCTTCGAGCTCCAGCTTCCGGCCTTCTGGAGCAAGGGCATCCATGATCTGCCTATACCGTGGCAGAAGGTCATCGATAAAGATTGAGTATATTTCAAGTGAATCCCTGTTGTCGTAAAAAAGTTGTACGACAATGATTAAAATTGGTCAATTTGTCCGATTTATTATGAATCAACCTAATAGTTATGTAATTGGCTCGGGTAGAACAAATCCGCTGGATACTTGTCCCGAGTGTTTTTCGATCGTTTTATGTATTCGTGCTCCCAATTTTTGTCAGTCGAATCAGCCGCAGCAGCAGCAGTAGCAATCAGTCAGTGGTCGTTCAGCGCAAGCTGGCCCGGGGGAAACGCGACCGGAATAAAGATTTTCACATAAACAACTATTAAACAATTACTTATTCCACACAATCCAGTTGAAGCAGTGGCCGCGAGAACTTCAGCGATTTCCGCCGGCAGCTGCGCTCTTAGCATCTCGCATAAAACAATTAACAATGGCCATGACAATAGCCGAAAAAGGCAGAAAACAAATCCCGGCTTCCACGGCTCCTTTAGCAGTCGACTACTACTATTATCAAAATTTAAAGTTAGTGGATTAGAAAGGAGTAAAACTATGCAGCTGTTAGAATGAACATTGGAACAATCATCCATGAATTTTGTCATTTGTGCTATCAAAAAATAGGATTAGATAAACGATATATGGAATTGGGCGATTGTGATAGAAATTGGGCTCTATAAGACCCCCGCTCTAGTATTGCAAGGTACCCTATACTTCTGATCATAAGCCTTAGCATTCCCTCTCACTAGTTTCTTTATCCTAACCCTAACGACACGCACAATGAGGAATCTCATTGATCTGCTACTATGCGGACGGGAGTTGAAGCGGGGATAGAACTTCAAACATCAAAAAGCACTCTAATTTTCAGCTGCGAATTTGATTTTCATATACATATTGCAGATTTCCATGGATGCAGATGGATGCTTGAGGAAGCACTGGCGAGTTGGAAAGAAAAACTGAGCCAGGGTAAGCGTGGGTAGAGAAGTTCATAAGTGGGGCCATGATTTGATTGGTTGCAAAGGGGGGCAGGGGTTATTTATGGAAAGCACCCCTGGCAGATTCTTCAAAAGGGGAATGTCGTGGAACGCAAAAAAATTCCCATGGCAAATGCTTATACCTTATCTGCGCGGTACTGATTTTTGAAAGTTTCAGCACGCAGGAAAGATTAATTTGAACTTAGTTGGTCTTAAATTCAGGCAGAAATAAGTTTTAACAGGCTAGCAAGTTACGTAAAAAATAACACTTCTAGTACCCGAATTTTTGGGGTACTTTAGAACGCTTTATGAAAAAAAAACTGATTAAGTCTTACTTTCAGTATTCGATCTCCTTCTCGGACACCGGCACAAAATGCAGCTCCATCAGGTTTTACTGTGTGCACAAAAACCGGATGATCACCGGTGACCGTAAAACCATAGCCATCACTTTGTCGTTGTACAACTACACATCGTTCGATCATACCTTCGCTTGTCGGCTCGCTCACTGAAAAATCAATAGCTATACTATTGTATGTAACATGTGAATTACTCACGCTCTCGTTTTACCGCAATCTTAATTAACACTTGTCATGTGTAAAATGCCTTGCAGAGACTTGCCGCTTCTTTCACTACCGTAATCAAGAGCAATACATCCAGATAATTTCCGATATTAACAGCACACATTACTAGTAATCCTAATAGTAATCTTTTTTTACGAGATTCTAATTGAAGTAACACAAATTGATGAACAAAAGGACAGGTCACAATTCTGAAAAATGAACAAATAATTGGCAACCGGTCGGACATGACATCAATGGATTCCGAATAGAAATGCATGTGAGTGTGAAATATAGTTATTGATCCAGTTTTGATAACTAGTGATCTACTGAGTATTGGCTTCGCCTATGCTCCCTTCCATGAGGTAGTAATTGTTTTTGGCCATTTTATTCAAAAAAAAAACAGCAGGCACGTAACCAGTTGAAGAAACTTGTAATGCTGCAGTACTTTTGTAAGCTTCTCGCAACAATTATCGATCGGCTATCGATTATGACGGTGAAAAGGATCCTCCAAAAAAGCTATCCTACAATACTGGGAAACGCTGGAAAAGAGTTAGAAGGCTGTATGAACTATGAACCCGGAGGGGTGGAGGGGGGGGGGGTGAACAAGACTAACGAAAGGAGGGCAAGGAAGTTGTTTCACCCATTCCGGAGCTGTTTCCTCTTGACTCAGTGAAAAACCCACGCAATCGAGCCGTCGTGCCCCCTACACCCTCCACCAATTCAAATTGCACCAAAATTTGAGACGGGAAAAAAGGCTTATCAATGGAACCAATAGACTGACGCTTGGTGAACAATATGAGACGAAGGTGGTTCATTTCAATGTTTGATTGTAGCTGATTCATTTTCTGCCTAGCCTGTTGTAATCATGCTAAATCATGTCCCGATGACGAAACTTCTTTTTACACACTTTCCTGGATATTCCCATGGGAACACCCGCGATTCGCGTTCAATCTATGGAATCATTCATTATGAACTTGAGAAAACAAAATCAAAATAAATAAATAACCTTGTGAAAGGATGAGGTACACTTTGAATTGATTTAATAATTGATGATTTAATGATTCTCGTGTCATAAAGATAAACGAGAAAAGAAAATTGGCAACTTACTGAGTAAAGAAGTAAAGAAAAGTCTCAGTTATAGGTTAAGGAGTCAAAAAGTGAGAGAGTAAGCATCCGTTGAGATAAAAATTGTAAAGTAAAGAAGTTAAATTGAGCAGCTTGAGAGTACCACTAGCAGAACTTTCAGATAGTGACATAACCCACGTTCAAAATTGATTTCCTAGATCAAAACCTTCTCATGTGAAAATTTGTGAGAGTTCACAAAAAATCAGAAATGAAGTGCTCACATGCAAGACATGTTCAATATAATAATTAATTATAATTATTCCACAACGATAATTGACATTTTTACTTTACATTTCACAACAAGTACACTTCTGGGTCGTGTCATAACACAGTGGTAACCTGTCAAATTACTGGACTCATTTTATTCGTTCCAATTCAGGAATCACTACCCATTTTACCCCGCATGTAGCATTTCATTTTCCGATCCCCGTAACCCTGCACCCCATTCGTTGTCACAAGTTCCTCAGGGGAGTTAACTGAGGAGTGGTCGATTCAGAGGTTACTGGTTTTGTGGGCATACATCACAATCTAACAACTTACATATCACTTTATATCAGTGCTTATCATAACTCATAAAACTTATCATAAAGTATTTTGCATTACTCATAGACACGGTAAATATAAAACGACGTTTCAGATTATTTGAATATCTTAGAAATAAAGGAGAATTCCCATGAAGACTGTTAAACGAGATTCCCCAAATCAAAATTGCTGATTTTTTGAGATCTTTTAAAATAGCCTTAGAATTTATAAACAAATGCAGAATAATTACAGCGTAATGAAAATAATTGATCGTAATGAAGAAACCGCATCCTGTTTTCGAACACACATTGACCAAAAAGCTCGGCAATAACACTGTTTTGGAACTGAATTCAAGCAAGAGACCAATACGAAACTCCATATGGAATTATGGGTACGGCAATGTTCTATAGCTTCGAGAGTGATCCGAGCTTCAGGCTTCAGCAGCAATCAGAGACTCCGATGAAATATTCAAAATAAGAAAAAAAATAAAGTTATATTAGTGAGATCATGAGTGAGTGTGAGTGATGCTAAGGTAGCAATGGTAAGAGTAGAGATTAGGGCAGAAACCCTTTGAAAAGCATTAATGAAAAACAAACTGATCTATTTTCAGCATTGGATCTTTTCAAGAATGACCTTACCTATTCTACGAAGTGCAACAATCAAATATTGATTGAAGATTCGGACTTGTTATATGCATGCATCTCATAATCACACCTTCAGGATGTGATATCCTTACAGACTAGAGTTTGTTTGATGTGAACTATGATTACACGAAACAAGAAAGTCCTAGAGCCTCCTTTTAAAAAGCTGAACTCCACAAACGACCTCCCCTCGTTCTCATTGCCCTTTGTTCCTTGCCCTGTCCTCGGCTCTCGCGTTGTGTCGACACCAAAAAGGATTTTAGGATTGGACGAGGACGAGAAAATCGTAGACGAAACATGCGCAAAAAGTAAAATAGTGCAACGCGTTGAGAACTCGCCAAATCCTCGCATCGCCGCCTCGCGACGATTTCCTGACGGGTTTTTTTTTTCGCTCAGCTCATCGACCGTTGCCGTTGACGCTCAAGAAACCATGAAAAACTGCCGAGTTTTTCTCGGGTCAGATTGCTGACCTTGGTAAAATGCTTAATTGGCCTCTACCGTTGGCTACACAACCATTCCCAGGGTTTATCCTCCAAGAATCCATGGCTTATGTTCACGAATCTGACTACATAATTGAGCCATGCCATTGAAACCCTCCTTATTCGCCGTCGGAAATTCAAGGCAGTGCAAAAGTTTTTACTATTGAAAAACTTATCATAAACAGTAATTACCAATCCAAATCGAGTTTCTGTTCGCTGAGAAAGGAAACCGACAGAGACGAATTCTTTTTGCTTCCTAGTGAGAAATTTTCTGACCCGTCGTAAATGATTCCTTCCCTATATTTATAATTTTCATTTCCTTCACATTTGAGCTTTTAAGTAACTGAATAAACGATCACACAATTCTGCAGCTCTGATGAAAAATGATTAAAAAGCGTCAAAATCATTTCTTCCCGTTTTTTCTATGGAATCCTAAATCGAAATGTATAGATATGAGCATACGGCATAGACTCAGTTCAATCATACACACACACATACGTCAGCCGGTTCAGCTAACTTCCATCCCCGATCGCGAGGCGACCGCCGCCGCAAAAACTTTCGCTTCATCTCATAGCGCCTCTTGACGTCAGACGATCGTTTGTTCTGGGAGAGCTCTGGAGGGATGTCAGCTCGGTGAGAACCTCAGTGTATGTTGCATTAATATCGAGGCCAATTTCATAAAATCAATTCAACGCATAATTTCACATCGACTGGTAACCGGTCTAATCATTGCTCGTTACATGGCTTCTGAACGGTAAAAACGGTGTGACGAAAACTGAAGTTGGAAAATAAAAGGCTACAGAAAAACGGGAATTTGAATAGATATTTTGGAAATGATAGCTGAATGAATCGTAGAAATGGCGAGTCCGGCATGGTTTACGGCGATTCGTCGTTTCGGTGGGCTACCGTGCAAGATCTAAGTCAAGGACATTGCAACAATAACACAGAAACGATGGCCGTTGAGAGCAGGAGGAGCAGCAGAAGGCAGGAATTTCTTCCTACTCATAATTACTCATTTTTCATATTCCGTTCCCCCTCGTAAAATTTTGATTTTTTTTCCTAATCTGAAAAAAAATGAGAGCATGAAAACTCACTCGAGAAGGGCCGCCGATGAGGCAAATGGGATGAAAAGCACGAGACCACTGTGGTGGTGGGATGGTGGTGATGGTGACACTGCTGCCGACAGAATCACTTTGTCAACCGGAAAAACATAGCCGCCTGTAACGCATACTGCTTGCCAGTGGCACCCAGTGGCCCCCTCAAATTTACTAAGCAGTAAGCAAACTTGTATCCCAATCGAAACATTGGAATAATGGATGAGTGACTGAGTGGTGGTTGCACATCAGCGTTATCATGCTCCTCGACAAGACACAGTAGCGCTCGGAAGTGTTCGGCCAAATGGTTTTTCACTTGGGTTTTTCACTTGTAACTTTTTTGCGACTAGACCGATCTGAGAGAAATTTTAGTATGTTGTACTTGGAGACATTGCATATCAAATATGCTATTTTGGCGCTCAACGGTGTAAGTTACGTGGTTAAATGCAATTTCTTGTTTTGGAGTGCCATCCCTATGCCGTCCCGTCGTGCCGCTGTCATCAAAAGTCGTGGTCTTTCCACAAAATATTGATGTTCTCTGAGGCTTGCTCGTCTCTTTTTTGTAAAAAAAAAAGCCGTTTTTCTTTACCGAGCCTTTTTCTTTTTTTGGTGGTTTATATTAAATACTTGTAAAAAATCAATTAAAGGAGTCAAGCGACACTCAAGTAGAAGGAAATGTTGACAGTAGGTTCAGGCACCACATTTTAATTTTGTCAAATTTGGTCAAGTAGAAAAAAGTTATGACAAAAAAGTGTTTGGCCGAAGACTTTTGAACGCTACTGTATATGTGGACTCCCCTCTTAGTAGAACTCAAGTATATGTGAATATATGCATGTATACATGTGCGTGGGCGGAAGGGATACAGAAAGAACAAAAGAGAGGAATAGAGATGTAAGACGGCTCATAATGACTTCTCCAGTGATTCGCAAAACCAGTGAGTCAATTGACTCGTTAGACGACCTTTTTCATGGCGGAAAATCCGACGAAAGCCTGTTCTCATGCAACACATACACACTTGTGCGATACACGTATACATTTTTATACAGAATCATATCTACAGACTTAACCAAAGAAAGGAAAATATGAAGTTTTTGGCGCCGATCAACCCTTCTGTGAGATGCGCCACGTATTCTATTCCATTCGGAGTTGTGGTGGCAGCTGAATGCGATTTGGCCTATACAATAACTTTCGAGGGCTAGCCAATGTGCAAATCAGCGTTTTTAGCAGAGGTAGTGTAGTGACAGGTGGCACGCACCCCACTCTCATGGTGCGGGGATCAAATCCCGTATCAACGCCCACTGAGGCCAACCAAGCCCTTCATCTACCTTCATAGTGGGTGTATTGGTACCAGAAGACACAAACCAACATCGCAGATTTTATGAAATTTACGATGTCCATGAAATTAAGCAAGTATTCGTATCTATTGGACCGAGACTTGTAAAAGGCAGTAACTGCGATGAAATTTCAGCAGGAAACTTTGCTGAGAAAAAAATCTTTTAAACATCTGCTACGAAATGCGAATCAGACCTGTTTCAAAGCTGTAACAATAATCATTCAAAAATGACATAAAATACCTGGCAATGCCAATGCGGCGCGAAAAAAAAAAATCGCTGGTGCAAGTTCCACGCAGCGAGAAATTCTCATGGCGGACGCGACATTCGCACAGCGGAAAAATCGCGTGAGTTCGTCGCGAATCGTGGCAGCAGCGACAGATTACGGCTACGATTCGATTCATGCCCCACTAGGGAGCGGATAATGTGCCAGCCGTTTCTGAGCCCATTATATCATTCGGCGAAAGCATTTATGCTTACATGAACCATGAAATGGAGATTTAATGTGATCGCTAGAATTCATGAAAACTGACAGCAAACTTGTTTAAGTGGATTTTTTTTACAATTATATCATATGGCAAGTTATCACACAGTAATATATATTATTTATTTATTTATTTATTATTTCTACAGTCACATGCATACACACATGTATACATGTATTAGGTTGTGAGGGAAGTTCTAGCCGGTTTTTCGCTTCACAAGATAAGTTCAAATATCAGAGCGCATCAACATGAATCAGCTTAGATATTGTGCTCCTTAGATAGACATAAAGATGCTCTTTCTAAATATTTATTTAATTATTTATTTATTTCAATACACTCAGAGGTGTGCACAGTAAAATAGACGATCAAAGGTGTGAAAAGCACTGGCATGTAAAACATGCATGTTTTGTCATTGTTTGTTTTGCATGTAAATATGTTTTATTCAGAATGCCACAAGGTTTTGGAATTCTTAGGGAAAATTCAAAGTACTGCGAAAATGGCCCTCTTTAGATGACTTGACTTCACGAGTTCTTGTTTGGCCGAGTCCCAGCGAAGGTGACCACAAATGTGAGTGCTGCTAGAGGAGGGGTGGAGCATTAGTTTGAACACTTCTCCTTGGTTTTCAGAAGTGCTACTTACTACCCAATGTGCATCCGCTCAGGTACCCAGAGTGAACGGACCTTGGCAAGGTTGTGAACGAGGTAGACGAAATTTCGGATTTTTCCTAGTTGGGGTGTTACATCATGTTCACTCGGAAGAAGCTCCCGATCCTGCTCATGCAAAAGGCCGTAAGGGAGTTTAGCGATAGTGTTAGGTGCGTTCTTGAATATGGGGATGGAAACACTTCGTTAGAATTCGCTGAAGTTCGATATATAGGGTTGAAAGCGAAGGAGAAAAAGTGACTCTTTTTTTTTGACACCCTCTGAACATATACATTTTTATACACATACAAATATATGTAGTGAATTGTAGAAATTGTTAAATTGTTTAAAAATTGTAAGGGTCAGATGTTAAAACAAATGAGACATATGGCAATCTAGACTGTCAAAATTGCTTTGTGGCACAAACTGGTTTATAGAGTGAAGCGCTTTCCATAGGCCTCTTTCATTGGCAAATTCAAATCAAAAATGTGAAATATAGTTTTTTTATTGAAACACACGTTATCATAACCTACAGCAGATTCTGCTTACGCCAAATTCGACCAGTTTATTTTAGGACCTATTAAACTTGAAAATAAAAGTGCAATTAAAATACAAATACAAAATATAAGCAAAGTTGACAAGGAGTAGAGCTAAAGCACATGATAGAGGCTGGATTACCGCTGCAATTGGAACAGATCCGAGACGTCCTATAATTACTTTACCTCGCATGACGCTATTTTGAATTTCGGGAATCCTTTAATGTCAGCTATTCATTGTATTTTATCAAAACTGCAAAGTAGAAAAGCAACCTTCTTCATCCGACCCTCCTGGAGTAAACTCGTACACTTCATCAAGGTGAACTCGTACACCGTCAAAACAGGTAAATGTTACCCACTCGTGGTGTACTTTTTGCATATTGCTCTATAACACCTACACTTACAATGAAAGGATTCCTAGGAGATGGTTTTTGTTTGTTTTGAATGTACTTAAGCACGCGTCATGAATGGGCATGAAAGCTTTGAGAGCTTTGAAGTATTCGAAACACTCAAATAAAGATTCCTTTGAAGTGTTCATGGATTTCAACGAAAATCTAGTGAAGCTTCAAAGCTGCCCTATTCATCATTTGAAGCCCACATGATAGATGAAGTAGTGCTATAGGAGTGCAAAGATACGCTACTCGAGATGAGACGAACGGCTGATTAGGGAGCCATTAGAATGGTTTAGGTTGTTAACGGCAGCGAAAATGTTCTCAGAGCAGCATTGAAATGGAAGAAAAACCTACCCTTAATCGGTGGCGACAATGGCGGGCTTGAGCGAACGAGTGCGACATCGTCGACGAGATACGTGCGATGTTCGTCGAGCTTTACCGGTGTGTTGGTCAAGAATTCGTACGCTCTCATCATTTTATGTAACGCATACCGAAGATGAGGTGATTGTCGCGATTATCGTCGCACACACCGCTCAATCGTCAAGTTTGAAACTGGCGGTGAAAGTGGTAGGGTGGAAAACTCGTTGTAGATGGCGATGAAAAGAAAGCTAAGCCTAACAGGCTTGCTAAGCTGGCGCTGAGCACGATCAGACGGGCAGCGACTTGCAGGAGCACCGGCGATAGCTATCCGTACAATCCAGGAAGTGCGAATGTTAGGCGGGCAAGTGCGGTGGTTGGGCGGTCGTGGCGGCGGCGACGATCAGGACACGGCTGAGATGGCGATAGCGGAAGGGGCGAGAAGTGATGATGGTAGCTCTAGGGAGGGACTCGTTGGTTCTCGGGTGTCAGAAGACCACCAGCATAAAACGTACGACTCTTAGAAGGCGGGCAGCATCGATTACAAAGGCCATATTCCTTATGTCGGCGTCCGTTTCTATCCTCAGCTTTTTAATGTGCCTTTCACACGCTCTCACTTCACACTCTCTTTCACTGAAACACACAATCGCCTCAATCCGATGTCTGTGTGTTGCCCGGAAGAACAAGTAAACACCAAAATCGTCCCGTGTGTTCGTTTTGAAATTTGGAGCGTTTTTCAGTGGGCGCGCGCGACAATACGGCGTGACGACCAATTACGCGCCCCATTCGCGATAATGAGGCTGAAGCATGGTGTCAGTGACACGACGAGACTTGTTAGCTAGACGTTCAAGAGTTCGGAGAGTTGGCCAGACCGTTAGCGACGGCCGACGTTCGCCATTTCAATCAACTAGCAAACATCACTTGAAAGCAGCACGGCACGGATTATGTCCTATTGAGCACAACGAGGGTGGCAGTGGTGGTTACACGGATGTTGACAGGATTCCCACATCTAATGAACTACAACGAGTTCAAAAACAAATTTTGAAGTTCAGTTCGTCGAGATATCATTGTGTCGTCAACGATGACAGCGATCACGATGTTTGCCTGAGAAAAACCTCCGAAACGAGAGGTATACTGCACGAAACGCCCGTTTGCTGAGTAGTTAAACGAGCAGATCGACGTTTATTCCCAGTAACTGTTATTTCATAAAACTCCGTAGTAATGTTTATTTACAAAACACCTACACTCTTTCCGGAACAATCCTATAGCATTTATTAGGTCAAGTTTTGGTCGGTCCTGTTCACGAGGTTGTCTTTCAGTGAATATTGTTTTGAAAAGTATGCAACATTTTCGGCATAAAAGGTCACGACGTGATGGTTTTGTGTGAAAAGATTGCTTAGGCAGAGCATTGCTAGACAATGACTAAACAATGACTATCATCGATGGAACCTCACAGATGACACATTCAACCTGGCGACAATGTGAATGTGAAAAAACACACACCCACACACACTCAAATCGTTTGAAGCACACTAAGGTCCTTAACCGTTTAAGTTCAAAAGTCCCAGAGAGTCACTCAGCATTTATCGAAGTCCTTTAATAAAACCCTACCGTCGTAAGGACATCTTCATTCAAACCTCAGTAAAGCGGAACCCTTTGTAGTGTTAAAGTAGGATTAAACCTCCGTGAAACAGTAAAATTTACCAGTAATCCTAGACTTTGTTATGATGCATGCTTGCGCTCAAGGAAACCTAATACCACGGATTCTCAATGTCAATTCTATTACATAAACGTCCAACGCAGTCTCCGAATTATTGGCTGATTTGGCACCCAAGACATGGAACACCGACACGCTGCATCTTTGATGCATCTGGAGGTTGCAGTGAAAAAGCTCTCGCGATATGCTCAAAGCCGGCCAGATTCATATTGATGTGAAATTGGGCCAAAGGGGAAAAAAAGCAGTGCAAGTGCGGAGTAGAACTTATTCCCCATGGATTTCCTTTAACGCGTTTTGAAACTTATAGCATGACCATTCCATCAATATATATTGATCGACAAAAGAAATTTCCCATACACGATGAACTCTCGCTCGATGCCGTCCTACCAGCCGGGAAACGCTGAATAACAATGATGATCGTCTTGGATGGTATGTACGTGTGTGGGAATGTTTGAGTCCGTCAAACTAACTGCCTCTCCCCTCTACCGTGTCATTGAACGTGCTTTTACAGGGAAACGAGCAATTGAATCCACCACGACTTTCCCATTTTCACCAACCATAGCATCCGATTGACGACTCTTATTCGTTGTCAAGCAGTGGCGGCCATCTGCACATGCCAACTTTCTTTCAAGCACATCACTTCGCATCAACTTCGAGAATACCCCTGGGACAACGTTATGTGGGAAACAACGCGCATCAATGGCTATCCTCCCACTCCTTCTTCTTCATCTTCGACCGCCCCAAATTTCCGATATCTAGAAGCGATTTGCTGCATGTCGCCTACGCAACTTCCCTCTTCGAGCGTATTTCTGCCGACCAATTAATTCGAAATGCCGAATTATTCAGTAAAACTTAAACTGATCATAAAATGTAATGCAATCGAAATGCCACGATGTAGGCAGTGTAATGACGAGTGGCGCCGTTCGCACTTGCACACTCAACGGATCAAATTCAAAATCCAACAAAGTTTTCCATTCCTACGGGGTCGGTGAGTTGATACCACTCTTCACTGGCTGGATCGATAGTCCGACTTGTGAAGCAGACACCCTTGTATTTATTTCACTGTGAGTGCTAATCGCATTGCAATCCTGAATGTAGGTAGAATGCGTGGCGCATCCGGAAGAGACTTATCAGCGATGAATATTTCATACTCCAGTAAAAAAGGCATGCCACAGATAATGTTTACCGAAAAAAAACTTGAAACGTACTCAAAAATTGTGCAGGATTTTTTTAACGGGATCATTATGCTGCGAGGCTGCATAATCACATGTGTCATCGTGCACTCTCTCACTTGAGCGGGCTATTTTTCATCCGCAACGCTGGTCTGCTACCACTCACAGCACGTGCGTTATGGAGGAAGAATAGCACGCCTATGTGAGAGTGCGCACAACAACATATGCGACCGCACGACTGGGGAATATCGCAGATTTGCAAGGACAAAGCGCAGCTCAAGACAACACATTTTTTAAAATCCCTGTCATTTCTCTATGTCCACTAGCTAAAAGAAAAATAATAAGAGGCGGAAGATTCTCACGAAGGTAATAGCTGCACGGGACAGAAAAAAGAAATTAGGCTGAGTGAGCCAAGTAAATGATTGTGAAATGCGAGTGAAAACTTCAGAGTCGTTAGACTTGCATAGACAAGGGATGAAACAATTGTTCTCTGCCACTTACATCTACAGCACAAATCTGCGAAGGCATGGAGATGAACAAAGAAATACACAAGCATTTACAGCCAAAAAAAAGGGGAGTGGTAAATCTCATTTGGTGAAAGAGTACTACTAAATCATGGCACGAGGGGTATGGAATAAAAAGTAGGTTTTGTAAATAATACAAAAGTTCTGGCTCTTTTAGGAGAAAATAGACGACTTCTCTACAGAAAAAATTGAAACAAATTGTGAGACCACTATAAAGTCACGAAATGAAATATTGAAGATGAAATCATCACATGAAGTCAAAAATAAAGATAAATGTGAATTTTTCGCAGATAGCGGTCATTCGAGAAAAGGAGGTCATATATGTCAAAGAAGCTTTGGCTTGTTATAAGAAATAGACGGAGGTGTTTCACATTGTATACTTCTTCTATGTCCTAATTACTATGTTATCACTCTTAAATTTGATATCGGAGTACTTTCCAAATACTACTTCCCTGACTAACAAATGTACCGGTAAAAGGAGCCAAGATGTGCCAGATACCAAATATGAATGCCGGGTAAACTTTATTTGTTAAGAAAGTAGAAAAAAATTAGGAGGAAGTAATAATTAAGTAAAAATAAAAAAGTAGTAGAAATAGAATATAGTGAAATTAAGATGAAGGACCACAGTACACCACTTAATGAAAATATTTGAGAAGTATTTTGATATTGCGCTATTACAGAGCCTCACAATGATCTTAACGCCACGATTTTTGAAAAAAAAACCACAAAATATATTCCAAAAAACTTCTCGGCACTTTTGAGAGACCTTTTTTAGTTTTTTTTTTTTTGAAATAAATTTTCAGTCCCACACTTTTCTTTGAACACACACAAAATCTATTAGACACACTCGAATAAATAAATGATTGAAAATATTATCAATAAAAAATAGCTATTATTGTTATGTAGCGTTCCACATAATGCTGAGTAATGATTAAATGAAAGACACCTACATTTGCAACAGACTAAGCAATTTCAATCAAATCTGATTTTTTCAGTCCAATACCACAATGGGAGGAATCGTTCGGAATAACGACGACAGGAGCAGCAGTTCGTGATTGAAAATGAAAAAAAAAGCATCATTCGAAAGTAGTTCAACTTTCGGAGCGGAAATCAGAAGTCGGAAAGCAAGTCGAAGTAAAAGTATTTCACAAATACAAAAAATTTGCTTATTTTTAAACCTTTACTATTGTAATGCACACAGAATATTGACTGTTGTAGTGTCAACAAAACCCTCTGAAGCTAACGAAGTCCATTCACTAACGATCACGTGTAATTAGGGGACAACAATAATTCAAGAAAAATCGGAGGAAAATCTTCTGTACTGTTCAGTAATCCTATTATAGAAACTTTGAGGGTTGCAAAATTTGTGTGAACCTTTTTTTTCACGCTGTAGGGTTAGCCATGAAAATTCGAAGGAAGCTCACTTCCGTTTATGTCATTTTTTAACAAATCCAACCTTCCAAATCAAGAAAGCATGGGTATGACAATGAAATCACAATGAGAGGTGGAGATGGGTGAGGCCAAAAACCGCAACCATCAAAAATCGATTTTAGAGAGAAAAATGTGGGCACTGATGATCTGTGTGAATTGAGAGATGAACGAAATTGATTTGGTAAGATAGGGAGAAAATTGAAGCGCTTGATGGAAACCGTATCACTTATCACTTCTTGCGGATATAAGCATGCCTGTATCATGAAGAGCCCATGACGGGAAGACCAAAAACGTGAAGCTGAGTTCTTGAATTTGTCAGCTGCTGATTTTGCCGCAGGCCAACAAGCGAAAGGTGTTACAAGTATGCTGAGTTATGGACTAAAATCTTGGTCTTAGACGGGAATCGAATCCTTAACTCAGTTTCTGAAGATATATTTACCATAGTATATCGCCAAGCGTAGCTCCGAGTGAACTGCAGGTTCCATAACGACTTTTAATTTTGAAAAAACCGACATTTTGTGGCGATATACCCCTTCGTGAACGTTTGCACTAGAGTTATACTGGCTATAATGCATACATCAAATTTTGAAAAATGAATGAATTGATAATAATCAATACATGTATGGATAAGTAAAAGTAGCTGATAAAAGCTACATTCAAATTCAGGCTTTGCCTCTACCGATCAGCTCAGCAGTAAATAAACTTTTCGGTTTTGTTCTACAGGTGACCAGCTTTTTTCCCGTAACTAAATCAACGATCACTTCTGCGCTGCGATACCACCTTACCCTTTGTCACAGTTTCATGGGCAGTATAAACATGTAGGACGCTAAACGAATGTCATATCCGTGTTCTACGGGTCGAAATACCCCTGGATAGAAGTTTGCAGCCAAATCGAAAAATTTTCTAAAAATCACCTTTTCGACGGTTGAAGAGGTACTGGGGTAGCTCTTGGTAAATAGTGCCAGACATTCATCTCTCCGGGGTAGGTATATTGGTGAAGGGCTCGACACTGACTAGTACCTCGTAAACCCCTGTATAAGCCAAATCTGGGCGGAGTTGGTGTAGTGACAGGTGGCGCACACCCCACTCTCATGGTATGGGGATCAAATCCCGCACTAACGCTCGCCCAGGCCAACCGAACCTTCCATCCCTCCGGGGTCGGCAATTGGTAACAAACTCATCTGGGAGGATAAAAGCACTGTCTTGTACATCGGCTGGCCATCGCAAGCCGCTGTATGGGCCACATCACATTCACCAGTCATAACGATTCTGAATGGAACTAGAATGTGCGGCGCATCCCAGGAAGGGATCGATTAACGCCAAGAAAACCTTGGCCACTTGTAAGCCAGATCTCATGTAAATGGCACTACAGTTCTGAGTGAAAGTTGAATGCTTGGCGCATCGTGAAAGGGAACGGCAAGTCCAATGCTATCTCCTCTTAGGAAGGTGAATTGAGTCAGAAGTCAATTTAAAAAAAAACTCGTGTGGGAAATAGCCCACAGTAGAACATTATTCCTATTATGCAGTTCGTTCTCCAAAACCTGAAACTAAGTTCGAAAAAGTTCGGAATGGAGATAAAAAAACCGTTCCGACTTGAACAGTGCATCCATCGGAGACATAATGTACATACCTTTCAAAAGTCTAGAATTTTTATAGTTAAGTCGAGTAAACCCCATAGCAGAGTTTTGAACTCACATACGGAGAGCGTGACCCAAAAAATAAAAAAATCTTTTTCATTAGCGTTCCGACTTGAACAGTGCATCCATCGGAGACATAATGTACATACCTTTCAAAAGTCTAGAATTTTTATAGTTAAGTCGAGTAAACCCCATAGCAGAGTTTTGAACTCACATACGGAGAGCGTGACCCAAAAAATAAAAAAATCTTTTTCATTAGCGAACCACTAGCCACGAAGTTATGCCTTATTTACGTTAAACGAACAAAATATTAATTATTTTCGGTTAATGCCTGCTCCGCAGAAGAAATGCCCAATTTCAGTAGAATTACAGTACGTAATGTCGTAGAAAGAATATTTGAGGCCATTAGGCTGTACCCTTTAATGGGTGCAATGTATGTAATTAGAGGGCCGACATACAATGCAGGTCGACGCAGGTCAGCACGTCTGGGAAAGAACCTGTAACATATGGGAAAATTGGAATGTTTTAGAATGTTTTTATATAAAAGTATACCAATCAATGTGTTATGCACAAGATTTCAATACTATCAAGTTATTCAATACAAAGAGATGGGAATATGAATTTTTGGGAAAGCTAAGCCTATGGAAAAGGAGCTCGTGGTCGGTTTACGCTTGACCCGTAAAGCCGATCAATGTATGGCTTAGCCATTCTGTGATTTCGTTCTGCGTTTTTTCGATTCCGCGATTTTGCGATGTCGCTGCTCCGTACGCGAAGCCGCACCATTCGCAATGTCAAGGTCGCACAATCCCGTGCGAAAGTGCTACTCCACAAAATAACGGGGTCCGACATCGTCCTAGGGAACCGCTTTCTTGAACAGGCAAATTGCCTCACCAATCCTGAACTCCTTGCCACCTGGATGTGGGCTGCATCTCCTGATTTACAGTAACGTTTTTTTGGAAATTAAAAGAAAGCATGTTCTATCTAAAATACACTACTGGATATAATCCTTTTAACGTTGTATGCGAAGAAAAATATGTTTATCGTGGTATTACGTGCATTTGGTGCAATACGGTAGTTGCACTGCATTACACGCTGGCAGTTCCAGTTTGAATTGACCGCAATATACTCGCAACTACTATTGAGATTCAATTATTCTTAAGGTTACAAAGTAACTAAGCACCGAATGTAACATTTCAATGAGGGCATTATAAAAATAACATATCAATAACGTACGCTGCTTTTTGCTACTTGAAAACTATCACGTGCGTTATTCATAAATAGACTTTAATTAGCAATCAAGCACTATATTCCACCATTTTATACATGTAATATCTTTATATTACATAGAATATTTCTAAACATGAAAATTAACCACTTTGTTCCTTCACGCTTTCAAAAAAAAGCGATCGTAATCAGGCTGTAGTTGTGAATGCATAGGTCGCGGAATTCACTAATTTTATATATTTATTTATGGGTACGATGGGAACAAGATGGTACATACTCATATAATCATACGTTTAAAAAAACCAACTCGAAAACTGAGAATTGTAAACAGGTAGTCAATTTGCTTTAAAATTACTAGTACCTACTACACATTTAAAAATTTTCTTCGGAAAAACAGATATTAATCGCGACTATAATATAGAAAAAGAGCAATAAATAAATTAGCAAGTAATTGAAATACAGAGTCTTAGAACTAAATGTTTTAGTAAATATGTCATATGTATATGCTACATCTATGAACTAATATCACATAATATCACACCGTATCACATTTATACATCCCAAGAATTTTACTAGCGCTAAAATAGAGCTTCGGTCTCACAGAGATACATACAGCGAGTTTGCAGAGTCCGAGTGATACGTTATGGTTGAATATTCGATACTTTCAATTGTTTTTCCTATAACGCCATGGGAGGAATCACTCGAACCTTCAATATTACACCCAGCAGCATTTGAATAGTCATCATTTCCCGCCAAATAGTTCGCGAACATAACACTATACCACGACATTCTACAAACTGTAGTCACCCTGAATATGTATTGTTCGCATAGGTACTGCACCGACTTTTTAAAAATAAGTGAAATATCCTACAGAACTAAATATCAAAATAAATATATCATGCTAGTGCTATATCTACGTGATAGTACCACATATCATATATTACAGAATTTTTACAAACCTCAAAAGAGATCTTCGACTGAGCAGATGAAACAAATTGAACGCTCACAGAAACTTAGTAGGTTCGCAGAATACGACATCAGGCTATGGCTAGCTCGATTGATGTCATCGAAAAAAAAACTAAATTCAAATTAAATATACTGAATAAACAGCTGAATTTTCGATAACTAGTAAGAGTAACAATTCGAATTTTCGACGGTACAGTATGCATAGAGTTGATTAATGACAACGGTTTCATATATGTTCGCATAAAAAAGGTCACAGACGTGATTCACCCCCTAAATATTTCGAATATTCAGTCAAAAATTTGGAAAGGCGATTCATCCGAACATTCGGGCATTAATCTCTGGTTAAATTTATGAACATAATTGGAATTTGACAGTTTTTGACGTATATCTTTCCGACCAACAACAACAGTTGGCGACCAGTAAGATTTTACGACGATTATTTATTTGATTATTTGATTAATATATTCATCTAAGTGATTAATATATTCAAACCTTTATAAAACTCAGTGAAACCTAAAAAGCTTCAAGATACATATCTGTTCGATCAATAATACAGCGAGTTTCCAGAAGAGACTCGTAGTATCGTATTTCTACTACAAAAGTGCTATTTACCTTCGCAAGCCTCATATGATTAGGGGCTCTGTAGGGCATACTCTCTGAACTGATACTAAAAACTATCGCGTAAAACTATGCACAGCGTTGTCAGCTCATCGATTAGTATTACAAGAACAGAGCAAATAAATAAATATATATACAGTAGCGCTCAAAAGTCTTCGGCCAAAACTATTTTGTCATAACTTTTTTTCTACTTGACCAAATTTGACAAAATTTTAATATGTGGTGCATGAACCTATTGTCAACATTTCCTACTACTTGAGCGCCGCTTTCCACTTTTCATGATTTTTTACAAGAATTTACTACAAGACCATCCAAAAAAAAGTAAGAGGCTTGTTCGAGAAAACCGGCTTTCTATACAAAAACAAAAAGAGCAAGCCTCAGAGAACATTAATATTCTGTTGAAAGACCACGACTTTTGATGACAGCGGCACTGCGGGACGGCATAGCGATGGCATGCCAAAATTGAAAAATTTCATATAACCACGTAACCTACGCCGTTGCGCGCCAAAATGGTATATTAAGTATGCAGTGTCTCCGAGTACAACATACTAAAATTTCTCTTAAATCGGTGCAGTTACAAAAAAGTTACAAGTGAAAAAAACCCAGGTGAGAGACCATTTCGCCGAAGACTTTTGAGCGCTACTGTATATATATAAACGGGAATTTTTTTCGCTTCAGTGTGTGTACCAGAGAGCTGAGTGAACTATGGACAAAAGGAAGCGCAATGGGCGAAGTCATATACGATGATCGAAAAACTGATAACATGATCAACGATAATCAATAAATCGAATCGAATAAGCACGGATGAAGACGTTGGTCTTGGAGAACAGGCCACCATGGATCGATTAAGTGATCAGAGCCTTTCAAGGTCACACCGCGACCCCTTAACGCTTGCCTAACTAGGGGACGGGGCCGTACGTTGCGTGTGTGTACATTCCACTTGTCATGAAGAAACCCCATCCCCACTCGACCATATGCACGTGCCTACCTAACACACGTTGCACATTGCATGGATATTGGATAGTACCAGTAATAACTGCATACTACTGTAATTACCGGTACTGTACAATACATGGTACAGAGTCTACAAGTCACTTAAAACTAGTCCTATATCAGTTCTCCATTGAAATCTTGCTGAAAAGAAGCAGTTTGGCTCGATGATGATCGTGTTCGATATGACCTGACTTAAGTATGCATCCACTTAGTCAACTCTTAACGTACGCGCGACGACGATCGGACCAATCTTTCACCCTCTGGAAAGCGCTTTATCCAAAGCACGACGTATAGCCGCCCTGAGGCGCTATAAGAGCGGGTGGGTGTGTGATCGTCGAACAACAACGCCACTTCTCTGACATAGTAATGCCAAAACAACAAACTTCATCATAACAGGATTTGAAGTTGAAGAAATCCATCGAAAACCACCCTCTTCGTTCAGATCTACCGTAGAAATGTCACACAGAGAAACGGGTTTGATAAAACCGAAAAGGAAACAGTGAAAGGAACCGATCTTGGTTGAAGGGTGTAGTAGGTAGTCTTCTGACATTTTAAAGAGGAAGTTCACAAGAAACTACTGAAAATAATGCATGTTCTTCTATATCCTAGTCGTCGAAGCTTTGCAGATTCGCGTAATTTTAAAATACAAAAGATTAGACATAGTAGTGAGTTGAAGAATGAGCAGAAAACTTTGTTGTCGTAGGAATGGAGCAAGTAGGACGGCGGGTTGTGTGGAAGAATTTCCCCATCAAGCCTTATGGTAGCTGTCCTTGTCATGTTTGCAGTTGGTGTGTTGATGGACATTGGCGGCGGAGGAATCACTTGATGTTTCCGTCCATGGGCTGTCTTTTGGTGTTCTCCCATGTAAACGAAGTTGTTGATGAAAAAACGACAACGATTTGATTATTTGGAAGCAGACGTTGAATTTTTTTGCTCGCATGATAGAATCGTATTCCGATGAAATTCCGATTTTTAAGAGGAGACTGGAACGAGATATGGTTATCGTTACCGAAAATTGTATGATTGCAATTCCTTTTGAAATCACTTTCATAGACAGATACATGAACAGATGCACGAAAAGAATCGAGAATTCCTCTTACTCCAAAGCAGAAATCAGGAAACTGGAAGAAGAGCGAGTCGTTTGAATTCCCGCCACAACATCTGAACAGCTGACAGCGGCCAGAGTGCAGTTAGAATTTTCGCGCCCGATACTAATTTGCTTCTCGCTCTGCGTCTCTGATCATGTGAGTGTCGCCTCCGCCCCTTAGCTTTCTAGCGTCCAGTCAAAACCACTCGGGCGCCCCACCCGTCATTCGCCACTTTGGGGAGCTCTATCTTGATTGGATTCTCGTATATGAGATTCCGTGGACGATTTCTTAAATGGAAGGAGAACCAAGTGATTGGCGTTTACTCACACCACGCAAGGCAATTAGGAGACATACAGAAGTCTCTGCCATGGATACCTACTCAACTGATTAAAGCGAATGGTGCAATACAAGCCTAACAGTAATCCAAAAAGGGTGGGTGGTGAGTGATCCACTTGGAGTGGGCTAGGCGAAAGCAGAAAGATGTACGCGTTCGCGCGCGATTTCATATTCGAGTTTCATCCTGAAGTGTGAAAATAAATGTTAACTGTCACGTAGTTAATTCTGAATCTGAGCGCTGTTTTCACCAGTGCAACTATCCTCTGGAACAATTTTGCTGCCCATTTCGTCCGCTATAGGGTGCTTGACTGAACTGGGCGGAGTCTAATTCCAAAGCACAATGTACACCTTTGAACACCTATTGATTCCAATGAAGAAAGGGAAATTTCTAAAATTTCCAGAATAAAGCTGTATCCTTGGAGGAGGAAAGAATGGCAAAACAAGCGCTGGGCTGCCTTATTCCAAGAGCAATTACGCCGCCCTGCCGTTTTGTCATGACACGGAAATCGGAAATCCTTTTCGTGAACAAGCTATCGAATTTGCAACGGCACCACTTCCTTATTTACTTACTGTGCATTCATAGAAAAGGATAAATCTGGCTCGAATGCTAGGGTATGCCAGATATCGATGATTTATAAGAATAACATTTCGGTACTGTGAGGTGGTTACACAAAAGTGATCAGCAGTAGGGGTGGTAATACAGTTTCACATGGTTCAGGCGTCAGATGAGGAAGAAGACGATAATTTGTAGATATAATTTTTGAATTAAATCTGTGGTAAAGGCCCGTAGGTGATGGCTTAGCGCGCGGCTACACAATCAGATGCACTCCACCCACAGCTGCATGTATAGTGGCTGGTCGATGGCAAATATTTTATAAGTTGGGCCAAGGCGAGGTGTGGCGAAAATTCGCCTCCAGTCGCGCGTGTTGGATTTGTGATGAAAAGGACGTGGCACATTCATAGGTTCCCAAATGTGCCGCCAAGGACTGAGGCAAATCCTTGGCACGTCGCGTCCTAACTTGAGACCACTATTCCTTCGTATTGCGGGGCGGGTGTGTGCCATTAGGACAGAAAATTCGCGCTGCGACGTCCGGCACGTGACACGATGGAGCGAGTTATGCTACCTTTTGGAAGCGATAATGGTGCTCATTGCCTTATTCTAGGCGTGGACGGACGAATAGACACTTTTCTTAAAGGAATCGTGTACGGAAAAATGAGTTTTTGTGTTACCCATATGTTTATGCTGTATTTGCCTAATGTGAGCCTCATGCAAAATTTCACGCGAGTAAATATGAATGTGGCTGAGATACAGCATCATAAAGTACGTCCGGGTGGGCGGGGCCTCCGAGTAAAAGCCTCGTTCCGTCGTCCGCCGTTGTCGGAGGCGCATTGTAGGAACAGGAAGTTATGTAAACAGTCCCACTCTCCGTTCCCAATAACGGCGGACGACGGGACGAGGCCTTTACTCGAAGACCCCGCCCACTCGGACGTACTTTGTGGTGATGTATGTATCTTAGCCGGATTCAAATTTCTTCGCGTGAAACTTTGCACGAGGCCCACATTAGGCAAATACAATGTAAACATATGGGTAACACAAAAACTCATTTTCCGTGGACGATCCTTTAAATACTAACGAACGAAGAACTATTCTTCCAAAATATTCATTTTTCATTATATCCATTTGTTCTGTTACACAATCGTTCACTTATTTATCTGTATATTTGTCCATCTATCTATGCAATTATTTTATCCACCTAAATACATATATTCCTTTTTAAATTGTTTGTCTACCAGTCCATTCATTACTTCAATTGTTTACTCATACTTACTTATCGTCTATATTTACTGATATACAGTAGCGCTCAAGAGACTTCGGCTGATTGGTTTTACACTTGGGTTTTACACTTTCCGATGGAGCAAGATCAGGGCTATAAGGTGGATGGGGCACTTTAGTACACGTGAGTACTTCATGGTAGAGCTGTGGGGTGGATCGAGGAATCTTGGAATCTTCGAAAGAGAATCTCCTGGTCTGTTGTGGGGGGGGGGGAGGTAGGAGGGGGGGCTCGTAAATGCATACAGCAGCGCTCAAAAGTCATTAGCCAAATGGTTTTTCACTCAGGTTTTTCACTTGTAACTTTTTTGCGACTGGACCGATCTGAGAGATAGTTCAGTATGTTGTACTTGCAGACACTACATACTTAATATGCTATTTTGGCGCTCAACGGTGTAGGTTACGTGGTTATATGAAATTTTTTGGTTCTGGAGTGCCATCGCTATGCCGTCCCGCTGTGCCGCTGTCATCAAAAGTCGTGGTCCTGCTACAAAATATTGATGTTCTATGAGGCTTGCTCGTTTTGTTCTTGTACAGGTAGCCGTTTTTCTTGACCGAGTCTTTTTCTTTTTTTGGGTGGTCTTGTAGTAAATTCTCCTTAAAAACCATGAAAAGTGTTAAGCGGCACTCAAGAAGGAGGAAATGTTGGCAATAGGTTCAGGCACCACATAATAAAATTTTGTCAAATTTGGTCAAGTAGAAAAAAAGTTATGACAAAAAAGTTTTGGCAGAAGACTTTTGAGCGCTACTGTATCTACTTATTTATCCACCCCTAACAGCTACTAATCAGTTATCTATTCGTACGTTTGTTTATTTATTAGTTTAGATAAATTCAAGGTGGGCTCATAACTGAACAGAATGTAGTCTAAACAAGATCGTAGCAAAGGTTAACAACGGAAAACATATCTTAAGAAAGCGTATAGATCAGCTATATTTGAGTTACAGCTACTTCCAGGTTAAAATCTGAAACATATAATTTATTATAAAACGCGTTGGAAATGATCTGCACAATCGTGTTTCTCTTTATAATTTTTCGTTTACCTTTTTATTTCAATTTCAAATCAGGTCTGCCCTTTCTATTCTAACGCGAGTACCACAACAAAGTGCCGAGTGTAATTGGAACTACAGTCCAGTTCCCGTAGGCTGACGGGGCGTGGCCCACAGAGTTGGGTGAAAGTGTGTGGCGGGGTGAGAGAGATCGATACAAGTCCGTAGGCCTCGCCCTGCCAGCCGTAATTGAAATGGACTGTAATATGTACTGCATGTATGCCTGAAATAATGGCCCTAACCCACTTTCTAATGCAACCAATTTCGTCGCTGTATTTCATTTTAAAAAGCTTTTCTCACAACTTTTGCAACAAGAGGCATAGTCAGTAGTTGGGATCAGAATTTGTTTATGCTGCCAGGAAAGTAAAAAGTATGGCCTAAACCAAGGTTTCCTAGAATAACATGAACTATTAGAAGTTCTCCATTGCTATGTGAGAGGGGCCAAATAATCGCGGACAGTCCCTCGTCATGCGCCTTCGAATAACAGTTACGATTCAACTTCTGAAAACCGCTTTCCATGTGACTCACAGGAATTTCTGCTCCTCTTCCAAGCCATGGCAATTTTTTAATGCTATAAGCCACAATTGCTGAGAATAGCAAAGATTGCAGAGCCAGGGATCACGTACGACGCTTAAAGCCACAGTTCACGATAATTTGGTTATCCTTGTTCTATCCGTGAGCAGATAGACCTTCCCACAACTAAAAAGGTTGCACTTTTACTGGAGTGCCAGGATGAGTAATAGGACCGCCGTCAGGATTCGCGATTTTGCGATTTCACGATCTTGCGATTCTGTGATCCTGCGACTCCGCAATTTTGCGATTTTGAGGTGTCGCACGCGAAGCTACGGCATAGCAGAACCTCAAGGTCGTAGTATCGCGTGCGAAAGTGCCACACCGCAAAATCGCAGAATCACGAATTCGCGAAAACGCAAAATCGCGAAGTTCAGGCGGCCTAAGCGCGTACAATACTAGTATATAAGATGGTGCCCACTGTTTCAAGATGGCCGTCACCCGCCAACAATTTCACCAGCGGGGGAGCGGTGGCAACTACTTGGCAAGAAAGGTCTATCATCGATCGTGTTAAGATGGGATCCACGATCTTCTGTCGGTAAAGGTAAGATTATCGTGGGAGGAAGCAGCTTCGCTGGATTTTGGGATATAACAATATGCAGAAACCTTTGCAAATACCTATTTCGGTACTGTGACCTCATCGGTCGGTAAGGCTTGACTTTTAAAAGCTTTGAAAGAGTTTTACTCTAATTTTACATAGTTTTTGGGTTCTTTAACATCGTCAGACCTTTAGTGAGTGCGATGACAAACGACGATTTTCGTGATATTTCCTTTAACGTTAGCTTCATATCATAAGTTGATTCACCGGATTCTGCTAGTGTGCTTGTAAAAAGATATGGATTTCTAGCATCACACCTACAGTATAGCCGTCCAGCCATGTTTTCAGAATCTGAATTTTTATTGAATCAATTAGCTTTTCAAGAAAATACTTGTTGCCATACGACCTTGACCTCCTCTTGTCAACTGCAATACGACCCTCCACAAAAGTCACGTAAGTCTTCTTTTACCTACCTCTTTAAAAATAAGCGGCAAGCTAAGAAGTTTCAAATTACACCGCACACTACGACGATCCTCATCTCGAATAAAGGTCAACTGCTCGAGTATAACCTATTTTCTGTACCTAACCAACCAAGATACGTCCTCCCTACCGAGCATTTTTTGATGCAGGCATGGCTCTGTTTTTGACTTTCTATGAATGAATTGAACAGTAATCATCAGACAATGGCACATTGGAAAAGATCACTGTGAACCGATGTAAAGTTTCTACATTAGATGTCAGAAACATACTCTCTCCCTAAAAACCATAAGATATTTTTGAAAAGGCTAGTTTGACTGCCTAAGAAAAGCAGAGGCTGGAGGCGAAGGCCTTCAATTCGGTAACACGAAATTCTACGAAAATTCCCCACTCAGACTTTGTTCAATTGAATCATTTAGATCACACAGCTGCTGAAAACCCGTGAAGAGGAGCGAGCAGTCGCGGCACGTACTCCTAGATACTATGGACGACTTACGGATGGAAACACAGTATGTACATAGCGGCTGGAAAAAAAACACGTTGATCACTTTAGATGCTTATTATCGGAATTCTAATAATCAGAAAGTTATCGGATGTTATTCTAATGATCCAAGATAATAAACTTGATGGCCTTCCATCATATTAGCCATTTTGTGCGATGCGATCATTTAGGTTTTCTAGTCACTGAAAAGTCATAGAGAGACGCGAACGGTTGCGTCGCGTATCCACCTTATGAAACACGACGACAGGAAGATGAAAAAGACCAGTGCTTTGTCACTCTATTATGTTCACATCACCATCAAAATGATGGACTGCAACTCATCTGTGATCAGGTACAATTTTTTGCAAAATTTAAGCTCATCAATGATAAGTGGAAATGCAGATGGTTTTTTTAGACAAAAGTTTCTAATAAGAAGTTACAACAAAGATTATTCAATAAAAAGCTACAACGGCATTAGAGAAAAAGTGACTCATGGAATATTCATGTAAACCATATAATAAATAGTAAAATAGTAAAAAGTACCTTTCAATCTCGACTCTTTGTATTCATAATGTTTCAGTGAGATTTCAAGTGAATATTACGACGAGTAAGGGATTTCTTGGTATTGACTGGATGTATATCGAATATCGTTGAGATGAGACACGTTGACGTTAAACGTATTTCGATGGGGACCCGCTGTGTCTCCGCCCTCACTAACTTTGTTAAACCGATGACGTTACCGCCGACTGTTGCCAGACCCAGTGACACGGAGGTAACAATCAGTTGGCTGATTGCGACACTCAACTTAAAAAGCTTCACGGAATCGCTTTCCCCATTTTTAGCGAGTATCAAAACCGCTAATAAACGCGCTCGTAAACTTAATCAGGCCAAAACTGCGTGAGGCCTTCGAACTGGACTAAATTGAGACAAATTTTTGGTTTTTCTTGGTAACTGCTGAATTTTTCCACAGCCCGCAATACGTGAGTTGTTACAAAAGTGCAGTGTCAAGGACAAATCTTTGCCCTTGGACGGGACTCGAACGTGCACTTCATGCTTTCCGGATATATGTGTTAATCCGTTATACTACAAGACCTTTCACATTATCTGAGCTTCTGAATGGTATATTTATCATAGCTTATTAGCACTCACACGTGTCACGTGTTAAGACAGTTCAACACGCGTTCATACTTTACGCAGGTAGGGCGTGGCTGCGTTCACAGGAAGCAAGGCAGAGCGGTACGGAGGAGGTGCAGAGGAGACACAGGCAACGAGAAAGGGTGGCACAGGAGGAGGCAGAGACGCACAGCCACGCCCTACCGCTGGCACCGCAAAGTATGAATGCGGCCAGAAAATCGATAGAAATTTCAGTAGAAGAGATGTTCAGTGCTTTAACCCATCAATTATGCAACAGTCCATCAATTCAGGAAGGAGTGTGGGTAGACTCTTGAGGACAAACGGAATTCTTTTTCAAATTTGAACCCATAGTTGGTACCATTGTCTGATGGATGGGAACAAATATAGAACTAAAATTTACTATTACCACTACTTAACCACTCTACTACTACACGAACACTGCTTTCAGAATTCGTCTAAATTTCTAATCCAAGCGGTGCTTAGGTGGGTGTTCCTTCTGAGAAAAGACGCGGTGGGAGAGCATGCTTGACAGAGAGGCCAAGCAGTAAAATATTGAAAAATAAGTCGAAAATTTTTTTTTGAAACTTTTGCAGACATTTTTGGAATTTTGGAATAACTTCGGGGCTGTTGAACGTTACTATCACTACTAAACTGACGGATTACTAATATTTATCATTACTATAAACTCAATTCATGATATTAATTTACTACATTTCCATCTATCAATTAGGTTGATTAATGATGCAGCGAATAGAAGACATATTCATTGGGACAAGCACTCTACGGTAATCGTTTCGGGTGGGACCGAGTCCATAGAATATTATTCTAATTCTGATGATCAATATTATCATCATTATTATTAATGCTATTATTTCAAGTTCTTTTTTAAAAAGTCGCAATTAAACTTTTCAAATGCGTGTGGGTCGTCAACGTGAGGCACAAAATTATTTCTTCATTACAGTTTTCTATGCTTGCATCTCTACATATATGAATTTTAGACATGAAAATGGCAGGTACAGCAGGAAGTATTATAGTATTGTTATGTTGAAATTATGTTGTAGAGTTGCCACTAATAAGCAATGAAAAAAGCAAGAAAAACTCGTTGAGGGCTTGGAGATCGTAAAGCACTTTTTGTACCGTCAACTGTTTACGAGTTATTGATCACGTACAGTGATAAGAGTACTTAAATAGAGAGTGGCTGCACTTCATTGTTAGTCATTTTCGTGTGTTCAACAAAAAAAACCTGGACAAGATTCGAAACGTAGGAAAAAGATCTGTTTGCGTACTAGCGCTGCGTGGGTAAATATGGTGCAATAGAGGAACGAGATCAGGGCCGGGGTCATCTGCTAACAACTGAGCTAACAATCGAGCCAAGTGCCCTATTAGAGAGGAGGTGGAGGGGACGCTCGGCTAGCAAAGTACAGACATGAAAAGTTGTCTGGTTTTTTAGAATTCGGAAACAGTTGGCAGTCAGTCGCTCTCAATTCTATAAATAAAAAAGGATAAAGTATAAAACTTTTCGGCATCAATCAATCCCTTCTGAGGATGCGCCGCACATCCTACTTCCGTTCAGAACCGTGGTGGCTGGTGGATTTGATGTAGCTTATACAATGACTTGCGGTGGCCAGCCGATGTACAATTCAGTGTTTTTACTCTCCCAGACGAGTCTGATGCCAATTCACGGAACCCGGAAGGATGGAAGACTTGGTTGGCCCGAGCGGGCTGCAATGCGGGATTTGATCCCCGCACCATGGGAATGGGAGCCGCGCCATTTGTCACCACACCACCTCCGCCCTCAACTCTTCGAATAATGAAGATCATATTCCATTAGAAAAAACCAGTCATATGCGTCCTGTACTCAGCTTACGTTGTAATTACTCTCTATGGGGCCACATGCAAAATCCCACGCGAGAACTCAAAACCCGGCAGCATTACACCTTTCGTCAGTTTTCGTCCACGTAGGTAAAGTGGGAGGATCTACGAGATTTGTGGAGCATAGGAGAGGTGGTCACGTGGTGGACGACGCGGTGTAGGAAGCAAACGGCATCGGGCGCGAAATTCTGGTAGTGCACAAAAATGCTCAGCGCAGCCCGATTCGAAGACACCATAAAAGGTTATTCTGTTCTTCATAAAATCTTCGAACTTTGACTGAAAATGTTTCTGCAACCAAAAACTTCAACGAATGGAGAATCGTTGGATTAGGAGATGATTACATCATTTACGAAATTCGTGATTTTTAAAAGTGAAAAGTGATTTTCATTCACTACCGCCGCTTGCATACGGACCTAAATTTCTACTCAAGTAGCGCTTGTATAAAAGAGGAGCACACCCGTACAAAGGAGAAAAAATTATTTGAAAGGATGATTGTCGTAATATAAAACATAGAACTTATAATGGAAAATCTCAATTTAGCTGCATTCGAGTTTTAGCAGAAAAAGCAAGTGTAATAAAGAGACACGCGGCTCCGAGACAGCGGAGTGGTGGAACGTATAGGGGAGGTCGGGGCTAAGAACGGGACACATAACTGATTGATGTTTCTAAAATGAAATATAGCCGTTTCATGGAATTGCCGGTCCGGAAACTTTTTGTTGCCTAGACATTCCATCTAGCGAGCCTGAAATTCGATTCAAGCCAAAAGGAATGTAAGTGTGTAAAGTACTTTGTAGAGCAGGTAAGCACTTCTCGAACACATGTAGCATAATGCACATACATGCAATTTCCCAACGATTGGAGGAAAAAATATCACTCATGGTACAATTCAGTATTTAACTTAAGCATTGAACTTATTAAGCTTATTAAATAAACAAAATAAATAAAAATAAAACAATAATTAAAATAAATACTGTTAAACTTATCAAATTATTGAACAACTTGTTAAACAATGGCTGAGTAAAATCGATTAGTTGACCTGCAGAGAAAACCTCTAAACTAATTCAGCCAAGCCGGATACATTAATTAAAAATAAAGTAGTTAAACGTATCGGATCATTCCAAAAGTAGTGGCGCTTTTTTACGAGCGAAATTTTTTCTCATGAAGTTGCAGGTTCGTAAGGCATTTCATATATCAAGCGAAAAAAATTCCTGCTCTACAAAAGGACATGTTTAGTTTTCTTGTCCGTCATAATGGAGCCGATTTTTAGGCAGGAGAAGTGGTTGGCTTAGTCGACAAAATTTGACCAAACCGGCAATCAATTAAAACAGTACCTTTCACTCCGGAAAAATTGATGAATCATGTGTCTCTTACTTAGCCCCGACCTCTTCTATAAGTTCCACTAATTGATTGCTTGAGAGGCGCCCCGCGCGATTTCCAACTTTGGTTTTCCCGTCACAACTCTGTGATTTTCGGCAATTTCTTCAAACCACGGCAAGGAAATTCTCTCAATCATTTAGTTCAGTGAGTGGTGAAACGTCAAATAGTGGTAATGGGTAGTGATGGGGAAGCATGATTTACGTGATCCCTCGAATATTTGCTGAAAAAATAAATTGTGAAAAATGTCATCGGGGCCCTTTGACATGGTCTTGAAGTCCAATGTGAATCGGAGCCTAAATAAAATTCAAACAGATTCTCGATTGAGCAGAGAAAACCCTCACGAGAGGTCCCTGATGCAATGCTGAGCAAGGGATTTTGAACGAAAAATTTCATTTTGAATTAATGTGAGTGCTTTCAAAAAAAAAGGAATTTAGAAAAATAACGACGTGAGTAATCGATCAAGCAATTGTTGGAATTTGTAGGAGAGGTCGAGGCCAAGTACGGCACACATGATTGGTTGATTTTCTCAAAGTGAAATACAGTGTTTCAATCAACTGCCGGTTTTTGTCAATTTTTGTCAATTGGACCTATGTACCCTTTGCCAGCCTGAAGATCGGCCTCACTTCAACATATCCAAAATCGTACTAACCATACCGTAGATCAGAAAAATCGCTTTCGAACAATGTGTAAAATGCCACACAAACTTGTAAATCTATCAAAAAGTTTTCCTCCGAAAAAAGCGACATTACTTATAACTCAATAGAAAATATGTAAAATAAAATAAATAAGCAATAAATCAAATAAATAATAAACCATCAATTAATAAATACACTCATGCTGGTCATCGAAACCAGCAATGCTGGCGAAAATATAGGCCGATTCTTGAATGATTGTGGGATATGAGTGCTGCGATGTTCAGTAGCGCAATAGAAGAGAAATAACGGAATAAACGGCCAAGAAACTCCAAAAAGTGGGTCTTCTTTCTAATCCTTCCCTTTCATCCCCTCTGTATCGTTAGTCGCTGAGAGATAGATGTAGACGGCGAGGGGCTAAGTCAACCAACTGCAAACGTTGCCCGGCCCTCGCCGCAACTCCCAGCGGATGCGATGGACGTGAAAAGCTACGCAGCGGGATCGCAACTGGAACCCCAAAGCGCTTTTTCAGTGCTAGTTTCGCCACAGATCATGTCTTCTTTACAAGAATGTTCGTTCGTTGAGAATATGCTTCCCAGAACTCGTTTTCTCCATACCCCTGGCGGTGCCCTTAATTACGGAATGTTCGTTTACAGACAACATTCTTCCCAAATCTTATTTTCTTTCATCGCTAATGATGCCCTTAAATATTCCTTCCTTGCTGGCTTTTATATTCGCCACTGCACGAGTCTACGAAGACGACAGACTCAGACAAGCAGACGAGATAGAGCGGGAGAATGGAGAAACGAGAGACAACGATACTTAGGTCAACTATCACCTCAACTCAGTCACACATCAACACGTCAACCTGATACGGTCACCGGCTTAGGTAGCACAGAAATGCTCACTCCACCATTTTTCATGGGATGTGGTTTTGATCTGAGCAGCTACATACACTCAAAATCTACCCACCCTCAAACAGCGGTATTTGACCGTGAAATTAAAAAGCGTTCGTTTTTAAGAAGCCGGTTCTACCAGAGAGTTGACTGAAAAGCGTTTGCACTAAATGATGTGAACGGCGATTATAATTAAAAGATACAAGGTGGTAACATAGGAACTTTAACGTCCAAGGACACTGAAAGTAAACAGATGAGCAACGATAGTCACTGTCTGGACCAGATTGCAAAGGACAACATTCAAACAAAGATTTTCCATTATCGAACCGTTCGAGAGAAACGAATATTTTCCCACAGGAAATATCTCAGTATTCTACGCGTAGGACAACGACGACTTGGAAGCTTTCACGCGAAACAAGGAGAATCCCGCTAAGACACAATTCCTCAAAGTGGTGGACGACGGGGAGGGGCATCTGAGTGCCCAGTATCTCGGCCGATACGCACTTTTTTGTGTGGAACCGTGCATGCGGCTCTTAGCATACAAATACCACATGATTATATTACAGAGAACCTCATTTTCCCGTACACGATTCCTTTAACTCATTAAATGACGCTTATTCATCCAATAAGGATTTCAATATATGAACGTGGTCCTAGATGGAAACACTACCGCGTGCAGACTACTGTCTACGTTAACCTTTCGATGTAGGACTACGCTTAATTACTGCAATTCTGAATTGCCAAGGGATAATTAGCTGAAATTACACGAAGTTCGGACTTGCCAGAGCGGGTAACAGGGGCACTATACGTGGAAATTCAGAGGATACCAAGTAACCCGGAACTTTTCAAATACTTTCCAAGTAGTTCGTCTCGTGTAAATGCCTTTAAAATGAATAAAAACAAAAATAAGTGAGGTTACCAGGTGGAGGTGAAAAAATGTTCTGGGCTATGGTACAGGGATAAAGCTCTGGATGGGTTCCATCGATTCAAGGCCATATGAAATGCTGTAAACGAGAGTAAACGAGGGCGCTCTATGTCCGATATAACCATGAGAAATTGCTGAAAAGGCTGGTTTGGTGTCGTTAGAAAAACAAAGGCTGGTCAGCGTTCGTCTTCAGACTGGATAAGCAGACGGTTCCAAATCCTTACGAAAAGCGGCAT
The DNA here is from genome assembly GCA_963978905.1 of Trichostrongylus colubriformis. NCBI lineage: Eukaryota > Metazoa > Nematoda > Chromadorea > Rhabditida > Trichostrongylidae > Trichostrongylus > Trichostrongylus colubriformis. The sequence goes on along the minus strand of OZ022261.1, from coordinate 28,362,306 downwards.
AATAATTCGAAGGTAGTGGTGCTCTTGCACATCTATCCGTCCCTTTTCTATTTTTGTTTTATCCATTCATTTGGCCTTTTTGTTAGAAGGCTTATTGAAAATGTCAAAACGAGATGCGAGCGGTTGCGAGACGTGACCGTATTAATTAGAGGTGATACATTGATGATAAACACATCAACTAATAGTGATTAATGTAGTTGGAATTAGTTGCATAAGTCTCAATCAAGCAGCCTAGCTTTATAAATTGAGGCAAAGTGAATGTGAACTGAGCTGATTACCAAGAAAATAAGTAACAGAGTATTGGGGCTTCAATAACAGTATTCTGGCTGGTGACTTTCTGTGAAAGCCAATGCCGTAATGGATGAAAAGCTTAAAGTTCACAATTTTTATCAGAAAATTCTAGAATCGAAAGGATCAATGTTGCTAGCAAAAACTTTAGAAAAATCAAGCATCTATGGCATAAATTCATGTTTGCTTTGACAAGTAGACTGGAATCGAAATAGGGGTGAGTGTCGTAGCATCAAAAATCTGTCGAGCTTTGAGGGGGAGATTTCAGAACCCGAAAACAACGCAACCATTTGCGAAAACACGCACACACTCCGGGGAACGACGCGAAACGTCTCGCGCGTTGAAGCTTTGAGGATTTGGAGAGTTATGGAATAACCACCACCCGCCCTCGTCACCCGTCTGTCTGTCGACATGAAACGCCTCGATAAAAACGATCTTGACTTTAGCGCGAACGTCCCTCAAGAGCTTTTGGCGCGAGCAAAGTCGAGGAATCACATTCACAACAGCCATTCCATAGGCGAGGGTGGAAATCTCACTAGTACGTCGTCTAGTAGTGGTAGATGTAACATCACAATACTATAGTATAGCACCGAGCCTTTTTCGAGCCGTCCTTGAAGACACCGAGAGGGTCAATTTTGGTTCAGGGTACAGGCTTACGGTGGCCTGCATCTCGTTACTTTGCACACACGAGTCCTTACTAAGACGTCGAATGTGGATTCACTGCGTTAATCACACTTTTTCTTACACTTTCGCTTATTCTCCCTTTCACTGTATCACTTCTTTGTTGCTGTATGCTGTTTCATATGTTTAAAATCGCCATGAATGAAATCAAGCTCGCAATACGCGACACGAAATGACAGTGACGTCGGCCCGCCTGAGGCGCGAAGTTCAAAGTGAACATCAGTTCGCGGCGAAGCGCGTTAAAATTGCAATAACGCTCCAGAGGAGCGTTTTTCAACACGATTTCCGCTCCACATTATCTTATCTGAGTTCAAATATTTGTACAGTTGAAAGTTGTTGCAGTTTGAAACACGTTTTCCTTTCCTGCCTTCTTCCCTGTGCCTTTGAAGGAGCCGGAAGAGATCCGAAGAAAGAGAATGCAACCAATCGCAGTCAATCCCGGTTCACCAGGAGCTGCTGCTGAACTTTTGCACTTTGAATGAACAAAGAACGAGGACGGAACTATGACAGCGGACACCTCAAGTCAACCAAACCAGCATGGTGGCTTGATCATCTTCAGAGACACAATAATGCAAGCGAAACTAATCAGAACACGCAGGTACGACAGGTACAAAATCACGGTACATGGTCCGGGGTGCGAGACAGATTCCGGAGTCTAACACATTCGTGCGCAGTGATTGAAATAAGTGTGACAGTGCACAACTAGAAACTTGAACGCGACACTTTCTTAGTTATGACTCCAGATAGTGAAAATTGCATGAGGAGTCGCCGTGGATCCCAACTCTGAGCTCGTAGTTCTTCATGTCTTCAAAGTTGCTGAAGGCAGGGGGTAGGATTTTGCCGAGGTGAAAATATACATGTTTAGAAGCACCGCCATGGAAAACAATAAAATAAAATAGTCAAATTCCTGGGAGTGGGGTTCCTGCCTTTCCTGTCGATTCTCGCCACGAATGTTTTCCCCGCGAGCGACATCGCCAGCAGTCTTGTTACTTCTGTGGCGTGTGGAGGTCGCACGCAACACATAACGCGAGGAGGAGCCAGTCCACAAAGGGGTCTGTCAATCTGCGTAGAGCTCATTGAGGCGGCCTATAGCATGGCTTTGACATTCGAGGAGGAATATGCCGTACACCGCCCTCCTCTTCGGACCCTGCCTTTTTGTACTAAGCACATTTTGCGTTCCTGAACTTCCACTTCATCGCACCTGTTGCCTCTCGGAGTATATTGAAATAATGGAAGAAGTGCCTGAAGGCCTTTGAGGAAAATGTATTTGACAAAGCCACAACGACTCACATTATGACTAAACTATAAATCAAACATAATAGAGGTACAAGTCAAATCCGACATGAATGTGTGAACAGTTAGAATTTCGACAAATTAGTGCCTAGTTCAGCCCACCATCCTACAACCACAACTAATTTCACTCGAATATCTTCTCTGGGTTGGTATGATAATTTTATAAAAGTGAAATATTCCACAATGGATAGTTGATGAGGTACGTAAATAATGAGTTATTGACGATACTCAAGTCAAAGGTTCCGTCAAATGCTTGATGGATGGTTTACCGGTAGAATTAATTACGTTGGGAAAAATGATTCAAATTAAGTTATAGTGATCGAAAACTGATGAATAGAAGTAGCCACTCGCTGCCGGCAACCAGCTGTCATGTGAAGGTTTCCTTTGGTGGGCACTTTGACGTTATGAAAGCGTTTTGCTTTTTATTTTCATTTAGTCATTGTGCTAAATGTTATAGGCTATTGTGAACGCTTGTTCTATTACAGAACCTCGGCGCACAGCATTCCTTTTCTTCCCACCCACTAAAAGTCGATTATTCAACACAATAGCGTCGAAGTTTTCCACTTTCTCAAAGCCCCCGATTTTTCGGAAGTTTTGAAACCGTTTGAAAATAATTTTTGCAGTACCAATTAGTGTGGGGTGTTTCTTTACCTACTTACGAGCAATGTCATGGGCTTATGTGGAATGTTTTCTAGAATTTCACATGTGAAAGGTGCATGAAGTGCTTGAGTAATCAATTGTTTTCGGGATGAGCCATGCATTCTACTCTTTTCAGCGATTTGGTATAAGCAGTACCTCACAAGAACCGGCCAATTCAAAAGTCAGTGCTTTACCCCCTCAGAAAATTCTGACACCTCTTCAGAAAGCCCAGTGGATGAAAGGCTTATGCAGTCGGCGTGGGCGGCCACTGAGCCAGGAGGTGATCCATCATTCCTTCACCCGTATATGCGACAATATACGGTTATTTTATATTTTAATTGCTTTTTCTACGAATCAAGCCATCAAGCGATCATCTTCAAGATGTTTCTTAATTTACGCTACTCCCAGTGAAAAAAGGTATCAATCAATATCCTTTTTTGTTGTTGCGGGATGCTTTTCGACCCAAGTAGTGGAGCACTGAAGATAAAGTGAGGTTCATCCGCCAGCACCATGTGATAATGTAACGCGGGGATTCGAACCGTTTATAATATCCAGTACTAATGTTTGAAAATGAATTTGATGCGAAAATTCTTCTTGTACTCTCATAAGCAGAATGGATGATCAGGATGGAGACCAACTTCTTCACGTCACTTTAGACCACTTTCTTTTGTTCCCTTTTCTGTTCAAAAAATTTTCAGTTTTTTCCATTAATCATCTAGCTATGGGTTTTTTCTGATAACCTGTCACTACGCATTACTCTTCAACGTTTCACGACATTTCGCCTCGTCCAAACAGCTGATACTTGTCTGACGCGTCTTCCGTGACGGCAAGCGGGAACAAAAGCGAAAAGCGAAAACATTCAGAAGCTCAATTTTTGCCTACACCAACAACACGATGAAGAAGGAGCACGGCTTCCATACATAGATGAATATAACATCATCAGAAGATAAATTTCTCAGCACTGACCTGATTTCTTGGGATCCGCCATGCATTCGACCCGAAATCGAAATCCATTCATGTACGAACCAAGTGAGCATTTAAATGGCACTGCCCATTTGAATCTATTTATGCCCATTTAAATGCTCACTTGGCTCACTTACTGATTTGTGGGGAACAGCCTAATACGTCACCCTTTTACGCTCTTAAGCGGAATTTCATCCAAAGGAGGCAGCTTCACATGACCTAGGAAGATTAGTGTAGGGAGTCCACCTTAGGACAATGTTTTTGCGGTGAACGGCAATGTCGACTGGGTTTCCCCGGTATCAGAGGCCATTTTCATCTTTATTAACGTATTCTCAGGCGTTCTTTGGAACTCGTAATGTGGATGCGGGTTTGAGAGCCACCGGTGCGTCTTTTTCTCTACAAAGCGCAAACTTCAGTGCCTGATTCCTGCTCTCAACCAACGGAAGGAGGCTTTTATTCCAATGAAGTGCAGTTTTTAGTGCCACTGCCTGTTTTACACCAATAGTAGCATATAGTCATGCCCATGATATCAAAAGGCATGGGACATGAGCGCAGCGTTTCGATCAGGTTCCTGTATGGTCCGGAGATCGTAGTGCCCGCTTAGACGAACCGAGCCCTCCACCTTTTTGGATCTTGTGCATTGGTACTAAGTTGTCTGGGGTATATAGAAAAACACCGACTCTGTACATCGGCTGGCCCCGAAAACCATTTCACAGCTTCAAATGCCTTTATTATTCAGAATCTTTCAGTTTGGAATGGTCGGAGGTGGTGTAGTGACAGGTGGCGCGCACCTCACTCGTATGGTGCGGGGATCAAATCCCACGTCAACGTCCGCCTAGGCCAACAATGCCTTTTCTTCCTTCGTGATCGTTGAATTATTACCAGTTCGCCTGGGAGGATTCTGGGACGTCTGGGAGGCAGGCGCTGATTTGCACATCGGCTGACATCGCGAACCACTGTAAAGGCAAAATCGCATTCGCACACCACCACGATTTTGAAGGAATTAGAATGCGCGGCGCATCCCAAAAAGGACTTATCATGCTAAATTCTTTGTCGTTTAACATTTATTATTCGGAAGTGGGCTGCATGACCCCAAACAAGGATTGCTCAGACTGGATGCCTTGTTCGGTATCCTTTTAAATGCGAATGTAGATAAAATAACTTAAAATTAGTTTTAAAAATATTTCGGTAGTTAAAAATTGGGATTGAAAGAACTGTGCTGACATTTTTCCTTCACAGCCCCGAATGTGCAAGCAACATTTTGAAAGTCTAGAAAGTCCAGAGCATGAATCAAAGCCTACTGGAAAATTAAGAGAAGGAGATCATCGAAGTACATCTGCTGTTAAACTTAAACTGGCCAGACACTGAGTTACGCTCTCGCGAAACCAGGTTAATCAGCGCAATTCCTGCTCAAAACTGCACTTCCAGCATTTCTGACATTTGCGTACAACATCTCCCAGTCTTCTTCATGATCAGTGAGTGATCTATTCATTTTTCATTGTACGGCGTCAATAGGGCAGTCGAAATTGTATTTGCGACATTCAGTCCTTTTTTGCTGTTTAACTTGGGGATAATATCTGCTGAAAGACAACAAACTCGTGTTAGAGCCATGTAGCTCTAACTCCTCCGCATGTCAACCACAGGTACCCGAATGGAGTTCTTCCGCTTTCGCGGTGGTGGACTGGACCTTTGAAGACGATCTGGACAAAAAGTCAGGTCTGCATAAAAAATTCCACCGAACAGCGTCGTCGGCATAGCAGAAGAAAAGTATAAACAACTATGTTAGAAGTTCTCTTTATTTACTTTTCCACAACGACGTCTTTTCTACTTTGACCGCATTATTTCCTCAAAGACAGCATTAAGAGTGATGCAGTAATGGAGAAATTCCTACAAGATGTCACTCACATGGTAGTCTTGGGCTTAAGAAGGCCACCTGTGATGCAGTCCCTGTGAAAAAGCGCCACTCTGAGCTGTAAAAGCGCTGCAAAACGCCGCAACCGCTCGTCTGTCCCGCCTCTTGATAAGTCGATTCCACCTCCGCACGACGTAATTCCCGATTGACTGGGGTGGGAGCTGCGAAGGAGATGCGGCAGGATCGAAGGTTATTCGGTGCGCTTTCGCAGTTTTAGCTCGAAGCTCAGTCCGAAAAGTAGATGCTGTCGTATTTCCAAACAATCCCTAGATCGAACTACCCGCCTCTTGACGCACAGGTCGTCCGCGTCGAGAAACAACAGTGGGAGGGGGTCCTATTTCTCAGGTTTTCGGCCAATTCCATCCGTTGTTTGTTCACTGTCCTGTTACTAGGCATCTCGATTTCACATTCACTGCTTCTTTTACTTTTCGTCCGACTTTCCCCTAAGGCTGCCTTTAAAAAGCTTCGTATCTACGCAGTATCCTACTCTGCTGACACTTACGGTGATTTGAGCGGACCGCAGAATGCCTGGGAGTGTACTGAAAAGGTATTCATAAAGGTAGCAAATGCTGTCACAACGATAACTGGCCCTAAGTTCATAGTTGAAAGCCTATTGATTCTGTTAGTTTTATATTTTAATGGCTGCTGATTTTCGCCGCAATCCGCGATGAAAAGTTGCTGAAAGTATGCTGAGTTATGGGCATCACGTTTTGCGTGTGAGTGTTGACAAACTTTAGTAAATACACCATTCACAAGCTGATTCAAGGTGAAAGGGGACAGGTAGTGTAATGGGTTAGCACATATGCCCGGAAAGCATGGAGTGCGGGTTCGAGTCCCGTCCGAGACCAAAGCTTTCGCCCATAACTCGGCGTACTTAACACCTATTAGTTTTTCCCTCACATTTAGCTCTCTACCGTATCACAACCCTTTAATGATTGTAATGCAACTACCCCCCATCGTTGAAAACGTGGAGCCAGAAAAAAAACCGAAAGCGGAAAAAAATCGCCGGAGCCCACGCTTAGTTCGCTGGTGTAATAAAACGAGGTTTGTGAAAGCCAGTAGTTTGCAGTTCTTTGTTTAACGAAGTCTTTTGTATGGCAATTATCAACTACGAACATCTAAGGGTTCGGTGATGTGAACGAGTTATCCATCGCAGAAGATGCTTCGAATGGCCGGCGTTAGGGTGACAGCAACGGCCCAGGGGCCCCTATTGGCAAATTAGCTGCAAGGGGCCGCGCCAAACGGGTGTATATCGCTGGGACAGAAACGTCGCGTGGCCGTGTTCGGCACGCGACGGTTCTGTCCTAGCGATATACACCCGCGCCAAACGACATACACCCGGTTACCCCACATATTGCCACAAAGCATGGCGTGCGGTTTGAAGTCCCGTACGAAGCCAAAACTTTTGCCCGAGGCGAGGCAGCACTTTACAAAGAAGATAACAACAGTAACGAAGTTTCGCGGTAGATTGTGACTTACCAATTGTACAATTTGGCATGCAAGGTCAAATTGTACAATATAAGCATCAGGACCACAGTGAAAATGAAATAATCGCGGCTTTAGATAGCTGCTCTATCTTCTGTGGAAGAAGAAAGGATAGGCTACTGCTAATATATTCAATGACTAGAAAGTGACCAGAGAAGGGAGTTGGGAAAAGCCAGCATCAGCATGCAACAAGCGCCCAAGCGCATAGTCACGTTCGACACCACTTTGCAAAAACTTTGTCAAGCAAACACTCTTGCAGCTTGGATGGAAAATCTCTGCCCTACCTACGTAATCACCTGACATATTGTTTTTCATAAATCACCTGCTTAGACCGTTGTAAAACGGCCTAGTTGCCACATGAATTCGAAAAGTTGTAGGGGGAAATTGTTGGTGGTTATATCGCTTTGACAGCGACATCTTTTCAACGCGGCGATATCAACCAGAAAAATGACAAAATTTCTGAGGAAATCACGAGCGATGATTTGGTAGGTTTAGTGTTGATCTTTGAGAATAAATTCATTTTCGTAGCAAAAAAAAATGGCCAGAATCAAATTTGTCTCTAGATTTCACAGACACCACCCCAAACAAGTTTGTTGACCTTGAATGTCTTGTCTATGATCCTTTCAAATGCAATATAGATAAAACAAAACAAATTAGTTTGAAAAAATATTGCGGTTGCTAAACATTGACACAGGGAAAACTGGGTTGTAATTTTATCTTTACAGTCCCGAATGTGCAAGAAACATTTTGAAAGTCTAGACAGTCCAGAGCATAAATGAAACTCTATTGGAGCACACAGAGAAGGAAGTTTACAAAGCTAGTGGTAATTTTAAATTGGTCAGTGACATTAAATCATTTTTGACATTGAGTACAGCGTTTTGTAAAATTAAGTATGTCAAAAAAGAGAACTCACGCGTGATCGTAGAGCTGCTCTGGCTCGAGTGAGAAGCTTGCCGCACTCATGCTCATAAGGGTCATATGAAAGATGAATTTGAATAGGGAACAATAGGGGAATGGTGAATGAGCAGTTTTCTACGAGATTATCTATTGGTTTGGAGATCGTAGATCACTTGTTCGGCCGGTCAATTTACCACATTTTACTGATATTCGTAGAATCAGCGGAAGTTGTAAAAAAAGTTTTCAATATCAAACAAAATCAAAATCAAAATGAAGAAAAAGCTGTAGGCGACATTTGGGAATAACCGTGCTTCAATGAAGACTTCAGTTTTCGTTAGTGATTCCCGTCGCCATTTACAGGATGTTCGGTCACCAATCCTTTGGTTTTGTCCTTTCAAACATGTATGGATACGCTAATAAGATTGAAGTACCAGTAATTTTCCAACTGTACACGAATTCTTGAATAGAGCAAAATAAAATTAATTGTAGTCAGTAATTCATGTATGACCTAGCTTTTTAGCGAAAGATTTTCCCGCAAGCTGCATTTATATTGGATTAATTGTATGAATCCTTCCCGTCGAAAAAGCTGGCTGCCGCTCCAAGCAAGCGCGGAAAAGCCTTTATGTAGTCAATCTGTTCAGTGAAACCCTATGAACTGTAATTAACGGGCTTGTAGATAACACAGTTTTTCTCGACAGTGCTATCTCAATTTCAATATGTGCGAAAGTGCCCACCTGAGGCCCACTCAAGGCTCACTGCTATAGTGCAGGGATGGGGTCTATAATACTTACACAACACTGTTTTACTATTCGTTGTAGACAACACGAAGTAGGTACATTATGTAGAAAAATCAAGATCTGTAAAGACAAAGTTTCAGAGAAATGAATCAGTCATCGCGAAGCCCATAAGAGTCCGAATACGATTAGCAAAATCGGGTCGAGACATGTGAATAGAAATTTCATTTTTTCACACTTTGAACTGCTCAATGCCGTGACCTTTCCCAGCCAGTTTGCAATTTGTCGCTATTCATAGTTACAAGTGCTTTTCTCAGATGACTTTTTATGTAAGAATGAACCGCCTCCGAAATTCCAATTATGACGAGCGATCAAAGAACGAGAAAACCTTGTTCCTGAAATTTGGTATTCCCTTTAATGAGAAAATGCAAGTGAAACTCTTTTTTCTTTTCAGATATTTTGCCTCGCGTAGTGAGAAGTGGAGCCGCTCCCACTAGCATGGTTCGTGGACTGAAACGAGACAGGTGTGTCGATTTTTCTGAGAGTTTTTCACTTTGAGTGCTGCAGGATAATAGTTGATTATTTATTCTCCATTTCATATGTTTCTTGAGAATAAGTGATCAGTCAAAGTGAGGCATGATAAATGCTTACTTAACGGCGCCGGGTAGGGTAAAGGGTAAATGAGATTTGGAAAAACATGTTTTCTGAATACGAACCTTTCACTCCAGAAGAGGTCATGTGTAGCGAAACTCGCATTGAAAAAACGCCGTTTGGGGTCTTATCACGATCTCGCGGCACGGCATGTCGCTCTGCAGTTCATCAGCCGAACGAGTTGTAGGCAGGGGGGGGACATCGCTCGCGACCGGCTGATTTAGCCTCAACGCCCGTCTGCAGTCTACCTCGGCTAGTGACGCAGAGGGCGCGAGAGATAAGGGAAGTTTTTAGGTTCCCAATTCTAGGTATTTTCGCCATTTTATTTGGTTCTTTCTCTACTGTCACACTGCTAAGCACCCCTACTTTGATGTTCCTGGTCCGCCAAATTTACTCCTCCCAGTGTCTTTAAGTCAATGGAGGCCTTCTATTAGGCCCGGGGTGGATAGGTTGAAAAGTGAAAGGTACCCTAACAGCGGACATCTTGAGTCAACTAAAACAAGACCAATGGCTTAATTTTTAGGGACACAATGGAGCAAGCAGAGCTATCAGAACTACCTGCTCACAGAGCCATATGCGTGGTCCGGAATCCACCACAGATTCCATAGTCGACATGTCGTAGTAACCTTTATTACAATAAATGTGACAATGTATGACCGGTCCCGCTTCCTCCGTCGCATTCCAAACTTAAACTAGCTCTGGGCAATGGTGATATGTATGTGTATGTATGTATGTCTGCTTCTCCCTGCTCATAGCTCGTTGATCTGAAAATGGTTGGTGACAGTGGGCTAAGTATTTGACTCAATCGTTAGGTGAAAAGAGACGTACTAAATAGTGCGGCAATGGAGGAAAGCAAACTCGAACCCCACAAATCCAACTAATGTATTGTTTGTCCTATTCGATTTCTGTCGCGGGTTTTTTACGCATGCCACTACACCTGGTATCAAACGTGGACGTGTAACGTGTGGCGGTATGTGCAGCATTTGACGTGCACACGTATGGAAGGAACTGTCCTCAATATTTAAAAAAAGCGTTATCTTTGCTGTGGGGAGACTGAGAAACTTGTTAGAGTGATTCTTTCGACAACCCTTTGAGAAAGTCGGTACTATGAATTCCGAAAGTTGAAAAATGCGCATTTCTTTTTCTGCTTAGATCTGATACAACCTGTAACCGTGTATCTTGCGCCCCGGCTTGCAACCGAGGGCCTATTAATTAGAAACCGGTCGAATCAGCGCAGAGTGCCCAACGATGCACGTGCAAACGTTGCGCTTGACGTAGGATCCGAACCTTCGGAGATTACGCATCAGTAGCGTACGTGGAATGCAACCACCCCTTTGTACTTTCGGCCGTCGAAATTCGACGATCCTTATGATAAGGGCTGAGCCAGCTACCGACTCAAGATCGCATGCCGTCTCATTAATCGATTCGTTACGCATTGGGTCACGCTATATTAGCTCAGTGTGCATTCTACCGTGACAGGTGAAACATTGGAGATTACATATGTTTTATTTACAGAAATATCAAATCGCATAAGAAGCATACATGAATACAAAGTGTAAAAACAGCGAAATATTTGCTGATTCAGAGATATCTCACCGAAAGAGTGCAGTAAGCGAGCGCGCCCAGCGGAAGGTGCTTCCCATGTGCCTCTGCCTTCAGATATTGACTTTATTAAGTTTATCCTTAATACATGAAATGGTACATGAAAGGAGTTAGAGGTATCTACAAAGAGAACCGCAAGAAAAGGCATAAAGGTAAAGCACATAAAAGAATAACTGACAAGAATACATGGTAAGGGATCATAAAAAAGATCTTCCGACGAGCGGGTTGATAGCTGTCGAGGACGTCGCCCAGAAGATCGAGAAGGACGGTTCTAAGCGTCCTCGGACCGTGCAGGCAGCTGTCTTCCCATCTCCTCGCATCCTCCCCTCACCAAGCCCTGAAATGTTCAGATGAGTCATAGGAAAACATCCCAGGGAAAACACTCGTTCGCTGCCGACGCGGCGAATCCCTTACAGTACCTTAATATTAACAAAAGACTCTAAAGCTGAATACACTTTAAGCTACCATACCAGTTCATCTGTCTTCAACAATATTTCTTCCCCTTGCTCTAGAATGCGCTTCATCCTTTTGCTAATGCCGGCAACATATCTCTCGCATGTCGGCGGTGTTAATGTTTTCCGATATTGGGCAATGGCCACCTTGAGAGCGTCCAAGTTGACATTGGGTTGTTTTCTATAAACACGTACAAGATGAGTGCTATATTGATATCATGGCATGCTGCAATATTATACCTGATCCTCTTCATATTATCCAAGCTCGATGGATTGAGATCTGGTGACTCCGCGGGCTATGCCAACGTGTCAAGCCCCCAATTCTTAAACTTGTCAATCGTGTACTAGCTTTTGTGTGGTGGCGTATTGTCTTGTACGAGGCGACAAAATCGTGAATTGCACAGCCTCAAAACTGACTGACACATGCAGTGCACATGAGAGCCTTGCACATGAGAGCAGAGCACACCGTCATAGATTTTGGACTTGAAGGACTGTAGCATCTCTCTATTATTCCACAGCTCGCTATCGATTCTGCAGTTTCCTGGCAGCATAGCGAACTGAGTGCTCCTTGAACTGGAATACCACCCCTGATATGCACTTTCGCTGGATGCTTAGCTCGATCGCGCATCTCGAGTACTGGACTCCTTGCTTGACGAAAAGAACTTAGTCGGACAATACTGGTCTCCTTGCTTGACGAAACAGAACTTAGTCGGACAATCAACTGAAAATCATATTAAGCAGTGTATGATCTAACACCTCGGTGAACTTGGGCTTACCTTGAACTGTGCATTCATCGGTGAATACGCAGTCAGAGAATTCCATTTTTGCCTCCAACATTTCTGAGCAATAATCGACACGAGCCAGCTTATTGACGTCCTTTATCGTGTGGCAATATTTCGTGGTTGCTTTCCTATATCCACGACGTTCTCGTAGCCTTCTGACATAAGTAACACTGACGGTCATTCCGCGAGTCTTTAGGCGATCACGACGTCGTAGCTGCTGCAGCGCTGTTGTTCTGGTAACACCTCTCAATTTCCTACACGATTTCATAGCAAAGCACCGAAGTAAAAACCTGCCCATTGAGGTTAAAGTGACAGTTTTCACAAACCACTAGGAGCGCGGGCTGTGAAAGCTCTTTTCGAAAGAGCCGTCCCTTCAAATCTTCTTATACATCGCATAACTGTCTGGTAACACAAAGGTGGCTCGCTCCGCCCGGGTCAACCACACAATCCGCACGATCGCTGTGAGCCCTCCCAGCGTTTTGGCAAGTTCGATGACATAACTGTTCTACCTGTCAGGGATATCAGGCTATCCAATATTGTAATTGTTCGTTTAAGCACCTCTGAGCACTTGAAAAGTCGCGTTTTCCTCTCCTTAGTATTCCACTCCACCTTTGACCCTTTTCACTATATGAGATTCGGTTATCCAAAATTCTCAGTTTGGAGCTTCGAGCTTTTGCAGAACGTTCTAGCAGCCTAAAAAGAGTTATATTTCAAATGGATTAAAAAATTTGAGATTTGTCTAGCTACTTTCGGAATTACCAGCCCTCAATACGATTGGAGCGGTTTCAATTTTTATTGGATTATTTCAATTGTAATCACAGTTCCCATATACATTCACCGTAATGTGCGGGAAACTGATGGAAGGACGAGAGGTTTCAAGCACAAAATGGAGCCTACTGGACAGGACGACAGGAGACAGGAGAAGGAACAATGCAAATCATGCATAGAGGTGGATGATAGTGAGTGGAATTCAGCTGTGAAAACGAAATCAGAGGAGTTTGTCGCACTTATGCTCATAATATGCACATGAAGGCCTTGAATCCACAAAATAGCACGCAGTGGGTAAACCAGCGGTTTTCTGTGCTATCATAAATCTATCGGTTTGCAGATCGTAGGTCATAGGTGGGGCTATGTACTTGGAACATCTGGTATTATAAATTATCAGGAAATTTTGAAAGGAAGGCTCTTCATAATAAAGGGGGAAATATTGCAAGCAGTCAAAAATAGAACCTTGCTCCGATGTAAACGTTTCGATTCTTCTTTAGTGACGCTCTTATCAACGGTCATTCGAAGGACGATGTGGGCTGTGAATCGGTATGCTTTCAAAAATAACCCGCATAAATAACTAGCAAGATGACGTACAGCATCAGAAATGAAACATACTGTGGCGTCGTTCTGGTGTAAAGCATCATTATTCTCCTTTATCATCGGAACCGCCGCTCACGGGTCTGGTCATGCACGTGGACTCTTCCATACGCACTCAAATCATGACCGTAATCTGCTTATTACTAGTAACAAGCGATATATAATGGTAACAAAATGGTAAGGTACTCTAGCCCGATTGGCTTGACCAATTCATGCTGAAGTCGCCAATAACAACTACAATAAAAAGTATGACTACAGTAGCCTTATGCATTACGGAGGCGTTGCACTGGTGCAATGGGACTGAGAGATTCGTTCAGTTCGTTCTTCAAAAAGAGGACGCTTACCATGGTCCTGAAAGAAGTACAGTATACGGAGGCTCTTGAATCTCCTTTCATTGGAGACTATGATCTGCTCATGATAAACAGATAGTACACCTGCACTGGTGAAACATTCTTATTCAGGCTAAATATTCATCATTTGAACAGCGCTGTGCCAGGCTACTGTAGCTCGAAATGCGTCTGTCCAAGCAGGTAGGGTGCTACTGCGCGAAAGAGGTGACTGTTCTTCATGAATATGGAAGTGGATAGTGAGTATTCGGAGCTGACCAAAAGTATATCACCCTCTCTTACGCAGGCTCAATTCAAACGATATGTAGTCAATAAGCTACAGGGAAATTAAAAGTCCTAATTCTTTAGATGAGTGAAAGTTGACAGTCATTTTCGCTGTTTTGTACTTTCTTATTGAAGTGTATTGTCGATTTTTATGTCTCTACTCTGTTTTTTCGTTACCCGTGTTTTCTCAGTATGCCTTGAGCACGTAATAAACATAAACATAAACACGTAGCTCGAACTTGACATTCTTGCAAAAGATTTAGCTAGGTGGATATCGCGGCGAACTGTAGGCCAGTAGCTCGTGGACTAAGCTCCAAGATGAAACAGGCGATAGATATGTCGGCGGCTTTCCGCGTGAGGACTCCGTGAAATGTAATTATTGTATCAAGGTGCGTACCTACTACAATCAACTGATGCTAGTAAGCTCGTATATTCCATATTAAGGCGCCAAAAGGCAGGAAAATAGAAGTGGAAAACATGGACTTTACCAAAGGAGTGGCCGTCAATGGCTGTACATATGCTGGTGTTGTAACACCGTTATGCTTAGACACAGTTTAGGCGTTCCTGTGAATAAAAAACTTTAAAAATATTTCCAGAACAACACCTAACACAAACGCAGCCATTGTTGTGCCCGCTACCGTGATAATCATTTATACAAGTGCAGTGAGCTCCGGAAGTAAAGTCTTTTCGTAAGTTACTTCCACACATCGCGTCGCAGTCGAAGACTGTCACCCGATGTGTGGAAGTTTGAAACCCCCTTTAGTAGCCTTCTTTAGCCTTACATTAGTACTTATATGTATTGCAACATTTGTTCCGATACCGAGACACTCCCGAAAAGCTAGTGTGTATTAGGTGAATCAAGGTTCAAAATCCATTCTGCGATTTCGAAATTTTTGTCTTCCTCACGTAGGTGACAGGGCCTCGCATTATTGTTACAAACATGAGAATCATGGTAGGTGGGAGCCGTCTGTTGAAGACCGCGTGACCCGATCATACTCATACATTCACTTCGATCGCATTATCACCGCTGTTTTGTAGGACGCCATATCTCACTCTCACTCGGGCTCAACATAGTTTACCGAACCTCGAGCTGCTTTCACGCAATCAGAAGACCGCCATCGCTTATAGTTCAGTTCTGAGAAAGAAGGATAGAAGAGTATAGCGGAAAAGATGTAAGTGCTGAGCAGGTGAAGAAGTATTCACTGACGATAGGATACTCGTTACGAAACAACACAAAAGTGAAGTTCGAGGTAGTTTCAAAATAATAACACATTCTGATACATCTGATACTTAATAAGTTTCAGAATATTATCTACCAACTAAAATTATAATTCACTGCATGAAGAAGCTTTGACATAGAGGTTTTCTATCATGCATACGTACGATCCAAACGGTACAATCACTTGGTAAAACGTTAGCTTTAGTTCACCGCTGGAAATCTACTCTCGAATATTCTCAGTGGAATTGTTGAAGCTTATGCCTACATATTCGTGGCGAGCACAGGTTGGAGCATGTGGCATGGCAGTGACAAAAGCGAGGGAATGCTCATGGTTGGTGTCATAGCACCCGACTAATCGCTCATCTCGCACAAGCAATGCTTTAAATGTTCTCCCTCTATAGCCAGACATCACCAATTATATCACAGGATGAGGTTCCACCGAAATTTCAGAATTGTCGTTTTTAGACCCCTTGTGAAAGCATGAGCTTTGATATACAGTATCTAGCTTGTACAGTAGATAGCTGAGAGTGCGATCAATGGCTCACTTGCTATTTAGCTTCTAGGGCTCGCCAGAATTGACCCTACGAGTGCGAAGAAGAGAGTTACAATAAAATTTCCCCTAACGAGCGACTTCATCGCTTATTATAATGCATGCTCATTGTGAGTTGAGCATCGAGCAGACTTAAAGTGTTCTCCCATTTCACATTGAAAAGGAAGTAAAATAAAAAGTAGAATAAATTAAGCCTCATGATATACATAGACTGAAACGTTTGTAGGAGTTTCGTCACGATTCTCAAATTCATTTCAACCGCAGAGACTGGATGGCATCACTACCATCTATGTATATTAGTCGGTGTTGGATAAGGCAGTGGTACTCACACGTGCAGTCCACCAATGCCACCTCAAAATTTTTGAAATTGTATCTAAATTTCAGACAATGATTAGTTCGACCCGATCGCATCCGTTTCGCGCCATAGTGTCTCACTATGAGCGCTGGCATCCTCAAAAGTTGGACCGTCACACACGCCTGAAAATAATAAGAAGGAAATTCCTGGCATCACGAAAAACGTCTTTATCTCACTTGTTCCTCATAATCAAATAATCACAAACGCAAAGCTGAAAGTACAAATTTTGCGGAAATTCGTACTCTATGGGGATCGACACAATCAATCCTCTTTTGGCATCTGCGAGGCAGCTCAAGAAATTGAAGGGCTATTATATGTATGTGTTGTGCACGATTCCTGCATGATGAGTTTTCCAGTAAGCGTGCCACGTTCAAAATAAATACCATCCTCGTGAGTTCTTTTCACTAAATATGTACGTTTCTCGACCAAGTTACAGACTATTGTCTTTGTTTTTTTTCCTGAAAGGACCCTGGAGGGTAAAAGTACAAAGTGTAAAAAAACTTCTTCATAAGTAAGGATGAGACAAGAGAAATAGATGGGCACTCCCATGTGTGGACAAATTAAGCTATGCCCAAAGCATAGGCCGGACACAAATCATCCCAGAGATATGTACACGGGTGCCAAAAAAGCGTCACTTCCCCTCCTGCATTTTCAACACTATTTTAGTCGAACTCCAGCAAATTCTGACATTCACAGGTATTTCCATTGCCAAATTCAAGCAGACCTCACACTATTACCAAATTTCGTAACAGCCCTTTCTGCTCGAGCAGGACCGGGAGCTTCTTTTGAGTGAATATGATGTGACACCACAACTCGGCAAAATCCGCGATTTCCGTACCATCGTTCACAAAATTACTGGACCCTTCACTCTGGGTACCTGAGGGGATTCTTACTGGATGGTGTTCGCCTTTAGTTTCCTAAGACCAGTGTGCCATTACCATTAAAAGCCTCCGGAGGGTATGAAAAATGACACTTCGGATCATTGCAACGTTGTCCAAGCAGCGAGAGCTCTACTACTCCCATGAACCGAAGGGCCAGACCTCAGGAAGCTTCCCACGAGAGACGTTACACGGAAGCTGGGTCAGCTGTTTTAGGAGGCAGACTGTAATGCCGTAGGTGCTCTAAAACCCGACTGTGCCGACTGAAGTTTCACATTTTCATGGCGGTGAAAGTGGTGATTCTCAGCTTGCTCCTGTTTCTAAAGGAACATTCCAGAGACATGTCGCCCTATTACTTTTATCTCTTTCATTACCCTCTGTTTTGTATACTTCGTGGCAGTGCGCCGCGAGCGAAATTATATGATTTAAGACCTCTTCAGAGTTCAGGACATTCGTGCATCAGCTTTTTTCAAACTTGCACTTTACTTGTGTTGTTGTCGTGAGGACATTCTCGACATTGGGATGGAGTTACCTAAAAAGCAACATGGGATCCATTGGCAAACCCAATCTGTCTGAATGGGGCAACTGCCCCTAAGTCTCTGAACTGACGTATTTGATATTGCATAAGAGGTGTGCAAACATTGGCTCAACAGTGGAAAGGTAAGTTTGCCGTGGTAAACCATGTGGTGTGTGCCATTACCACAGGGAATTTGTCTGTGATGCGCGACGCTATTGGTGCGAGCTAAGAACGCCGTATTGAGTTGGGTCTCAACGCAATTACGCCAAAACCAATGTGTGGGACACCGTCATGACTTCAGTACCCAACACCCCTAACTCGTATGTATCGCGTCGCACGCGCGATGCCGTTGCGCAAATGTTATCTCCTATTGGCACACACAATACCTTACACACGCATCTCCGTAATGAATTCACTACAGTAAATATTGATTTTAATGCTTTTGATATTTCTCAATTACAATAGTGGGTTTGCAATGTCCGGAGGTGGTGTAGTGACAGGTGGCGCGCACCCCAACCTCACAATGCGGGGATCAAATCCCACATCAATGCCCGACCAGGCTATCCAAGCCTTCCATCTCTCCGGGGTCGGTTATTTGGAACAGGACTTGTATGGGAGGATAGAAGCATTGACTTGCACATCGGATGGCCCCTGCAAGTCATTGTGTAGGCCAGATCGCCTTCACCTGCCGTAACGATTCTGAAAGGCACTAGAATGTACGGCGCATCCCACAGAAGGAATTGAGGGACGCCAATACTTTATTTCCTGTCTTTTCTGAACGTTTCTAATGCTCCATCAGTTTTGATCTCCTAGAAACGGCCACTCTAATAACACTGAAGAGTGGTTTTTGGTGAGCACACTCTGAATCTATAAGGGCTAGTAGACTCGGGAGCCCCATATGAATCTTCCACAACTGCTACGACATGAGGTTGTCTTAAATAGGCCTCAGTCACATCGCTCATCGCCCCGTGCCCTGCTTGCTTGGGCTATATGGCCAACACAAATTCACCACACTCCGCAGATCGTGTTAGCGGGGGTGGCGGCGTAATTCAGTTTTTTCTTTCTGATTGCTGCTGACGCACTGGGCATTCTTTATTCGGTTTGTATCGTGACATAATCATCGACACCCGTAGTCTCGAAACATATACGAATAGAAGAGCAGAAATACAATTCCATAAATAGGTAGCAGAAATCACGACGGCTTCTTCAAATTACTAGTAATAACATCAGCATCATTAACTATTTTCGATTGGAGCTTCACGTCTTTTGAGGAGAAACACAGTAATGCATAGAAAAAGTACACCAAATATGGAATAGAACAAGCAATAGATTGTTAGATACAAATATGAAATAACAATAATATAAAATATAAAGTGACACAAGCAATATACATATAATAGCATAAAACTTTATGTATGTAGGTAAATGGTAAGTAATGCGTTACAATAACTAGTAGTGCTTGTTAATAGACACATTAATTTTGATCTACATCAATTGGTACTGAACGAGATGAAAAATGGATGCCGACGTGGTACAGCCCATTTCCCAACGCCTGGCAGGGCGTGGCCTACGGACTCGGGTGAATGGCGAGAGTGAGAGTACGTGGCGTGAGTGAGAGTGTGTGGCGGTGTGAGAGAGTTCGATACACGTTCATCCTAGTCCGTAGGCCTCGCATTGCCAGGCGCTCCGAAATGGACCGTGAATGTGATTTTAGTCCAGTTGAATGCGCTCGACAGCGTCTTGAATTTTTTTATCACGGTCATCTTCGTGATGAAGCTTATGAACCGGAGCCAAGCGTAACACCACTGGCCTGTCCGTGGTCTTGATCTGAAAAATGACAGGGTTAGTAGTTATTTCAAATAATTATGAAATTCAACTGGATTACAAAACTTCGCATTTTGAAAGTGACGGGCTACTCTGAGGCTGCGCCCAATTCCAGTTCAACTATACTAGGGTTGGTTCTATGCAGCATGGTCCACAGCTACAGGGAGTCGAGGATTCCTCGACAGGGGGGGAGGGGGGTCGTATTTGACTGCATAGGAGGGGAGGGACCGTATCTGCGAAGGTCAGCAACAAGCTTCAGGATCTGAACTTTCAATAAGTAGGTAAGAAGTAAAGGGTATTTCTCAGCGAATCCGTAAGAGGGAGTATGAAATGAATATCTTTTTGCTCCATCCAAGAGTACATAGCCATAAAACACATCGCAACTATACAATGTGGCGACAGTTACTGGTATTGTAAAGGTCAAGAATGGGGCCATATCCGGTCCCCGTAAGGAAGGGGGTGTCGTACTGACGCGGCTATTTTCCTCGACACCTGGAGTGTCCTGATGGTCCAAGTAGCAAGTATACTTTATCCGGACCAAAAGTGCAAGCATATCAGTGCTATACATCTACCCAGAGGGAGAGATGACTTTCTACCGATTTTTGATTCCTTTGTGACCAAATCAGAAATTCCAGCATAATCTACTAGTAGCAGTTGAGATGGACTAGGATCGGTTCCATTGTCCGAGCTATCTATTCCTACGGGATTTATCAATCAGTTGACGCACAGAGATACTTCTGGAGGGTTCTGCTTTCGACTCAACTCGACAAATGTTTGGAGATCCCCGCTCAGAGACTGACTATGTTTGAGAGACATGAGTTATCAAAAAAACGAAAATCAATAATATTGTTTTTACTTGTAATATGGATGGCTTAGAAGTACAGGCTTTTTATCTCAGGTCAAGCACTGACGGCTCACTGGACATATGTCAAGATAGGTCACAGATTTCTTATCGGAGTGCTCCCATGAGCTGAAAAGGAAACAATCCAGAAATTGCCAAAATTCCGACAAGTTGTGACAAGCCTGAAGAGGTCACGACAAGTTTGATGTATGGGAGGGTGGTTCCAAAGAAACGTGGTCTTGAATATGATGAACATACTACAAACATGATTCAAACGAATTCCTAGTAATATAATGTGACGCGTGCAGTAACATGTTACCTTGACAGCACCACAGTTAACCAGTTTGGCAGAGGGAGCCAACGCGGCGTCGCGTAACGCAAAGTGCGCGGTAGTTGTGCCAAGGTATCATAGCCGAGAATAGGGCAACACGGCGTCTCACCAGCCCTTTCTGCACTACACCCCGACAACTTTTCTTACGAGTATAAAGTTTCTTCTGTTGGTTTCACGGTTGTTGTCCAGAATTAGCAGCAAGTAATGCAGAGGTAATCCTACCAGACCTACCTTTCGTCCTCAGTACAGATTTCAGTGATGCACATGATCACTGATGTTCAAAAAACACGATAAATCACTTACCACTGGAGGCATCATCGGAGTAGTGCTGATCAGAGGCAAGTTATTGTCAGAACTCAGAGGATGGAGCATGTCAACGCACTCTGATTCATCTGGAGCGGGAGAATTAGCTCGTGCCACAGCACACGAAGTCATTATCAGATTTTGATTCAAAGCGGATCTGAAATGATGGCATTCATATCAAGCAAACGCGAACTGACAACGAAATAGAAAGCGAACAAAGATTATAGAAGACAGCGATCAACGACAAAAAGTTCAGAACCAGCTGGGTTTCAGAAGCAAGTTGTAATATGAGGAGGATTCTTCTCGGATTACCACACAAAGGCAAGTTAATGGACACCGGAAAATGGAAATGAAGTCTCCGAATCTATCCACCAAGTCCATGGGGAACATTAATTCAAGCTGAAATGGAAACTCGCAGCTGGGTATCGGGAAAGCCACCAAAAAAGTTAAGTGAATTGCTCTACTCTACTCACCAAAGGGTTGGGCAGCTATGCTACCCCAACCAAGGGCGTCAGCTGCAGTTTTCACTAGGGATTACTCAAAGCCGAAGGTTCCTTTGGAGGCACACCTTATGATGCCTAATTTACAGGAGAGTAGCTTGAAACTAGTCCAGATGTTGCATAAGAGGAAGGTTGTGGCTGAGATGAAAAGAGGACTGGAAATGGTGTCATTGAAGCATAGATCTCACGGTAACCAGTGCCCCACGCCTTCTCTGGATCGCCCGCCTCCAAGACGACGTGCAAAATGTGGCTAGAGGGACTTGTGGCGTTTAGATGGAGTCGGATGAGGATATCTGACCGCATCGACTAGAAGGAGATTGCTGGCCTGAAGGTGAGAAACTGTCTGGGAAACTAGTAGACTACGCCCTGTTTGATTTCATAAAGAATAAAGCCAATTACAAAAAGGGATGTTTGTTCAGATGATAATGCCATTTTTAGCTTATTTTATTTGTATCGTTCCTTATTTCCTCTTTCATGTTAGGAAAACTTGTATTGCTTCAAGAACTAGCCGAATTTGGAAAGAAAAATTATCCTGCAACCTATTAGATCGTAGGGAAAGTTTCTGTGGTTTTCGAGCTCCAATTTCAAATACGCATATCTTGGTTCATACAGAATTTTATCAATCGAGATGACATCCGTGAGGATCAGCAGATTCTCACCAACAAGTTGGGCTTGGTTATTTCGCTTGCCCGGAGCTGTGGAAATCTAGACGAATTCGTTGAAGGTGACTTCAGCATCATGCTGGGTCTTGAAGCTTTAATTTTGAAGAACGCTGCATAGACGCTTGAGGTAGTGGTAATCGGTGGGTCAGGGATAAATGAGATCCCGCAGCCTTCGTAGCCGCTCATTCATTTTTTTTCAGGGTTGTTTGTGCAACATGGGGCCATGCGTTCCTGTGAAGAGAGATAAATTCCTCCCTAATAGCCAAAAGCGGGCTCAAATCTGCAGTTCGCTACCAGGCTCATGATCTGCTGTTTGCGATGCACCTCGCAAGTTCCTTACAGTACCTTTCAGCCATAATAGTTACGCCGGGACTCATGAAACTATGCTAGATCAGAGCAGCCGTAAAACACCATGCGGCCGCCATGCTGACGAAGCTGTCCGCTATGCATTGTGCAGCCCACCAGCGATTTTCCTACAGTATCCGCTTCTCATCATAAGTCACGAAGATTACGATGCGGTTCAGAAATGGATCGCTTGTGAGCGGAAAAGGATGCACGAAACATGCCATGATGTGAAGCCGTAGTTGGTTCATTTTGTTCTAAAGACATTTTTAAAAATTCAGAATTCATTCCAAAGCACATTACAGTGTTTGAATAGAGCGAGAAGCGAGCTGCTATATAGTATAGGCACCCTAGGGAAGATCAATTAAATATTTCAGAAAAAGGAGTTTTCGAAAACGCAAGAACTTTCACACCACTTAGTAATATAGTGACAATCAGGTAAAGTCAAGTACACTATGGAGCGAGAAAATTTTCCGCAAAATTGTGCACATTGCGCGTCTATGGGAACTTGATATGTAAGGATTGAAGGCGAAAGCCTTAACTTCAGCGAGCTCCAAACGAGTTTTTACATTGTGGTTTTTTTTTCCGAAATTGAGTTTTTTTTTTTTGGGGGGACTCCACGCATGACAGGCGTCAGTTCTGTTTCTTCTGCACGATATTTCTATACAGGGAAAAAGCTGAATTGAAACCGAACTCAAGTGAGCCTGTCAATGGTGAAGAGGCTCACATAACAAATGTTGTGCTGCATGGACACTAATGGCGGTAGTACCGCCCCATGGTTCTTGTTGTTTCCTTTGCTTTGCCACTCGAACGTAATTGATGAGGCAGAGCTTTTCGCGCTTTCTGCTGTCCCCTCAACCCTGGATAAATCATCAGATGTCTCCCTTATGCTGTTGTTCTAGCAAAATTCACCCTTGGATATGCCGCCCACTGGCTATCAAGAGCTTTACGAAGTACTTTTAAGTAACAGGCAAGGGCTTCTTCATGAACTTGGAGTGCACTGGACTACATCACTCAAAATGGCTCAAAAAAGCATGCCACTGCGGAAGAATGCCCTTTGATCTAATGCTGGAACTTTGTGAGATATGAGATTTTGCTACAGCAACCACTGACAACATAGCGATTGTAATAAGGCTGTGCTCATTTTGGAATTTGCAGAATTGCAGAATTGCGGAAAACGATGAAGATACGCATCGACTGGGAATTGCGGAATTTGCGGAATTGCGGAAATGCAGAATTGACGCTTTCCACAATTCTTCATTTCCGCAAACTCCGCGATTCTGCATTTCCACAATTCCGCAAATTCCGCAATTCTGCAATTCCGCAGAATTAAAAGAATCTCACCGAAAAATTGAATTCTTCCATTATCCATATAAATGATTACCAGTGGTCTCATGCAAAGTTCCACGCGAAAAAGAAGAATTCGGTTGGGGGAGTTCTCCGTAGTTAGATTCGAGGGGAAGGGACCACAGGGGCTCCAGGAGCATAGAGGCAACGGTCGCATGGTCAGGGACGCAGAGTGGGAAGTAAATCAACACTGGATGCTAAAATTTGAACTTCGCTGTGCTCGCTGACGGCTGTTCAGTTGTTTTTTGGCGGGAATCGGAACAACCTGATCTGTTTCCTGTTTTCCGATTTCTGCTTCATAACTAAAGATATGTATTTCTCGGTTCTTTCGTAATTCTGTTCATGTACTCCATTTAGTAGAGTGGTTTAGGGGGACTTAGGACCATGGAATTTCCGTGGACGATCTTGTTGGGTTTGATGCGACAGCCCATAAACTGGAACAGGCCGATTACGAGCGAAAATGGTACGGATCCTCGTATGATAGAACTTTGTGGTTCTTAGAGGGGAAGTGTCGTGCCAAATTAAATAATGTATTCAATCGATCTGAAAAAGGTTTTGCGTGCAAATTCAAATAATTGGAATGAAGAGTATGCCTGGTGTGACGAGAAAGGCAACGGCGTATACTATCGAAAAGGCTCTCGTAATATGCTTGTGAAATGTACATTATTTGCGGAGTTTTAGGTCTAAATTTCCAGTCTAGAAATTCCTGTAAAGTGTAAAATGTAGTGCAAATCCAGTTGAATCGTAACTTGAAACAAACACTGCATGAATTTCTCCAAAGGGATGCTGGACGTCTTAAGTTTCTTTGCAAGTGATCTAACAAATTCGAAGTTTCTCGAACGTAAGGAACACATCCAGCATTATCGTTAACGATGAGCGACGAGCAAGTGACAGGAGGAAGTGGAAGACAAAGTGCGGAATGGCGTGAGGTAGTGCCTAGAGCTGTCACCATCAAATCGACGTCGCTCACCCTAATGAGGGCAGCACGGAATAGAAGCGAAAAAAAAGTCGGATAGGGCTCACTAGAAGACTTCGAAACTTCACTAGCATTTCTAAAAACAGTCAAGGAAGACAAAAACATATTTGCGATTGAGCTATCAGCAATGTAAAGTTGGCAGGATACTTGCTAAAGGCACCGGGAGGGGGCAAAAAAGGAAAGCGTATTTAGAAACACTATTCTCTGTAAAGCAACATTTGAGCCGAGAAGAGGTCATGTATAGCAAAACTCGCGTTGAATAGCGCGTCTTCGGGACGCTATTGCGATCCTATAGCGCTTTACCCCGAACTGTACACTTCAGTGGCCGAGTTGCCTGCCGGGACAGAGAAGGTGGTTGATTTCATCTATGATCATGGTAAGCAAATGAGACAACAAGCAGAAGTAAACAAGTGAAGCAGTGGAAGGGAGGAGAAGCGAAGAAGCATGAAAATATACGTCTATAAGAGAAAATATTCGAAGAAGTCACGCTCGACGTCTTGGCATGGGTCGTGTGTGCAGACTACAAACAACTACCGTAGATCAAAATTGCACCCTCCCAGTGCCTTTGAAGCCAGGCCAGCAAAAATTGACATCTGTGAAACCTTGAAAATAGAAGATTTTCATTAGCCGAATTCTCCACTTTACAATAATGATTTAATGATAAGATAAGATTAATACAATAATTCATTGATTGATTCGAAGGCAGGACCACCTTCAGTTACCTCCAGTTTCGGCAAACTATCAATCCCAGAAATGATGGTGGATGGAACAGCATCTGACGTGACTACATCTTCGAAGCCAGTTGCACTTTTGTCTTACTTTTTTCCTGTTCATGTTTCTTTAACTCAAATGGTATCGCGTTTGGTTAATTATGCTAGCATGAAGTTTTAAACATTTCTCTTAATGCTGCATCCCTCAAAGTGCAAGTCATTGCTGTATATCTTCTCAAGATTCTTGTTCTTTTATCCCTTCAAGAGCTATACGAAAAGCTCAACTGGATTAGTGGACGTTTCTAAAAATTCATGTTCACGGGCTCAGTAGCTGCTCTCGATTTCTCGAATTTAAAAACGAAGGTCATGAACTCATAGGCAAAGAGTGTTGAGCAGCCATTTGATCCTTAGGCGAGTGGTACCATAGAGGCTTTGAAAGCTCTGAACGCCCAGAGAAAAAGGTCGCATATGTCGCAGGACTTATGCACTGACCTAAAATGTAGGTTGTCTCGTCAAGATATGTGTTGACATGATCTTCTTGCTCTGGGTGTGGATTTTATACTTCGTCAATAATATCGAATACATACCATAATTTCAAAACTTAATGGAATGAATCTCAGCTGGAAATCCACATAGTAATAAATTGAATTACGAAAAATTGGTTTAAATCTTTTATTCAACTTTTCATTCTTTAAATTTTTATTCGTGGGAGTGGCATGTCATGCAATCAGGAAGCTGCGTAGACTTTATAAGAAGAAATCCAGTGGAGTGAGTCTATCGATGGTATTCCCTTGAGAGGAGAAATTTGAAAACAAACATGCATCTATGAGATGAGAGGTTGACACATTGCCCAATAGCCAAAAAAACAACAAAAAAAAAAGAAAAAATGGAAACGATCGATGGGACCGATTTCTCTTCGATGAAGGGAACTCGGCAGCCTTGCAATTGAAATTCACTTCTCTCCCGGACTTGGCAACGCATGAATCGACAATGGCTTGCCGGCGGCAATCATTTATAACCGAAGTGACAGCGGAAGCAATGGCGTTAGCGCCGAAAGAGAAGAACCAGTAAGAGTCCCGCATAAAAATGTCCGTGAAAAAATCGACAAAACGCTCTCATATACCAATCCAACGAGCTGAGATGTAGAACTTTGCATGGCCTGGGCGGAGCTATCGATTGCCGAATATATTTATAATGTTGTTGAGTTATATTCAGCGATTTTCTGGAGAGCTTAGTTTATTGACCTAACCACATATGGTGTTCAAAGATCCCTAAACGGCGATACAGTAATCAGAAAGGGACGACTGTGATACAATCAACTAAAGCAGAGGAATGGCAAGTTTGGTAAAGCTTACTTGGATGCATGAAATCGGATTCATCTAAGTTGACCTCTCGACAGGGTACACTGGGAGTGGAAGGTTCCTCGATAGGGGGGCCGTATTTCACCGCAAAGGAGGGGGGGGGGGAGTCGCACCTGCAGGGTCAGCGATAAGCACTAGGATCTAAACTTTCACTGAGCAGATGAGAAGAAGGTCATTTCACAGCGAATCCGTGTGGGGAATTGTGAAGTAAATATTTTTCGCTTTAGATGAGAATACATGGCAATAAAATACATTGCAACTATATATACCGGCAGTAGTGATTGATACAGATCAAAAAAGGGGGTCATATTTGGTTCTCGTATGAAGCGGCTATTTTCGACACCTGGGAGTGCCCTGCCTTTCGAACGCCTATGTGATAGCAGCGCCACTTACTGATCCAGTTACGTCTGCTTACTGGCGCAAAAAAGGTAGCTGTCTATGGACAATCCGTGATATTCTAAGTACAGTACAGCAGGTCCTGGAGACTGGTGACAGGCTTGTTCTGTAGAGGGGGGCCCAGCCTCCCCCCCCCCCCTACAGAACAAGCCTCTCACCAGGGGCGAAAAGACAGGTGGAAAATGTGAACTGAGCGCAGCATGGTAACCACGCATTCCATGACATTGCCGCTCCCAGGGCGTGTACAACCTAACGGGTGCTATGTGGAAAATGGTGCTTATTCAGCTCGTTTCTGACATTTTCCTTTACTTTTTTCGTAATTCTTATATTATTCAATCTGCCATTCATGTCAGAGTGACTTGCTTCCATAGGGAAACATGCTCAAGCCGATAGCGACCACGGTATAGGCCAACCAGTGT
The DNA here is from genome assembly GCA_963978905.1 of Trichostrongylus colubriformis. Classification (NCBI taxonomy): domain Eukaryota; kingdom Metazoa; phylum Nematoda; class Chromadorea; order Rhabditida; family Trichostrongylidae; genus Trichostrongylus; species Trichostrongylus colubriformis. The sequence goes on along the minus strand of OZ022261.1, from coordinate 28,334,420 downwards.
GATTTGAAGGTGGTGAGTTAGGAACAAATCGGTATCAATATAGTGAGCTAGGCAGTATGTGGTTAACGATGTGTGGGGCCAGTTTAGTGGCCAGTCACGGTCGAAAAAGCCTTCCAGCAACTATTCCAAATGCAGCTATGTAATTCCTTCTGTGGCTCAAAAAAAAATCAACAAGTTTCTCATGGATAAAACACCAGAACGTTTGATATGCGCTCATTCATTTCGTCTAATAGCCATGTTTTCTATTTGCTCTTGTGCATCGTGGTATCATCCAGTGCGTCCATGACTGGGTACCGCTAGGAGATGAATCGCAATGTGGAGTGCATGTGCGACGCGATGCGTGCGTGCGTAAACCCATCAAAGACACTGCGAGGGATAAATTTGGTGGTAGCTTGTGGAATATGATAGTAGGGGTGGTCAGCAATGTAACAGTAGGAAAAGAACGAAATAAAACGGGAAAGCCTGAGACGGAACCCGAAAACCTCCCTTTCTCTCGCGCCTATCTGCGTCACTAGCAGGGCGTGGACTGCAGACAGGCTAGAGGTTACATCAGCGGGCCGCGAACGTTGTCCTGCCCTCGCCGGCAGCTCGCCCGGAGCTGCAAAATGGCCCGCCGTGCTGCGGGATCGTAATAAGACCCCAAGCCGCGCTTTCTCAATGCGTGTTTCGCTAAGCATCATCTCTTCTGAAGTGGAAGGCTTGCTTCCAGAGAACATGTATTCCCAGACATCACTTTCTCTTTACCCCTCCCGGTGCCTTTAAGTTGTGCAATATGTTCGGGCGATTCTTTATAATTTATGTACGTATTCAGTAGCTTCATTTGTTATACTCAGTACAGCTTCTTTTGTTATACATAAGGTTCTACCTGTCCTCTTTGAGTCCTTTTACTGTTTGATATTTATGAGGCTCAGAAAAGGAGTAATCGGGTGGCAAAAATTCGAAATTTCTGCATCTTTTCTTCTTCATCTACCATGGAGGACAAAATATGTTTTTTCAAAAGATATCCTTGCGATAGTTTTTCCATCAGCTTTTTCATCGAAAGAAAACAATGCTCTTTTTTATCTAGAATAACTTAAATGGCTCAAATTAATCCTATCCTGAAAACGTTCTCTGGTGTCAATTAAACTAATAAGCAGGTATTCAACATGTGCTGTGATCCGAAATCACTACTCAGTAACCAGGCTAAACTCCTAGTTCGCTTAGAAGAAAACTCTTCGATCTTTCTCCCATTGCTGCAATGCTACAAATGAGACCACATAAATAATGGACTTGACATAATAGCCCAGCAAAAACGCTGCCAGATGACGAGAGAACAGGTGGGAGAGCTGTGCAATGAGACGGCAGAAGCAGGCGATGAAATTATTTATTGTTACTGAACTTACCCTGTGTTGAAACGGCATTTCATCAACGCTTGCTGCAACTGTTGGTCCGTCAAAACGGCTCAGCATTAGTCGGATTTATTGGGATGAGCCGTGCGGTAGATCTGTACATGTTAATAGAGCTCCGTGAAGGCTTTAGGATTCACAAGCTAAATTTGATAGCGAGCCGTAGTAGCAGTGGTGAGGATCACTCATGGTGTTATCTACAACTGAACCGGGTTATGAAATCAGATTCAACTCACATTTCCAGACAGCCCTCCAGGAACATTAATTAAAACGACAGAGTGCTGTGCCAGTAGGATCATCGAATGAATTCCATGGCTCAAACTCATTTCAAATGAGGGCGATGTTAATCCGTATGCTGCAGCGGAAAAGTAAGCCATGGTTGCAAAACAAACCTCATGGGGAATACTTTCCTGAATGGGCTCGTAGGCATATCCAAGTCATTACAAAAGATCTAATGGGATGGGCACAATGATGTCGCCCTTTACACAGTGCTCTGAATATTGGTTATCGTTTTTTTTTCTGAAGGCCAACACATGAGAAGCCTTGATGAAGGGATAAGAGAGGACAGGGACGTGGGACATCACCAAACACGTCGAACACGTCAGTGGGAGGAGCTCGACTCTGCGAATGGGGACTCTACGATTGTAAATGGAGCTACGGGGTGTAGCCTCATGTCGATTTTTCGCTTTGTGTCGCACTCACGGCGCCCCAGCACGACTTGCCGCGGTCGGTTGGATCCCGCTCAGGACACGAGGGGCTAGTACCATGGAGATCCTTTGAACAATTAGCTGTGAATCTCATCACTATCTGAAAACAATAACTTTTGTACCCCAAAAAGACAATGACATAAAAAGTAAAATATACAGTAACATTACCTGATAACAATCTCAATCAAGAAATAATTAATTCGGGCTTATACTAGTTCGGGCATAAACGAGTGTACGCAATGCATGCAATCACAAGCGAAGAAATCAACTTGCCCTCGCTGCGCGCGGACGCGCGAAAATCCGACATAAGTCTTCGCACCCAGAGCAGCGCTACATATACCCACCAGCCTTTTGATGATTCCAACAATTCTCCACCTCGAGTTCTCATAGGTTCATGGGCATGCAGTCTGAAACGTCGCAATTCTGCATCACTTGTCATTAGCTGAACGCAGCTATATCACATTAAGATGTAGTAGCTGTATGTGTAGCTCGTATTCGTGGCTGAGGCGAAAAGCAGGTTTCTGGTCCCGAGAACTCGTTAGAACAATCAAATCTACTGCGAATAAGCTGCACATCATTACTTATTGCGTCAGATAATTGGTGCGAAAACGACAATCAGGCAAACTGGCAAAGTCCACTGTCGATTTTAATTGCCCTTACAGCAATCGCAGATAATCGGTTCAGCAGAGTTGAGACAGTTTTTTTTTCATTTACGAGACGAATCCAATCGAAAAGACGTCAATCTTCATTCTGATTTTCTACGCCGTTTAGAGCAAATGGAACTTATCGATTTTTACCAGTTATTTTTGGATGCCAGAGAGTGGAGTTGATGAGAAACGGGCCATCACATTATGGGATTGGGTTTCATGCTATTAAAGGCCCACGCAAGGGTGTTTTAATACTACGGGGGACGGAGTCTTTTCTATAACATGAGAAGGTAGACATAGAATACCATAACTATACCAACGTGGATTTACAACAGCTGTAACAAAGTTATATATAACGCAGTAAGATTTTTCCTCCAAAAAAGGTACTCTACTGTGCATGTATGAATAAAAACATGAAAGCGAGAGCAATAATGGTAAAGAAGCGGAGAGAGTATGGACACATTCGGTCGCGGAACGACCAAAGCCATTAGTTCTCACACCCTCATGGTCTCTGGGGGCACTACCGACATCCTGCTCAGAACGTTTCCTATAACCGATGATTACGAAAAATTCAACATCAAGGACACGATTAGCGTGGTTGGGCAGTCGCGAAGATGTGAAGGTTCACCTGTATGAAAATTTGTGCTAATCTGCTCAAGGAGGCGCAGGGCGGGTACAAAGGCCTGAGCATGGCATCCACCGCCCCTCTCTTTTGAGTGGTACCAACTATTAGGTAGTCTAAAAAGTTTTTTCGTATTTTCAAATACCGCTTTTTCCCTCCAAACTGCTTTCCAGCAATCTCTCTTCTGTACATACACATGTAGTACAAGTCCACACGCATCTATAGGTATTATTGTCTTCCATCTCCCGAATAACCCTTTTCGGCAAAATAAACATATCAACGGTCAACCTCATTTTCAATACAAAAATTATAAAAAATTTTTTCTTTGAATGGCGTTAGACAGGGAAAGGAAAAGGTGATAATCCGATGGAACAAGATGAGGGCTATAAGGTGGATGGGGCAGCAATTTTTATTCTTTTTTTCCAAGCTCGAGAATTTTTTGGCGAGTCATTTTGCCACTAGTAGTAAAAAATTTTAAAAATTTTTTCTTTTAAATAATTCTCGAGCTTGAATAAAAATTGCTGCCTTATAGCCCTGATCTTGCTCCATCGGATTGTCACCTTTTCCATTCCCTGTCTAACGCCATTCAGAGAAAAAAAATTGGAATTGAAAATGAAGTGACTTTTGATATTTTTATTTTGCTGAAAAGGGTTATCCGGGAGATGGAAGACAACAATACCTATAAATGCGTGTGGACTTGCACTACATATATATGTACAGAAGAAATTTTGTGGAAAGCAGTTTTGAGGGAAAAAGCGGTATTTAAAAATACGAAAAGACTTTTTAGACTACCTAATATAAACTCCGACCAAAAATTAAAAACCATACAACCAGGAGGTTCAATGGTGGAATAAAAAGAGTGAGATCAGTGGGCGTAGGTGTGTAATTAAAACCGTACACTCACGAGATCAGCCGGACCATATCAATATTTCCTCCATAAAGAGACGATTAGCATGCAACACGCTGATATGAGAGTAAAAAATTAGCAGGAACACTTACTGGTCCACACGAACCATATGGTCTAGGCACGTGATCACTGCCTTTCGTCAGGAAGCTGGACGGCGTGGCGCACTCTGCGAAATTTTTTTTTGATCGCTTTGGTTAAAAATCGCTAAAAAGGAAGTGGTTATTGAATATAAAAGCAGTTGATGATGCGAAGAATTCTCACTAGTCCAACATGAATCAAAGTACCACAATAAATGACACGCTGTAATAGAAAACATTGAAAAACAATGAAAATGGTGGGATACTGCCGACCTTTTTCTCATCGAGGATCCATCCACAACCGAATAATGATTGTTCACGGCCTAGGACACGTCGGGATTTCACAGAAACATTCTAGAGAGACAGATCTGCGTGCTGAAGCTTCTGGTACTATCAAATGTGTGTATGTGTGCATCAGGACTGTACAACTGGGTCAGGTCATGCACAAGATGGCGGCTGGTCCTTCTACTGTGCGGCCAGCCGTTGCCGGGACCAGCAAGGCATTTGGCGGGTTCGACGATACATTTCCGATCTAAGGAAATCGTTCACAGAAATTCCATGATTTCAGATTCTCTTAAAAACGCTCTATCAAATACAGTACATGAACAGAATTACGGAAGGGATCGAGAATATTCCTTTATTCCAAACCAGATATCGAAAACGATTGAATGAGTATAAAGGAAGTCATATGTATGCAATTCAGCTTAAAATGGACCCTTCAGCTTCATGGCACCTCCAAAAACGAGATGGAAAGTTGCATTTCGCCCTCCCCCCCCCCCCCCCATCTTTGATTGACCCGTAACTTATCCATGGAAAGCATGCATAAATCTTTACATGAATCTTTTTAAGGTATAAAGACTTTCGAATAAACGAAGAGATTGGTGGGGGGATGGAATAGGAAAAAAAAAGCAGTACACAAACGGCTAGCTGTACGATGTTCAACAGGGTCATTGAGGTATGAGGTGTGTAACACCAGCCGATGTTTCTTGTTCATTAGGTTTGATTGACGGGATCACCAAGCACATCCGACCTGTGGTCTGAAAGTCCCAGTCATCATCAACGGAGTTTGTTTGTTGCTTTGTTTTGCTTTGTTCCTATTGCTAGGTGGAAGTTTAGGCGGTGTTCACAGTTTTGGAATTTGCGGAATTGCAGAACTGCGGAATTTGCGGAATTGTGGAAAGAAGGTTAGGTACGTGTCGATCGGGAGAATTGCGGAATTGGCGGAATTGTGGAAATGCAGAATCGCGGAATTTGCGGAAACGAAGAATCGTGGAAAGCGTCGATACGTATCTGATGCTTTTCCGCAAACTCCGCAATTTTGTATTTCCATAATTCCGCAATTCTCCCAGTCGATGCGTATCCTCATCGTTTTCCGCAATTCTGCAACTCCGCAGTTCCGCAATTCCAAAACTGTGAACAGAGCCTTATCACCATCCCTCGTATAAGAAAGCAAGCGGATTCAGAAAACCTTCAAAAAGTGAGAATATAAGCTTTAGGAAAGTTTCGGGACTTTCGAATTCCTCGTCAGATGAACAAATATGGGAAACAGCCAGACTGTATGTAATCTTGTTCACGACTAATGGACAAAGCATACGTCCTTGCTCAATCCCGTTTCGGGATCCGCCATGCATTCAATCCCCGTTCGAGTTACGGTAGCATTAAAGTGTTATTCGGCCTATACAATGACTTCCAATGCTCAGTCGATATTTGAGCCAGTAATGCTGTCCTTTCATACGGTTCTCGTACCAGTCCACCGACTCAGCAGAGGCGTAAAGCTTAGTGGGCGTGGGCGAGCACTGACCCAAGAGCTGATCCCGGACCGTGCTAGTGGAACTGTGGCATTCCCTACAACACCATCTGCATCCATTTATTGCAGTGGTCGTTACTACAATTGATGATATTAATGTAAACATTTGTAGACGTCCATGTGCGACTTTCTATGAATCTCGCATTGGAACAGTTATGAGGCAACTACGTACCTCAGTAAATGCTACAGAGAAAATTTTTCTCTCTTTCGGCATTTCATTTTGTTTTCAGAGAAAAATTTTTGTCACTCACTTTTCTGGCATTCTTCAGGCCCTTCAGCAAAAATGAACGTCTGTTATATGTTTCAAGCAGGTACCCCCATACGATAGAAAAAACGGTCTTCAGAAAGCGCGCCATTACTTGAAAGACCTTGTTAGCGCTACTTGACAGAAATCAACCCACCCGAAGCAGTTTTCTGCCAGTCTGAAATTTATTTAAGCTGGAGACTCTCAAAAATCGGTCGACAGTTTTTCGATTAACTTATTTGACCATCTATTTTAGAAGATTTTCAGGAATTCAAAGCCTTTTTGAAGAATATTTCCCACGTTGGACTGCGGGCAGGCCACAGTCCTACCGACATTGACAGGAAGGCGCTTTGCATGTACAGTAGCGCTCAAAAGTCTTCGGCGAAATGGTCATTCACTTGGGCTTTTCACTTGTAACTTTTTTGCAACTGCACCGATCTACGAGAACTTTTAGTATGTTGTACTTGGAGACACTGCATACTTAATGTACTATTTTGGCGCTCAACGGTGTAGGTTACGTGGTCATATGGAATTTTTTGTTTTTGGAGTGCCATCCCTATGCCGTCCCGCTGTGCGGCTGCCATCAAAAGTCGTGGTCTTTCCAAAAAATATTAATGTTCTCTGAGGCTTGCTCGTTATGTTTTTGTAAAGAAAGCTTTCTTTTACCAAGTCTTTTACTTTTTTTCGGTGGTCTTGTAGTAAATTCTTGTAAAAAACCATCAAAAGAGTCAAGCTGCACTCAAAAAGAAGGAAGTGTTCGCAGTAGGTTCAGGCACCACATATTGAAATTTTGTCAAATTTGGTCAAGTAGAAAAAAAGTTATGACAAAAAAGTTCTGGCCGAAGACTTTTGAGCGCTACTGTACACGCTGTGGGCATGGCCAAACTGTCTCAAACCCGCTTCCGCCAATGACGGCCAAGTGACTTCTCACCTCCACGCTAGTGTGTAGTGTGAGTTTGTTTCTATCCCTCTCGGTATATCTTGCAGGTAATATCATTCTGGCCACGACAGTAGAAAACTCTACACAGCCGAAATTGTTTTATTAAGAGAAAACACTCAAAGCCAAAATTGTTTTATTAGGAGAACAAGTCGATAAATTCAACGAAAAATCAACAAAATAATAAAGTCGCACCACTGCGCTCAATGATATCATCCTACTAAAAAATTTCATACAAAAGCTGAAAGAGCACATTTTCTGTATTCCATGGCAATAAGTACACATCCCATAGCCATAAACCACGTACTTATAATGATACGCTCTACTTCTATTTATGACAGGAAAGGAACTCGATGCAGTGAAATCTTCGCAATCAAAACCTCATCAAACAGATTAGAAAACAGAAATAAGAACATAACAAGCAACAAATATGTACATCGAATTTAAATATCACATCTAGAAATCGCTTATCACGGGTGTCGCAATAAATTGAAATGGGAGGGCCGACCGAGAATGAACCAGTTAATTATTCCTTCTATACAGGAAAGTTTCGTACATCTACAAAATACTTTTCAACATAATCCCTTCCCTTGATTCATCCCTCATGGTTCTGACAGGTTTTTCGTCTTATACTCTCAGGTTGATCTGGGCGCATATCCGATTGCGCAGAACGCCTACAGGATCGCCTATCTCAAAAGTCCCCCATTCCTTTCCACTGCTCGTGAGGCACATCTTATACCGGGCGATTCTACGATCCTCAGGACCGCATAATCGCAGAATTGCAAGTGCGCGCCCACTAGATCTTCAGACTGCCGTGCATTTACGTACAGGTGCAGGTGTACAGGTGGCAGGTACCGTAACCTTACGCCGGGTTTTCATCGCATCGGACCGCAGCCTGAGATCTCACCTTATCAACGCACAGCACCGTCTTATGTTCGCGCATGTTACATGTTCTCTCATATCTTTCGCTGCTGAATCTACTGAAGCAGTTTTTTCACAGCATTAAATGCCTCAATGGCGCCTCAGACTTGCGCTTTCAGGGTTTATGCTGCAGAGCAACAAGCACGCACTTCTTGTCACCTACATGGCAGCGCAACTATCTAATCGAACTTTTTATATAAAATAAACTCTGCCAAGATGCTAGATAGATGCGAGATAGAAGTGCTATGTAGTAGCTACGTAATCGAGGAGGGCACTCATTTTTGTGTTGTTCCCTTTACTGTGCTATCGCACAAACATCAATATGCACACTCGAACATGTATAGTCCATTTCGAAAAAATTGATTGGGCGTGTCCCACGGACTTGGGTGAATGGCGAGAGTGAGAGTACGTGGCGCGAGTGAGTGTGTGTGGCGGGGTGAGAGAATTGAGAGAGTTTGATACACGTCCATACAAGTCCGAAGGACACGCCCAATCAATTTTCTGAAATGGACTGTATTTCTGCATAGACTTCGAACGTGTAGGGTTCACTTCCCTCCCGAAGCTTGGGCAAAGAAGATGGCGACGAACGCCAAGCGCAGTGAATCACACCTCATCCCACGAGTGTGATTTAACATCAACAGTTTCTGGAACATCTTGCGAAGCGCTATGTTGATTGAAATCGGCATGAAACCTTGTGAGACTTTTATGAAATGAGACCCACAGTTTCTGATATATGTAGAGCTGAGGAAAATGCGATTTTTGTGCTCTTCTGCGCTGAAGCTAGTGTTAAGGGTAAAACGCAACGATGGATGGGCACCGTCTGAATCTGCTAGAATCATATTGAAAACCCCTGATCTCATCTGGTGGACAAAAGCGCAAGAAATATAAAATTGGTGCTCGGAGAGGCACCCATTTCCACGCCGTTGTTCCTCACCCAATACCATCTTACAACGATGTTTGTATGCAAGTGTATACTTCCACCTATTCCTTATCCATGGGCAGATAGGGATTCCCTACCCCAACTAAGGCATGGGCAAAACTTATGCAAAAATAGGCCGGACGTCAAGAGCACTGGACAGGCCCCTTAACTACATTAGTACCATGAAATTTTCCACGTGATAACGATTAGTAGGCGTAGTTACCTGCCAACAGTATGCGAATTCACGGTACCAGTGCTGGAGATTTAGTAGGAGCTTCGCATAATGTGATTATTTTTTTAAAAAATCCCTTGAAGAAGTCGCCCGCATGGAAACTAGAGGTCTAAGAAGCCTACACGTGGTGAAATCCCCGTTGAAAAGCGCGCCCCCAAGCTACAGGGACAGCGTAGCAGTACCGCTGGCGCCTTTGAATGACAGACCATGCCTCGAAGAATGACTGGGTGTAGAGTAATAAAATGGTAGCTGAATGATACTTATCGTATCGTATTAATGCCGTATCAATCGAAATGACGTGGTGCTGAAGTGTCGGCTTTCGTGATGAACACGTCCACCGATCAGTATCGAAGACTGGAATGAAGGATGAGTCCGTATTACCCCTACGACTGCCTTTTAGCGTGTTATTTTTCCCTCCGAAATGCTGGTTTCTTACCACTCACGGCTCCGGAGCGATGAAGAACCCGGAAAAAGAGCACAGTTTAGTAAGAAACCGCTTGACAACACATACGATTTTGCGATCATGCGTTCCAATCCTGCGGGTAGCAGAATCGCAAGACTATACGCACCTACCTTCAGTTGAACTGCCAACGGACTGCAAACCGATCGCATGGGCCGTATAATCTCAGCTTAACCGTATAATCTCAGCTTAATCAGAAAAACGCAAAAAGATAGACAAATTGAAAGCAGTGATCAACACAAACTTTCTTGCATAACAAACTGTGCATCTGCCCCATTTTATGGCAGGAAAATGGAATCACATTACGTTAAGAACTTTGCTGAAATGGGTTATACAGAGACGGGAAATATATATATGGCTTTTGCATTTTGTCCTATTAAAGGCACACCATGCAACAGTTAGAATAGTGGGTAACCTTCTTTGCTCAAGTAGGACCTTAGATAACTGCTCAAGATGCACCTTTGTTGCGGCTGCACGGTGCACCCTCACAGTGTTGTGCCTGCTCGAACACAACCGAGCCATGCCTACTCAACCGAATCACACCTGGCCTTAAACGAACGAATTTCCAGTTTGGAAGGTGCCTTCATCATCGAAATAGCTGCTTCACTGACTTATCTTCTCTAATCGCGAGTCTAACGCCGGGTGTGATGTGGGTGGGTGGGCGTAGATAGGTGTGCTCAGGCAGGCACAATACCGTGAGGGTGCACCGCGCAGCCGCAACAAAGATGCGGTCTTAAAAGTTCAGGGACGTACTTGTCCCAAGAAAGACTAATCTGCTTACCGCATGGTGTGCCTTTATAGATTGATAGGGGTGATAAGGAATCCCAAAAGGAGACAATTACTGAAAAATTACGGGTTTGAGAGGCCTATGTACAGGAAAATCTCTCGCGGAAAGCGTCCCCTTGAGCTGTGGCAGACGCGGCCTCATCAGGCCAAGCCGCCTTTCTTATGCCGGCCCGCCACCTATGGTTGACTTTGCCGAGGAATGACTGAGGTGTAGAGTAATGAGCATGATAGCAGCATGATACTTATCGTATCGTATTAAAGCCATATCTATAGAAATGACGAGTGCTTGACGCGTAAGCTGCCGTAGGAATACGTCAACCCGTCAGTACCAAAATTGGAATGAATGATGCAACCGGATTACCCCTACCACTGCCTTTAAGCAGATATTGCCAATGAAGCTCTTCATTCATGGCAGACCCTCACTGTTAAAGCCTTACGCCATATATAAGTAGTTCGAGAGAAAAAGATATCTAATGCTGTTGAGCAATGTCGGAGAAGTAGCTAAGAACATCCTGAACGGTCACTTCAAGCTCGAGTTTTGAACCTGGATAACACGAGCTCATCAAACGCTGATATCCTTGGAGTTGCTTGAGGAACTGATCCTGAAAAGTGAACATGTCCCTCATGTACGTGGTCGTATTGATGCTTCAATTCTGATTCTGGATCTAATGAACCCGTCGCAGCAAACAATTATAAATTCAGGCGTAAAAAAATAAACTCGTGCTGCACAACGATAGCAGGGGGGCAGTCTTAACCAATGGTAATCTTGCAGGCTTTTAGGCCGCGTTCATATTTGGCGGTTTCGGTGGTAGGGCGTGGCCGCGGCTCTCTGCGTCTTCACCTGTCCCACCCTGTCTCGTTGCCTGCGTCGTCTCTGCACCTCCTTGTGCCCCTGCCCCGACGCCTTTGAACGCAGCCACGCCCTGCCTGCGCGAAGTATGAACGCGGCCTTACGCTGCCACAGTTGCACTAACTACGCCATGCCAAAACGTCGACTGTGAAATCATAGGGTTTTTGGTATAAACACCTTAATTCTTACCCTTCTACATATTCTTCTTCCCATTGTTCCTTCTTTTTTTGCAGTTTGTTTTTACTAGTTTAACATCATCATGAGGGCATCAGATCTCCTTACGACATCAACGACATCAACCGACAGTGATGTTGGCCTTTTCTGTCCGTCGCCAGCAAGCAGCTCAGCCAGATGAGTGCAGCTCGAGATCAAGCATGCTAGGATCGCAACAGTGTCGCAGGACGTCTTTTTTTTTACGCGAGTTTCGCTATATGTAATCTCTTCCGAGCTCATGTTCGTTTAAAGAGAACAGTTTTCACATACTCTTTCCTTCTACGGGTGCTAGGCGATGCGGCTGTGGAAAAGAACAGAACCAAACGACCAAAATCCCAAGAAATAGGGTTTCTCTTCTGTAGCAGTATATTATCGAGGATGCCTTTTCCCGCCTGGTGCATCACTGGAAAACTGGGAAACGGCCACATCAAGCTGGGACCGATGGCACACGCCTTCATAGCGCTTGTGAAGGCGTGTGCCATTGAGCGTGTCACGCCATGTGCACCGCCCTAGGCCCATGATCAAAATTTTGAAATCGCCATTCAACTCTAACTGCATCAAATATCTTCTCCTTCGAAACAAGACTCATTTGTTGTGAACGCCTCGTTATGCCTATAACGCGGAATTCCAGTCATCAAAGAACGCACTCAGATAGATGTGAGCTCGCTTATTGCAAGGACTGACAAATTCCACTTACGATATTGGTTCTTCCTATATATCGAAGTGCTCGACTTGCTCAAACTCAACATGAGCAACAGAGCCTGTCACGCATCACTCATGATTACGAGAACAAAGCCCGAATGTAAAAAAAGTCAAAGATTAACGCAGGGTTCCAGCGCTGTTGTATAAACAACTTATCAATTGTTATAGGTATAGATAACTCGTACCTGCATTTCTCTCCAAACAACCTGCAGTAACGAGGAATGATCGACCAAATGCTTCTCAACTTTCTTGTACAACTGCTCCAGCCCTTTCTTTACTTCCTTGCCCGGATACATGGCAATCACCTAGAATATTTTTGGTCTGGTTATGTTATTTATGAGCAGAACAGAATAAGAATAGCTTGCAGTCAATCAATCAATGCCTTGTTAACAAATACCTCACCGATCGATAACCTTAAGATCAGCAGAAGTCACAGTTTTGCTATTCGGGAACAAAAAGATCCTGATGTGAATGAGGGCCTAAGAAGAAGAAGCTGCGTAATTTGGGAAAAAGTTGCGCTATAAACTCCCCAACTATCCCCAGGGTGTAGAGGCCTCTCCGGATACAGGCTCCTCCCACAAGCGATAGCGCCGTATAACTATAATCGCTTCCATGCATCTCAGATCCATGTGGCTCTTATCGACAGGTCGCGGTAAGGTACCGCAGAACACGTTCGCGGTACGTCAAGGGTAAATTAGACCCTCTATCTCAGAAATACATTTCGTTTTTTATCTCTGCCAAGGAAAATAGCACCTTCACGGTCTTTTCCAATGGGTGACCGAATTTTGGCAAATGCTACCATTAAGTGGAAAGGTGAAAGGGAATTACTGCTGGAACACCTAGTGCAATGAATACCTTCTTCAATTCAACACGACTGAACTGAGGTTGATATGAGATTTCTTCCGGTTTCGTTCCTCGCATTTCAATAGCATTTTGAACTGCATCGAAAAATACCTGCAATTTGGAAAAATACCAGAAATATGAGTCAAAGAAGATAGACAGGCTGCAAATACGAGCTTATAAGATGCCTAAAGCGCTAACAATCAAGAGCAGTGTGGAGTGCATTGTTTTCAATTGAGCATCTACAAACACTAATGATTTCTCATGGATGCAACTGTAATCTAGCCGGACCCTAGGCACTAAGAAACTTTCTGATAAACTATAGGTTGTCATCGGAAGCCAGACTGCTTTAGAACATTGGCCATTACACCTAATGGACCCGTAACATGAAATAGAGAAAAGGCCTATAAACACTAATTCCGGGATGGAAGCAAAAAAGCAAAAACTCACGCAGAACTGCGCAGGACTCGACTTTTTACCGTTTTCGAGAGGGACTATGGCAAACGAATTGGAAGCACGCTTCCCCTGCTATCCCATACCCATAGCTGTCAGTATGTATAATCTGCAAATCACGAATACTTACATGAATCTTCTCAAGTGGTCGACCCATATATTCCCTGACATACAAATCGATATTCTCCTCCTTTTCTCGTTTCGCTTCTTTACGTTGTGCATCCAAACAAGGAATTTTCAATTCCGACAAAGTTACTAAAAAATCTTTCTGAATACGTCCTTACGTTAATTGCTATGTTCAGTAAGTACTTACGGTAGAGCTGATGGTAATTTTCGAAGCGGACCACAGCCGTTGGTGACTTGCTATTAGGATTTAGAGCGGCTTTTTCTATTCCTTCACAAACACAACGGTACAAATGCGTGTACCTGAGCAAAACATTAAACAATAAGGCAAAATCGCAAACGAAATTCCGCATTACTGTTACTCTCTAAATGAACTGCATGACTGCAACAAAGCTAATAATTTCTTTTGACAAAGGAAGGCTCCTTGAACTCACCACTTTTCAAGATCTGTCCGTCTTTCGGCACCCTCAAAAACAGCTTCTGCGTTCCTCACGAATTCAGCGAATCTTTCAATAGTTGGCAAGATGCCCAGACGCATTCGTTTCGAGATTTTAATCTCGGAAAAGGCCATGCCTTCAGTTTCCTTAACAAAATCTATGACCGAACTACCACAGGTACCAGTAGTCTATACTATCAAATTGAATGCTGATGAAGATAGGATAAAGACGGATAGCCGCAGGATTAGATGGAATAAAGAACCTATGAGAAGGGCTGTAATGTGAGCGTGAAGAAATTCCAAACTCACCATGTAGAGATCGAACTGCCGTTTAATTAACACTACAAACGTGCCAAAAGTGACAGAGTAGTATGAACCAGATTCTTGCGGCAGCAATACTTTCTTCGACATGATGATGAACAACAGCATCACATTACTGTAATGAATACAGTGAACACAGATCCATGAAAACAGACAATGCGGTTTCATAAACCTAGTCACATGAAACGTTTTCTAAATCGACGAATAGGGCCTCAGATAATGAGCGATTCGGTACTGAGCCTTCTTTGTGTGACCATTTTCAGGATTAAGCTCATGTTTGTGAAAACTTATCGTTCGTATGCGTTAACTTAAATCCTACTGTAAGCAATACAAGGTTATTACGATTGTGAGAAATTGTGAGAACATTACCAATATATACTATATGACAAACCATCTCTGTAGTAATATAATCACCTCAAAACAGATTATCTAACCTAGGATTCTGCTTGCAAATTGCTTTGCAAAATCGATCCAAATGACCATTCAACGATTCGAACAATGGTGCCATCACTGCACGGACCTGCTCGTTCATAAATCGCTCCATATTTCGCCCACCTAAAAAATCAAATGACTCCACGGATACTAGGATTCTTCGACATTTTCCACGTCCGCAAAAGAGTCTCGAGAAGTGGAATTTAGGTTTACAAAAACACAATGTTCGGTTATGCATCCACACTGTGTGGCCGACATTTATACTCGCGAACCTGAAATTTCGCGATCTCAGGATGCCGTCAGATTTCGCGATTTTGGGTGCGAATCTGCGATTTTGCGACTCTGTGATGTTGCACTTTCGCACACCATGACCTTAAGATTGTGCAAAGCCGCAACATCGCGTGCAGAGCTGCGACACCGCAACTCGTGAAGTCTGACAGCAGCCTAGGACTGCAAGAACTGCGACGCGTGGGACATCACCGTCTACACTTTTAAGTAAATACCCAATTTTACGATTACCCATCTCTGCACCTCCCACCGTCACCTGATGGGTGATACCACGCATAGTCCACGAACCTGATCATTACACGAAAAAGCGGACTGCATACCGATAGCGAGGTACAAATGCCCTGCCATAGTCGACGAAAGGGTGGATATGAATCAAAACTGCAAAAATTTACAACACCGAAAGAAGGAAACTCACTCATGCTGCTACTATCGCCGCTATCTGTGGAGGCGGTTTCAGCATTCGATAAAAGCTCCGAATTAATATGGAAAAATCGTACACAGAACTTCTGCTCCATTTCAATAATTGGGCCTAATTCTCCGAGCACAGTTTCGATTAACTGGAAAATGCAAGCTCAATAGCAGAAGCGAAAGAGACTGAATAAAGTACAACGATTTTAGGAAATCATACCGCCGACACTTGAGCATAGTCGGCGGATACTTCACTCATGGAAAAGCTTTGTTTATCCATTGAGCTTTTACTGGACAAATTTGACGAATCTGAATTCAGTAAAAGTAATAATGAAGGAAATCACACTAAAAGACAAAAGCCTGAGAAATTGCCATGCTTCACTATCCAAATGGAACTGACTACAATTCACGATCAGCTAGCAACAATAGGAACAAAACTGGACAACACTGAAAACATTTCGGTGATAAGATGACTCACTCAGTCGCTTGTCAACAGAGCCCAGTCGTTGTACTTCACCAATTACGGCGTCGAAGAATGTCTCAAAATGTCGCTTATATAGGATTTTTGTTGAATCAACGTATCTTTGGATCGCCGCGTTATACGGTGCTGGTCTGAAAGGTCAACAGGTCCGAAGAAAATGCACATTCCCGTGTTGGGAGAAACAAAGATAACGAACCTATTAGTTTTCAGCCAGCTGATGAGATCAGAAAGGGGGGACAAGGCATGAAATCGTTGGGACTGTTTCGGAATCGAAAGAGCGTGCCAGTCTTGACCAAGTGAAAAGTCATTCTACAATGGAATTATAAGTCATTTCGTAAGCAACCTTCTCAAAAAAATTTGGTGGTAATGTAGCGAAGCTATGAAGGAAGAGTACAAACTCACAAGATTGTTGAATATTGCCGAAAGATGGGACATAAATCGATCGACAAACAGATCTATCACAGCCAAGTCACGATTGCGTTTCTCATACGCTTTCATCTGTAGCAGAGGTTTTGGAATACTTCCATTCCAAAAATGGGAGACCGCACGAGCAGCTTCAGCGCAGCGTGCAATACTGAAATCAGATTATTGGATGTAACTTCTATGACATCACAGAAGAAAATCAAATTGAATAAATGTGCCGAACCGCTTTTATAAATGCCCCCCCCCCTCCCCCTCTGGCAAAAGTACTGGAATTGTGAAATACAAAAATGCATCAAGCGTACACCCAATCCAGTTTCACTGAGATTCGTACCTTCCTGCATCGTTCAAATTTGCTTCCTTCAACGTTCGAATATGTTCATCTGTAACGGTGTTCAGAGCAGCAACAAAATCCGTCAACTCTTGCTGGAGTCTATCTTTGTTTTTGCGTTCAACAGCAGATAGGCTATCCTTTTCTTCAATTAGTTCCACACTGTTTCTCACATGCTGAAAACGGAAATGAAATTACCTCATTTCACATCCTCCATAGTAATGCTGGACTAGAAAAGTCTTAGATGAGCGAATCCTCACTTCACACAATAGCAAAGTTTTTGGTCAGAATGATCAAAGGAAATCATTTAAAAAATAAGTGGGATTCAACCTCGATAGCAGCCAACATGAATTCCATCATGCTAAAGCAAACCACAGTTTATTACTAAATGACACCGTACATCTCCTCTGATGATGCTCCAGTTTTTTTTTCAAGATAAAATTTCTCTGACTCCCGAGAACTCGCCGGACAGTATCTAGTGCTAGTTGCATTAAGGAGACGAGATTCGGAGTGGACAATCTACTACCACAACTGCGCAACTAGAAAGGATTTCACTAATCTAGTGGTCAAAACTGTGAAGCAACGAAAAGACCACAAATATACCATGCTAACGATTTGCACTCCGCTTGCAAATCGCAAGAATCTGATACATTTCGATCCAACGATTCTGGGATTTTGTTTGGTTGCCGCAAAATCGTAGAATCGCGTAATCGCAAAAGTCTCAACGCATGAAGCACGCGAGGCGTCTGTCACATCGTCGTCGTAAAGCTTACAGAGCAACGTTAGGTGAAGGAACAGCGGTCGGACCTCGCGATCCCAATCCCTTTGCAATTTCGCAAGGCATTTATGCGAAGTATATCTGCGGTCTAACGATTAATTGACCATCGACGAGAGTAACAACACCTTTCTTTTGAAAGTAGCAATCAGTTATTTCCACAAACCGCAAGAATGGCGTCACATGTGTCAATTTCCTTTTCCAACAATGCCACTTTATCAAGAGCACCATCCAAAAGGGCAAGCAGTTGATTCACTGCCATTTCGCTTCCCATCATTGATTGAATGTTGGCTCCATCAAGTGATTGCAGTTGGGAAGAGAGAACCTGGAACCTTTATCTTCAGGATTCACAACCGCTACCTCTTCACAAACAACGACAACAACAAAATATAAAAGCAAAGTATAAACTGTAGGAATCAGGTAATGTTGTTTCTAGTGATGCCCACCTCCGCAAACTTATCAGCCTCTCCAATAGTGAGTTCAGCTCTTGCGAGTAATCGGCGGAAATCTGCTTCTTCTTTTGCGCTTACTGGCTGAAAAACACTACTGAATCAATTAGAATGGGGAAAGATGAAGAAAGGAAACAAATAATTATACCGGAACATCTGAAGCCTCGGAAAAATCTATACACTGAAATGCCATCACGAACAGTCACCTGATAATCATGTATGAAATCTGTACTGTCCTCGTCTGCCGTTTCTATTGGTAATATGGACATCTCGC
Source organism: Trichostrongylus colubriformis (assembly GCA_963978905.1). NCBI lineage: Eukaryota > Metazoa > Nematoda > Chromadorea > Rhabditida > Trichostrongylidae > Trichostrongylus > Trichostrongylus colubriformis. The sequence continues at coordinate 28,315,973 of OZ022261.1, read as the reverse complement.
GATTGTCAATAGGGATGGATACATTACAGAAGTCCGGCATTTGCACAGGCAGATATTGGGCCGAGAGCTAAAAACAATGAACTGAGCTGCCGCTTGGAAAAGGGCTCACTCAATTACTCTGCCGCGCCGCGTGTAATCGAGCTTCAGATCGTTTATAACGATTATGACTTATTGACTCATAACGGCAATTTATGATAATTTCACATTCACATGATCACTGCTTTTCATAGACTCGCCAAAGCCTTTAGAGGTCACCGCTCATCACAAATTCCAAATAGTAACCGAGGTATTGCGTTTATAACCGTAATCGTACCTTATAAAGTTCTCGAATAAATTCGTCTTTCTCTTCCGGGGTGCTTGCTGTAATGCTGTACCTACGATCGCCAATCACAATGTGAAACTCCGAAAGAGCCTCAAATAACATGAATATACTTAATACCGCTCGATTAAGTGAAGTAATACTATGAGACTATGAGATCACCTTCTTTGGATTGATCCCATCCACTTCTTTGACATCACGGAGATAGAACCTGGTTCGCTTTTTGAATGTGTCATCCTTTTCACCTTTGACAAAATACAGACGAACAGAGATCGGGTGCTCTATTGTGACTGCAACTATTCTTTAATAAACTATATTGTAGCTTAATGGGGTAGATATACACCTGCAAGACAGAAGAATGTGGGACGCTTCTTCTTACGTCCATCGACTCGCACCACATGTACGATAGCATGAAGGCGTTCATCGTCCGTTTGAAACAACTGCCTCTGCACCCCTTTTCGGATTGCTGACATTTCTCGATCACAGAAACGTCGCCAATCCTGCCCTGATAACTAAACTCATTAGTAATTGCAATAGTGCGTTTCCAGTATGACACCTCGTGCTAACTATAACGACCCCCTCTCATTGACTGAAATCGGACATATTCCTCACAGCTGTCACATATTCAATAGCCAGATAACAACGGTGCACCAGACACCAGAATAGAAGTCAAGAATTTTCGATAGACTATTTATGTAACAAAAACAAAAACTCAACAAAAAAACAAATGACATCGACAAACTGACAACCAGTTCCACTCTGAGAATGCCAAAGGAAGGTACAAACCCTATTTTTATACAAGACTTACGAACACACGGGCTAGCAGACCAATACATTACACAAAGAAAAATGATGAGGTATAATGGGTAAAGAAAGAAAGTTTCAACATTCTAGGGAGAAAAAAAAATGAAAAAATCAAACATGACAGGCATTCAATACTCCCTTATGGCAACATTTGCACTTATTCTTCCAAAGGCATTTCTTGAAAAATGCAGCTACTCAGTTATACTCCTCGCCTACCAAAATCGAACTTTGACACAAGTACGATGACAATATTGTTGAAGAAGAAATGGAAAAAGCAATTTAGAAAACAAAGAACGAAGGAGATTCCAAATAGTATTCTCCATCCAGGTGGTGTTGCAAGGATCCGTCAGACATGCCTAATTCTGCTCGAAGATGGAGACAACTTGGAGATTAAAATTACAAGGACATAGCCGGGATGGCTCGATCATTTGCGCATGACTCAATTATGGTCTAGAGAGAGGGTAAAAAAATCTCTCAAAGTAAGACAATTCCATACAACAGATTCGCGATAAGAAACAAACTCAAGAATCTACTGATCTATATAACCAACTTGGACCTTGCTCGATCACTTTGATAAGGCTCACGGAAGTTAAACCATGGCGAAGAAAGAGCCAGCAGCATACTGAAGAAGTGGACTTCGGGTTTCTGAAAACGAATCACTAAAAACAACCAACACTTGTTACAACAAATCACATGTCATTCATACTCATCGAGGATTAACCTCAATCCCTATTTCGCTTCTTTCAACAGCACGCTCCGTAACAGTCCCGGTACATGCTGCATTAGGAATTCGCTCCTTGAACCACTCAACAATTCTCACTTCCCTGGTTCAAGATTTGAATTGCTATACTTATGAAACTGTCAATTCAGAAGAAAAGCTGCTTGGGTAACGGAGCAGGGGCAATTTGAGTACCTTCCCAAACCACCCATATGAGGTGAGGTGCTATCTAGTGGGAGGAAGTTCAAAGTTTATTCCAAAAGACTCAAAATAGATTTCACAAAACCGATTGCAAAAAATGGTAGCAAAAGAAGTTTGAGCCTTCTAGGCAGGCTTTCGGCGCCTGGCGCCTTTATCAAGCCGTCTTCAATTTTAGATGTCTTTTTTTTGTCCAATACAGTACCAATATCAGCTCAAGAATCTGAAATTCCCAAAGCTGGAAGTAAATCTAATCTGTTTAACTTAGAGCGGAAAATTTTACCATTGGGAGCGGCAAGAATATCCCTAGGAAGCATTCTTAGCCATCTGGCTCCCCGAAAAAAAATCATATTGTGTATGGTGGCAGAATGTCTGATGCTAATCGTAGTATGGGATAGTGATAAACATCCTGTGCGTCCTCGAGTGGGTCGAAAAATCCAATATTTACTTGGCCTGATTTTTAGCTCACCCTTTAGTAGTTTGAAGCAAAAAACCAAGTCCACCAGAGTTACTGAACGTTGGACACTTTTAAGTCGCAGACATACCACACTTGCCAACTTTTTTCATACTGACGTGCCATTACACGATTAACGTGTCACTAACAATTTCCCCTGTTTTTTTTTCGTGGAGAATCATGTATTAAAACAGCGCATTCCATAGTATCGCTCTATTAGGGTAGAACAAATGGGCGCTATACTAAATCGAGTGGATGGAATATCCACCCCACAGTTTCTTCCCTTCCTAGTTTTAGGTGAATCTGTGACCACCATTCATCCCTACACTTCACTTCCCACCCTCCCTGACATTCTCCAGCTTTGAGATGGCTTCAGAACGATACCACAGGAATACACCCATCTGAGCAGATGAACCTCAATATTTCCCTTAAAAACCGGATCATTCAAAGAGCGAGAGAGCAGGTAATAAAAAAAATTGAAAGCAAGAGATATTACTTACTTTGCCGCTCGCTCAGACGTTGCAAAACAGAGACAGCCGCGACATGGTCCACCCAAATTCAAGGAAGGGTATGGTGCAATCGCAATGATGGGGGGGGGGGGGGGGTGCATCCCACCATGGACATTAAAAACCCTTAAAACTTTAAGGGTTTTTAATGTCTTAAAAAAACTTTACCCTAAGCCTAGAAGGAAAATGGAGCCCCTCCTTCCCTTCACTAGGGCTTAGGCTGAAATATACGCCTGAGTAAGCAGATTGACCTATCAAAGATCTCTCCAAGATGCTTAAATGTGCAAATTATTCATAAGATGCCTCCCCCATCATTGCGATAGCGCCAGGGTATTTTCCAGAAACCTTCAAATCTTCCAAGCATTATGGAGATCAGTAGCGACCTATGTGTGGTGCATTCCCGGCCACACTACATTTCGAGTTCCCCGTGACTGGCTGCCACACGTGAATTTATTTTGATCCCTTTTTAGGCAGTACAAGTTAAAACCAGAAAAGAAAGGGAGGTGAGTAGCATTACCTGTGAACAAAAACCGATAGAAAAAACGCCTCACCTTTCCGAGAGATTATTTTTCAAAAAAAAAGAGCGAATTACTAGATAGTGGTCGAATTCACGACACCTATGGAACAGAAAGACAGACATACTTCTGTATTTTATTGGTAGTATGTACAGCATACACGGACAACAAATTGGCATAATATTAGTCCGCAAATCGAGTAGAAACGAGCACTATACCGAATACAATTTGGGTAATCGCAACATTGATATTAGTAAATCAGAAATCTCCCAAACAATATAACACTGATTTGCGTTTAATTATAGATGCATAATGATGCGGTAAAACGATTGCAGAGTAGACTAAAAATTAGTGCAAGGATCGCATAGTGTCGCAATATGAGAAAGTAACGAGCTCGTTTAACATCACGAATGGCAATTCAATCTTCACACCAAGCATTTTCCTTACGAATCTGTTCTTCTTCTTCTGGAGTAAAATCGTTTTTGATATTGAACGTGCGACGGATTTCCTCTGGTGTCTTGCCTTTGATCATATTGGCGACCGTCTTGCAAGTGACATCAAGCAGTCCTTTGATATCCAGGTAATTAGCAGCCAGAATAAGTTCGAAAAGTGTTCCCTGATCGACTTTCAGGAACTCTACATCCCAGCTGGGTATGTCGTCGGTTCGTTTCTCGCGATTATCAGAATCGTCGGTGCTCGGTGGATCGTCCTTGTGGAATGTACACCACTGGAGAACCTTCTTCATAATCGGACCAGACACGTTGCAGATTGGAATAGGATCATTAGATTCATTATCCAAACCGAGATCCTGAAGCATAGTGTTGATCGTGGTCGAAAGCCGGATCACATCTCGTGGCACGTCGAAATTCTCGCCGTCGTTCGTTACCAGCTTCATTATGGCAGACTTTTGAGTGTCCGATGACATACCGTTGTTATCTGAAATGATAGCCATCAGGAAGACGTTTAGGTACTATAAATGCTTGAACGACTGGAGGAGAATGCTGTTACACACAAAATGATGATAAGCAATTACTAAATGTTCTAAATTCGAAGTTATATCTCTTAACAGCTACATTAGATAATGTACTGCCCCAACTACTTCCCACCACTTTTTAATGGGAAACAGAAATCATGAAAATTTCCAAAAGGAAGGAAAACCGCTTGTCGGCACAAGAATTTACGAACGAAATCAATATTAATGCAAGTATGCCAAGAATCCAAGTATTATGGTATCTTCCTAGATATCATTTCAGAGAAAAATTTTTGAAAGTTCCGCGTCAGGTAGATTACTACCCGTAGCCGTTATGAGATATAACCTCAAACATGCTATGAATCATCAATGAGATTAATTGCTGAGTGGTATGAAAAATAGACACCGGGATATTCACGTCTTCAACCTTCTCCTAACCTATTCTATTTGTCTTCTCATACCTTTGTTACGGTTTCATGTCTTCAAAGCTGCTGATTGTAGCTCTGAAGACATGAAGTTGGAGCAAGGATATGAGTAAAGATCTGAGTGTAAGAACGTATGTGGAATCCTCCACAGATCGATTAGTTAAACCAGCCACAAAATGCACCTTCAAGATACTCAGAAACTAGTTAACCTTCGTGGAGATACAAGTAGGAACAACGAAGCGCTCAAGCACGCCATGTAATAAGTGGTGATTGAAAGCCTACTTCAGCGACCCTCGGAAACTTTCACTGAACCACTCCCCGTCTTGTATTATCTGGTACACTTCGCTCATACTACAAGCATAAGAAAAACCTTCCAAAACTGCTTTGCTGCTTGAATCGAAAGGGAGTTCAAAAAACAAACGAGTGAATGCTATCACAGCTTGACAGTTTTCGAAATTTTACCCTGTAAATGACTTTTCGAGAAGCTAAATATGATCGAGGCGGTCGCTCCTTTCACGCACACCGTTAAGATAAGCTTCTACTTTTCAGTGCCGACGATAACGCACCCAAAGATGACTTACAACCAGTTTTTACTAATGCGACTTCCACGTAGCTTCATAAAGAGTTCTTAAACGACACTGAATCAGGCACTTCGAGGATATGAGGTGTGGAGGAAAATGCATTTGCTTACAGCCATCACAACAAATGCATATAGAGTTGAGACTCGACATGAATAAAGATCGTAAGCGAGGGAGGAAGTATGAATTTTATGTAGTCTAGGAAAAGGAGCTCTAAGTGCATCTGGTCTCGACCTACTTCACTGGGAGAAAGCAGCTGTGAAAAAATCGAATTGGCAAATTTCATGGAGTGCCCCACTGCTATAGCAGCCTCAAAAACCATGCTTTGCTTCTCCGATAGAACTGGAGTTGCAGAAACAACAAACACGGGATCTCACAAGGAGGAATCAAATCTTCCAGAAACACGGAGAAACTGCTAGAAGCCGAATCGGAGCTGAAACGACCAGATTCTGTCAGTCAGTGGAAAGCCCCCGACTACATTAGCACCTAAAAAGTTGCATCTGCATCGTTTTTAGCAGCTGATTTAGGTGAACCGCTACCCATGCATACGTTACGAGTGAATAACCACTAATTAGGTACTAATTCGGACACTTTGGAAAACCACGCCAGTATTATTTGAAGGGAAGGACTACATTTAATGGCACATATCCTAGCGATCTCACAACGAATCAATTTTAGGTTTTGCGGCCTTTAGCAAGGAAAAATCACGAGAACGCTTACATTACGGATTCACACTCAATGAGCATTGAAAAGAGAGAAAGAGCAGAGATTAAGTGATACAATACTTTGTCATCTTCTAGACTTGTAAAATCAGGTGAAGCTTGATAACATTTCGAAACGATGAAATGAACATCACCACACCACTCAGCTTGCGCTGTGAGCAAGCAATGCGGCAAATGATTACCGCGAAAAAGGAATCCAGTCAGGACCACGCGCTTACTGAAGTTGTACTATCCCGTGTGGAAATAAGTTTTATTGACTGAGGTGCGATCCTTACCGAATATTCTCAAACGTAACATTATCGTAAATAAACAGTGGAGCAAACTGAAGGGCGAGGAGTGATCAGCGTATTCTTGATAAACCGTCCCGCGCTATGATTGTGTCACTTGATTAATCAGGCACCCATCAATAGTACATTTAACAAAACAACGTAGTAATGTTCGCACCATTACCTATGTGATTAGAGTACAACTGTCCTCTTAAATTTCGAAGAGGTTCGGATGTACCTCAGAAATCAAATAGGTCATTTTACCACTTACATTTACCGAGACATAGATACCTCATTTTCATAGGGACTCGCCTGCCTCTTGAAAAGTCCCAAAATATTCAACCGCTTGTCATAAATACACTTATATAGGTTACAAAAAATTTTCTATTTTAAAAATGAAGAATGAAGGGTATGAAGGGCTTTCAGTTTGTCACTGTTGTGTACGCCATGCACTCAACCAAGGTTTTGGACTACAGGTGAGGATGTGCTCGTAGGTAAGGCCGCGTTCATACTTCACGTTGCCGGCGACAGGGCGTGGCTGCGTGTCTCTGCGTCTCGGCCTGTGTCACCCTGCCTCGTTGCCTGCCTCGTCTCTTCACCTCCCCCCGTGCCACTCACTCTGTCTTTCTTGCCTGCGAACGTCCTGCTTGCCCAAAGTATGAACGCGCCCTAAAGTCGACCCTAGGAGGCGGGATGGACTTACCAAAGGGGTCAGGTCTTATGTATTCGCTATTCGTTATTCGCTATTCGCCGTTGCAACAGCTCGGTGGCGCGCTTTTCGACGGGGATTTGGCCATGATAATCTTTTCAGGCCCATAGTTTCTATGGGGCGACTTCTTTTAGGGATTTTCCATTAACAATATTACCCTAGTGCTGTCTTCAAATAGCGTAAGTATAACACAGCAGAGGTAGCAGTGAGTGAGCCACTTGGAGAGGGTGCAGCCGAGAGCAGAAAGTCGGTGGCGGTTTGCGCGCCAACTTCAACCCAGTTTAGGCCGCCGTCAGACTTCGCGATATTGCGGCGTCGCACTTTCGCATACGATTCTGCGACCTTAAGATCTTGCAATGTCGCCACTCCGCGTGTGAAGCCGTGGCACCGCAAAATCGCGAAGTTGGGTGGCGGTCTCAGGATGCTACCGTGAAGCCCGTATGCGAATGTGCAGCGTTTTCCAGCTGGCAGCGCAAGTTCGCTGCAACGAGAGGCATGCGCGTGCACTTTCGTGAAACAAGTTACACTTGGGCCTGAAACGCAGAAATGTACAAAGGGCATAGTGGAAGGTGAGTCACCCTACGGATACCTGCACTTGAACCAATGAACATTTTTCGCCGCTAGGACGACTGAGGCAGCATTAGGGGAAAGTCGGACGAAAAGTAAAAGAAGTAGTGAATGTGAAAGTCGAGATGCCTAGTAACAGGACAGTGAAGAAACAACGGATGGAACTGGCCAAAAACCCGAGAAATACGACCTCTTTTCCACCGCTGATTCTCGACGCGGACGACCTGTCCGTCAAGAGGCGAGTAGTCTGATCTGGTTTTCCATTGGCATGTTGCCAAGTAAACACAAGGGAATGTTTTGAAACACGACAGCATCTATTTTTTTGGAGTGAGCTTCAAGCTGAAACTGTGGAAGCGCGCCGCAAAACCTTCTATGCTGCCGCATCCCCTTGGCCGCTCCCACCCCTGTCAATCGGAAATTACGTCATGGAGGCGGGATCGACTTATCAAGAGGCGGGACAGATGGGCGGTTGCGGCGTTTTGTGGCGTTTCTACGGCTCGGAGAGGCGCTTTTTCACCGGGATTTCGCCACGGATAGCCTTCTTAGACCCAGGACTACCATGTGAGTGGCTTCTTGTAGGGATTTCTCCATTACTACATTACCCCTAATGCTGTATTTTAGCCGCCGTCAGACTTAGCGATTCTGCGGTGTCGCGGCTCCTCACCGAAGTTGCGACGTTGCACAATCTCAAGGTCGTGTTATCTCGTGCCAATGTGCGACGTCGCAAAATCGCAAAATCGCTAAGTCTGACGGCTACCTTATGCACTAACATAAGACATTTATCCCAGCGGTATACAGTGATATAGACACTACGATGGTCCTCCTAGACATCTCGAGTGTCGATTCAAAGGTTCGTAAAGCATACGTAATACGCAGATATCATTGGTTACCTGAATCAAGTTATAGGGGCGGGTCAATGAGTACCGCATCATTTCTCGTGTTTTCAAGTTCTTTAGATGAATCATTGTCCATTTGCAAAGATAGTAATATTTTGATAAATCATTTTCAAGGTCGTAAAGTCAACAATGAACACTATCGCCCAAGTCTTGATATCGTTCTATACGAGAGCCGTCATTTTGACCTTTACGCATAGCCTCCGACGTCTTCCCCGTTCTTTCACTGGCCACTGCTTGAATCATTCACCCGCGTCTACTACAGCTTGCACTTGCAAGTGGACAAATGTTTTCGTTCTCACATCCGTCCGATAATTTTAGAATTTCCTCAATATTTCAAATAAAAATTGATTCAAATCATCAGGATTCCAACCACAATGTATACATGCCGAAATACAGTTGCTTAAACTCCCTGAAAAACACTGCACGGCAACGAAAATGAATATTTATAAAAAATCACAGTCTGAACTAACAGGCGGTCTAACTCGATGTGCTAAAAGCTCAAAGAATATTGAGAAATTATTGTAGGCACAAAAAATTCAAGTAGGAAACTGGATTAAAAATGTGAAATTTTGGGCGTGGCACTACATACCCCAACTTTGCAAGACCGGTTTAACGTAAAGAAGTTTGAATTTGGAGTTCTTCTCAAATTTGTAGTTGCTCATATATAAAACTGGACCCATTGATTGAATTTTACACATTTTCCTTATATTTTTTATTTTGTAAAATTCGCTTAGTTCCTCGCGTAGCGCTCGCTGATTATCTGCTGCTGAGCACTAGCAGACGTTTTTTCGGTTTAATTACCTGTTTTTCTTCATAATGACCGCTACCAAGTGTATCGATACACTCGACAATCTTAGAAATGTAACCGCCTTGTCAATCGATACTTTCCATTAATCCATTACTTTTTTCGGGGCTGCTCAGAAATGTATGCATCAAAAAACACTCGAGACATTTCCAGGCCTGAAAGCACAGTCATGCATGGAAGCCAATACATTTTCCGTTTCAGAAGTCCGTCTGAGAAAAAAAATCGAATCAGACGGACCAGATGGGAAAGGAGTGGCTTTTTCTCAGGGTTAGTTTCTCAGTCGCAGCTGCAACTCCTCTACCAGACATAGACCTAAAGTGTCACTTGCTGTGGTTCTTCCCCAACAAGTAAGAACTCTGGGTATTTTCGAATAAGCATAATGCATACCCTGGATAAGTGTAATCTCCATTTGTGTTTGGGTCTTCATGTCAGCTACTTAATCCACCAGTATGCGGTCCTCCTCTTGCGTGTAGAAAGTACAGTGTAGGTATACAAACAAACTTGGAAAATCTCAAAAAAAAAAACACATTTTCGAGAACGCTGAAACGCTTAATGTTATGTCCCTTCATAATCTTCCTTAACTCTCTTGCCCTTGCCGTCTGCCAAGTTCTTCTCAGTTCATTATCTCGTCTTTTCTTCTTCCATTTATGTCCTCGTTAATGTCTCCACCAACATCTCTTGTAATTTTTTTCCGGCTAAATCCCCTTTACGGCTAACTTACTGAACAAATTCTCAATATATTGGGTTGAGAATAAGTTCCAGCGGTTTTTATAACCCCGTCTTTCATATTGTTCCCTTCATCTTTCGACAAAGCTTTTGAAAAAAGCCGCGGGAACTTATTCCTCAACCCAATAATACCTCACGTGAAGAGTACTGCTCTCAACAACGAAATCTAGTTCCGTCTTAGAGGATTTGCTCTTGCAAGCAGAGATCACATTGCTGTAAGGAGACACACCTTTGAAATCATTGGTGGGGTGGCGTAGTGGCGTGTTTCCCCGCCCCTTTACACGAGGAGGCGGGGCAGAACTGCTCCCATCGACCTTCAACCAATAACAAGTCAGCGAATGTCACCTTACGGCGAACATGACTGTGCCTTCAAAGTTTTAATTTCTTTATATTCAGATTTCTTTCAGAAATGTTCCCTTCACTCGAAAATCCATTCAACTCCCTATGAGTAAGATAGATTGCCACACATTCACCAGACCGTCTTATCTACAGCATAGCAGCGCATTATTTGAAATAAAGTTTTTTATGTCCTACTGGTAACTGTCGAACATCACTATTTTTCCCAGTATGTCGCACCAATTTACCTTTCTCAGTTTTACCTTGCCACATATGAGACATTCATATAATCTTGTTATTATATGAATCTTATTATATTTTATCATATGAATATTCTAGACTTTAATCAAGTGCCTGTAATTGGGTGCCAAATTAGAGTACCTTTCTCCAGTTCTATGAGACAACCTTTTTATGAGGCTCCTCTTTTTTGTTTTTATATGAATGTTATTATATGTTTATTATATGAATATTCTAGACACATTCTTATTGTCACCACCTTCAGGACTTTTCGATAATTATTTCTCTGCTGAAAATTCATTCCATCTTGATGCACATTAAAAACATTTTGGCGCTCCAATATTCAAAAAAGGTGATCACTGAGGTAGTTATGCTTGTGGTTGTCTGCGTCCATAAAAGCGGAGCCATCGCGAAAAGTGTCGTGGAATAATAAGAGTGGAACGGTTTCACTAGTAAGGTTGTTCTTAAAGTCTGGAAGGCTTTCCCCATGCGAGCTTTTCATATGTGCTTTCAGGCTATGGAAAAGTAACGAAAGGCGCTGCCTAAAATGTGTCATGGATATGACTCACCAATGGAGAGTGAGTCATGCGTGATTGAACGTGATTGCGATAACCAATTACTGCAAGGTTTGCCTCCACGCACTACTCGGCAATCCCCCCAATCAGAGACGTCGCTGCTATAAGTGTCCCATATATAGCGCAGTAGTGGGTATGCTTCAACCATGGCATCTGTCATTTAGTTTTATAATTGTATTTACAAAGCATGGGTCGTAGTTAAGAATCTACGTAGCTCTGGGATTCACACTGATCTTTCAGCTAGAATTCTGGAAGGGTAATTAGGAGCATCAAAACTATGGCGATGCTCTCTGTAAATGAAATAGCTTCGTTGTCTCATCGTGGCCCTTGCTCGGATGCGATTTGGTCGTACCAATTCCGGTGGTCGAGTAGCCGTAGAAGGCGGCTTCATGTCATGGCCGGCTGGCTTAGCTACGATCGCCGTATCGTTCGTCAGTGATGCAGAGGGCGCGAAAACACGGCCTCGATAAGGATTGGTGTGATTGGTGGTAGGAAGAGGATCCTAAAATATTTTTCGGACTCCCGCTTGTGTCATTCCGCCTCCGCTAAATGCCAGAGAGGACCACTTAGCATCTTTTCTTTCTGCAATCAGCGAATTAACTAAAGGAACAACGTCTTCGAAAAGAGTTCGCTTGCATACTAGCTATACCAGTGAACTTAAGAAAGATTACATCACTTTATTCGACGGCGACATTTTCAAAGAGGGGATACCGTTGGACTCGAGTGTAACGTGCTGCTTATCGCATGAAACGGCGCGAATGTTACATCCGAGTGAAAAAACTATGGCACTACGGTCAGCGGGTGTGCATGATCTTTCCTTTCTAAATGAATCATACAACAACAAACCGAGTGTAATTTCGATCATATCGGACCGTTCCCCCTACGAAGTGACTCATTCATTAGAGAGACGTGAGGCGGGCTCCGCACAACCAGACTGACCCTTCCATGCCCGTAAACTACCTTCCAGACTTAAGTGACGTACATTGCTTGAACTTCCTTATTTATTCCTGCGGTTTTTCCCTTCACTCTGTTAAGTTTGAGGTTTTATTTCATTTCAGTGCTGTTCTCACACAGCTCTGTTTCTTATATGATATCGAAATACTTTTGTGATGATATTTACTCGCGTCCGTGATGTCACATTAATTACTCCATACTTAAAAGTACATTAGCGACATCAGAACAGCCCGTTTCCCACCATGATCGGATAGGTTATTCGTACCTAGCAAGGCTGAACTGTAATTGCTACACGATGTTAAAGACACCGTGAAGGGTTAATTTTTTCCTATGGTGGCATAGTCGTACTTCGGACGAGTTTGAGGGGCTGCCACAAATCTACAGTTTGACGCCTTGGCATAGTGCCAAGAGGAGATGCTATTATAAAGTTGTTCTTTTCTTCTACTTTTTCTTTTCTTTCTTTTTCTTTTTCTTTCTTTTGTTTCTCTTTTCTTTTGTTCTTTTCTTTCTTTTTTCTTTTATTCTTTCTTGTATTATTTCTAGATGTGCTTACATGGATGCTAATGTAGTTGGTAAGGGGCAATCCACCGCGCTGGGAGTCAAGTGCTAAAATTAACGTTGGCCCGCAGCCCGTCTCCTACAGCGGACAACTCGGAAAGTCAGTGTGTTGATGCGAATGTGATGCGAATACACACCACAGCGTCGCGCTTTTTAGTCCGGGTTTTTTCGCCGACTATTGCTTCTAACCTCGAGTGTTCGTTAGAGTGCTCTTTCTTTGCACCTTCCTCTTGTTTCGGACCCCTTCGGTCTTCTGAGTGCTGTAACGCTCAAACAGTGACTAGAAAACTTATCACATCCTCCTGCAGCGGTAGAAGCAGTGGCAACCACGTGATCTGCGTCCCTGTCGCGCACCTCTTCCTCTCGGGTGTAGGTTGAGACACACGAATCTAGGCCGTGACCCTGTAACAGCCTGTGGCCTTTGACCTAAGCCTTAAATAATTTAGACTATTTGTTCATATAAATCGTGTCCTCCTTGCAAGTCTGTTCCGTTGTATAGTCAAATTGTCTGAATTATTCATGTCACAGGGCAAAGGCCACAGGCTGTCTCAGGTACACGGCCTAGATTCGTGTGTCCCAACCGTCACCCTCTTCCTCTCTGCCCGATTTCGCGTCTTTTTTTTTCTCTTTGGTTTTCTCGCGTCTTCAAGTACATGTGCAGAAGCATATGTTGATGATAACGTACAGGCCTGAATTTCATTTTTTTTTTTCCTTAGGTTTCCCCTCACTAGCTAGCTCTTTATAGCATGCGCTTTCGTTATTGAAGGCAATAACCCACCCACAACTGTCACGAAATTTCCTCTGAAATGGGGGAATTTTCCGCTCACAGGAAGTCTTTGAAGAAGTCATTCACTGTTTTGTGCTTGCGAATTCTTCATTTTCATGATCTGCAGGAGTTTTGACTCTTTCACTCTAATACAAGTTCACGATCCTTACTCGAGGATCAAAGTGGAATTCCGTTGAAGTTTCCGCTTGGGCTGGGTAAAACAGGATCACATTCTCTGAAGACCAGCCCAATTCTCTGCCGCCACTTCTCAAAGTTCATGGCTTAGGAAAAACCGGGAAATCCTTGACATAGTACATTTGCACAAGTTTCTCACACCATTCGAAAATCTGATTGTTGAGCAAATGGTCGAGGGGGGACATGCGTTGAGGCGATGGTAGTTGATGACAGCCAATGTGCAAAATATGCGGCCTCATGAGGCGAATTTAGACTGATGATGGAAACATCCCACACGTCAGTTCCCACATGCTTTTTGTCATCTTGTCATTGATTTGCCACAGCCGAACTTTTTGTTCACCGGCAGAGTACCCAGCGACGTGCATCGTTTTCTTTCACTTACAATACATTTGATATTAGGGTAAAATTGATGTACCACCCCTTCATTTCATGATGTAATTGAGTAAGCGATTCCTAACACATGTCATTAGAACAGGAAACTTCAACTATTTACCGTATTTCAAATTCCCATAGCGTCATATATGTATAATCCGTTGATTTAACGCTGCGGGCGGACTCGAAGGACCAGCAGCTTCCTTTTTTTTTTAAACAATTCTTTGAATCTGTATGATCTCATGTTAACCATAGGATCATCGATTGATTAGAGTTGATATCACACCTCGCCTAATATTAGCCAACGCGTCGCTTCCGCCCCGCATCACGCGAACCTATAACTTTTATGTTGATAGTGATATTGAGCTAATCAAGCAGCTGAAACTCTTCACTCATTGGTATCAAACTAATAATGTCTTGAGTGTTCGGTGAAAATCCGGTGTTAATGTTCTTTTTCATAGCCGAATCCTTTGATTCTCAGTTACCGTCTACACAAAAGGCTGTGCCAGCAACGTATGTGGATAAATTAGAAATTATAATGAACCCAAATCATGCAAAAAGCCTGCAAGGATTGTGTCTTAATTTCCTATCGAATTAATCATCATCGAATTTTCGAATTGAGCACTGAAACATTGCAAGCATTATGAATTTACAAAGGCGTTTTATAAGTGATAAGAAAAAAGAAAGTGAAATATACCCGGTTGGGCGATAGAAAAGAGAGACGGTTCACTACCGCATTTTAGGGTGGGCGGTACCAGACTCAGACGGTGGACTTGGACGGACATTATGAGCTCTTGACGCTCTAAGCGCATCTACGAGAAGTGCGTAGCCCTCATGCTGATCGCTCTATCCGCGTAAAGAATGAATTGCTTCGCTAATTTGTGCCCATAAGCTAATAGCCCCCCCCCCCCCTCCAGTCTTCTGAACTAACACCACACTTGTTCTGCTCCAAGAAGCGTGGAAATAAAGACACCAGCTTGAAGAAATCGTCCGAGGAAATTCCATAATATTCTAATTCTTTTTGAAATCACCCTACTAGATTCAGTATATTAACAGAATCACGAGAGGAACCAAGGATTTTCGTTTTTTCCCAAGGCAGAAATCGAAAAATTGTTAGAAGGGCGAGCCGTTTGATTTCCCGCCACATTTCGCGACACATCTGAACAGCCGTGTGGAGCCAGAGCACAGTTCAAATTCCGCGCCCAATTGATTAGCTTTTCACTTTGCTTCTCTAATCATATGACTGTCGCTTCTTTGCTCTTCAATTCTATAGCGTCTCACCCTCTCGGACGCCCCACCCCGTTGCTTGCCTTTTTTGGAGAGCTGTATCTCATTTGGATTCGTGTATATAAGCATGAAACTTTGCATGCTGCCTTCATTTAGAAAACATAACATGAACATCTGGACCTAACAGAAAAACTTGGATTTCCGTGAACGATTCCTTTAAGTCCTTGCACGGTGAGCAGAAAGGAATTGTGTTGCTGGGTCACTGCGTGTGAGACGGTCAAACCTCGAACAGAGGTCTTCTCTGGGCATTCGCCGAAAAATGGCCTTATGAAATTTCAAAAACGATCGATCCAACAAAATAACGTGGCGGCTGTCTTTTATCCCTCATTTTTATACAACCTTGATTGGTCACTCTCTTGTTGTTTCCTTCCATAAAATATAAAGTTATTAAGTCGCTTCATGCGTCGCTGAAACAGAGAAAAAAGTGCCAGGTAACATCGCTGGGGAAGCTGAGCATTTCAGAAATTCGTTGAGAAAAAAAAGAGATATGATATTTGCTTACTGACGAATCTTTCCTTAGCAGTTTTAGAAAACTGCAACTGTAAGTGATTACTGATCTCCTGACAGTGTTTGCTGAAAGAGATAGTACCTTAAAGGCATTAGGAGGAGGTGGGGGAGGGGAGGGGGGGGGGGGGGGGGGCAAAGAAGGAAAGAGTACTTGGAACACTGTTTTCTATATACGAACATTTAAGCTCAGAAGAGATAATGTGTAGCGAAGCTCACGATGAAATGTGCGCCTTTAGGGCGCTTATTGCGATTCGAGCGCGCTTCACCTCGAACTGCACGCTTCAGTTCCCCCGTTGCCTGTCGGCGGCGGACGAGGATACAAGCTCAGAGCCTCTTTATCACGTTTTTTCTACATTGCCTGACAAATCTTTCCCCGGGCTACTTTATGTGACTCCATACTAGGATGACTAACTCATGAGACCTTACATTAAGTTGAGAACTCCGGCAGGACATCTATGGGATCATGTTTTGATGACTTCGAACAGATCGGGTCGGCAACGCTTTTGAATCAGTTTGATTCAACAAACTAAAGCGCCTTGCCGCTAAACTCACAGAGTATTGTTCCGATGGACTAGTGAGGCCATTGCTTCATTATGCCTACCTAACAGCGCGTTCCTCATGTTCACATTCCCTCAAGCTTTACGCCGAAATCGACGGAAACCATGAGCGTGTCATAATTGAACCCCAAATCATTACTGGCACCCGCTCACAGGTATCCAAACGTCCTATCGGCATGATATACTCTACCAGACGTTGTTCACCACAATGGGTTGCCTTTAACTGTTCAGGCTATGAAAATTTCTTGGTTTGAACAACAGTACGGCGAGCTGTTTGTCACCGTTGAAGCAAGTGACCACGAAGTCCATTTGAAAAAAATATTTAAAATCTCAAAAATATCATGAACTTCACCCCTACAAGGCGCACCCACTGAGCGGCAAATGAAAGAAAAGGCATTGGTACAATTTGTATAGAGGAATCTAAGGAAACATAAACATAGACATAATTCCGAGACACCCTAGATATCCTTATACCACTAATATTCTTGATAAGGTGATATACCTTCAATATCTTCCATGTTATAAACTTTTTCTATCTTTCTTAATCCCTTCTTCGAGGATGACTCCCAGCGTTCCCTAACAAAGCCTCGAGGGCGTGTTCGATTTCCGCAAAGTGTCTCATCAGGAATTTTTTTTTTCGGAGCCTTCCAATGTCTGAAGAATGCACCAAGCTGGAATGACGCACATAATGGCCGAATGAGCAACAAAAAAAGCAGTCAGATTACATTGGCGTCAAAATAGCGCTTTTAAAGGCATATTCCGCGCTCGCTATGGGTGGAGTAACCAATTGACTCTCCATTGGTTGTCAGCGGTTGGGAGGCGGTCTCTCCACGCCCCACTGCAGGCAACAGGGCGAGGAGAGACCGCCTTCGAACCGCCGACAACTAATGGAGAGTCAGTTGGTTACTCCACCCATAGCGAGCGCGGAATATGCCTTTAACGAATTTTGCATGTTTGATAATGCCTTTCAGGGTATATGATCACATACATAGCTGACATGATTTGAAAAATGTCAGCCTTTCTATTAGTACCGTGGACTTTACATTGCATGCAATTATAAGTGGATTAGCGGTTGGGGCTTATCGATAAGCTAACGATTTCAGGATATCAACAAAACCCATGACACTGTTCAACATGGAGTCATCTCCCTTGGCATAAATTTATAAAAATAATGCTGCGTCTGTGTTTTGATGGAGTTCGTATACTCATCACTATCATGTGTTGACGAGTATCGCAGTGCGCCACAACACTGAGTATCGGTTGGAACGACGCACATCTGTGATGTGTGGCAGTGACACGCACTTAAATGCCGTCCTTTCGTGGGAGGAGCCCGTACACAGGGAGTTTGCTGTACTCAGTAGGGCGCTGCTGACTGGCTTACATGACAAATCGTGCTACGCACCTTTCTTGGAGCCCTAGCTTTGATTTTTTTTTGTACATATTTACTCTTGGTGGGTACACAGATTATCGCTGCTGCCACCTTTAATGTCGTTGCGATTTCAAGGTTACTGATTTGAGTGAATTTTGATCTTACAACAATATACAAAATATTCACAAACAGGGATTTGGCCTTCCAACCTTCCATCGCTCAATAAATTCGCACTTAACCTAACTGAAATGATGGTGAGTAGTTGCAAGTAAAGTACACTTCATCATGAGCTTTCCCTAGGCAATGAATCTTCTGTGTGAGTTTTCACTATACCTAAATTTACTCACTTATTCCGATTGAATTCTACCATAATTTTCCTTCACGAGCTATTGCCACCTACACTTGGCTAATTTTCCAAACCTAGTAGCTAGAATTCCTGATAAGAAGTCGCAATAGGGATAGGGTTTTCTGGGTCACTGTTTTCTCACCATCTGCTAGCCAATCCCTTCGGTCCTCTTCACTGTCTCCAATACCGCCTCATCATGGATGGCCGACGAAATACGTAAAGGTACAAAGGTAATCCTTAAATGAAAGAATTTTTTTTCATAGAACAGCTCATAAAAAAGGTTGTGTGAAAGGTATTTTGAAATTTTTTTTCCTGATTCTCTGTACCTTATAACTGTGGCATTTTTCGTATCCAGATATTGCTTTCGCATTGATCCTTTTTCCCATTGACCCATTTCTGCCGATGTCTTCCGAGCACCTCCCTCTGCATCCCTTCTAATCTTGTAGCAGATTGAGGGTTCGAAACATGTTGAATAGCTGACATTCATCTTGAACCAGCTGTGAGTAGAAAAACGACGAATAATGGCTGACTCAGAATCCAGTGGTGGGAACGACGGTCAAGCACTGTGATAAGTGAAATTTTGAGAAATGCACTCCTTTTCCAATTCTACCATGTCCGTACGACTGTGACATCTGCCCTTCCACCACTGTTGCTGTTGGTGCTTTCCTATCCGGCGTACTAAAGGTGTCTCCTTAAAGGCAAAGGTAGGGGTAGTTAGTGCCGAATGTCAAACGTTTAATCAAGTACGAAAGTTCAGGTACTCACTAGTGTGTAAGTGAAGAAAAAGGGAATAGAGCAGTCAAAAATTCGAGAACTAGGATCCTTTTCAAAGTGGCCTCCGAGAGGAGGCGGGCTCTGTCATTGAAAGGGGCGGACACTGTCAAAACAGGCCATAGCTATTCACAAAGAGACTCTTTTAAAGCCCGGGGACGCTACTTTTTGTCCGAAATTCCGTCTTATATAGACTTTTTGAACCCGTAGCATCCATTTGGATGACTCACACCGGGAGATCTCAATACTCACATTGCCTGTACCACTGTTTTTAAGAAGGGTCGATCAATAGTATTGCAGTATTGTTACCTAATGCAAAGCATGGTAACGGACTGACTTCTTTAAGGACCACCTCACCTACCCTGAAATCACTCAAGGAGAAGTAGCTGGTGAGAATTACCAGAGAAATTTTTAGAGGAATATGATCCCCTTCATCCATCCAACCCGAAACAACTCCTTCCGACCCCTTCCAAGAGGATTCCTCATCTCATGTTGGCTCCGGTGGAAACTCTTCATAAGCGTAAGCCCAGATTAGAAGAAAGATGCGGTCCATGCGCGTGTTTCAAACCGCTTCAACGGCCTGAAGTCCAGATGGTTCCTTGGGAGCGAGATCAAGTTCCATCGTGAAGAAGCTCCTGAACCGGTCGTTTTTTGACATAAATCCTATTGATTTCTCTAATTCTTCAAGAAAAAGAACATTTCTGGATGCCACAACTTTCCATTCCTATGAATTTCATTCATTAGTGACTTCACTCTTTGTGATTCTTACCATGTTTTCCTGAGGTGCTTCTTTCTGCTGTTCACCGAACCGCACTATCACATTAATGGGTCTTCTCACCGATGTTTCAATATATTAATGCTTTTCTTCGGAAGGGCTTCCTTGAACAATCATTTCTGAATGACTCACTCTGAAGGTGTTCCAAAAATACAACTGATTGCTCATATTTTGAACTTGATTGAAAACGTTTCAAATTTTCGGCCGATTAGGAAAATTTGATGTCAATCAATCACATGTAATCAAGGAGGGGAATCAGTGGAAAAACAAAGTGACAAATTCAAAGTGAATGAAACATGATTGTGGAATTTCTTACTCTTTACGTATGACGAACAGCGTAGTCAAACCTATCGGATTGTTGAATATGGATAAATTTTACGGTTGTTTGTTTCTTGACTCTGCTTCTTTATTTGTTTGTTTACATCTCTTCAGAAAAGGGACACCGAACTAGTCTCCTTCCTCCACCTGTAGATATTTCAGCGAAAGTCGATTTCTGGGACGATCATACTTACCGAGTGCGGCTAACTAGTCAATTATTAGGTTGTAAGGAAAGTTCTGGCCGCTTTCGCGCCTTCCCGAAAGGATACAAAATTTTGGCACGCGTTGAATTAGATCAATTTATTGGTTGTGCTGATTAGGTGAGTGGGAAGTTACTCTTTCTATAGAGATAACCCTCCCTAAATCCGATAAGGTTTCCGAATTTTTAGAGAATTTTTTTCCAGCATGGATAAAACTGCTTTTCGCACGATTTTGCTCATGAATTCAAGTTAGGCCGAACGATAGCGGAAGCAGCTACAAACTTGAACACAGCATGGGGAAAGGGAACGGCATCGGAGAGAACGGTTCGTCGCTGGTTCTATAGGTTCAGAAACAGAGAGAACTCGCTAGAAGACGGGAAAAGAGCAGGTCGACCATCAATCGTTGATGAGGATGTTTTAATGAGAGAGATTGAAAGCGACCCCCGTAAGTCCTTGAGGGAGATTGCCAAGAATATCGGCGTTTCCCATACAGTTGTTACGGACCACCTCAAGCAGCTTGGGAAGGTAAAAAACCTGACAAATGGGTGCCGCACGATCTGTCGGAACAGCAGCAGCTCAGGCGCATGGAGGTTGCAAGTTCGCTTATTAGAAGGCATGTTAGGGAATCGTTTCTTCATCGGATTGTTACGTGCGATGAGAAATGGATTCTCTATGATAATAGGAAACGTTCTGCTCAGTGGGTGTCAGTGGAGGAGCCTCCAAAAACCTTTCCCAAACCTAATTTCCACGCCAAGAAGGTGATGATCTCAGTATGGTGGTCTTTCAAGGGCTTAATTCATTATTCTCTCCTTCCGCCAGGTCAAAGCATTACTGCCCAGTACTATTGTGAGCAGCTTAACGACATGCACATGAAACTGAAGGAAATGCAGCCAGTACTGGTGAATCGTCATGGTCCCTTGCTTTTGCACGACAATGCGCGACCGCACATTTCAAGAACCGTATTCCAAAAATTGAACGAATTGCAGATTGAACCCCTCCCCCATCCACCATATTCACCAGTCCTTGCGCCAACTGATTATCACTTTTTCAAGCATCTGGAGAGTTTCATAAGGGATAGGTTGTTCACCAATCAAGACGATGTGGAATCCGCTTTCCATGAATTCTTGCAATCTAGATCACCAGACTTCTATGAAAATGGAATAAGTAAACTCATTACACGTTGGCAGAAATGTGTTGAGTCGAATGGGACTTATATTGACTAGAACGATGCATTCTGAGCTCAGTTATAATCTTTTAAATTTTTGCTGCGAAAGCGGCCAGAACTTTCCTTACAACCTAATAATTATTAACACGGAAAACTGTAGTAGAAAAAGCGGTCATATGTTGAACAGAGAGCCCAATCCCCCCTCAAAACAATGAACAATCCTTTTTTTGATAACCCTCATGTTGCCATCGGTATTACAGCATCATTCAGTGAGCGCTAACAATTTGTTCATTTCCAGACGAGAAAACCGGCATAACCCTTTGCTTTTCCGAATGACTGTTTACACTAATTAACATAATATATGGGTGAATTAAGCACCAATATAAATAAACACACCCAGAAGTGCTGAAGTTGGTGCATTGGCAAGAGGCGCCGTTCTTACAACCTTAGTCCGGAGATCAAATCTTGTTCAAGGCCTGCTCAGACCAGCCACTTTCGCCATCTCTCCGAAACGGTGTCGGACTCGCTGGGCCACGTACACCATTGTTTAGACAAAAACGCATTCAAATACCACTACTACTTCGAATGGAAGTGGAATGCGTGGCGCATCTCAAGAGCGATTGCCTAGCTCTTTTTGGGAGGACTTGTGCCGGCGTTTTCGAGTTGTTTTTCTATGAAGGGCGGCTTCTAAACCGCCTATCCGATATATTAAAAATTGTATCGTCGGATTCTGGTACCGAGTAGGTGCTACCTGCCAAAGACACATGTTTACATAGTAGGTATGCCGGAGCATTCCGCATGTCTACATATAAGGGCTCGATATCGATTTAGCGGCGCTATCCCTCGATTCCGGGATTTGAAGATGATATTCAAAAAGCTGATTATTGTGGATGGGATGCTCATAAAAGGCAAAGCCCTGAATTATGAGGACCCCCAGGATCATATAAAGAAGGCAATAATTTACGCGATGTTCCTATATCCACTTGTAATGAGCCGTGCATTTTAATCGAAATCGTTGAAGCATCTGAATGCTTTCAGACCCATAAAATGGATTACGAGAGCCGCGGCCGCGTTCGAGTGAGTGTCATCCCCTCCACACAAGTGTGTCACCAATTCTGAAAACATAGCAGGGGTTGTCTGGGCCAAGGCGATAAGCCACCGCGACATGAAACGACATCTTCGCTGCAGTGTGAAATCGCAGTCGATTCGAAACTTAAATAAAACGTATAGTTTGGCTCATAAATTCAGAAAATCTATAAATCATATAAAATCAATAGTTTGACAAGTGGAAGTTCCAAGTCCACAAATACGTTTCATCCAGATGTACATTACGAGGCGTTTGTTCTGAATAGCGCATCAATATCAAGCCATGACCCATATATCGCTCCCTTGCGGGTCGCGCCAAGCACTCGTAACACCTCCATAATTGCTTGAATGTCTAATTATACTGCTTGATGGACATTTTGTAATGGGTTCCTTCTAAGCCACACACAGCAATCCTGCTTAAAAAGTACGGTAATATGTAGTCATCCTAACCACAGCCTCTCGTAGGTACCATCAGAACAGGAGAGGGAAGATTTTGAAGTAGGGGGATCCCTTCAAATGAACCCGTTTATTTCCTGGCTAAACAGTTTTCCAGAGAAGCATTTTGCGTTCATTAATTATGAGTAACATTTTGAACAATCCCTGTGCAAGGTTTTGCAAAGGAAAGTGGTACGCTGGTAATGCTCTCTAATCAGCATACCATCCCATCCACGTAGCTTACCCTCTAATGGTGTAGAAGTAAGGATTCTGATATGTTCCTCTTGTCCACAACCGTGTAGCAGCCAAAATTCTTTCGTAGTGCAATCACGAAAATTGGACAAAAACGTGGCGCATACTCTCTTTCTTTTGTGTGAACCTCTTTATATAACAGATGTTTCGCTGCATTTTACACCCTTTAAAACTGGTTCTCTCCCCGCACCCTTCCCTTCTGTGATCCAGTTCTCAATCGAAACAACCTTGCTCATTTAACTGGTCCTTTATCGTGTCCTGCAAAACCACATATGGTGGGGAAAACAGAGATACCCTGATCATAGCATGTCCCCGATTATCCACAAAGGACGGTTCTTGTCATATCATTCCAGAGTTTTCGGCTTCGTAATAGAATGGAAAGTTCGAGAAAAAAAAATGGGTAACCACTTGGCTTTAACAGGAATTCCGATGTAAATAGAGTGGAAAGCGATCAAAATAGGCGGGCGGGGCTTCATCAAAGATCGCATCCAGGTCGGAAGAAGCCAATCAATACGCTGATCAGCAACGCGCCATGCTTTCCATCCCCTAATAGGATTGAAGAAGTATTCCAAGGGTACCTTGAGTCTCGGCTTTTTCACTTCACACAGGAATAATAAAACTTCGCCCTTCTCGACGTTAAGGGAAGATACCTGCTCCAAGTGGAACTCGAACCTATGGGCCGTGAAAATGAAACCACTACTACCTCCAACATCGTGGAAAATTGCTCGGGGACATACATATTAGTATAAACTATTCTACCCCTAGGGTATCCTCGGCAAAAATCGTGCCTTTCTAGTCAGAACGAGTA
This sequence comes from Trichostrongylus colubriformis, assembly GCA_963978905.1. Lineage (NCBI taxonomy): Eukaryota > Metazoa > Nematoda > Chromadorea > Rhabditida > Trichostrongylidae > Trichostrongylus > Trichostrongylus colubriformis. The sequence continues at coordinate 28,291,926 of OZ022261.1, read as the reverse complement.
GTGTCATTGATCTCGCAGGAAGCAATTCGGCTCACTTCTTCAAACTCCCCGATTAAATCTCATATTGGTCGCTTTGCATAAGTGACATATTGCATTGGAGTTCCTGAAAAGCGTCAAAAAGCAAAAAAAAAAACTTCGAAAGTCTCCACAGTTGAGGCTTAAATTTCGTCTAAATTTTTTGGCATTAGTAAGGGACTTTCGGATGATGGTCATCAGCTAGATCAGTCTATATAGCTCCTCATCTTTTTCCATCTACAACAAATCCGAGAATTTTGAATTTCAACCAATCTATCGGCGATTTGTGACCATTCCAGCTATAGCTATGACCGGTTACTGGTTACCCACAGCTGATATAAAGTCCATGAAAGCAATGCCGTGGTTTTCAATTTCACAGTGAAAACCAGCTATTGGGGCAGGTTTCGATCCCACTGATGGCCGGAATGATGATCGGGTAAACGCGTGACGTTGTAGAGGGCTATCGGATGGAGCGAAACAGCTGGTTTGGTGTTGGCCCTCTCTCGAGACGTGCAGAGGGTGCAGAGACGTGCGCACGGGGCTGCTGCTACTGCTGCTGTAGTTGACGGCGAGGATGCCATGAGGAGTTGGTCGCCGGCCCAGCCGCACGCGACAGATTGCGGTCGCCGCGTAGGTTACATCGGCGGCATCATCCCGCCGCGGCGCGCGATATTGATCGGCACGTTGCAGTCGTGTCGAGGCGGTGGCCGTCGAGCGATTATTGCAGAGCGACGACTGCGACACACTCGCCACGCCGCACCAATGGGTACGTTCTTACAAAACTTTCATCATGCAAATGAAATCCTTATCAATCATTTGTATGTAACCAGTAATGTCTGCCTGGGTTACTGGCTATCGCAGACGTATCATTCTTGCGTGGTTTTCTCGAAATTGTCAAGAATATGTTCCGTTTCCGCGTTGTTTCTTTTAAAGCGACTTTTCATCAAAATAGGAACATTCAGTGATGCCTGCTGAACAGGTTGAGACTATCCGGTTTGCTTCAGCATGTTAGCAATGCAACCAGACTGCTTGCAGATAAGAACTATTTAAAGAATCAAATCCGGTTTAGTAATTTTTTCATTCTTGGTTTTCACTCGAATTTATGCTGAGCTGTCTAGTGATGATGATATCCTCTACTTAAGTATCGAGGTTCTCACATTGTGGCTCAAAGGTCAAGAGCTCTGTTTAACACGGTTGACGTGACCCTAATTTGAGGTGCGCGGTACTACCGTTGATGATATCCTTTACATTCTTTTTGAACTCCATTATTGACATCTGTTGAAGAGAAAAGCTGTGGGTAATAAAAAATGTTTTGTGAAATGATATTTATTGCTTGGTCACGTTCTTTTTCTTGTAAAGTTTAGTGTTTCCTGGTTTCGTTCACTTCTCTTTTAAGAAGTTCCATAACACCTTGGATTTTGTGCTGTTAATAAACGTGTTGATCCCTAGCATATCACCTTATAAGTTCCATTCGAATTTTATTCAGTACTCCATCACTGTTACTTCGCAGTGATCATTAATTAGTTTTCCTTTGATTATTCACAACAAGAGACTGTATCACAAAATTTCTTTCAAATTTTCCTTATTTGCAGTGGACTGTTGATTTCCCAGTTCCATGCACAGCGCTGTGTTGCATGGTGAGAGCTGATAAAGGACCGATAAGGGGTTTTGCTGACTGTTTGTTTTCCAATAAATAAATTGCCTTTTGATGTTTTGTCTTTTGCCACATTCAGCATTTTTGCTATAGAAATGACCTTTTCGGTAATTCATCTGTTATCACTAGCTTTGGAAACTTACGATGAAACAACCGTGTGATTCATTCTATGAATTTGTATTTCAATTTTAAGAGTTTAATACGGTTGTGTTAGGAGGTGTTTACCTTGTTTGTCAAGGCCAATCCTTATGTTGGACACTTTAGGCAAGAAGTGCGAAGTCTGCAAAAAGAAATGCTCAGGTGATGTGCTGAAGGCGAATGACAAGTATTTTCACATTCAGTGCTTTCAGTGTAAACGTGGGTTTTACTTTATTTTTACTTTTCACTATTTATTAGCTCCTGCTTCCTTGGATTTTGCCCTTTATTGAAATCATATGTAAGGGTGATGACTCAGTTCGCTATACGCTAGCCTTTTTTGTGGATTGTGCCAGTCCGTGTATACGGGCTAATTCAATAACGATGAATCTGATCATTCATGTGTCGCATTTACTGTGTATGAATTAGTCTGTCAGCGTGCCATATTTTGTCGATATGTACAACGATAAGGCGGCCCATTTATCGTTTTCTAATGTGCTTAAAGATATATGATTTGTGTAGGTGGATTCAAATACTCTTTGATTTTGCTAGGCTTCAAACCGTTGCCACCACTTTCATCTGTAGAATGAAGGCGGTGTCGGATGGTTTGCGTCGGATGGCTGATACGTGAAATCCCCATGTGCGCCATATAATTATGCAGAATAGCATTTTTAAAGCATGTGTGCAGCAAGGCAGCTGGGTGAACGAGAAGCAATTCAAACGAGTTACTACGGGTTTATCGTTGCAGAATGCTCTCGACCCCTTGGTGAGTCGGGGTTCTATACAGCTGCCGATGGCTCTTACCTCTGCCCTGAAGACTATCGAGCTCTTGGTCGTGGAACTACACATCAGCCGACTGTATCTAAGACGCCAGATGTCGATTCGAGACCGGCAGCAGTTAATGGCGAACAAACCATTAACAACGTCAAAGATTCCCAGCAACTCTCACCATTAGGATCGCCATCTGGTACGTATCGCTCCCGTTCATTATTCATTCTTATGTTTGTTTATATTTTATTATTTTTGTTCTTCGCGTTTTGTTTGTGAAGACAGTGTTATAGGAAAACATCGGGAACACTTTGCAGCCACATGGTTAAGTATTATAGGGAGATGGACAACTGTGTCAAAGTGTAAAGAGGCTGCAGTCAGTGTGAAATGACGCATAAACCAATCTGACCCGTGTCAATATCGTTTCTTCACATTTCATTCTATTTTAAAGGGAAGACGGAGTTGTGGAAGTGCCAAATATTCTGACAATGACCTTGCTGAGCAAAATGATTGTGTGGAAGTCTTGCTTGTTTTTTTTTGACGTTTGCCGTAGACTGCTTTTACCATATTAGCTAAAGGTCAATTCTATTCTCCCCCATATGTGTTGGGTAAGATTTATGAAGTGAATCAACGAATACATCTGGTTCGCTGCGCTGAACCATTTTTCTGCCTCCGAACACGGGTATGCCCCAGGAACTTCTATGGAAAGTAGGCCGTATAACTACAGATGTCATCAATGTCATTTACCTCGGAAGAGTTGTGAAAAATCAATGGTTAATGCGATTTTGTGGTTTCAAACCTGTTCTCTACATTGATACCGAGAGATGTGTGAAAACGCGTAATACACCAGTTGTTTTGTTCCAGATATTTTTAACATGCTTCGTCATTCAGTGGTACAATACCGCTGAATCACGAACATTTACATGCATGTGATTGATGGACTCATTTTCCATGAAGATGCGATTTATCTAAGTAAGCTGCCATAAATTAGCAGCGGGCGTCTTTTTTCCCTCGGCATAACCCATGTGTCTCTTCATAGATTACGTAATTCACTCAAGTGAATGGGGATAATCCTATTAATTGTGCAGACATGTATACATACATGTCATGTCCGTTTTCTTGGGTTTTATTCACTTGTAAGCGAGCTGCATCTATTGCATAGTATATCGATTTTATTCTAGAAGAAAGGATGAAATGTTTTGCGTTCGACCATATTTCATAGGCGCCGCTGGGGGGATTCGTATAAATGGAAGTGGGCGCTCGTCATAGATTGTGGCGTCCAAGCTTCGGGCCAGTCGGCGGCTCGCTATTGACTTGTGATTTTGTGGCATTGTGGCGCATCGGATTGCATGCATGCAGCGACTGGATGTGGTCATTCAATGTCCCTCGGCCGCATAATTTCGGCTAACATTATGAGGGTAGCAAGCGAGACGGGTAACCCGAGGGGGGGGGGGGCGAAACGGCGCTATCATGAATATATCGCATATCCTTCGGAGTGTGAGTGTTAGGGTATTGGACTGAAAGTAGGTCAGTGACTGGAAATCTACGTAAGCAGGCCTCACACCAATTACTTGATCTCAAAAAATAAAAATCTTGTCTGGCCCAAAGAGGTGAATGCAAAAACTGTGCAGAATTAATGAGCTTGCTCGGGGATACCTTTTGCAGTCTCCATATTTGAAATTAGTTATTTGTATTGGCTATATTCGCATCCTCGAGCGATGGTGTGGTGGTGAAGGATGGCTTATAGCGCTTTGGAAGAAAACTGAAGTACTTGAGCCACTTACCTCAGTGTGGTGCACTTTCCCTGTAGGCATTATTTTTCACTGTAAAGTGTGGCTTTGTTTACTGTACTGAAGGGTAGGAACAGTCGAACTGTAGTAGAAATGTAATATTACTTGGGCCATAGATGGCGGTCAGAGTGGTGATCTATGTACATGAAGTCTTGTCAATGCAAACCTGATCGTGGCACGTTGCTCTGACCTCTAATAACCCCGTTTCTAGTTAGTAGATACTATTATTATTATCATTATATAATATGTGATCTAATTTTTTCAGCTCTCATTCTGCCGTTTTCAGTGTGAGTTAGGATTTCTCAGGTAATATCGCCAAACATACAGTTAAGAGAAGCAGAACAAACGTGAAAATGACTGTCTTGTTATCAGAGGGATCCTATCATTTCTATCAGAAGTTGGAGTAAATGTCTGTGTATTTTTAATCAACATAATTTTAGCCGACTGCGCGGCCTGTGACCAGCCACTCCACTCTGGTCAAGTCCTGCTGGCACTTGGATTATCATGGCACGTCTACTGTTTCAAGTGCAGGTATGGAGCAGTTTTCCATCTTGATTCACCTATTCCATTATTTACAAATATCCGTTTGGTACTTTTGTGGTATTTTTTTGTGAAATCTGATGACTTTTCAGCGAGTGCGGCGCAGTATTGCACGGGGAGTACATGTCTCATGATGGGAAACCGCTTTGCATTAGAGACTACAATGAGCGACATGGTGTGAAATGCTATGAATGTCAAAAATTCATCGCTGGGAAAGTCTTGCAGGTATCTCGTTACCATCCCTCGTTTGTTTGCATATTTACGCACTTGATCGGGGGCGAGACGTGTACCTCTGAAGCACCGAGGATCGGATCGGGCTTTGCATATTTACCGCGGAATCATTCTCTGCGCACATTTGTACAGCCAGAATTTCAGCCATCTGTCTATAACAATACCTACGCAATTAGTCGTTCAACCTAATCGTCTTGCGGTGTCAGGTTATAAATCAACAGACGAGAAAAAGAATAGATGTATAAACTAGAAATCGAAGGAATGGATATCGTACCAGTTTGCGCATAAACTTGAATAGGAGATCTGGTCTGAAACAAACTATCCAGCCAGTACTCGTCGGTTATTACGGTTATTACGAGTCATTGGCATTACTGAACGTTCATGAAAACGTCTCTGATGTTGTACTTCTGTGGTTCGTCGTCCACCCAGGCGTACGTAGAATTCAGGATCTCTGGCTCCTTGGTTGCGATTGGTTGTGTTCTAAGGTGCATTTTCCAAAATGAACAGCCCCGCTCCTCATATTCAAATCTCGCCATGTTTCGTTTTTGAAACGCTGCTTTCGACGTACTTGAAAGTTTTTGGAATGGTTAATACGAAATGGTGTGCTGGAATCGATGCCCCTTTGGTGATATTTACTGGTGTGATCCCCTTTGCAATAATTGGATTTAATCGATCAGCTTGATACTGAATTTTATTTTTGAGAATAGGTAGAAGTATCGTTTATTTGCTCACTGTCGAGTGGATGCATCCAGTATTATTTCAGTGGATTGTCAATGATCGGTGATGTAAGGGGAATACCTTATATACGACATGTGACAGACTTTTGAAACATTTTTTCAAAAATGAGATCGCGGAATAATGTGATACAAAAGAAGTGGAGCGCAGCAGACTAATTCATGTCCATTCTACTTTTTAAAAATGAATATGCATCGAATGGGTAGATCAAATGCTTTATCGATTCCATGGCAGATGGGGTGGGGGTAGGTTATGCGTGCATTCCTTAACTTGCCGTGGTGGCATACAATCGCATCTCTGCATAAGTTTGGTCGGCCAACATAAAACCTTCCGATTGATCTTTTTCCACTTATTTGTTTTAAATCGTGAAGGTTGTCATCTACTGTCAGGGGTTTACATAATCGTGACCCTATTTTACTTATGGTTTTTTTTACTGCGACAATGTATTTGTTTGTTCACGTAGATTCTTTGCGTTTCGCACCAGCCAGGTGTAGGTCCTATGCGCGGGGACATCAGGCCAGCAGCTTGCGTTTTTGTGAGATCCTCGGGTAATGGGGATCCGGGTGGGTAAAATAATTTCCTCGTGCAAGAAGGAGGTTTCACATCACGTCACGATTGGTTTACCATCCGGCGCTTCTGCTTGAACAGGGGTGTTCTCCATGTATATAGCACCAGGTTTGTTTATGAAATCAAATTGTAACTTTCATCAATGCTTCCTGTGTTTATGAATCTTGACGTTACATCTTTGGCTCGTGCGTTAGATTTCTGACTGAATCAGCAGTTGCACACTCCCAAAACTAATATCCTTTAATTGTAATAACTGAAATATTACTGATTTTTTAAGTTTTGTGATGAAGCGAGGTATGGTGGAAAATAACTGGATCATAATTTTTGCCTTCGTATTGATACATCGCCGCACAAAAATGTGAATAGTTTGACTATTTGAATGAAAGAATATATTTTGGTTGTAATTAAAATAATATTTAACAGTAACATTTTAAGGCGGGAGGTTATAAGTTCCATCCAACGTGTGCAAGGTGTTCCCGATGTGGACTGCATTTCGGCGACGGTGAAGAAATGTATATGCAAGGAGATGAAATCTGGCATCCATCTTGTGAGCATTCTCGAACTACAGAGAACATAGCGGTAAGTTTCTTTGATCGTTTTTATTCCTGTTTCATGTCACGGTTAACACGTGCAAAGCGGAAATATGGGCGTTTTTATTTTGATGTAATAGGACATCTGCTCTATAAAATGTGCAATGTGAAGCATTTTGGTGCTGATAGTTGATCACTTTTTCAAACGTCTGCAAGTCCGCTATTAAATCGCTGTTTCTAACGAGCAGTATCATTCACTGAATACCGAAAAATATTGACCTCATTATTTGGAGTCTATTTCGTAGTTTGCAAGATTTCCGAGGCTAGGTGACCATGTTTTTATTTTCGCGATCGGCCTCGCATGGAAAGGACTGCGTATCACAGTAGTGATTTCCTGTCTGTAGTGCTCTGGAATTCTAAGATTCGTCTGACGGATGATTAGTGACTGTGCGGTAGAATCACGGAACCACGGAGTGAATGGCGAACGTAGTACAGTTATGCATGCGTGAGTATAAGCATGCGTTTCCCTCCTTCTACCATCGGTATTGTTACTTGTGCATTCTCATCCGTACAAAGTTGGGGATAAACTTGAGCACCTGCTTAAATTTCCTTCTTCATGCAGATGTTTGAAGTCACTGGAAGCCGCCATTGCCACATCTGTCTTCAGCGAACTTTTTGTTCAAACTTGAATGTTGAGGAGTCATTTCATACTTTTGTGGCTTTTTAAACCTCACAAGCGGATGTTTCGCCTTCCTAACATGTCCCAATCAAATTCCGCTTTTGCGACCAATCGAAATCGTGTCATGAACGGTTCGCCTTTATCGTTTCCATTCGTTTCAGCCCACAGCCAAGAGTGCGTCGATGTCTTCTCGGAATGAGCCGAAGTATCAGTCAGCTTTCGGACAACATCTTACTTACATGTATCTGCTACCCGAGGCTGAACAGACCTATCTACGTCATCCGATAACCAATCCAAAAGAGCCAAATGCACCTCAGTTCCACGTACCCCTAGGTAATTTTTGCTTTTGGTTCTATTCCTTAGCTTCAACAACAGGTTACGTTGTTAGATTCTGTAGGTGCAATGCTTTCAGGTCCTATAAAGATTCGCAAATCACGTCTTTCTATGCTCAAAACGGGAATGCAGCGCTTAAGTGAGTCCAAATAGTCAACTTTGCGTGATTTTGTTTTTCACTCGCATTTGTTATTATTTAAAGGTGATTGTTTACGGTTAATGACACTTACTTTCCTAGTAATGATCCTTAGCATGGTCTGTTTCAGCGGAAGATCTCGAAAAGAATGTGCCTCGGCCGAAGTCACCCCACATGGATAATGAGGAACCGATTGAAATGGCGCACTATCCTGCCGGGCATGCACCAGATCCAGACAAGGTCAGTTTTTGTGCAATGTCTTTGTTCTGTGACAGCGTCCTACTATTGAAATGTTCTTTTTCAGCTTCCAGCCATTGAACGAGACGATTTTCCAGCTCCACCTTATCCATATGCTGTAGAAGGTTGGTTTTTATATATTTTATATATACATATTTGTTGTGTAAGCTAACGATCTCATGTTTTGGAATTGAAACGACGTTTGTCAACATCCTCGATAGAAAATGAAATTTCCGACGATGAGCTGTCTGAAAGCGAGAGGATTGATGAAGACAAGCTCAAGAAGGTAGCGAATTTCTCCGTGGCTAGAAATGTTTTGTTTGAATGCTTCACTTTTCTGACTGTTGAATTGTGAAATGCCCTAACAAAGCAGCGCATGTGACCTCTTGTCATGTCATGAGTGTAAATCAAATTTGGCATTTTTTAGACTGTTGAGCAGCTGGAAAAGTTCGACGACTCGTCGATTGCACATGTTATCAAGCAGAATATTGAGGAAAGCCATAAGAAGCAAAGGTATTAATACATCACTCTATACTTCCTCGCAGTTTCTCTGCATTGATTCTCTTGTCATTTCAGACTACCACTTCACTGGGATCCTCGTAATGCTAGTCGCACACCATCGGCCAAAAAGATGCCACATCTGCGCTTCCGTTATGATGTTCCTATTAATGCGTGTATGTTATATGGAAAGCATTCATGTTCAATATTACTCTTAGAACACTGCACGCGGCACAGAGCATGTTTTGTGCGCGTTGTGTCTTGCTAAACATTTCTATACATTAAAGCCGTTGTTACATCTAGGAATTTTGCAGTCCGATTGCAGTTTGAATAGAAATTAGGTAATGCCGCGATGCATGAGGTTTGAGGTGTCTGCCACCAAGTTGCATTGAGTGGTACATAGCAACGTTGTGGAGGGGAGGATTGGAGAATAGTACGCGCGTAGCGGCAAATACGATGTCGCGGTTTTTCGGTTTCGCGAAATACCAGTTTCGCAAGGTACATGTGTTACCTAGGTTTATTGCCCAAGGCGCTTCCATTACGGGATCGATTGCAATTCAATCAAGCAAATTTATTGATGTGTGAGACTTACATTTGCAGATTGGCCACTCAGCCTTCGCGCCTGTGTGCGTCGTTCTAGTGAAAGAGTATAGGTTGTAATGGTTGTTGTTATACTTGTATATTCCAGCACCTTCTCGTCATCTCAATCGTCCACGGCCATGGGTTGCTTGGCAGGGGGGTGAACGCGCTCAAGGAAATACACTGCCATGTTTCCATGTGCCAGAAAGCAGAGGTAATAAAGCAACGAGTTTTGATTTTTTCACTTTCTTCTAGCTTCTCATCATCGCTCGTTACGGTTCTTTTCGAAGGAGCTTCTTAAGTTTCATTCAAGAATTTCTAGGCAGCACTATGCGAGCAGCAACACTTCCGACCGGGTACAACTACGGGACACTTTCTATGGAGAATTTAGACACTACTATTAGCAGCCAGTATTCAGACCGTGAGTTGATATCTTTTACAGCCTTAATGCAGGCCGTCGTTGTGCTGTTTTGGTTCTCTGTTGCTGAGGTCAGTGCTTAAGCGACTCGTTCCAAAGGCATAGACTCGGTGTCCGTTTATCTTGTAGTGGTGGATTTCGAACGAAATATGATTTTTAAGATTCTCTGGCTGGCACAATGGGAGATATGCGAACTATGGGAGAAATGCGCCACACTCTGCGTTCTTCTCTTCCTGATATGAGCAAACCGGCAAAAATCTACGATTTGGCTGATCTACAGACAACAAATAAAAAGCTACCAGAGGACGTTGATAGGTATGCTCTCCTCAGTTTGTGCACATGTCATTTTGAGATTATTGTAAACACGGTAAAGCGTTAAAACGACCTTTTAACTGCGGGGTTGTTCAAGAGGCGCGATGCAATGGTTAATTTGTCTTTCCGCATTTTCCGTGACGCAACTCATGTCAGGCGTGGGAGAGTTGCTAAGGGCTTGTTGCCCTCGCTATCTGTGATCAATACGCCTACATGCGTTTTATTGCTCTATAGCGTGGGGATGTGAGTCTGTGATTTTCCTTCAAGTTGGGAATTGCCATTTAGTACATCCATCGTGTGAGTAGCGCCTCGAGATAAATAAACAGGAAGTCATATAGGGTTTTCTTATATGGTTCAGTGCAGATTCATTTGGCCAAGGTGGAGTTTTGGTAGTGACTATAATCGGAATAAAAATGCCATTCAGTCTCCCAGTTCGTGTACAGGTCGGTGGTCTATCTAAACAACCTCGCCGTTCTATTTGTCTACTAGTTTCGCACGGGTGTGACCCCTTTCGAACGTCATCCCCTGTCAGCCATTCTATGTAGATTCCAGCCTCATCTTAGATTGTTTTTGCGATTTTACCTCTGAGCGTAATTATCAGCTGGCGCATGAGGTGCATGCGAAGCCGAATTCACACCACATGATTGTCTGTTTGATTCCTTAAGCAGACCTCACACTTAGCGATTTTGAGTTTTTGCTCTCGAAATCGCAGCATCGTATATGGCAGAATTGCGTGCGGGTCCGCGAAATAACAAAATCGTGAAGTTTGTTCTCCTTGACCCATATTGTAAAGAAAAACTGCACGAAGGTCGTCCTTTCGGACTTCGAGACGCCGTATGGGCTTCCTTCTGCGCTACCCCTTTGATAGACCCTCATCGTAGTCTCTTTGAGCAGAGTAGCACCAGAATCAGAGTTGTATACTACCCGAATGACGCGTTTAGTGAAAAATAAAACCTTGTCGGTTTGATATGTGGTATGTTTCAACATTTCAGGCAGCATTTGGAACGACACTTGGCTCGCGAGGAGTTTGAGAGGCTGTTTGGTATGAGTCCAATCGAGTTTTACAAACTGCCTGAGTGGAAGCGCATCAATTTGAAGCGCAAGCACAAACTGTTCTAGTCGTCTCATGTGCTGCTGTCTTCATCCTGCAAAATGCTTGTTGTCAAGATGTTTACAATATATTTTTATTAAATACAGAAAGCTACTAGTGCACGAATATCCCAGGCAGCACTCGCAAAAATATTCTAGTGTAGAGGGAAAGATCTAGATTTGGCTCGTTTACGGTAACTGCACCGTGGAGTAATTGTTGGAGTAGGATTTTGAGTAGGGTAGTATCACTGTTTTGAACATGACCCTTTTGGTATGTCCTATCAGCAGTGCCTGAGCCCTCACACATTCCAGTTTCGATTATTTTCTGTGGATCTATTGCTTAGAGCTATAGATATGTTCGCATGGTAGTTCACCACCTCCTTTCCTGTACCAGCTTTCCCAAATTGCCGTATTATGCATTAGTTGTTCTGTAACTGAGTGTTAGCTCAGAGCTCTGTTTCATAGGTTGACATCGGAGTAGTTGAGCAAATATGTAAGGATGTGGTCGAATGTTCCAGTGAAGAAGGACAAGTCACAGTATTCCAACTTGGTGTGGTGTAGCCTGTAGGATATCGAGCTGGAATCGGTGCCAAAATCGCCTAGAATCGCGAGTGCTGGTCATCCGTATGTGTACCCTATTCTAAATATGCATTCATGTGTTACAGCCGCTATTTGTTTCGTTGACCCTGTCTCCCAGCTGCGGGCCCTTTGGGATGTTTGGTAGTCGCCGGTTACCCCAAGGGTTATAATAAATCTATATGTTCCAAGATGTGAAGACAGCCTACGTTTGTTGTCGCTTGTTGTCCAATACTTGGTTCTCTCATTTGAGCCATTGGAAAGACATACCATTAAGCGCTTGATAAAGTCTAATTTAGCATAATTTTTGCTTTAGAATAATTGTTATGAATTCATGGTTTTCTTGTTTGTTCGTCACCGCACTCTTCAGTCACGTTGAGCCAATGCACTTCCACTATCATATATGGCTTTGCGCTGATGATCTGAATTTTGGCTTTTTTCTAGGAAATGGTTACATTAGCTAAATTTTGTTTCAGTGTTCTTTATTATTATTTTTTCGCACAACTATGCCTTGAATGCTTGTGAGCTGCGTCCATTGTAAGTGATTTGGAGAAGATTTAAAAATTTTATGAGAGATTCCCTCTGTTTCTCGTCCATGGGGCTTTTGGTCCAATTGGACAGGCTGCGCGTTCTCTATTGCCGCTCCTAGCAACCGTTAACATGTGTTTCGTGTGTTAAATGTTCATTTCCAGTCATCTACATGCGAGCTCCTTAGCTTTTCTATTGAATGACTGGCCTCGTGTGTCGTTTATTTTGCTGTTTGTAGACATTAATAGCCGTTGGAGTATTTGAATAAATATTATAAAAATCGGCAAATAATACTGTGTGGTGAACTTATTAAGTGAGGGTCGGTAAAATAGTTGATCAACGTTTTCCAGCAACCTCCTTCTATCGTGAGAAATTATGACTGCATTTAGGAAAATTTCACGTTCTGCTTCGAAGTGTAGGTGTTTCCATTGGTCAGGCGTCGCGTGGAATTTTTTCGGTGTTGTGCAATACTCTTCCCTACCTTCTAATTCTCAAAGTTCTGTAATATGATCCCCACTAGGGTATGGATGGTCAGTGGCCCTAACACGATGAATCACCCAAAATTAACGAGGTTAGAGGAGCGTTATGGGGTAATATGTATGTCACATCGAACACGACTACGACCTCCATTCACCGAATACGGAGGTTAACCAGGCAATCATAATGCTCTGTCCTCAAGGAGGTTTTCTTGACCTGAACTTGACCGTAATTCTCATTGATTCAAGGGGAAATCAATCCGATGTTCATAGAATTTCTGCTACCAGGTGAGTGTTCCATATGGTGTTTTACCAGGCATCTCAAGAATGCGAAATTTTTTTTGGTTTTGACATTTAACTGGATTGAGGCTTGCTTCCTTTTTAATTGCTACTGTCTGCGATATGGACCTTTAAACCGAGTTCCTCACCTTCAAATCTCTTCTGCTCAATTTTCATTCCATCAGTGACAGGTAGGATCTTCGAAGAGAGGAAATTGTCTCCAATTTTTCCCTTTTTTTGTTGTCATTTGTTTGTCTTCATAGTTTCTATCACAATTGAGTAGATCTCATCAGACTCTGAGTCTCACCAAATGAATTATCTCCCTTATTTTATCTACGATTTATAAGAAGAACGGTGAAAGTGGGGTAGTGTGTTCGGGGTCGTTTTTTTTTTCAATTTAGTACATAGTCGCAGCTCGAGGAAATCCTGGAGTAGAAGTAATGACAGCCAGAGCGTCACGCGCGCATGGGTACAGATGAAGCTATGGGAACATGGTCGCTCAGAGCAGCCATCTTACACCTTTCGCACGAACCTGCAGCGTTTTGGGTACAATTTAAAATCCCGGCGGTGCGTCTCTAACCAGTTGGCTAGAGCGCAGACGGATAAAGGACCGCAGACTCGATATCAACTAGCTGCAATCATCTAAAAGCTAGACCCAAGGCAGGGGAAACGAGCGACTGAATGGAGCATGGGCAAAATTACAAAAAACGGAGGCGATGGGACCACAAATATGAAGGTATTTCAAGCCAATTGCATCCTAAAATGTGCTGCAGTTTTGATGCAATAAGGACACCTTTGTTCATAGACATCGAGTACAGAACTTGGTTCTTTGAACCCCTTCCCTACTCTCATGTAAAGGCGTATCGTCTTATCGGTGCAGGACACCGAGTTATGGTAAAAACAAAATTCCCGAAAAAGGAACCGGTAATCACTAGCGTTAGAGTGGTTAGCTACAAGATATACGAATTCAGCTCTCGTTTTCCTTTTTGCAGAAACGGGGTGACGATTAGGACACACGATCAGCGAGGTCACTAGGTCACGCTGTGGCCACGCCCATCCGCGTGCGGCGTATTGCAATCAGGTAAAAACAAGCAAAACAAAAAGAAAACCCCAGTTCAGCGAAATAGCAGTGTCGAGCGCAAAGTAATAGCCGTATTGATCGATAAAGTAGGGTGAACCTTGCCGGAGCAGTCAGCTTTGAGACCACTAAGACAATTCGCGAAACGTCGCCGCGCGACGAGCCGATCTCAGGCCGAGGTCAAAATCCGTGTGTCATAACGTACACCCGTAATGGCGTGACAGGCGCTACGGTAGTGAGTCATGTACATGGATGGATAGAATGGGAAAAAGATGTCAAGGGCTTCCAGTTTCTCAGCACATCAAATAATAATCCAAGTGAACACTTGGAGGTTACAAATTGTAGAGGTGTGATGGGGTTCTCAAAAGCACACGGGGCATCTCGAGTTCTTGTCGTAATTACTCGACTTTCGAAACTTGTAATTTCTAGGTTACAATTCTTTAATTATTGCAAGAACTACCAAATAATATTTACCCGACCAATACGGGTATATCCTGTCATTTGCTACAAAGCTTCCCCGGGATGGCAAAACACTGACTAAAAGGGCAGTGAACATTCTAGGAATTTGATTAACTTTCAAACTTAATGAGATTAACCTGATTGATTGAAAGTACGGACGCGAGTACCTTCTACTTGAAACAAAGGCTGAACTGCTAGAAGGACAGTGGACTTCTAGAACGACAGAGCTATGGTCAAAAAGGAGTACACATGGTAACGTTAGTGGCATCTCAGACCTAAGAGAACTGTCCACGGAAATTTAATTTCTGTTACCCATATACTTATTTTGTATCTGCTTACTACGGATACATGCATATTTTCATCTGAAAAACTAAAATCTATGTGAAATACTTTTCGAGGCTGGTATCGGAGGCTGGACGGCAAGAGCTCTGTAAAGCAGTGACAGTCACGTGATGGGAGAAGCAAAGTGGGAAGAAAATCAGCATTGGGAGCGAAACTGTGAGTGCACTCCTCTTCGCCGACAATTGTTCAAATGCAGTTTGGCGGGAAATCAAACCGGTTGCGGTTCTTGCAGATTTTTGACTTCTGCGTGAAAAAAACATTGTTTCGGTTGTTTTTGTGTTTGGTTCAAGTTTTGAATGTAGTATATTCAATTTAAGAAGTATCAGTAACATGGAATTCCTGTGACTCAGATGTAGGTTCTTTTTCTCGAGCTACAGTGCGACGAAGTGAATTTTATGGCCGGGTATTGGTACGGGTTATGGTAGTTCCGCTAAAGACCATTAATACGCCTATCCCTTTAATGTTGGTAATTTACTGGCGATTTTAATTGTCCAGGGAAAAACTCTTGAACGAGCTTCTGATTGCTGATTGCCATAGAGTGCAGGGTCTGATTGCATCCGAAGCGTTGAAGAATCGAAACAATGGGCTCCATCAAACACTCGCCCAATTCTCATTATCTTTATGTGTCCAAGCATAAATATGTAAATACAAAGAGTAGGGACTGCAACATTGTCTCGAATCATATCAGCACCACTGAACCCACTGATGGGCAAACCACTTTTTCCGGTCCAACACTCTGCGTTATTTTGTAGAATATGTGAAGATATCAGATACAGATCCAGTTTAAAGGCATCATAGAGGAAGAATGGCGGATCAGGATGGGACAATAAGTAATATGGCAATAAAGATACAATGAAAAGGCCGAAAACCCGAGGAGTGAGACTTTTATCCTCACCGTTGCTTCCCTGAAAGACGCATTTTTCAGCGCGCGCCATAGCTATAGTATCGATTGAAGTCAAGTGTATCCGTGGCATGAAGCAGAGAAGGGCCCACTTGTGTGTGTTCTTGCGCGCTGACCATAAGCGGAGCTATGTTATGGATCTTTGCGCGCTTCTTTTTTTTTGAATTGCGCCACACGTCCTTTTTTGATTAATATTTTTTATTTGTAAAACCATATTTTGCATTTACCTTTCAACAGGCCTCGAAAAATATCTCGCATGGGGCTACCCTGCGTTGAAGCCAGTGTTCTTGCAAACCCTGACAAGTTCGGAGGCGCCACTGAAGTGCCCGAAGCAGATCCTCAACGACAATTTCTGAGCTGTAGCACTGGCAATGAGCGAAGCAATGCAACGAAGAAACCCACTTCAAGGTCTTGGATGCACTGGCAAATGAACCCATGATTGAACTCAATTAGTGGCAATTTCACTTGCGAAAGCTCGGGTGAATTCGAGGGAAGTACGGCTTTTACATCATCAGAGATGACACATATTCTTAGATAGGAATGAAATACGCATAATGACAAAACCGCTATCATATAGAAATCATTTCAGGATACGCCATGCATTCTAATTTCATTCATCATTGCAGCGCATTTAGAATGTGTTTTGTCTGGTTCCAGGAGATGTACAAGGCATTATCCGTTGAATCCAGAGGAACGCAAGATCTGGTCGGTCGGGGAACACATATCAAGGTTTGATAGGCAAACCATGCCAGCAAGAGTGAAGCCATTTGCCTTTGCACCACCTCTGCCAACTAACCAAACTTCGGATGCAAAAATAGAGTAAATGTTACGAGCAAAAAGGCGTGACAAGCAGTGCTCAAAAAATCTCATATCTTTTCCGTAATGACGCATCGATCGTCTCAAATGTTGCTAAAACTGCTGAGGGATATTTTCCGGATTAGTATGACCATATCCTGTCAGCTGCTAGGAAGATTCCCTACTCTGGGTTAAGTGCAGAAGTTGCATGAGACGAGGAAGCTCCAACTAAAGGTCAGTGCACCTTATAAAACCTCTTAATTCAATCCTAAACTTAATGAAGTTAAGTAACTGAACTCAATTGAAAGTGCGAGTGGGACACTCCCTGGTGACTCAAGCAATGAGTACTTAAAAGCACTCCCGCGATCTGGTATAAGCCCACTTTTCTCCATGGATAGATAGGTCCATATGCAGTTATCCACGTTGCACCCTTTTTGCGGCCTGATCACAGATCCGCGTGGTTTCGATCGATATGTGGTGGCACGGCAGAAAATTCATCACTGAAGATTGACGGGTAGAATATGGTTCCCATTTTTTCAATACTTGGCTGTTTCGTTTTCCTTGATTACATTATTAAGTGCAACCATTTTCATTCGACAAATTATTGCTTCTGTTGCCGTTATTCGGCTGTCAAACTTATAAGCATTTCACCTGAGTGAAATATTATTGATACGTGCAGCGAATCCTCAATAATCAACAGCAGAGTACGTAGCTGTCGATAGAGCAATATTTTTTTGCCAATGGACGGCGTGCAACTTTTGATTCGATATTTCGATGGACATACATATTTGGCAGCGGGCGAATGATTCTGCTGAAGTTTCGTGATCATTTCTCCTTTTTGAACTTTAATTTTAGAAGGCTAATATGTGACACTATTTATGGCATTCAAAGTATGAGCACGAGCAGGTTGCACGTATATGTATGTATCTATCTGCCATTTTTATTTATCTCTCAATTAGTCTTCATTTGTTCGTCACAAAAATTCATCGAGGTTGTGTACGAGCTCGTTGCCACGCATTCATGCACTCCATGTCGTGGTCAACGGGCTGTATCTCAGTAGCATATTCTATGAAGTTCATTTGTGACATAATGTCAAATAAAAAATGTGCATTTGACACAGTGGATTGAATTGTCGCGTTACGCGCATAATGTCTAGTGACAACATAGCCAAAGGGGTGGGACATTCGGGGCTTCTGTCACCCTGGTGTGGCGGAGGCGGCGACGGCGCGGCGGAAGCTTCATTGGGGCTAGACCCCTGCCCTCGCCGCTTAAACGGAAGTGCGTCCTCCTATTCTTCTCTTTACACGGTGTGAAGTAAGTGTACTTCTACATGATAGACTTCGCGCAGAGCTTTTGCGATGCCTACCTATTCACTAAGTGGCCCTCATCTTCGTAATTATGTACCAGTGACATCTGATTTTAACAAATCATGTGACCAGATCTCGGGGTTACCGACATTCATGGTGGGAATTTGTCAAAGGTTTCTTTCTCCTATCCATGCAGAATTTTGTATGTCCTAACACAATTCAGACCATTGTAATTACATTGTAATCTGAGTGAATTGGTGAATTCTGGATTCCTAGGCGGATGGGCTTGGTTTTCCAGCTCGATTCTCCAATATCAGCTGGTAATGAGGGCCTCCATCAGATGTCTGGATTACGAAGGCTCTCCACGTTCCCTCTGCATCTTCCCGTCTTTCTGGCCTCCATTTTCTGACCTGCCTTTCATCTTGATAAACGTAATTTTTCGAAAATTTAAGACATATGTCTTTAGATCTCTCGAAATGTTGTCACCTAATCCTTGCACCGCGAATGAGGGCGGGCGCGATCATGTTGTTTTCAGGCTGTTCAGAAAACACTCAAAAATTTTATGCACCCACTACCCTCTTATTCCAACGAGTGTTAAATGACTCTTCATTGCCTCGGTCATTTTTCGAGTTCTTTTCGAAGCCATTTCGAAAGTCATTCATCATGCTCTGTTTTTTATGCCACCTTAAATCCCCCTTCATCGTCACATTTCACATCATGCATCTATCGATTATCGTCGTTTTATGCAATCAGCTGTTTTCACGTGTCACAATCCAAATTTTCACGAGTTCTATCTTCACTACATACAGCGCGGCCTCAGCTGTACGTGTCATTACATGCCCGACGATTTTATAAAGCAACTCATTTGGTCGCATAACGTCCGTCGCCGTGCGGTGAGTGCATTTCATTGTGTTTTTTCAGTGGTGATTGAAAGTCTTTCAATGCTTTCGTTATTACTCCTTTAAACCCAGATTGCCCTATTTCTTGTGACAAATAGCCCCACCATGCTCTCAATAGTTTTTTTGAATCCCATCTATTTTCTAAGCCTTATTTCAAGGAGCCTTTCATCGTCTGACCGGTGGAAAAGGGGGACGATGTCTGAGTCTCAGTTTTTAGAATCAACAAGCAGCAATCCTTTTTGTTGAAAATTGTGAGTGGTTTGCGATTTGGCCGCCGCCATCACCGGCCGGCCGGCCGTCTCGGTGGCACAACAATATGAGCTGAGCTTTCAATGAAGCCCATAGTAAACTAAATGCTCACAGATTGGCCGATGACGGCTCGAGATGGGATGGGACGCTCTCGACACGGCCGAAATCTAGTTGCAACTGCCAAGAAATTAGATTTCCGCTAGGACACTACATCGCGATGTGGAGCAGCAGAGCTCGTTACTTAAATCCAAACAAATCTTCTTCCAAGAAATGGCCGACTCATCAAATCCGCTCAAACAGACGGACAAAGCTGCCTCTGCTTTGTGTGACTAATGGATCTTGGCATTTTACCAACCTCAATGATACAACATTAGGTTCCAGTCATCATGTACCGCAACAACTTACTACTGACTACATTAGGCGCATCAATTTGAATAATTTGCCAATAATTGACATCGATTTTTGTCAAAGTAGAGCTTATATGAATTCCCGCTGAAAGATATCAGATTAGAGGTGGAGCTAGTCGAATCTTTGGCTCGAGCGTCCCTATGGTGTACGCTTTTTAGCTCATAGCCTCTGCTTCGCATTGACGTTTCAACCTGACGGAGGTGGTGCAGTGACAAGTGGGCCATTTTCACTAGATTTCCCAGGGATCGAATTCTGGTCCAGTTCCCCCAGATCAAACTAGTATTCCAGGGACTAGAGAAGTAGCATACCCGTATGGGTGTGTGAACAATCTTCCCTGTTCAGTTGCCATTTGTGTAAGTATTTGGAGCAAATTCTCCTGACAAATATCTCTTACGAACGATCGCAGGAGGGTAACTAATAAATTATTGTCCATATGGTGGGCAACTTCAGCAAAATGTGTTTTGAAGAGTGAGCAGTGTACTCCGAAACAGTTCTTATAGAATCCCCTAATGTTTCATGTTCTCCAGGCTAATGAGGGACGGTTGTACAAGACACTTTACTCAACCGACCACTCCCAAAATTGTTTTTTGGCTTAAACTGGAAGCTACTTGATAATTCGTTTCGTGGCTTGAGCCTGAAAGTTTCTGTCAAATGCAGAAGCACTGGGTCCACATGAAAGCGCGTAAGGTGCTAATCCTCTTGGATTATGTTGGCAATAGAAATAGAGCAGAGTTCCAATTCATTTCCAAGCCATATTCTGCACATGCAGTAAATAAGGGCAGTGAAATAATAGCGCTCGCCGTTAACTTCATCCTGTTGGCCGCTCGACGAAATGGCATAACTTGAAACTTTTTGAGCCGAACTCGGATGGTGACTTATTACCCCCACTACTCCAGGCAGGGTCTTAAGAAGTACATTCGAAGGCAAATTCCATAATTAATAAATTAAAAAAAGATAAAGTTTTTGGCATTAATCAATCCTTTCCTGGGATGCGCCGCACATTCTAGTTCCATTCAGAATCGTGGTGGCTGGTGAATGTGATGTGGCCTATACAATGACTTGCGTTGGCCAGCCGATGTTCAAGTCAGTGCTTTTATCCTCCCAGACAAGTCTGGTACCAATTTACCGACCCCGTAGGGATGGAAGGCTTGGTTGGCCTAGGTGGGCGTTGATGCGGGATCTGTTCCCCGCACCGTTAGAGTGGGGTGTGCGCCACCTGTCACTACACCACCTCCGCCCTGAATTTCCTTATCATCGAAATTCCTTAATATGTTGAGTAATTCATTTCCTCATGTGAATTCCTGAGAGGAGTTATCGGGACAAACAGAGTCAACGAAATCACATCAAAAGCCCCAACATAACCTTGCACCTGCGATTTGAGATCTGCGTCCCTGTCGCTCTTCCCTCCATCTCTACCGCCTTTGCCGCTTCCGCCTCTTTTGTCTGATTCTTTCCCTGCGCGTCTTCGTGAACTCGTGCTGAAACCCATTCCCGTGATCGTATGAGCAGTTAATGAGGGTTGGATCGGCAGGGATATCATCACCCGTTCACAGACCTAACAGAAAATTTGAAGATTATCATAAATTCTATATGTGGTAGCTTAGACGATTTTAAATATACTCTTTTATTAAAGAGCGGGACTTGATTGATCAAATGGAAATTAAGGATGAGAGTAAATCGGCTCAAATGTCCGGAACTGCTGAAAGGCATTTTAGCACTTTCTTGCTGAGTACATCTTATTTTAGGTCAGACACGGTGCATCACTTTCTATGACACGTATCCCACCTTATCGCAATAGATTGATGATAGCTATATGCAAGTAAAATGGGATACTGTGAGGTATCTTCCGGGTTGCCGTACAACGTCAGCTTGCACTTATTGACAGAAAATCCTTGTTCAACAGCTCGAAACACTCAAATTTAAGCTCGAGCCACGCAGTGCCCTTTTCAGGCAAGTGGAGTGTCTTAGACAACTTGATCAGCCGTCCCTGCTATGTACTGAGAAACCCGAAAGTGATGCCCCCAGTGGCACTGAGAAGTGAGAAGACCTCAATAACATTATCGTATAGCTGAAGTTAGCTTGTTGCACTTTAATCAAATGGACACATCTCCTCCGTTGAAGTAGCAGGGGGGGAGGAAGTTCACAAACGGCGACAACTTGCACTTGTGAGAATTCTCACTTGAATTGAGCCGCAAAATTGAATAAAAGCTGCTCGTGGTCTTACCCATTCAACCATTCGAGTAATATGTACAATAGTTTGAATTCCGTGCTACAAATGAAACTCAAACGCAAAAAGAGTACCACAAAAGGGTAGAGTACCAGATCATCAAAGAATAAGTTATGGCAATACTGAGACAGAACTTCGAGTGGGAATCCTAGCTAGCCTCATAGATAAGGATCGGAGGAATTAGTAGTTAAGGGATCTTTTTCTCATGTCGTTATCGCTCATTTCATTATTTTTGCGGGGGTGGTGCAGAGGAAAAAGGGGCCGCTCTCAGTCGCATGGTTTCTTCGATGTGGATCATTTAAAGGAACCTTTGGTGAAATCCTAACCAAAATTTAATAGCGCATGCAGCTCACTCCTACCCTTTCAAGATCTGCATTATCAAGGAGAACTCAGTTCCAAGATTCTTCGATCAGTTCCTACATTTTTTCAATTCTGAGAAATTTGCCATCGTATTTTATCTGAGTTTAGTGAAGTTAGTTCCTTTGAGGTGAAAAGTAGTCGTCATTTTCTAAGTCTACTACTTCTAATTGGTCCATGGACGGTGAATTTGTACCAGGCTACTCTGGGGGGATATGAACATAAGCAGGGACTGTACATCGGCTGACCCTCATCGGCCAATGTGTAGGTTCCAGTGTCCCAACCATCATGAATGGAAAAGAATGCGCGGCGTGTCCACAAAAGCCCTTATCACCGCCGGATGCCTTTTACATAATCTTTTTGCATTTTTTTTTTTGAAATTTTGCCAAGCATCAGTGTACTGAAGAGAAGGACACTTGTGCGGGGTGAAACACAACATGTGGAAATGGAAAATGATCTCACATAAATTTGGGATTTGATGGTGGACAAAATTACTGAACGCGTGATTTATTCAAAAAAAGGATTAATATGAATTCAATGGTATGCCGAAGCAGTTTAGATGTTTGAAGAAAAAATTATAGGGACCGCTTGATTCACTGAAGGGGCGTCATTCACTCGAAATGCTAGTGTTTATTGAAGTCGAAAAATTGAACGAAGCATTTCATACGCTGCATCGTGATATATACTTTACAGTCTGGAACTTATGCCTTTTGTCTTCGTGTATCATTTAAATAGCTTTACCCAGCATAAATCTAGTAATATACATTTTTTGTACCATTTGCAAGCTCAAATCTCACGAGCGGGAGGCGCTGTAAGCTGTAGGCGCGTTTGATTAGTGGAAAGAACACAGTCTCCAATCACAAGCATTTCACGTGCTCTTAGCGAGTACTTTGAAGAATGGGCTTGATTCACGTACGCTGAAAATATTTGTTAATTTTGACTACCTAAAAAGATTATCTGAAATCATTAATAATCAATGGTCCTCTTGGTAATTTACCTGGTGTATTCTGCATCATATAATCAGTAATATCGGTCGGAAGGAAGTGGCGGAGGCTGTGTAGTGGCAGATGGGCGCACTTCCACCTCTAAAAATCGAGTTCAAATTCCGCATCGATACGGGTAGGTGCATTGTCTGAGGATAAAAGCACTGACTTCAACATCAACTGGCTTCCGCAAGTCATTGTATAGGTCTAATTGCACTCATCTTTCACCACATTTCTGGATGGGTTAGGATGCGCGGCGCACCCTAGCAAGAAATTGATCAAAGTCAAAAAAAACTTCACATTTTATCCTTTATCGGTAGCAAACGGATTTTCGAGAGCATGCTGAAACGATGTTTCATAGAGTCTCTGTCACCTAAAATCATGCTTCCGTCATTCTGTGTATTGATGTTGTTGGGTTTTCCGACAAATTGCCATGGTTACACTGAGTGTGGTGGTTGATGAGGCTGTTCGATTTTGTTGTGCTCATGTGAACACTCTGAAAGCCAGAAATCGCCGAGGTTGGAGGAAATAGACAATAAAAGAGCCCTTGAATGAAGTCCGAGTGACTCGATCACTTTTCAAGTTGATTTCTTCTATCATTTTGTTGTAAAAAATGAAACAGCGATCTATTGAAAAAGACGAAGCAGAGACTTATAGCTCCATAGTACCAGCCTTATGTTATTTCATTCAAACGTGTTAGGATTACCGGGATTTCAAAGCGTCGGAAGAAACGACGTGCATGAGGAGTTTAACAGTACATTTATTTTTTTCATTATTTTGGAGGCCTCAAATGAAACGTCATGCTGCAATAATCTTAGTCAATTCTCAATTCTAATCGGTAACCTCGATCTTCATGATGTAGTCTCTCATGTCAGTTTCCCCTTAATTAAATCCTTCCCTGAATCTTTTCAAATAAGGTTTCTTTGTTTATACTTGTTTATTTCTTTAGGATACTGGTTGCTCTAAACCTTTACTACATATACCTCGAAACGTTCAGTGTATTCACTTGTTACTGTAAGTAATAGATTTTTCAACCCTACATACAATAATTATCAACTTTTTATTTCTTAAGTCTATCATATCGTCATCAAATTAATACAACTGCTCTAGGAAACCAACTGCATTCTATTGGCTTTCCTCACTTAAAGGAATCGTCCACGGAAAATGAGTTTTTGTGTTACCCATATGTTTATGTTGTATTTGCCTAATGTTGGCCTCATGCAAAATTTCACGCGAAAAAATGTGAATCTGGCTGAGAGACAGCACCACAAAGTGCGGTCCAGGTGGGCGGGGCCTTCGTATAAAAGCCTCTTCCCGTCGTCCGCCGTGGTCGGAGACGCATTGTAGGAACAGAGGGTTACGTAAACAGTCCCACTCTCCGTTCCCAACGGCGGCGGACGACGGGACGAGGCTTCTACACGGAGGCCCGCCCACTGGGACCGCACTTTGTGGTGCTGTATCTCAGCCAAATTCACATTTTTTCACGTGAAATTTTGCATGAGGCCAACATTAGGCAAATACAACATAAATATATGGGTAACACAAAAACTCATTTTCCGTGGACGATTCCTTTAAGCAGTGTATGAACGCTGATATGGCTGTTCAGGAAGGGGAAATGTGTGGATAAAAACTGCGAAAGAGGGTCAGGGAAACACCAAAAAGGTTTGTGGTGAAACTCGTGAAAATTGGGTAGGTGCTCTGTGAGCTCTTTACCAGGTTCCTACGATGTGAGGCAAACTCTCCGCTTGAGCACTCCTCCTACAAGCCACCACATCATTTGACTACGTATTACAGCCATGAGTCAGAGATCAGCTTGACGTGTAGAGCCGTAGATAAAAATGAGCTTTCGCGAATTGTGATCACTTCATTTTATTATTTATTCACTGCCTCAGTTTTACTTACAATTAAATTCGCACATCTGCCTTAATTTCAACCAAACCACTGAATTATTAGTTATGCTGCTTTTAGATCTCTAACACAGATCTCACTTTTGCACTCTTTGTTTTTGATGAATGTTGCTCATTGCAATCGTGACATCGGATTCCTGCTTTCTATTCACGTTGATGAGAATCAACGTAATGGAGGCACACATACTCAGGGTAGTGTCAACATCTAAGAAGAGAGAACAGTAAAAAGCAGTTTCAATGGAAAAGTAACCTCTGTTGTTTCAAGAAGACTAATCCCCCAATGTTTCGGGAGAAGATGATTTTTGCCAAAAATGTAGGCACAAAAATAAACAAGCAAATAAATAGATGAAAGAACTTTATTATGTATAACGTCCAAATAAGTGCGCATTTGTGAATGTTTAGCAGGTCCGGAAAATAATAAGAAAAACGTTTTACCTTTCATTTTTGACGTTTACCCTACAAGGGTATGTTCTCGTCCATGTGTGCCCGAGCACAAATAAGGCTAGACATGAGTGAAACTCGATTGTACAAAAATTTAGTTCTAGATCAATTCCAGTTCGGGTCAATGGACCCTCCACCCCTTATTGTTAGTTATGAGCTACCGTAGCTCTGAAAGTATAAGAACTTGAAGGGAAGTGGCCTGCACAGGGTGGTCGTGCATAGGTTGTCCCACGAAAAAACGGATTCACGAGTTGGTTTCATTGTGAGTAAAATACGAATGTGTGGCGCATCTCACGAATTGAGCAGTCGAACAACCTATTTCATTTCCCATCTATCAGTACTTTTGTGAATATCCGTTTCTGACATATCTTAATATTCTTTTATGCCTTATACCCCTTAATAGCTTTACGCCGACCTATCAGTCATTCTGATGGTCTGTAGTCACTTATTATATGAGAAAATCAAACTACGAAGTTGAACGCGACCATTCCCAGTGATTTTATCCTATTCCTTGTGATTGCATGTCAACTGCAGGTATGTATTGTGTCAAGCCAATCGTTGTCGGCCTTCTCTAGAGCGCTTTTTTTTATGGCGCTTTCAAAATCGCAAAGAGTTGACTTTGACACTTTTACCCGATCAAAACTTTTATGACAAAGGGTATAGCGTCTCCTCCTCAAAATTAGCAAATGTACTAATTCGTGAAATATTTACCATGTGATGAGGAACTATTAAATGCAAAGCACAGGTTTCAAATAGGCGGGCTCCATGGCGGAAACACTTTGAAAGACGCTTAGAAACGAGCAGGACGTGCATAGGAAGCAAGTTGTTATATTCTGAATCGTGCGTAGAAAAGTAGGAAATGGAACAGTTTAAACACCAAAAATCTGGAAGCGTTAATGTGGTTATCAACACTGCGATCATCAAGACTTGTAAATAGATCGCCTGCATTTTCTCTGCGATCATCAAGGCCTGTGAGTAGATTGCTTGCATGCGGATCCCTTTGGGATTAATTATGCAAAGGTGTGCAATTCTTAGTTATAATGAGTGTTGTAAGTATAATACATAGGAGCTGAGATGGGGATATGTACCCTTGCTTCAGAATTATGGCAACGCGGCGTGTCCCGTGCGACGTGATGCGTGTGAGCTGGAGGCGCTGCCGTAGTTGGGTCCTGAAGCGATCACGCGACAACTGCACATGGGGTCCCCCGTACTGCAGGGCAGGGGCCGTAGCTCGCAATCATCACGTCGCACGCAGCACACCGTGGTGGCAAATCCTGAGGCAAGAATACTTACCCGCCAAGTTGGCTGAAGCGAATTATTGGCTAGAACAAAGATTTCCTCGTCAAGGGAGTTTTCTTGGCAGCGCATGCTTACGTGGTAATCGAATGGAACGCTTGCACGGTCCTTCACGGTCCCTCACTTAAGGCATTGCATGGTGGAGATTTTCTGTGCAATCTCTGTGTCTGAAGGAAGAGATGAAAGGTTTGCGAGCTCCACATGCTTCTACGTAATAAGCATTTCAGATAATACAGTTTTGTATCAGATAGAGTAGTATACCGGAAACAGGGGCGGTATTTTTTCAATTAATAAATTGAGATGATTCAGTGCAGGAGATGTGGAGGTAAATATGTGGGGGAGACCGCGAGACCCCTAAGGATTCGCCTGGATGAGCACAGAAGAGCACTGGTCAATCCTGCTGCTTACCCACACAGCAGCTTCTCTAGGCACCATACATTGAAGCATACGAGGGAGGATGCCCCATCATTTGATGTGAAAGTTCTCCATAGGAATTTGGTACGTCCCCTGGGAAGGAAAATAATGAAAGCACGGGAGATACAAAGAATCAGGCCAGAAATAAACGCGAAGGAGAAGCTACGTGACCTTTGGAGGCTCATAGCGTAATCAGTAATGATAACCTTCCCGCCTCAGAGTTAGACCGGCGTCTCATTCTCAACCCCCACCAGCACCCCGTCAGGTCCCCTTCCTTCTCTGTCCTGGTTTGTTCGATTGATGTATACCCATAAAGCGCTGTTTGTATTTTAAGTATTGTAATTTAGAGATCTGAAGAAGGCATTAATGCCGAAAACTTATCAGTAAATAAAGGAATTTCAAGAGCTCCAACAACACCTAATCAAACAGTATGGGATGAAGCTCAGAGATAGCAGCATCATTCCATAATTAATAAATTGTTCAAATTAACCATTCGCAGCGGTCTCTTCCATGTCGTAACCAAAATTTCATAACAAGCACAGAGAATAGATACGCTCCCACTTTTGTAACTGTAGAAGAGAAAATTAGTAATCGTTCATGATTGACTTTTGGTAAAGCCGTTAACGGACCTCATGGGACAGTTTAACATCAAGTTCTTATTTAGCATGGAGTACCCGACCTACGATGGAACGATCAGCTGGCAGCACAGGCGCAGACGTGGGCCGAAAAAGTGGCTCGTCAAGCTCACATAACTTACAAGGAGATGAGCGGGCTAGGAGAAAATATCACGTTTTTCCCCCGCGATCTTGATCCTGATTCTAGTGAGTTATTTCCATGCAATTTTAGACAAAATACATGTCGTGTTATGATCACAATGGCTGGAAGGGGTGATGCTTTGTAGTCCTCAGTCATATGGATAGAGGATAAGTGGCCATCGCTTCATATATTGCTTTCTGTGCTGTTCACAGTAGAAAAATAAGGAAATACTCAAAGAACTCCATGAAATTGTCGTTTGCAGTTGTTGAGCACTGGTATGAAGAACATGAGAAGTACGAGTACGAAACCCCTGGATGGCAATGTGGAACGAATTATTTCACACAAGTGATCTGGAGGGAAACGGAAGAAGTAAGTAGATCTGCTGCAGCTTATCGAAACACAACGAGGGTAGTACTTTGGTTGACTGCTGATATGCTGTGGCACTGATTTAAAATACAAATTTCGCCGTTTACGGCGTACATTTGATGTGTCGAACAGGGCACATGATGCTGTGGTGTGGATCTGTTATGCACAGCCCGTGATGAGCTCCCATCCGGGCTGAGCACGCTCTCTCGCTCTCATCATAGAGCTTTGTTAAAGAAATCGACCACGGAAATTGAAGTTCTTCTGTTAACCAAGTATTTATGTTGTAATTGCTTACTAGTGGGTGCATGCAAACTTACGCGCATATCCGATAAAACAATTGGGACAGTGTTTCCCAAAGTGCGACGACGGGGTGG
The DNA here is from genome assembly GCA_963978905.1 of Trichostrongylus colubriformis. Lineage (NCBI taxonomy): Eukaryota > Metazoa > Nematoda > Chromadorea > Rhabditida > Trichostrongylidae > Trichostrongylus > Trichostrongylus colubriformis. The sequence continues at coordinate 28,263,262 of OZ022261.1, read as the reverse complement.
CGCGTCCGAGTGGGTTTGGGCGCTAAACAGCTGAGGAGCAAGGACACTACACTCACGTCAGGGCACACTCAAATGTCGTAGAAAATGGCCGTTTCGGTTAGACTCTCTCCTCTCACCGGAAACCCATATACGACCCCCCCCTTCCAACATCTACATAGCCGCTACAGCGTCAGCCGGTAGCTTTACAAAAGATCTTATTGCGGTAAGTTTTGTGTTGATCACTGGAACTCAAGCTCCATTATGTTGTCTTACTTAAAGGAACTGGAAGGGGTCCGAAACAAGAGAAAGATGCAAAGAAAAGAGCATTGTAACGAACACAGAAGGCTAGAAGCGACAATATGCGAAAAAACCGGGACTCAAAAGCGCGACACTGCGGTGTGTATTCGCATCCCATTCGCATCCAACGCACTGACTTTCCGAGTTGTCCGCTGTAGGAGACGGGCCGCGGGCCAACGTTAGCTGTTGCACCTGACTCCCAGCACAGTGGTGTGGCCATTCCCAACTACATTAGCATTCATGAAAGTACACTAAAAACAATATAAGAAAGAACAAAGTAAAAAGTAAAAGGAAAAAACAAATTTATAATAGAAACATCTCCTTTTGGCATCATGCCATGGCGTCAAATTGGCGAGTTTGTGCAATGGCGGTCACTTAAACTCGTTCGAACCACGTCTGCTCTACCGTAGGCCAAAATTACCCCCTTCTGGTGTCTTTAACCGGGTCAGCTGACGGCACATTCCGCATCATCTAGCCTGGGACCACCGGTGACCTCTGCTATTACGAGCCCTCCATTCCACCCGTAAAATATTATACGACCTCCCGTCGAAAAATCCCGTACCCTGACTCACGTGGTCAGGCACGCACAACGAGAAGCAAATCAACAATGGGTGCGGGAATTTGAACTGCGCTTCGGTCGTTGTCGGCTATCCAAAAGCTGTGGCAGCAATTCGTACGAGTTGCTTTTCCCCCAATTTTCGATTTCTGCTTTGGAATAACACGGTTGTTTTCGTGTTTCTGTTCATGTACTGTATCTAGCAGTGTGGTTTAAAACAATTAGAAACATGGAATTTCCATGAAAGATTCCTTTGAGGAGCTTGAAGTGCCTCTTGCACCGATTCGCTCGATCTCTAGCTTTTGCTGGTGATAAATGTATTATCCCTCCTAAAACCCAAAATATCGCTTATAATACTTTCGAAACCTTTTTATAGCAAGGCTCATTACAGGTCGGAATAGGACGGGCGTTTGTGGAACCCGACACGGTGGAAAATCAAAATAGGAAAACGCCTTTGAGGTATGTACAGGTTCGCTATTTCCTAAATATTTGCCAAGTAACTACATATAAATGACACGAACTATCGAGAGCACAGGCTTCGCAGTGTCGAGTTGCCTGCGCTGTTCATGGTTAAACATCAAACAATTCTGAACGGTAATAATGAATTTTGAATAAGTTCTCCTATAGGGTACAGACAGGAAAACAACAACAAGTATAATTCCAGTATGGATTTTCGAGTCCCTAGACTTTTCGCTGGCTAAGGCGACGCTAAAGTGGATCACGCTCTGTGGAGCGGTGCAGAAAGATATGAGAGTGAAAAGGCTCGCAAAATAAAATCCGTTCGGTTTGTGGTTGGCATTTGAGCTACGAATTGCTTGGTCAGGCGATGTAATCTCAGTTTTATTTGTCCTCGTAGGCTACAATACCTTCCGGAGTGTACAAAAATAAACACTAAAAAAGCCGAACGTTTTTTGCTCTGATTCTTTTATCATAATTCTCTTTCTTTACCGATTTCTATATGGAAGTACATATATATCATTAGACTCACTTCGTCAAGCTCTACCATATACAGTAGCGCTCAAAAGTCTCCGGCCAAATGGTTTTTTACTTCTGTTTTTCACTTGTAGCTTTTTTGCGACTGGACCGATCTAAGAGAAATTTTAGTATGTTGTACTTGGAGACACTGCATACCAAACATACTATTCTGGCGCTCAACGGTGTAAGTGACGTGGTAAAAAACAATTTTTTGTGTTTGGAGTACCATCCCTATTCCGTCCCGCTGTGCCGCTGTCATCAAAAGTCGTGATCTTCCTACAAAATATTAATGTTCTCTGAAGCTTGCTTTTTTTTCGTTTTCGTAAAGAAAGCCGTTTTTCTTGACCAAGCCTTCTACTTTTTTTCGGTGGTCTTATAGTAAATTCTTGTAAAAAACCATGAGAAGAGTCAAGCGGCACTCAAGTAGGAGGAAATGTTGACAATAGGTTCAGGCACCACATATTAAAATTTTGTCAAATTTGGTCAAGTAGAAAAGAGGTTATAACAAAAGAAGTTTTGGCCGAAGACTTTTGAGCGCTACTGTAGTTACTTGGAAAGTAGAGAATCGTGATGTGATCATTTCACTGTCTTAAAGTGCAATGGGCACTCATTAGTGAACAACGCTCAGTGTAATTATATCCAGCTTCTTAAAAAGGTATCCTTTAATAATAGGAAACATACAGATCGTCGTGTTGTCCAGAGTGTAGGATCACTTCGATACCAGTTGTAAATACACTTTCCTCCTCTTACGAAAATCTTCTAATCGCGGATAACCGCGATTTGACAGCTGCCGGTTTCAGGCTCCTGTCTGAAAAGTAATTCCGTTTTCCTGCTGAAATGCGATTTTCGGGAAAGTCCTACAGTCTAAATTCTTGTGGAAACTTCCTGCGCCCGTACAAAAATCAATTAACAAAACCTTCATATTTCTCGGCATTGATACAGGTTATGTCTTCAGTCCGCGCCCTCGATCTTCTCGTCCCACCACTCGATCTCTTGCGGTTACCTGGCTCATTGTATGACTGAGACAGTGTATCGATTGACCTTTTACAGTGATATCCCCATTTTTACATAGCATTGTGATCTTATTGACGGTTTTCCATGGTATAAAGCAGCTTACAACATTAAGACCTACGTTTCCTTCATTATATAATATTGTACACCAATGTCCATTAATTATTCTGAAACCTTCAAAAATAGTTCACATTGGGCAGTGATTACAAAAGTTGAGCAAAAGGTCTTCGAAAACCAAAAGCATAAAAGGAAAAAGCTGTTTTCGCTGTCCCATAAGCAGTCTTCTGTAGTTTACGGTTGTTTGCATTAGCTTTCATTAGAACAGTGGTTACTGCTATACATACAATACGCGCCTTGAGTTTCCGAAAAAAAAAAGCGGAAGCGTGGATCCAAATTTTTTTCGTTATAACTCAGTTCGTTTCCATTCAATCTCATAATTATACCAGTTGGCTGGCGCACACTACCGTGCGCATAACATCATGGGCGTCAGTGGGTCCGTCTAAATTGCTTTTATATATAAATTTACTCAGTACCCATTAATCACGTTCCGCCTATTGTGGGCGGATTTTTCTTTCATTTTGAGTGTGCTCAGGATAACTTGGACATTGGTCATTTCTGCCGATTTTTACCTAGTCTCACGGCTGCGTTGGGACCACACACTGTGCCCAGGCCTCTTTTATGAGTACTCATGACTGACCTTAGCCCATCCTTTCCCAACGTTTGGACCATTTTCGAACCGAGCAAATAATTTTGATCCAAGGACCGAACGTTTCACTGCACCCTCCGCCCACCGCGGGCGGAGCTTAACTGAGTCCAAATTTGCTCTTCATTCTTGTACCATACCCTACCCATCCCGAGCTTGTCGCCGTTCCCACAGGGTTGTTTTCCATGTAGCGTCGAAGCTCCGCCCATCACCACAAATGCCCCATGTGCCCAGCTTTCCTTCATGACTTTCAGAAACTCATCCCTAGCCTTAATCCATCTTCCCCCACGTTTGGGTCATACTATAACCCAACTAACAATTTTCGGTCTGAAAACGAAGCCTTCCAGTGCACGCTCAATTTACCGTGGGCGGAGCCTAACATGGCCTACTATATGCGATCAGTTGTCGTTGACCTCAGCAGTAGCAGTGGTTACGTGAAACAACTGATGTATGAAATACTAATTTACAGAAGCGGCAAACTAGCATCACCTGGCGACCAAGTGATCGTAGCGTTCTATCGACCTGCTGGGAACAATAATCGAGCCGGACAATTTGCTGGTAATGTGCTGAAACCGGTTAGACGAGACGAATCGTATACGGAATGATGGTCAACCTCAATATAAATATTCACTTCAATTCAATAAATATTAATCTTTATTTGTAGTGATATCATAGTATTTATAATGTTCTAGATGCATCAGGGTGTACTTTCGGTTGAAAACTGTTCTCGAACTCCACTTTTTGCCAGGGATATCCTGCAACACTGGCGTATTTTCCCAACCGTTCCAGCACTTTCCTTCTCTCTATTACTCTAGGGTTGCGATTTTGTGATCCCACCGAAAACTCGGGGCCGTGTGTATGCTTCGCGTACTTCGTGACGGCTACCGCGCAGCGATGAGCTGCTTCCTTTGAGGACGGCCTTGCTGACAGTTTACCAGTGCAGTAATGGTCGCATCATCCTCCGTCAAGTTTTGTTATGTGACAGCTGAAATAGCTGAAATTGCTAGTTCCCATGGAGTGAAGGCTTTTTAGCCGTAGGGTTCGCCTTGGTCTAACGGTAAAGGGTTTCAGCAATTTGCGGACTCAGTCTGGAGTACAACCATGCGGGGATTGAAAATGAAGGTAGGACTTTGGACTGGCCATCTGAAGACATTGGCAATCTATTAGGTTGAGTCAATATGAATCGGACGAATTGACAAATTTTAATCATTATCGTACAACTTTTTAACGACAACTGGGATTCACTTGAAATATGCTCCATCTTTATCGATGACCTGCCACGGCTTAGGCAGATCATGGATACCCTTGCTCCAGAAGGCCGAGGGCTGGAGCTCGAAGAAGTTGTCGAGTACCGTTTTGACGTCATCGCGAGTTTTGAAGCCTTGGCCGTCCAGGTGGCGTTGGAGGTGAGAGAAAAGGTGAAAATTTGAAGGGGCCAGGTCTGGGGAGTACGGTGGGTGTGGAAGCACGGTTCAACTGTGCGACAGCAGCTCGGCCCTGGTCGATCTTGCAATGTGCGGTCTCGCGTTGTCTGCTGGAATTAGATATGTGACCGCCGCCGTTGCGACATTTGCCTTTAACTCTCGTAAATGACGAATGTAGACGTCGTCGGGTGCTGTTGTATCTTCATCGAGCGGATTCCAGTACTCTACGCCGTGTACGCTCCCACCAAATGCGGTCCTCGTCTTCAATGGAATAGTTGCCTGACGCAAACTTCGAATGCCACAAGTACACTGTACTTCTGACGGGGCATGGTCCTTGTGAATTTCTTTTGGACGTCTGCCAATATCCGCGGGTTCCTGGCCAGATAGCGATAGAAATAGTATGACGTTGCGGATGTGGTCTCTGGACGGCTTGAAATCGTGCGGCATGGTGGCGGAATAAAACTACTTTGGAGTGATTATTTTGCCGTACTTTGAAGAGCTTCTCAAACTTATTCCAACGGTACCTCGCGCGTCCATTTTTGTTAACTCTTTGCTGAGTTATGATCTCCAGAAATCATCACCACCATTTGTCCGAGCCATATCGACTCAACCTAATACAAGTGAAGCGGTTCTCGTTGTAGCGGAGGAAACGGTAGCACCGCAGGCCATCTCTCGCCGTTGCACAATGCGGTTGTGACGTAAAACAGCACACGTCGCGCGCTCCCGTGACTGTACCCTCTAGATTCCTGCCATCAGAAACGAATCAAGAATAAACGCAATATGGTAATCACTAGTTGGGCTATGGCACAGTACTAAGCGAATAACACAACAGAATTTTGTAACGGAGAAATGGTCGATGTTGACTTTTTGCTGAGCATCTACTTCTTACATATAGGTGATATATATTAACTGATATCGAAGATATCCCATTTTCAGAGGTCCAGATGATTCAGTGGTCGATATCTTTTGTTACAATGATATCAACGATCAGTGTGCAGGAGTGACATGGGTAAATCCACTAATCACTTAATCCTTTGGCTGAAGTGGTCATTATTAGAAGTCTAGATAGTTCTGGAATCGACAGTTTTGGATTCAATTGCATCAATTAGTAGCGATTTGTCCATTTGCTGAGCATCTATTTCCTACGTATTGAGGGTAGATCCATATGCCAGTTATCGATGCTTATCGTTTTTGTAAGCATGCACCACTATTTGGAATTTTACACTGTCGAGCGGTCGATACCCGTATTGTTGCTGGCATCGCATGGTGGAACGAGGCGCTTGCTTTGCTAACACAAATTGAGACCGTGTCTTGATCATCCATGCAGATGGCACTATCAGAAGGCACGCACCATTATTTAGAACGCTAAGCAATTTAGCGGTCAATACATCGGCAGCAGATATCAGAACATTCACAAAATATGTTCACCCAGTGGTGCTGAGCATCAGACGCATTTACTATAGTATGTAGTCGCATAGTAGTACGCGCTGTATTAAATTTTATCTCTTCCTCATTTCCTAACGCCTTATCAGCCCCTGTAAGCCGTTATCAGTCCAAAAAGTCACCTTTAAGGTTCCCGTATCCTGTAATACCTGTGAGTGTGAACATTCCACTATTGGCCAGGAGAGCGAAACGGATTTGGCGATATTAGCCTTTTGGCTCTACTTATCGAATGTTATCAACCGTTCTCTGTTTGGATCACCCACCACTGATGTGGTCGTCCCACCCCTCGAAACACCTATGAGTGTCGGCGCTCTAGGACCAACCTGAATGGGGAAACGGATTCAACGACATTCGCCTTTTGACGCTACTTATCGAATCTTATCAACCGCTATCAGTTTGGATCACCCACCATTGATGTGCCCGTCCCAGCCCTCAAAACACTTATGAGTGTGGGCTGTCTAGGATCGACCCGAAACAGATTTGACAACATTAGCCTTTCGAGGCTCCTTATCAGCTCTTATCATCTGCTATAACTTTCGGTCCACCACCGCGAGGGTCTCCTTACCATCTCCTATATCATTTGTGAAACTCGGGATTCCACCTTTGCTGCGACGCGAAGTATGAATTTCCGGTCAAACAGACACACACAAACACACACCAACACACACAACCAATTATATAGAGTAGGATATTATGTCATATTTTATAAAATTTCAGTTCAGCATCGCTAATAATCGCGATACCGAAAGAGCGCGAACTCGCATTGAATTCTTGTCACAACCACTCATGCATTCGAATATTTTGAGGCATACGTCGCACGTTATGCATTCTGGCGATTTCCATACAATGTGACAATAAAACGTGGGTTGAAAGGGTAGTAAAAGTTTTCATAACGTTCACCGACAAGTAGTGAAGAAATGCAGGGTCACATTCCAAGGAATTAACGGAAGACTCGTCATTTCACATAAGGAGCCTAGTTGGGCTATAAAGCAGTTGTTGCACTGCGTTCCGCAACCAAATTTTATCCAGATCACAGGATATTCCGCAGCCTTCCAGCCAGGAGAACACAATTTCTTTCAATTTTTATTACCGAGAGTAGCGGAATAATACTAGGATGTTAAGAAAGGCTGCCGACAAAAGGAGTACAAAATCCTCTATGTCGCTGCAGTAGAAATAACATTATTTGCGTGGTAGGAGGCAACAGTGCTTTTGCAAAGTACTGCTTTTGAATTTTCTTGTGAAATGTTTCATTCACTGAAAACACCCAGTGTGTGTCTAACCGTAGCGGTACTCTAATTTTGCGACACTGGAGTAAATTGGTAGGTTCACAGGGCACCCTATTCAAGTTCGATTTGAGCACAGTGTTGAGCAAAATGTCTGACTCTGTCTATCGCCATAACATCGCACCTGTGACCAGAGAGATGTTGGTCAGAGTGTGCTTTGATTTCAATGCCAGCATATGTAGTACAGCCGTCGACGGCAACTCTTTCAGTGAAACTCACCATTCTCACTTCGAACTTTCTGCCGATAGGGGCCTCAATATAAAATTTCCAAGACGGGTTCCATTCGCATGTACGAAAACATGGACCTTGATCCAATAGCTGCATTTCATGAAGTCCTCTCGTCAGGTATCGCCGGCTTGTCTGTGTCGAGATCGTCTACAAATTACTGCCATTTTGCAGTTGCATTCAATTCGCTACCGCACCCACGTGGCTAGAAGAAACCTTTGTAGGAATATACGGTATCATGCTACTAGAACACAATCACCCTTTTCTCGCAGTAGTCTCCACCATATCCACTTAGGCAGACACATTACGAGCAGTTGAGGATAAGCGAATCCGTGATTCTGGCACGGTGGAGCTTACTTACCTTTGCAATTGTTCGAAACATAGCCCTTTAAATGGGTAAATTTTCCCCATATATGAGCAAGTACGCTACCAGTGCAATTGTAGTAAGTGTTTATCATGAGCGGATCGCAAAAAGCCAATGAAAGGAGAACCGACGTTTTCTCAAGAGTACACATCCTTTGTAATCGTGATAGGCTTCTCTTTCTCAACAGTCTAGCTGAACCAAATCTTTCATTCCGCACTTATTGCTACATCTAGTTCGCCAAGTACCTTGTTGCTCGGCAATGGATCAGACTACCGTAGTCATACGTGATATTGTAGTTGTTGTTGGTTCTCGACGAATTCAGCATGAACTGATCAAACCAATAGGGCTAGAGTACCTTACGATATTGCAGTGCTTATGTGGCAGTTGCAAATCTTACCATTATATATTGCTCGTCAGCTGCAATAAGCAGACCACGGTCGTATCATGAGTGCGTGTTGAAGAGTGTAAGAGCATGACCAAGTTCTTGAAAAGCGGTTCTGAGCTTCTAAGGAAGTCAAAAGTAACCAGTCTCAGCAGGACGTCACATGGCTGTTTCCATTTTACAACACCTTATTGGTAGTTTTGCATGAGAGCATTATTGAAGTGATACCGAGTCAGAGTCCACCCCGAGCGAAAGATTCTGTATTCGCCAAGCCTGCCAACAAACGACCAACATCTTTCCTCCATTAATACACGAATGTTGTCTTGTGTACTGGAAGCTAAAACTCAAACATCCAACGGTATTCTGCCAATAACCTCCGTTGATTTTATCCCTACCAAACCGCTTGAGATGCCAACAGTTTTGCTCGAAACGACGTTGAAGTTGATGCACGTATCCACTTCATCCATCGATAGCTGTGCCACCTTCCTGAGGACGCTTTTGACCTTTCATCTGGGAATAGTGAATAGATATGGTTTCTTCCTCATGTTATGTGGTAAAAATGAGATGTGAAACGGCTAATTCGTGTTACTTTCACAAAAAAGGTTCTAAAATTTTCTTTTTATCTTGGTGATTTTAATCATTGTAGGCTTCTCACTTGTTAAAGGGCTCCGCTGCGTTGATATCGGTCTCAACTCGATCCTGTTGCTTTCTCAAAGACAGTGGTAGAGGTGGAGCAATGAATTTCAAAACTGGTCACCCAATCTGAAGTCACCCAATTAGAAGCCAGGGCTCTGGGGAGACTTTGCGCTATGTGGATAAATTTCTAGTGGAAGCAGCCCTTTTGAAATTTGCTGGAGGCACTCTTCTTCAACAGCCGCCATCTATTTTTAATTATGCCGCCTACGTTTGCAATTAATAATGGAGAGTCATATTTCCTCGATTTTTGTCCATCCAAATCTGTTTTTTTTTTCTTCACTTTCGTATTAGCAAGCAGTCAAGCTTTCCCTTCTCCTTAACTATCTTTAATATAAAGCTGATTTTTGAAGTGGGACTTAGAAATAACGGCGGTTATGCAACTCTGAAAGAGTCATGAACCCCTGAAGCATTTCTCCGGCGATATTAGTCTAAAGGCTAATTTTTTCTTAGTCTCCTGTTGGCTGGACGCTATCCACATTTGCTCTTTCAAAAAACTATAATTTGAATGATCGCAATGAAAGAAATAACTTCGAAGTACTATGATTTACTGACCTTTAATCTTTCCGTGAGTTTCTGCCTTTATTCTTTGGCCAGATGAAGTCTCTTCCACATCTTGTTTTTGAGTCCGCTCAATCTCTTCTCGAATGTTAGCAATTTGCTTGTGACAGCCTGCAGATATGAACATGTTTTATTTGTTGTTGACAGCCGCAGAATATATATGCAGATATTTTCAATTTATTACATGTAAAAATACATTTGCGAGAAACAATATGTGATAACTCAAAAACGAACATCTGCAATCAACAATAAAAATACTACAAATACTGAATTTTCAGAAAGACATAAGAAACAGTATAAAAACAATAACTAAACGGAAAGGAAAAGAGTAGGGCAGGAGTGATGAAAAGAGAGCTTGATAATTGTATTACCTATCATTACGTAGATAACGATACATTTCCCTCTTGAAGCATCTATAGGACCCCTTATGCTAATTTTCTGCTCATTATACACTCGGAAGCTGCCCTAAAGGTGAAAAAGTTGCATCTGATCGAGGATTTGGGTCGGTGGAGCGCAATCTTAAGTCTAGGAGCTCTAGTGGAGGAACTAATTAATAGGAAGAAAACACTTACTTCGAGATCTACCAGTAAATGTAAAATTTTGTAGACCATCAAAAGATCATTTCACTTCCTCCGAAGGCAGAGTGTGCCAATGTTGAGCAACTTGTTCCTAATGATGCACGAGGAATGCTATTATATGTGAAACCTAGTGCCTGTATGAACAAGTTCCTAGTAAAGCTGCTTTAAACACTCTCTATCCACACACACACCATCTTGATTGAGTAACTTTTAGTTGGAGAAATTACACATGTGTTATAGTCAAGCAAAGATCAAGCATAGAACGGACATAGATTTCGTAAGCATGGATGAGCAGCGAACGACCTTCGAAGGACAAAGCTTTAAATAAAATATAAAGGCAATGCTCCGCTCTACTATGCTCCTGCAGTGTTCGTCAAAAGAAAGACTTGTGTCGACTGTGAATCAGCTTTCTTATGGAATTGACTTTCTTAAGAGGAGTAACAAAAATGTGATAACTTGAATAAGGATTACTTTGACCTAGACGAATGATTTCCGATTTGGTGGCAGAGAGTGGAAGTTTCCACAGCGGACCACTGAGTGACAGCGTCTGTGGCATTTTGCAGTAAGGCAGACGATCGCTGATTCACGACCTCCTCATAGATTTTAATGTCATTAGCGAACATTTTGCATTTGATCCCTTCGATTTCAGCAGGCAGGTCATACACATAGATTGCAAAGAGGATGGTGACAAAACTCCCCCTCGGGGAACCCCAGAAGGAGCATCACGAATGGTGGACAAAGAGGAGTTCTCTATAACTCGAAAAGTGCGCGTACTAAGAAAAGCTTCAATCCAAGAGACAATCCTAGGATAAATCCCCACTTGAGTGAGTTAAAGAAAAGTTTACGGAAAACCTTGTCAAAAGCTTTATGAAGATCTGAGTATACTAAGTCTGGATTTTGCTTGGCTTCAAACGACTTGGTTCATTCGTTGATTGACTCAAGCATTTGGGTTTCTGTTGATTTACCTTTTCCCATGATGACATATGTGCAAAACGTGGTTTATAAACAAATGGTGATCAATTTTCTTTTACAATGTCTTTTCAGAAATCCTGCAAAACAAAGACGAAATGCTTATAGGTCTGTTACTATGCGGATCATGAATAAGAGGTTTTTAACTGAGAGGGATAATTGTGGTATGCCTCCATCTACTGGGTACTTCGGCTCGAGAGAAGATCGGATCAAAAATATACTCAAGCGGTGTAGAAATTTGTGCAGAGGGCAATTTGATGAACTTGAACGGAATACCATCAGGAGTGATGGATGAGCAGTTAGGCCGCTTGGAGAGAAGGTCAAAAATCTTACTCGACAAAACCATAATGAATCATTCATACCGGAAAATCTCTTGTCTTTTAAAAGTGGGAGATAACGTAAATTAGAATCAGAGTAAGCAGCTCCGAAAATGTCTGCAGTAATTAAAGTAATTCAGCTTTATCAAGATCTGAAGTTACGACAGTTCCATCATAATGTCGAAGAAAACCTACTCTTTCACACTGTTTAATTCTATTGTTAATGTGTTACGGGCAGCTTTATTTCTCGACTTTAAAACCTCTTTCTTCACAGAGCAGTCATAGTTATTAAGCTTTTTCTCGAATTTATCATGAGCTTTGTTGTAAAAGTCCCAGTCCTCGAGTTTATTCGAAGCAGGAGCTTTATTAGAACCTGCTCTTCTAACAGAAAGAATGTTCGAAACTATTCGGAAAACGCCTCAGAGTATTTAGAATTTTCTTCAGGGGAGCAAACACACCCAGCAGTGCTTTAATATAAATATACATGTTTCATACATCTCATTCACTGATTGCGAACACTGAAAAAATCCCCGTCAATCGAGAGTATCTGAATAAGTAGTTAGCCCGCGAAGGTCAGTATTTTTGAAAAAGCACAAAACTATTGGTAGGCTGTGAGATAATGAGAAGGAACTGTACAGTAGAATGATCACTTTTCCCGATTGACAAAGTATACTTGTTTTATCTTTGCGAATTCTGTTTTTATGCCTTTTCCTCCTTCCTTGGTGATGCCTTCAAATTGTCGGGAAGGAATTCTTCAAGCTTTCGACTTGGTTCGAGCCGGCGCACAGGCATGTAACCGACAGAAGAGAGAGCGTTAAAACTCTCACCCCAAAACATTTTCGGTGAGCACTGTGGCAAATAACAGACTATGAAGGAAGTGTAGGAGTGGTGGTAGCTTTACTGTCTTCCGCTTTTATGTGATACTTGTAGACTTCGAAGATGGCATAATGAAAGGCATTCCATGACAGGATGGCCTAAAAATTGCCGTGCCAGCTGTTATTATTGCTCACGTCCAAATCTGAATATGCTTGGAGCATATCCAATAGGTAACACGATTGAAGAATTAGAATATCAGCTGCGAGTTTGAAAAAGTTTCCTAACTTTTTTGCATGGCTTTTAAGTCTCCGTTTGCTTTCATCCAAGGCACATTTTGGCTGACGTTGACTTGTGATTGATCGTCCCGTGGATTACTACCCAGTCAAAAGTTTTTTTTAGCTAAGACGAACTTTCCTTTGACTTTTTTAGTGATCCATGTAATACATCGAGCCCTCATAGCTTTATTGCTACAGAAGACCTTTGAGTCACAGAGAGAAGTAAGGAAAATGTGAGAACTGCAAATGCATTTTCTCAGAAAACAAACTTTTGTCGTTGGAAGAGGTGATTTGTGGCGAAACTCGCGATGAAAAGCGGTTTCATCACGCTCCCGCACAAGAGCGAGTCGTTCTGCTCATCATCCGCCATGAGAGTTGCAGAGAGGGCGGGGCATCGCTTACGGCTGCCTGATTCTGCCCTTCGCCTGTCTGCAATCTACTCCGTCTAGGGAGGCAGAGAGGTGCGAAGGAGCAGATGGAGTTTGCGGGTTCCTTCTTCTTTTTCGGGTTTTTGGCCTTCTTATTTCGTTACTTCTCTAATGTTACACTGCTAAGCATCCCTACCTTCATGTTCTACAGTGTCCCACATTCAACCCTCCGGTGTCTTTAACTATGTATAGTCGTATAAAGGCTGTGTCGTAGACGAGCGTCATAGGAGTGATAATCTCATATCAGACAGGAGATCTTCGTCGTATCTCATCACTCAACGTACTCGGCGGGTCTCGCCTCAACAGCCTAGTATATTTGTGACTTGCTGTGCTTAATTCTCCTCATAGCGAGAGAAAACTAAGACGACAAGAAACGGATCAGAACCTTGCCGTTCTTATGCACACTTTTGGAAACCAGGATTTCACTTGTGAGTACAAGCAGAACTTTCCTGAACGGTTTGTGCTGAATGTATTGGGTCGTCCCACAAGTACAGTCCATTTTCCAGCGTCTGGCTGGGCATGGCCTGAGTGGCGAGAGTGAGAGTGTGTGGCGAGAGTGAGAAAGTGTGGCGGGGTGAGAGAGTTTAATTCACTTTCACTCAAGTCCATAGGCCACGCCCTGCCAGTCGCTAGGAAATGGACTGTGATGTCGTTTTTTTTTTCCTCAAGCAAGATTTTTTTCCATAAAATTACAAGTTTTTGCAGCATGTCACGATCATTTGAAAGAGATTTTTCCGCTCTACAAAAGATTACGTTTTGTTTGCTTTTAATATGTTGAAATGGGGTCGAGTTCATGCTAGCGATTAAGTATATCCAGCCGACAAAAGCTGGCCAAACCGGGAATTAGTTAAACACTATCTTTCAGTTTAGGAAAATCAACCAAAATTAACCAATCATGTGTTGCGTATCTAGGATTTTTCTGCTCCACCAAAAATACGTTTCGCTTTAGTTTGGGCTGTATTCATATTGAAATTTAAAACTGCGTAATAGCCCCGTTGACACTATTAAGACAGACACTTTTCTTTTTTCTATTATTTCGACAGAAACTCAAGAAATGCGGTCAGTAATGTTTTCTCGTCCCTCCTCATTACCTATATTTGGCATAACACCACTCTTTCAACTGGCTAGTTGAGGAAATTATCTTGCCTCGGTTCGAAGAAATTGTAAAAATCACCGAGTTGTCGCGGAAAAACCAAATAAGGAAAAAGAGCGACGCGGTTTTTCGGGCAACCAGTAGGTGAACTTTGCAGGTCGGATCCAAGTACGGGACACATGATCAGTAAACTTTCCTAGAGTAAAATATAATGTTTCAGTTAATTGCCGGTTTGGTCAATTTTGTCGACTGAACGAACCGTTTCCCAGCCTGAAAATCGGTCTCGTTATGACGCATACAGAAACAAGGCATGTCATTTTGTAGAGCAAGAAAATCTCTGCCAAAAGATATATGACAAGCTGCAAAAACTCGTAGTTTTATAGGAAAATTTTTTTTAAAAAAACGGCGCTTGTGGAATGACCCAGTATTAGTTAAGATAATCCCCCGGAAATTTTTTGCTTTTGTTCGGCTGTATTGCTGTATTGAACTATAGACTATGGAGTAGCTACGTTGACGGCGAGCAATGTTTTCCCTTCCACGAGGTTGCTTTTACGGTTTGTTTTTAAAAGCAATTGTAGCCGGCACTGACTACAGAAAAATAGTTAATGGGAAATGGTAACTCGTATCAACAAGGCAATTGCCGGCTTGCACAGCTTTCTGGTTTTTCTTACTATGTATTAGAAGTATTGATACTATCCATTGCAAGCCTTTATCGGTAAATTTCAAGTCGAGAAAGTAAAATCACTAGTGAATGACTTTGCATTCGCATTAGTTCGAAAAATGTGCAGGGCAGAACGACCTCATATGATCGGCACGAGTTTCACAGTTTAGTTAGGCAGCTTTCATACTTTGCGCACCGACGCCGTCACCGCCGGTGACGGCGTCAAATCGACGCAGGTGACGGCGTCGGTGCGCAAAGTATGAAAGCGGCCTTACTGATCAGATGTGAGCCTGCCCGTGAAGTCGATGGTTTTGCAGCGTTATACGTTAACTCGTCAATAATGTCACCAGAGATTATGTGTATATAATACAAACCATATTCTCAATGAACAGGCTGTGGTCGACCGTAGGAACACTAGATCGGTACACAGCTATACGCAGCTTCGTGCTTTACATTGGCACTACAGCACTAGGGTTACATCATCATGGTAGCCATGATCAGCGCGGGAGGAGTATGTTCAAGAGAATCGTGCGCGAGAGAATGGGCTATTACCCATATTTTACTGTTGCATTTGCTTAATAAGAGTCGCTTGTAAAGTCTCACACGAAAACTGAGAATCCGGCTAAGACATAGCTAGTCAAAGTGGCAAGCGATGGGGCGGGCTACTACTCTGCATCTCAGTCCGCGGCGGACGACGGGCGGGCTTCGTTACTTTGAGGAGCTGAATCTTAACCGGATTCTTACTTTTTCGCCTGAAACTGCATGCGGCTCTTATTAAGCAAATACATTATAATTATATGGGTAACGAAAAATTTATCTTTTTGTGCCGATTTTTGTTAGCCTACGGGGTGGTCAGTATCATAGTAAGAAGCGTGTTCGCCAATTTGTAATGTCTGGGAAACAAGGTACAACCAGTCGCGTGGCCGTCTGTGTAACTAATGCTTTCAAAGAAAAGTACCACTACAATTTGTCGTAACATTGCGCATTTGTCACGGGCCAAAAAGTAGCGGTTTTTTCTGTGTGTGTTCAAAGCCACACTAACCACCGAATCAAAAAGCGGTAGACATATTCAGTTTGTAAAAAATGTAGAATTTCGCGTACGTTAAAACGTGATACGTTGCGTATCAATACAAGACTTCCGCTAAGGGCCCTCCTTGCGACAATCAAATAAGTCGACATGACTTCCTGAAGCACTACGCTCTCGGGAAACTGTAGAGGCCACACGTTAAATTCACTCAAGAACAAGAGAATTCAGATTGCAAATGAATTTCTTTGATTTCGACCCATTCATCATCAACTGCTATTACGCTGTTTTCGTCACAGCTGCAATATTTACAAATGGGCTACTAATATATCTTATAAAACAGAGGTAAGTCTTTAAACCATGTATATTCCGGAGAAAATAAGAAGAGACGTTTTGAAGATGGAATTGAAGAGCCTCTAGAGGTACTTGGAAAGTAGCAAATGACCTAGATGAATTTTTCGCCGATTTCAGTGTCAAGAATCCCCCTTTCAGCCTTTACCTACTTTCTAAAAACAGGTTTTTCTCCCGTTTAACAGCAGTACGAGTTAAGGTGGAAAACAGAGTTTGAATGGATAAGGCTGCCTGAAGTGGCCACTAGTAGTGAGCAGTAGAAATATTGTGTTGCTGCTGTAATGCAGATTTCTCAACTTGGTGCTGCCACCGCTATGGTTGAAAGGTTTGAGCGATAAACCCTTACCAGTAGCAAATTCGTCGTACTTTAATACCTTTTTACTGCTGGCAGCGATTGTGCATGACTCCATTTGTAGTAACTTCTTCTTCAAATGTCAACTCTTCAAATGTCAATTTCTTCATTTTAAGAAGCCCTCAAATTGTTCGAAGCTTGAAGGCAATGATGATCAACATATGTGTAACTCAGATTGGAATTGCACTTATGGCGGGATTTTTTCAAGGAAGGTGAGCGAGCTCCGCAGTGACAGAAGGCTATAAGAAAACGTGTGATGGAGTAAGTCATCTAATAGAGAGCTAATTGCAGAATGGTGATAAATAGTGCGACCACCGCATTCCTTCCGGTGGGCCCTTGTCGTGTGTTTGGTCCCATGACTTGCTATTTCTCCTATAACTTTATTAATGCGTTCACATTATACGTGGAGCTGCTGATCGTTCAAGCAATGGTCTATCGTTATCGTATGATGAAAGACGGCCAAATGAGAACGACGGGTCTTCTATTAATCTTAGCTGTTGTTGTTATATTACCCGCTCTTCTGATGGTAAGTTCCATTCTTATCAATTGCTCCATGAAATTCACTATTGTACGGGAGCGGAGGGATTTGCTTCACATTTTCTGATTTTGGAAGCGCCATAAGCTTGGCTGGTTGCTGATTACGAAGTAAACTTGCTAAACACTGGTCAAACGGCAGAGAAAAAAACGGATTCTTGGAATTAACCAGTTTATCGACATGAAAATTCATCGTACTAACATAAATTACCCTACATGTACATGTTAAGTTTCGTAAGTTGCTCAGATGAAGATGAAGAGCTGGAGGATCCTAGCATGCACCGTCCTAGGCACATCCATTCAGTTGAGGAGGCATAGGCGGGGAAGTTGAAGGTTATACGCTGTACGTGTGACCGCCCCTATTCTCATTTTTCAAGAACGAATTATTCTTGATTAGATTAGAATTTCGTAAACCAAAACACTACACATACAAAAGAACACAGTAAATAGTATGCTTTAAAGGCATCGGAAGAGATAAGGCAAAGGTGATAACTGTGAGTATATGTTTTCTGAAAACGGACCTACCACTTCAGAAGAAGTGATGAGTAACGTAACTCGCATTGAAAAAACGCGGGTTGTGGTCTTAATACGATCTCGCTGCTCTGCAAGTGTGCTGCCGCTCATCTGCTGGCGGAGTTGCCTGCAAGGGCGGGAAAACGCTTGCGGCCTGCTAATTTAACTAGCCCCTCGCCTGCCTGCTATCTACTCACCGGCTAGTGACGCATACGGGTGCAAAGGAGAAGAGGTGAGGAGTTCCTGGGCTCCTATTTCTCGGGTCATTCGCCGTTGTATGTCATTCTTTCTTTGCTGTTACACTGCTGAGCATCCCCCTTTTCATATCCAACAATCTGCCAAATTCACTCTTCCCGATGTCTTTAGCTACTAGACACTGCAGGGGAAAACTTTTGCAAGGAGCGAACGCAACATCATGAATAAAACAAGGTTGATATCGCTGTACGCCATGAACACCACAACGTAAACTTGTGCTGTGCACCTTCTCAATCATGCTAGCAAGAAAGGGGCTTAAAATTAGGAACAAGTCCCCATTCACGAGAATGGTTGTGGGAATGGCAGAGGAAGGGAGTATTTTATTACATTACCCACTTCACCACTCCTTGGCTTCTCAATGGTATCAGCATCCATCGAAAATCAGAAATATCGAAAAAGCCGAACATTGCTCCGAAGGTAAACAGAAGTCCCAAATCTCACCGAAATCAAAGTGTTTGGCACATAGGTACTACGAACCTTTTCGCCTTGTGAGTAGGAAGAATGTGAAAGCACATGTTCAGTCATTATACGTTCTTTGGGCTGAACACAATCGGTGTTTCAGATCTTACCATACGTTAATCCTCCTGACTTCCACATTATCATGGAGGAAACAATTCGCGAGCATGCTTCTCTCAACCCAGAAAAGTAGGTTTTCTTTCAGCTTTTCGAAAGAGATTTGGAAATGGTTCTTATTTAGATATGGAGAATTTGGAGGGACCCCTGCTCCATCAGATCCCCTCCAGGCTACCTCATCCATAATTTCTTTGGCCACAGCTGTCACTTGCCCTATCCTTATGTTATATATCAGGCGTCTCATACTGAAGACGCTCAGCAGCTCCTACCACCAATACACAAGTAAAACTGTGCATAGCTCTAGGATGTTCTTAAAGGTAATCGTCAGGTCTCCGACATTTTTTTTTTTCGATTCCTGCTGTTAACCATAGGCAAAACGTTTAAGGTAATTAGACCCACACTCATTACTATCAGGCATACTGTTAATTATAACACTACCGAAAACTCTGGTAACCCTGTTTCAGGAACGTATGGGTGCTGATAAGCCACCATGGTAGATGTTCCATCGGAGAGATGGGAAAGAGCGATTTGTCTAGCATGCACAAGTGCCTATCCGAGTTGGGTGAAGCTACTTACGCCAGAAAACCGCTTGGCCGCTCGCGGCGAGCGGGGCGGTGGGTGCGAGGGCCAGTGGCTGGGCGTGGCAGCCTTCAAGCAAGGCAGTGTGGCATGGGTGGAGGAGGCAGGGCGGTATGGGTGCAGGAAGCAGTGTGGCATGGGTGGAAGCGCAATGGTGACGCAGCCACGCTCTGCCGGGCTCCCAAGGTCAATCGATTCGCAAGTCATACTGGTGGCGCCACAAGTGCGACGCCGCTGAAGCGATTTTCTGGCGTAAGTAGCCACACCCATCCGAGTTTTGCTTATTTCAACGTTTTTCCCATTGCCCAACAATTTTAAGACACATTTACTTGATATTTCCTGACTAACAATTTGCGGCCAGCCATGGTCAACTGTTCATTCCGAAATGCCAAGGGAATTGTGCTTAAGAGGTAGTAAATGAGAGGCTGGATGAGAGGTCGCGGCTACCGCAGAGAAGGTCTTCGAAAGCTGAGTGACCACAAGGGTAGTGATGTCTCTAAAGGAATCCATCGCTTTTCTGAAAAGTGATGGGAACGAAGAGGGCTGTAATGCGTGCCTGTCATAGCTGGCTCACATTTCTTCGATTTGAAAAAGACAGCGCCACGTTAGCAACTACGAAGCAGCAAGCCAGCTACGGAAAAAGATGGCTCCACTGATAGGTGGTCTGCCGTCACTTTGGGAATGGAAAGAAAATGGGGAAAGAAAACAGACGCAAAAATCTGGTGTTATTTTGGTGCTCAGAGGAGCAGAGTAAATGTGATGGTGGATCATATTAGCTGCGAACACCATAGAATAATATTAGGTTTATTAGGTGCCGGCGATAGATAGGAGACGTGGGTTCTTCGACCCAACAGGGGTCAGCCGCCGTCCTCCAGTTGTCGTTCTCCGTTGAATGCCTTCCCTCGGCTTCTCCCCTCGCGCATGCTGAAAGCACAACATCAGTCTCGATCATCGAACACTCACTACAGTACCCTGAGAACAGCTCATACCCTTTGCACTTACACCTCCCTTTTTTATCCAAAAAGGACGTAGGCCCCCTAGAGCCCCAAAACAGACGTGTGAACATACCCCACACCTTCCTCCCTTGGGCTAATTTTGAAAGTAGCGACGGCTAAGCGTCCATAACAAAGCAAACACTTACTTTATTGCGGTGGAAGGTGCTCCCTTAGTGTACGTTCCGAGACCAAGGCGTTGTTGGTGCGAGCCCATGCGATGACCGAATTCCAAAAGGGGATCTTGCATAGCGACCGCTGATGCCCTAAGACAAACTGTCCGTGACGGCACCGGGTGAGTGCCACGTTCATGCGGCGCGGGTCGTCCAGGAATTCCGAGGTGCTAGGGTCGAAGTCGGTCTTCGTGGTGAGCAGGACAACCACATCCTTTTCACGACCTTGGACGGCATCCACCGTGGAAAGATCGATCTGGTGGGCCTGCGAGAAGTCGGCCAGCCGTCGATGTTGCTCCTTATAGAAGGTAATTATACAAATGCTGGCAGGGGAGATCCCGCGTCCAAGTAGACGGCCAACCAGCGTCATGCAGACTTCAGCCTCCATGTCGTTGAAGTGGGAATGGCTCTGGGCTTTCTGCGACGAACCGGCTACGTCCACGAAGAGGAATGGGAGTTGTTCATTGGGAAATCGCATGACGTCCAACAACAGGCGACGCTGCTCACTCCGTGTGCCACTTCGAAGGGCGCCCCCGTATGCCAGGTGGTTGGGCAACCCGTTGAGGTTGGGGTGGGCCCGGAACGTGGTTACGAGCGGAGCCATGGGGACAGCCCGTGCTTCCGATAGGACGTCCATCATGCTGCGAGCCCCAAACTTGACCGGGTTGGAGTGGCGGGAACAGCGCGCATAAGGCTCCAGTTGATGCACGTCGCCGATGTAGATGTGTCGACAATTAGGAAGTCGACTCGCCATCGCGGCAAAGACAGGTTCTGGAATTTGCGAAGCTTCGTCGCATATTAAAAGAGAGCAGTTATCCAGGAGCCCAGCAAAGATGCCGTTCTTGCTGGTAGCGTTGAGGAGCGAAGATGTAGTGATCGCTAGAATCTGGGGTTGCACCTTAGCGAACAAGAGCGTTACTACCTTGTCGATCAACTCTGACACGTCCATTTCCGCCAGGATGAGGTCCTCTCGTTCCTGCTCGGTCAGGTTCATGGCCAAGTCCCGGTTGCGCATGTAGGTTTCATACCGCTCGCGGCCTACCCGAAATCGCTCGCACGTGAGGCGGTCGTCGTCTGATAAATCGTCCAAATCCACCAAGCCCTTAAGGACTTCGTGCATGTCGACCTGCGTTGTGGGGATGGACTCGTCGAACGCTACCGTTTCCGCGACGTACCGGCATACCCGCGGATTGCCGACGTTTAGTGAGAGGATCGTCTCTGTGAATTGTGCAACCGCGGCGTTAGTCGATGCAGATACGATGACGTAGCGACCCTCGTTGGCCTGCATAGCGGCGATGGCCGCGCCGACCACGGTTTTACCCGTACCGAACGCCGCCTGGATTCCGAGGATGTGGAAGCCGGCGATTCCGAACGTGATGGCCTGACGCTGGTCCTGAGTGAGGTGAACCCTACGTCCGTGGATAGATATGGCAGATTCGTCTACGACGACTTTTATGGGCCACAGATGGCTCTGGTCCCTGACGAGGCATCCGAGTGGGGTGGCTCCGTATACCGCGTTCATGATGGCGTTAGCTCTGCTGCCTTCAGGAATATCCGAGAGGAGTGACATGCGCGTTACAGCCTCATAAGCGGGGATCGCATTCGAGGGCAGCTTGCCGAGCTTGACGCACGCCTCGAGGAAGGCCGCGTTGCCGGCTACCCGTCCCACCTTGCGAGTGAGGCGGAGTAACGGTTTGTGGGACCAGGGATACGCCTGGAGCTGGACGCGAAGTTCGCGAGTGGCCCTCATTTGGGTTACCGAGTCGACCGTCATTCGAAGAAAGGCGAAAGCTCCCATCAGCCACACGCCCACAGGTCGATGGCGGCTCCATCCCGCTTCGGTGTTCATGTTGGCGAGGACGAACTCCATCCGCAACGGGTACGCGGTCAGACTGGGGATGGTTGCCGTCACGCGGTGTGTCTCCTTATCGTCATCCATGGACACGAAAGCGGCCAAAGCTGAGGATGCTGCGTTGAAGATCCGGCCCATCCTAGTCAGTGCTTCGGAACGGTTCAAATAAAAGTTGTTAAAAGGTCCGAGGCGATCCGAGAACCACTGAGCTTCGCTCGGATCGATCTTGAAAACTTCCATCGGTACGATGGCTTCGCCGGGATTCGCTGGAAGGAAGTGCTTCACCATTCGACTCAGCGCATCGCGCGCGACCCGGGACGCCGGCGGCTCCGAAAAGCGGACAGCACAGGAACTATTACGACGGCAGAGAGCCCGAAGGATCTCATACTCCGCGACGTTGGGCCACTCGAAGCGACAAAGCGAACGGGCGATAGTGACGGCTTCCGGAGTTCCTTCGATAGCCATCCGGAAATTGTTGACATATTGCCCACGGCGAGTGACGGATAGTACCATGCCGTAACGTGGTTCAGTCCATACGGGCGGCGTGACGAACGCAAAACGGGCGACGCGGAAGAAGAACGTGGGATTGGTGTCCAACGCGGCCGTCCTGGGAATACGCGCCCGTGCGAGATCAGCCTCTGGCGACGTCAGGACCGCGGCAACTGGCATGACGTCGTACACCCACACAAAATCCTTCACGGAGATTATGGAGCGATCATAACCATACGTGCCGTTCTCGACGTTGAAGGCGAACTTGTCGAGCAGGATGCAGTGGAGGTCAAGACGATCCGGCATGAAAACGAAGAAGTCTTTGGCCTCTAGCACCAGAGAATTGGATTTGACAGCGACGATCTGGTAGATTACCGGCCGCAAGCCCTTGAGGTAGCGGGGCGCAATGCGAGACGTCCACTGTCCTTTGGGTGCCTGGAGTCCCTCCGGGGGCTGTCGAGCAGGTTGGAAGGATCCCTGGAGGGCCTGCTGAATGACGTCCGCTGAATTACTACGGAAGATAATGGCGTCTTCCAACGAGGGCAACTCGAGGAACGGAATCGTTGACTTGACGAGTCCATCGGACGGCGTGATGCGCGGGAAGAGAGACCGCACGAATTTCAGCGAGAGGTACCCCGCAGGAGGTACGGGGCGATAAACCTCATCCGAAAACTCGTTGGAGACCTGTTCAACGGCGAGCTCGTGCAAGCGAAGTTGACGGGGCTTGACGTACTGGGCCCACGGGTGCCGATCGATGAGGTAGTGCCAGAAGCCTTCCGGAGTTTCGGCGGGCAGTTCATCCGACGAACGTGCTGGTTGCTGCCTGTCTGTTACGTCAGCCGTGGGTCGGCCGCGGCCGCCCCGACTGCGCCCTCCGCGGTTTCCACGAGTGCTGGCTGACCCGCGACGAGGGAAGGAGGCTGCCTGAGGACGCGACCGCGGGCTGGTGATCCCTCTCCGGGCAGCTGGGGTCGCGTAGAAGACTGGTCCTTTAGAGGAAGATCCTGAACGAACTACATTAAGGTCCTCTCGGTAATAGAACGAAACGGCCTGCGCCGCAAAAATGGTATGCGGAAGAAAGAAAAAACGTAAGAGGCAACGTAAAGAAGAGGTAAAGAAATCCGAAACGAACCAGATTGAAACGGAGCAGACGTTGCGTCCAATGGCGGGTGCTCGAAGGCCGATGGCGAGACAACGTCGAATCCCCCGGAACGAAAGCGAGGGGTCAGCTGGCCTGCAGTCGAAGGTGATGTAAGACTCGCAGGTTGTTCGTGCGATGAAGACGTAGAGCGGCTGACAGAGGACGCGGACTCGGACGAGACGAGGAGGGAAGAGCCGCGGCCGCGCGCGGCCTCGCTCGCCGAACGCATCTCCGCGTCGCTGCCCAGGAGATCATCAGAGCTGGGCTCGCCGTGGGTGCTATAGTCCGATATCGTGGCCATCTCCACGTCGACGGCCGGGGAGCTAGCCTCTGGAAGGAGAATGCCGTGTCGTGAGAGTCCTGCCAGACCCCGGCCACCGCCTCGACGGTGGCGTCCCGCAGGTGGCGTGCATCCCGCCCTAGTACCGCCGCGGAGTCCTCGACGTCGGAGAGGACCGACGTCAGGGGGCCCGTAATGGCCAAAAGCGGTTCGGGTCTTACGACCTCAGCGGCACCTGGGGTGCCCTCATCCTTTATAAGAGTGATCTGTTGTTGGGTAGCTACGACCCCGGAGTTAGTCGCTTTGGCTCGAGCCCTTGTAGTAGGCGGACCCATAGCGACACGAGATTAATAGCAGGATAGCGAATACCAGAGCGCAGAGCAGTCGAAGACGACAAATGAAACATGAGAGCCGCGACAGAGGAGATTTTATATGCAGTTGCTAATGGGTGGGAAGGCGATCCAAAACATCAAGCCCCTGGAATTCAAACATTCCTGGGCGCCCCCCCCCCCGATCGCTTGCTGATTTCCCAAGCCTAGAGGCGATGGCATGGACAAAAATGTAAACATTGCTTATCGGAGGTTGCATCTGAAGTGCCGAGAAGTCGCTGAACCTCGCCTCCGCGAGAAGACCGTCCAGCGCGAACAAAGCGAACAACAACAAAAAGCTGCGCAGCGCGCTGAACGCTTACTCATCGATAAAAGACAGACGAAGAAAGAGTTGCGCAGTTGCATTAGAAATTAGAGTTCGCATTAAATTAGGGTTCGCAGGAAATAGGGCAACAGCATCAGGAGTAGAGAAACTACAAAACCACAGAAACCACAATAGAAGACTGCACATGTCTGTTTCGAAACACCTGCGGAAAGATTGGGCCATGGCTTCTCAAGCCACTTTACACCGTACTGCCACATACCGAGACACTGCAAAGAAAGACGTGGCATGCTGTTCAACAAGGGGCGATTCACAAAATATGCACTGAGTGCCACGAACAAAAGGCCTTACCGACTGTAGACTTCATCGAACCCCTCATTACCTCGCGAGAATTACCAAAGACGTAGCAAACACTTGATGATACAACGGGTGTCCAACCGCTGTACTGACCACGCAAACGACAGATCTGTTTCTGGCTTCACAAGCCACCATGGTGGTATACATTCTATTAGCGCGCGAAAGACAGGAAAAGAAGCAAACCGAAGGAAATTAAAGGAAAGAGCAAAGTCGCGAATGGAGGCAACAACCTCAAAAACGAACCCGTAAATGGGCAGAAAAAAAAAGATTGGCCAGATCTGTTTATGCCCAGCTACGGGGCAGCTTAAGCAAAAAAACCCACGTGTTCCTAGCGACCGGCTCACTCGCTGCTACCAGTAAATGTGATGGTGGATCATATTAGCTGCGAACACCATAGAATAATATTAGGTTTATTAGGTGCCGGCGATAGATAGGAGACGTGGGTTCTTCGACCCAACAGGGGTCAGCCGCCGTCCTCCAGTTGTCGTTCTCCGTTGAATGCCTTCCCTCGGCTTCTCCCCTCGCGCATGCTGAAAGCACAACATCAGTCTCGATCATCGAACACTCACTACAGTACCCTGAGAACAGCTCATACCCTTTGCACTTACAGCAGAATATCGCCGAACTGCTCGGCGAAATAGCATTTGGCAGCTGACTCAATGTGGCTACTTCATCAGATGTCTTCAGTGATGCGAAACTTGATGCAGCCTTTGAATCTCTAAACATTGCTCACATTAGGGAAACAATAAATGGGTTATAACAGCTTACTTTTTTAGGCTCTCACAGTACAAGCTATGGTACCAATCCTTTGCTTTATGCCGATAAACGTAAGCTTCGCATTCATCAAGATTTCCGGATTAGAAATTGTTTTCTTTGAATATCTGATTGCTATTCTAACGTCATTACCATGCATAATTGATCCTCTGTGCACCATTTATTTTGTCCCCTCATACAGATCGTGGGTTTTAGAAAAACTTTGCAAGCGAATGGTTCCTGTAAAATTGATAGCGCAGAGGCAAAATAGCACCGCACCTGTTCCGAAAATTACCACTGTAGCGTGAAGTCTTCTGCGAATTCTGAAAGAATCGGAACAGGGTGACTAGACTTACAGGATTAAAGCTCTGAATAATCCGATTTTGTCGCAATTACTGAGTGGGTGCATACGTATTGCAACCACGGCACACCGGGAGTCGAGGACAGGGAAGGGGTCGTACCTACGGAGGTCAGCGATAAGCACTAGAAGCCACACTTTCAATAAACAGATGAGAAACGAAGAGTATTCCACAGCGAATTCGTAAGGGAATGAGAGATAAATATCTCTTTGCTTTAGGTAAGGATGCATAACAATGAAATACATTGCATCTATTCAACCCGGCAACAGTCACTGGTAATGTAGAGGTAAAAAAGGGGAGGGGTCGTACTGAAGCGGCTACTTTCCTTGACACCTCGAAGTGCCCCGACTGCAACGCTTTTGAAGTTCCTTGTACTTTCACTGCTCTCGAATTTTATCAAGAATTAACTGTCATGGTGTAAGTAAGTATGCTCTGATGATAAATGTGTTTGAGGTGGTATCGGTACATTGTAGTGAGAGTCGACATTAATTCGAAATTCCATCTCTGAAACAGTTGGGCATGCGCATCCATTATTTATGTTACATCTACTGTTGGTGCCATTTATTATTCTACATAGTCTCTGGTCTATTAGTTTCAGATCAAAGATACGTGTCCCGTTGTTCAGCTAATCACAAGAGGTTGGAAACTCAATAAACAGTATTATATCCTTGCAGATTTGAAAGCGAATTCTAAGGCCGTCGCGCGATAAGTAACAGTAGCACGTACGATATCCATACGACAAGGGCTACTGAGTGGTCGTGGTTTCCGGAAAGCGTAAGCAATTCGGACGTTAGCCTACCAAATCAGCCAGTCAAGCATGGCAGCAGTGTTAGTGGCTAAAAACTTTTTGTCAAGCTGTCCTTGCTGAACAAGAGATCTGCGAGGGATTCTAACTGCAAGTAAAAAATACTGAGCGTCATCCATGAGAAAGGCCATGGATTAGAGCCGTCTTTGCGTGTGTCAACAGCTGGATGCCATGTCAAAACTGTTTGCACCACATTTCCTCAGGAGTGCTAACTGGAGCTGCACGAACCGCTTTCGCCGAGACGACTACTGTATGTGCAAAACAACTGCAGAAACTGGCTAACAAAACCTTCCACCTTTACCGCAGAGCGTGAGTCTTATAATAAGCCATATGCTCTTGCATCTTGCAATGTTAACGCAAAGATCTCAGCTGGATGTTCCGTCTAATCCCACGTTAGGTTTAGCGTGTTTCGACTACTGCTTGATCAGGACCTTGCATGAAATGCGTTTTTTTCAGCGTGAGTTGCTTTACACCTTCTGGGCACAAATGTTCGCTTACAGAGAAGTGGTTCCGAACACACAATCCTTCCTTGCCCTTCCACCCCCTTCTTATTCCAAGACCTGGGAGGAGTCGGGAGAAAGAGGGGGATGGAAGGAAATGATATTTTGAAACGAACATTCGAGGTTAGAAGCGATAATTCGAACTGCAGCGTCTTTTCGAGTTGCTCGCTGAAAGAAATGCCATTTGTTGTTTCTAGGGTGTATTTCTCTCGTTCACGATGATGTGAAATGAGTGAAACTTTGAATCGCAGTAATCGAGTGAAACATTGAATGATAAAGAAGCAAAAGGGTTGAAAAGGAACCAAAACTCGGAATCGAACCTTCTACTTAGAAGAGGTCACACGTGAGAAAATCGCATTAAAAATAGCGGCTTGGGGTCTTATGGCGATCCCGCAGCTCGGCATGCCGTTATGCAGTCATGCGCCGGGGCGAGTGGCCGGGGAGGGGCGGGACAAAGATCGCGGCCGGTTGGTTCAGACGCTGGCCTGTCCTCAGTCCACTCCGGCTAGTGACGCAGAGGACGAAAGAGAGAAGACGGATTTCCGGGTTCCTATTCCTCGGTTTTTTCGCAGTTTCATGTCGTTCTTTCTCTACTATTATATTGCTGAACACTTTTACTTCCATAATCCCCCAACTTGCCAAATTTACCCCTCCCGGTGTCTTTAAATAAAGCAATCTCATTCATAAAAATCACACAGTATTGGCGATTACGCAAAGTTTTATTGACCCAAACACCATATTTATGTCGTCCTCAAAGAAGGAACATGCACGGCAGGAACCTAGTCTCAATAAACAACAAATAAATACATATACTTTATAGAAAGGAGAACAGAAAGGCGATGATACATCAACTCAACCACTCGTGACAATTAACACGCATTCATTTATAGAAAGGATAAAGACTAGCGTGTACACGAGTGCTAGATAACAACTTCGTTCGCGAGACCGACTCTCTTGACCGTACTCGCGTATAATCAGCCCGCGTCCTAGCTTATGCAGGCATTTCAAATTGGCGATTCGATTGCAGGACTGAAAGCACACTCATTCATGACTAGTCTTCAACCAAAGTCATACGTATTCAGTTTTGTCCTAGAACGGTGTTTTCACAGGTAAAAATGATCATTGCCACACCTATTTAACCACTGTCTCTCACCCAAAGAGCAAGGTGACATCAATTAGTTGCATGAACTCCAAAATCAAGTTATTCGCCTTTCAACTGTATAAGTTGAGTGTATGGGTTGAGTCTCATTGAAAAAATAAGTAATCTCTTGATTTTAGGTGTCCTTTAAAATTGAAAAAGTGGTTTCACTAGGCTTTGATAGCCAGTTGAATACTGCTTAATGAACGAGTGCTTCAGTTGATGAGTGCAGATGTAGAGCTTGAATAGTCTGATGCGGCAAGGTGTGTACCTTTACGTTGGGATTTCGCCCCACCGAGCGTGCGACGCGATGTGTGCGAGTTATGCGCGTTGCTATAGATGGGTATTAGAGCGCTTACACGGTAATGCTAGAGGCGACTCTCGTCTTCTCTCGTCGTGTTTACCATGAAAATTTACAATGATGCATCCGTAAAATATACTACTACCCAAACTCGCATTTACGTCAGGGAAACCAAAATTACGGTAATTACATTAATGTCAAATAAAAACACGATGTGAGCAGCAAATAAAATTTGTTTTCCACGAGAGATACACAACTACGGCTGAAAGATCCACAACCCAGTCCCACCCTTATTCTCTCACTGCTTCCCGCAATCATCTCCCTTAAAGTCCCTCACACCCTTCATACACACTCGGCTTTTCCATTCTAATCCGAAGATTCTCAGAATCATTACAAAAAATTTCCTGCCACAAAAACTATCGTGCGCTAACATTCAGGGTTGCCCTATGAACCAAAGACTGGAGACCCATAGAGAATTGAACGGATAAAATGAACTGCTTTCAATGTAAACACCGAAAATGCTTCGAGGCCTCGAAAAACTCATGAATCTAAAGTGATGTGGGAAAATTTCACGGAAATTTTCAAACTACTCAAAAGAAAGAAATGCGAAGAATTCAAGTAAAAATACAGACGGAAATAGGTCACTCACCCCTGGTCACATAGAGATAGAAGAAGTCAGCGTACAGCACAGTCTGCACGATTCCAGCAACCACAGCGATAGGGTCGAAGAAGTTTTCGGTGTAGTATCTGAAAAACAGATTCTCTCGACTCATTTTCATGGAACGACGATAACGTCGAAAATGACATGTGAACTGCATCAGACACGTTCGGCCTATAGCATTGCATTTTTAACATGTCATATTCCTATCGGCTATCCATCAGGTGACAGCAGAAATGTGAAAGCGCGCACTTTGCCACCACGAATCATAGTATAACACGCGCCATACATAAAAACAAATAAATATCACCTTATGCACAATTTTCATTACAATCAAATGCAATGCTTGCATCGATGGAGCAATCACGCCCTACGTTACACTTAAAATACGGCCAACATGAAGTTTTTTTTGTCGGCACAATTCCTCACCTGAAGATCCAGTTGACGATGTAAAGGGCACGATAAGATCCAAGAGCGAACAGGTAGTGAGCGGTGATGGTTTCAGCGTTTCCAGTACGTGATAACATGAATAGTTGTGGCATGATAGCGACCGATTCGAGATAGATTGAAAACGTCCACATTATCTGTAAACTTATACTAAGAAGCAGTACAGTATTATGGATAAACCATTCGTACCTCCATGAACGTAAACTCGTGGTTCACTAAAAGAGCTAGAATCGCAGCTGGAATCACCAAAAATTCTATACGCAGAGAGTCGTTGTTCCTGAAATTATCCCCAAACTGAAGATGCTGCATTTGTTTGTTGTCGTTGATTTTTGGATGTTATTTTTTTATGATATCAAAAGACACCCAACTATTTTGCCGCACATATACCTACTAATGTGATCGATTTTCGCACGGTCACCGATTATAATGAGCCCGCATGCATAAAAGGGAATCAAAATGTCTCAAAATGTTGATACACTTTGAATTCACATGCTAAATAGGCCACTAGGCCATAGACCACCCTTGACCTTCCCATTCCACTCAGTTGATTAAATTTGAAAAAAGCAAACATCACGATTTAATAAATTACCCTGCATAAGAATTTGGAAGTAGTGCTGCGTGAAAGGGAAAGGGATAAATCTTCAAGGACATAAATTCGTTAGGATCACCACGAGTGATTTGCCGAATCTTTCTCATTGAAGGTATCAGAAGGAATCGCACTAAGTTCTCGAGATGGCAAGCTTTGATATTGACCATTCCAGAACTAACAGTTGTTTTATTAATTGCAACAGAAAAAAAGGTGAATAAGAATATTCCAAAAATCTCCCACAGTCCAGCAAACATCACGGTGAAAAGAATACTGAATAAAGAAACTTTTACAGCTGTTGACATCTACACTGCAACTTTTCGTTAACAGATCTCTAATATGTACTTCTAACCACTTGGAGAGTGGTAACATACTTGCGAAGAGCCCTGCTACACTGTTTGCGAGTTATCATACTTTGGCCGTTACCAGGGAAGGGAAAATGCCACGAGAGGGCCGCATCAGTATAGTAATGGTACACGTGAGAGACATTGGCAAATTAGCTCAGGTATAGAAAATGCTCCGATGTAAACGTAATAATTAGGCTACCGATAATCCTTCTATTTCGTTCATAATGAATAAATAGTTCCTAAAAGAGAAAAGAAAACGAACCTGTCATAAGTTGCTTTGAATTTAACCCACATCAAGTATACTGTTCCAATAGAAGTAGCGAGGAAGAACACCTGCACAAAGTCAAATGAAGACTGTGAATTACATGCTAATTAGCCTGTTCAATGAAATTACACTATGTAAAGGAACAATACAGAGAAGAGCAATTGGCCATATTTTCCATAGCATAATATAAACAAATCTAGGAATCCCCAGCCTATTTTCAGCACATTACAAGTTTGCTTTTCATCAAGAAAGATTTCAAAGATTGAATACTAGGCGCAAACTGCGAAATCTGAGGAAGGCTCTTTCAAGTCCAGAACTACAGGAACTTGGATGACTTTAGCGAACAATAAGTAAACTGGAATAAAATATCGATTCCTATGAAGCAGCAAGAACTTCATTTCTTGCCAAAGAGTACTCCCTGCCAAAGGCTGTACTACTTGAGAAAAAATCTTACACTCAGTAGCAAGCTAAAAACCAACCTTCATAACAGAGTTGTACACAGAGATGAAGTTGGTAAAAAGATCCAAATAACGAGACACGAAAACGATTGCAAACAGAACTTGAGATCGACCAGATAATCCTGAACACATTTATTAAGGAGTATTTCAAAGCCTGTAAAAATAGTACTACCACGGACATTACAAATTCAAAACGCTAGCGAACAACAGAACATCTCTGTTCAACCATTGGCCATCGAAGGAGTTCAAGGCGCTGATTTCGGCGTGCCATTACGTTGCGCGTCATTTCTCCGACATGGTCCGATGAAGTTTTCGGATCAAATTTCGTCAAACTTGCGATAGTAATTGATAGTAATTCCGTATTAGAATCCTGGTTATAAATGTAAAATTCATGAACGTCGGCCCCTTCACCACCAGAATGGTCGAACTGAACATCGCTGGCGCCACCCTGAGGTCAAACGAAGACAAAAGTGAATGTAGTATTGGTGACCAGGATTCGAAAAACCATGAGTAACTTGATTCTAAATATGATGGAAAATTCGAGACCCCATATCACCCGGAGCGAAAAGCGGGGTCACATTCGTATCAATAGATTACCTTCGAGAGGTAAGTTCGACCGAAAGCTTGTTTTTGTACAGATGGCATTTTCGGATTTGTAATAAGCAAATAGAACTGAAAATGAGTGAAAGTAACTGACCTTCGCAACTTCTTGACTTCCATATTTTATGGAGTAGAATAACGATGGCGACCAAATGGGCGAGATCGGCAGAGAGTCGGAAGATGTTCATTCTCGCCGCCCAAGTACTCTGCAATTTCAAATTTTTGCAGGACTTCAAAACATCGTTAACTACTCCTAGCTCTCGTTTAATTTCACAACGTAACCTTCGGAGGCCAGTAATATGGCATCAAAATCACACAGTTAGAATCGCTCTAGAACGACAGTTGTGTAATAAGTGGGATAATCATGGCGGCAAACGGTAGACTGTAGAAACTACTGGTCAAAATGTCGAGACAATGTAGTCATGCCCATTTGAATGCTCAAAGTAAAAGTACGACGCTGTGTGGATACAAGGTATTTCATGAAAACGCATCTTAATCCACTTTCCTGCACGTTCAGAAATAGACATAAAAGGTGGGGAACGATATATAAGGGACTGTTAGCTGGAGGTGTGGATTTTACCAGGACCTGAGGAGGAAAAAAGCGAGGAGTAGATGAAGCATTCTTGCCGAGCCAGCTACATGTGCATGAAGCCAGAATCAATATTAAGAAATGAAACCCCATCTTCTATAGCCCGAATTGATGGAATTTCAAGGAGAGAGTCGCGAACACAGCGCCATCTAGGTCTTCTTTCTCCTTCAGAAGTATTTTCGCTTTTCTGAACATGGTTTTATCAAACCCGATTAACTAGCCCTAACTGATCCAGTACCATAGCACGTAATGGATTGCTTTCAGAAATTAGAATGATTGACCTGAGAGAAACAAATTCCGCCAGAATCAATATAGCCAGAATCAATATTAAGAAATGAAACCCCATCTTCTATAGCCCGAATTGATGGAATTTCAAGGAGAGAGTCGCGAACACAGCGCCATCTAGGTCTTCTTTCTCCTTCAGAAGTATTTTCGCTTTTCTGAACATGGTTTTATCAAACCTGATTAACTAGCCCTAACTGATCCAGTACCATAGCACGTAATGGATTGCTTTCAGAAATTAGAATGATTGACCTGAGAGAAATAAATTCCGCAAACTATCACTACCTCAAAACCGTTAGTGGGGAGAAAAATTTCGCTGAAACTTCGCCTTTATAGTTTTTCAGGGGCGCTACTGAATGCTGTTCACAAATAAAACATTCATTTCATTGTGAACGCCATTTGGTTACGGAATGAAGCCAACCTTGTTCATTTGCGGCTATAGCACTGCTAATATTAAGGAGGAGAGCACTCATTTTCTCGCTTTCGTCTTTCACTTGCGACTATCCGACAATGATCAGTGTGCACACTCGACTATGTACCTTTGCCTAAGCATTGGCGGAGAAGGGGAAGTTTCCTTTTTCACTAAAATGTAGGCAAAAAGCGTCGAACACCAAGCAGTGTGGTGCCCCTTACTACATTATACCTTTTGCGGTGTCGCCCCTTCGCACGCGACACCGCGAAGCCGCAGATTTGCAACATCGCACAATCGCAAAGTTGACGATGGCCTAAAGTCACGGCTTCGAATGAGCGTCATATTTGATTATCGCCCCGAATCATCTCCCTGTGAAAGTTTAAAGAAATTTGGTGAAAAAAGTCGTACCAACTTGGTGCAATCGCAACACGCAAGAAATCGGCGTCAAAGACAAAAGCAAAGGTGGTATTTGTGATCAGCCCTCCCAATACCCCCCATAGACAAAGTTTCAGCAAAATCGATTATTTGCCCAGCTGCAGTTTGTGGAATAGTGACAGTTGAGTAGTGCCCAGTACTTCAGTCCAAAAAGTACATCGCTTCAGAGAAGAACAGAGAAATGCCAGGGAATGAAAAAATCTCAGAAGCTTAATGAAAACCAAAGTGAATCACGGGACCATTTTCGTGGAATTAAATTGTCCCGAGCGTAGCAGTCTCGAAAATCAATATGCGACCAGCTTTTGAAGCTACTTCAAAACTACTTTCACCAAAAATAAGTCCTCATGATACATATACATACTCTACAACACATCAAATCATATACAAGGACGTAATCATGAAACATGGACGACGCGCTTTCATTCGAATGCATTCTAGTGTACATCCGAGAATGCAAAAGAATAATCAAGGTCAACTAGAAATCCATAAACATAATTGATTTGGCCGATTGTATGTGATAAATCGCAGAAATTGCTGCTTGAAAAGTAGGAGAAAAAATAACGATGCAGCATAAAGACGGAAATTACTCCTTCAATGTGAACAAATATTTTCTGCAAATCCTAATACCAATCAATTACACTTTAGTTAAACGTCCACGACACTAACGACAGAGCAAATTAGGTCAAAAACAAATGTCTAGTAACGTGTGTAAATCACGCTGACTTGACCCTGATACGAGATCAGAGAATGTGCTAACCGAGGAAGTTGGAATCGAGCACGATCGCGCGGCCACGTCACCGAGATGTTGGAGCTGACGCGGCGCTGGTCACTACGCATTCCACGAAGTAGTGCGTTGCCAGTGGGGCAGCTTACCAGCAGTATTTCGGCGCTTGCCTTTAAGCCTTTTCAGTTCACCTCATTTATTCTATTTTAAAATAGGGGAATGAAGATCACAACAGAATGTAGGAGACGGAGATCATGATCCTTGATTTTCAATTCGAATTTGTCGTTTTTTGATTTTGCCATGGATTTAAGCAGTTCGGTAAATGCCTGCGAAATTATGCAGACTTTATTCTAGAAGTTTTGCAGATTAGAGTGCAGAGTAGTATGATAACACAATGAATCATTAGCATCAGTTGAAACACGCCATCGATTTGTTACCCTGACTGGGAGAGAATTTCCCGCAGTGCGCGAGGCTAGCAAGCACGGCAAACATCCTGTCTTACGCTACCCGATCCCTGGTAAGTAACCGGACAAAATAAGGTGGCTATCGCTTAATGTTTTGTTTAGTTGGAACGTTGCCGTACGCCTTTGAACTCCTCCGAACAACCACCCAGGGACGGGTTATATACTGGTGTACTGGATGTATGAAAGCTGGCAAGACCATCAATATAGCTGTATTGCAAGTTTTGTGTTCGCCATCACAGTTCATAAATTTTTGAGGACATGTATATCAGGTGAGAAACGGCACATACCTTGTGGGCGATCCCACAAATCTGCCACACGTGTGCCAAGCGTGGAGGAGCACAAGGGAAAAAGTAGATAGGATGTTCTATAGATATATAGCGAAGCTACATCTTTCCTCAATCCTATCGTCATGCTAGTATTCAGAGATGCCAAGAGATACCGAAGGACCCGCGATTGGCTAAGGTGAAGCCAATCCAGCTTTTTCAGGACATGGCACAGCAAGTGTTTCCCAGTTTTGTGACAGGTAAGCTCTAATGTATGGCACATCCAGTAGCAATCTCCGGTATGTGACATTTAGATGAAGCGGAACTGAACGACTTGCTATTCTATTTCTCGTGAGAAGACGAATAAAACAACGCAGGGACGTCTTATGGAGGTAACCATCAGTATAGTCTACTCGCTTCTATGTCGTACTTATCACTACTTATTCAGAGCAAAAACGACACTTCATGACTCCCGCGTTACGATGAAAGACGTACCGCGGGAGACGCATTCATAACTGATGGATCCCCGCTTCTCCAGATGCGCACCGACGACCTCCATATATATTGTTCGACGTGGAATTTGGAGGTACTTCCTTTTACTCTTCTAAATTCTACTCTTTTGCCTCTATTGTTTTCACATTGATATCCTTTATTATATGCATCACAGAAAGCATGCCAATTAGGCATGTTCGCGTTGATGGCGGACGGCGTCCACGACCTTCACCCGGAAGCAACCAACAAGACGGGGCAGCTGTATATTATCCATGAAGTGTTGGCATACTCCATGGATATACCTCTACTGTTTGCCATTACTGAAAGGTATGATCAACTGATAATGACGCAGCAGTTCTGGTTTTCCGTGTCAGTCTCCTGTTTCAGCAAGAATGCGCGAACGTACAAGGTTATTTATGGAAAGATGAAGGAGTTGATTCCGACTGCCGGAGGACGCTTGGATCTACGAATCGTACTGGATTTCGAGAAAACCGCTATCAACGCGGCTAAAAAGTGCTTTCCAAGCGCATCAGTAGAGGGGTGCGGGTTTCATTTGGCCCAAGCCTGAAATAGAAAAAGGGATGTGCTTGGGTTGCGCTCAGTGGTAAGCGGGGCCCACCGGTGCAGACCTATCCAAAAATGGTGGCAAACCATAAAGGGACTTACTTTTTTTTACTAAGAGAGCTGCACCGGATGGTCCCGGCAATTTATGCACTTCCCGTGCCTAGAGAACATGGAGCATACGATGAGTGCTCCACGTTCCTTTACTATCTACATGAGAATTGGTATGATGGACTTTTCAAGAACATGTGGCAAAAATGGGACATCAACGAGTTGAGGACCAGTAACGAAGCGGAATCGTTTAACAGGAACGCAAAACAGCGTGGCTGAATCTCGTGTCACTATAATCCTATGCTCAGAAAACTCAGCGTCATCATAGGGATGAAGTACCTCTGTATGGGAGAACTGTGAGGGATTCGCCGGTAGGCAGCGAACGGGTGTTTTCCTTAGAATGTTTTTGTATGACTCATCTGAACAACTCATCTGAACACTTCAGGGTGTGGCGAGAGGAGGATGCGAAGCTTGGAGGAGACAGCCGCCCGCACGGACCGAAGACGCTCGGACCGTTCTCCTCCACCTCTTGGGCAACGCCCTCGACAGCCATCATCCCGCTCTTCGGAAGATATCCTATGATATTGTGCCATGCATCTCGCCTATGGTCCTATTATGTATCTTTCCCTTATGCCTTTTCGTGCGACTCTCATTGTATATATCTTCAACACCTTTCTGGTATTTGTTCATGTATTAAGGATAAATTTTAGTAAATTCTATAGCTAGAGGCAGAGGCACATGAAGAGCACCTTCCGCTGGGCGCGTCCGCTTACTGATCTACTAAAAGCGCTGCAAGGATGCACAATTACAGCGTGAGTAATCCTGTTGAACTTTGAACGAGTAAGTTGCAAAATCATCTAAGTTTTAGGCGCGTCATTTTTTTCTATCAGTTTTTAGAGACCACAACCAAGGAGACTTTGAAGGAAAGGCAAACTACGTCGCGAACGCATAGAAAATGAAATTCCCGCTCCAAAGCTCTGTGTAGGCGGAACAGGGCTTTCCTCCGTATAGCGGCAATCACTACATACTGCCGAAGGATGTCCAGGTATGTTTCCAAAAAAGCTTCTAAATCGTACCATTGTTAATGTTTGGTATTCATCTTGTTTTCATGCTACATAATGTTGTTTTTTTTTCAATTATGCTTTGGGCACTATTTAACTATCATTACCTCAAACACCGTGAGGTGATCGAAAAATAATTTCAATTTAGTAGGGGTTACTTGGGACGCCGATCGCGATCATGAACGTTTTCACGGACAGCATCAACTATATCTATGCTAGTGCAGCTGAGGTGGCAGAATTACGTGAAGAAAAGGGCCTAAGTTTGCGGTGAGTGCTCCAGCATTTTACTGATCCCCTCGTACAAATTATCCTTTCTGGAAAATCTCCTGTGCGTTTTATAAAACAGGTGAAAAGGCATCTACGTATCCATGTAATGTGCACTTCATAAGCTTCAATTGGAGTGACTGTTGCAGGCAATACATAACGATCATATTGTGAAGTTTACGAGCATGTGCAGGACGACGTCTGGAAGACCATAAAGGATACCCTCAATAGCCGCTTGTGAATCCTACATAAGGCCCTCAGAGATGGACAAAAGAGGCCTTAACACAGCTCATGAGGAAGGGAAAAGCGATCTATTTTTGCTGGATTATTGAAATATCTGCTTAATATTTGCATCCATGTCACTAAGTATATTTCTTGTTCGTTTGAATCGATTTTAATGGATATACTTCTTGTGTACACTGTTGATGCCACTGTAAGTAAAACACATGTAATCTCCAGTGTTTCACTTATCATGATCGAGCGCACCGTGAGCCATTATAACGTAACCAAACACATAACGAATCGATTCATAAGACGGCATGTGATCTTGGATCGGCAGCCGGCTCAGCCCTTATCTTGAGTGTCGTCGATTTTTCTACTTCTTTAATCAGCCGAATAGCGCTAAGGGAGTGATTGTGTTTCACGTCGGGGATCAGCACAGGTTTTGATTCCGTTTTCGTGCACCGCCTTCAAATGCATCGCTGGGCTCGCTGATTCGATCTGTTTATGTGTTACAACACTGCTACTCGGTTTTCATGGAAATACAATATGTGTAAGAGGAATAGTGAGGTACTTGAAAGTGCTACGTCCATATGCACTCCTTACCACACGCGTTGGACTATTGAATGGATAGCTAGGGACAAGTTAGGTTGACGGTCAAATAGCACACTAATTGTGTCGAGACACTGTGATGATCATAAAATCGGAGTTTCACGTGCTTTGTTGATTACTCAGCAATAATTAATGGCAGTATATTTGCTGTTGAAAATAATTTATCGAAATTGGATCCGGTAACGTTCATTGTAAACACACATTTTTTTACTTTGGATCGGCAACTTGCAGATAATCGCCATAGCGTATGGAACATTAATGTGACTTTCTCCCTTCATAGTTTCTGTGTTTGTCCCGGTAGTCACAGCAGTCAGAGTTAGACATTGACAAGATTGTCATATTCGTGGCTTCGCCACAGGAACTAATCTGGTGTGTAAGAGAACGATCCAGAGTATTAGGTTGATCGGAAAGTTTTGGTAGGGTTGAGATTTTTTCTGCTTTATTTTACAACTCAGTAAAGATTAGCTGTACTGTTTGCCGAGTTGTAAAATAAAACAGAAAAAATCTCAACCCTATCAGAACTTTCCGATCAACATAATATTATAGGTTTATCACGAACGGATTACTCAGGTGGAACAATAACTGATCGCGGCGTCTTGGAGATCCTTACACGGAAGGCCCATCAGGTCATGGTAAGCTTTCTCAAAACGGTTTTTTGCATTT
Source organism: Trichostrongylus colubriformis (assembly GCA_963978905.1). Classification (NCBI taxonomy): domain Eukaryota; kingdom Metazoa; phylum Nematoda; class Chromadorea; order Rhabditida; family Trichostrongylidae; genus Trichostrongylus; species Trichostrongylus colubriformis. Next base: position 28,223,804 of record OZ022261.1, on the reverse strand, counting down.
TATAGGGTCACATACATGAAGCAAAAAACCGGCCTCAAATTTGGCTAAATGGTTTTGGGGGGCCCAGAAAATAGTTAATGGTTCGGTCCCCACTGAGGACAAATTTTTGCATTTTTCTAGTTTTCATCCATTTGTGCTCATGTAAGACCATACGTGCAGAATATGTGCAAAATCAATTTTTATTCTACCAGGGAACCTCTATCTCCAGTATTTTTGCGTACTAAGCGAATGATTGGTTTGGACCAGCCAACGCTCATAACATGGGAACTAGGCGTTTTCCCGCAAAGTACGTGTGATATTCATGCTCAGGGGGTCGAACTATCCTAGATGACAAGTTTTCAGCCTAATCGCGATTTGGACCCAAACTCGGAAAATTGGACGACCAATAGTACTGCTACTGCCATAGTAATGAGCACTCAACGAAAGGAGCTCGCCCGATAAAAGGAAATATTTGTTATCTTTTGCCTTCGCATGGTGTTGCTAGGTGCAGCTAACTTGGAATGCGTTGTTTCTGCACATGCTCGATTGCATTTAATCGAGGCTGTAAGTTGTTCGTCTGTACAAGTAGTGCAGTGACTGTATGCCCATGTCCACCCTACTGTCTCGAGTTTGGGTCAAAATCTCAATTTGGATAGTATTTTGTATATCGGGCTAGTCGAGTCTCCTGAGCACGAATATCACACTAGTTTCGCACGAAAATGTCTGGCAAGCGTGCTAGGGGCGCTGAAGTGTCCAAACACGTTGACCACTGGAAGCTTGTACATGAGGTCACTTTCGTGCACCAGCGACGAAAATTGTAGTCATTCTACATGTGCGCAAATAGTATAGCGCTACACAAAGAAAATTAAGAAAATGCAAAAGCGAAAACGTCGAGAGGACTTGAACCACAAACACCCCAACCACCGTGCCAGTGCCAGCCCGTCCCACCATCCATTCGGCCAACCAACCACTGCAAGAACGCTGACCTGTGCATCCGCTATCAACATTCTTTGCTTCGTTTAGCAGTTACCATAAGTGATTCTACATTTTTGAACGAGATCGCAGTGGTTTCGGCGTAGGTTTGACGACAGTCTTCTGATATGCATATACTGAACGCCGCAGCTGGAAAGCATTGCAGCAAACTGGTCAAAATTGTTTCTTTTTGAGCAACTTTTGTCACTCATTTTCTGGGCCCCCCAAAACCATTTAGCCGAATTTGAGACCGGTTTTTTGCTTCATGTATGTGACCCTATAAAATGCAAAAAACCGTTTTGGAAAAGCTCACCATGACCTGATGGGCCTTCCTTGTTAGAGTCAAGGTCTGGCGACCAGAAGGTGTTGGGTTCAAGAGGCGACGTCTGGCAAACAAGGTGGAATTGCTGTTTGGGCTCGATGAGGCGATAGTCGGCGGCTGCAGCATCTCTCTCTCCTCTCGTACCAAGGGGATGAGGGCCCTTAACATAGAGACATTAATACTACGGTCCCGAAATTTTGGTGACTCAGCATGCATGGGAACCTACTTCAGTGAATGCTTACAAGAAGTTCACAATAGTGACTGTGGTTGTACACATGGAGCAAAAAAGCGAACGAGTCAAACCCATCTTGAAAGGTTATTATGAGATTTAGTGGAACCATTTCATCATTGTGCGTTCAACGCGACGTGTTTTTTGTGAAAGCAGAGCTGTCAAGACATGTAAAACTTGAAAAAAAGTAATTCCTAAACCACAATTTCCAGTTCAACGATGCTGAATTCTAAAATGAGAGATACCAAGATGACCACTGGTTCATGCTTTTCTCGATACATACGTATTTTTATCTATAAAATTTTGGCTTTGAAACTCACAGTTCATGTGGCGTGTTTGCGACTTCGCCGTGTCGACGAAATCTTCTGCGGAGTTTGAGGTCGCTCAGAGTGTCAAAATCATCCGTACGGACGAAGAAAAAAAGTTCCACAGAATCTGAATCCGCCATTAGCAGAACCTTCTATTGGTACTATTTTCAAATTATTTGCAGCACTTCAGAGTAAGTTATAGTAAGAAGACGGATAAGTAATGAATTATCCGTTTTTAGTGTCGTATGACCATGAATTAGTAGCGGTATTGTATCTGGTACCATTTAGGCAAATCCGGGGTGTTATCGGTTCCTATTCCTGCTATCCCTTCCTACGGACTTTGCCATTCAGTACACCTCCCTCACTCATCAGAAAGAAAGCGTACTCAATATAAAGGGCAGGTGTAGTACTCGTTGAATGTTGAACCCGTGCTCGCACTTATTGTAGAACAGGCGGATGCTTTTGGAGAACGGAATTCCAGTATTAGTAACGGTATCAAGACATAAAATACAGAGTAATAGCCACGAGCTGGAAATCTGCTGATACATGTGAGCGAGTATGAGATATGGCGACAGATATCCTTTGTTGCTGGGGAGACGACTAAAAGATGTACGAGCAGGGCACTCCCAGGTGTCGAGGAAAATGGCCGCTTCAGTGCGACCCCCCCCCCTCTTCGGGTCTCAAATGCGACCCCCCCTACTGGCTTCCACAGCACCGCAAGATTGTATGATTGCTATATTTCATGTTTTGTGTAGTTGTATTGATTTCTTTTGTAATAAATGTTACAGTACAAATATTGCGAACATTTATTTTTCCCTTAGGCACAGTAAAAGGTAATCGAAGAAGTACAAACCAAAAAGAATTACAATTCCACACATTAAATCCTATTAAATCGAACACGAAATATAAAGAAAACAAAAAAATCTTTCTTTCTGTAACTTCTCTCGTTTTACTCGGGTACTTCTTCAACGGACCTAAAAAAAGCAAAACCAAACATATATAGATAAAGTAAAAGACGAAAATGTATAAAAAGAGCATTACAAGAGTAAGTGAACAATATTAAACATGAAGAATGAAAAGAAAACAACAAACCTCGTTTCCTGAACGCCTTCCCTCGATTTAATCGGCCACTTCTTCAACGGACCTGAAAAAAGCAAAATCAAACATATATAGGTAAAGCAAAACGCGAAAATGTAAGAAAAAGAGTAACATGAGAATAAGTGAACAATATTAAACATGAAGAATGAAAAGGAAACAACAGACCTCATTTTCTGAAAAAAAAGCAACATACCTTCCTGCGGGCGGCGTCGGACTTCACTATCAAAAAATACCTGAAAAAAAGTACATGAAATAAGCATTAAAGACATTGAAACATTAAGTACAACGTAAATATTACGACTAATTATGAAAAACAGTCAAAGAACAATTGCAAGATCTGAAAAAAAGCAACATACCTTCCTAGGGGAGGCGTTTGGATTTCACGATGAAGAATACCTGAAAAAAAGGACATGAAATGAGCATTAGAAACATTTAAACATAAAGCATAATGGAAACTATACGACTATATATGAAAAATATTCAATACACATAACAAATTCTGAAAAAAAAGCAACATACCTTGATGCGGCGCGCGTTCGAACTTCGACCATGAACGATACCTGAAAAAAAGGACATGAAATGAGCATTAGAAGCATTTAAACATAAAGCATAATGGAAACTATACGACTATATATGGAAAATATTCAATACACATAACAAATTCTGAAAAAAAGCAACATACCTTGATGCGGCGCGCGTCCGAACTTCGACCATGAACGATACCTGAAAAAAGGACATGAAATAAGCATTAGAAGCATTTAAACATAAAGCATAATGGAAACTATACGACTATATATGAAAAATATTCAATATACATAACAAATTCTGAAAAAAAGCAACATACCTTGATGCGGCGCGCGTCCGAACTTCGACCATGAACGATACCTGAAAAAAGGACATGAAATAAGCATTAGAAACATTTAAACATAGAGCATAATGGAAACTATACGACTATATATGAAAAATATTCAATATACATAACAAATTCTGAAAAAAAAGCAACATACCTTGATGCGATCAACGGGACGGCTTCGACTATGGACGAAATCTGAAAAAAACACATGTAAACAAACATTAAACACATTTAAACATAAGGCACAACGAAACATGAGCATAAAAACATAAAAACATAAAACATAACAGAGCAAAACATGAAAAATACCTATTAAAAATTCAAAAACTTGAAATTCGCGGTAACATTAGAAGCGCTGCGGTTGCGTCGCGGCGTGCGAACCTGGAGCGCGCTAATCGACAAAAATGGCTGAAAATCGCGAAAGTAGACCTTGTTTGAACGACCATAACTTTCCTCATATTCTATGATTTGGGACTTCAGGTGTTTTTTAGAAAGAGCTAGGTTTGCTCTTTCTAATGACTACTTTAGTTGCTTCAAATGTTCAGAAATGAGAGAGGAATGCGAGTCGAGGATTAGTCGAGGAAAATGAAAATTGCATGCGGGTTTTTTGGCTTCTAACAGTTATAACTTTTTTTGTGCTGCATGTTTTGCAATCCCAGTTGTTTTTCTGAAACTAGAGACTTCGTTCTTTCCAACGCGCCCTCAAACTCCTTTGTACGTTGCCTAGTTCTTGAGAAACGTGAGTCGAGGAAATGTCGAGGAAAATTTTTTTGCCATCAAGAGCGTGACAGCGTCGCACAGAGAGCGTTCAAAACCTCCTCAAAAGCAGCCTCATACTTTCTAAACAATTTTGCTGGTAGCAGTGCAGTAAAACCAACACCTTAGCGTTCTCCATCCTTACTCTGGGTATGCGCCATGCCTTCTACTTTCGCAGTAGATGTGATTGGAAGGGCAGTAGATGTAACTAGAAGGGTGGTTGGCCTAGTAAGATGATCTCGTGCGGCTATCAGATAGGACATACACTTGTGGCTTCGCTTAAGGGATCCGCCATGCACTGGGCTCCTGCTACGAGTTGCAGATAACATTGAAAGGGTGTTTCACGGTGCGAGTGATCAGTGAATACTCTTTGAATGTTCAATGTTCTAGTGAACAGCAAATACATAAGTGCACTTCCCTGTGAACACAGTAGCGTTCTCCTCTCCACATTTCGCCTTTTTTTCGCCGATGACAAAGTGCATGAACAGCGCAGCGCTGCATTGTCCCTGCACTTTATCATCGATAGCCGCCATTCCCTCATATAAAAGGGCTCGCATATAAAAGAGCTCGCTCTGTCATATGCTCAGTGTGGCCGTATTCTTACTTGCTTTCTTTCTCTTTGGTCTTTGTTAACTTGATAAAGACATCTAGTGAAACCAACTTATGTTGATGTCATAAGTTACTGCCTTATCCATCAACTTATCAATTTACTTCATTTGCAGATCCCATTGCAAAGAATTGTTACAAATGCTTGGAAATTGCTACAAAAAATGGCCATTTTGGCGGGCCAAACGCTGCTCGACAACGGAGACGCATTAAGGATACCTCACGTGGTTATTCAGGTAAAATAATATTCACTATTAATAATTTCGGAGACTGATTTCCTTCTTTGCAGGCCATCAAGTGTATACTTGTCATCCCTGCCAGCAATGCCGATCCTGAACGCAGTTTTTTAACAGCCATTAGGCTCAGAAGAGGTGAAAGGAGCAGATTAGGAGCTGAAACCTCAGATAAGCTGATGAGGTGAGCTTTACCAAAGCCTAATGAGGTCAGCTTTACCAAATTTTAGCGCTCCACATAGTTTAATTTAAAACTGCCAATACTCATCTCCATATCAAAAATCTACTGCGGAGTTCAACACGATGAACTTACCATACTTATCGTTACGCCCGAAACTCTGGCCAAGCAGTGGGCTAACCCACTTCCTGGTCCAGGATTTTCGGCTCACATGCCATCGACATTTAAAATTTCTGAATGGTTTATGAAGCATGAGGGAAAGCCAATTGGTCCAGGTATTTTTCTACTACATGCCTCTCCGATCATGGTTGACTCAGGATTTCAGGTGCTGCACAAGATCTTGTAAAACATCTGCCCAGCATTCCATGACCTCGCACAAGTTCATGAGCAGACCAGATGCACACGTCATACGACTGTCAAAAGAGATTGATGAAAAGCGAAAGCAATGATCTTTTCTTCTGGTGCTCTTCGTGATGATGATATGATAGAGACATTTCATAGGGCTTTACTTTTTATTTGAACAATGTGCATTAAACAATTTACATGCACCACTGCAACCAAATAACAACAATTCAACAACGTGAACAACAAGCATGCTTTGCTGGACTGCTTGTCTCCATTAAACGCCGTTCATAGTATGACTGGTGTAGCCTAAAATAAAAATGTATTTTTCTTCTCCTAAATGGATACCGACATGTCGTTCTTGCACGCAACAATGAACTCTATGGTAGCAATGCAATAACATAAACGTATAGTTTACGGTAATGTGAGTATATTGGTTCTATCCGCTACTAGATAGGCCCCTCCATAACGATGAGGTGTGTGTCATCATGGCAGCGCGATGGTGAGTGCTAAACGCGTAACGAGTCCATAAATGATGGCGGTCACCTTTTTAAGATGGTCTACACCCATCTGCGATTCAGACAGCGAGGTAGCGGTGGCTCTTTTCGTGTATGAGGGGCAGATATCGACTGTACGATGAGCTAGAGGAAATTCCCATAAAATTATCGCTTAGCTACAGATGCGACCCCCCCCCCCTCCTGTCCGGTCGAGTGCGACCCCCCCCCCCCCCGTCGAGGAATCCTCGACTCCCGGAGTGCCCTGTGTACGAGCCAATGTTAGCCTCGACTTCGGTCCAGGTCCCATTTTATAGGGTTGCCTTCATACCCTGCGGCGCTGTCGCCTTGCCTGCCGGAGGAGAGGCAGAGCGTGCTCAGGTTCTGGTTCCTTTCACATTCTGCTTCTTCTCGATGTCGGTGGCAGGCGCCGCTTGCAGGCACAATGCGAGCACGTGAACACCATTCGGCAGCAGCTCCGCAAAGTATGAACGCATCTTAGGCACTTCTTCACAACTGAGCAAGTGACACATCGAAAGAAGAGCACAGTTTGTGTGACCAAGATCTATTTTTATGCAGCAGGTGGTCATGGAGTAGCAGCATATATTGAGAGACGTATGGTTAGTCGGTAGCTATCTCTACACGGAAAAGTATCATTGACTTAATGGAATCGCTTATGAAAATAATTCGTTATGAAAAAAACAAGTGAGTAAATCTCCAAGTACAGAACAGCGCCAGATATATCGGAAGCTCCTTATGCAGCCAGATAAAGGTACTTCCAACTATGCACCTTGAAAGCATGGGATCTATGAGGAGATCAAATTTTCTCCTATGCGCCGTCTCGCTCCCTTATGAAGGGAATATTTCCATGTCATGTGCTCTGTTCTTCCAAGATGACTTAGTATCGAGTTTGTGTGGAGAGATAAGCGCATTAAATGCCACATGCTCTTTTTCCAAAGACCACAAGCCCGCTGCTCCGAACACGTGGCGAAACCTAGAACCCTTGTAGCCTAAATCAATTTACGGAAAACCCATTTTGAACTGATTTTATTGCTGGTCTCCGATGAGTACGATTGGTACGACGTCGTCAAAGGTTACACTGGATCCTCTTAACTTATATAGAAACTTTCAATACTTTTGATCGTACCAATGTGTCATTCTAAAAAAAAAAACACTCAAGAGAAATAATCGATTGCTATCGTACAAACCCCGTCGGAGCGTTTCTTTTTGGCTGGTTGTCTATTATTGCCTCATTGCTTATTTGTTCGACTTCGAAAAGATAAGCACTGTTGATAACCGCATTGCTTTTCATGTTTAGGTGCCTTCTTTGATAGCTCTCAAGAGTTGTATTGGGAAAGTGTTTCTTTTCAAGCCATTCATTTTATTCTCAATAAGATTTATTTAAACTACGATCCATTATTCAGGAGTGGATCATGGCATCAGTTTCAGTTAATAGCATAGAAATACTAGCTGATTCTGATCTACTAGTTGTTCTTGTTTCCATTTTACAAGTCCATTAGAAAGAATTTTCAGATGCAATTTCGAAATGCAGTATTAGTGGTGTTGGTCGTTGTTCTCGTCATGGGAGCAGACGGCGCTCGAGACAGAAGCCGTAAAAAAAATCGCGATAAGCAAAAATCGGCTGAAACCGAAAGTGCGCTGGAGGATGAGAGCAGAAGAGGTAGTATTACAGCAATGTACTGCAGTACAGTAATGCATAGGGATTTTCTATCATGCTGGAATTTATCATCGAACACAGAAAAGTCAATATTCAGGCTTCGGTGAATCTGAAGGACTGTCGGAGAAAGCTCGTGAGAGGAACAGAGAACGAGAAAGAGGTCTGTTGATCAGATGCCTATATCGCTTGAAACTGTAATCCGATTCACAAAAAACTAGCAAACTTTCTTTTTTTGTTTGTTTTCCCCTGTGTCACCAGGTCATGCTTCGGATCCTTCTGAGATTTTCGAGGCTCAAGCATGGTGCACGACTCAGAAATCCTCGCAACTTCACTATAATCTTTTTTTCTCCGAAATTTCCTACTGATACCATATTAAGTTTTGTATCTGCGATAATCCACCGTACAACCCTCTGATAGAAGGGTTAAACCGCCGTGACGTCCCACAGTAAAGTGTACCATTGAAAAACCATTTTGTGGTTTTGCATTCTTTAGAGGCATTGATAGGGGTAATTAGGGCCGAATACGGAAAGATCATCAACTATGAAGGTCGACCTACTTGTGAACGAAATGAAAGTGAATAAAACAGGAATGAAACGGTCAAAAACTCGGGAGCTTCGCCACATATACTCTTTTTAGACCCCTAGCTTTCATTTGTGTGACCTGGTTTAAGAGTTCTCATTACCTACATTACCCCCATCACTGTCTTTAAATTACTGCATGTGCAGGATAAGCATTTGCATTCTTTTGAATAAGGAGACCTGTAGACAAAATGAATACCTTTGTCCACTTCATACAATAAGAACTTCACTACCTCCACTTCTTCCATTTTGGAGAGGCTATTGCTGTACCTTCACTACTCGAAATGATTCAGGAGGATAATAGCGGGAAAATCAGAGCAATGCACATTGAAGGGGTGCGTTGCGGTGACAGATTTCGCGACGATACTCGCGGCATGTCAGTTGCCGCGTTGTCGCCATTGGTGCCTCCTGATGCGCACCCTTATTAGGCCCAGTTTGGTCCGTATGTGCATTTACATATGCCACAATTTGGTTCGGGAACAGGATTTGTGGCAAATCCGTCAGCACCTTTTACTGTGTAGTGCTGTAGTGTCCCATGAGAATCGCGCGTGAGTAGGTGAAACCTCCAATGCTCAAAACATGGAATTATCTTCTGGATATCTTTAGCTTGGACAGATTTTCATAAAATGACGCGTACTTGCGAGAAAGTTGCTTCAGAACGCGAGCGTGGTATGGGAATGGGAGAAAAGGAAAAAGAAGAGGAGAGCAGTGAAGAAAAAGACGATGATAAAAAAGAGAAAAACGCTACCGACTCCAAAGAAGTCGTGATACCTCAGGTAGATGCAGTAATTGCAAGGAACATTAACTGCTCACTGTTCATTTGCTATTAAGGCTCGGTTACGCAGATCCAGGGAATTTGATGCATTTTTCGAGTACGACAGGATGAGAAGGTCTTCGGACAGAAATGATGTAAGTGCATAGCTACCACGTACTAAAACCCCATTTCTGTTTCTGTGACTAAGCAGTATGATATCAAATTCAAATTATCAATATCAAATTGACAAAGGCTTACATTCTTCTAGGGCACTTCGCTGATTCATAGTCATAAAAAGTCCTCGGAACTCAACGAAGGTAAACACATACCATTGGATGAGGTGCAGAATAAACATCATCACAGTAAACAAGTTAGTTTTTGAATTTAGCGGTTGCATTATCCACTTTATGAGGAACGTTAGGCTGCATTCAGACTCTGCAGCGTAATCGCAACCATCGCAACGATTGCCGCGTTGCACGCGCAGCGCAGGCCCCGCGACCGACATGCTGGCGTATTCGCTGACGTTAGAGCACTCGATGGCATGTTCGCAGGCTTAATGTACCAAAGTACGAATGCAGTCTTTGGGAACCAGCAAAAAACCCCGGACCTCATTGAGCGGGGTAAAATGGAAGTCTAGCCTTCTTATAACTTTTTCATGTGATAACTTTAGTATTCAAAAAACGGTCTGGAAATTTCAGTAGCACGACCCTTGCAAGGTATTTTACACTAGTTGACCATTTTGTTCTAGAGATCTCGCAGAGCTTTGGAACATGGAGAGGTGAAGGAGCTTGATTACGGCAATCCAGAGCCCCTCAATAGAAACCATTCGCATTCGAAACAAGTTTGTTATAGCAATTTCCCAAAAGCTTAGACAAGTAGGCCATTTAGTAATGGTATAGACTTTTTATAATTTGTCTTGGGTTAACGCTGCAATGCCTGGTACATCTCTGATCCGTCATTTCTGTGATTCCCGAACATTAAACAGTGCTATCGGAGGCTGGGCAATCAATGTCATGCTCAGTTACATGCAACATTTTCAAGTTTCGGTTAATTTCCTTGAATTGTAGAGGATGCGCAGAACGCTGGAACTGGTAAAGACGAGGGAAGTGAATGATGGTGTACAGAAACCTCTGGATAATAGACCCTCCCAAACACATCAGCCTGATACACATCAAAATAATCAAGTTCGTAATAATGTTGTGTGAAAGTACATTTCGTTGTTGGACGAGCTTCTGACGCTATCTGGAGGACGATGTGCTCCTCTTCTACGGCTTTACCTCTTTTTCGTTGTAGAGGTTACGAAGAACTCTGGACCAACTTCCTAAAGCTCGGGAACTCAACGATGGCGCGCAGAAACCTCTGGATAAAAGACCTACACAGACAGAACAAGTTTGTCATGCTACGATACTAAAGGAATGGATGTGTCTCAGGAGGAAGACGTTTTAAGGCAATCGTCCGCTTGTCACTCGAAGCTTACTGCGCTGCGTTTCCAAAGCGTTAGATATAGTTAGGAGAGTTCCACACCGCGACGGGCAGCGCGTTACGTGCTGGCTATGAGCACCTTATTTAGTTGGGTCTTAAGGCGACTCCTTGTCTTTCGCAGGTGCAAGACGGAGTAATCGCTCTAGGACCCAACTACATTCGGCGCGTTTGGTTTGCACGCATCGCGACGCACTGTGAACGCCGTAGTACGAAATCCTGTCCCAACGATGCACGCAGATGCGTTCGCTACGCCCCTGACATCAGGGCTCATCTTCGCTGCGTGTGATATGTGTACATAGGTGGGGGTCGATTGGTTGAATTTTCGCGCGGCCGCCCGTGGCGAGCGGTGCGGCGAGTGTGAGTCGTTTATAGCTTTATCTATTGAAACAGCAACTACAACAACATAGGCGAACTTCCGAAGTTTCCAAACTGCAGTCTTTAAGGATCCTTCAAGGTACCAGCGCACTGCGTCTTGAGCGGAACTCCAAACGGCTCGTACTCGCGACGCCGCGAAGCGAAAATTCGACCAGTCGACCCCCACCTTGTATACTTTAGGCACCATAAATATATGTCATTACGCCGTCGTTTACGCGGTGACCTAGGTGACACCTGACGGCTACTCCTGACACACACCCTTCAGAAATCCTCCAGGAACACATGAATTTAGTTCCAAAAGTACTGTTATTATATTAATTGGTGTAGATATGTTTAGTACTTATTACTAGTTACAACAGTTATTCTTTCTATTTTAGTTTGCTCCTATTAGTTTGCTTAATTAGTCCTACCCGTTCGAATCTGCAAGTATGCAATGTGCCCGGGTATGGACTCATTACGAATGGACTCACTGCAAAGGATATTTCTCCCACTCGCGCAACTGCTTCATAACCGCGAGTACGACGCCCTCCATAATTCGAATTCTTCGTGCACCGTCGCCCTTTCAGAGGAGATCTTTTTGAGATCTCCTAAGCTGCGTGAGAGAGCTTCAAACTTCAGCATACGGAGCGAGGCGTATGGTTTGGGATTAACCGCTCATGGATGGTGAATTCAAGAACAGAGAAGCATATCTTGCCCGCCATCATTTATTATATTCGCTACCAACACAAAACGACGGATAGAGAGCAGCGCCCAACAGTTCCGGAAAACCCTGATGATCCCTACCAGGAGCAAAAGAAACGTTGCCCGAAGCTTGACCCCTCTAGACCTGAGGCAGCGTTCATACTTTGCGTCGGCAGGGCGTGGCTGCCTTCACAGGTAGCGAAGCAGAGCGGCACGGGGGAGGTGCTAAGACGATGTAGGCATCGAGACACGGTGTCACAGGTGGAGACGCAGAGACACCCAGCCCGCTCTGACGCTTGCTCCGCTAAGTATGAACGCGGCCTAAAGCTCCGCTTACTGGTCTGCCAACTTCCAAATTTCTTCTAACACTTCATCAGAAGCAGCAACGAGTGGATCGCGACCTTCACCCGTCTTCCGCGCCACAATCGCCATTTTCCAGTAAACCAAAATTGAGATCAAATAGTCGGTCGTAGCGGTATCTAGTCCATACTGGCGATAATTGTACGTGTATTGAATGATGAATAAACTTTTAAATATTCACTTTAGTAACGGGACTTTTGGAACAGTTCAGTCATTGTGCGGAGAATTCATTCCTGCTGCACTCCTACTTACTTCCAATTATAGAGGTCCCGCAGAGCACTGGAACTCATGAAAGCGGAGGAAGTCAACAATGGTGAAGAATTGCCTCTTGAAAAAAGACCTACGCAAACACATCAAGTTCGTTTACACTGGGCTGCAATCAATGAGAAAAAAATGTTGAGTGATCAAACAAGTGTGCTCGTGGTCTCAACAGGAAGCGTTCCTGTAATACATCAGTCCTGAGCGAGCGGTTGCGCTGCGTCATTCACGCATAGCGACGCTCAGCTACGATGGATAATGACGCTTTTTCTGTGTATTGCTTCCATGCCGTGAGCAAGGATAATTATTAACACTAGAACAGAATGGTTGTTTTGCGAATTATTTACAAATGAGAATTTATCGGGCATCCAGGAAAGCGTTATGAATAAGTTTTACTTTCACCTTATTTTCCTACTGCAGTTTCTTACAGTAATATGTGTAGGTATGACAATACAGTAATTGGAAATTTGAGAATTTTTCAGCATCGTATGAAGCGCTGGCCTCTTCCTGGTAAACAAGCTCACCACGGACGAACCCATAAGAAGCTAAGAGTTCGCGACAAGAAGAAGGTGAGTGAATTCATTTCGATCTACATTCACCTTTGAATATTCAAAGACAAGGAAGGGGTAAATTTGGCATAATGTGGAATGTGAAAGAAGGAGTGCTCAGTAGTGTGGCAAAAGAGAAAGAACGAAAAAAGCCTTGAGAAATAAAAATCTAACTCCGCCCCCTCGCCCTCCCCCCTCTTTCTCTTTCGCGCCTCGCTGGGCCACTGGCCGGGGTTAATTTGCAAACGAGTTACAGGCAAAATCAGCAGGGCGCAAAAGTTGTGTCGCCATCGCCGGCAGGGTTTATACTATCAGGACAGAAAATTCGCTTTACGACGTTTGGTGTGCGACGCGATGGTGTGAGCCATGCGCGCCATATTGGATGGGCCCTGAAGCGATTTTGGTGCCCTAAGACTCATTCCAGGTGTAATCGTTTCGGGACTCCAAAGCGGCGCCATCACGTCGCGCGCTGAACGCAACCAAGCGTCCAGCCAATTCTCTGTCCTAAAGACATAAATCCTCACCGGCAGCATGTCCGGCTGAAGAAGTGCAGAACGATACGCCGCGCTGCGGGATCGTGATAAAGTCCCAAGCCGCGCTTTTTCAGTGCCAGTTTCGCTACATATCACCTCTTCTGTAGTGGAAGATTTGTTTTCAGCCTGTGCTCACAGTTCTCAGTTTTCCATTACCCCTCCAGGTGCCTTCGAATAGAAGAAAGAAATCGAATTGATGCATTGAATTGAAGAGGCCATAGTTTTGCTAGGGGGTGATATAGCTCCTTCAGTTTCAATTTATAGCACTACCTGCACCTGCACAATATCTACATTCAGCTATCGCAGAATTGGCTTGAAACGTAATGACTTTTAAAAAAGCACACTAGCTGAATCTCTCCATTTTCCGATCTCGTTCACTTGAGCATGCAGAACATTTCTACTGAATTCATGCAGCCTTTAGAATACGGATGCAGCGAATCATCACAGAGCAATGAGGATCCGTAGAGCAGAAATGGCTGAAGAGCAGAAGAAGGTAAGTTTTGGAGAAAATTTTACGGTTCCAGGATATTTTTGTAATACTGCCCTTTTTCCTCCAGCAATGTTGGTTGGAGGGGTAATAAAATCTGTTCTCGACAGAATGATAGCATTGAATCGCCACTGGGGAGAGCGTGGAGGAGTTTTTCCGTGAGTGTGTAGACTTACGTCGAATTTTCGCTTGCAATGTCGCACTCGCGGCGCCGTCAGCACAACTTGCCGCGGTCAATTGGAATTCAGTTCAGGACTCAAGCGGCTGTTACCACGGAGGTCCTTTGAAGAAATAGCTGTTTGTCTTATAAAATAGTCACATAACAAGTAAGAGAAACAACTACATGATAATAATCTAAGTCAAAAACTAATCAGTTCGGTCTTGAAACATCAATGGGAGAGCACGTGATGTACACAATCTCACGCGAAAAAATTCGCCTCTCCGCTCGTCGCGCGCAGCCGCGCGAATATGCGACGTAAGGCCACACTCCCTTTTCCATTCCTGAAACGTGCCCACGTGCAAAGGGGTGGGGCGGCACGCTCAACACGCTATTTTGCCGATAACGATCCGATGCTCCTCTTCCGGTATGTATGTCGGTGCTTTGGAGAACCCATTTTGATAGTCCCTTTTGAAGGAGGAAGAGAAGAAGAAGCATCTTCAAAAGCATACAGTGAAGGATTCGAGCTCTTCGGAGAGTAAAGAAGAAAACGAGAAAATGCAGAGAAGAATCAGATCGTTGGTCACTCATGAACTGATTCCTAAAGGTAACCCGCCATATGAGACTCAATCCGAGGAAGCGTTGGAGCGTGACAAGACCCTCAAAAGCCTTTATCCCTCCCAATTCTTTTGAGCGTGCTGACAAGTAATTTGATATGTTCATGTGTGGGTTTTCTTTGAAGCTGTTTTCAGAAGTATTTCCTTCCGTTTCCACATATGTTTTTGTCCCTTACTCTTTGAGAAGCAACACAATTTTTTGGTTCAGAAATAGTTGCTAGTCAAATTATCTGTGATAGAGAGAGCATCGTTCAAATGGGATTATTGTAAATTTAAATATATGAAGTAACGTTTTTAGTAATCGCATAAATATGCTGTATATTTTATTGTATTCCATGGAAACATGGAACTGTCTGTAAATCATGGAGTCAGTATGTCTACGTAAAGTGTGTGATGTAAAGTGACATCACTGGCTACCGTCGTTTTGTCTGTTCCCCTACTCGTCCAGTGACGTGTGGGACAACTCGTCTAATGGGGGGTGTGGGAATCCGGCGCCCGAGGTCATCGTTGAAGGCGGGCGTGGTGCAGGAGGAGCGGATGCGGCGCCGTGTTCTGCAAGATGCCATTCGCGTCCGTCCATATATGTAAAACTGGTCTTTTTTCTTATGGTTCATCTATTAAAAAGCACATTTATTTTTTTGTTCTTTTACTTGTTTTTTCATTAAAGAGGCGGGTTGTAAGTTTTGCTGACAACAACGACCTTCGCACATTTTCTAAACGAAATCTTTCGCGGCTACTATGCTCTTATCTGAGTCACAGGCGTATCAAGTGCAAAAAGAAGCAACGCGAAAACAAAAAATCACGAAAAAACCATGAATTACAACACCTGTTCACTTGGTTGAAGCAACGCCAACATTTGCGCGGCGCCGCTGTGGCCCCTCATGTCCCACAGCGGTTGAGGGGCCCACATGTTCTTGCATGTGTTAAGTGCGATCTTTTGTTACTTATATCGACCTCACAGTCGATTACCTATCACGAAGAAACTGTAAATGGCTTGTAGAAACTCAGTACCATGAGCTAACATTATAAAAAGGGTACACCGGAGGTCGAGGATTCCTCGAGAGGGGGGATCGTATTTGACGGGTGGGATGGGGGGGGGGGGGGGTCGTAATTGTAGAGGTTAGCAATTGTCCCTCACTAGATGACAAGAGGAATGTGCCGTCGGCTGACCTGGATATATAAGAAAATATGACTGAATTTGAGTGGTCAACACAAAAATTGCAGTAATAAAATGCGTAGTAATACCATGCAATCGGCAATAGTAGTAGCTGATACTAAAGAGGTTATGTATAGATGTTGAAAGGGTGTCGTATTTGGGTCCCGTTGAGAGGGGGATCGCATTGGATTCGACATTTTCCTTAACACTTGGGTGTGTTCTGGTTAAAAGGTGCTTTTTATTATTCGAATACATGTAGAACATTTGTGACCATGTAGTCTTTATTACAAAGTGGGCGAATCAATATCAATATCAGTTTGTCACAGAAAGGAATATAGCGGACAATATAGATAATCTACAAGAAGATATGTATGGAAATGAGTACAAGTTTCGTAACTGATCACGTTGCATATCACAGAAAGTACACATGTGGTTTACTAAGAAGTTTGTTTTTGCGAAAACTGATTTAAATGGAAGGTATGTCCCGTATTATTCCGTGAGCCTCTCATTGTCTTGCGCCCCCTACACCGGAGGCTGAGGAGAATCTTCATCTGAAGATGATACCGTGGTACGTCATCAGTGGATTACTAAGAGTTCTCCCGAAATGGCCACACCTCCCGGTTTGACCCACAGTAAACCCCCTTCGGGACCTTATGATTAATCTCAATATCATAAATATATCTCATGTACGGCACGATCATGTCTGAAGGAGAAAAGCAAGATATGATTTGCGTAAGTAGAAATCCACCAAAGAAAAAAAAAGAAAACATCAGAGGATATAGTAAAGTGTAACTGGAGAGAAGATTTGCCTCTGAGTGCTACCGGAATGTGCGATGATAATTATCCGTGTAGGAGTAATTTGTGTAGCCGCTGAAAGTAAGAGTTTCAATGGTGCATATGATGAAGGAAAGGAGAAAAGTCGTGTAATTACTTACAAAATACTTTCCAAATTCAGGAAGAATACTTACGGCTTTTGTCGAGTTTCGTAAGTATCGGTGATAAATGAGGATAATTGATGATGATCTGGTGGAGTTTCCACAACACTGAAACTAGAACATCCGGCGGTTTACAGCAACGAAACACACTGGAAGAATGTATAGAAAGAGGTAAAGAAAGAATGTATAGAAGAAATTTTGAGTTTTTTTAAAGTCAGTAAGGGAAACAAAGTGATAAGAGAGGCGATGGATACCGAAAAGCAACAAAAGATAAAGGAAAAATGTACGTATTCAAATATGATAGGTATTTCCCTTGAAGCACTATACGCGATAATTTGGGAATAGAAAAAAGCAAAACTTGTAAAGTTTATATGAGATCAAGGAAGGGTCTATGGAGACAGTCTGAGGCGCAGCTCGCGTTCAGGGGGGCGTCCCAAATCTCGCAAGGCTAGGCGTGTTCGTCACGTGTCGCGCATGAACGCTGCACATCATGGACTCAGATGACTTCTATCGATAACTGAATGATGAGGTGCATTGGAAAACACGATCGCGCACAGTACTAGCGAGTGGGAAAGGGATACAATTTTTCGAGTTCCTGTGAGCCTCACACAGTGTTACATTTCTTATTTCACAAATCGACTCGAGGAGGATGAACTCCTCATGGTCTGATAGTGGGCTCAAATCACAAAAGGGCGACGTTGCGTTCCTACCTAAGGCGAAGGAATGGCAGAAGGAGAGACGAAAACAAGTTGAGCTATGTGGAAAGAACAGCATCAAAAGGGAACAGACCGAGCAGGACCGGTAGAACGAAAGGTAGAAGGACAGAATTGAGAGGGAGGTAGTGAGAGGATGGAACTGAAATGGAGGGAAAAAGAGCGACGGGCTTGGAAAGAACGAAATAGCACGACCGGTTTCACTAGAATTAAAGCGGAGACATTCGTTCAAGCAGAATCAAAGATTACAGAGTGAAAAAACTTAGCCTCACATTGCTTCTGAAAAGAGTAGAAACAATCAGAGATAGATGAATTTTGTATAAGTAGACCAAAAAGATCAATAATGGCTCGATTGGATTCACGAGTTCTTCATATAATAGTGCTTACTTACTATTTTGGGAATGAATGCATTTTTTTGTACAGATTAACAAGTGCGGTAGCGAAAACAAGCATTGGCACAAGGCACAACAAGCATATCAGCATCGACATCCAGGCACCGTTCTGAAAATATTTGTGATCAATTGTTATTCCCTTGCGCAACTAACAAGGGATGGACCCCAGATCGAAGTGGCCATTCGGAATGGGATACATATGGTCCGACGTATTTTCGGACGCTGATCTCGAATCTGTATTCGAAATTTGCAGAACGATTCTCTGAGCGGAGTTATGGAGGTTTTTTGAATGCACGGCTACACGCTGGATCTCATTGGCGAGGCACTATGTTATAAGCGCGGCCGTTGCGACGGTAGTAATGGCCTCAGTGGCCTGGTTGTAGTGCTCCGGATCTGCAGGACAGGAGTCATTGGTTTGCTCCCCGGCGGTGCGGATTTTTTTACATTTTGTGTTTCATTGCCAGTAAGTGCTTTTCTTTCACTTCTGAACGTTTCCTTGTACTGGTAATTATCGCACCCATCATTAACTTTTCCACTTTATTTATAACTACTAACATTACTCACAAGGGAGGGATACCGAGTCGAAGAGATTCCCGTACCACACGAGTTGGGCGTTGTTGCGTAAAAAGATTATGATATTCGCGCACAGGAGGTCAAATTACCCCTCTAAGCAAATTTTCAGCTAAATCCAGTTTTGGACCAACTTCGGAAAATCGGGGGTGGCCAGCGGATAAAGTGGGAGTTTTTGAATTTTTTCTACGGAAAACCTTGCAACCTGAACAAGATAGCCTACACATACCCTTTGCACTTGCCCATCGCACTAAATGTACGAAACAAGAGTCAAATAGGAGCATTTCCTAGACAAGGGTCAACGACTTCTCCTTTGTTCAATGTGCTGCCACCTAATATGTAGCCCATGAATTTTCCGAAATTTGGTCAAATTCTCGAATTGGATAAAAACGTCCCATGGGGTAGTTTGACTCCCTAAACACGAAAATCGCCCTGGTTTTGCGCAGGAACGTCTGGCTCGCGTGCTATGGGCTTCCAAACCTACCATAAAATAGTACTGTTGTTTCAAATAAACCTCCATAACTCCGCTCAGAGAATCGTTCTACAAATTTTGAATACAGATTCGAGATTAGCGTCCGAAAATACGTCGGACCATGTGTATCTCATTCCGAATGGCCACTTCGACCTGGGGTTCATCCCTTGTAAGTACAAACTAACCAATGGATCGACAGTATAATCACAAAGTGCTGCTGTTGAAGATGAAATAATCGCTGCTATCGGGGTACAAGATGAAATATCGTGTTGTATCTGAAATATGAACTTCGACTGAAATCCTTGGACAGGTGTCATCAGGCACACATCGCGTTAACCGCAGGCGGCGATGATGTGATGGCTGGCTCATGGAAGCCATAGCACCTAATGTGAATTTCTAGTGCTGACAGTGATGGAGTTTTTATTTTCAAGGTCACGGTTATCTATGAACGCTTTTGTCAGGAGCGGATACGCAATATGAAGCACCAGTTTCATTCAAGGGCACCGGGAAGGGCAAGGAAAAAAGAGAAATAGGAAGAAATGTTTGTCTTCAAACGAATATTCGAGCATAGTAGGGGAATCGGTAGCGAAACTCGGGTTGGAAAGCGTGACGATGTGCTCTTAACTCGCATCTCGCCCGCATCACTGCGAACTGCACGCATCACATTTCCGAGCTATAGGAGATGTCATTTGTTGTCTCGTAGGGTGTATTCCATTAATTCACGATGATGTGAAACAAGCGAAACCACAAACAGAAATAAACAAGTCGAATAATGAGAGCAAGAAAAAGTAAAGTAAAAAAGAAACGTGTTATGATAGAAAAAGGTTCTAGTGAGTTCACACTCGACGTCTTGGCAAGGCGTTGCGTGTGCAATTGAACGAACTGCAAGCGTGTGCCGTAGCCCAAAATTGCCCCTTCCGGTGTTTTCAATATAGCCACCCAGCCGTGTTTCAACCAATGATGGATAAGATCCCACCCGCCTACTAGCGAAGCCGCATGGTCCTCTAATGCTTAAGCAAATGCGGTGGAAATTCTGTCCAATAACTTATGAGGAACTTGAAAACATAAGACAAGTTATACTCGTTACCTGGCTCTTAACATGGTCGACATATTGATTGATATTAGCGAATATGGCTTCTAGTAGTTCGGTTGCAGCTTTTTCCAGGTTGATTCGTAAGTCATCAGAAAGGAGAGCTTGAGCATGTCGTAGCTTACTCAGCAACGTACTTGTTGGCATTTCTATCTCTTCCAGTCTAGAATTTATTTTGAATGAAATTTTGGAAAAAATCTCTGAAGAGGTGATTCGAAAATTTTCAAAGAGATATTTCAAAAATTTGACAACCGACTTTTTGTTGAGCCGTGTCAAATTCTTCAAAAGTGATCCAAGTTTGATTCGAAGGGGTTTAGCAGACTCCGCATCGATTACTTTAATACGATCCAACATCTGAAACAACTTACTTAGCTATATGATCTCCGATGTGAAAAGTAAAGCGAATCAAAATCGAAGGCCCGGCAGGCTTGTTCAAAATTGTAACGACGTTTCAGGGAGTATCAGACCCATTTAATGACTTGCAGGGAAAGGTCGTGTGGCTACAAGTGATTCCAGCCCTTACAACTCATTTGATGACGGTCATAGGGCACGACCCAACGAAGATATTCATTCCTGAGATCCCTTCTACGATGTTACACTACCCTTTTGCCACTACCCTTACTTTGCAAAGCCCTTTAAAGTGCGAACAAATGGAAGCCAGAAGTACAGGGGTTTGAAACAGCGCACTCGAATTGAGTCAGATAGCACGAGCAGTTGGGGCCTGCTCCCGCTAGTGTGCGTCCAATTCACAAGGGGAAAAGCAAGGCTCTTGTCGCGCACGGCTACCCAATCCAAGTGTCCTGTAGCACACTAATGGTCGACGGGGCGGAGCGATTGATACGTGTGAGTACGGTTATGCTGCGTACTATGAACACCCAATTAATTTTGAGGCGATTCGCGGTATTTTTCGTAGATCAAAAGTTGAGTTGCGGTATTTTTCGTAAATCAACAGGTGAGTTATACAGTAAGCCTACCTGTGCTACTTCCTTCGGTCTACCTGTTCCGGAACCAATCCGGCTTTCAAAAGCCTCCAATCTTGACTGTATATCCAAATTCGACAACGAAGAGTTGATCTGAAAATGTGGTTCACGGATCGGCAACCGTACAAATTTCGAACTAGTCTCTCAGGATGCTGGCGTTCTTCGGCTCCACTACTACTATGGTCGTTTCGATAGTCTCCCTTCGAAGACATTTTGCACAGAAATTGCCTAACTTTACAGAATTCTTCGGAAATTAATATGGAAAGCCTAAAAGTCTACCAAAGCCAAACGAAGACAAGATTCAGAAATACTTTGGTGGAAATGCCGCGTTGCGCATGTTGCTATGCCTGTGCATGTTACTCCTAGCATGCTTTAGTAGATTTTGAAAGTTTACAGTGCCCCAAAGGAGTTCACATCGCTGCGTGTGTGCCATTAGGACAGCAAATTCGGGTGACCACTTGTGGAGAGCGATGCGATGGATACGAGCTATAGTCGTCACATTAGTTGGTCCTGGAGCGATCACGCCTACATTAGAGAAAAGAATCGTCGCTGCTTGAGTAATCGTCCAAGGGAGTTCTAGGATCCGCCGGCAAAGTTCCACGCGAAAAAGTGAGAATTCGGCTAAGATACAGCTCCCCAATTCTCTCTGGTGGGCGGGGCTTCCCAGCAAGAGCCAAATACCGTCGTCCACCGCGGTTGAGAACGGAGAGAGGGACTGTTTACATAATTTCCTGCTTCTACAACCGTCTTCACTGCGGGTGGACGACGGGGTGGGCACCTGCTCGGGGGCCCCGCCCACCCGGCCGAGACCTTGTGGTGCAGTATCTTAGCCGGATTCACATTTTTCGCATGAAACTTTGTATGCGGCCCACAATACGCACATAAATACAAACTAAATATATGGGTAACAGAAAAACTCATTTTTCCGTGAACGTTCTCTCAAGGACCCAACTAATATGGTGCAATTAGCTCACACCCATTGTGCGGCGACACGAATTTCTTGTCTTAATGACACACATCCTCACTTCACTTATATGAGCGCTTGTTCAGCAATAACCACTCGGCCGCCTACTTGTCCGTAAGATGCAGTTTCTGGAAGTTTCCTTTTGGAACATTGATTTTTGCGCAATAAATCGCGAGCACCTTCTACTAACCATCTACAGCACAATCAGAAGGAAATAATGAGCTCATTTCTGTGCATGATTCCTTGAAGCAATTCATAGGTACATACCGGATAAGAGTAGAACAAAATCCTTAGTGAAAGGAAAAAGCAACAGAGATTATTGGATTTGTCCCCAGGGAAGTGAAGAATGTCCCCGAATCCCTTGTTTTTACTCCTTACTGCACTCTCAGCAGAACATCTTTCATTGTAAATTAATAAGTAAAACAAAACAGAACAAATTCACATTCAGATTACTTCATCATTTAAATTAATAAATTAATGCTATCTTAAAATGCTTGCCTCCCTTCCCTTACTGATGAGCACAGAGGGAGGTTATTTTCATGCCACCGTCTAAGGGCCCGTGCGAAACGGAGGTTGAATTACTTCCTTGTTTTTCCCCCCTCAAAAAATTTTTCGAACAAAAGCTCTTCGTTGTTATAATCGTTTACATCTTTGTAAATGAATGCCCACAGGTTATTAATCGGCCCCTCCTTCACTCACAAATTTAGAATTCTCCTTACCTCTGAAAGGGCAAAACGCCGACTTTGAGAATTATTGAGCTGTTCTGCGAGTTTTTGTAATCGATCAAAGTCGTTGCCCGCAATCATATTATTCATAGGTTTTATAATTGGAAGGTCCGTGAGAGTGATGTTGAGGAATCTCACCAATTTGTCGTACTCCTCCTTTTTGAACGACTGAAATAATCATCTACTTGCTTAGAAAATTTACTTATAATTAATTTATATTGTCACCTTCAGTCGTTTCAGCTGATATTGCTTATCAAGCTGGAATACCTCGTAGAGCGTTTCATTTCTTTGACAGGCTCGTATCAGGTCTGCCAGAGAATGATCATGCATCAGCGATAGTAAGTCATCACCCGGTCGCTCCTGACTGCGCATCATATCCAGGTATCGCTCGCCCAACTGAAAACGTGATACTTTTGAAAACCCGTTAGGGATTTTTTCTACGGTTCTCTTCTCAACGGCGTGAACAAGGATTCAAAATTTTATTTAAATTCCCGCCCGATCCTCTAGTAGTTCACCGCAGTGCAGTATTGGTTTGTTTAGCTGTAAATATCATGCACACCGAGGGTGTCATGTGTGAAATATGTAAGAAGCTGTAAAAATTCGTTCTCGTGGTGCCTGATAAGTTTTCTCTCAAAAATAATAAAGAGAACTCCGGAATGCAGTTGGTAAGAGGGAGGCCTCATAAATAAATCCAGCAGAATAGAATGCCAATATTGACAACTGAATGCCATATGGGTTTTTTCCTTACGATAGCCTTCAACAATTCGAACAATGGCAGCTTGATGATCAACACCCCTAAGATAATACTTGCCGCAGGGAATCAGTTCAGGTTGCGCCATAAATCTGAGAATGGTCAGGGTTGTTACAAAGTGCCCTAAAAGGGATATTATGTGTGATTTGAATGTGAATGAATGTGTAGCCCATAATCCAAGCAAACGTCTGCAACCAATCAATGCTTATGTTCCAAGACATGCTTGTTCTACATGCATTAGATTTCTTTAAAGGTGAGCACTGTGGCGATCATCGGTGCATTTACGAGGAAGAGACCAGACCACAATTAAGAATGCCAGAGGAGACGGGGTGTGGCCCAACTGCCGGTGAAAGCCGGGTGTGTGCCCTTCGTTAGTATTTCGCACCGCGACATGCTGCGCGCTACGCGTTGCGTGCGAAATGAGCGTCGGTGTAATTGTGTCCTATGGCGGTGGTGCTAGCCCGAGCTCATACAAACCCCTCCAGTGGGCATACGATGGCGCGCTCTGCTCACACACGAGCACGGCGCTACGGATGGTCGCCACACGTCACAGATTGAAGTATTGTAATTCCTTCCAATGAGGTGTGTCGGAAAACACGTCCGGAAGTGAAGTCTACAGGACAATAAAAGTCCCTTTTCTCGCTTTTTTG
Organism: Trichostrongylus colubriformis; assembly: GCA_963978905.1. Lineage (NCBI taxonomy): Eukaryota > Metazoa > Nematoda > Chromadorea > Rhabditida > Trichostrongylidae > Trichostrongylus > Trichostrongylus colubriformis. The sequence continues at coordinate 28,199,528 of OZ022261.1, read as the reverse complement.
ACTAATATTCGGTTTTTTTTTCGACACAGCCGTAGCACTCTCCTTTCATAGTCAACAAATACCCCGTGCGCCTCCAAAAAATATTTGCAAAATGAGGAGCAACGAGATAGGAGAAAGTGAAACAATCATCCACCTTGATAATGTCATTCCGTGAAAGAGGATCGCGAAGAGTTCGACACACAATATCAGAGGTATTTCCAACGATGAAGAACAGCGAAGCTGTTATAACAGAAAGCACAGTGAACGTAAATATAGTAAGCCATATTCCGCTGAAAGTAATAAGTCTTCCTCCAGAGAAGGCACCAAAGAAAGAGTAAAAAGTGTCAAAGGAACTCTTACCATGAATAAAACCGTCCACCAGTTGACCGCACACAGCAGTCATCATTGTAAAATGTAGGCCGACGGCCACATATCCCATAGAAAAGCCCGAGAAGGAAGCACAACGAAATGAGCAAGAAAACTGATGTGATCACTAGCGAAACCCATTTACTAAAAATGACAGTTACTTTACATGAATTTGTAGCTACAGCTTTCACGCGCGTTGAGAGCGGCTAATTGACGTCGCGCGGTGGCACTTTTGATGCACACCTGCTTACCAAAAGCGTATCACCAATCCCATGTGGACGTTTTCTCAATATGCTCACCTGTATTGCACGAATTTAGCGGCGATGCTCTCCTTTGGATCGGATGCACGAGTCACAACGTCGTAGAGACGGTCAAAATTGATCTGAAAATGATAAAAATATGGATGCACGCCGAACTGTGTACGCAGTAAATCTCCTCACCCGCCGAACTTCTTCAGAAATCTTCTCAGCCGTTTCAAAAAGTCTGTCGGCGATTTCTTTCATTATTGCTTGAGAAGCTAAAAATTAAAAATATTGGAGATTTTAGTTATATCCGGACCGATCCAGAGCCGTTGCCAAATTACCTTGAAGGAGCGGGCCCGTATTTACAGGTTTGCCAAGCTCGCTCTCATCACATGACTTTTCATGGGTTATTTTATTACTATTCAATAAAGCAAATAAGATGTTCCACGCTGATACAAACGGTCACAGGGCGAAAGAGGGAAAGAGCGTGACCCTATTGCACGTATGAGTCGTCATCGAAACTTGTCTAGGGTTGACTTATTACATTCAGCTGGTACTCGACTAATTTGAGGAGCGAAAATATAAGCTAATTGCGTATGTTAAGGGCACTAACGTACCGAACCGTAGAAGACGGATGCACATCCCAATTCAAATGACCCAGTCAAGGGATTAGATTGTTTTAATGGTAAAAACGAAATTCGAAAAATGTAAGCAGGCTTCTCTATGAAGCTCTATACTTCAACAAAACCGAACTTTGAAAATTCGTTCAAAGGCACCGCAAGGGGTGAGGGGATAGTGAGAGCTGGGAATACATGTTCTCTGAAAACGAACACATTCCACTTCAGAACAGATGGTTTGTAGCAAATCGCGCTAAAAATGGTGCGGCTTAAGGTCTTATAATGATCCCGTGGCACTGCGAATCACACTGCCACTCATCCGTTGGGAAAGTTGCCGCGTTAGCGAGACAACGTTCGCAGCCGGCTGACCTAGCCCCTCGGCCGTTTGCATCTATACCACCGGGTAGTGATGCAGAGGACCTCGAAATGGAAGAAGTGAGAAGGGGGATTTCCGAGTTCTTATTTCTCAGATTTTTTTCCGTTTCATTTTATTCTTTCTCTAGTGTTACACTGCTGAGCAACTCTTTTGTCATATTCTACAATTATTCCTCAATCTGCCGAACTTACCCCTTGCGATGTCTTAGCTAATATTGATTGTACACACGTTCATGTATATGTGCCGCACAGTAAACTTTCACTCCATAATGGTTTTCGAATATGATTTTTCTAGGAGTTCTCGGAAATTATGCGAAAATAGGTTTCGATATTTTTGATTTTTGATAACTGCTGTTTATCGCCGCAGCTCGCGATGCGAAAGTTACTACAAGGATGCTGAGTTTTGGGCAAAAGCTTCGGTGTCGGACGGAACTCGAACCCGCACTTCATCCTTTCCGGGGATATGCTAATCTATTACACTACCGACACCCCTTTCACCTTAACCCAGCTTCTGAATGGTATGGGCAAGCTACAAGGATTTTCGCATACTACAAGGATGCTGAGTTATGGGCAAGCTTTTGCCCATGACTCAGCATCCTTGTAGTATGCGAAAATAGTTTTTTTAAAAATTTTAGGTACAAAATCCTCACAGTGAAGTTTCTTGTCTATTTCCACTTGGATTTTTTTCTCCATGTCTTTGAATTTCTGAACAGCTGTGCTCAATGACTGAGGAATATTTGCGTTCCTGATCTGATCGAGTGTGTTTTCAATGGTTGACCATATACTATTCTGAAAAACGGGATAGTAAGACAAGGTAAGCCGCGAACAGTAAAAAAATTTGACGATGTCTCGAGAAGGGGTGTAATAGACTGCTATTCACCACTGCGTTTCGCGACCTCGTTTGTGCTTGCTTGCCACGCCTATTGTAGATATGCCGCACGAGCATCGCACTTTGAAACGTTGTCGCGCCGTGCGCTTTTCGCTTTTAGTTATTCACTGCGTCTGCCGTGAAAATGCCTACGCTTGTGACGCTGCACCACTTCCTCATTTTTTATCGATTTTTCTATTTCAATAGACACTTCTATCGAATAGGTTCTTAATCTCCTTACTTTGAATAACACTGACAATTAGTTATAAAAAACCAAGAATAGAATGCAACCCACCACATCAATATTTAGCTGTTGCGGTGCAATAGTGTCCAGAATTTTCTCCGCTTTATGGCATATGGCCTTAACTGATTCAACTTCATTCTGAAGACACTCACGCAGCTCAGTGGCCGACGTCGATTGCATCCGTCCATACTGCACCTGAAAACCCGATTCCTTGTCTGTTACAGTACTAAGGAATCAGAGGTATCAAGTTCACAATATGCACGTCCTCCGTGAGAACGATACACAGTACATCCATTAAGTTAGGGTTTTGTTAGCGTGAATATGCCGCACGTCGTTGCGTGGATAGAAAATCGATAACAATGCATCATCTGCTGGAGGAAATCACTTGGGAAAATCTTATGTGATTCCCAGCTTTGAGTGACTCACATTTTAAGATTCGATCACGTGACGCCCACAACGGTTCACAGATAATCAGCTCGTTCTGTTTCGTAAAATTTGTGCGTCCCAGGTGGCACTTTAGCGCAGCCAAAATGAGACCAAATGCTATACGTCTTTTAAATGCAGGCCGGAGTTTGGCCTCAATACATAGAAAAGGGGTGTGTGTCCGTGACCATCATAGGTGTGATCGTTTTCCCAGAATGGCTGAATCATGCAAAGATCGCTCGCTGAGCGGCGAGTCGTCCCTTGACCGTCACGGGTACATGCGTTGGGGTGAGTTTTGACCACACCTCCTACCCGCAAGAGGAATGTACTTCCATCAATGGTGACCGGGGAGCCCCCCACTACAAGCATGCATGGAATGTCACTATGAGAAGTAAAGTGATAGCAACGTACTTCGAACTTTGAATAACCGTCCACGATTTCTTTCATTTGTATGCGTGTATCCTTCATCATTTGATCGATTTCCTCGGCACCTAAACATGCAGATATTCAGCAGGGATGCCCTTCTATTTCAGATTTCTTACAAGGATCTTCTAACTTACTCCTGCTAAGATTCATCAATGCATCAATCGTATTAGCACCGGTAAACCTCTTCACTCCTTGAACGACTTCATGTCCAGCATACGCTAATTGGGACGACACAGTCCGATTCAACATCTGGTAGTCGTCAATCAATAACTTTCGTATCCTCTACAAAAAATAGATTGAATTTAGAGAAATACATACTACCATTACTTCTTCTGAATTACTTCTGAATGTCCGAGAGATGGGGAAGGTTGGTATTCCTTCTCACACCAATGAAAATCATTTCCACAGATGCCAGGTAATTGGTAGGCACATGATTTTTATTTCAAAAAGCTCCTGTGTTCCAGAGACTGGTTACAAATGCTTTGAAGTTCATTATTGAGTAGCGGGGGCAAGGGGAAAGGAAAGCACATACAGTAGCGCTCAAAAGTCTTCGGCCAAAACTCTTTTGTCATAACTTTTTTTCTACTTGACGAAATTTAACAAAATTTTAATATGCGATGCCTGAACCTATTGCCAACATTTCCTTCTACTCGAGTGCCGCTTGACACTTTTCATGGTTTTTTACAAGAATTTACTACAAGACCACCCAAAAAAAAGTAAAAGGCTTGGTCAAGGGGAACGGCTTTCTTTACAAAAACAAAACGAGCATGCCTCGGAGAACATTAATATATTGTAGAAACACCACGACTTTTGATGACAGCGGCACAGCGGGACGGCATAGCGATGGCACTCCAAAAACAAAAAATTTCATATAACTGCGTAACCTATACCGCTGAGCGCCAAAATAGTATATTAAGTATGCAGTGTATCCAAGTACAACATACTAAAATTTCTCTTAGATCGGTGCAGTTGCAAAAAAGTTACAAGTGAAAAACCCCAAGTGAAAGACCATTTCGCCGAAGACTTTTGAGCGCTACTGTATATATGAGATAATTTCAAGTGAAAATGTTGTGCGCGACACATGGACGGCAGTAGGGTTCTCTGATAGGAGCTTCTCGTTAGTGAATCTCTTACCCCCATTCCCGCCCAAACGTGCCGCGCGCGACGCGCCGCAACTTTTATGCGTCACCTCATCCTAACCAAAACTTCACTTCTTTACGTCGAATTCAGAGAACTCTACGTGTGCTGCGAAATTTGCCCTTACACACGGTAACAAAACTGCAGAGCCCGAGTAAGACTGTTGAATCGAATAGCTGCAGTTTAAGGAAGCTTACCGCATCAGTGTCACGTTTGTAGAGGTTTAAGTCGTCAATACAGTAATTCAAACGATTCGGTAGCTCGTCTAGTCCGTATTCAGCATATTGACCCGTAATTAACAACGTTGCAGCAGCGAACCTGCAACGTCAAAGGAATAATATTTCAGTAGTTTTTGAAAAAGTAAGCGTCTTTTCGGGCAGTTTCTTTTTTGGCCGCCTTCATACTCTGCGATGCTGGAAGCAAGGCGTGGTTGCGCCGTCTCTGCGTCTCCGACCGTGCCAGTCTCCTTCGCTACCTGTGAGCGCAGCCGCAAAAGGTGCAGGTTGAGCAACCTACGTGCCTCAAGAAAGTAAGCCACTAATCTGATTATCGCGTGGTATGCCTTTAAAATCGCTCAGGACTACCCGGGTGTGCCTCAAGACGCTCCAACTAAGTCAGCGCGCCACCACGAATTACATCGCCATTACGCCACATGCCTTATTGGTCCCGTTGTGAATGGCCGAGCGCTAGCAAGTGCGGCCGCGCTCTCTTCGCGAGAGAATATGTATTCACAGTTTTCAGTTTTCCCTTACAAGGGAAGGACCACAGGTCGAAGTGGCCATTTGGAATGGGATACATATGGTCCGACGTATTTTCGGACGCTGATCTCGAATCTGTATTCAAAATTTGCAGAACGATTCTCTGGGCGGAGTTATGGAGGTTTTTTTTGGAAAAACAGTACTATTATATGGTAGGTTTGGAAGCCCATGGCACGCGATCCAGACGTTCTTGCGCGAAACCAGGGCGATTTCCGTGTTCAGGGAGTCAAATTACCCCAAGGGACAAGTTTCAAGCCGATTCGAGATTTTGACCAAATTTCGGAAAAATTCACGAGCTATTGGGTGGCAGCACATTGAACAAAGGAGAAGTCGTTGACTCTTGCCTAGGAAATGCTCCTATTTGATGCTTGTTTCGTACATTTAGTGCGATGGGCAAGTGTGAAAGGCTATCCTGTTCAGGTTGCAGAGTTTTCTGTAGAAGAAAATTCAAAAACTACCACTTTATCCCTGACCACCCCCAATTTTCCGAAGTTGGACCAAAAACTGGATTTGGCTGAAAATTTGCACCGAGGGGTAACTCGACCTCCTGTGCCCGAATATCATAATCTTTTTACGCAACAAGACCTAATTCGTGTGGTATGGGGATCTCTTCGACTTGGTATCCTTCCCTTGTGAGTAGTATTAGTGGTTATAAGTGGTAGAGTGATGGGTGTGGTAGGTTCCAGTACAAGGAAACGTCCAGAAGTGAAAGAAAAGCACTCACTGACAATTAAACACAAAATGCAAAAGAACTCGCATCGGCGGGGAGCAAACCCATTACCCTTCTCCTGCAGATCCGGAACACTACCAGTGAGCCACTGAGGCCGTTGCTTTTTACTCAAGCGCCCGTGCTGATGTAATAGTGCCTCGTCACAGAAAAACCTCCATAACTTTGCTCAGAAAATCGTTCTGCAAATTTCGAACACAGATTCGGAATTAGCGTCCGAAATTGCGTCGGACCGTATGTATCCCATTCCGGATGGCCATTTCCACCTGGGATCCTTCCCTTGTTAGTCCTCCCGCTACCTTTAAGTCTCAATCGTGCTGGATTATCGATTATTTCTAGCGCCTAATGAACTTTTCATCATAAGAGTCATCCACAATTCCACGATTTTACCTAATTTCTCTCAAAATCACTCTCCTAGATACAGCATATCATCAAAAACACGGAAAGAACCAAGAAATTTTCACCTTCAAGCTACATTTGAACGGCTGTCGGCGGAGAGGAAGCAGTTCAAATTTTTGGGAGATGTGTGGATTTGCTTCTCGCTCTGCGTCTCTGACCACGTGTCCCTCGCCTATTTGCTCCTACAGCCCTTGCGTTCGCTCCCCCTCGAGCGCCCCACTTTATTTTGGCAGGATTCTTATTTTCCTCGTGAACCATGCACGTTGCCCTTAGAAAACAAATACAACATGAATATATGGGTAATAGCAGAATTAAAATTTACGTAGACGATTTCTTCAGCTTGTTTTCATGAACAACAAGTCGAACTTACACATCTATCAAAACCAGTATCGCCATAATTGCATTCAGAAAGTTCCGCTTGCATCCGTCATATCGTGAGTCCGTGTTTTCTTTTCTTGATGAGCTTTTACAGCAACACACGCAACACCTGGAAATGCAATGGATTTAAAAGCGATTACAGCGGCTTTTGCAGTACAATATAATACATTCACATCGCATCCAGAGGATTTACTCCAGGCTGAAACACTGCAGACAATTTATCGGGAGAAAAAGTGAATCTCTCTTCTCTAAGATTTAGATTCTCGAGACTGGGATGATCATGGATATTTTTGAGGATAATCGTAGGCTAAGAGCTACTAATACTAGGGACTCAAATCTGCTGCCGAAGCAGGGATTAGAGTAAAACACGAAGTGTAACATCGCTATACCGTACTTTTGGAAGAACTACTCCAACAGTGTACATCCGGAGAGAATTTCACGGAAGCTCGTAGCTTACGGAACTTTACTTTTATTTTCCAACAGTTTTACGCAAACTAAAAAGTTGGATTCGAATACATAGCGTGGGCAAAGAGATGGGCAATTCCAAATTACCTCATGCAGCGTTCGGCCTGCCTTCAGCTTGTTTCCAGGAAAAATGTGAAACGACGGCATTCTCTGGTGAGACCGCGTTCATACATTGCGCCGGCAGGGCGTGGCTGCGTCCACAGGCAGCAAGGCAGAATGACACGGGGGAGATGCAGAGACGAAACAGGCAACGAGACAGTGTGGTACAGGTGGAGACGCAGGGACACGCAGCCACGCCCTGCCGCCGGCATTGCGAAGTAATGAAGAATGGGCACAGTTATGTCATCGTGAGTTGCTTTGAGAAGTCACAATTCAACTAGACCTTTACGAGAGCAAGCCGAGTACGCGGACTCAGTGATGCAAATGCGAATTGCAGACAACAGTTACTCGGTCTGGAAAATATTGTAGCACTTGACAAGAAAAGATTTCCTCACAAATTCACCCACAGGTGCTAATGTTATGAGAAAGGGGTTGGGGGGGGGGGGGGGGGCACTCCTACACACGCTGCCGTCTCCATCTAATACCATCCTACAATTATCAGTCTGCACACTCAAGTGTATACCTTTGCCTGAGCCTTTCTGGAGGAGAGAGGAAGCCCCTTCCCTCCTGAAGTTCAGGCAAAACGCAAGACACATTTAAGCAAAACCAGGTGGCCAAACACAGTGGCCCACTCCCCTACCCCCTCCTCCAGCTACATAAGCACTCACAAAGGAGCCTTAACTTGCACCACCCACAAAGTAGTTGTCCGATTGCCAAAACATGAGGCATCAACATGGGATTCGGCGTGAAGTCTGATATCAGTGAGTGAGCGCACCGCGAGCAAATCGAAATTCGCGCCTCCTGGAATCACCATAGCCCTTCATTTATGCTGTGATTAGCTCACTGTGAACTTTTCTTAGTACTTCCAAGCATGTCTGCCTTCCGTTCCTCATTCAAAGATGCCGCGCGCGGTTAACGGCTATCCTTGTGCGTCGCCGCGTCTTGACCTAATGTTACACACCCGTGTGATGTTTCAGAATCATCATAAAATATAATGTTAAATGTCGCTTCACAAACACTTTTACCGCATTCCAAAATTGCAGAAATATCAAAATTATAAATAAAAAAACATGCCTGTAAAGTAAGTAGAAAATAGGCAATGCAGCACCGACCAAAATAATCACACCAGCTGTAAGAAGCCATCCTCTTTGCCAAGACCACCACTAAAATTATTTTAATGTTTTTGCATTTCTGTGGTTTATGACATTGAAAAAACATTTCATGCGAACATTTTCTCAGAGGCTTGTATAACGAGCTCAGTGAAGGGCAGGGCACGACGTGAATATTTGGTTTGCTCCTTAAGGCCACCTTCAGACTATGCGATTTCGCGATTTTGCGACTCTGCGATTTTGCGTCGTCGCACTTTCGCACGCGAAGTTGCGGCATCAATCTCAAGGTCGCAGTATCGCGTGCGAAAGTGCGACGCCGCAAAATCGCAGAATCGCAAAATCGCAAAGTCGCAGTCTTATGGCAGCCTAACCTAGCCGGCCAGGTCGCAACGGATGGAACTACGACTGACGCAGCATTCAATGATTTTAAGCTTCTACAAGCCTAAGCCAAGGGATGGTGGATGATGTGCGTGCCATCTGCGGAGGGCGCAGACGATAGCAGAAAAACAGACGCATTTGCGCGCTAATTTCAAATCGAGCTCGAAGTTCCTGCAAGCCATCATTGAAACCCTACTGATATAGTCGTTTCGTAGACGCATGGTAATAGAACGGAAAAGGCGGTAGAAGCATTTTCGAAGCCTCCAATTCCAGGAGTCCTTTGCGCAGATGTGAAGTCAATGGCAGAATGGAAACAGCGCGGCACATTGTAATCCCCCACTGACGCAACATGTATCAATCATATCTGGTACGCGCCATGCATATGATTTCCACTGGGTACTGCTAACTCTTCCGGGAGGATACATAATTACCATTAGGCTTACATGTATTCAAACGAGACAAGTGTCACTCATCGTGTACCGCGTGACGGAAGATTAAGCTGATCAAGAAGGTGTAGAAGAATCATAGAAAAAACTGCTTGTGAAAAAACAATGCTGGCGTCTTTTACACAAGCAACCTCTCAAATTTACAGCGGCTTACATATAATTGAATATCGATCTGATATTTCTGCCCCAGGCCGACCCTGCGCAGCACGTGAACTTCTATAGCACCTTCCTGGATACACATCTCCCTTATCACGTCATAATTGAAACAAATTTTTAATGAAAGTCGAGAGCGTAGCGCTCTCAGGGAAAAATGATCAGCACCGAATTTTTATGCTTCATCTATTTCGTAGTTTCAATGTTAATGCTTCTAAGGCGCTGAGATGTCGAAAAACCGGTCAGGTAACATTTTTCTCTGTCTTTCTCATTTACGCAGTGTCTGCAAAACTGAGCTGGTCACAGGGGTCGGAATTCACTGGGACGCAACCAGTCATCCGGTTGCTAATATTCGAATACGCATCCAAAAAACTGCAATTTACAAAGTGAACAGGTTTTATTTGGAAACTTCTACACCTCCCTCAATTAATTCTTGTCGTTTTCTTTTCTTTTCTTTTTTATGGGTCACACTTTTTCACTCACGGTTCCGAATGACAGTGCGCCAGTTAGTTCCTTGTTTCTTTTTATATTTCTTTTGAAAAGGTCGTTATTTCAAATGATAGTATTGCTACCTAGTAGTACAAAGACTATGACTAGTTTTTTGAGATTATCTCATCTACCTAAAATCACTATGATGTGGCTGATGAGAATTATTCGAGGAATTTTCAAAAAAACCACCCACCTATTTTCGAGACCAGAATACGACCCCATGACAATCCCTCATCCCATTGACTCTGAAAAGGGAGGGGAAGCAGAAAGGGTTCAGACAGCTCGGTCTTTCCCCTAGGTTCAGTCGACCCCTTTCTTCCCACCACCCCCAATCATTGGCTCACAATCTATCATTCAGATCTTCCCTCCCTCTATTAGCCTGTTTTCTTGTGAAAAGATGATTCAAATGCAACGGTCCCCTCCATATATCCGTATAACGCCCTTCCTCCACTATCCATGAGTCACCAGTGAGTCATCAGGTAGTGCTAAAGTTCCGGCGACTATCATTAACAGACAGGTTGACTGTTCGGACGTTCTTAGACGTCTTGAGGTCCTCAGTGGAAATCCGTTCTACACACGAACTAGCCACGGGTCAACTCACGTAATCTATTGATTCTAAGTGTTAGCTAACTCAACGCGCGGTCAAACAAGGAACCTCCGAGCAGAGGAGCATCAGCGCGCGGGTCGCACGCCGCCGATCTGGTCACAATCACAATCACTACACTGAAAACAATACACGCACACACACACAGAAAACAATTCACAACTTACATCCACATATTTAGTTTCGATCGATAAGCGTACTTCGTTCACATCACCCATAAGAGCTTGTCGATTTAAGAGCTCTGGAAACACAAACATTTCTTCACTCCTGTCCTCGTTCAGAAGAAAAACAAACAATGACATGAAAACATAGCCTAGCTACTGGATCTGAATTCATGGATGTCCTGGTAATGAATGTTTCATTTTTCATTCTTTAGCGCTCTTATTTATTCTATACAGTTATTTGTAAGTCAATGAACACGGAATTGTGGGAAGCAGCCAAAGATCGATCGCCTTCCTTCTTCGAACATAGAAGATATGAACGCGGACAAAAGTATGAAGTGTTGGCCATCTCTGCCTACTACATAGTTAGGCACTATATTTATTATATTTATTATATTATTCAAGCTGTATACCCAGGTTCAAGATTTGGGCATAAGCTCTACATACAAGTTCACCTGAAGAGAAATGATTAGAAAAGCATATTTATTCGTGTTAATGATATTGCATATTTTATGTTTGTAGCTAATTGCAAACAGGTACACACAATGCATATAATTCTTCAGAAACCTCAGAATTACTTATTTCAATATAAAAGATGAATTCAAAATTCACAGGTTAAGGGCCTTTGAAAAAGACTATTTTAAGTTTCTTCCGTTAGCTGCTGATTCGTAACATTTGTAACAACTTTCGCTTCGTGCGTCGCAGCGCACGAAGCGAAAGTTGTTACAAGAATGCTGAGTTATGGGCAAAAGTTTTGGTCTCGGACGCGACTCGAATCCGCGCTCCATATTCCCGGGCATATGCGCTAATCCACTACCGGGACTGTAAACCAACATGATTAAATTAATAACAAATTAATATATAGTTTACAGATACAGGAGCAACATGATTAAATTAATAACAAATTAATATATAGTTTACAGATACAGGAGCAACTAGTTCACTGTTGGAAAAAACATGTAAACATGCAAAGTAAAAATGCGAAGTAAATACGGTATTAAAGTAATCTAAAATGGACACTATTTGAATATTTTGAAATGTGATTTGTAGAGCTGACCATTAGGGACACCAAATGAATTCCATGACGAAAAACATCATGTCATGGCGTTTTATAAGAATACGATTACAACTGGCAGCTAAAAGCACGAGTGACGTCATTCTAGTTCTCCTTAGGTGGCATTTATAGATTACTTATGACAAGCATGACCCAACTGGTAATTAGAGGGGGGGGGGGGGGGGTATTAATGGACACGGTGCAAATTGTAGACTGGAAAAGTAACATGTAAATTCAAAAATGCAAAGTAAACTAAGGTAATAAAGTTATCTAAAGTAGGCTTGTGAAGACATGTTAGTGTTTAACATTTAACGAAGTGGTCCTCACCCACTGCATAAATATAGCACCTAAATTGGTATGCGCTCATTTTCTTTTTTTTTTCTATTGGGGTATAGGAAGAATTTTATGGTAGATGTTTAAGATCCGAAAATTACTGTATACCATGCGCATACTGTAATTTTGAGGTTCGAATTTAGGGTGGAGTATTCTAGCTATTCTCCTTGATTGTTTTTTGCCTTGGCGGTACTTCCGCTTCTTGAGCGGTTTTTTATTGATCATAGCTTAAACCTGCTCCCTTTCTTAGAGCCGATCATACAGGAACACGACGAGACATGACGTTGTCTGCGTTCTTATCCCCTTCGCTGTTCATCGTCGCGATTTGCGCCACGTCTTGTTCCTCGACTAAACTGCGTAACGTGTCAAGTTCTTCGCTAAGGCTTAAATGCAGCGGCTGATCAATGCCCGATAAGATCGTGATCGATGTTGGCGAAATTCAGCCAGCACACACGCGATTTACCGCTTACGTCTTGCGATCCTTGTGGGTGGCCACTTTCTTTGCGAAGAGGTCGACGCAAGGCCACCATCCCACCCATCAGCATCGCTCGTTCGAGTGCTTGCTCGCTCTCCGAATAAAGGAATGTACGAGATTTCACTGCAGCTGTTGCTAGCGTTGTCCCAGCACGTGAATGAAAAATCACATGGCACAGACTTGGACATTTCGTATCTCACACCCTGTTATTACCAGAAAATACAGCGGACAGAGGGGTCAATGGGACCATGGAGGTTTCAATGCGCCTTGGTGGTCACGACTCTTGGTAACCTGACACCCGAAGCCGCTTGGTGTGGCTGCTAGCGAACCACTTTAATGGGTCACTGAGACACAGTTGAATTATTACTACAGTGTACATAAAAACGGTGCTTCTAATTGATGTCAGTTCGGTTGGGAAAGGAAGAATGCGCGACTAAAGTAGCCTTATGAGTTCTAAAATGACTGGAACGGCGGATGTAATTGTGCTATAACGTGGACGTAAAAAACACGCGAAAGTTGTTTCATTTGCAGTTCTCATTCCGGAGACACGGTCAAATTAACCTCATTACCATTCCGGCCTTAAAAGCAGGAAAATTGGGGCCATTATGGTCATTCTATGGGAGCCTTTTTCGTAACTTTAGCACAATTTAATTAAAACTTCGGAAAAACCTTTGTTCTACCTAGTGGCTAACGCTAAGAAGTGTTTAGGGTGACTTCGAAAAGTAGCTACCATTTTGCAGCAAACAGCAGTTTGAAAAAAAGGAAATTGAGAGAAAAACGATGGGAGCGTTGACCGACCAAAGATTACCAAAAACGGTCGAACATGAAAAATAGAAAGAGCAGGGTGCTCTTCGAGAAAATGCATGCAACCTTGACTGAGAGCAGAAAATGGTAGATACTTTACTATGGTGATGGTCAAAACGATGCCTTATGCAGAGCGAAAAGAAAATCGGTGTCAGTAACATGCGGTGAATAGCGTAATGAAAAAAGAAGGAAAACGAACATACCTTCATGAGGGAATTTGTTGGAAAGCAGTGATAAGAAATGATCAATACTTGAATAGAAATAGCTGAGAGTTTTGTCTTCGACGCGATTTTGCAGGAAAGCACCACATTTGTACTGTTCTGATGGACGATATGGTGTGAACTCCATAGCGGAGCCGCCAACAGCGAACAGAAGAAAAATCACCGAAGGTTGCAGCATTTTTCACGACGTTGACATTGCTGCTTTTCTAAATGGAAAACAATGAACAACTGACTGGCCATGTTTTGACTTCGCTCACAGAATCTGGGCCACTCGAGAGCTTAGCCAGGAAAAAGTCGTAAGATTTGTGACGGACAACTTTTTCAGTGCGTTTTTCCCTCGGAACAACACTTTTGAGCGCGCTCGAACGTACTTTCATCAAATATACCGAAATTAGAACCAGAACAGACGGCTTACATCACCAGACAAGCTTCTGGGTAACCGAAAGAGAGAGGCAGGAAGCGGGAAAAAGTCGCGACTTAAATACATAAAAAATCAGTACTTCGCTTGAAAGGAAGTGCGTTCAACAGAGATACCGAAGGAGATTTAATGTTTGAAATATAAGGAGGATCAATGGAGGTCGCATATGCAAAGGAGGAGGGGGGGGGGGTATCCATATGGACCTGCTTCCCTTCTCAGGTTCGGGTGGAGTCACCCTGGCTTACAACTCATCGTATCGTCCCTTACTACTACTTGCTTGTTTTAATTGTGCAAAAATGTGTATCTTGACGCGTTGACCTAAATGCACCAAAAAAGGTACCCCTCCCATGACATCCGCTTAGCACCAGAGTGAGAAAGTACGGCTGTTTCTCAGAGCAGCCTTCTTTGTCTTTTTTTCGCAGGGGCAAGAGAAGGGAAAAAAAGACGACGTAAGCTTGGGATCAAAAGAGTGGCGACTGTTTTGTTGATCGGGGTGTTGGCCATCTCGCGGCCGAACTTTTGTCCACCCGACCGTATCGGACACATTGGTAATCCACATTGTTCAATGTACGATTTCCCCTTACGACCAAAGGTTATCGATCAGAATAGAATGTGGTAGATCACACACAAGGAAAACTTTTTAGAAAATCCATGCAAACAATGAAGGCGTTTGAAAAAGCTGAATCAACAGTGGTAGCTAAGTCCACAGGGATCTGAATGGAATGATGAAATCGATAGGCATACCATAGATCGCACTGAAAATTCGTTAGAGAAAAGTAACGGGAAATTCCTGGAGGAATGTTTTGGAGAAAGGCAAAAAAGTCATGAAACGACACGAAAACAACAGATAGACTACTGTAACTGATGAATAATGATTACATGTATTTAGAGTAATTACATAACTGCAAGTAATAAACTTTGAATGCATTCGAATAAATGGGACGTTACGAATGATTGATGGCGCACCCAGTAATAGGATGTGATGAATATTCAGTTTAGTAGTCTCAAGAGTGCTTAACGTTAGCTGATCAGCTTGCAGGAAATGAGCCGAAGCGTGGAGGGCGGGGGAGTAAAGGGGCTGGGAGAGGAGGTTTGACCGAATCGTGTCGCCGGTCTGCGCAAGAACCCACCTCCTTCCTCTCTCTCGCCCACCCGGCTAACGACCCCCGAACAACTTCAGTATAAGTGCGCGAACGCCCACTGTGATCTCCAATAATCAATTCTCGGACTAACATCTGAAGACTTGGGAAATCATGTAGGAGAAGGTCATCTAAAACTATAAAATGAATAATCAATGATCTCCGATGATACTACATATTACCTACTCCCTGCAGGGATATGTATTATGTAAATTGCCCAAATTGTCGTTGTTGATTCCCTGATGGAAGCCTATTTACTGTATCATGAGTAATTAGCTATACACGCAAATATGGTGTAATCGAAAGCAAACAAGCACGGGATAATTCGATAAACAATGGGGGCAACGACACGAGAACACTTACATCCATACGTTAGATCGATGCACAGCAGTGAATTCAGATTGGAAAACAATGACGAAGCTGTATTGGTAAACACCTATGTAAATAAACAAGGAAGGATATTCAGGTATTTTGGGATTATTAAATGATCAGTGTCGAGTCTTTTTTCTTATAATTCCTGTGACACTTTCAATAGGATCACTGCGTTACTGAGCTGTTTACTTCTGAAGGGTAATCGCTTTTTAAATATTTGCATAAATGATGTCTTGAGTTTCCATACAAATTTTTCGTACATACTGGTTGGCTGTCCGCGCACTGTATTTGATGTTGGCATAGAGATAGGAGCGGGGGAGGGGGGGGGGGGCTTAAAGGAACCGGGAGGGGTCCGAAGAAAGCTGAAGATGCAAAGAAACGATCATTTTGTAGCGAACATTCAAAGTTAGAAGCGATAATCGGTGGAATACCCCGGATTCAAAAGCGCGGCGCTGTGGCGTGTATTCACATCACACTCGCATCAACACCCTGACATTCCGAGTTGTCCGCTGTAGAGATGTCCTTTGTTGTCTCGTAGAGTGTATTTCATTCATCAGTGATGACGTGAAAGAAATGAATCAATATACAGCAACAAACAAATAAAACAATTAAGTGAAGAATAAGCGAAAGCGTAAAAAGTGAGGATTACAATTAAAACGTAATGAACTCACTTTCGTCATCTCGGCAAGGTGCCGAGCGTGCGTTGCGGCAAATACAAGCCACCTTCCTCCAATACCGTACACCAAAATTGCTCTCCTCCCAGTGTCTCTAAAGGTTACCATCCCGGAGCTCCCCCTCCCTTTAGGTCACTACTACTTTACTGCCCCCCATCCTGGAAGGTAATCACTTCACCGCGTCGTGCCCCACTTTTATTGGCTTATTGGGTTGTTTTCATCGTGCGGAGATGTTGATTTGAAATGTCTCCCTTCCTCCCGTATGTGTATAGCGCCTAACATTTTGTTAGGATTATTGCTCCTGCAACATCTTGAAATAACCAGAGATTCAAGGCACAACCATCTGAGCGCTGAGGAGACAGGATGCCAAGATAAGTTTAATATCAAATAAAACAATAAATGAAACGTGTTACGCACCTTAATTCATGTCTATTTCGACAAAGACACCGGACATTGAAATCCTGTGCCATCAAAAAATTTTGCAATTTTCGCAAAAGTATCGAGCATTATTAAGTATTGCAATTTTTGCAAAATTACTAGGTATACTTGAATACTATATTCACGTTATACTATGTATGAACGTTTTTTTTTTTCGACAGATTTGGCGAGAGAAATGTCCGGTAGTGTTTTGATCTGCGAATCGATAAATTAAATGCGCCACTGCAACTACGGTGTGTCGGAACGACAATAAATGTGATAGATGATCGGAATTATGACTAATGCAATAAAACAAGTTTTTCTGGTGAGAATGTTGGGCGATGTATTCGTATTACAGCTTGGGATCATTGTCAATGATAAACAAAAAGAAATATATTGTCATCTATACAGCTAATGAGATGATTATGATATTCAAATGGCACAAGTATGTGATGAGTGCCGTCTGCTCGAAAAATATTCGAATAATCGCAATGTTTTAAATTTCTGTATGGAATCAACGCGCTGAACAACATGGAAATCGTATGACGAAAATTGCGTTTCATTATTTGCCGAAAACTACAGGCCTTTGAATGGTCTAAGATTATGTCCAGGGTTCAGAGCTGGTAGGAGTTGTACTCATACTTTGTTCTTGTTTCACGGCGGTGCATTAGAGTGCATAGCAAATAAATGAAAAGATGAAGTTTTTGGCGCCAATCAATCCCTTATTGGGATGCGCCGCCCACTCTAGTTCCATTCAGATTCGTGGTGGCAGGTGCTTATGATTTGGTCCATACGATGACTTGCCGAGGGCAGCCGACGAACGAGTCAGCGGTTTCATCCTTTCAGACGAGTCTGGTACCAATAGCCTATCCCGAAGGATGAAAGGTATGGCTGGGCTGGGCAGGCGTGATGCGGGATTACATCTCCTCACCATGAGAGTAGAAGGGCGCGTCACTTGTCACTATGCCACCTCCGTCCAACAAATGACTAAATTACCAGAACGAATTTGCCCAGTTCCGTATCGATCGATCGGATACGCAAGCAGTTGAATTTTCGTTAACCACCGCTTCACAATGAAGTCTAAAAAGTAGTGTTACAATTTTAACACTTAACATTTGACTTACCTTCTTTTGCTTCACACATTTTGCGGATTTTTACTATGAATAATATTTTAAATGTTACATTATTATCGAATGAACACGAATAAATATACAATATACATAAATGGAGGTGGTGTAGTGACAAGTGGCGCGCACTCGTAATCTCATGTTGCGGGGATCAAATCCCGCATCAATGCCCGCCCAGGCTACGCAAGCCTTCCATACATCCGGGATAGGCAACGTGGTACCAGACTCGTCTAGGAGGATGAAAGCAGTGACTTGTATATCGGCTAGACCCCACAAGAAATGGTATAGGCCAAATCGTATTCAGTGGCCACCACGAGTCTAAAGCGAATTAGAATGGTGGCGCATCTCACAGAAGGAATTAATTGAAGCAGAAATGTTTCTCTTCTTTTATCCTTAATATACGAACTTGGAATTTTTAGTTATGTGTCAGGAGAACTATCATATTAAGCAAATTCATATAGTGGATTAGAATGTAGTTGGCAGATATGGAGCTTGAACTGGTAATATTTTTTATGTAGGCATAGCAGACATCCTCGAGAATGTCCTCGTAAAATGCTCCCTCTTGCTAAGGTCCTAGTTTCCTTAAAGCTTATTTGAATATTCGCTATTCTGCTCACCAATCTGACAGATGTACCATCCTGATTATAAGTTAAGTAGATTAAAACGAAAATTAAATCCAGATTAACTTTGAGAGCTCCAAAACTCTCACCAACCACGATAATGGACGGTTACTTTACGATTTTTAACGACAGTAGTTATTATCCAGTGATAATGTCATTAAATACAATAATATCATCAATAACAAGAATAGCAGTTATGGTAGGAGAGGTAGTAGTAGCAGGCATATAAGAAAAATAAAAACTAATCATACGAATTAATAAAAATTGCAATTATTACGAGCGTAATAATAATGATGCCAATATTATATCATTAGTCAAACTGATAGCATAGTAATGAATAATAATAATAATAATTTCTGTGTAATGTCAGTTGTAAGCCTCATATCTGATGCACCTTAATATGGCAAAGTGCTCACAGCGCCAAAATAGCTCAAAATTTCTTTGATTTTTGCAGCCTTTCTGAAATTTCAATAAATAGTAATGTAATAGTAATAATAGTGGCAATGCAGTAGTCATTACTAACGGTATTAAACCATACGTTGAAGGAACGTGCACACAGAAAAATGAGCTTCCCTAGTTTCATGTAAAGTTTCACGTGGAACAGTGGAAAGCCGGCTAAGATACAGCTCCTCAAAGTGGTGGGCGAGGGGCGGGGTCCTAGAGTAAGTGTCTGCCACATCGTCCATTGCGGTCGGAGACGAAGAGTGGGACTGATTATGTACCTTTCTGTTCCCACTATGCGGCTTTGACCGCGTAGGATGACGGGGCACGCATTTACTCTGATGCCCCGCCCTTTCGGCCGCAACTTTGAGGAGATGTATCTTAGCCGGATTCTCACTTTTCCGGTGAAACTTCGCATGCGACCGTTATTAGACAAATAAACACAATTATATTGGAACAGAAAAATCTAATTTTTCTGTGCACGACTCCTTCAACCTCTTACTAGATCAGGGATAGCATGATGCATGGTAAGCATGATTGTAGTAGATATCTGGAAATGTCATGTGTATGATACCCTGGCTAAACTGGAAGGCAGTGAAAGAAATGTCCGTTCGAATTAACGGGTTTCATCTCTAATGGCCTGTATCGTGTTGAATGGATCGAAAAGTCGTTAAGTTATTAGAACGGCTCGTATTTTGTATGCGAACGGATCGATTTGGTTTGGTTAAATGCGTGATTGATGTGAAGAAACGAAGGAAGTTAGGAGAACAACGACAACGATGGGTGTGGGGGGAGGAGGGACGACAACGTTAACGTAACAAGCAAGTGGCTGTCGCTAAGCACCGAGAGGCCGAGCAGCCCCTGCATGATATTAGACATTGGCATGGTGAAAAGCAAACACTACCATATTGCGTGAAAGAAATGCATGCCAAACGTCCAGCTGGAGCTCCTCACAGGAAATAAAAAACTAACGTTGACGGTTAAAACACATGTGAAAGCACCAGCACAATTATCGGCACATTCGTAAACGTTCTCATCGAATAAATGAATTCTGGAATTAGAATGACTCGTGAATGTTAAGATAGGGTCTCGCTAAGATAAAGAGGCTTGAGAGCTTTTTGAGTGAATGCCCAAAAGCTACAAAAGAGAAGATCGACAAATTCCTGATAAAGAATGCAAAAAATACAGAACATGCACTTTAGTGCTCTGCCCAGAATGTCCTACGTGCTTTTCACTTCGCTCACCCTTAGGACGCTTCCTAATTCGCTAATGTAGTCTGATGAATGCACTAATGGCAAAAGAAAAAGTTGACGTAAGCTGATTGTATTGCACATTAAAAGCCAGGAGAGCCTGGATGTAAGGGACCCATTTACTGACAGTGTTGGGATATGCCATGTGGCTGAGCTTCTTTCGAGTTAAAGGAACCGGAAGGGGGTCCGAAACAAGAGGAAGATGCAAAGAAATGAGCATTTTGTAACGAACACTCAAGGTTAGAAGCGATAATAGGCGAAAAAACCCGGACTCAAAAGCGCGACGCTGCGGTGTGTATTCGCATCCTATTCGCATCAGCGCATCCATTCCGAGTTGTCCGCTGTAGGAGACGGGCCGTGGGCCAACGTTAGTTATAGCACTTGACTCCCAGTGCAGTGGAGTGGCCATTCTCAACTACATTAGCATTCATGTAAGTACATCTAGAAACAATATTAGAAAGAACAAAGTAAAAAGTAAAGGAAAAACAAAATTATAGTAGAAACAACTTTTTTTGGCACCATGCTAAGGCGACAAATTGGCGAGTTTGTGCAATGGCGGCCACTCAAACTCGTCCACACTACGTCTGTTCTACCGTAAGCCAAAATTACCCCCTTCTGGTGTCTTTAAGGAGATAGTTGCATGGGTGACTAGTCTATTCATAAGATTGCATAACCCAAATGTCACGTCGGTCGTCTCTTATCGTTAGTGCATCTTTTCAGTCTAGTTTGCGCTTATTTCGAACAGAGTTTGAAATTCGCGCGCAAATCGCGGCCACTGTTCGACTGCTGTCTGCGTCTCTTTTTCTTCAAAGGGATCATCCGCCTTTGCTTCCCTTCCCTCTCGGCTCAGGTCTAAACAGATACAAAGGTGCGCTTGACCCCTGGATAGCTGCAATTCGTACGATTGTGCGACCAATGTGTCGTCGTGCGCACTCTTAATTGAGCATGCTATCTCCCTCCGCAATGCAGGGGCCGCGAATGGTGCGAGACAAGCGTGGTGGCGGAAAAATAGCACCTCAAATAGTATGCGAGAGTGACACAACGACATAAGCAATCGCACTATTGTGCGAGGTATGTCCTCACCTTGGTAAAATGTGATCTGAAAGTTATTCATCCGTGCGTGCTGGGTAGCACAACAAATGCAAGACGTCTTGTTCTCGCTATTATGCCACTGAAAGGACAGAAAGGCTTGGCTGCGCTGGGTTGGTTCCGTTGCTATAGTGTTCCTTAGATACTCCATTAGTCAGTTCCAACACAACGCCGTGAAGTCTTCAGAGAGCCATGAAGTCGGGAGCGAAAATCAAGCTCAAAACGTTGCTTGAAGCCTTTCTGGAGTTTATCTTGGGTGCTACTTTTATTTTTTTAAGGGCACGAATCCGCCCCTAGCCCCGTTACCTCAAAGCGGTGGGGTGGTGTAAACTCACTCAAAGTTGCTTTCCGTTGTTGCCGGAACAACGACGTGTTGAGTGAGGCTAAAAACGGGCCCCCTCCTGGACGAGCTCCACTTCCGGCGGTGGTGCTACCGCCAGATTTGGCTAGGCGGTGAGGGGTTTGTCTAGGCCGTCAACATCCATGTTTAGTGTCCAAAAAACAGCACCCTCAGTCCCGTGCGGCCACCGCCCCTCCTGGCAGAGGGGGCAACGGCAGAGGGGGAGAAATCTCACGGCAAGCGATCTGCCAAACTCTTCTTTAAATATCGGTACTGTTAACACTCGAGGCCTCAGCAGCGATGCCAGAACTGATCAGCTTATTTCTGAATTGGACAGATGTGCGATTAACGTGGCATGCATCCAGGAGACGCGAAGACGAGTAGCGGGTAGATGGAGGTGGCATACAGGCCACGAAGTCGTGCTTGGAGCCGGTTCAAGAGGTTGGCGGCGTCGGCTTCATAGTTTCGCCGCAACTGGCGGCTCGTGTTGCTCGCTGTGAAGTCCTTTCGGACAGGATCGCAATGCTGGTGCTCGAAATCGAAAAAACGACTAAGATGAAGATTTTGTCTGTATATGCGCCCACATGCGCCTATAGCGATGACGATGTTGAGGAGTTCTACGACGCGCTTGAACGAGCAATCAACTCCTATCCAAAAGGTAACTACGTCGTCTGCGCTGGCGATTTTAACGCCCACTTGGGCGTCGGCGAGCCCGGTGAGAGCTTTGTGGGTCCCTATGGAAGACCTGGACGGAATCCTCGTGGTGAAGCCCTGGCCTTATTCGCCGAACGATGTCGTCTATGGGTGGCGAACTCATTTTACGAGAAACGTCAGGGACGCCGATGGACGTGGCATACTCCTAACAGACAGTCGTTCCATGAAATCGACTTTATCATGACAAACTGTCTGCGCCTGTGCCACAACGTTACAGTCATCGGAGAATCGCATTTTAACATCGGTTCCGATCATCGTCTAGTCCGAGCGACCATTGCGATAAATCTCAAGAAGGAAAGGAGACGGATAGCTGCAAGTCACTCACGGAGAGCCCGATTCACGTTGTGTGAGGATACGTTGAGGACGCTTGCTTCTAAGACAGACTTTTCCGGTGGAGATGGTGACATTCACGATAGATACGGGAGGATGATCTCTGCCATCCGATCCGTTGTGGAGGCTGCTTCAGAGCGCGTTCTGAGCAAACCACGCCAGCGGCTAAATGATGAGACCCTACGGATGCTGGCTACACGGAAGAAGCTGATAAGCTCCCTGGACCCGGTGGCTCGCACGGTGCTGAACAAGGTCATTCGCTCTAGAGTGGAGAACGACTATCGTGAATACGCTGTACGGAGAGCAAGGGAAGCGGCGCAAAAATCGCTCAGCATTAAAAGGACTTTCATTAGCACTCGCCTCAAGACTATTTCTCCTGAGTATTTGACGAGAACGGACGGCTCTATTGCCAGAAGTCGCAAGGACATGGAGGAGGAGATTCAAAGTTTCTTCCAGGACCTGTTCTCTACCAAAGTGCAAGTTCAGCCGTTTCCTATTGCATTTGATGACGCAGCTGAAAGGGAGGAGTGGCGAGTTCTGGAGTCGGAAGTGGCCCATGCTATTCGTCAGACAAAGAAAGGAAAAGCACCTGGACCAGACCACATGCGAGCAGAGCACTTGAAGTGTATGGAGGAGTTCCTCACTCGTCCGCTCGCCGATATGTTCACGGAAATCCTCGCGACGGGGTCGGTTCCGCAGGATTGGCTCGTATCTAAGACCATCTTAGTGCACAAAAAGGGACCGCGTGATGCTTTGGCCAATTATCGCCCTATCGCTCTCCTATCTGTGGTGCTCAAGCTTTTTTCTCGCGTCATTCTCAGTCGCATGTGTCGCACTCTCACTATGAACACGCGCAGAGAGCAAGCCGGTTTTCGTGAAGGATTTTCGACTATCGACCATATCCATGTCGTTTCACAGCTCACGGAACGCTGTAGAGAGTACCGGCTCCCGTTATGCTTCCTCTTTGTCGATTTCAAGAAAGCGTTTGACACGATCGAACATCAGGCGGTGCTGAATGCTCTCATTACGTTCGGAGTCCCTCGGCGATACATTGAAGTAATACGCCAGTGCAACACGGGCTGCTTCACTGACATCAACTTGCTGAATAGTCCAGTTCGTGTGGGAATTCAACGCGGTGTGCGGCAAGGCGAGGTCATTTCTCCGAAACTGTTCTCCGCTGCTCTCGAGCTCGTGATGCGAAACGTTGAGCTTCCTTGCGGCATTGATATAGATGGTGAGAAGCTCCAGTATCTGCTCTTTGCGGACGACATCATCCTTATCGGTACTGAGCCGTGTACTCTCGAGGATTCGTTGAGAATTCTTTGCGAAGCCGTTCGTATTACCGGGCTCCAAATCCATCCAGGCAAAACTCAGTGGATGAAGAACAGTTACGTGGAGGATTACAGTTTACACCTGGAGGGCTCTGTGATCGAAGAAGTCTCCTCGTACGTCTATCTCGGTCAGGTAATCACCATGGATAACGACCTCACAGCCGAGATCAGCCGGCGCCGTAAGGCAGGATGGGCCGCGTTCAATAAGTATCGCGATGTTCTCACCGACAAGCGGCTCGACGCTCAGACCCGAGGTCAAGTGTTCAATACTCATGTCCTCCCAGCTTTAGTTTACGGATGCGAGACATGGAATACAACTCGGGCTGAGGAAGACAGGCTGGCAGTGACGCAAAGGGCTATGGAACGAACTATGTGTGGTGTGTCGGTTATGCATAAGATTCCCAGTCGCGAGATCCGGAGGCGAACCTGCGTTAGAGACGTGATCGAAACCATCTACGATTCGAAGAAGCGATGGGCCGGCCATGTTGCCCGTCTCAGAGATAACCGATGGACGTGCCGAGTGACCGACTGGTATCCTCGTGGAGTGAAGAGACCGCTGGGAAGACCACCAACCAGATGGAGCGACCCAATGAAGAAGATCTATGGTCAAAGATGGCGGCAAGTGGCAAGGAATCGCGACGCTTGGCATGGATGTGTCCTGCAAGGATGGCGTGACCACCCTTGAAGAGCGGACTTCAAGGTATTCAAGGTAAGGTAAGGGCACGAATGGGCATTTTGTACGTTGCTTAACACTTACATAGGGACGCGTGACAGATGAAGACTACTGATTCTCTATCGCTCTCTATCCACCACGCATAGGGTAAAATAGGACTGATGATGCAGCTGGGTTAAAACCAGAACGTTTCAGAGAGTGAACCGTCCTTTTCTACCATTATCTTCGTGCACTCTTCGCTTACAGATCTTCAATCAACACTTCATCTTCCAATGTCAAGAGTGCTGAAGTCGCTGGGAACCGTTTTTATCAAATAGCACAAGTTTCTTGCGAAATTTCACGGAAGCGCATGAAGTAGTCTCTTCATGGCACTCGAGCTTTGGTGTCCTCATTGACATGCTGTTAATGCGACAAGTAGTTGAACTGGATCCACTTCATCAGCGAAGATGACGGGGTTCAAAAACAGCAATTCTCTTCGAACGGTGAGATGATTGGCATTTGTGAGTCATGCAACCTTGATTTTACTTTTGCATATGTTGCTGATGGGGTGCTAATTTCCTGTGATACGTCTATTCTCGCAAGGGGTTTACAATAGGTACGATAGGCATTCGGTGTCAGCGAGCCGTCACGACTGACTGTATGGTTTTCGAATCGCTCATCTGAGTCACGGAAACGCAGCAGTCATCTTAAGCAAAGACGTGAGAGCCTGAAGTACAGTTACCTAGCACCATCGTAAAAGCCGAAAATAATTTGAGCTTCAAACAAAGATGGGGAATATTGATCACCCATGAAAAACAGAAAAGTAGTCTTAGGCCGCTTCCATACTTTGCGCCACGCGCGTGACGGCGTCAATAGATAATGCGGTCCCAATCACACTACAGTATGGTGTTGTGGCCGATTCGAATCTTGGCGCTGTGCCAATACACGAAGCGGCCACGATCAATACACGAAGCGGCCACGATCACCTTATTGGCACAGCGCCAAGATTCGAATCGGCCACAACACCATACTGTAGTGTGATTGGGACCGCATTATCTATGGACGCCGTCACGCGCGTGACGCCGGCACGCGCGTGACGGCGTCGGTGCGCAAAGTATGGAAGCGGCCTTAGGACAGATTATCGCGTCGCACCGTGCAGTGCAGGGTACACCGGTAGTCGAGGATTCCTCGACAAAGGGGCCGCATTTGGTGGGCGGGAGGGGGGGGGGGTCGTAATTGCAGAGGTGGTCGGCTAGGTGATAAGCGGAACGTGTCGTCAGCTGTCCTGGCTATGTAAGAAGATATGAGTGAATTTGAGTGATCAACCCAAAAAATACAGTAATAAAATACTCTGTAATATTAAATGTATGCAGAATAAATGACCGTTTCATGAAAAGACTTTTTTCGAGGCTGTTTTACAGCTCGGGTCAACCTGAATATACCATCTTGTGAATCATGCTCAGCCCTTCCCAGTTCACACTTCCTTTGGTAGCGGCCTTTGGTGACAGGTTTTTTACAGGCTCTAAAATCCAGAATGGATAGGTACGGTTTTCGCATGATCATGCTTCATGAGTTTGAATGAGTCATCCCGCGGCCGAAGCCACTTCGAACCCCAAGCGTGTGTGGGGCAAGAAACCCCTGCCGAAAGGACCGTGCGCTGTTGGTTTGCAAGGTTTGCTTCTGGAGACTTTAATCTTCAAGATGAGTCGCATTAAAGACACCGTTAGGGGTAAATTTGGCAAATCGGGGATTACGAAAGTAGAGGTGCTCAGCTATATAACAGTAGAGGCAGAACGACATAAAACGGCGAAAAAACCGAGCAATAGGAACCCGGAAATCTCCCTTCTCTCCCTCGTCCTCTGCGTCTCTAGCCGGAGTGGACTGAAGACAGGCCAGAATCTGAACCAGCCGGCCGCGATAGTTGTCCCACCTCTCCACGGCGACTCCCCCGGCCGCATAACCGCATAACGGCATGCCGAGTTGCGGGGTCGTTATAAGACCCCAAGCCGCGTTTTTCTAGTGCGATTTTCGCAACATATGACCTCTTCTAGAGTAGAAGGTTTGTTTTCAGAGAATATGTACTCCCAGATCTCAATTTTCCATTACCCCTAATGGTGCCTTTGAGGGTGCTCACTGTTTGGTGGTGTTGTAAGGGGTAATCCACTTTAGCCTGCTGCAACCTGGTCAGACCATCACAGCAGAGTCTTATTGCCGTGATTTGGTTCTGATGTATGAAAACTTGCAAAAACTGTGGCCTGCACTGACAAACAGAAGAGGGCCTATCCTGTTGCAGGATAACGCAAAACCCCACACTTCGCAAGTTACCCGCAAAAACTGATACAGTGAGGCGTCGAGATTATCCCTCTCCCCCCTTATTCCTCAGACCTATTCCCAACGGATCACCATTTTTTCTGGGTTCTCGATGCAGAGCTGCTTCAGAAGGAGTTCGCCGATACGATGCAGGTTGCAAATGCCATTGCTGACACTATTTAATTCTCGCAATCCAGAATTTTATCATGAAGGCATATTTTCTTCATCATATCGTTGGCAAAGTTGTGTAAATTCAAAGGTTTTTATTTCGACAACTAAATTGTGTCTGAGAAGTTATGGCGTTTTGAAAAAAGTGGTCTCTTTTGGCCATTCATTCTGCATACACCTAATACTACACTGGTGTGCAAAACAGGGACGAGATGGATAAAGTAACATGAAACACTAATGGTTGGGTGGAAGTAAATGAAAGTGTGAGAGCATGTTGCCACTGGCCTAAGGGATACGCACAGGAAGCTAGACTTTTCTCGGTGGAAGAAGAGCTTGAATGAGGCGCCAAATATGGCCGACCGCGCAAATCGATGCAGTCTATGTGTATAAAAAATTTTTTTTCCGCAATCAACGAGTAGCTACAAAGAACTGTGGTAGTATCCTTCGATACATCATGTCCCGAAGAGAGCGTCTGGATGACTGCACTCGAGGAAGGATCATAGGAAAACTCGAAGAAGGTCGAACTAGGACGAGTGTAGCCCAGCAATTCGGTATCGCTCACAGCGTTGTTTCACATGCATG
Source organism: Trichostrongylus colubriformis (assembly GCA_963978905.1). Lineage (NCBI taxonomy): Eukaryota > Metazoa > Nematoda > Chromadorea > Rhabditida > Trichostrongylidae > Trichostrongylus > Trichostrongylus colubriformis. The sequence continues at coordinate 28,171,824 of OZ022261.1, read as the reverse complement.
GAGAGCGTTCCGAACCTTTGGTACTGCTATCCGAAGACGAGGAGGTGGCCGACCAAGGACAACTGCTCCAAGGGACGACCGCTACATTGTGCAGCAGGCAAGAAGAGATCCTCGTCAGTCGGCTTCGGCTACTGCAACGACGTTTGACAGGACTCTAAGGCAAGCCATCTCACGCACAGTGGCAAGACGACTGCATGGGGGTGGCCTCTTCGCCCGACGACCGTTACGTTGTGTTCCTTTGACCCCCGCGCATCGTCGAGACCGTTTACGGTGGTGCCAAGAGCATAGCGAATGGGCCGATGAGGAATGGGGCCGTGTGCTCTTTTCGGAGAGAGCAGGTTCAGTCTGAGCAGTGATTCTGGACGCACCCTCATATGGCGAGAGGTGGGAACACGCAACTCCCCCGGAAACATTGTCGAACGTGATCGTTTTGGTGGTCGAGGTGTTATGGAATGGGGAGGCATCATGTTGCATGGCCGTACTGACCTCCAGATTTTTGAGTGGGGAACCCTCACAAGTCAGCGTTACTGCGACGAGGTTCTCCTACATCATGTCCGTCTTTTTAGAGCTGCAATCGGCCCTGACTTCATTTTCATGGAAGACAATGCACGATCGCATCGAGCAGCACAGGTGGAGGAGCTTTTAGAACGAGATGATATCCGGCGAATGGAGTGGTCCGCCCGGTCCCCCGACCTTAATCCCATCGAGCACGTGTGCGATGCACTGGGTAGACGCATCGCAGCACGACCTAATGCACCAATGACGATCCAGCAATTGTCAAATGCACTGATTGAGGAGTGGAATGTCCTGCCCCAGGAATTCATTACAAACCTCGTGCAAAGTATGCACTCGCGTTGCAGAGCATGTATTGCTGTCCGTGATGATCACACACCCTATTAGGATCCGTGTAACTTCTTTTGTAGTACGAGGACAAATCGCGAAGTCTTATGTGTAATCCACATGGTTAAATAAAAATGTCATAACTATTCGTTTTATTCCGAGTTTCTGTCAGTTGCTTTCTGCACAATATCTTTGAGGTCCTCTCTCGATATGATATGAATTTTCATTGAGCTACATATGTTGTCTGGCAGAGGCACAGTGATCGAAAGTTGCTTCCGTCCCTAAGTCTTGCACACCAGTGTATGATTACAGATGCTGTAGAGGTTATCTAGATGTTCAAAGGGGAGGAGGAGGGGGGGGGGGGTTGCTGAGGTGGCCATTTTCCTCGGCATCTGGGTGTGCCAATACAAATTATAGAATTTATACTGTAAAACGACGCATAAAGCAAATAAGGCACGGGCAAGCAGCAAAACGCCATCATCAACCAAGCGTGAACTGAACATGTTTGAAATGAACTGAATTCAACCTGTCCCTAAATTCGACCTTGAATGTTGTCTATTGAGTGCAAACACTTCGAAAACAAGCTCAATATAGCGGCGAAACGAATAATAATAGGCGTGGATTCGGTCGCCGCTCCTTTTACGCAGTTTTACGCGATATTTACCGAGGGCGGTCAACTCGCGCGCAAACGTCGCTGCCGCACGGTGCGACGCGAAATCCCGACATAAGGGTACACACCCCCGGCAAGCAGGCGCGTAGCGTTGAGTCAGGGTTTGTTGTAAATGCACGCATTTGTGCGGGAAAGGGATTTCACTACTTTCTCAGGTCTCTCCATGCCCGACGACGTGCGTACGCGGCAATTGGCAGATTCGTTATTCGCCGCACAAGATTATAAGTTTCCGATCCGGCGCTCGGATACAGTAATCCAAAACGAAGCCGTAAAATTAAATGTGAAGGTGCACACGCACACAATTTCTGCTTAAAGGTACTCTCGAGGTTATTTTATGCCCAGATATAGCTAACTAACTAGAAACCAGAAACCAAAATTGTTCCTCCATTTGTATATAACGAGAAATTCGCTTCAACTAGACTAAACAACACTTACGCGTATCCGCCTAAGCCTAGAGGAAGGGAACTCCTTCTCTAAGGCTTAGGCTAACATAGGATAGAAAAAAGCACGTATTTGCCTCATTAACACAGTTTTTTTGCAAAATTCGAACCCGATTCAGCTGGCGCTGACTTCTCTACGTTCTAACCATAGCTTTAGAGGCGCGTTTCTCCATTATCTCCCCATTGCAAAAATGAGTAATAAAAACTCCTGCTGGAACCTCGATTATTCAATAATTCGCATTTTTGATGATCCTTATACTACCACCGTATGACGCAATTTCGTCGCCACATTTCAATTTTACCGTGAGGACTATTTCAAAAATCATCGCGGAGTCAGACACCAGACGGAAGAGTAGTCGACGCTCACTTTTGCAACTGGTCCCGGACGGAAAAGTGGTCGACGCTCACCTTTTGAATTACTGTATCCGAGCGCCGGATCGGAAACTTATAATCTTGTATTCGCCGCACCCTTACCTGTGTTACGCATACTGTTCATACTGTATACATACTTAAATTACAGACATTAGTGTGCCACAATCCGCAAATACTGCCAGTTATGATGCCACTCTTTTCTGCCTTCAAAATGATCTGTGCCTGTTGTCACTCACAAAAGCCATGGAAGGCGCGATTCTGGCCAAACAAATCGAACGTTCATGTGGATGTAAACCAGCGTCTGAAATTTCCTGATAGGTCGCTTTTACGCCTGTCAGGAAATCTTATTTTAGTCTGTCACAATGACTGGTTCCGCATCCACACAAACGAGATACCATGCCAATACACTTCGTGGTGCAGGAGGAGTCACTGCGACGTCGCGCTGGGCCATCCTCGACCTCCACTACTCCCGCGCACATCATCGCGCCTCGCGCTTTGGCACATAGCGACGCCGCACCTGGCCTCGTGAGCTACCCTTCAGCGTCAATGGCTTCATGCAAGCAAGACATTCCAGCGAGTTAGCCGTTACACTTATTGCGACTTATTGCAAGACAATTCGGCGAATTAGCCATTACACTAATTGCGAAGGGTCATTAGGTTGAAGCCTGATGAATAATGTTCAATTGAAATTGAAACGTTCAGGAGAGTTTAGTCAACAGTTAATGTCGCAAGTTGCGATGTTGAATGTAGACGTGCAAACAATGACGAAATATGAAATATCGAAAGAGAAGCATTGAATATTACAGAAAACCGAGAAGTTAAGTAGGCTTAAACTACGATAAAGATGGAAATTACTGGTTGGTACAAGTACATCGCGAAAATGACCATTACTTCAGGAGCAAGTCCATATAATAAGGTGGAGCTCATTAGATTCAGAAGTAAGGCTCTCTCGCTAAAGGAAGTGCATATCACTTTAGTTGGTGAGAGAAAGGCGCAATTAGCTTGGGTTATAACCGGCACTCTAAGGCCACGGTCATACTTTGCGCAGCTGCGTTAGTTGACGCCGGTGCCGGCGTCAATTCACGCGGGTGCCTGCGTGAGTTGACGCCGGTACCGGCGTCAACTCACGCAGCTGCGCAAAGCATGACCGCGGCCTAAGAGTTCCAAAAACAGTTCGTAAGAGAAAAAGGATGCGCTGAAGGACTCAACGCGCTTTTAGACGCCGTTTTCAAACCTGAATTCAGAATCTGGCAAACGATTGTCTTGGTGGAGTATGAAGGTTTTTCTGAATGAATAATATATAGCATGGTACGTTTGGGAGCCCATAGCGCGCAAGCCAGACATTTTCGCCTGAAACCAGCCAGACATTTTCGCATGAAATCAGTGTGATTTTCATGCTCAGGAGAACAAATTACCCTGTGGGAAAAACTTTATCCAATTCAATAATACGACCAAATTTCGGATAGAGTCATGGGCTGGTATGGGTGGCAACACATTAAACACGGGAAGCGTCGTTCACATTTGCCGAGCAAATGCTGTTATTTGGTGCTCGTTACGTACATTTGCTGTCATGAGCATCTGTGACAGATATGTTTAGCTTATCTTGTCATGGTTGAGGTTTTTTATAGAAAATTGCAGCGGATTATTACTTCATGGCCAACCCTAATTTTCCTAAGTTCGTCAAGAACTCTTTGTCTAAAAATTAGCACAAGTGGTATTCCGCCCCCGCACGAATATCATCATTGTTTCACGCAAGAACGCCTAATCCACGCGCTATGGTAGTCTGCTCATATAAACAAGCTGAATCACGGGGTCTACAGCGATCTTGAAGATGGGGATAGTGAGGTCCGCATAAAACGAAGATATTTAGCAGTCCTTGTACATAATAACCCTTTCGGGGATGCTTCCCAGGCGTGAAATAGAAAGCCTTATGAACAGCAAAAAAAGTGTCTCCGTGAGGATGCCGTCCATGGTCCCACCCCACACGAATCGTCGCGACTACCTTTGTGCTATGCTTCTCGCATAGCTTGACTTCCCTTGTTTTCATGCGATGTGAACGTAATTACGCTTGTACATGTCGAACCGGAGCACCTAGGTTATACGTGTCGAGCCGGAGCAATTCAGTTTTTCCAGCACTTGGCGAACTTTCCCCGCTGTTCAAAGAAGATTGGGGCCAGCCGTAACCTCTTTCTACTGGCTTCCCTCACAAGGGAACTCTTCCTCTAGAAGCCCATCGAAGTATTCTCAAAATCTCCTATTGACCTCGGCTGGTTTCCTCAAAATGGTACCCTTGCTGCTCTTGACCGCCTTCACCACCGTGTTGTCTGAGTGGCTGGATGTCTGGTTTTAGCCAGCCTGGAGACAAACTTTTCTGCCTCCTTCCCTTCCATCCTTTTGTACAAGGCATCCATTCCCGGGTTCCCTGCTTCGGTCACAGCTGTTTTGGCAAGTCTCTTGCAGCCTTTGTAGGTCCCAAGGTGTTCTGGGCTCCTCGTTTTCTGCCACCGTTTGTATGCTTCCTTCTACTGTTCCACTATCCTTTGAACCTCCTAATTCCAGAGACTCGCTGCTTTGTCTTTTCTGAAGCCACCTCGGATTTCTAACAACGTTTCCTTCGCACATTTCAGGACCATCCCAGTCTTTGTTTCAAGACTTATGAGTCGTACCATTAGGGTCTGAAGACCGATATCCAGTATCCTTCACTTGTGATCATCTTTTCCCGTTTGTGCAGCTTCCACAATCTAGCTCTGCGTTCGGTCTTGAAACTCGTTTTCTTGGGAGCTATGTGGCAATGTCTGCTGGGAGGGTACCATGTTGGGTGGTGAGTTCCTCTTTTGGCAGTACCTCGACGTTCTTCACAGTTTTGAGGGCTGGTCTTCTTATGAGAGGATAGTCTTTCGCTTGTCTCCCTCCACTGCTATAGGTAACCTATTGATTCTCTTTTCCGAAGTACGTGCTGCAGAACGCTAAGTCTCGGGCCGAGGCTAGATCCAGAATCCTTTCTTCGTTAGCGTTTCTTACGCCCAGCTCTTTGCCTCCATACACGAACTCGTCCTTGTCGTGCCTGGGACAACCCACTTGCGGTGTGACACAGTTATAATGGTACCCCTCTTCTGTATTCATCCTTACTGCCACGATTCGCCCGTTGATACCATTCACAGCGCAGACGCAATCCTTGACGGATCCGCTAGTGCTATGACTACTCCCTCCCGTTTAGTGTCCTCGCCGTTATAGAAGATTTTGACTCCCTCTCCATTTCCTTGTTGCCTTGGCGCCTTTCCAGCGTGTTTCCTGGAGACATAGGATTTGGATGATTCGACTCACAAAGTCGACAACCTCTCGAGAGTTATCGATTCTACGTTCAGAGTCCCTATTCAAACTTACTTCTTAGCCAAGTCGTTCACCTCTCGGTAGCCCTTGCATACTGACCACAAAAGTTGTGCGAGGTTTCCGCGCGTCACTTGGTGACGTCCTAGCTTTATAACCGATTTTTTTTTCGACTTCCGACTTATGAAATATTGGACGAGTTTCTTCATCAGCCCGCCTTTCAGTTTGGGCCTGACGTTGGTAACGCCATCATTTTTTTGCAATTTCTTGCAAGGAATGGTTTTATGCCTCGGCGGGGACTGAACCCAGTGATCTTGAATGTGCAGACTTGAGTCTACACTCTTAACCGCTCGGCTATCCCTGCCTCCTTTACTCAGCGCTATTCTCGGATTCGATTCCCTACGTACTCATCATGAAAAGCTCCACGCGCGGCTTCCTTGAGACGTTGCGGTGCCGCATGCCCCTCTGCAGTATGCCAGGTTGGTCCTGACCGTAAGTGCAGTTTCTGTGTGGAGCGTAGTATGCCTCAGTATCTTTGAAGCTAGTTACTGAGCCACGGAGCACTGAATACCGAAAGTAACGAAGACCAGATGCTGTGGAATAAAATTAGCCCACTCGTTTCTAAATGACCAAGCCAACAAGGCACCAAGCATTTTTGCAAGTTTGAAGGTCGTTTATTTCCCATGAAACTAAAAAAGTCCCATGGAGCAAATTTACGATCATTGCGAGCCCATGCCCTTTATGACAGTATTAAAAAATTAGTCGATTGAAAAATCGATCCTGAATATGTTTGCAGGGGCTTAAAGTTATAGAAATTTTTACGTGATGTGTGCCTGATATTATGGAGAAACGAAAGGACTGAGTAGGAGTGAAACATTCAGCGAAATGTTGTGGGTGGATGTAATGCGGTAGGTCGCGAACGCGGCGCATGCGGCATATTAACGACAGGCGGATTGAAGTAGAGGGCCGCTCAGTGCGACGCCGCATAGGCTCCTTTTGTACTACATTCCGAAAAGGACTAATAACGAGTGGGGCCAAGGCAGAAAAATAAGAAGCTTGACGTCATCACTGCTATCTAATGGAAGAGGTGAAAAATGAACATGAATGATCTAAATAATGTAAGCCCTTAAACAGCGGCTTCCCGGAATTCTGAATGAATCGTCAGAACATCGTCAATTCATGATTTATGCAAGGTGACTAATACAATGATGGCCCTCGAAGAGGAAATGTTTACAAAAAGGGAACGTCATATGAAAACTGAAGCCCGATGGCTCACAAACGTCATAGAAGGTGCATTCCGCATGAAATTGCATACTTTTCGCTGAAAACTAATGAAAACAATGCGGCAAAGAAAACACGTATTAGTTTCCTTAACCCATCATAGGAAAGAGCACTACAGATATATTGGATTCCACTTTTACCAGGAGTGAATCAGAAGTTGTTCTTCGGATGGGTGAAAAGCATCCATCCGGTGGGATGAACATGGCGGAACGAGGAATATTAAAGAAAGCGTTGTATTGACAAACATGTTGTGTTCCCCCTAGAACGTAGACGTCTTAATAGACGACTAAATTGAATTGCCGGCCGTTTCCCTTTGCGCTGTTCTGAAGAAAATACGAAGTGTTCATCGACTGACTGCAAAGTTGATGGGAAAAATGGCGTGAATCAAGCTCACTATACTCAATCATCCAAATAAATGTTGCACACGGATATCTGGGACATGTCCAAGGACATGGCTGCCTTGCGTAATGACGAAAACATCACGGTAATGTGAGGACAAATTAGATTGAGAAGAAAAGGTCTTTTTTTTTATGACTCTCTTCGAAGTGTGCCATGCATCTGACGCCATTTGTAACTATGGAGGCAAGTGATTGTGTATTTGATTTAGGAAGTATGTGCAGATATGACAGCGTGGCCGCCCGCGGCGAGCGGCGAAGCGGGTGCAAGTGGCAGTGGCAGGGCATGGCAGCCTTCAAGCGAGGCAGTGTGGCATGGGTAGAAGCGGGGTGTATATTGTTAGGACAGAAACGTCGCGTGGCCGTGTTCGGCACGCGACGGGATGGTGCGAGCTATGCGCGCCGTATTAGTTGAGTCCTGAAGCGATTACGCCTAAAATGAGGCGTAGAGCACCGTCATCGCTTCAAGACCCATCCGATACGGCGCGCATAGCTCGCACCATCTCGTCGCACGCCAAACACGGCCACGCGACGTTTCTGTCCTAACGATATACACCTGGTGGAAGTGCAGAGGTGACGCAGCCCGCTCTGCCGGGCTGCCAAGAGCAATCGATTCGCAAGTCGCACAGGTGGCGCCGCGAGCTGAACGCCGCGAAGCGATTCGCTGTCATATCTGCACACACCCAGATTTAGGCGACGGTTTCGGGAAACAGTTCAATACTATCGTCCCTCCAGCTATATTCGTTACCCATTGACCGGGTTACAGAAGATGAATCATCAGGTCTACTTCAGTGGAATTCGAACATGAGAAAAGTGCAAATGTGATAGGGCAGCGACACTGCGTTACGTACAAATTAAGGCATGGAACAGAAGTGGAAGAAAACGGCGAAATGGAAACGTGCTGCTAAATCGGATCCATAAGTAGAAGTCAAATGTAATAATCATAAAGGCTGTTCGTGGGATACATAAACGCTAATAAGAATGCCGAAGAAGTTATTTTGAAAATAATAAGAAGCACCAATTTCTTGTGAAGAAATCCGTTGCCGAACGGCTTTTCATAAAAAGTGCGCACTGCGCAGCAGGAGCAAACAAGAGCAAGAGCAACAGTGTAAAATGACTTTGTGCTAGTAATTAGATCACTTGTGAGAGGCTCCTCATTAAAACGAACAAAAGGCAGACGTGGCAATGAAGGATTGGCGCGCCGAATTGATCGAAAAGGACTGATCTACAATATGCTTATTGATCCATTCACCTATTGAAGCAACATTAGGCAGCTGCGGTTATGACGATCACTGATTTGAATGGTATAAAACACGATGCGGTTTCGGTACTTTATCGTAAGGAATTCAAAGTGGCGCAGAAGTGGTTCATACAGCCCTCAGCTCCTCATTCAACGTTGTTTGGTAAAATGCACACCCCTGCCTACATTTGTTTCTTTGCATTGTTCCACGACTTATTGGCCTATTTTGTTATGATTGGGCCAATGTGGATTTAGGGGTACTGACCCTATAACGCCCCCTACCGTATCTGCTTAGTTTTTTAGTGAATAGGAGAAGGGGTACGGGTTTTAGTATTTTCGAGCAGAGCAAGCGACTTTGATTCATTCGCTCTAGAGTTCACGTTCCTTTCTTGCTTAAAGCAAGTGTTTCACCCACACCCAAGCCCCTGAGCCTAAAGACGGAAGGGATAAATTTGGCAGACTGTGAAATAATCTAAGAACTCGAAAGTAGGGGCGTTCAGCTATGTATCAATTGTGAGGGAAGAATTAAACAGCGATCCCGAGAAATAGGGGGACTCCAAAACTTCCTCGTTACTCTTTACCTTTCGCGCCCCTCTGCCTCACTAGCCGGTAGTGTAGATGCCGACGGGAGAGGGGCTGAGTCAGCCGCTTGTGAACGGTGTCCTGCTCTCGCAACAACTCCCCCCGGCGAATGCGCAGTGCTGCGGGTTCGTGGTAAAACCCCGAGCCGCACTTTTCAATGCGACTTCGCCACACATTACCTCCTCTAAACTGGAACTTTGCTTTTTTTAGGACATATATTCTCAGTTCTTAATTTCCCCTTACCACAGATGGGGCTTCCAAGCAAAAACCACTCTCTGGCTCACAATTTTGTGGCGAGCCACTGCGCAAAGTTATCCGACTCAAGACGTTGTTCCGGAAATGTTCAGTAGAAGGCACCTGCAGTTTCAAATGCATATGGTGCATTGACCTCATGGTGACTTTTTGAGTAATTGAATAAAAATCTTCCGATCTTAGTGTATTGCCAACTTCGCATAGCTCAAAAGGTTCCTCAAATAGCTTACAGCTATACCTCCATTCTGATACGCAGCCCCGACCCCAGTTATTTAAATAATTATGCTCGAGACGAATAATGAGATAATAAATAATGGGTATTTTCCTTGCAATAAGAATTCTTCGGGAAAATCCTGCTCAATACATCAGGAAAAGCTTCCGCGACCAGTCCTTTGTACCTTTTTACATTTCATGGCCATCTGGGCGAAAAACGGGACAATCAGATCCATATGTGCGAATCAAATTCTGTTTATGAGCAAATGTGCTCACAGCATTGGCAGCTTTCGAAATAGACAATGTTGGGGAAATTTAATCGAGGAAGAGGTTTGGTCTGAGCGAATTTCAGGATAAACATTGAAATTGAAAACACTTATGTGAGCTGAAGGGCAGTGGCTGTTATGGATGCAAAGAACGTGGTCGTAGTCCGATTAAGGGAGTCAAATGCCTCGAGAGTGGAGATCACTCCGCCAACAACTGAAAGCATTCAACCACTTCCGATGAGTGGATGAGGTGAACGTTGAGAAGTGGAGCGGAGCTGGATCGTTACCATAAACAGATTAGCCATTTCTGCCTTTTTCGGACATTTTTGATCATTTCATTGCGGCAACATCGGAAGAAAGAAGGAATTCAGAAGAAATGACGAGGTCTCATGAGAACCCATTTCATATCGTGAGATGAGACTCACTTCAGGCCTCAGCATTCATACTCTGCGCCGGTAAGGCGAGGTGCGTTCACAGACAGCGAAACAGAGTGGCACGAGAGGTGCAGAGACGACTCAGGCAACGAGAGAGGGTGGAGACACGCAGCACGCACTGCCGCCGGCACCGCAAAGTATGAACGCAATCCTATAGTGCCTCCCCCTTTTCTTTTCGAAACCAAGTCCCGTATGGGTTGAAGGGGTCTTATGTCAATGCAGTTGCAGTCAAAGCAGTTGGTCTCAAATATATTTGGAGCACATCTTGAAGTGATTGAAGAACATGTACCAAGGGCCTCTAGAACTTGCACCGTAGTTGATTCGCTTGAAAAGTGCACTTCACGTTTGTCAGAGGGATGCATACCTTGGGTCATCATTGGTAGGAGCTGCTAGGTTCGTGCACCCTCCGCCCCTTTGAATAGACGTGGCAGAAACATTAGAGCGACCTGTCACCATGCACGCACAGATATACGGTATGCCCTCCCCAACGGACCAAGAATATTCATTCAAAGATCAAGACAAATTGATATTAATTCATCTCATCTCATGTCAAATATTATTTCTAGCTTTATTAGCTTTATTTAGCTATTTATCAAAAGCGTGAATGGCACTAGTCGGTTATTGTTTTAACGTTATCGCCTTCTTTAAACCCTGTACCGAAGTAATTCAGGGAACTACTTGTTCAAATACTACTTTAACCCCACTGAACTTATTAAAAGGCTCGTAAACCAGTAAAATAATGTCAGTGGAAGAGCTAACTTGCAAAAAAAACCAAGCGAATCTACGTGTCACCTCGAGCTGGTAAAGTGCGGGTTGATTTGGTAAAGCCTGGGAAGTACTTACTCACAGGGACACCCTAAATGGTGGGTCAGACACTCCGGATAACGAACCGGATCAGAAAGCCATAGAGCTGACGGCGCAGTTCAAGCCCCTTGACCGAAACAGCAAAAACTCATTTGAGAATGAAACGAAACGCCTTTTCGATCCCTAATTGTTTAGAACATACATCTTAAACAGGATGACTGATGGATATGACTACGAGGAAATGCCGCAATGACCGGCTAAAGAATAAGGAAAGCAAAAAGCAAAAAAAAATAGTGGCGAATAAGTGTTTCGTTGTTTACGATGTTGGCGGGACCGCTTATTGGCTGAAATTTGGGCGGAATCGTCCATGTTGGAAGCCTGTGGGAATGGAAATCGAAAAAACTACCAGACCGAAATTCTGGAGTCCCTGCCATACTTAGGTCAAATATTAACAAATAAAGATAGGTGCAATTTCGTAACTAGCTTTAGGAAGCAGATTCTGTCAGCAAACGAGCCTTCAATCAGCAGGAGGGATTTTTTGAACGGCATTCCATGGAAGGTTGACGCGAAAGGGGAAAACCGTGGAAATTTGAGAGCACAACTGTGGAACGATCGGCTAATGCGACTTGAAAACGAAGCGATTTGGGATCACGAACGCTCCGTTTAGTTGTTGAGGACGTACATATGTGTCGACGGCTGCGTAAAACTAGTCAAGAACACTGTTTCGGAGTAGGGGGATAACACGGGCAGAGGAACGGATGGACTCTGTTTGAGCGGCGGACGCGCTGAGAAATTGTACCACTGCGCACGATTTCTACATGGATCACTTAACGCATTATCATTTGGAACCCCTGATCACCTCTCCGTCCGGCGCCGAACAGTTCCCCTGTCTCTCCACCCGTTCTGGTGAGTGAGCCCCGTTCAGTTTGCGCTGTACCCCCCGCTACGATCTCGTGCACGCCTCGCAGGGACACAATCACGTTATCAGGGTTTATGACCACGGGAAATATACGGAGCTGTTACTATACACTTTGTTCAGTCACAGCCTTAGAGCCACAAAAATTTTTCACTTGACCCCTAACCCCCCCCCCCTTTGTGCTCTGTCAGTGAGTCTAACATATGATGCGTTCTTCAGTGAATTCCTTCGGAAACTTAGCTCAGGACTACCCCGGATGTGCCTAAGAACGGTCCGACGAAGTCACTGTGCCACTAAGGATTATGTCGCCGCGCGCGCCAATACCTTGCTGGTCCTACTGTGAATTGGCCAAGCGCTAGGAAGTGCTGCCGGGGCCTCTTCGCATGACGTGTCCTAGCTGGATGGTCCCGACGCACATCCGACTACCTCGGGTTCATGAAGGCAATGAGCATGGTGAGCATTTGGGCTGGTTCGCTCCACTCATTGCAAGCTTCTCGCTGGTGCTCACTAGTAATGCCAACCGAGACACCGATGAAGCTGAAGTTCGATAGGCTTGTTCACGGCCATTATGGCACGACCGTGTTGGATTCCTGAATATTTCTTGCTCCTAATGAGCTTCCCAATTGAAGCAGTCGTCCACGGAATATCCCATGATTCTAGTTCCTCTTGGAATCATTCTACAAGATACAGTGCGTGGCAGCATGTATATATGGGTATGGTGTGAAGAACCTATAATTCAGTACGAGATTCCTTCAGTGACCTGTAAGTAGAATGCAAGAAGCGAATTTAGCCTTCACATATGATGGCAAGTGGTATTGGTATTCTTTAACTGGTCATATGCTTCCCAGACGCGTCCTGTGCCAATACATGTGGTGTTGACAGTGATACCACTTTTGGTGGGTGAGTATCGTCAAGACAGTATTCGGCAACGCAGAGCGTCGCGTGTGACGCTATTCGTGCGAGCCAGGGGTGCCGTATGTGGCTGGGTCCCGAGCAGGGTACATCGAGAGTCGAGGATTCCTCGGCTGAGGGTCGTATTTGACCAGATAGGAGTGTGGGAGTCGTAATTTCAAAGGTCAGCGATAAGCACTTATGTAAATCTAAATTTTTCAGTAAGCAGATGAGAAACAAAGGTTATTTCACCGCAAATCCATGTGACATGAAGAATCAATACGTTTTTGCTTCAAAAGGGTGTATAGCAACAAAACACATTGCAACTATGCAACCCCTCAACAGTTACTGGTATTGTTTAGGTAAAAAAAAGGGGGGGGGGGGTCGTATTTGGTCACCGTAGAGGGGGAGGTCGTACTGAATCGACTATTTCTCGACACATGGCAGCGCCGTGGTCCCGAGGCGATTATCGAGTCTTACGCCTAAAATAGTGCATGACAAGGTAGTCGCTTGAGGACCAGTCAGCATTTGACGCTTCTATCCCGGACGGATCGTGTTGCACTCTTCAGAAACAGCGTTGTGAGATTCTGTTCTTACGATGAACCCACTACTCTCTTCTTCCTTTCACACAAAATTATCGCTTTAAGACAGTAAGGTGTCTATAAAACTAGTTTGATACTGACGGGAACAGCTCACGAACGTCCTATAACTCTATCTCTTTTCGAAAATTAAAGTTGTTCTTCATGAGACAGATGGGAGAACTTTAAAATTTTCAGCCCGTTGAACGCTCCCGCCTTGAGGCTGCCAGGACTGCTGTTGGCCTAAAAGTGTTCCTGAGTCATCGCCTGAGGAACCTGTAAAACCAGTTATTTGCTTGAAAGTTAAAACAACTGAAATGATCAGTCGCGAGTCAACTGGATCGCTTTCCAAATGTTTCAATATTAAACAAACATAATTTGAGGACCCCCAAAGTTATTTGAAATTGGATTCACCGTAAGCTGCAATTTATACAGTGGGGTGTTCAAACACCGAATGTGTTCTAACACATCGTAAGTGAGGTATTTGATCCACTCTGCCTACCTATCTCCGTACCGTGGAAACGGTACGGAGATAGGTAGGCATGTTTTCCAAGGTATAGTTTGTCTTCCTTGAGGTTTGTCCCCCACCGACTTCTCTCATTACTTTGCAGTTTGAGTTTGCTTTATTGCTCCTCTGCCAACAGTTTGATGATATTACGTAATGGGTGGGCTGTTTTCCTATTTTTATTCGGAGCGTAAGAGAAACGAATATGAGCCACAAAACGCCTTTTGATTAAGAAAAATTGTTCCGAAGCAAAAAAAAGAAAAAAATTTAGGAAAAAAACGAGAAAGTTCGCAGTGCGCCAGTCTTTCATATTGATCATCGCAAACCATTCTTTCAGTTTTTACCTTTCTCAAGCTAAAATCTAAAAGTGCTTTCCTGAGTGAGTCAATGAAATGGTTCGGCCCTGAAAGTGTTGGCGGCCCCTTATTCCAATTAGAGACTCTAATGCGCTCCAATTTTCTAGTGGAATCTGGGACATTTTGTCCTTGTCTACGGGGTTGCTTTCCCGCTAAATAGTCACGTCTTACCGTAAAGGGAACATAGTGTATGAGTTCCAAATCCGTCCCAACCGCCTTTGAATTTTCATAGAAAAATGATCTCATTCGCAACGACGATTATTTAGTGAGTGAGTTGCCGCCTTGTCAGGCCTGCATCAACCCCTTTCTTGAGCGGATCGCTGCTGGATCAGCGTGGTAGAGTAGTCGTTCAAGTTGAGCCGATCATAAAATCGCCAAGAATGCGGCTTTCATGGAGTATCGTGGCCCCTTCAATTTCATTAGTTGTTTATCCATGTGATTCACCAAAGACGCACTGGCAAACACAGCTGACTGTGTAGAGTAATTCAGTTTGGGAATAGTATGATATCAAGAAGATTAGTGAGTGTGAAACCAAAACATTTCCAGCGTAGGAATCAAATAAGCCAGTGTTCAAATCTAGGTGAACTTTGAAATGGTCAGTAATTTTTTTGGAATTTGAACCTGTGGGTCGTTCGAGGCGACAAGCCCATAAAGGCAGGAATATGTTGGGGTGTTCCCTTCCCTGCGATAGGCAGGTAGATGACCCTTCAATCAGGGTACACCGGGCGTCGAGGATTCCTCGACAGAGGAGGGGTCATATTTGACTGGACAGGAGGGGGTTGTACCTTTACAGTCGGCGATAAGCACTATACTTTCAACAAGCAAATGAGAAGCAGAGTGTATTTCACAGCGAATACTTGTGTGGAGAAAAGTAATAAATATATTTTGCTTCAGGTAAGAATATATGGCAAAAAAACCCATTGCAAGTGTACAATAGGCAACAGTTACTGGTATTGTAGATATCAAAGAAAGGGTGGGGGTCGTATTTAGTTCCCGTAGAAGGAGGGTCGTATTGAAGCGGCTGTTTTCCTCGACATCTGGGAGTGCCCTACCTTCAACTGCAAATATGGTTCGCATTTCGCGATTCAAGGGTCGATTACTGGGCCCACGAAGCCTGTGAGGCTCATAAAAGTGCCCCATACAAGGGCTGCATCTCGATGTGGTTGGCCACTCGGTTTTTATCGTTCGTATCTCCACCTTCCAACCTTTTTCCCGCCTTTGTTGTGGTTCTCCCGCCGCGCGCCCTCATGAACTCGGCAATGACGAGGACTGAAGGTAGCAAAGAAAGTGCAATTTGTGTTTTAAAGACTTTTTTCCTCCTTTTCTTCATCAATGACTCACATAGCACCTCTGTCTTCATTATTGGACGAGCTAGCCAGACTATCGTGAATTTCTTCTTGAATTAATGGGGGGGGGGGGGGCATACCGTGAAATGCCCAGCAGACGGCAAATCAAGGACTCTGATGAAACCGCATCTTAACACGTCACAAAAGCAACCCGCTTCCAGTAAACCAATACCAATAGGTACCCGTTCCTTTATAGCCAACAAAGAAACACCAGAACAAAAAAAAGGAACGATTACCCGGTGGGACTTTGAGAATTACTGAGTTGTGCAAAGATGTACTTGTGAGAAGTACTTGAAAAAATGTGGGGTATTGCTTCGAAAGCACGAAATAATTCTATGAACATTCGAAGGCGTGCATGAAACGGAAAATTTTTAAATTAAGCTCAGCTGTAGGTGAGCCTAGGGCTTACCATTTCATAATAAATGATGAAGAAGCGGCATTATTGGGCAAACAATGAGAAAACGCAGTGGGATGATTCAGCGTATGTAGCATATGTATGTACGTCGTTGGCCTTGAAGTTTGGAAAACGTTATCGCTACAACTCGACACACGAGAAGTTACACAGCTTGCTTTATACCCTCGCCCGGTAGTAGCACCGCCGAGGCCTCAATATGACGTTGTTAACATTGCACATTTCCTATGCAAATACAAGCTTTTTCATGTGGGAATGACAGTCCAGTGTAACTTGTTTTCTGAGGGTACTACGCAGACTTTTAAGGGAATGCAAATAACCTGACTTCAATATCGCTCAGACCGCAGCACCGATCGATAGCCCGCAGAGTTATATGTAGTGTGGCGAAAAAACGAAATATTATGGTCTAAAGCCCAAAAAGCAAGAATCCTATCCGACATGCTATGCTACTAATGGAAGCGTAGACGTGTTTTGTGGCGGGCCGCATCGTTGACCTATCGTTGATCCACTCGGACCTATGATGTGTGGTGGTCATACGCAGCACCTGACGCGCTCGCTCGAAGCGGGGTCGTTCGAAACAACATGTGCAGTTTTACTATTAAAGGCCTTTCACCGCAAAATGCGGATCACCCTTAGCCTCCACTGATGGTGAAGTTTTTCTCTTGCTAAGTACCCGCATTATTGCCCATGCTGTTCAGACCCATGTTTCAGCCCTGAAGTTGAATATGCTTATGCTTCCACGATACTGGGAGGATGTCAAGTGCGAGGCGCAACCCGAAGAAACTGGTCATCGTTAAGACCTCGCCTTCTGTTCTTTTACCGTGTTGTAACCACTGCGCATTTTATTTTTCCAACACTCATGTACGCGTGCTTTGAAGTTTTTCAATAGAGTACCAGTACAGGGGTAAAATGCTCTGCTTCCGGAGAAAATCAATTTATAATGTCAAAATAGAAAGTTTAATCATATTCTGACAATACATGTATTCTTGCTTCGAGAGACTGCATATTAATATGCGAAGAATGCAATTTTGGCTATAAATGGAACCCTAAAGAATTGAAAGTTGTCCTTCAATCGATGATAATAATACGGCAGTAGAGAGGGAATCATTGTCTCAAACAGTTGGTCGAGGCACTTTCCTTGCACGAAGACCAGATTGATGACATTGCATTATTTGGTCCCATTTGGCAAGACATACCACCAGATCCTTTCGTAAGGATTTCGCACCCCAGAAACGTCGTGGATTTTCCTGTAAAGATCGGCTGGGTTTGTAATTATTGGCGAAAGGAGAATATGGTCAATAAAACTGACGAATTCCAAGATAAAGGTAGGAACACTAATTGTAAGACACTGTAACGGTTTTCGAATTTCGCGCCGCGACCTTGAGTGCATGCGCGCAAGAAGGCAAATTAATTTCCGTGGAAATGGAGCGATCCAATATGGTCGTTTTTTAATAATTGCTGATAACCCCTATGCACCGATGTTTGAAGGAACTGTTCGTTACAATCCCGAATGGGTTATCTCTATCAATAATGATTACAGAGCTTCAAGTGATAAACTAGTGAAGAAAAATGTAGAAAAGCAGCCCAAATTTAATTGTGGGCTGTTCTTGACGTGTTTTTATTCATCACGAATTCGTACAGCGAGAGGACCACTTAAAAGAGGCGGGAAAGAGGCCAGAGTGGTAGAGACAAGAGATAGGGATGCAGATCACGTGGTCGCCACGCTTCTACTGAACTCTCTACTACCCAAGCGGGATGTGATTGGTTATCTAGTCGCTGTTCAAATGGCTTTAGCATCGCACGATGAAAGTTCAATCTGCTAGATTCACACAGATCCGTCCATTTGCAGCGGGAACTGCAAGCACCTCCTTACCACGTGGTGTGCTGTCATTAAAACCGCTGTTGTAGTAATACGAAGTGCTAGTGCTTAGAAGAGGGACACTGTTTAAAAAAATTGAAAGTCACTTCAATTGAAGGGAAAGCGAAAACAACTCAGATCGCATAGTAGGACCAAAAACCCTCAAGTGCGTGGAAGTGCATCCAATTGTCACGAGAAAGGCAATCACGTCAAGGGATTGCAGCCTTGTTCGGAAACTACATCATCCAGGAAGTCTAGCGACTTCTTGTGAAGAAACCAGTCAGGCCTCTCTCGTTCAAATATCTCGTTCGTTTCACTCGCACAGGTGGGAAAAAGAAGAAATGCTGGGAAAGACCATTAGCGGTGGGGTTTTCTTACGAAACACTGTTGCAATCGCAATCGCAACCTCTTTCTTAGTGAATCCAATACCGAAACATTTAGTGCGCTGAGCACATTTCTTTCTGCTTTTAATTGTTCCCTGTATTTTCCTGCACATTGTGCAATGTTAGGCTGAGCGCAGCATTCCACAAATAGTGGCTTGTCCGTGCGGGACATTTGCGCGGGTAGTGTGTTGATAGGACCTACTGTACCGATAGGGAACCCTGGCTCAGCGAATTCTATGATGAATAACTAATAAAGAATAAAGACTTGCGTTAATCCTCCCCTTCTTGGGATGCGCCGCACATTCCAGTTCCATTCAAAACCGTTATGGCTGGTGAATGTGATGTGGCCTATACAATGACTTGCGGTTGCCAGCCGATGTGCAAGTTAGCGCTTATATTTTCCCAGACGAGCCTGGTACCAATTTACCGACTCCGTAGGGATGGGAGACTTGTTTGGCCTAGGTGGGTGTTGATGCGGGATTTGATCCCGGCACCGTGAGAGAGGGGAGTGCGCCACCGGTCAGAACACCCGCTCCATCTCGAATTCAATGACACTTTGGACATTTAGGGCTCCTTCTGTGAACAAGCAGTTCGCAGTTCGGTCTCAACCAGCAATGAATAAACCTCTATAGCGGCACGAAGGGAAATCATAGAGTTGCACAAATCCTGTGAATCACCTACCACCCACCCTTCCCAAGTAGGCCCCGTCCATCGTCGATGTTTGGTAGAAGTGGTGTAAATCGTGAGTCAAAAGGGCTTACTGCTGATTCTGATACCATAAGATATGCAGTAAGTCCAATAGTAAAGGCAGCGTCCCATGGGGATATATGTAGGAGACAATGGTGGATGTGATACCATCGAACAAAGATTCGTCCGAACACTTATTAGTTTTGGACTGTTACCTGCACGATGCCAAATGTGAGCAAGGCTCAAAGACACCGTCAGGGGTAAGGAGGGGCAACGTTAGCGGCTGCCTGACTACCCCTCGCTCGTTGCATCTACTCACACTGGCTAGTGACCCAGAGGGGCGTGAAAGGGAAGGAGGTGCTTGCTGTTAGCGGCTGCCTGACTACCTCTCGCTCGTCTGCATCTACTCACAGGGGCTAGTGACCCAGAGGGGCTGAAAGGGAAGGAGACTTTTGAAGTTTCTACTTCTCGAATTCTGGACTGCTTTGATCCGTTTCTCCTGTACTGCTACACTTCTGCACACCTACTTTCATATTCCACAGTATTCCACAACCTGCTGAGATTATTTCTGATTTGTCTTCAATCATAGTATTTTGAAGGGTTATCTTTAGACATGTCCACCCTGTGTGCTTGCTGCTGGTGGTGTCTACGAGACAACTGATAACTGGTTACATAACTACAGCAGCTGTAGCGGTTTGTACTTTCTTATGAATACCTTTTGACTGAGAGCTAGTTTTCATCAAATGGGTGGTGTTCACTGTAAAGAACAGCAGAAAAGAAGATGGAATGAGAGGGGCAATTAAACTCTGTAATCCCGCAAATTTTTTGGAGAAGAAAGAATGAAGCACCTGTGGCTGGCACATCTGAAGGCATTGTTCACCGATCTGAGCAACACCATTTGCACGACAACATTCCGTGTTGTCGTGAGTTTGAGCTGCACAATGAACGATGGATGGCAAGTATTTGTAAAGTCGACAACGAGAAGGTTGGATTGTATGCATTAGCTGAAACACGGTAATATCTGTGATGATAACAAAGAGACATTTTGTGTTTACAGACGCTCTTTGACGCCTACCTTATTTCAACTTCCTATTTTTAACTTATTTCTATTACGACGTTATTTCTAGTTATATGGTAATGAGGGCTTTCTCAAAGCAATTACGTGGTAATGAGGGCTTTCTCAAAGCCCTCATTACCACATAACTGCAAACATGAAACATGCATGTGCAACGCATTGTGACTGGCGAATTGCTCACAACAGCCAATCACAGTCATTTAGCGCACCTTTGGCCGACCAAGGGGTGTCTATGATTGGTGTGTTGCATTTCACCAATCATCGCCTTTCTTAGACATGCTACAAGCTGCTGCTATTTCATCTCATTTCTGTGCAAAGGACGAAAGTGGCGCTATTACCATTATTGTTCCAGGGTGTGTACCCTTATGTCAGGATTTCGCACGACGACGAGAGACGTGCGACGCAGTGAGTGCGAGCTACGCGCGTCGCGGTAGTTGAGTCCTGGAACGATTACACGGTGATGCTAGGGGCGCGATACGCAGTTGGCTTGTAATCGCTTTAGGACCCAATGACATGGCGCCTATAGCTCGTCCGCATTGTTTCGCTTGTGACATGCCGCGGTGCGAAATGACATAAGGGTATACACCCATTGTCCCACCCCATTGTCTGGCCGTGAACTTTCAGAACAGAAGGTATTTCATTAGGGTAATCCAGAATGGATGCGTTTTTTTTTTCATTTTCATCACAAGCTCGCATTTGCCTTTCTTTCATTCACCGACCATAGGAGGCATGTCTGCGGACTAATAGCTCTGCAATGTACGGTAAAGATCTTATTTCAAAAGGTCTGGTTCAAGGAATAATTAGATGAAAATTTTGTAAAAAATAGAAGAGATACACTCACAACGACTCTGGCTTCAATGGCGTTCGTCTCATAGATGCACAAACCACGACACTCAGGTGGAACAAATCGTTCACAGCATGATCCGAATACCTGGTCAGCGACTTTCCTCTCTATGCACGGTTTCCAGTTGGAGCCGGCGGTACCGCAGTTCTGAAAAGACTCACTACTCAAATTTTGAGTTTTTATCATTCAAAATCCCCTGAATCGAAAATGTGGAGCTGAAAAAAGCGCAAGCAGGCGGTGAATGCAGGTTCTAAGATCTCTGGAAGACCATAATTCGAACTCGAATTGAGACGGAGGTGTTGTAGGGACACATGACGCACCTATTAACATGGCCCGGGGATCAAACACTACATCAGTGCCCGCTCTGACAAACCAACCCCCCTCCCCCCCATCCCGAAAGGTACTTGAATCGGTAGCAGACTCGTCTGGAAGGATAAAACCCTGAGTTTTGCTTGCACTAGGCCCCACACTGTTGTATAGGCCAAACAACAGTCAAATACCTTAACGATTCTGGATGGGTCCAGAAAATTGTTTTCACATTAACTAATTGAACTAATTAAGTTGTTTGTATTACGCAAGAGAGGTTGCTTTGGACATAAAATCAGAAAAAGGGATCTCACTCGGGACCTTATACCGATATTGCTCGATACTGAATGAAATTATACCCTTATGCCCGGGTGTGTGCCACTAGGACAGGAAATTCGCGTTGCGGCCCTGTGTGCGACCCCATGGTGCGAGCCACTCGATGGGCTCTAAAGCGATGACGGCGCTCTACCAATCATTCTATGCATAATGGTTTCACGACTCAACTTATACGACGCCCCTATTTCGCACCAGTGCCTAGCGCGCCGAACGGGGCCATGCGAGTTTTCTGTCTTAATGGCACACAACCTCTTATACCCTTGTCGGGTAGCGGCCACGTCTCTCTCAGAAGCGAGTCATGCCTGGCTGAGCCAGGTACACCTCGGATCATAGGGTGCGTGCTCGACTCTCGTCCGAGATTAAGGTTTTGCCATTAATTCACACCTTTCCAACAACTTTTACATGGGGAAGGGGGTGCTAGGGCGAATGTCGGCAGCTATCAAGGTTTGAAAGTAATTTTTTTAGTGTTTTCCATTCCTCATGCATCAGATAATCCTCCTCATCAAGTGTAACAAGCAAAAGTCAAAGTTACATTTAAATAAGGATTCCTGACCTTCCTGAATATTTATTAGCTATGAGTGAAGCAGAATCAAGGTCAAGCCTGGTGTCGAAATTTTTTAGTAATTATGGGCATTTCTGAGGTCACCTGTTACCACACTCAAAATGTTCCCTCGAAAGGAGGTTGTCAACCGAATCGCTGATCACGCCACTGTATTGAGTATAATTATTGATTGACGTCCCTTTTTCAGAGAACGCCTCATCGGTCGAAGAACTGCATAAAAAGGCGTGGTCGTCGATGAATCCTCGTAGAAAGTTCGGAAATACGACTCTTCTCTACTACTTTTCAACCCAAAATACGATTTCTTGAAGATCTTTTGACCCCTGCTTGACCGTGAGCTCAATCGCATTATTTGATTGGGCTTGCCTACTTGGGAATTAGTTCCAATTTTCTCAGTTACAGAGACCAATTGCCCCTAGTTTCTTCATCACCGAGGCAGCTGCGCTGACAATTGCTTTCTACAGCACCATCTTGGGAGCTAGTTTTGCGTGTAACCTGAGTTGTTAACGAAATTATTGGTGCATCTTCCTTCACATTTGCTTGCCTCCATTTGTGACCCCCCCCCTCCCCCTTCCGTGAAATGCATGCGAGCTGAAGAAGGTTTCCGGCAACCGTGTTATTTTTGACAGCACTGAGGGCATTTCCGCCTGAGCTGAAGGTCGGAGAGTCACGTTGCGCTTAGCGTCACCTTCCTCAGCGCCAAGTCTGAGAACCGCTTTCTCCAATGCGGTTTTGAAGGGAATTGGTGGGCATTAGACTGATTCTTTCATGGAACTATTGATGCGTTTTCCATCACTTTCGCTTGCTTTCACTTCTGATGAACGATCCAGACCGCGAAAACTCTTTATCATAGGATCATTCAATTAGCATATCGTTCCTCGAGCTGAGAAAAAAAACTGAACTTGCACTCAAACGAGTTATTGCGACTACTGGCACCGTATGTCGTTGACCTTGAAAATTGGGTTCTATGTACGCCACGGGAATAAATCGATATGCATACACATCATTTCATAGTGAATGTCAATACGCGATCCAGATTCCATGGTACATTGCGAGGGGGTCCACTTCAGTTGATGAAAGCAAGGAAGATGAAGGGACTAGACTGGGCCGGGTAAAGACTGCGTTTCGATAAGAACAAACTGTAAAATGGCACGTAGCTCCACGGTAGATTGATTCCATTCCGAATCAAGAATTTCTCCCGTTTTACCCAGATTGATTGCCTTGTACCTGACTTGCTTGGGAACGTGCATCAAAAAAAGATTGAGCGGTGGGGACAAGGGCAAAAAATCACTTCCTCTCTTGACTTTCACCACTGTCGCTATGACACTTTAGCGAATCTCGGCTCCGTGTTTCCATATTTATCCATCGAATCCTCGTTTCTCCAGAATCGAGCTTCTATAAGTGTTCACTGCTCCACTTACCGTTTGGGCCGATTCAAGAGAGAAGATATTGTGAGTACAGCTACATAATAACGCCTGAGCTGTAAAACGTCAAGGTTTCCCAGGAAACAGTCGGTGAGTGGCTTGATCGAGGAAATCTGGCAACTGCTTCAGGCTGATGCATATCTTGTGGCTCGTTCCTTCCCCAGCCACTGCGATCATAGACGAATAAATGTCCTGATACGGTAGAAGCAATGGACGAAACCCTCCTTTTCTTTAGGAAGGGCATTTCACGAACATTCTGATTGAGGCTAACTGCCATATCGCTCGGCACAAGGTAAACTTCAGTGACGTGGGTTGTACGAGGAAATGCTGTTTTCTCCCTTTCTTCTTTATCCTTAACATTATCTATGCGGAAGTATTCAATGAGACTTCTCATCGATCATTGGGATCCCGCCAGTTTCACGGATGCTGTAGCCCTGACGGGTCATGATGGGATGCGGTATGAACGCCTCTTTGCGTAGTCGACCGATACATTGCACTTCTCATTAAACGCTGAAAAAACGATGGAACAGAAACGAATTGGAACTCACGCCAGGATTGTCGAAATCGATTTCATTCTGGGCGAATGATTTGATAACCAGAGCTGATAATAATACGGATAATATCATATCTGAAGCACTAGGCATTAAATAAACGCCTCGGTAAGCAGGAAGTTGTAGCCTGACGAGAAAACGAAAACACCGAAAAATACGAAACACATAGGTATGCGGTTGGAATCTGGCGCAAGTGAGATCACCTAGTGATGATTTGACTGCAAGATAAGACAACCATGGGAGTGCGGTGATGGGGGTAGCAAGTGTTGAAGAGAGCGTTAGAACGAAGACACACGGAACCGGAATCATACGATGTGCGGCCACCTGCAACAGCAGCAGCAATACACACCATGCCCTACAATACTGGTATGCACTGAACGGTGTCATGGAGACGACCCAAAGTGAACGCGAGAAGGCGGGAAGATTATGTGAAAACTGCGTTGCATCGTCTATATGTGTGTGTATGTATGCGAGTGTGGAACTTAGAAAGCCTTTGCGACGGATCTCATATGGTGGCCGACGCCGCCGCCGACGGTGGCGTCGCTGTACAGAACGAACCCGTTATGACATGCGGCTAGCCCCCCAATCACCCTTGATCGCATTCACTTCCCATAAACTGGACACTCAATACACATTGTAAGTATCGTCCCTATTGTGTGGGAAGAAATAAACGTGGTGAAATTGTTTGTGGGATGTGATTATTATTATACGATTATCATAATCATTCCAAGGAGCCAGAAAATGCTCCGCAAGTCCTTCATGCAGTGACAATCAAGAAGTTCGGCATGGTATCTCTACGGCACTAAAACGTTTCGTTCGACAAGACTTGTTTCACTATTAGGATACGTTTTTGCCATAAAAATTGTTTGCTATACGTTCCAAACCCCGCCCACTGCTCCCAAGCCCCTCTCGCGAGATGACAGTGCGAAAGAAAAATAAGCCATAATAAGAAACAAGCAAAAACACCTGTGTAGTGTTTCAGTGCTGCACGAAGAAATGGAAATTGAAAGGGTAGTGTACATACTGAGCCAATCGTATCTTAGAAGTGGTAATCGACTGCCCATTTTGAACAGACTTTGAAGTCGAATTTCATCGAAAGGAGTATTTTGGATAGATTCATTACGAAAGTTCATGGACTCTCAGTGCTCACTTGCTTAGGACCGCAGGCAAAAAGGAAACAATGTTAGTTTGAAGGAATATTTAGAAATCATAAAGGCTCTGACATCCACCAAAATTAGGAAGAAGACGATCTAGGGCACTAACGCCCTGTTTTGATACAGTTCGAGAGAAGCTTAAGTCAACAATTCATGAAAAAGGTATCAATTTAGCCTCATGAAGTGGCAACTGCCATCTGTTACGCGAACGGCTGTTAAAGACACGTTTGTAATCAACTCAGAAGAATCGCTAAGCACTATAAGGTAGAAAGAGGGGTTTGAGGGTAAGTGAACGTGTACGACTTGCGGCTCGAGGAGGAGGGACGAACACGTCAAGGTTATTCCAAAGTGTGATGTCTAGAAGCACGAGAGAGGAGTGCTCACTTGCTATCGCTACTTCTATTGCTATGATTTTGCTTTGTATTGCACTGTATTTTGTTTTTATTTTGTATTGCTTGATTTTAATTACCTCAAGTAAAGCTGCTCACACTAGAATAAATAGCAGAGGAAACACTTCTAAGATGCTTGTCATTTGTTACAGGCTCAACGAAAATCACAGAAGTTACCTAAAACGGATTCACGCAGTAAAGCAGTTAGGGGCAGGTAGTGTGTACGTGCAATCGAGCACTCTTATAGGCTGATTGACTGAGGAACCAATCGAAGGCGCTCATCGCATAGGTTGCCATCCTATGAGAAAATGTTTTCAGACAGCGATTTCAATGAGCTGTCTAAGTGTAACACATCGCAATAGTCCATTACACGTTAGGAGCATTTCGAAGCGTAGCATGTCCGCATCGGATTTGCAAAGCTGGAAGTGTTTGCAAACCTGGTGCCATCAGAAATACTCATGGAGACAGTATATGCCGATAGCCTCGATATTACTAAAGTCTTTCGACATGGGCAACCCACGGAGTGACAGATTTTTTTGTCCGATTTGAATAGATTCGATATGAAGAAGAACTTGAAGAACACTGAAGAACTGCACCTTAAAAACCGTTCCCGAAGATCTGGAGTAAATGGCTGACACCATTGAATCGTAGCCGAATAAAGGCAACATTACGATCGAAAAAGCCTTTACACTTTGTTCCAGTATTCCCTACGGACTTTTTTAGAAGCATGACGGCTGTTAGGACATTGCCGAAGGTGTTCGCCGTAAAACCCGTAACACAAACCCAGTATGTGGAAGGTGAAAGATCAGGGTGTAGGGAGTATCGAATAAGAAACAAAAAACTGGATATCTACGAATCAGAGATTAATAGAGTTATCATATATTGAAATAAATTCCCGGAATGTCGAAGCAGCAGAATTAGATGGACATCCGTAAGAATGATCTTCTTCGGCCGCGGTGGATTGCAGAGTGATTCAAGAGCCGATAGATGTTCATTGGAGTACATATGCTTACCCTTGCTCAGTGGTGACATAGTAGACCGATCTCCTCACTATGCCTTGATATTTTCTCCAAGTTACTTACCTCATTGTGTGTCTTCATACTACTCTTCTGAAGCTGATTTTGTATTCTACATTCATCACATGTACCTCCCTATCACAACCGATTCATTTGGGTGGGGGTCACGAGGTCGAACTTCAGCGCGGCCGCGCGCGACGAGCGAAGCGGCGAATGCGAGTGCCAGTGGCAGGGCATGGCAGCCTTCAAGCGAGGCAGTGTGGCATGAATGGAAGCGCAGACGTGACGCAGTCACGCTCGGCCGGCTCCCAAGGGCAATCGATACGGCGAGTCGTACTGGTGGCGCCGCGAGTGCACCGCCACGAAGCGGAAATTCAACTTCGTGACCCCCACCCAATTCATTTATTTGAATTATTCAAAAGCCCTCGTTATGGTTTTGCGGTGACTATGTTATAGAGAGTTATAATAAGAAAGTCTGCACACTACTTCAAAAGGAGGGGAAAGAGCTTCCCTTTTCTGAGAACAGGTTTCAATGACAACAAGTGCTTTCAGAACAATGTCTAATTCTTCCTGACAAGTGAGGTAACCACTGCATTACAATTATTGACCATCACTTTTACCCATAACGTACCGCGTGCAACACATGGTGTCGCACGAGATTAAAAGTACGTTTTGGATTTTTTAAAAGGTACCGTGGTCAAATGTGCCACCATATGTTTCTGCATGTGGAGAGGACATATCTTCCTGGTCCTTTTGGAACCCTTCTCTTAAAAAATTCGAATTTTGACACGCTTCCGAACAGCATATGCAACAAGCAATCACAATACAAATTCACTTTGTGACGTTATTAACGCACTTCTTATGGTTTTCACACAATCTGTACATTATCAGGCTCCACTTGGAAAAAACTTGGTGTTGATCACTGGGTTGTATTGGTAGTGGTGATAAAACACCTACAGATTTCAATTGAAACCACTTGAAAACATATGACACCGTTACCGATAGAAGAAAACAATGGGACACCTACTCACCAAAAATGCATAAGCTTTTGGTGAAATGTAACCTTGAAACAGTATGGTACTTTACTGATATAAGTTTTCCCTAACTAACTCAAGCAGTCGGCAGTGATGAAGCATGTGGCTGGGAATGGATATCGGTTGTGGAAAGTTTTACTACCTTTGTCCTACAGTATTGTCGTCGCGATTGCCAATGTGGGCAGTCAAGGTCCTCTGATCGGTCGTGGAGAAGGTATCTGATGATCCTCTGCCTTTCCTCTATCATGAGTGCCACGCGGGTTGAGAATTAACGGACCTTGAGCGATAGTTATGAACGCACAGAACCACAAACACGGATAACAAAATTTACCACGTCAGATGAAGTTTCAGGCGTGAGTCATTGATTAGGATTGAGACCGAGTGAAAAGGGCTACATGGAATCCTGAATAATGATGACCTTCATAGCTATAATTGTTAATGTATAGGAAATGCAGAAGCACTTCCCTGGGCGGAGCTAACATTCGCAAGAGTGTGGTACTTTTGCTCGGTTTTTTAAATATACTCAAACTCATTTCTTTCCAAGTAAATTTGGGGTAAAGTGCACTAGGAACCGATTCAGTGCCGTTGTCACAAGCGCAGCCGGATTGCGGTGCATCGGGTCCTCCTACACCATGTCCCTTAGTTTGGTGGTCCATGTTGGCATGCTATAGAGTGCATGAAGGAAGAAGAAGATGTCAGAGTGATCGTCCAATATTCGGTAAAGCGACTCTGATGGAACAAATTTACAAGTGTTTTGCCTTTTTGAATTCAAGTTTTACTAAGTCACGGTCTTAAATGTTAGTGTGGTGGAACCAGTGATGTTGGGCAAAATCTGAAAAACTTGCAAAACTCCAATACTGCATCAATCAAATGCTCCGCAAAAGAGGAATTCCGGCAGGTTTTTGAAGGTTACTAAATGACTGCCTTTGATGGTTATGATCACCTTTTCCATTTCTTCAATTACTTCCTTCAGTATTCACAAAGTACGTATATATGCACTGTCCAAAATGGCGCAAATAGCAGTGTTTTCCTTATAGCAGTTCCCAAACCTCTTTTTAATGGATTACTTCGATGAGAAGCTCGCTCACTCCCTCCCAAGCTTGTCGACCTACGTTCTGCATCTATGGTGCATTTGAGTGTTGCTCGGGCCAGTAGCAGTGACTACTATGGATGGCTGTATGACTTAGTCGGCTAGAGTTGATCGTACGGACCGTGTGAAGGGGATGCCGCACCTTTACATTTAAATTTTATTCTTGGACGAACAGCATAAAAAATTGACATAAGTTCAGTAATAATTGATCAGTGAGACGTGTGGAAAGACGAGACCATCGAAGTGGATCGCAAAGCCGAAGTAGTTAAATCACGTATCTTGAAGGATCTGAGTACAAAATTGCCTCGAGCAGTTGCACTTGATGTTATGTCATGATGTATTCATCAAGTTTGTCATGTCGTAATGAATGACACCTAGATCACTAATTCATGAACACGTGCAAGTGGCTTCACAGACAATGTGAAAGCAAAGTCGTGGTGGTTTTCCCCAATACCCATGATGACAGTCCCAAAAATTAAAATTTCGGACTGCCATTTCTTTGAACAGCGCTCAGCAGTATCAGTGACATTCTGTTGCTTTTCGCAGTCATTTATGGTGTAAAGTTTGGAATCACCAGCGTATATACTGCAAAAGGTGCAGTCAGGAAGAAATTGGTAAGGTCGTCAATATGTATAACGAATAGCAGCAGTCCGAAACACGTACCCTGGAGCACACGACTCGGCGTAGGATACGGGCTAGATTTTGCGCTATTGACCATTACGACTTGGGTTCTATCGATTAGGAAAGATTACGGAACCGAAGAAGCGGACCACAGATGCCATAGGCAGCCAGCTTCTTCGGTAGCAGGGGCATGAGAATCGAGTCGAAAGCTTTTGTGCAGTCTAAATAGCAGGCAGAGGCGGAAATCCCCATATTGGCCTCTTTCTGCCAAAGAGAAACGGTTGAAAATAAAGCGGAAGCGGTAGACCTATGTATGTCGACGGAAACCATGCTGGGCACTGCTAAGCAGGTGTCCGGCAGTAAAAAAACTAGTGATTTTACTACAGACAATGCGCTCCATCACCTCACTAATAGATCTGGTCAAAGAAATGGGTCCATAGCTAGAGACGTCATTTTTAAGACCCTTTTTGAAAATCAAAATTGTATGAAAGGTATTGCTGAAGAAGAAACAAGCTCCGAGGCGACTTGTTCGAGGAAAATGGAAAGCATATTTTCCGGCGATGTCGATACTCTATTTGGAGGCATGCATGAGACGAACTATTTTGCAAATTTTTGCAAACCCAGCCGAGTATAAAGCGAATAACTCAGCCTTAGAGTAGTCGTCCGTGACCACGCCCCCTTGCGAAACTAAACTTGGAGTAGAGTCCGCCATTTTGAGACTTTCTACAGTAACCAAAGAACCGCTTGGTATTTCTGCTAATAGCTCTCTCTTTTTCCTTTGACAGGTGATGATGAACAGAAATCCTTTAGGCTTCATCCAGTACCTCTTATACTCCCGTCCGTGTACAGATGACGAAGCAGCGCTAAGATAATCAACTTGGCGTTGAGAAAAAGTTTACGCTTGGCATATTTTTCATAATTATCTTTGCCTCGAGCAAATGGTATATGCTTTCCTATTAACAGCTTAGAAATAATGAAGTTCGGTTTGTGTGAAACATATTGACCGAGTTAACGAGACCATCCCAGTCAATCTGAACACGTTAAGCAATTATGAACTTAAAGTCCCCCTTTGAATAATATTTATGCATGAATAATATTTATGCAATACTTGCTCGCTCAGTGGGGCAACCAATGAGTCAAAAGTAATGAAACTGACACAGAGATGGTTTGAATTAGTGAACGGGGAAAACACAAATAGTAGCTCCTTTATCATACTAGGTATGGAATGTAAAAGACTCTAAAGTGTTCGACCCGTGTGTCGGTTCACCGACCATTTGTACAAAGCCAAATGAGCGCGCGAAGTTGAGGAAGAGGAGGTAGATAGAGTTGAAAGGCTCCCTTTGTGTGACATTACCAATCAATCGAAGGATAATTGAAATTGCTCGATACTAGTATTTGCTCTTTTCATTAGTTGTACAGAGACACCATAAACTCAATAAATCCTAAAAATCAGGAGGAACTGCACAATGGGTTTTATGCTGGGATCAGATGGGTCTTACAACGAGAGTCCAACGAAGAGTAACTGAGTGAATATGTCCATGAAAGTCTTCCTTACTGACAAAGTGGGAGACGCGTTGATGGGTTGGCGCTGGCATATCAACACCAACTCTACCGCCTTCGCGATCACATCGATAGACGTAATTGCAGTAGTTATAACTCAAAATGCATCTTGAATTGTGTATTGTTTGCACCAACTCGCTGTGGAGAATATTCCATCAGGCTTACTAGTTAAAAGAAGTTTAAGTTCTGCAATCTTACTCACTATAGAGAGAGCATTGAATAGGCGAAAATGGCCAGATGAAGCATTTCGTGCGTTTGATGAACCCTTTTGTACGCTCTGCACATGAGGAGAACATGTTGGAAAATGCGTGTTTGCTATTTCTTTACCGCAGTGAGTGCGTGCAACCGCATGCCCGGAACAGATCTCGAAGCTGCTCAGCCAATTAATTTTCGAAACGAAACAAACAATTGCTCTAAACAAAGATCGTGCTGAAATAGCGGAATAATAACTAGGACTGTAAGGGTGACAGTAAGACTCCGCTCACTCTCGGCAGAAAATTCGCGTAGTCGCGTTTGCCACAAATACGACGTAGGGACAATCTATCAGTCGAATCCCAAAAGATGACGGTGTCTCACACCTTGCTTCAGGCGCATTTGAGGACCCGACTAACACTAAACGCACCCATCGTGACGCACGCAGGACACCGCGACGCACGCAGGACACCGCGATGCGGATTTCCTGTCCTAAGGGCACACACCCATCCTGCTCACTGAAGTTCAGAATGATTCCTTCATGACGCCGGGAAAGACCTTTGAAAGCCAAAACGGAAATCACAAAAACGTCCAGGACGGTCAACCACTGCAGCTTTCCACAATCGCAAAAAAGGAGGTGCTTTTCTTGTACAAAAGCCACTTTACTGTTGTGGATAGTTGTATGGCAACAGCATCAACTTCAACAGAAGGGAAAGAAAGAAGAGGAAAATGGAAGCAGTAAGGATATAGGGAAAGAAGAGAAAGTGTTAAGAAAGGATGAAACGTATAAGCTCCCACCACATTTCCTTCTTTTACAATTTTTTTTTGTAGAAAATTAGTTAGACTCGCGAATGGAACCCTAGGTGAGCAGATTAGCTGAGTAACTCATCAAAGACCTCAGGTGAAAAGGGACTGGATTGGTAAGGGCGTGTCTCCATCTCATAGGCAGTGAAGGCTTCCCTTACCGATACGGGAAATGAAAACAGCGATAAATTCAGGGTCAAAGGCCATGAGTCTACGAAATAATTACGGAAAAAACAAACTTCTAAACGTCAGGATGAAGAGGTAAAACTATGTTCAGAATAGAAACCACACCTCAAATCAAGAGACAGCAAAAGATCGATTCTGCTGACAACGGATCCACTCCGTTCTCTACGCCGAAACCGCGCCACACAAAAAGCTTCGAATATGTAGAAATGACACACTTTTATATAGGAATGTGAAAGTGCACGCAATTGAGCGCGCGACGTTGGTGAGCGTCTGGAGTGACTCCACCCATCGTTGGTTGTTTGGTTGAGACTCCATCATCGGTGAACGCATGCGACGCGTGCTCGGTGACGTCACAGCCATCGCGCCGCGCGATGGCGGCAGATGGCCTGCTGTACTACCACTGCCCTCCAATGAAAATAATCTTGCTGGTGGCACTCAACTTAAACACCATGGGCGAGTGCATATTTTCCCGGGAAGTTTTATTATGCTAGAGATGATCCTTTTGGTGTGACGGCCCTGTTAGTCGCCTCGATTCGCCTCCGCTTAGAATCGGGATGGAGCTACCGTAGAGGAATCACCGACAAAGTGGCCGAAATTATTCCTAACGGTATATTTAAAGAGTTGATAGGTCAATATAGTGCGACCGCTATCCCCTTTTCCCACCGATATTCTTCCACTGATGCTTAGCACTGGCCACGGGTAAGAATCGCCATCTAGGTCCTTTGCCTAAATCGGCGAGCACCGATGATCCTGAGTTTCCGGAATCTTCACAAATTTTGACAGACCCCAGAGAGACAGGAGGAGGGTTGCCAAAGAAACAACCGCTACCGGGATAGCGTTTACATCTTCAACCTTGTCCACACCATCGTCCCGTCGAAAACTAAGATGGAGCAGTGAGGATATCGATGACTTTTCCTAATGACTCTGGGAATAAAATTTGTTTACTGAATGAATCATAGGCTTTGCATCTGGGTGTTACAGTTATCCTCAGAGGCATATCGCAGGACTACCTGGAGTGGGTTGAAGCGCTGTATTATGAGAGTAGATGTGCTGAGGAATACAGCGGCAACTGAAAATTCAAAAGTAGTCCCTAAAGATGGCAAAAGCAAGGCCTTCCGACATCTGGTCTTAGACGAGATTACCGCGTGAAAACGAGCCTTCGAACCAGTTCTCGCTGGATATCATCATAAGGAACTCTGGGATACCACCAACTTCTTCATGTCAACGTCTCCTTTATTACTATCATCATTTCCTTATCTTATATTATCACAATGATCGTTGGCCGCATTTGCAACGTTTTTGCCACCACTGCCACCGTGATTGCCAACAATCGCGCCTGGGGTGGGCGAGCCACCGCACCAGGTGTGGCTGAGTTGCGATAGCTCATCATCGCGCTTCGATATGTGCACAGACTCCCTGTCCGCTTGGGGAACTATTGGGTCATGTGAAAGGACTGCAATGTTTCCGTAATCCTGGAACGTGCCTTTTGAACTGCTAAAGACCGTCTCCCTCCGGAAAGACTCAAACTGATCCGCTAAGCTGGAGCGACAAAAGCCCCATATCGCTTACCCCACGGGATTATCCTCTTTCTTGTGAGTCGTGAAATGGAAAGAATAAAATGAGCAGCAATATCCATGGCTTCTACTTTGTTCTTTTTAACAGTCATGCCCATCCACCTAGGAGCAACACAGGATGGAATATTGCTCTCCCAATTCTCTTTTGGGGGTCTATCGTTTTTCGTCGCTGCAGAATAGCACAGCACCTCATTTCGACAGGAGCACACCAGAGAATCTGAAGAATCAGTCTTCGTGTAAACAATAGCTGAACCCTTCACACGGTATTAGTCGGAATACAAGGTACCCACTTCGTGGAAAATCAGCAGGACTGTGTTGCTGTATTCTGTCGGCTGTCTGCAGTTTACAAGCTTTTCACTTGAGTCATCTCACATAGGATCGGCAAACATCATACGAAGGTCAGCCATGCGAGAAAGCAGGGTTTCGGAGAGGGTTCAGTGCGATCGATCACATCCACACACTGGATCACTGTCACTCCGCGGTCACTAAGCTCTGGAAGAGTCGCGGCAGTACAAGACGCCATCATGTTTCACATTCATCCACATTTGAAGAACCCTTCGACTTCGCTGACACAAAAGCGGTTATCGAAGCCATAGGAAACCGAGGTGTACTTATTCAGTAAGTAAGAATACTTTGTGAGCTCTACAGCAACATCACGACCAGGATTCCATTTTACAAAGACGTCATTTTCGACTTGAGCAAAGGAATTCGACAAGGCAACATTTCCATTTCCTCCAAACTTCAGCGTCACTCATGAGAACGTCATGCGTTAGCTGGAATAAGAAGGTATGGGAGAGAAGGTCGACGGCCGGCT
This sequence comes from Trichostrongylus colubriformis, assembly GCA_963978905.1. Classification (NCBI taxonomy): domain Eukaryota; kingdom Metazoa; phylum Nematoda; class Chromadorea; order Rhabditida; family Trichostrongylidae; genus Trichostrongylus; species Trichostrongylus colubriformis. The sequence goes on along the minus strand of OZ022261.1, from coordinate 28,137,247 downwards.
TCTTCATGAGCTCAGCTTCGCAGACGACGTCGTCCCAGTACACAAACAATCGGGAAGGAGAGCAGGTGTGGAGAGGTCGGTTTGTGGCTGAAAGTAATGTAGACAATGTTTGCAAGAAACGAATCAGCACCTGATGTTCGTCCACGCTCAACGCAACCAACATCGCAAAACATGTCAACTATGTGCACCTTTTTCGTGAGGACAATATGATGAACGCACTAGAGATCAGCACAATGGAGCGAGACACCAGGAGCGTTCAAGACCATCGAGACAATAATGAAGAAGACGAAGAACTTCCGACTTCGGCCCATCTTTTTGATTGCTGCCATGTGCTTCAGAAATTGGACTATAATTATGTGGTCAACATCATCCAACGTGCCACTGAAAGGACGATACTCAAAGTATCCCGATACACGCAAATGCAGAGACGAATCCGAAGTTCCGAAGTCCATCGACGATCGAAGATCAGGAACGTGCCGTATACCATGGGATAGAAGTTTAGATGGGCTGGGCCGAGCTATCGAAGGGATGACGATCACGGCTTGAAAAGATAGTTCGAACTGGGACTCCTAATGTGGGGTCGCCGGCTGGCAAGTCCCGGGAGGTGAATGACCTAATGAAACGCAGGAGCATCCAAATCCTATGCCTCCAAGAGGCAGGCCGGAAAGGAGCCAAGGCGAAGAAGAATGAAGATGATGTCAAGCTCTTCTATAACGGAGGAGATATCAAACGAAGTCATAGCTGAGGCAACGCCATAGCCAAGAACTGTGTCTCAGCAGTGCAAAGGATCACAACCGAATCATGGCTGTAAGGATAGACGCGAAGGAGGGGTACTGGACCACAATATCCGTACACGTTCCACAAGGTGGCTGCATCGAAGTCGAAAAGAAGAGTTCTACTTCAGCTTCGACGAAGCCATCGGGTCAGTTCCAGAAGGCGATTACCTCAGCGCAGCAGGCGACCTGACCGTTCACGTCGTTAATGACCGAATGGAGCTCGAGAGAGTACATAGGGGCAAGGGAATCGGGAGCAGGACGCTGAGGAAAGGAGAGTGCTAAACCTGGACCACTAGTTAGCATTCTGTAGCACTTAGTAGTTCTTCGCAGAAAGAGAACGTTAGAAAGTAACCTACTGCGGCGCAGGGAATCAAACGGAAGTAGAGCATGTGCCCGTGAGAAGACGGTTCCTTAGAAATGTCAAGGACATCAAGTTACGTTCTGATGATGAGCGGGCTACCCTTCATCGCCTCTCCTAGCGGACATTGGCATAGAGCTTCCGAAGAAAACGAGAATGAAAATTAAGCGTAGGAAACCATGCTAGACAGGGCAAAGAGTGACGACTTAAAAATAAAGATAGTGGAGGCTGGTCTTCCTGATCCCTGTGATCCCATTTAAGAGACCTGGGACAGGGCCGCCAAAGTCATCATACGGTGCGCGATGGAAACACTGGGCAAAACTCGAGGTGGCCCCATAGGAGTTAAAGCGGCGTGGTTCTGGAGTTCCGGTGATTGGGGAAACGGGAGGAAGAAACGTACAAATGCTGGCTGAAAACGTGGGCCCCAGAAGATCCCGCCGCCTATGAAAGTTGCAAGAGGTTTACCAACGCAGCCATAGCTAAAGCCGGGAACATAGAAATGGATGCCTTTACAAGAAGTTGGAGGGTATTCGTCCTTATGGTAATCGAACCCCGACACCGAGTCATCCAAGGCTTCGCGATGATCGCGGCTGCGGAAAAACACCATCATAAAGAGGACTGCTGAGGTGAAAAGGAGGTGGCATGAGTATTTGATGGGATTCTGAACGAGGTGTTTTCCCGTAACGGAAGCTCAAAGAGGGAGGGTAGGCTGGTCCCATCCTACCATGGACGACTGAGGAGTCCACCGCATCCTGGTGAGGATGTAAATTGAAGATTGGAGATTGGAAAGGCGGTTTAAATGGGGCACCGACTGATGCACGGAAAGCGCTGGTACCGTATGGAATAGAGTAGCACGATCGTCCTCATCTTCAAGCAGAAGGGTGATGCAATGAGCTACTCCAACTACAGCGGGACCATACCATGAAGTTTTACGAGGAGCTGATCGACTTAAGGTTAGGGGAGGAACAGTCGGGCTTATACTTAAAAACCACATCACCAGACAGGTGATGGAGAATTAACGAGAGAAGCAACTACCATGCTATCCGGCACACAGACTATCGAACAAGTAGGTATCAAGTAAGGGTGCAGCAAGGATTGGCCTTGAGCCCGTTCCCTTTATTCCTAACTCCTGATGTGATGGTGAAAGATCTCATGGAAGGACGACGGAAGATAATCCTGTTCGCGGATAGCATTGGCACCGAAAAGCAGGAAGGAACTCCAGGCAAAAGTACAGTAATTGCAGGACGTGTTGGCTCATGGACTCCGATTGACCGTCGAGAAGATCAAGTTCACAAGCTCCGAAGAATGCCTGGAACGAACTGCCATGGCGAGACCACAGAAGAGTACAAGACTTCCGATACCTCGGTCGTGATCTAGTGACAGATGGTACGGTGAACCAGACAGTGATGGCCCGGATAAACGTGGCATAGATAATGCGGAGGGAGTCTACCGGAATACTATGTGATCGGCGGTACTCCAGGACTGGCAACGGCAAAGTGTACTTATGGTGAGGCTGTACCCGCGCTCCAGCTGTCTCTCCCTCTTCCGTGACACGGCCCCCTTTTAGGGCGGAGCGGAGGCTATCGTGAAGACGTCTGGTAGCAATGACGGAGTATAGTCGCAAGTATCCACCGTGTTCAACCTTATGGCGGTTCTCCCCACTACACAAACATGTTCCTTGGTGCCTAACAAGCGTGATGCTTTCTCATCATCACGCCTAAGGCATGTGATCTCTTTGAATTGTACTGACGTTTGATCTTGTTGCTCCTCTTATACTAAAAAATTCTGTTTCATAGTTGATATCTCGCCGGCGTAATCTCTAACATAAATCATTTACAATCAATCTCGAGATCACATAGTGATAATGCCCTTCACTGGGCCACGATACTTACTAGGCCCGCAGTGCTGTACGGGAGCGAATGCTGTCCCATTAATAAGACACATGGAAAGGCAGCTGCACGCAACTGATGATATGGACACGTACTGGATGTGGGATGTGAATGCGGCTGGATGCGACTGGGCAGGGTCAGGAACGAAGACATGAGAGTGCCATGCATACGGCTCTTGTCCAGCTGAAGATGAGATAGCAGCGGCTGTTACGATATGGTAACCTGCTCAGAAGACCGGAGACCCACCCATAAGAAAAGCATTGGAGTTCGAAGCGCAAGGGAAGCGACCATGTAGACCTCAAGGAGTAGATGGAAGACGTCATCAGGGGCGACCTTGCCGGACTGAAAGCCACGACGGAGGATACCTTATATTGGAACAAATGGCGACGTCTGATAAAAACAGCAGACCCTGCGACGGTGCAAGACTAACGCTAGTGAGAAAAAGAAGTAGTGTGATCTAATTTTAAAGGAATCGTCCACGGAAAATGAGTTTTTGTGTTACCCATACGTTTATTTGTGTTACCCATACGTTGTATTTGCCTAATGTGGGCCTCATGCAAAATTCCACGCGAAAAAATGCGAATCTGGCTAAGATACAGCACCACAAAGTGCGGTCCCAGTGGGCGGGGCCTAGGGGAAAAGCCTCGTTCCGTCGTCCGCCGTGGTCGGAGACGCATTGTAGGAGCAGAAAGTTTCGTAAACAGTCCCACTCTCCGTTCCCAACGGCGGCGGACCACGGGACGAGGCTTTTACTCTTAGGCCCCGCCCACTGGGACCGCACTTTGTGGTGCTGTATCTCAGCCAGATTCGCATTTTTTCGCGTGGAATTTTGCATGAGGCCCACATTAGGCAAATCCAACATAAACGTATGGGTAACCCGAAAACGCATTTTCCGTGGACGATTCCTTTGAGGGAAAAAGATCACGCCGTTCGGAGCGGGCGCGAGAATATCCTAAAAGACACTTTGCCGACTGATATATAAAATTATAGCATACGGCCTCATGTTGTATATAGCTTGCTGTGAGGATGCTAAAAGTGGAGCATGCAAAGCATGCAACCGTTAACCCGTAAATAATTTACCAGGCGTCTTCTCATTGCAAGATTAATTGATGAAACCTTTGTGGCTAATCTAGAGCTTCGTCAGAGCTCCACTGGTCTTATGCTTTTGTGGCAGCCGGACTGTGACGCGTACACGGATATTATATTACTATGCAATAGTACTTTCACCTGGCTTCCTTCAAAGACATGTCTATGTGTCCCCTGGCGGCAGGAACCCGAATGAATCTCGGCAAATTATGTTCAGTTTCAGCATTCTATCAGGCTTGGTACATATTATCCACATTCACCACATCGCCCCTTTACACATAAGACCTGAATAAGCATGTTCTTCACCGAACAGTTCGTACCTCTCGTGACTGCAATGAAAGTGTTTCTTTCATGTACAACGCAATCACAAAATAACAAGAAAACTTCATTGAACTCGACCAATAAGGTCAGAAAGCTTCCTCCTGAGTCTGGTTCAAATCTTCTTGCATCTCCTCTTCATCTTCCTCTTCCACGACATCTCCAGGGCGCATTCCTAAAACCCTTCAGTAAGAAATCTGTGAATATATTTAGCCATAAGCAGCATAAGCAAATGCCACTGCATCTCTTGAAGGAATTGTATCTGATGTATTTTGCCTTCCTGAGAAAACCTGCTCAACTAAAAGTGCGAATCCCAATTTTCCTAATTTCCTAATCTAATTGCGAATCCTAATTTCAATATCGACCACAGCGTGATACGGGGTATAACTCGTGGGCAAGTTCCATTACGTAAAAAGGATCAACAATGAAGATGAGGTACGCCTGTGACAGCGTAAATAATAGCAACACACCCATTGGCGCGGCAAGCGTGGTATACAAACTCCAACACATCGTCAGAACTAGCTATTACTGCTTTCTACTCTCTCGAACTTTTCTAGTGAAATATTAGTAGACTCATTCTCTCTAAGACCTCTTTCCCAACAGATGAAGCTTTGTTTAACCTTTGTTGAATGACTCATATCCTCACTTGAGGTCAGTGGAACCACCGACGGCTGGCAAGGCTACGCGCTTCGTGTTATCAGACGCCATCTCACAACTCTTGAGAAATCCGTTCAAAAATGCAATTAATTCGATATATGGATTACTGATTTGGAGAAAGATTGACCTCTAAAACGGCGATTAAGCCGCCCTCCGTCCCCCTCAATGCTCGACAAATCGAGATCCGATCTAAAACGGCGACTGACCCTTCCTCCATCACCCTCGATGGCCGAGACATCCAAATCCGAAGAGTTCAACTAGAAGAAGCTGGAATTGAAAAAGACATCAAAAAAGCAATCTCCCTGGAAACGCTCGCCTGTGAGAGGTCCAGCGATGTGCATACTGCCCTCGACAGCTCCGTGGATTCGTCCGGATCGTACGAAGAAATCGTTCGTATGTCAGCCGGTTCTTCGGCAGCCGCCTCAACTAAACAGTAGATTCAAAGAAAAAAGGTCAGATTTCGGGTCTAGGTACTCAGTGGCATTGTTCTTCGGATCGTAAAATAAAGTTGGAAGGAGTCTGACGCATACAATGACTTGCAAGGGCAGCGTTCATCTTTGAGTTTTTGCGCTGTCAGAACTGTCATCTAATAGCCGACTATTATAGATGTGTCAATTATAGGTTTACCCTGCACTAGCTCTTCTAAATTTATTTCCTCCTTCGATGGCATCTCGGTCGGCGTCTTGTCTCCGGGTGCATCCCTTGGCCCCTCAATTTCGGAAACGGACATACTGTCATTAAGTTCCTAAATTCCTGAAGCGTAAAGGAAGGAAACGCAGTAAAAGAAGCAAAATAAACTTATCTTCTGCGTGATATCCATATCGTTGTCCATCTTGGAAAGAGCGATAAGTAACCAGCAAATTATGCTGAATAATTTGATTTAGATTGATTTCATTTGAAAACTAGAGCTATAGAGATTTGCATCATCATGAACGAAGCAAGAAATATCCAGCAACCATAAGGTGAGCTCATGAAGTGACAACCACGGAAAAAGGTCGCCCACATAAAAATGGTTTTTGCCTGGATGAACATTATTTTCTTCTTGAGTAAGCCACGCAAGTCTTCAATGCTACAATGCAACATGAGAAAAGGAGAATGATGAGAACAACAGCTTTGAATCGACTGCTGCACACGTGGTGAGTGAGCACGGTGGCAGCCATGGCTTCATACTGTAACGGCAGCGAGTAACTCGTCCATCCACCGTATCACACAGTAAGCTGACGTCAGCATGAACGAAAAGTTACAGTATCACTTCCGCACTTACACCGGACATTGTGCTGAATCATTCTTGTACGCAAGTACTGCCCCATGCATTGGAAAGCACAGTTTTGTTCTTGGGTAGGTGTAAGTTAGGCTAAGCAGCTGCGAAGGCCACGCCATTGAATTCTGCGACCTGTGATATCCCATCGGAGTTTCACGTATGGAAACCGTACGTGTTCTGAAGGTCACAGAAACAGATCCCACATCCACAGCGACATGGACAGTTAGTGCTGAATTCATGGGATCCCGTATGTTGCCCGAATAGTAAAAAGCCCCAAAACGAGCAAAAGTACTTTACGAAGTAACTTTCGGCAATGCTGACTACTCCCAAAGATTCCAAAGGATAGTATAAACATAGTATTAGGTTGATCGGAAAGTTTTGATAGGGTTGACATTTTTTTCTATTACTCGGCAAGTAATGCAGGCTAATCAACAATATAATAACCATCGTTAGTTATAACATTGTCCCACCTAAAGAGCAGGTCAGCGATTTTCTTCTCCCAGAATTAGGAGGATTAGGAGTCAAAGAAGTCACCGACCACTTGTTCAAGGTGACGATTTTTTTTTTGCTAGGAAAGCCTTGAGGGGCCGGAACAAGTGGTAATCTGACGGGGCAACATCAGATGAATAGGGTGGATGTGGAACCGGGTCCCAAGCTGACTCCTCCAATTTTGCACGGGTCTTTTTACCTATGAGAGGGACCCGTGCAAAATTGGAAGAGCTAGGTTGGGACAAGGTTCCACATCCGTCCTATTCCCCTGACACTGCCCCTTCAGATTACCGCTTGTTCCGGCCCCCTAAGGCTTTCCTTGCAAAAAAAAAATTCGTCAACTATGACCACCTTGGACAAGTGGTCGGTGACTTCTTTGACCCTAATCCTCCTAATTCTGGGAGAAGAGAATCGCTGACCTGCCCGTTGGGTGGGGCAATGTTATAACTAACGATGTTTATTATATTGTTGATTAGCCTGCATTACTTGCTGAGTTGTAAAATAAAATAGAAAAAAATCTCAACCCTATCAAAACTTTCCGATCAACCTAATATGTCTGACTTGCGAGATAACTGATATCTGAATAGTTAACAATTTTCCTAAGCGGGAGCAGGTAATGGCGTCACACCTTGGATTTTTTCAACGCGAGAAAGGGTACTGGTGTTTCATGGAAAAATGAAAGCAGAAACAGAAAAAGGCTAATCTAAGAAAAAAAAACCAGGAAAAAGGCTAAAAACCAAGAAAGTCGCTGTTGGATTACCATCACACTGTGCTGCCCTTTAAGCAGTAAATGAACACGGACGCATTTTCGTGCTGCTAACGCTTCTACATGCAAAAACGCATCAAATATAGAGTGCACACTTGAATAGTCACTTAGTGGAGCAAAGTTGAGAACAGATGCGCGCATCCAGGCTTATTGCGGCCCTAGCACGAAAGCCTGTGGGTCGTGAGCCGTCGGTATTGCGAAACAGTGGTCATCACTTCTAACTTCCGTGCGGTGTTTTTCGCCCTCCTTTTGCGTTCTGGATTCAGGTATAGCTTCCTCGCATCCTCGACGCGGAATCTTGAAAGGAATGGCAAATGGCAGTACTGCGATGAACTCTATTTCTCTGTCTGTGCCACAAAGATTTATTCTGGTTGTCGGAAAGGTGGGCTTTTAAATTTCAGGAGCTTCGATGTCAGAAAAAGAGGTGATTCATGATTCGTTCAAGCTATTAGCACTTCAGGCGTATATCCTGTATCTCTAGTGCATCTGGTGCTGCTGGAATTAGGGGGCCGGCGAAAGCATTGGCCGCGCCCATTTCTGCCTGAAGGCGCTCTCAATTTTATTTTAATATGCTTAATTAGAGCTAATCAGCTACGAGAACGACTAACTTGTTCTTCCATGAGTACGTAAAGAGTAATTTGCTTCAATTAGACTAAAATCCTCAACGCGTATTTGCTCAAGACTAGAGGATTGAAAAAGAAACATGTGTACCCTTACAGACCCACTTATTTGCGAAATTCGAGCCCGATTCGGTAAGCGTTATGATCTCTCTGTGCTCTGGCTATAGCGTTAGAAACGTAAAGCAACATACCCCCTCCCCGCGCCCCTCCCGGTTGACGGTTGGGACACACTGTCAGAAGAGCCAGTGGGTCACGAGGTCACCATGCACATTAAACTCGTTCTCCATAACTGTCTTGTAACGGAACAATCTTTCAAGGAGGATAGGAATTATATGAACAGATTGTCTGAGTCACTTATTTCACAAGCGAGTTTCAGAGTCAAAACCCCCTATTTTCAGTCTTCCAACAGCCGCCATATGAGCTCATCGAGAAGGGATGCGTAGAGTTCCAAACCCGAATCCTGGTATGTATCGATAAAGGTCAACTTCAAGTGAGTTCATATTCACGCATTAGGCAATGCTGCCACTGAGACTAATCTTAGAATGTCGCTTTAATCATAACGACTGCGCAATCTATTCGTAGAGCTCCGTATACTGTTACGATCCACTTGAGAAACAGTTTGATCACGAGCGTTTGCGTCGGTCTATATACGCGCCTCCACGGTGTAGTGTGGTTGGCACTTCTTTCAGCGCCAATTTCCTCTGTGAAAACGACTGTAACAAGCCTTTGTTGAGCAACCCGTCTGCACACGTAGGGCGCCGTGATCTTTAAAGCGGTAAAATTCGCGTTCAATAGGGTTGAGTTCCTATTGGGCCCCATGAAAGCATCTCGACGGAAAATCCACGTACCTTCTCTTCGGTCAACATTCCGAAAAATTCCCATAGAGAATAGGAAGTCAAACCTTTTCTCTGAAGATGTTTTGGGGTCCGCAACAGTAATACTTTTTACAAAGTGGTTTTCCATCCGTATAAATTAACATGTCGTATTGGTTGTTTTTACCGAGAAGTGCGTTTAAATAAATCGCCATGCAACAAAAGAAAATGGTACCTCATTATGGGGATAATTTTTCTGAAGACTACTTGAGTTCATTGACCTTACTTCCCAGAAGCAACCATGATTTTCATAAATTGATTGATGTGGTTTTCATGACAGGTTATATAACAAGGTAAGTAAACGCCCCATTCAGCCTTCTATCTTCCATTTCTTTTAGTAATGGCTGGAAGTTTCATGGAAGTTTTCTCTTTCCAGGTAACCATGTACAATAAATTAAATTTGAGTAGGCTTTTGTAACACACGAGGATATAAGCATTCATGTCGTTGAAGGATTCTGTGATGAACTTGTAAGTCCAGTTTTTTGCTTTTGTTCTGCTATAGCAATTTATCTATCGTAAGCATTGTTAACATTAGAAAATTCTCGCTGAAATTTACCAAGTTGATTTCCTATATTCGTGATAACAAACTGTTCTTTTTTGGTGCTCACGCAATTTTTGAACTACCTTCCATTAATTGCTGTGAGAATCATCTGAGTGTCAGTGAGAATTCCATGTACCTTCGGTTTTTACGGTCAACATGCTCCGTATTAGGTGTACGTTCACGTTTGAAAAGTTGCGCGACGATGATGGAGGCTCAAACGTTTGGTTGTGGATGGGGAAACATTGTTGGTAATGAAACGTGAATTGTTCCGGACGAGTTCCAAAGGCATGGTGAGCCTCACCCTCATTTCTTTTCTAATGTGACAAAATTTGTGTTCTCAGATACATGGAAGACGTAGAAGAAGATCCGTCTTTGCGTGAAAAGATTAACCCTCATAAGGTAAGCACTGAAATGGAGTCCAATTTACACTTATTATTCTATAGGATGAAGAACAAATTAGTAAGGCGCTTGATAGCGAAGACGAGGCTACTATCGATGCTCTCACTCTACGTGTCATACTCAGCGAATGGATTTTCGGCGAAGATAAGACACATGTCTATCGAAAAATAAGAGCATACGCAATTTCGGACATCTACTGTAATGCAGATATAACTGGCTTAGTGATATGTGGCAAAAATACCATATCGCGGATACACCGATACGCGAACGGTCATCGCCGAAAATCTCATTCAGCTGGGCATGAACTCTGCCCAAGGCGTGGGGCAAGAGGTTTTCGACAGTTGATGGCAAATAACCAGATGAAAGATTGCAAAATAACAGGTAAAGAACAAAATCTGCAGAATATTTTCTAGCATCATTTCATTGAAAGGCTTAGATCTAACCTGGCCTCTGTAACCCCGTAACTACACTTGGAAGCTGATTTTGTGCGGAAAAGTAGAGACCCAAGAAATTTATGGTAAGTGTGAGCGCACATTAAGTTCGCTTGCTGGTGTGACCTTACTGAAGTAAGAAGTAATTAGGGAAATGACTAGAGAATACTCAAATATAGTGTGGTTATTAGGTTGTTCGGAAAGAAATGCGCGTTGAATTTGTCCATTTTTCTCTCCTACTATAAGAGATTCTTCAAAACAGTTCAATCTATTAGAAAGAGATTTTTATTGTGCATCTTTTCATATATCTTTGTCTATGTCTACTTGGTTTTTTTCAAAGAAAAAAAGTTTCAACGACTTGAGGCCGACTTCCATGTTCCTCGTCATCCAAGCTTTCATTACCGTTTTTTAAACGCTGGAACTTTGCCCGACACTTTATACAGCCAAATCTTTCTGCAAACATTATACGCATGGCGACAAATATTTACCGCTTATTGCATTGAATCTTGCATTTTTTTGAAATTTTTTTCTCAAAATTTTGAAAAAAAAATTGAAATTCCTTTTTTGAATTTTTTCTTCAAAAAAAAGTAGATATAGACAAAAGTATTTCAAAAGATGCGCAATAAAATTCTCTTTCTAACAGACAAAACTGCTTTACAAAATCTTCTGTAGAAGAAGAGAAATAGATGGACAAAAAAAAAAAAACGCGCATTTCTTTCCGAACAACCTAATAAATGAGGCAGATGCTAAAAGAGTGTACGGTAGGGAATTCTGTAAGAAGCCCCGAACAAGACCGAAAAAAAGGTGTGAGTCATCGATTTTCACCGCCCCTGAGGCTTTTTTTTTCACCAGGTTCATTTAGTTGTAATCGTAAAGGACTTTTCGTAGATACTCTCCGCTCTTTTGTTTCTTACATTGGTAGATCGGAAGCGGGGTCCGCAAGGTGCCTTTTCTATTTGAAGGACTTCCAGTTCTGTTGGTTGGGTTGCCACAGCTTTGCGATCCTTCAATGGTGTTTAACTCTAAAAGCATTCCTGATGAGGAGAAAGGCTTTTTTGTTGCTGCAAACTGATGTTTATTTCGTTGTTGTGGTATTATATAGAGTTCTGAGGATGTTCTTCATTAAGTTTGTACTGATTTTGTTGTTATTTTGATACATATTGTTATATCGTCATAGTTTTCATAGTTTTATCGTGAATTGAATAAGTCTTAAATAAATATTTTCAAGATATTGTTTTTCTTACCACATGATCTAAGCAGGTCTGAGTAGGCTCTGCGAGTGCTTGGGCGGATCGTAGATTGCTGTGGTTATTTGAGACACTGATATACGATCCGAGTTGTTCCGGAGTGGTAAAACAGGCCATTGTGGGTGTCAGAGGATATAGAGATCTATAGATTCATTTAAGAACTTGCCACGGTTGCATGAAAGTGAGGGATGGTGGATATGGGGAGGGGAAGATAGGAGGCAGGGCATTCCACTGGTTCGGCGGACAGTGGCTTGGCTAAATGCGTTTGTATTTTGTGTTTGTCTTCACTTCAGAAGGAGAAGGGAGCTTCTCTCTCCTAGTAACCCTTAGGCAGAGAGAACGACGACAGCACGAAAATGAGTGCCCCTTCCTCTAGCACCCCTGTGTGAGGTTGTGAGAATTCGTTTTATAGGGTGTTACATAATGTTCAGCCTGTGTAAATGTTGTCGGCAATACTGCGTTGCGTTTGCGCCACTCACTCCACATATTAAATGTAACTGAATTGTGACCTCACAAAGCAAAGCAACACTCGACGAGACAATTAGGTTGCATACATCACAAGCGCAATGGCACGGCTTTCGAGGATACCCTCTGATCGCTATTTACCCCTCCTACTACCGTCGCTGGATTACCATGCTCGGAGAAGAGGTGACTATGTTGCCTCCCTTACGGGAAACTGTCGCAATCGTAGGAAGTACCTCACGGCGCGGATGAATACGGGACACTCTGGTTTTGACCTGGCGGGACGGGCGTTAGGTCTTGGATAGCCGCGCGCGGCAATTTCTGGGCGACTTCGATGAAGCGCGGTACGGTGTCCCCGGCGCGGTTTCGCACTGAAGCGCCATTATTCCGCCTCTGCTGCTGCTTCTTCGAACAGTCCTTTTTCTCTTCTAGTCAGTTTCGCTAATTAAGATTTATGGTTTTGTCTCACCTATTTGAGGCTTTCACCCCCCACGTTTGAAAAAAGGGCAACGCTGGTGAGGCGGAGGCGCGACATTTACGCCCCATTGCAAAGCTGCGTCGCGTATACCGTACAACGCAGCGGAGTTCGACTCGTCGCGCGCGGCGACCCTGCAAATGGTCGGAATTGTCTCGAGGCCGGCTGCGACTGCGACTATCTTCATGACTGCGCCAAAAAAGCAGAGATTCAAAAGCACATCCCATGATTATCTTGAGAGCATGAAATTAGAGGTGCTGTGGAAAACGGTGACAGAGAAGATTTTGGAAAAGCTCACGAAAAGGGCCAAAATAAGTCCTCCTAACATCTGGCCTTCTACGAGATGAAAACAAGCCTTCGAAGCAGTTCTCGCTGGATATTGTCCTAAGGAACTCTGGTATATCACCAACTTCTTCATGTCAACGTCTCCTTCATTACTATCATCTTTTCCTTATCTTAAATATATTGTCACAATGATCGTAGCCCTCATTTGTCACGTTGTTGCCACCTTCATTGCTAACAATCACGTCTGGGGTGACCCGGCCTGAGCTGCTTGGTGGAGTCGCGCTGCTCCTTAGGCTCTGAACCTTTCAGAAACTGACACTGAAGCCTCGGTAAAGGTACAGCCTATCGGCTGTGTGTCGAACTATCTGACCACCTCAGAAGCTGTAATATACAACTGATCCTAGAATGTACCTCTAAGTGTACCGCCTCACGAAGCATTGTGATCAGACCGACAAATCCTTGAAATTAAGCTTATATAATACCCAGTGTGCTCTCTCTGCTTTGTCTTGTGTTTAGGCGTTGAAATTTTGTTGCAGGAATGCTGGTCATAGACGAAAGTTTTGGTCTCGGATGGGACTCGAATCTGCACTCCACGCTTTGCGGGCTTACTATGTGCTGATCCATCACACTTCCAAGAAGACCACTCAGCCACTCCCGTCAACGGCGGCGAAGATCAGCAGCTAACAAAATTTATGACGGCAAACATCGAAATTCCGTTCAGAAAAGGGATAATAACAATTTCATGGAAAGATTAGAACAAACACTGGCAACGACCCGGCATCCTTACCAAGAAATATGTCAATTTGGTACTTGTAAATTTAATTAATCGGATCGAAGAGATCATCTTTCTATGCAAAAATTTAATTTGCAGATCTCTCACATTGGAAACACGTTGAGAAATACTGAGGAAAAAAATCGATGTTTGCGGGTCTCTACACCTCAATTGGTGCTCTTCAGACAATAGTGGATAGCTTGTCATCGTCGTCTTTGTGCGCTGAGCTGTCAAAGGTCGCACAATTAGCAGGAAAACGGGATTGCGGCATCGGCTATAAAAGTCTGTAAAATCCTGCGATGGTTCAGTCTCTCAGAAAAATCATAAACATTTTTTAAACATAGCTTACTGAAAAAAGAGAGAACGCGCTACGGCTTATATCTTTTCTGGAGCACTATTGATTTTTCTTGATCTGCATTATCCTAACGACGGATCTATTGCCTTGTGCTTATTCATTTGTATTTTTCGTGATAACCACAAATACTTGCATTTCTTCTTCAAAATCTTTACTGGTAATTAGTGTTGTGTTAACTGCACACAGCTCCTGATTTCCTCTACGCGGCCTTGGTCCCCCCTTTTTTGAATACTTTCGTCCTTCAGTAAGGACCCCACCGATACCTGAATCAGCTAATTTAACCAGAAAATTGTCCTCATTGGATGTGCGCCATTTGGATGAAGTTTGCACTTGAAGTGATCACACTTGTGAACCTAATGACTCTGCAAACCTAATAACCATTCGTTCAGCTCCAAACATGTTTTTTTACTTGCTTCTCATCGTTCCGGAAAAATTAACAGACAGCGATGATTTATTTCAAAGACCTCATTTGACAGAGCAATGTTCCATAACTTAACCGCATGTTCCTTGGAACTTTCGAGCATATGTTTCACGCAGGGTTTCACTACCGTAGTAGTACCTGACAACGGTGCATCTACAAGATTGACGTGCAATGAGTTATCTGCTCGAATTGTGTAATTTCACCGTTTCACACAAGGCGTAGTAGCATAAATATATTCCAACTGCCATTCTTGAATATTTTTATAAACGCACACTTAAATATTAGACAGATGTGTGGCACGCCCTTTATTGTTGCTGCTCTGACCATAGCTTCATCAATGGCATTGCCAAGTACAACCGTAAGTTATGGTTGAAAGTTATTCCATTTGATACTGACATCAGTACAAATTTTTCGTTGTTTCAGAACAAGGATGGATCGCTCACAACATGGAGGGCTAAACGGCAATGTTATATGGGCCGATGTGGCCAATCACCGTTATGCAGCATTTGCCCACCATGCTGCTCAGATCCACCACCAATGGTCATGGAAGTGCCTCCGCCGCCGAGAAGTTGCTGTGCAGCTCCGAGGCCGTCACCAAGCTGTTGTCAAGCGCCTTCACAACCGCCTCCCCCTCCTCCAATCGTTTCAGCTGTCCAGTGCTGTAGAGCCGCTCCTGTCCCATTGAATCCTTGCTGCCAGGTATGAATTCTGGGCGCTATTCACCCACCACCTCGCCACCTGGAAGTGATTTCTAGCCAACCTTTCGACTGGGCCGTAAACTTCTACGCCAGGGTAGTCTGACCCGTAGAGCACGAAAATGACACATGTTTGGCACAAAAAGGCCTGGTGTCTTACATGCGTCGGTGGCAAAATGGGGTGGATCATCAATCTGTCAGAACTTGCCTCAAGGGTAGTTTTACCCCCTGAGTGAAAATATCTTATTTGTTTGGTACGCAACGGTGTAGTGCCCGTGGGAACGCCGATTAAACGTGGAAATATTTTAAAACATGGACTATACTACCACAAAGGATTCTGAATTTGTCCTTCATGCATAGTGGGTGCGATATCCACACTCATTAGATGAAATCCCCCATGACAAATTTCGATAAGAGTCTGTGGCATGGGTGCCAAGCCGTTTCGCGTCACACAAGTGTCATATTCGTGTTCTACGGGTCGAGGTACCGACGGGTAGAAGTTCATGGCCGAATCAAAAGGTTCTCTAAATTCACCCCCTCGACCACATCGGTTGGTGAGGTGGCGGGATAGCTCTCGGTAAATAGTGCAAAATTTCGATTTAATTATTTCTACATGCACACACTCCTTATGGTGCTCGTTTTACAGGTTCTGGTACCTTCCACACAACAAGTACCCGACCAAGAGCAGTGCTGCCTTGCTGCACCATCTCCTAACAATATCTGCTGTCAAAAGGCACTGGTCCCAATGCCAATGCCATCACCATGCAGATGTGCTGCTCGTCCCAGTGAGATGGAATGCCCTGGCTGCATTCCTTATAGACCAAGGCAATTGCTCATTTCTTACCACTTTGTATAACTTTGACCCACAATCTGTGTCGTTAGTGTAACTTGCTCACTTATAGGTGTCCTCCAATGACAGTCTCCTGTAAACTAGCCTTCCGCGCACGAAGAGATGCTCATTACAAGGTGCTCCCTCAGCTCGACTCACATACATTGTGATGCGCAGCTGATTGTCATGATCCTCACTATTTAAGTATTGTTGATGATAAAAATTGCAAAATTTGCGATTCTTTACATGCAAACATGGTACGGCCTCATATGCACAGGAGAATTCAAAGACTGTTATGGGTATTTTGGCCGGTTGTGGAATATGAAAGATGCTAAGCAGTGCAACAGTAGAGAAAGGTCGGAGTAAAACGGTCAAATACCGCAGGAAGAGCCCCGGATCCTACGAGTGGACTTGTTTTTGCGCCCTCTGCCTCACTGATGGGGGTGATGCAGACGGCGAAGACAATTGGGCCCCTCAGAGCGAATACTTTCTTGCTCTACACAAATTGCGAGCTGTATGACCGAAACGCATCCAAACGAGATCGCAGAAAACTTTGATGCGCGCCGTTCATCCGCTCCAAATTATCTCTCGTGAAAACAAGTCGTTTCTATAGAAAGAACAGGTATACTAAAAATGTTTCCTTCATTATGCCTAATGATGTCGTAATGTCACTGATTGCAAGCGACTGCAGCAAATATTACAACAAAAGTTCACTGAAGTAACCTTCCACGAAAGAGTGCCACTACAAAATTGAATTCAGACGCAAACATTACTTCTTACAATTTTTCGAGTGTGTATGTCATTAGGACACAAAATCCGCTTTGCGTTCGGTGTGCGACGCGGTGATGCGTGCTCTGCGCGCCGTATTGGATTGGATCGGTGCTGAAGCTATGACAGTTCTCTACACTTCATTCCACGTGTAATCGCTTTGGGACTCAACCAATACGGAGCCCACTCGTACCATCACGTCGCATGCTGAACGCGGCTACCTCTGTCCTAATGATATACTTTTTTTTTGCACTCACTAGTATATGCTATGGATGGATTTACGTACTCAGGAGCTTTCTCAACAAACAGAATTTCGGTAGATATTTCTCGAATGACTGACGTCCCCAATAGCTATGGATGGAACAGCTGACGGCAGCCCCAATTAACGATGCCCATAAATGTGCCTCGTATTGTCAAGCGCCACTTTCACGACTGCTAAATATTGATCGAGAAATCAGTTATAAGTTCGAAGGATAAGTTAACCTTAAAGCGACGCATAACTCTTCCTCCACCGTTTTCGCGCACAGATATCGAGGTCAGACGGTCCAGCTAAAAAATGGGATTGAATAGGCAAAATATCGCTATTCCATGACAGAGAGGATAAAAAACATTTGTAATGCCCACCTCACAATGAGATAATTAAGTGAAGGTGCGTACCGACCCCGACATTTCGTGACTCGCTATGGAATATTCATTCAACCCCTACGTTTCTGATGAAAACGGTGATTTGCAAGGGGATAAGGGCTCTGTTTAGCTTTGCTTCGTTAAAGTCGAGAGGTTAGCACAACGCTGGCTGAGGCATCGAATGAAAGCAATTACGCAAAAAAATCAAAGGCAAAAAATCCCTCCTGAAGTGTTCTCATCAGACGGCGAACATCGCGTTAAGGCAGCTGACAATTCATTTTCGCACCTTATGCCATCTTACAAACAAATCTGCACGCTCACACGTATGTTCTTACTCAGGTCTTTGTGGATAGAAAGTTTGCGTCACCCCTAAAGCTTAGGCAAGAATAGCGCTTTAGGGAGCACATTGGAATGACCCTCATAACCATATGTAGCACCGAATACATGTTTTGCAGTGATGAAGTAAGTAAAACACTTTAAGTTGCGCTCAAAAAGGATAAAAATAGGCGTAAGGCTACGATACCTTTAGCGGTGGCAACTGTACGCAAATGCACGGTAGCCGCTGTGGCAAATTACTCGGTGACTGCTTCGTCACGCAGCGAACCAATCACGCGCGACCTGACCCAACAGCAAGATTATACCCCTAACTTTGTTATCCGCTGTGTTATCGCCGATATTAACCATGCTCAAATCACTCTAAATAGTAGTTTCAGGGCTTCCTCGTTGTGATTGGTAGCGGATAACCACAGTTTCGTCTACTTTGCACGACAAGCGATTCTAGCGGGATTCTAGCGGGTGATAATTGATGCGGTTTTTTCCATCAATTTTGTTCAGCAAAAACAATGATAAAATCTAGCAAAAGGTATTTGAATGATTCTTCGGGAGCGCGCCTTCGCAATCAGGGACTGCTTCCCATTTGGTAGTCCTCAAAACATATTTGCACTGCAAAAAAATGGAGCATTAAAAAGCCGCATTAATTATGCACTATCCTAGTGTGATCGCGTTTTTCTTTTACTGAATAGATTGCCAAGTAATTAGCCCTTACGCTAATAGTTATGAAAAATGGGTGAAAAAGCGCGTTCTGGCGTCCTCACACGAAATACCGTATGCAAGACGCTGAACACAACAAGCGTTGCGTAACAGCTGTCTGCCCGTTACTACTCAGATTATTAATGTCTCTAGCACTGTTTCCTTGGCTTCCCTTCTCCATCCTTGATTTAAGGATGTCTGTTGCTCGAATGGTTGGTGTACAATTCGTGAAACCTATTGTCTACGGCAATACAGCCAAGGTTTTGGATTCCATCGACGAAGAAGGAAATACGCACGAATGGACGCTGTTTCTGCGTCCCTACTGTGATGAAGATCTGTCCATTTTCATCAAAAAAGTAGAATTCAAGTACAATGATGGCTACCAATTCTGCAGAAAAGGTGTGTTGTATGGATCTTCCAAGTTACGAGCGGTTGAGGTATACCTCTGAATTTGCAGTAGCGCTCCTTGTAGCGAAATAGTTTCTGTTAATTGTGGCTCAGTGTCCAGCTTGGATCAGATTGTGAGCTGAAAAGTCTTTATTTTAGTCTTTGAAGAGCCGCCCTACGAAATCGTCGAGAGAGGAAGTACGGAGTTTAGAGTTCGTATTTGTATGTACTTTATTGATAGCAACGAAAAGCCTGTGAGTTCTAAGTTGTAGTCTTTTAAATTCTTTCCCTTTCAAATTCCACCATAGAAGGTCATATTCAACTTCCTGGCAGCGCAATCTATTCGTAGAACTCTGTGTACTGTTGTGACCGCCAACAATTTGATCATTTGGTGATCATTGATTTGTTTGCTCTCGTCGATCGATATACATGCCATGGATACAATCTCTGTAGAGGTCGATATCTTTTTCAGAGCTAATTTCGAAATAACTTGTAAAAACGACTGTACCTGACCTAGGTTGAGTAACCCGTCTGCAAATCATGGATGCAAAAATTGCTAGAACGTTGAATTTTAGGGCAATAAGTCTCACTTCCACATATATTGTAAATTGGCATCCTCAGAAAATGAATCCACGTACATTTGGTTGGCAAACAAGCATTTACCGAAAATTCATTAGATTACCGCAAAAGTACTATTTTATAAAAAGGAGTGTTGTCGACGGGGTTTCGTTTTGATTATAAGCCACAGTAAGAATGACTGGTCAGTTGAATCGCTATCAACCGAACTGAAGTTGCAGCTTTCCATAGCTATGATTTTTTGGCAAAAACAGTAGAATCCTTTTGATTGTTGATCGTACTTTTGTGGAACAGCCAAGAATTTTCTATAAAATGATTGTTTGTTGTTGATTTTTGTTGAAGATGATATGGAGAATTGGGAAACTTGCCACGTTCAACCCTGATACTCCTTTGTTAGATAATGTAACAATAGCTGATCTTCTCATAAAAGTTTTCATCTTCAGGTGACTGTATCCCACACTTTAAATTTGACCGAACCACTTATAACACTCGAGGATGGGACTGCTTGTGTTGTTGGAGAGTATTATGATGAAATTGTAAGTCCACTTGTTTGTTTCTGATCCATCGTAAATGCCAAGTGTCGTAAGCATTTTTGACATCGGAATGTTTAAGTAATATTAGTCACTTTTTTAAAAATATTCTATTCACTTATTGTCGTATTGGGTTGAGGCTAGAGTTCTGGACAAAATTCTTTCGCTGGTATAAGTTCTCACATGCTTTTTTTTGCGTTTATTGTTGCGAAAAACTGAAAACTTGAAGGTCTGCGTGATGTGTGATGAGGGGGCTTCGAGTTCTGTATGTTTATTTTATTTTGTATATTCACTTTTCATAGTTCTGAATATGCTACAGTCGTTTGGTGCTTGTATAATACTTAGCATGCGCTTATGGGTCAGTTTACCCGTTCATTTGCGTTTGTTATGGCGGCAATACCAATTTACCAGAAAAGCCGTCTGGCGCTATTGTTCATAAAGACCGCCTGCTCGCCGAGACACAAGGACCAATCACGTGATTGGTCAGGCTACTGTATCAATTGGCTGCTTCGCTGATATTTTTGCTCGAAGAATGCACAATCGTTCCGTTATCTGTGCTCTTGGTGAATGTCGTTGTATGGAATCCGAGGCAGTCTACTTGATGGTCAGGAGTGCACCTCGGATTCGGTAGTATGACCACATAAGTCAACTAGTTTTATTATATAAGCGGCTGCGGCTCGGTCTCAAAAATCTGATAGTTTCGGCCACCAGCGTTATTTGAGAAATTTCTTCGCAGGTCTCGGTAGAAAACATGATGAGTCTTGTGTGGGAACCGTCCAAACACATCATTGGGTGGGGAAGCCCACTATATAGATGATGGAGTCATTCAGGCTGTGGTTATTTCTCGCGCGATCGTGCAATAGCATATGTCGTCGTGTGCACTCTCACTGGAACGTGTTAGTTTCTCACTTCCTTTATTAAGCAGCGTTCACTCTACCACTTTACGCCGAAGGCAGCGAGGCAGAGTGACAAAGGGGATGTGCAGAGACGACGCCGGCAACGAGACAGGATGGCACAGGTGGGTACGCAGAGACCCGCAAGCGCACCCTGGCGCCGAATCCGCAATGTATGAACGAGGCTTTATCACTCACGGGCCGTGCGCTGCGGGGAGAACGTAGTCCTCGTGTGAGGACGCGCACGACGACACATACGATCGCGCAATGTTGAGAATCGCAGTTCCACAGGTTAGAAACTCGCTGTAATGATACTAGTATCACTTTGACGTCCGCTACCGCAAGCCATCGCAGCCCTAATCTCACCCTAACGGGCTTTCAACCATTTAGCACTTGCAGATTTTGTGCAAAAAACGTCTTACAGTGAGTTTTGACATACTGGCTCATAGGTGGCTGTATCATTATGCAGAGCAGTTTATGCAATGGATCAATACCATAGCACAAGTCCTCAAAAGAGGTGCGAATTTTGTTCAGGACTTTTTCCTCGACCCACTACTGTAATGTTTCAGTGGAGTACGTGAATTCAATTGCATTGTTCATTACATTGGTTAAAGTGTTCAGGTTTTCCAAGATCCAACAGTGGACTTGTATAAGGCATTGTCCGAATCAATGGCTAATGCTAAGGAACATGACGAGACAAAGTTCTACACACGTTGTAAGTTGTTTTGCACCTTTGCAGTGGTAACCTATTGACCCCAAATTCTTTTCTGCTTTAATGTACGTTAAGCGTAACTCCTTGTGCCCATTAGCGTTACCTAGTATATCTGGCGACTACAGGATAGTGGAAAATCTGCAACCGAGGATCTTAGAATGTTTCCCAGTTGGTTTAATGATTGGTTCGCACCGAATCTCATTAGTGGATCCTGAGTGTGATGTTGAGTATGCAAGGAACTTGAGCAAGAAAAAAGTGCTGCGGTAAAATGGGTCCTCAAAAATCAGCCCTGTAGCACCACGGTCGCTGCACACTGTGTGAGGGGCCATATTTGCTGGAGAGGGGTGTCTGCGCACTAAATTTACTTAAGGGTACAGTCCAGTATTGAGCCCTCCTGCTGTATGGTGGTGCTGACACAAAAATTTAAAAATTCCCTTACGACAGGGACAGTAGACGCAGTCACATTCATTCGCTGTCATTACTATATGCAAGATCACATTATGCCGAACTTCCGCACAGGTTTCGAAGAAGCATAAAACTTCGAAAGGTATCCCATTCCTGCTGGATGAGGAAACTTTTATGATTAGTTATTGGTAGAAAGTGCAGGGTTTTCTCACCAGCCCTTTCGGCGCGCAAGAGCGTGTGCGCGCGTTTGGGTGGGAACAGTCTGCTTATGATTGACTGCAGCGAGTACCAGTTGACCGATAGGTTTCATTTTGCGTCATGGGGTGTGGAAGGAGCAACTCATGTAGGGGAGAGAGGCATAAACTCCCTATCGTGATCCTACCGTGGTGTGACGTTTAATGGCCGGATAGGGAGGGGCAACGGCCACAGTTTGGTTTGCTTGAAGGCGCAAAAACCTGTCTCCTCTTTATCGAGAAATCGTAAGGGATCTTCTTTCTTGCCCGGGTATTCGATCCTTTCTCTGCTGTTGGATTACTTAGCGCTCTACTTTCATATTACAGTCGACCAATACCCTATTGGTGCCTTCAATGGCTGGCTTGGCACCAGGCTGTCTGAGCTCCTCGATAAGACTTGGTGTGTTCGACGTTGGCGGTATCCTTGGTGGATTTGATGTGATGTTATTGGGTGTATGCCGTTTGGCGCGGCCTCTGCAGCTAATTTTCCAATGGGTCGCAGGGGCCACTGCTCACCGTTGGGGGCGTGTCCTTCGCCGTCTGGCTCTCCCAGATTTGCCTGAGCCTTTTAAGGGGAGGAGCTTTGGCAGCGCCCCGTTGGAAAATTAGCTGCGGAGGCCGCGACAAACGACCGTCTTCCATGTTATTGGGTCTTCCCTATTGAGAGAAAAATGTAAAGAAATCATTTTGTAATGAGCATCCAAGGTTAGAATCGACAATCGGTGGAAAAACCCGGATTCAAAAGCGCGACGCTCTGGTGTGTATTCTCAGCACATTCGCATCACTTCAAATTGCACACACTGACTTTCCGAGTTGTCCGCTGTTGGAACATCATTTGATGTGTCGTAGAGTGTATTTCATTCATTCGTGATGTTGTGAAATAAGTGAAACAACACACAGTAACAAACAAGTAAAACAACTAATAGAATAAGCGAAAGCGTAAGAAAAAAGCGTGATTACAATCAAAACCTAATGAATTCACTTTCGACGTCTTGGCAAGGAGTCGTGTGTGCATCGCGGCAACTGCAAGCCACCGTGCCCCCATATTGAAAGCCAGTGCTTTCCTGCCGGTGTCTTCGAATCAAATTCAAAATATTTTCAGTTCATCGAGTTAACAAGCGTCAATTGAGACAATTGACCGCGGCCAATGAAGAAATAAAAAAAGAAATTGAGGATCTACGCGGTGCATTGAAAGATGCGCATGCCCTATTAAAGAGATATAGGGCCGTTATGGAGCAGGGATCTGTCAACGACAATGCTCAAGGAACTTCGAATGATGCTCCTTCGGGTAATGTTGCGGAGAGCCTTTCGATTGTTACGCTTGATGATGATTAAGCTTACATAGGCTGCAGTTACGTGTTGTTAGCATGGGCAACCAAATCATAAAGTTTAAAGTGCCTCATCTGAACTGTGTTCTTCTTTTCCTTTTGTTCTAGGCCATATTATAGTGTTTGAAGCTGCATGTGGCTTATATCTCCAACCGTTTGCATAGCCCACTCAATAACTAAACGAGGAGGTTACCACTTATGTAAATGTGCTTGGAAGTTGACTCCATCCTTGTGCTCAGAATTCGCCTCCAATCCCTCTATCATTCGAGTGGTCAATTAAAATCACCTTCGATGACATTATCCTACAATACACAGTGCCCACGAACATTTTACACTGTTCATATAATTTCCAGGAGGTTCACAGTTAGAGAGAAGAGAACGATAGAAAGCGAGGGGGAAGAGTATACGGAATTAGATCCTGTGCTCAGTTCCGCCCCCATAAATGCCAGACGTGGTTACGAAAAGATGAAAGCGTAAAAATTGTGAAATCGGGGTTTGCGTGCGATCAGAATTGGTCAGTAAGTGACTCCGAAAAGGTGGCAGTAAAATCCGCGAATTTGTGAAAACAGACGCCTACTGTAACTGGACGAAAGTGCTATTCAAACGGTGGGAGACGGTATAATCTGCACTGCAGCTGTTCGCTGAAGTATTTTATGTGTCGACGTTGTCTCTACCTCAAATGCGTAATGACTATGCATCAGAAAAGTCTAGCACGATCAGGTTATTCGACGAAGCAGTGGCCGCGCCTCTCAGCGCACGTCAAACTCACAACGGGAGCAACAGCATTCGGTACGCGTGGCGCGGTGACCTAGATGAACCATGCTGACGTATACCCATTACGCACTTGAGGTAGAGACAACTTCAGGTCTCTGATATGTTGGCACCTGCAAATTGGCGTGGTTGTTGTTGAAAAGTGGGGATTTGAATGTTGCGTTGTTCGTGTACCATGATTCAGGTGTTATAAGAGCTAGATCTTGAAGCACCTTTTGGTTTTTATCGTTTTTATATGTGAATTTCAGCTGTTTTTATCTTCAGGTGTTAAAAGAGCTAGATCTTGATGCACCTTTTGGTTTTTATCGTTTTTATGTGAATTTCAGTTGTTTTTATCTTCAGGTGTTAAAAAAGCTAGATCTGAGAGCACCTGGTTTTTATCGTTTTTAGGTGAATTTCAGCTGTTCTTATCTTCAGGTGCTAAAAGAGTACGTCTTAAAGCACCCTCTGGTTTTTATCGTTTTTAGGTGAATTTCAGCTGTTCTTATCTTCAGGTGCCGAAAGAGCTACGTCTTAAAGCACCTTTTGATTTTTATCGTTTTTATGTGAATTTCAGCTATTTTTATCTTCAGGTGTTAAAAGAGCTAGGTCTTAAAGCACCTTTTATTTTTATCGTTTTTATGTGAATTTCAGTTGTTCTTATCTTCAGGTGTTAAAAGAGCTAGGTCTTAAAGCACCTTTTGGTTTTATCATTTTTATGTGAATTTCAGCTGTTTTTATCTTCAGTTGTTGAGAGAGCTAGTTCTTGAAGCACCTTTCGGTTGTTATCGTTTTCATGTGAATTTCGGCTGTTTTTATCTTAAGGTGTTACAAGAGCTGGGTCTTAAAGCACCTTTTGGTTTTTATCGTTTTTATGTGAATTTCAGCTGTTTTCATCTTCAGGTGTTAAAAGGGCTCCATCTTAAAGCGCCTTTTGGTTTTTATCGTTTTTATGTGAATTTCAGCTGTTTTTATCTTCCTGTGAATGAGAATAAAGCATTTTTACCTCCATTTACTTCGTCTTCGTGAACCACGCATTTATGGAAAGCGACGGGTGGGCTGAAGCGCTTTCTATGGTAAAGAAAGGTTGAGGAAGCGGTACATATTTACCACAAAAGGCTACCACCGGGTAACTAAACATGCTAAAACGCATTAAGAGCTATGCAATGAGTTGCTCGCTCCCATTTACCTTACTTCATTCCCTGCTCCATGCGTAAGACACTGCCGCCGTGGTGTGACTGGGGCCACTCCACCCCGAAAGAGCTGGCCACAGTGCGTAGTTACCAACTAGCCCTATATCCTGGACCACGGACGCAACGACATAACATCTCCACCGAGAACTGTACTACCCACTTCCACCCCTACCTGTGCTCGCTGTTTTCATTTTGGCGGTTCCGATCAAAGCAGGTTAGCAGCGTCCGAAGTCACAAGTGTCGCCATTATATCCCCGCTCGAGGGGGCGGGCCGTGGCGGGGATGAGGAGAGGACAAAGAAAAAAGCGACTAGGCATCGAAATTTACATTTTCACTGGGTTTTGTCTAACCAGATTATCAGGTGAATTTGCCTATATGAACCCTAATATTCATTGCAAGTATTTTAGGAATCCACCACCACGATGGAGCATAATTTCGATTTTTTTCGGACGCAGTGATGTAAACGAGTTATTTGCTCCGATTCCAACAGATTCACACCCATTCGCTGAGGCTTGGTCCGAAAAAATTGTTAATTTTTCCTTATGTGGATTCTTATGATTCCATCTTCATCAATTTTGGAAATCAAATAAATTTGTTAACCGAAATACTGTGCGATTTTGTACTAGTTACGGGAGCTAAAGAGCAAGAAGAAGGAAACCAATAGCATCAATCCCTATGTTATTAAGCAAACTTGCTGCGCGTTACTTTTACCCGTTGATTTCTTGGGATGGTGATCTTTCAAGATCACAGCTCCTTCACGCCGTACGTACGCTTTTGGCGAACCGCAGTAGGTCATGATGGGGTCGCGAAAAGGATCATGCTTGGTGTGTGCCGGTGGTGAGCTCCTCTTTCTGTCATATGAGCCATAAGAGGATATTAAGTAATACAAAATACGATCGTCGATTGACTCAATATCTTGGGCGGGCTTTCGCACAGTGAAGTGCGAGCTAGGAGCGTCTAAAGCAATTTGATTCTTTGACGATTCCGTGTCCATTGCTCGGAATAGATCGTAGGAAAGAGCTCCAAGACCCTTCTGCATAGTCGTTAGCTAGAACGCATCGCGTCACATGCCGCAATGCGAACTCTGCACTTGTGACACATCCCCATCATATCAGATATCGGTAGAGGCTTACCATGGGGGAGGAGGATTAACGGTTGGGACACACGGTCAGGAGGTCACCAGGTCACACGGTGGCGAAGTCCATCCGCGAGCGGCAGATTGCAATCAGGTAAGGACAGGTAAAAACACGCTGTCAAAGCTCCTCCCCCTAAAAAATCTGAGGCAAACCTGTGGAGAGCCCAGACAACAAACGACACGCCACCACTCGGACAATGCGCGATGCGTCGCAGTGCGCGGTGACCCAACCTTAAGCGAGGTCAAAATCTGTGTCCCAGCAGAGTGGGGGTTGATTGGTCGAATTTTCGCTTCGCAGCGTCGCACTCGAGTCGCACTTGAATCACCACGAGTCGTTCGAAATTTTGCTCAAGACGCAATGAGCTGGTACCGTAAGGGACCTTTGAATATTGCACCTATTTTCACCAATATGTTATGCATTCCAAATTTCTAAGACTGCCATATGAGCTCTCCATTGTCCTTCAAGGCTAATAAAGGCATAGCTATCATGCTTCCATTGTACTTGAGGCTGTCCTTGATTGTTGTGTTATCTTGATAGGTTTCGTCAACTGCTAATGCTCCTGAAGAAACTTCCACGGATCACCCACTGCAGAACGAGAGAGAACAACAACATTCAAATTGAATCAATATTTCAGTTCTCCCACAAAGCATAAGAACAAAAGCAAATAGCCGCCCGCGCTGAAAATAGGTGCGATCTTCAAAGGTCCCGTACGGTACCAGTTCACTGCGTCTTGAGCGGAACTCCAAACGACCCGCACTCGCCGCGCCGTTCGCGCGAAAATTCAACCAGTCGCCCCCAACCGTCCCAGCATAAACCAGGGGCTTCACTTCCTAGAAACGTTCAACGCAGTGCTTGACCCTGTGATGGTTTGCCTGAGAGTTACTCAGATACTGACCGCTGATGTAGAATGCAGATGCCAAATCGCTGCTTTGAAGGAATGTCCTTTCAGTCAAAGTTCTCCATGAGTGGAAAGTACGGCTCACCCCAGCTCGTCCGCCTTCTTCAAGGAGGCAGGGATTTGGCAACAACAAAACCCACCAGTGCCGCCCTTATACACCCGCTCGAGAGGGCGGGGAACCTGGGGCGGACTGCGGCGATAGCGGAGAGAGGACAAAGAAAAAGGGTGCCAGGCACTTGCACAGTTCGTTCCTCCGCTTTGAGTCTTACTTTGTCATAATTTCTCTATCCTCAATGGGTTTTTAGGGTATGTGCAGATATGACGGAAGTCGCGTGGCCGTTGGCGGCGACCGGCGCGGCGGGTGCGAGTGCCAGTGACAAGGCATGGCAGCCTTCAAGCAAGACAGTGTGATGAGGGGTGAAAGCGCAGAGGCGACGCAGCCATGCTCTGCCGGGTTTCCAGGAGCAATCGATTTGCAAGTCGTACTGATGGTGCCGCGAGTGAAGCGCCGCGCAGCGATTTTCGTCATACACCCGGGTTTTTAACTCTCATTCTCAAATCTCAAGTGGCAAGAGACAAGGCTTTGAGCATGGCAACGCGCTGCGCACATCACTCGCCGTGGAATTCGCGGAGGCATTGGCTAGGCTAGTGCGACAGGAACGGGAAAGGCCCGGTGAACTGAATTAGGTCAAGTGGTTGCAGACCATGGCGTGATCACAAAGGGGATCGTTTCGGTGAGTGCCTTTCGGGATCATTTTACTGTTTTTGGAGCCGTAATAGGCAGGGAAGCAATGCTTAGCATGATAATTAATTGACTCAATACTGCTGTGCTCCGTGTTCATCGCCTAAAATAAGCCGCAGAGAAGAGCAATCGCTCCAAGATCCGTGTACTACATTGTCCTTGGCTCGAA
The DNA here is from genome assembly GCA_963978905.1 of Trichostrongylus colubriformis. Taxonomy (NCBI): domain Eukaryota; kingdom Metazoa; phylum Nematoda; class Chromadorea; order Rhabditida; family Trichostrongylidae; genus Trichostrongylus; species Trichostrongylus colubriformis. The sequence continues at coordinate 28,108,870 of OZ022261.1, read as the reverse complement.
TGCATCGCGCCGGGTGTGTGCACCTATGACAGAAAATTCACTTCGCGGCGCCATCAATACGACTTGCGGAACCCATTGCCCTTGGGAGCCCGGAAGAGCGTGGCTGCGTCACCTCTGCACTTCCACCCATGCCATACTGCCTCATGCACCCATGCCTCCCTGCCTCCACCACTGCCTCGCTTGAAGGCTGCCATGCCCTGCCACTGGTATTCGCACCCGCCGAGCCGCTCGCCGCGAGCGCCCACGCGATTGGCCGTCATAAGGCCGCGGTCATACTTTGCGCAGCTGCGTTAGTTGACGCCGGTGCCGGCGTCAACTCACGCAGACACTTGCGTGAGTTGACGCCGGTGCCGGCGTCAACTCACGCAGCTGCACAAAGTATGACCGCGGCCTAACTGCCCACATCTCATCGCGCCCGTGCTGCGGTGCGAGCTTCGGCACTGACGGCATTCCTATCATATCAGTCCTCAGTAGTAGGTTTCCCGTGTGAAAGGACTCGTATTGCTCAGAATGCTCGCAATGCTTGACCCTGTAGATGGTTTGCTTAAAGTCCTCACGGTATTAACAGCTGAGCTAGCGACCAGCTGATGCGCTACCTGTAAGAGGATACTCTCAAAACTGCACCAAACTTGATTACACGGATCTGTAATAGCTTCGGTGCAAATATGTAACGCTCCCTCTACCGTTACCGGAAACCGCGCTATGGTCCACCCGTCGCTGTAAGCACAGCCAGCTTCATCCTAGCTGCATACCACAGTTGTTCCAGCCCATATGCATTATACGTAGTAATCTTACTGTAAAGTATACTCACTTGAAGGAAGTTTTTATCTTGAGAAGTCAAAAAAGTTCTGAATTTCCACAAATGCGTGTTTCAAGAAAAAGAAGTAAACAAAGGTAAAAATGCTTCATCTTCATTCACAGGAAGATAACGACAGCTGAAGTCCACATAAAAAACAAACCCTGAAATTGCTTGAGATCTAACTCTTTTAACACCCGAATCATGGTACATAAACAACGCAACATCCAAACAACACATATAAACAACAAACAAGTCAATTTGCAGGTGACAACATAACAGAGATTTAAAGTTGTCTGCTACCTTCAATGCGGAATGAGTATGCAGGACTAAAGTTTTAACTAGGTCACCGCGCCACGCGCACCAAATGCATTGTTGGTCCCGTTGTGGATTGGCCGTGCGCTAGGATGCACGGCCGCTGATTCGTCGAATAACCTGATCGAGCTAGACTCTGACGCATAGTCATTACACATTTGAGGTAGAAGACAAGGTCTACACATAAAATATTTCTAGCGAACGGCTACAGTGTCGATTATAGCGTCTTCCACCGTTTAAATTGCACTTTCGTGTCGCCATTCTGGCTTTTGTGGACGAGACGAGCAGCCATGGCGCGGCATTGTTGAGTCCTATGAGAAATGCTCAATGTAAGTCCCAAAAACCATGCATGTGCAATATTACCGAGTCTAGCCTATTCCAGTTAATCACCACCAACTAAAGACTGCAATCTTCCTACGAACACAGAAATTTGAACGATAAATGACAATAAATGTGTTTGTACCAACCTTCCTATAGATTTTGTCATTAGAGCTTATCCAATGCTTGATAAATTCTTTCATCTAAAATTTGTATGTCATCATTTAGTACTGGACACTGCAACTATTGGGTTGGGGAATAAGTCCCCGCCGTTTTTTTCAACCCCGTTTTTCACATTGTTCCCTTCATCTTTCGACAAAGTTCATATATGTTTTCGGTAGAGCTTTTTTTGCTCTACAAAATGCTTATATCTGTTTTTCGATTCTTTCGATTACTTGATATTTATGAGGTTTGGAAATGAAGTAAGCTTGAGGCAAAAAACTAGCACTTGCGCACCTCATCATTCTCGTCTGCCATTGAGACCAAAAAATGTTTGTGTATATGTTTCGATAGAGCTTTCTCAGCTCTACAGAATGGTACTACATCTTATTCAAATCGCTCAACTTTTTGCTGTTTTTAAGACTCGGAAATGCAGTACTCGCAAAAGTGTGCACTTTCGTTATTTCCTCTTTTTCGCCTACCATCGAGATTGAAGAAGATGTGCATATATGCAATCGATAGAGCTTTCTTTGCTCTACAAGATGATACCACATTTCTTTTGTATCCTCTCATATTTTAGCATGTAGGAATAAGCTTCCACCTGATTTTCAATTCAAAATTGCACAATGAATATGATTTTTTTTTGGCAGAGTGTTCTATAC